>BSBM01000492.1:2032500-3345000 GCA_027924585.1 Larix kaempferi | reverse complement strand
TTTTATATAAAAGGGTTGAAAAATGAAATATTGATTCCCCCCCCCCACCTCTTAGTATTGTGGGATGAACCAACACTTGCCGCATAGCGCCCTCATCGCCGCCTAACGTGTTGTGTAGTTGATGCTCTAGTGCCTCTGCTTAATATTTTAAGCACTTGGGCCTATTGGCATAAGTTTGTAGGCCCCCAAAGGTAATCTTACTTCCCTTATACTTTTTAATCCTTCTTTGGACTCCAAAGCTCATGAACTATTTACCTGATCTTTTTAGGTAATCGGGACAAAAATAATGCTAAGAATGGGGTCCCTTTGTGCAGAGATTTTGTACCTTGTCCCACTTGATGAAAACCTTCCAAATTTATCTTTCACATGATCATGTATTCCATGCAACATGAAATCCATTTCCATTGCATTATTATTTGTTAGATCCTTCATGGATGCAGTTTTTTGTAGTCTTTTTAGAGCGATGTAAGCATTTAGAACATATTTCTAGATATCAAAACCTTGTGCATTTAAATGGAGTCTCATTCTTATAATCCAATTAGATCATAATTTGATACATAGAATAGTCGAACCCCATCCATGGAGTAGATACTTTCATGTTTGTCCATGTGCTCTAGAGATCTTCGGTCCAGCTATCAAACTCTCTCGAAGGAATTGACTCCATGATTTAACTGCACCAATTGGAAGGAGGTTCGAAACCTGAGGAAGCTCCAACTCCTTGGTTTACTAGCTCCATATAGAATGAGGCTACAACCCCTTGGTTTTCATAATTTCCAACCTATAGATAAGAGTCCAGACCTCAGTAAAGTCCAACTCAATAGTTTTACTAGCACCAACTAGATGGAATCCCCAACTCCCTGAGATCACGAGCACCAACCCAAAGGAGACTTCAATATCCTATCCTTGCTCGATCCTGCCACCCTATTATGAATAAGAAGAACAATATGCCTCTAAAGAGTGTAATCAAAACCCAGAAATAATCACCAATAGACTTCATCTATTTTCACCTTCAAACCCTTACATCATAGACCTCATAGTACATTCCAAAACCTTAGAGGGATCTCATTCCGGTATCAATACCATGGAATATTCCAATACAATCACTAATAATATCTATGCCATTGGAGAGTGGTTTTTTATCATTTCTCATTTTGAATATTGGAGAGCAAAGCTTGTCCATACTTATGGAGTGTTTACTCTACTTTCCTTAGTACCAATTTCGAGGGTGAAAGATTCCCAGCGTAATTGGGAATTGGAGAGGCCATTGTGCATTGGACCATGAGGACACATATTAAGAGGTTGTGGGACCCATTTGTGGCATGATTCTCTCACCAATTCGAGTTCAAGATGAAGGGTAACATACTTGGGGTAGTTTAAGTGGTATTATTCATGGCATGAGTCATGTAAGGTCGAATTGGAGTGGAAGAATAAGTCCCATGGAAGAGGAAGAGGCATCTTAGAAGAATTGTGACACTTGGTCTAGATTCCCTTGCCTATAGTATGACAACAATGATGAAGATGCTATGACACCTATGACACAAATCAGACCTGAATACCAACATATGAAATATATGACATGTTAGGGATAAAAATAGCCTCCAAGAAGGTGCACAAGGGAGTTAGGGAAGCCAAAGAGACACCCATTCGAAATGAGGGAATAAGGAGAGTCACTAGGAATTGTTGGACAAGTGGCACACATTGGAATCTCTTCCCAAATTTAGTTGGAATGAATCCTTTGGAAGGAATTCGACCCATGGAGGACTTGAGAAGTTTGTAAAACTCACAAGAACACAGAAGGAGAGTGGCTTTTGTTCATTTTTATTTGCATCTTTGCAATTTGGAGAGCTTGTACCTTGTCCATGCTAGTGGAGTGTTTACTCTACTTGCCTTAGTACCAATTTGTGAAGTTTTAAAAATCCGAGCACACCAGCTTGATCGCCTCAGTCAATTACATCTCCATGTCCAGTCAGAAGTTTGAAATTTCAAGTTTGGATTTTTACGGTTTCTCTGTCAAACCCTAGCCAGCTCCAAATTCAGTGGTAAGATCTAAATATTTTATTTCCATTTGAGTTTCTTATTAATATGTCTCACCACACCAAGCTTGAGGATAAGCTTGAAGGGGATGATAAATTCCAAACATGGAAGTATAGGATTGGGTTAATCCTAGAAGAGAATGAATTGGATACCTACATAAGTGAAGAGGTTCCATTCCCAGAGGGAGATGAGGCTAAGGCCTTACATAAGAAGAACTTGGTCAAGGCCACGAGGATCATTGCAGATTCTATCAAGGACCATCTCATACCACATGTGTCATCCCTAAAGACACCCAAACAGATTTTTGACTCCTTGACCAAGCTGTTTGAAGGAAAGAACATAAATCAGAAGATGAATTTGAGGAATCAATTAAAGAATGTCAAGATACAAAATGCAGAGATGATGCAGTCACACTTTACAAGGGTGTCTCAGATAAAAGAACAACTTGAAGCCATTGAAGAATATATAGAGAATGGAGAAACAGTGATGACCACCTTGAATGGTCCTCCTAGGTCATGGGATTCCTTCATCCAAGGAATTTGTGCTAGGAAGAATCTCATCACATTCAGGTGGCTGTGGGAGGAATGCTCACAGGAAGAAGATGGAATTGTAGCTCGAAAAGAAAACATGGGTAGTGAAGACTAGGCTCTCACAGCACACACCAAGAAGAATTACAACAAGAGGGAGCATCCTCATCACAAGAAGGAGATTGTCCCAGGAACAAAATCAACTCCCACAAGAAGGAGAACACTCTGTTAGAGACTCCAGTAGTTCTTGCAAGGAAGCAAAGATTGAGAGGGAGTCCACCCAACAACCAAACAAAGATAAGTATTTGAATTATTATTTCTTATATAATATATGATTACTTAAATAATGTTGTTCACTCATATACATACTTATGTTCCTAGATTTAGGATGTATATTATGCATGTTAGAAAAAAATTGCATTAAATTATGAACAAGATACTACTTATATGCAAGTAATGGGTACTAAGTGGTCTATGGTACTGTACAAAATTCCATTGCTACTTATATAGAATGAAACCTCTTTGCTGACATGTTGGAGTAGTGCACACTCTTAACAATGTTCTGGTAGAGATGGAAGGAATCTAGAAAGTTACGGGATATGTGGACAACATTCTTGAATTATGGTGTAGTGGAAGAGGGAGTGTATGTGGAGTAACCACTCGGGTTTGAGACACATGATAGGGAGACTCATGTGTGTAAATTGAAGAAATCTTTGTACGTTTCAAAACAGGCACCCAGGATATGGTACGACAGAATTGACAGTTTCCTGACTAGTTTGGGCTTTACCAAGAGTAAAGTGGATTCTAGTGATTCCTGAAGAAAGCCTTGTACAATTTACTAGAAGGTTGAGGAAGGCAATCTAGTGATACTCCTACTGTATGTGGATGACTTGGTTGTGACAGTTGAGGATGAGTTGATTGCTGAAACGAAGAGGAATCTTGCTGTCGAGTTCGAGATAAGGGACTTGGGTACGATGCACTAATTAATTTTCTAGGCATGGAGGTGTGGCAAAGTGCGGATAGAAACTTCCATGGACAAAGAAGTATGCAGTAGAGATCCTGAAGCGGTTTGGGATGATGGACTGCAAGGCCATGGACACACCTATGGAATCGAACCTAAAGCTATTGATTGATGCTTCATCATATTCGGTTGATTCCACGATAGGTTTTTCAGAGACAGTGTAATCAGTCCTAAGATGTACCCATGGAGGACTTGAGAAGTTTATAAAAGTCGCAAGAACAAAGAAGGAGAGTAGCTTTTGTGATGGTACAAGAATATCCATTTATTTTTATTCTGAGAGATATACTCTATATTTAATGCTCGAAATAATCTCAGGTCGAAATACCAAGTGAAACTATGTAAAAATACCAAACAATGCATAAATGGTGCCATTTTCCCTATATCTTGTTGCCAGAGCTTGAAGAGCCATTATTTCGAATTGTATAAGTCAATATTTGTGATTTTGTTGATGTATGGAGTGTCATTAATGTTATGAATAAGTTTCATTAGCATTGCACAAGTCCTTGGAACCTAAATCTCGAATTTCATAACCAGTGGTGAAGTTTACTAGCATTTCCCCCTAGTATGTGAAGACATGTATACAAACATTTGATTTATGGTAGTTGACGAAGTGTATAGAAACTAATTGATGATGCATTGGGGAGACAATTTAATTTCTTTATCAGCACCATGTCTATGTTCTGAAATTTGGGAAGGTATTGCAACATTTGGGAAGCCATCTTTGTCCCCTACCCTTGGGGGTTTTGAACCTCGATTTGACTAGTAAAATTCTGCAACTTCTCCTGAAGTTAAATGGATGTTGCAGAAGTATTCTGATATTAGCCTACAATCACCGATGAGGTTCCTTTTAATTTCTTAATACCCTTCATATACCTTCAAACCCAATCCGAAATCCTTTAAAAGAGTCTTTTAGAGCCATCTACCCTTGGGGGCTTCAACATAGATTTTCCTAGTAATTATGCCTTTCATTCTCTAATTGTAAATGCAAGTGGCTGAAGTCTTTTGGAAGTTTCCAAGCCTATAATAGCTGCATAAATGTGTCATATTACACCTCAACAGTTATGAATATTTTTCAAATGTTTTTTTCAAATTGTTAGGTATTTTTTATGTTTCTATAATTTCCTCTATATGGGTTCTTGGTTTATCTCGGTTAAACATTGCTTATTAAAATATTTAGAGAGGAACGATGCAAATTTTGTCACTTTTTATGTCTGAATACCTTTCAAACACCTTCAGACCCAAATCAGAAGCATTTGGAGCCATTTGGAAGCATTCGAGTCATTAATAATCTAAGGGTCGAATTGGCCAAAAATTACAATTTTTCAATTTTAACAAATTTATTAAAAAGGGATACTACATGAACAATAGAACTATGTGGCTAATATGAAATGGGTTGTGTTAAAAAACAACACCAACCTTAGATGTTATTGATACGACATGTGATCTCTCCTTCTTTTCCTAATTTAATGTTTCATCTCAATGCCATCTTGGAAGATTGATTTTGTTGTTTAGACTTCTCTTATCTCTTATGGTCATCTCTCCCTCTTCTTCATCGACTTCTTCCCATGTTACACTAGATATTTTACAAACCCATCTACAAACAATGTCTAGAATTGGTATAATTGATCAAACAAGTGATTTCTTCATATTGTTAGCATTTTTGTCTTTATGTTTTCTAAATTTATTCTATATGGATTCTTGGGTTATTTAACATTAATATAACATCTCTTATTAATGTTTATAGAGAGGAACAATGCAAATATTGTCACTATTCTAAGGTCTCTACATAAGGTCTCTCACTCCAAGGGAGGAGGTGGAAAAGGCGTTAAAAAATTGGACGACTCACACCAAAAGTTGCAAATGTGTAGCAACGTGGCGGCATAATGATGAAGAAACATCTAAGGTTCCCACCCAGAAGCAAATCGACGGTGGAAATGGGTTCCCGCGCTAGAAAGTGCACGGTGGTTAAACTTGGAGAAGGTGGAGCAGAAATAAAACCGCTTACCACAAGGCAAGCGTTGGTGGAGTCCGCTACGAAAAGCAGTTAAATTTAAACTGCTCATCGGAAGTTCCGAAACCACCTAAGCATATGTTCTATAAAAGGTTTGTTCAAAATTTGAAAAAATGTTTTTGTCGCTTATTTCCTGGAGGAAAAGAACCCGCGGGAAACACGTCGTTGTCTTCGTCAACTGGAATAGCACGCAAGAAGCTCACTTCACAAGTAGCTCGAAACCCTCAATGTTTAGATTTTGTGTCCCAAATGGATAAAACCCAAGACCTTCTTCCCTTCAATGAAAGTTCAGATGGAAACGAGAAGCTTGTATTTGACAGGGAAAGGGATATTTTCGACCCTGTTTTGTCTATGTGTAGTATTTTGCAGTTTAAGTCGTAGGGAAAGGATGTATTTAATGTTTTTGGATCTTTTATGTACTATTTTTGTGTCAAACAAACCCTACACTTCCCCAAATTTGTTTGTTGGTGTGCGGCGAATTATTCGCAAGGTGAAAGGGTAATCATTAATGTAAAAACGACCAAAATTCTATGCCGAGTAAATGTGGAGACTATCCGTGAGGTTATACATTTACCTGAAAATTTTTCCAAAAGCCCTGAGTCGTTTAACAAAGAAAATTTGGAAAAGTTTTATAGAAACTGCAGTCCTACTGAAAAAGACAAGTTTTTATTACATGTCCTGAAAGATGGTCAGTCGCATGAAAACCTATCGTTCCCTTTGAGTATTGATGTCTTTCAACGAGATACCCAGTTAGTTCTGTTTTTGTTGAGTCAAATTTTAGGTCTATATAGTGATAAGTCAATCACGGAAGTTATGTTAGGTTTCCTTATCCAAGTAATTTCACCAGAGTCACAGTCGAGTCCGGTGTGTTGTTTTAATTTTGATGATTTCCTAGCTAAAGCGATTCATGTCCAGTTGGTGAAATTCAACCAGTTGAAGAATTTCAGATATTAGTCATATCTCCTGAAGCTGTTCGTGTGTTCAAACATTTTGGAATCCAAGTTTCTTGGTACCATCTTTTCTCATGACCTTCCTAAACAGGTCAATATGTTTGAGTTCACCCATAAAATCATGGCAGAAGTTTACATAATTATTTTTAATGGTGAAATGCCCCGAGTGTTAGAAGAAATGAAAGAAACTTTGCAGCCTACACCATAAGGACAAACAGGTGATTGGTTCTTGTATAGAGAACATACTATAATTAGGGTGTATGGTTTTACTGGAGCACCATATCTGTTTCCTGCCTTTTTAACATCGAGGGTTTTTGCCTTGGAATTTATTAGACAAAGGTTGCATTCTGAAGAAGAACATTTATGTGCTTTCAAAAAAGCATCGGATGTGAAATTCCCTCTTAAAGTTGGTCCATTCATCATTAAGAATAAGGCAGCCCTCTCTATAGTAGAAAAATTACTGAAGATTATGGATTTCCAAGAGGCTGAAAGGATAAATTATGATCCTATGTCATGGTCAAAGGATTAACTGGAAAGACAATAATTGATAAATGGACCAATGATTTTGAAATACTTGAACAATTTGTAATGATTAAGAAGGGTCTGCCAGATGTATGTTACACGGAATGCATAGAATTGGAGGTGATGGTGAAAGAAATGATGGATTATGAAATCCCAACTCAAGAGCAATGGAAAATTGTTGAAATATTTGGGAAACCAAAACACAGGTTATGTCAAGAATAAATATTTGAGAATAGATTTGGATGTCCCATTGGTAGATTTCTTTGAAATTTCTTTTTTTAGCGAAGAATTCAAAGAACGTTTTGTATAATTTTGATTTTACAAAGTAATAGGGGTTGGATCTGAGAGCAAAAAATACAATGATGTAATATTTTTTGAAGACTTTAATGAATAAAAGAAGTACAAATATATCTGAAACAGAGATTCATATGTTGTTACTTTCTTCAGTCTTTTAATTTCTCTTTTGTGAATGTATTTCGTATTACACCATCTTATCGCTTTGCCTCATAGTTGATTGTAATATCTCAGTTAGAATTCATTTTATATGCTCTGATCCACACATTTAAATATTGTCAATGTTCTTTCTTCCAAATTAATGCAGAATTCATCCTAGAACGGAGATTGGCTAAGTTATAACATATAAACAATATTTATCCTGGCTTCTGACCTCTAACAAGAAGGATCGGCCGCCCCTTCGTTTCTTATAAAATTGTCAACAACTATATCCAACCATTCACTTGTATCCAGAATGGTGAACACAAGAAGGATCGATCGACCCTTCTGACAGTCTAGAACTATTTTGAACAGAATATTGGGTAGAAGAAAGGTCGGCCAACCCTTCATTTATGAGTGAATTGTAAAAATATTCAACCCACCTAGGCTGGGACAAAAATTCCAGACTTCCGACTTCCGCAATGAATAGTTGGGATTGGTGTATTGGCTAAGTTATAACATATAAACAATATTTATCCTAACTTGCGACAAGAAGAATCGGCCGTCCCTTCGTTTAGTAGAGAACTGTAGACACCTATATGTTACAATTCACCTATATCCAGGATGTTGAACACAAGAAGGATTGGCTGACCCTTCTTGCAGTCGAGAACTATTATGAAAAGAATACTTGGTAGAAGAAGGGTTGGTCGCCCCTTCATTGCATGGGAATTTTTAACAAAGCCAAGGTAGCCATTTAGTTACAGTCAAAATGCTTTGGTCTGGTGGAAAAGAAGAGATAAGAAACAATTCAATCAATACTCTTTAATAAGTTTTTTTTGTTATCTCTGTATGATTTGTAGATCTTGTTGTCCAGTAATTGTCCAAGCTTAATTAAGTTTTCCATCTATTCAATGCATGTAAATTCCATTTTTAATACCATAAATCTTTTCAAATTATCGGGTGGCTTGCATATACTTTTGTCCAAATATTCAACCTCCAAAGGTGAGGGTGTCAATTCATGTGTATGAATAATGGTGAACACTAAAACAAGGTCGAGGACAATAAGGATCGGCCGACCCTTCATTCATGAGATAAATGTATACACAACAAAACCCCTTTCACTGGCCCCTTCGGCATCACCTTGTAAACAGGTTGAAGTCTAACCTGAAGCGAATACGGGGGTTTCATAATCAAGATTCTCTTAACCATTGCGATGTAGAGATGTCGTTACGATCTTCTCATAACATTTTATTTAACATCAACTAACTAATGGGATATAACACCAGATGTCTTCGCACTTGGTATCTATCGCAGTATACAAAACTACGCTGAATCTCTACTGTATTCACCAGTTAGTCAGGAATTCGTCAAACTATGTGTTTCTTCTTCACAATCATGCACTTGTATTCCAATTAATCAATGTGCAATTACCATTCACATACATATAAATTAAGTACAAAAACTCACATAAAATCGAATACAAAACATGTGATTAACTCATACACATAAACAAGAAGGATCGGTCGCCCCTTCTATGATGATTGCTCGTTCTATGATCAATCCTTATCTCAAACGACTCTGTAAAATGTGTATTCGATCTCTCATGGATAATTCTAGTAGATTTGTTCTTAATCAATCAATTGATTTTGAAAATGAGGGGTTGTTCCTTAACCATCGATCATTAGCATGAACATTTTCAAGTATACATCTAATATTAAAACACTAATTTATAATTATAGACATTGTATGCATTCTTATATTGACTACTTAATATTGACTGTTTTGTAGATAAAGCATGGTTGCGTTGTTGAGCCTCAGTAACTACCAGGAAATCCCTCTCTTTGAATTGATAACAGATCACTACTACCTTCAGAGATTCAGAAATGGATGGTATGTTGAGATGGAAGAACCAGATAATTTGTACCCGTATTTATATCTATTCTGCTTGAATGAGGATGGAGCTCATACTAGAGATGGAATATTGACATATGCGGATCCCGTTGAATCTGATGAACAATTGTGAGTTCAATTTGAAGCGATCAATGGTGAAAACTATTTCCTTGTACAACTTGATCTTATGGCTTGTAATTATCGACCAGCTCTAATGAAAAGTGGTCCCGATCCAGATCTGATTTCTTGTGCGAAGCAAGGGTGCATTTTTCCCTCGTATGATGTTTCTAATCATTTCAGAATTGATACCGCATCATCCTTGAATAAAGGAATTTTGTCGATATGGACGAAAAGAATGCAGGCTGTGAAAACTTCCTTTGTATTGCATTACATGAATATTAGTAAGAAGCCAATAAAGGTGTGCCATGAAAGGATTCTTACGTACAACAGAAGAGCATTTCTCCAATTTATTGTAAAAGATGTGGACAAATATTCCTTCAAACAACTCAAAGGAAGTCCTTCTAGAGCGATGATGCGGAAAGCGACTAAGAGCTTCGAAAGTTCAAAAGAAGTTCAACAAGAGCAGATCAAATTCTTTTTGTTCAATGAGAACGTTTTTTCCATTGACGTAACAAGATGTGTTGTTGCGCCTATGCACTTAAAATATCGAAAGGTTGATGAGGAGGTTGTGCAAAATATGGTTGTATCTCTTCTCCATACATTTACAACAACATTGAGAGATGTCATTCTATTGCCTTTCGATAAGGAGACCACATTTCCCTTTCTTCTTGGAAATGAAGAAGAAATTAATTTTCCAACAGTAAATTTTTATATATTGGATGGGCAGCATACTATTTCTGCGCAGAAAATAATCATTGCAGATGATCGATATAAACCACTCCATTCAAGGTATCGACATCGAACAAATCGTCTTCTACATAGCGATGTTCCTCAGCACATCATCAGCAAATTATGCAAACAACAAAATTTATCAAACAAGGAATTTTCAGAGACTCCATTCATTTCTCAAGTTGAAAAATCAAGGGAGAAATGGATATCCCGTGGTAGCCCATCCCGCCCTGGAAAGGGAAAGGTTCCAAGTGATGCTTGGCAGGTATAAAAATTTTCTTCTTATCAATAAAAGTCTCTAGATTTCTTCCTGTGTTATGAAATTAGCAAATTAACTGGAATATTCAATTTTATATGTTTGCAGTCTTTCCAATTTGAATGTATGGATATCTTTCAAGTTCAAAATAAGGAGAGCCTTAAAGACAAGCTAACTCTTGTTTTGAAATCAGATCGAATGTGGAGCAAATGGCATTTTGTATTTGAGCTTTACAAAAGTGGCTCCTTGCCATGCTCGCCCAAGAGCATCAATCAGGATGATTTTGTTCCAAATAAAATAAAGAGTTATGGCTCTAATTTTTTTAGACCATTGTGTGATATTGATGAAGATGAATTGACCGTTGTGGCGGACAATATAATCAACGGATCAGTTTGGATGAGAAAATCAGTTGATAAAAACCTTTGCACAGAAACTTTAAATCAATATTGCAAATGAATCAAGTACAAGAGGTCAACCAGACATTCGATCGTTGAATATCTCAAATTTAATGATGTTCAAAGAGATCGATCACAGATTGTCACTGACCATAACTTCATTGAAATATATAAAATTGCACCAAACCATATCCAGCAACTGTGCAGTATTTTATGCTCTGAAAAACAAGTAAAATCTCCGAGTAAAAAGAGAAAGAATGAATATGAAGTGGATAATGGTACCAAAATACCAATTGATGCTCAGAAAATATTGAATCTGTATATCAATAAAGAGAGGATGGGTATGCCCATTGGTGACATCGAAAATAGTTCATAGTTTGCTTGTCAATGTTGTTATCCTGAATCTTTGGTCAACACACTCAGATTAATTCCATTTTTTGGTGTGGCAGTCAGCTATGAATTTGTTGCTGTGGATATGTGTAATTGTGATAGTCCATGGACAGAACAAGACATGCTTGCATTTTTGTACTACTTAGAAACAAATCAAGAGGCATGTACTTGTATTTTTTTAGCTGATATGGAAAACTCTTGTATGATTTCTAAAGCTTTCACCATTTTCAGCAAGAAATCAAAAAACATGTTACACCGAATCCTACAAAGGGACTTTATAGAGAATTCTCCAGGGACTCGTTTATAGGGTTATCTATTATACAGTGTTGGAGCATTGGAACGGATAAGGATATTTTAACAACTTTTGAAATTGATATGGATTAAAAGGATGAGGGCCTACCAATGATTGATTTACCTCGGCCCAAGGTTAACAATGACAATGCTAGAAGCCATGTGTTTGCAAAAGAAAGGACACAGGAGTTCTGGGATCACATAGTTTCCAGACAGGTCTCTTCTCAAGGCACAGTTCTTTCGTTGTATGCAGGAGGTAGGCTTCTTCGTTCGTTGATGAGGGATCCAAAAAGAATAGTTATTTCTATTGTGGAGACAGTACAACAAGAGCTGTTTATGAACAGTTTCTATCATGAATTGGGTGTAAAACAAGGTATTTCTATTAACTTTTTCAGATGTCTTTGATTTTATTTTACTTTTCTAAACAAGGTATTTCTATTAACATTTTCAGATGTATTTGATTTTATTTTACTTTTCTCGGTCGGTTATGATCAATAACTTCTTCAAATTCCTATTCTACTACAACTTCAAATAAAGAGCACACCCAGGTATCATCCAATCAAATTATACTATCTGATGTCGAAAGTGAATGTGATATAGAATCTACAAAGAACTACCAAACAGGAGCACAAACATGACAAGAAGGTAAAAAATTATTTTTCAAAGATCGTGGTTAAATTAACTCAATTATGAAAGGGGATAGTGACTTTGAATACTTGCAAAAAATTATATAAAATGTATACCTGCAAATTTCTAGGTCAACATGTGGATCATCCACAACCAGAGCTGACATCGATGATGTCCCTAGATATTGGCCAACAAATCATATTGGAGAATAATGGACCAGGCGGGAGCTTGGACAATAATGAACAAGGTGAGAGCTTGGACAATAAAGAACCAGAAGAGTGCTTGGACAATAATGAACAAGGCGAGAGCTTGGACAATAATGAACAAGTCGAGAGCTTGGACAATAATGAACCAGAAGAGTGCTTCGAAAATATTGAAACTGGAGAGGGCTTGGTGTCAAAATGCAATGTCTCCAATGATGTTGCTCACCAGTCAAATGTTGGCCTGCCATTGACAGGTAAAATACAAAGAATATTTTTTACTTAAATTGATAAAAAAAAATTATTCTGAAGTATATAATGACAAGAAATATTGTTGTGCAGCTACCCATACAAAAATGTTATTGATATTAGAAATGGAAGGTTTTCTATTTCGCAAGAAAGCCACAGAAAATGACTCAAAAAGAGAAAACAAAAGAAATCAAAAAAATATTGGTGGAGGGGAAAGAGGAAAAAAGGGGGAAGAGATTACTAATGGTGAATTTGAATTTAAACATAAAATATCTTCATATGAGTCGCGAACACATGCCATTGAATTTTTGGATTTACTTCTTTCCAAATTCAATGTTGGGATTTGGTCATATAAATGTAGTGTCATTGAGGGGAAGCCACTTACAAAATTTTTGGTGGCAGGCGGTAAAGATAAATAATATGAAAATTTTTATTTATTTATTTGGTTTTGAGTGAGATGTACCTACGATCAAGAATAAAATACGCACAAAAATATGCAGAGTGTGTGGACGGAGTTCCTAATGAAAACTTTAGAAATTAATACATCAATGATTGTTTTGGAGGGTGATGGTGAGAAAGCACTTCCATTTCAAAACTGTATTTTGAGTAAGCCCTTTATTGAATCGTCCCTTAGGACAGATACTGAATTGGTAAATGGAATTTGGAAGCATTTTAGTAAAATGCATGAATCAGCTGATATCATAACTTCCAATGCCTTCTCCCAGTTGAATCCTGGTTGAGTGATAGCCATCAAATGTAACCTATCATTGCATATTTTAAATCATTCAATGTGTTTTCGGTTTTTTCCGAAGACATTGCTATTTTCGTCTGAATGTAACATATTATTAGTTCAGTGTGATGCTTTTATTAAATCAATTGAAACTGTGAAATTTTGGGTGATTTTTGTATTATTCTTTGGAAATCAACATCTTCATGTACAGTTGCATGGTTGTGATCATTAATATCATGAACAAAGTGTTGTTGTTGTTGTTATATATATAGTCACTGTACTTGTATGCAGTCAGGATATCACCGCAAAAGAAACTATTGGTCCTGGGAGTAGAGGGATTTCTCTTTGGAGTTCGGATGTTATCCAACATTCGAGATTCTTCAAAGCAACCTCATTTTGTCCATAATTTCTATCGTTATTATACATGCATGTTTAGCCCCAAAATGATCAATGTTGCCAGAGATAATTTCGACATTGCTCTGTGGTTTTCCTCGCTCGACAACATGGAAATTAAAAATTTCCTTGGCGTATTTGAATGGTTGCAAAATGAAGAATTTGTATTTATTTGGGGTCGAGAGCAATGTAAACTTAGTACTATTTATAATCATTCAATATCGGCATACTATAATGTTGGTGAAGTACAGAACATATACAAAAAGTCGTTCAAGGATGTACTTATCCAATATGGAGATATATATAAACAAATAGACATGTTATTTATAGATGAAGGGCAATATCAATCAGCAGACAATTGCAAGGAAAACTGCTTGAAAATGCCAACTAGTTGGAAATTTGACGGTTCACAAGAGAGAGATATAACTATAAAAACAATGTTGTGTTGTCTATTGAATTATCTCGGGCCTCGTTCAAAAATGGGGTGTTGGTTAAACACATTGAATTTGAAATGGTCGTCATATTATACAAAAAAAGTTCATTTAGTGATTTGTATATTTTTTACAACTCCTGCATTTAATTGATGTAAGTTTTATTGCACAATTCTCATATTATTTATGGACATCGTACCATGTATCTGGTAATGTGTTTCAAAAATTGTTGAACATGAAAGCAATATACTTAGAAACATTGAACCATAATATTTTATTGACTGGGTTGTGTGTGTGTGTTTTTTGTTTGCAGATAGTACTAGAAGATTTGTTTCTAGTAAACCATTGATATTTTTTTATTTCATTGGCGTTTTGTTACACGTGTTACATAGAAAACAGAAACCCAGATTGAGACAACCATCGGACTTCGAAACATCAACAAGTATTATTTTACACGGCTAGGCCTAACGGAATTTTTTGAAAAATGCTTTAGTATTTTTGAGGTTGGCGTATGGACATCTGCTAAACGAAAAAATGTTGACGAGTTTTTGCCTAGATTATTAGAAAGAACGGGATTGAAAAGGGAACTATTTAGATTAATTTTAACACAGGAATATTGTTCTTTTGTATCCAAAGAGGGTTTTCAGGGTGATGGAAATCCTTATGTATTTCGCAAGCCTTTGAGTATAGTTTGGGACACTTTGATCCATGGTTGGGATCGGACAAATACTGTGATTGTCGATGACTTCAAAGAAAAGCAGGTTTCTAACGAGGAAGGAAACTATATTATAACAAAAACTTATACTTACGACAATGTCAAGGACACATTTTTGTTAGATCGATTATGGCCTTGCTTGCTGCAGCTGGATGGCGTGAGCGATGTGAGGCCAATTGTGAATAAAATGAAAATGGAAGTATTTTGTTATATAATACACTTGAATGTTTGTTTTTACTAGTATATTCAATTTCACCGTGATTATAATTCTTGTAAAGTGTCGAGTTTGGTTTCCGAAAATGCAAAATCAGAGTCTGAAATTGTTAAAATCTGTTTTAAAATTTCAAGATTAAGTATTGGATGTGTAAAAAGTAGCCTTCCAAAAGGGCAAGTGGCAATCTGCCCTTGGAAAATTAGATGAATGGGGGAACCATTGAAGGAGAGAACTAGAGAAACTTTGTACTTGGAGAATTGTAATGTTTTACAATCTTAAAAGAATTCCAGTTAGTTTCTCTTTTCCTTTCTTTTGTTGTGTATAAACTTTCCTTGATTCATTTTGGTTTTTCTTACATACATCTAGTACCTATGTTTAAATTGTATTGTTAAATCATAAAACATATAAATCCGTGTGCTTGATTTATCATTCATATGATTTATATGCAGGTTATGCATCAATAAATTTCTTTACTTTATTCATATTGTTTCACATTCTGAAAATACATAACAGTCATTATCATCATATTAAGTTAATTTGATAAGTTAAGTTATTAAGCATCTAATTAACAGCTCCTTAACTAGGCTTATGCCTATCATTCTAAGAACATACATGAGGCATCCATCCATCAATGAGGTTGTGACATGGTGTTCTTGGTTATCAGTCTGTGAAATGGTGTTCTGTTGAATTGTTGCTAGTCCTCTACTTTGTAGGTTAATAATTCTTTGTTGTATTCTAGCAACACTATCATTAGAACTTTTCAGTATTTTTTCAAGTGAAAGGGGTCCTCTAGTAGGTGATATGATAAGGATATCCCTTCTATTTTCCTATTGAGGTGCAAGTGTACCAGTAATTACAGACGGTTGTGGGACTATTTGTTGTTCAGAGGTAGATTCATGTGATTGGCTACGAGTGACAACCGATGATGTTCTTGCTGAAGGAGGTTTATGGGTATTTTGTTTAGGCATATTTTAATTCGGGCCCTCCTTTTATTGCCATTTTTTGAGGCCTCGAGTGTGTATGTGATAGAATGGGTTCCAAAGCTCTCAACAGAGGGAGAAAACCCAGCCAGAGGCTTCAAATAATCATGCGCAAGTATTACCCTATCCTCGAGCTATTTGGGATGTTTATCTCCCACAGATACAAACGCCTCCGCTGGAACTTGTGGTTTTGATCCTAAAAGGATCTGTCTTCTAATGAAGGAAAACAAAGTGTCTTCAGTCTGAAACAAATCTACCTAGGAAGGAAAATCTAAGGTAAGTTAGACCTACTCTAAAAGGTGTCTTGTTTAAATGCAAATTAACTTGATGTGAAAATAAATAAGTACATTCATCCACTTAACAAAAATGTGAAGAAGATCAATTCCTTATTTGCTTAAGTTACAATCAATCAATTAAAATTAACTAAATGCAATATTAAGTGTTTAAGCTCATTCAAGATTAACCTGTAACCAATATGTCAATTGAAAAATTAACATAGATTATAATTTACTGTAAATCATTTGCAGAAATCGATAAATATTTTAGTTGAAGAAATTCAATTAAAACATAATGCATACACAGATATAACATAAGGAAAAATCTAGATTAACAATCTCTGCATGAAATAATATTTGCAAAGGATTAAACAACATAGATAATAACTTGAAGTAGAAATCAATATTTACCAAATAAATTTGATCAATGAACAAAAGATGATGCAAGAGAATAACTTTACTGTATTAATGAAAGTCTGTAAGAAATTACAATCTCAGCATAAAATAGAGCATCTCCAATCTTCTTTTGTCGATTTCTACCCCAAAAATGATCATCCCTTTCCTAAGACAGATCTACCCCTTAAATAATACAAAGGATAAATTCCCCTTAAACAGGGATTACAAAATCAGAATATTATATTTAGTGAGGAAATATTCCCACTTGTTCCAAACTTCTATCAATTCATCTATATCTGGATAACGAGGAGATTCAAGCCCCAGCTGGGCATCACACATGAATCCTTCAAACTCATATTTGGCTATTTTATGCCATGTGCGGATAAACATATAGATCGTGGCCTCCAAGGAAACAGGTTGCTTAATCAACCAATTCACGTCTTCAATTTGGATATGCTCAATCTGTGGGATTTTCTCCTTGACTTGATCACAACGGGCTTCGACCTATTCTATCATCAATTTTGGTGGATCTGCCCCCTCGATGAGCCCCATTGCAGGGAATGCCAGTATCTCCATTAGATTTTCTGAGGCATACAATCTTCTTCTGCAAAGGGCTTGAGCCTGGTTGATAGTATCCTGTACCATGTCAATCTCCCAAGATCGCACAGCAGTTCGAATCCTTCTGAATTTGAGGCTGTCCAACTCAAGGATATCAGCTGGCTTATCTTCAATGTACTTCTGCCAATCCATGATGTCTTCTACAGCTTTAGAATCCTGTTTTGTTTTCTCTATTTGCCGGCCCAAGGTGCCAGCCATTTTTTCAAAGACAATGTAAGTCTCATGGATTTCACCCAAGGTAGTAAATAGCTTAGCTAGAAGCTGATGATGCTCCAGGTTGACTTGATTGGCTAGGTCCTTGAACTCTTGCTCTGAAAACCTAGAAAATGGAAAGGAGGCTGCACTTGCAGTTGCATCATTTAGCTGTTGTTCAAGCACAGCTATCTTTTAAGCATTGGCAGTGTCCAAAGCTTTAGCATCTTGCAATTGGACTTGAAGAGAAGCATTATGTTCTTGAAGGTCTTCAATCTTATTTTCAAATGATTTTCTTAGTTCACGAATGTCAGCTTCATGTTCTTCATTGGCCTTAACCAACTGCTCTTGAAGTTTCTTGAGCTCCTCCTTCTTGACATCGATTTCTTTATTCAGTGTGATTACTGAATCAAAATTGGCACCTACAAAAGCACCCATGGTAGCAGCAGTATCCAGTGCTTGTTGTTGTATGTCATCTAATTGCTTGGCCCAAATGATTTGATTAGGAAAGGGGCCCTACAACACATCCTAATCTCTGCCTCTTTTGTTACCCTTCTTCACCACTGCTCTAGCCTTTTTGCTATAGAAATAATCTCCAAGGGAGGTTACAATATCTTCCTCATAAGTAGCTACCAATTCAGTGGAAGATGTAGCCACATCTCCTGTTGCAATTATTGGGGTTGTCTGAGTAACAGTGGTATTAGGTATTGTCATAGTAATCTAAGAGGTGTTTAGTGGAGAAGGGATAACTTCAGGGACTGAGGGTAAAGAGGTTGGATTAGGGATTGATGTAAAAACTTTAGGAAGTGAAAAAGATGCATCAGAAACTAATGGTGAAGATAGAACAACAGGGATTTGGACATCATTGGCTGGTGGTGATGAAATAGATGATGGTGGTTGCAGAGAGACAGTTGAAGACTGGATCTCTGCAACTATTGATGGTGGAATGGAAAGTGGAACTGACAGGGTTGGAGATGGAACAGTAATGGAAGTTATTGCATGAAATAACTGGGATATGGTGGATGGTGGTGTTACCCCAGAAGATAAAGTGGAAAGAGATTGAATGGATGAAAGTAAGAGTGTTGAAGTTGTGGTATCAACAACAGTAGTGGTTTTAAGAGACTGTTGATCTGGGACAAGATCATCCATGAATATGGCATCCAACACATCTGCAATTTCCTGATAACTTTCAGTTTCTTCCTGCACCACAATCACAAAAGGAAGTGTTTCATCTTCCACATCATTGTCCTCAATAGTAATAGTAGGAATCTTAGAGGCAGAAGTTTGAATTTTATGTCTTTTAGCTGGTTTACTCACAGCAATCAGTTGAACATCACTAATCAGGTTGGTTTTAGCAGCCACTTGAATATCAGTAGTGGGTTTGGGTATTGCAACAACTTGGGTATCCATCACCAAACTCATCTGTGCTAATTTCTGCTTCAATTGATAAGATGTATGCATCCACGTCTTTAATTCTGTAGCAGTTTTCAACTTCAGAGTATCCTCCATAAGGCCTTTTCCTTTGTCTCCATCCAAGTAGGTCAGCATCAATGGAGCACTGGCTTTGTGAGCTTCATTTTCTTCTGTATCTTTTCTTGTTTACTCATCAAGCTTGTGTTCCATGCTTCTATAACTCAAAACCTTGGTTTTAAGCTCCCACTGATACTGAAATATATGGCTCTGTTATGCTTTTCTCTTTGCCCTCAGCAAGACTTCAGAGAAAATATTAACTCAATGATAAATAGAGACATCAGGGATGTGTTGATGTGTATAACCAATATTCATATGCGCTTGTTTGAAATGAGCCTCCAGAAATCCTTTGGGGTCATGAGTTCTTTTGGGAGCAAATCCCAATTTCAAAGAAACAATCCTGTCTCCCAGTGTTGCATCCCAAGTTGAAGTTGGGATAACCAAAGGCCCGAGGTTTAAAGGCAACTTAGGCCATCCCTTCCTTTTGGGACCAGTGAGATTAAGGTAGACACCATCTTTAACAGTCTGATAAGATATCTCCTCAAGTAACACTCTGTCAGGGACAACTCTTGGTAGCAAATGTACAATATTGCTTCCCCAAAATCTAATGTAAGCAAAGGATTCTACCATATACCAGTCACCCAATGTAGGGATGAGAGTTCTGGCATCAGGATAAAAGGCAGGGGCATCTTCCCTGAAAATCTGTTGGTAAATTGCACCAAAGAAATGGTCGTAGATGTCATAGAGCAAGGGAACAAAATTGCTTTCCCATAAGGCAAAACAATAAATATGAACAGGGGATGAGGACTTAGTCCAAATCCACCCCATGGTGGGATACTGAAACTCTGTATAGAAAACATCAATTACAAATGCATAGAAAAAGAAGTATGGCTTCCTTGTAGCTATTGTTTTCTGATATTTCTCAATGGTTGTCTTTAACTTTGCTGATAAAATTGAATCCCAAGGATGCTGAAGTTTGGATCTTTGTTCAAAAGATCTTTCTGAGGAGTTTTGCAACGAGTGTTGCGAGACATGTTTGAAAAATTGGAGAAATCTGATGAATAAATAAACACCAATAAGAAAAAAAAAACTCAAAATAGCAAAAAAACTTGAACAAATGAATAAGAAAGTGACATGAAGCCAACCTGTGCAAGCTGGAAAAAATGGCGAAAATGACCCCTGGTAAAATGTCGCAAAAATGACCCCTAGTAAAAACTCGCAAAAACGTTCCCTGGTAAAAACTCACAGTAAAATCTACACAAATGGCGAAAATGACCCCTGGTAAAAACTGGCAGTAAAACCCACACAGCAAGCAATTTTCGAAAATGAAAAATGATAAAAGAAAACAGAAACAAAATCAACATATTTATTAATTCTGTCGGGTTACATCTGGGCAGTAAGATTAAGACAAATCGACGGTTGAGATCTAATCTGGGGAATGCGGAAGACAAGTTGTGGGGGTTTAATTTTTCAAAAATATATTCAACGTTCCCGCAATTGTGAGTTTTGGGACCACAACTCTAAATAAAAACAAAACAAAGCGTCATCAATTCCTATGATGTCAGATCTCTTTTTGAGGCTCACATGTGTGATATTTTGGCCTTACAAAATAGAGATCAATTCATCTATAACCAGAATGGTCAAGACTGGAAAAATATAAATAACAAGAAGGGTCGGCCGATCCTTCATTTAGTAGATACTTGTGAACAACAATATCCAACAATTCACCTGTATCCAGACTGGCGAACACAAGAAGGATCGGACGACCCTTCTAGCAGTCTAGAACTAGTATAAAAATAATAATGGGAAGAAGAAGGGTCGGTCGCCCCTTCATTCATGATGGAATTGTGCAAATATTCAACCTACGAAGTATAGGCTGTCAATTCATGTATATCCTGAATGGTGAAGACTGCAAAAATACTAATCACAAGAGGGGTTGGTCCACCCTTCATTTAATCTGGAAAAAATGGTGAAAATGATCCCTGGTAAAAACTAGCAGTAAAATACACATAGCAGGCAAATTAAGGTTGCCATCTATTCAATGCATGTAAATTCTATTTTTAATACTAGAAATATTTTCAAATTATCGGGTGGCATGCATATACTTTCGTTCAATTTTAAGTCTTAGCTCATTTGATCTCATGGAGGAAGAATATACCTTTGGAAGTGGGAATTGTTCTTGCATGCATTGGAGCAATATTAAACCCCTATATTTGCTTATATATCAAAGATTCAAAATGATTATAACTTTGTTCCATATGTGTCATGTGACTTTGCATTGTAGCTCTCTTACCTAATTCTTTGAAGTTTTCTTTGAGCTAGTTGTTAAGTTATTGCATCAGTTTTGTTGGACTTGGTCCTAGATAGAATGTGCATTCAACAAGGTGCTAGAGTCTATTTGAGTCTATCTAAATTAACCTTCCCCCCTTGACCTCAACCAAGGGGGAAAGGGGGGAAATCGAATCATACAGTACTCAGATCCCCGTGCATTCCATTTTTTATATTATCTATCTTTTCCTATCATTCTTGCACCTCTAGCGATAAAGGAATTTCTCTGAGCCATCCATCTTGCATGATCAATCTGGTACCGTTGATCTTCTTCCATGCTTAGCCCCACGACCTTCCATAGTCTTCAATCTCTCAAACGCTACCTTCCTCACACCTTAGATCTGCGTAGTTATTATCAGCTGTCGATCTGGACCCTGTCTGCATCCTTACCGTCCAAAGGTGTGACCTTTACCGAGGTTCACGAATTTGGAACATGCTGATACTCCGTGCACGTTCAATATGCGAACTAAACCTCCGCCGCGGATGCCTTTCCCCACCATATCTGCACCGTCGAAACATGCGGTCCCTACCAAAACTTTGCAAATCAGAAAGGCCCATTTCTATGTGCATCTCAAATCACCGAAGTACCTGTCATCCATAGATCTGTCCTTCCGCTCGTCGATCTAATTTCCAACTTGCTCGCGGGCTAGAAACACTTCTCCCATGCTTAAATCGTCATATCTTACTTTAGCGAACAACGCTTGTGACCATCGATCTCCGTCAAGCTTCTGTAACCGTCGATCTCCGTCAAGCTTCTGGCAGTCTAGAACTAGTATGAAAATAATAGGCTGTCAATTCATCTATATCCTAAATGGTGAAGATTGCAAAAATACTAAGCACAAGAAGGGTTGGCCGACCCTTCATTTAAGCTGGAAAAAATGGATAAAACGACCCCTGGTAAAAAATCACAGTAAAATCCACACAGCAAGTAATTTTTGAAGATGAAAAATAATAAAAGGAAACATAAAGAAAATCAACATATTTATTAATTCTGTCGGGTGAAATCTAGGCTATAAGATTAAGACAAATCGATGGCTGAGATCTAATCTGTGGAATGCGGAAGACGAGTTGCAAAGTTTATTTTTTTGGAAATATATACAATGTTCCCGCAATCCTCAATTGCGGGTTGCGGGACTACAACTCGAAATAAAAACAAACCTAAGTTTCTGCAATCCACATTGCGGGTTACAGAAACGCATGTCGCAAATCCATTATTCAAACAGTTCCCACATCCATAATCATTTATAACTAGATAGCCACTTCAACAAGCTATAGCATGATATGATGGGGCTTGCATTTTTCTCAAACCATGAATTATGGCGGGCATTATCTCAAAGCAGTTTTGACTACTTTTTCCATACTTTGTCAATTTCCAAAGTTTCACAAGCTTGTCATAATTTTCTAGAATGATGTCAGATTGTAACACTCACACATTCCATGTCATCACTTCCCATGGTGTCAGTTCTCTCTTTGAGGCTCACATGTGTGAGATTTTGTCATGCCAAAACAGAGATCAATTAATGTATAACCAAAATGGTCAAGACTGGAAAAATATAAATCACAAGAAAGGGTCGGCCGACCCTTCGTTTAGTAGATAATTGTGAACACCAATATCCAGTAATTCACCTGTATCCAGACTGGTGAACACAAGAAGGATCGGATGACCCTTCTGGCAGCCTAAAACAAGAATGAAAATAATATTGGGCAGAAGAAGGGTCGGTTGCCCCTTCATTTATGAGGGAATTGTGCAGATATTCAACATACAAAGGATAGGATGTCAATTCATATATATCTAGAATGGTGAAGACTGGAAAAATACTAAGGACAAGAAGGGTCGACCAACCCTTCATTTAAGCTGTAAAAAATGGTGAAAACAACCCCTGGTAAGAACTTGCAGTAAAATCCACACAACAGGTAATTTTCGAAGATGAAAAAAAAAAAAAAAAATCAACATATTTATTAATTCCATTGGGTTAAATATGGGTCGTAAGATTAAGACAAATCGACGGCTGAGATCTAATCTGTGGAATGCGGAAGACGTGTTGCGGGGGTTTATTTCTTGGAAATATATACAACGTTCCCGCAATCTGCAACCGCAAGTGCAGGTTGCAGGACTACAACTCAAAATAGAAACAAACTTGTGTTTCCGCAATCCGCAATCCGCATTGCGAGTTGCGGAAACGCATGTCGCAAATCCATTATTCAAACACTTCCCGCAATCCACAATAATGTATAACTAGATAGCCACTTCAACAAACTATAGCATGATATGATGGTGCATACATTTTTCTCAAACCATGAATTATGGCGGGCATTCTCTCAGAGCAGTTTTGACTACTTTTTCCATACTTTGTTAATTTCCAAAGTTTCACAAACTTGTCATACTTTTCCAGAATGATGTCAGATAGCACCAGAACACCATCATGTGTCTTTCCAGCCGCATCACACATTCCATGTCATCATATATTCCATGTCATCATACATGCCATGTCATCACTTCCTATCATGTGAGATGTTGGCTTGCCAAATAGAGATCAATTCATGTATAACCAGAATGGTCAAGACTGAAAAAATATAAATCACAAGAAGGGTTAGATGACCCTTTGTTTAGTAGATAATTGTGAACATCAATATCCAGCAATTCACCTGTATCTAGACCGGTGAACACAAGAAGGATCGGACAACCCTTCTGGCAGTCTAGAACTAGTATGAAAATAATATTGGGTAGAAGAAGGGTCGGATGCCCCTTCATTTATGAGGGAATTGTGCAAATATTCAAACTACAAAGTAAAGGCTATCAATTCATGTATACAATGAATGGTGAAGATTGCAAAACTACTAAGCACAAGAAGGGTCAGTCGACCCTTCCTTTAAAAGAGAAATGAATTTTTTTTTAACCTACGAAGGTTGGGACAACAATTCCCCACTACCAACTTCCGTAGAATATGGTAGGGATCGGGAAATTGCCTATGTTATAACATGTAAACAATATTTATCCCAACTTTTGACTGCTGACAAGATGGATCAGCCACCCCTTCTCTTAGTAGATAATTGTCAACACCAATAAACGACAATTCACCTGTATCCACAATGGTGAACACAAGAAGGATCGAACCACCCTTCCTGCAGTCTGGAACTATTCTAAAAATAATATTGGGAAAAAGAAGGGTTGGCCGCCCCTTCATTCATTTATGTTAAGCCTCATTCAAAAATGGGGTGTTGCTTAATGACATTCAACTTCAAATGAAAACAAACCAAAGTTTCCACAATCCGCATTGCGGGTTGCGGAAATGCATGTCGCAAATCCATTATTCAAAAGTTCCCGCAATATGCATTGGGGGTTGCGGAAAGGAAGAACGCAAACATTTAAAATACTCTTCCCGCAATCCGCAATTGCGGGTTGTGGGCATCAAATCCCCGATTATTGGAAAACATTTACAACCGAAAACTAGAATGGTCAATCATGGAAAAATACTAGGCTAGGCCATCATTTCATGTATAACCAGAACGGTCAATAATGGAAAAATCCTAAGCACAAGAAGGGTCGGTCGACCCTTCATTTAGTAGATAATTGAGAACACTGATATCCATCAATTCGCCTATATCCAGAATGGTGAGCACAAGAAGGATCGGACGACCCTTCATGCAGTTGAGAACTAGAATGGAAATAATATTGGGCAAATCGCATGAATTGTGGGGACCATCGAAGGAGAGAACTGGAGACTCTCTGTACTTGGAGACTTGTAATGGTTTTACAATCTTTAAAGAATTTCAGTTAGTTTTTATTTTAGTTTCTTTTGTTATATGAATCAAATTTCCTTGATTCATTTTGTTTTTTCATACATACATCTACTAACTCTTTTTTGTATTGTTAAATCATAAAACATATAAATCTGTGTGCTTGATTTATCATTCATATGATTTATATCCAGGTTATGCACCAGTCTATTTCTTTCCTTGATTCATATTGTTTCACATTCTGCAATCACAGTGCAGTCATTATCGCCATAATTTAATTTGTTAATTAGCTCATCATTGACAAGAAAGTCACATTATTTTTAATCCTTTGACTAAAATAACACGGGAATCTTTACACTTGAAAATATGCATCAACTCTGTTCGGGAATATTATTTCAGAATTGAAGGGATCAATACAAAATGAGTATATCTTCACGATTTCCAACCCTTACTACATTGCCAAAGAAAACATCTAATCCTTTGAATAAAATAACGCCAAAATCTTTAGTCTTGAAAATATGCATCAACTCTGCTCGACCATCTTTATTCAAAATTGAAGGGATCAATACAAAACGAATATCTCTTCACGGGTTCCAACACTTACTACATTGCCAAAAATTGTCTTTTATGCATTGTAAAACCTCTTAGGGTAAAACCCTAACTGCTTCATAACTAAAAATAGAAAATTATAAACTAACTATTACATTCCATTTCTGTCAAAATTTATACAATTTCCAAAATTTCTCAGAATATAACATTTCATGTCTTTCTATTGGTTGTAGCTACCGACGGGGCTTCTTTCTCGAATAGTAGTCTTCAAGTGTGCAAGGTGTACTTCATTTTCCCATATCTCTCCACTATCTTCCATTTCTCTGTAGAAGTTACCTCATAACTAGTCATCTCCTCGACCAGAACTTTCATCTCTATCTACTCTGCAATGGAAGTTGGAGGAATCTTTTCAGCTATCATGGCCAGCTGGTTTAGAATTTCAAAGTCAAGGGAGAGTTTCTTCAGTAGAATTTTTCCTGTTAGTACATGAGTCAAACCTTGAAATTGCTCATGGTTCCCCTCGATGTTATATAGTAAATCCTTATAATTGTCCTGGGAAATTAATTCAGTATTTTCATCCCAAAAAGAAGGCAGTCCCTTTTGTATTACCTTTTCAAATCCCTTTTTGAACGCTTCAACCTGTTCCTTCATCTGTTCTGCACTAGCCTGAACATTCTCAATGTGAGAATGTTTACCAAGGACTCTCCTAGCCCAAGTTATGACTGTTACCCTGTTTTCGATAGCCATTGCTTTCAGATCACCTTCTGTCAGAGTATTTAAGAAACTTATGGTACCCTGGGCTGTATCTTTTGGTATCTTATCTAAAATTTATCTCATTTGCTTTACAGCTTTGTAAGCTATCATTTTCTATGGCTTCGTTTGTCTTCATAAAATCTAAATAAGGCATCAATTTTGCAACCTCATCGATGATTGAATCCCAAATCAAATGCTTTGCACCTTGCAATGCTAGTTGTCCTATCACCTGGCCTATCACCCTCTGATTTCTTCCTACCAAATCTTTATTTTTTTTGTCAACTCTTTTATTTCATTTTCCTTTTTTTTTATTTTCCTCTTCTAGTCTTTGTTTTTCTTCTTTTAGTTCTATGATCTCCACCTCTTTCAAGCTAAATTGGGACATAGCTTGAACTATATCATCTGTGCTTGCTTCTTTGTTGCCTTGATTTGTTCCTTGCTTCTCTTGTGCCGTATTTTCCAATTTGTCATTTTGTTAGGAACCTATGTCAACCCTTCTCTTTACTATGCTAGTATATTGTTGTTGGACGCATATGCTTTGTAAGTCATCTCGTAGTATTTGTTGATCCGTAGTTTATATTAGCCCATAGTATTGAGCCATAGTATTGGATGCATATGCTTTGTAAGTCGTCCCGTAGTATTATATGTCCCATGGTTTTGACTCATAGTATTGGGCATAGACTTAGTATATAAGTGTGTGTTGAGGTCATTGAAGGCGCCGTGACGTTAATTGTATTGAGCTTGCTCAAAGGAGGTTGCCCCCTCGAAGTGGTCCGTGATCAATATAAAAGTGATTTTGTTCTATTATTTTTGATATCTCGTGTATTTGCATTAATTAATTATTGCAGGTTCATCACATCTGGTATCAGAGCACTTTCTTGGGCTCGTTGGGTGGAATTTCTGCCAAAAAATATTTCGCATCTGTTGTAGCTTCGGATTTGGGAATAATCCCTATCCTCTTAACTGTGAGAAGTACTTGGGCATAAGACCTAAAACTCATTGTGAGGACTACCACAGGAACCCCAAAGTAGCTGGCCCATTGAGAGGACCTGCCAGCGAAAAGGGCAACGACCCCTACCTGATTGACTAGTTCCCACCCGTGAGGTAAACCAAGAGTTGTCGTTTGTGGAAAAGCAGTTATCAGTTTTACCTGAGCCATGGAGTGAGGGGTACTGCCCCAATACGCAAGCCATCAGACAGCATTGGTGGCCGAGTGAAACACCTGAACTGTTAGGAAGCCGTACATACTTGGGGTCCATATCTATTTTCAGTTGAACTATTGCCGATCACTTCCGCTCCAGATCCAGTTGTTTCAGATATATTCTGAAAGTCGTTCCAGATTCAGTCGCTGTTTCAGATCCAGCCGTTTTCGATCCCTTCCACACCATTGTGCCGCTGTTGCCGATCCATTTCTGGGCAAAAAAAAAAAAAAAAAACCTTGAAATTCAGTTTTTTCTCCATATCTCCCTTGTTTTCACTCTATTTCCCTTGAAATTTTCGGGGAACCCCTGTCATCCCATTCTGCATCTTTCATTCATGAGGACCCTATCCCCAGTTCCCCTTCCCAAAGCCTGAAATCCCACATTTGTCTATTTTTAGGGTTTGCCATAACTTCCTCAGATTTCACCCAATCACCTTCAAATTTTACCATAGAGTTCCTTTCTGAATTCGGCTTCTTTGTCCATCTCTGCCAAATTTTCTCATTCTATCACCCCGCTTCTGAAATCCCCCTTTTTGCTTTCTTGTCCTTTCGACATTGTCCAAAATCTAGTCAAACCCCAATTACCCATCAGATTGTTTCCCCAATCCAAATTTCCCTTTACTAAATCAGCTTCTGTTTGTGTTTTTCTACCCATTCCACCAACAACAAAAAAAAACAAAAACTTGGTTATGGTTGTCACCTGTGCAGGAGCACACACCATGGAGGAAGCACTTGCAGCCATCCAAACCAAACTCCAAGATCTGAATGAAAAATTTCTCAGCCTCCATCTTCAGCATTCAGCCATGAACAATACCAGACAGCCAGAATCTTTTGCAGCCACCGGGTTCTCTTCTTTCAGTAATTTTCGTGGGCCGAAGCTTGATTTTCCTCGCTTCAATGGTACTGATTCGACTGGATGGATATATCGAGCAGAACCATATTTTAGTTTGCATAATACTTCTGGTGCCAAGAAAGTTCCACTTGCATCCTTTCATTTGGAACAGGAAGCCCTTCAATGGTACTGTTGGTACATCAAAGCTCATCCCTAGCCAAACTGGACAGATTTTTGCCAACTCATTTTGCCACGATTTGGTCCTAGTGCTTTTGATGATTTCATAGGAGCACTCACTAAACTTCACCAAATTGGCACAGTGAGAGAGTATCAGACAAAATTTGAGAAATTGGCCAATCACACAGAAGGATTGTCTGATGAATTCTACAGGAGTTGTTTTATCAGTGGTCTCAAGGATGAAATCCACTCAGAGGTCAAAATTTTTTGTCCCAACACAATGATGGAAGTCCTACGGTTGGCTAAGCTAGCCGAGGACAAGATCGCAGCTCAACAACGCTCCAAACCCACCTTTGTTCCCTTTAGAAATATGGGTTCCCAACGACCTCCCATCACGCCTGCTCCTCAACCAACTCCTATCAAGCATTTGTCTGAAATAGAAATGCAGGCACGCCGAGAAAAAGGGCTTTGCTATAATTGTGATGAAAAATTCACTCGGGGACATAGATGTGTTCAACAAAAGCTCTATCTCTTGGATGTGGATTCTCCGCCTGCCTTAGAACTTGGTGAAGAAGCTACAGATACAGTAGATGATCAGGTCGACATTCAACACCCGCCTGTTGACACCCCATCTCAGGACGACCCACCCGAGATCTCTCTCCATGCTGTAACCTACGTCACCACCCCACAAACAATGCAGGTCAGGGGATAATTCAAGAAGCTCCCTCTTACCATACTCATTGATTCTGGTAGCACTCATAACTTCATTGACCCTTGGATTGCCAAACAGGCTGATTGTTTTGTCCATCCTTGCTCCAACTTTGAAGTCATGGTTGCCAATGGGGGCACCTTACCTTGCAAGGGGAAGTGTCACAATGTGCGTATCTCTATGGAAGATTATAACCTACGCTCTGACATGTTTTCCTTGTCCTTAGGCGGATGTGATGTGGTTTTGGGCGTTCAATGGCTACGCACACTTGGCCCCATCTTATGGGATTTTGCTAAACTTTGGATGCAGTTTAAAGTCAATGGGACACAACACAAATTTATGGGCTTACAACCAGGGTCTCTCTGCATCATCAATTCACATCGCTTGGAAAAAATCCTTAAGAAGAATTCACATGGTGTCATCACTCAGCTCAATTCCATTCAGATGCACCCATCAACAGTCTCCACTACTTCCTTAGATAGATATGCAGGTATCCTTGCTGAACCAATGCACTTGCTACCTTCAAGAGACCTTTCCGGTAAGAATTTAGCCACATCTACCTCTCAGTAGGAAATTATGGCTATTTTGCATGCAGTACAGAAGTGGCAGCCATACCTATTAGGGAATTATTTCTACATCAATACTGATCTCTCGAGTCTGGAAAATTTTCTGGAACAATGGGTCTCCTCCCCAACACACCTGAAATGGGTTATCCAACTCATGGGTTATCCCTATGTGATCACTTACAAGAAGGGTAAGGACAATATTGTGGAAGATGCTCCTTCTCGCACAATTGATGACCCAATTTCTCTTGCAGCTCTTTCTCTGCTTGTTCCAAATTGGTTGCAATATGTTCAACAGGGCTATCTCTTCTATGAACTCCATGCTTCTTCATCAATAGGGCACTCTGGGTTCTGCAAAATGTATGACTGGGAACAATGTAACTTATTTTGGCAGGGACTAAAATGACAATTCAACAGATGGTGGCTGACGATGATACTTTCCAGGTCAACAAGGGGGAAACGACACTCCTTTCGGGATTGCTCACACCCTTTCCCATCCCTACACAGCTTTGGCCAACTATTTCTATGGATTTCCTAGCAGTGCTCTGGTGGTACAATACCACATCTCAAAGGACACCATATGAAGCAGTATATGGAAAAACACCGCCAGTTCTTCTTCCATACACCCTTAGTAGCTCCCTAGTTTAGGAAATTGACTCGGTTCTTCGAAACCGCGATCAGATTCTTTTCATTCTGCAGGACAATCTTCACATGGCCAAAATTCGCCTGAAATAACAAGCCGATCAGCACCATTCTGAGCGCATTTTCCACGCAGCTGACAGGGTTCTTCTTCATCTATAGCCTTCCAAGCAATCCTCCTTGACACTCCAAAGGTGTCAGTGGCCCGAAATGCAACCCAAGGATGCTACCGGGGAACCACTCCTTTAGATTCTGCAGCAATTTCTCCAACCAAAGCTTTGAGGACAAAGCTTTTTCTAAGGGAGATGGGATGTTAGGAACCTATGTCAACCCTTCTCTTTACTATGTTAGTATATTGTTGTTGGACGCATATGCTTTGTAAGTCGTCCCGTAGTATTTATTGATCCGTACTTTATTTTAGCCCATAGTATTGAACCATAGTATTGGACGCATATGCTTTGTAAGTCGTCCCGTAGTATTATATGTCCCATGGTTTTGACTCATAGTATTGGGCATAGAATTAGTATATAAGTGTGTGTTGAGGTCATTGAAGGCACCGTGAAGTTAATTGTATTGAGCTTGCTCAAAGGAGGTTGCCCCCTCAAAGTGGCCCGTGATCAATATAAAAGTTATTCTGTTCTATTATTTCTGATATCTCGTGTATTTGCATTAATTAATTATTGCAGGTTCATCACACCTTTAGATCTTCAATCTTCGTCTTAAGACTCGATCTATCTTTCTCCCAACTTTCCTCTTTTTCCTCAAACTTGAGCAATTTAGCAAGACAGTCATCCAATTCTCGAGATAAAGTTTATTTTTCTTGTACTAACACAGTTAATTCATAGGCTTGAATTATCCAAGTTGCTGGAATTCTAACCTTTTGCTGAAGTAATTGGATATTCTTTTCTTTCTCAGCCAAAATCTTTTTAATTTCCTCCCCTCTATTTGGTTCATCATTTCTCTTCACCAGGTCATCTTGTAATATTTTTATTTGTCGCTGATGAGCTTTGTTTTATGTTTTCTCTTGCCTCAACTAGATTTTCAACATGTTCACTGTTTTCTGTAGCTTTTCCACTGTTAAAGTCGCTTTCATCATATCAACATAAATCACCTCTCCAGTTTGTCTGTGTAGGTGAATTTTATCAGGGATTGTTATCTTCTACAAATTCAATTTCATTTCTGTGACCTTATCATCAGACGATACGGCCAAATTGAAAGTATTTTTTTCTGGATCTCTGCTATTCATTAGAGTAATTTCCGAATCAACAACAGTCATGAATTTTGGAAACAACTTATGCATTGCTTCTGTTGTTGTTTGTCTGTCTTTGCCATATTTTACACATATTTCATCTCTTGAATGAAATTTGCTAGAATCACCTGCAGCTCTTGCCTTGTCAAATTTGTATTCCTGTACTTGAATTCCTGGCCCTTAGTATTTTTCTTTCTTCATTCCCTTTTCTTTGTCAGATACAACTACTTCATCTTGTTGGATTGATTTTAATCTTTTGGCTTCTCTTTCTTCCTCCACCTGCATATCAGTACTTTCATAAAAGCATCTTTTACTTGTTGCTTCAACCTTTCTGGGGTAGGTACCATCTCAGGTACCAACTCAGCTGAAACTTTACCCAAGGTAGAAGGATTAGCGTGTGAACTTCCCGAAACTTCTGTGTATGATTCATATTGTAGTAAATTTTCCATCTTCGCCAATCCTTCAACCTCTTGGTGATCAAAGGCTTTATTTTTGTTCTCTTGCCTTCTGTCAGAAATAACATGACAAGGATCATAATTAATATCTATCGCTTTCCTAAAACTCAAAGCTTCTGAATTTTTTTGTACAAAAGGGAGAGCATTCTTGTTCTTGATGATAAAAGGACCAATTTTTAAAGGGAACTTTATATCTGTAGCTTTCTTGAAATGTAGAAAATGGTCATTTTCTACTGTCAATTTTTGTCTGATAAACTCCAAAGCAAAAACTCTCGGAGTCAAAAAGGCTGGTAGAATATAGGGCTCCCTAACAAATCCATAAAGTCTGATTACTGTATCTTGCTTCCCTAAAAACAAGTCTCCAATTGCTTTTTTGGGGCTTAATTGCATCAGGGTCTTCATCTCTGATAATACTCTAGGCAAATTTTCTCCAAGCATCAATCTGTATACTGCTGATAAAATAAAATTCATAAATTAAACATACTGTCTTCCACTGTTTCTGAAAACACAGATTGTGGGAAATGTAAATATTTTCGACCGCTAAACAGGAGCAATTTCATCAGGTGTGTCTAGAATCTGAAATGTCTCGAAGTGTGGAAATTCACTAACTGAGAGTGAATGTTCCGAGCCAAGAATTCATCAAATTTAAGGTAGGGTACTTGACTGTAATCCATTTTTGGTTTAGCAACACTTAATCTAAAAAGAAAACTTAACTGGAACTCTATGACCATGGAATCATCATCAATCCCTAAAAACTGTGAAATGAGTGACAAAACTAACTGTGAATTTTCATCAAATAAATTAATGTCAAGTGGATAGGGGGTGTTATCAATGGCAAGGCCAGGTTTCAGACAACTGGTCATGAAGGCTTGTTTGGTCTGAGGGGATGACTCTCTGTACTAGCTAACTAGGGATTCTTCGGCAAAATCTTCCTGGTGGTGGGAGGAAAACAGGGGTACTGCTAGAGCTTTCCTAACGGTAGACGCATTTACACGGCAAAGAATTTTCTTTCATGATGAATTCATAATGACTCTTTGACTCTAAGAATAATTTACTGCACACCATGAAACGAATTCCGGAAACCCTGAAGGTTGTTTGGGATAGAAATGGATAAAACGAGACTTATAAACATTGTGCACATCCAAATTTTGTTTATATAAACCCTCCAACTTGCTTTTGATTTCTAAAACTGAGGATTTAACCATTATGGGGTCATGAATGTCACTATCTTTGTCCACTAGGGTTTCTCCTATCCTCATAGTTTCAACGTTCTGACAAACGGTTTCACTACTTCCTTCCGTTATGTAAACAATTCTTTTTAATTTCATGAGTTAAGAGGACCTACCTGGAATGGACAGGATGAATAAACTATGCTTTGTGGCTTTCAAGCAGCACAGACATGTTCCAATCCTACGTCGTTCGCAACACAAAAGTCAATTTTTGACAAGCCCTTCTCTTTTATACACCACCGAAGGTGGTTTCGCAACGCGAGATGGTGGTTTTCCTTACCGCTTTCTTTGATTGCAGAATGATGTGGAGACAAAACGTGTACAGCGGTATGGTATTTCGCAACCGCTCAGACCTCCATTACGTTGGGCATGTTGGCGGTGCGGAAATATTATGGACCGTCGATCTAACTGCCCTTTATCGAATAGCTGTTGATCTAACCGCCCTTTTATCATTCTCCCATGTGGTACGGAGGGCATTTTCCCAAGGCCACCTGAACCAATTTTCCAACACTTGGTCATTTCCAAGATTTTCTCCAAGGTTGATCCTGAAACCCTATTTTGGCAAACTTATAACTTTCTCCTCAGAAATGATTAAGGAAAACTGATACCATGACTAGATAGCCACTTCAACAAGCTATAGCATGATATGATGGTGCATGCATTTTTCTCAAACCATGAATTATGGCGGACATTCTCTCAGAGCAGTTTTTTCTACTTTTTCCATACTTTGTCAATTTCCAAAGTTTCGCAAACTTGTGATACTTTTCCAGAATGATATCAGATTGATACACCGACTTAATGATAGCACCATAACACCATCATGTGTCTTTCTAGCCTCATCACACATTCCATGTCATCATACATGCCATGTCATCACTTCCTATGGTGTCAGTTCTCTCTTCAAGGCTCACACGTGTGAGATTTTGGCCTGCCAAAATAGAGATCAATTCATGTATAACCAGAATGGTCAAGACTAGAAAAATACAAATCACAAGAAGGGTCGACTGACCCTTCATTTAGTATATAATTGTGAACACAAATATCCAACAATTCATTTGTATCCATACTGGTGAACACAAGAAGGATCGGACGACCCTTCTTGTAGTCTAGAACTAGTATGAAAATAATATTGGTCAGAAGAAGGGTCGACCACCCCTTCATTTATGAGGGAATTACGCGAATATTAAACCTATGAAGTATAGGTTGTCAATTCATGTATATCCTGAACGGTGAATACTGCAAAAATACTAACCACAAGAAGGGTCGGCCGACCCTTCATTTAAAAGAGAAATGAAAAAATATTTACTCTACGAAGGTTGGGATGACAATTCCCCACTACCAACTTCCGTAGTATATGGTAGGGATCGGGACATTGCCTAAGTTATAACATCTAAACAATATTTCTCCAGACTTCTGACTGCCGACAAGAACGATCGGTCGCCCCTTCTTTTAGTAGATAATTGAGAACACCAATATCTGACAATTCACCTGTGTCCCGAATGGTGAACACACGAAGGATTGAACCACCCTTCTTGCAATCTAGAACTATTATGAAAATAATAGTGTGCAGAAGAAGGATCGGCCGACCCTTCATGCATTTATCTCGAGCCTCATTCAAAATGGGGTGGTGGTTAATGAAATTCAACTTGAAATGACTGTCATATTATACAGACACTAATTCATTTGATAATTTGTAGATTTTTTACAACTTCAAATGACCATCATAATTATCATATCGGAACACACCAAAAACCAATTTCAAAAGTGGCAATATCAAAAGAAAAAGTATGGTTTTGGAACCTGGATTTGGCACTTTTGGAAATGGATTTGGCTCTTTAGGAACCGGTTTTGTCACTTTTGGAACCTTGATTTGGCACTTTTGGAATTGGTTTTGGCACTTTTGGAATCAGTTTTGGAACTTTCGGAACCGGTTTTGGCACTTTTGGAACCGGTTTGGCTCTTTTGGAACCTTGATTTGGCACTTTCGGAACTGGTTTGGCACTTTCAGAACTGGATTTGGCACTTTTGGAATCGGTTTTGGCAGAACCCGGATTTGGCACTTTTGGAACCGGATTTTGCTTGATTTTGGGGTTTAGAAAGGCTATTTTTGACCTGTCTTCAAAGTGACTTGGACTAGAATAAGTCCAACTTTAATGAAATTGGCATTCTATGTTAACCTAGTTTATATTTGGGAGGTGTGTGGTGAGATTTTCTTCCTACAGGTAAGATGAAAACCCCTTGAATGATAAAGTGGCTCCCTATAACCAAATCCAAGACAACAAGTAAACAAATGGAACCCTAAACTCCTAGATTAAGCATGCACAAGCATTCAAGCATGAAAAGGAAGGAGAAGAGATAGATAGCTTACCTCTAACCTGCAATTTGTTCCAACTCCAATTCCAAGATTGATATCCAAATCTCTTGAACCTGTAACATAAAATGGAAACCAGCTTTCCAAACACAAGTGCATCAACAAGATCTAATATAACATATCATATATCAATAAAAGAGACATGACATGGGAGAATAGGACAAGTTAAATTATTAAGAAAGTTGAAAGTAGCCATACAAAATGCTATACCTGATGTCCAAAGCCACAACACCTTCTTCCAAGCTCTCCTTCATCACCTTGCGAGACTCTTAAGATCAAGATGACCTCCTCATGAATGTTCTCTAAGAATTACAGGACCATAGGTTTGGTGTTTCCAAGATCACCCCCCATAGCTCATGGATGGATCTCTTTTTATAGGATTTGGAAGGCCAACCACTAAGAGGATATTGTGGATCTAAGTGAGGAATATGTGGATCAAGGGTCTAAACCATGCCAAGGAGGGAATGTGAGATGGGATTCGAAGGGGTACCTCATCCCAAGAAAATATCCATGAGGTCCAAGATCCAAAATCAAAGGGATAAGCCTAAAACAAAATTTTCGCTCCCCTATAACTGAGCAAAGCACAAAAAAGATGAAATTTTCGCTCCCCCATAGGCATGCAAGGCATGACAAAGATGAAATTGTTGCTCCTAGGAACACTAGTAGGGCGCGGAAATTCCAGTACGAGGTAATTTTGGGAGGTGGTTAAGGTGGGTTTCGACCCCTTGCGTGTTGGATTTGCTTCCAAGTGTGACTAGGGAAGGTACCAACATTAGAATGAAGGGTCCTAACACCCTTAGGAGGCATAAACATCATGTTTTACATGGTGGTGAAACATGCAGATCCTCACTTGCACATGGTGTGGAAATTTGAGGTATAACAGGTGCCCCCTAAAGTGCGAGGTCAAAAGGAATCTGATGGCCGAAACACTTTACCAATAATAAGTCTGCAAGGATATCTGAAGGAGAATTAGAGAAGAGCTGCAAGAAAATATCAACAATATTCCTTACAAGCCCGAGGAAGGCATACCCATGCTTGGAACAACTGAATCAAAGCATGGTTGTCGACCAATACATCGCAGATCCATGATAGTATTGACTCAACAATGATTGAAGACAAATCATGGCTACTAGACTACAAGCGTAGATCCATGATAAGACAATGACACAACCATGACCAATACAATTAGAGTGGATATGTGTGTTAGTACATCAATGAGGTCACAAACATAATGTCCATGTGGGAACCTACTCAAAAAATCACCATCGCAACCTGGATGTGCTAAATAGAATTCAGAACCATCCAGGGTCTTCTACCCAATCCCCAAATCGATACGAATCTAACCATGTGATTGCAAGGTGTTGAAGTCGAACAGGGTAGAAACCACTTGATTACCGGTCAATAATGTAAACCGTTAATAAGTGCGAGGGAAATCACCAATGATGAAAATTATCCCCAAGGTATCTCTTGTACAACCCAACGAATGTGAATATATGTTTTGACGTCAAACATTCGAGGGATCATTTGATCAGAGGTCAATGATGAAAACCTAATTTCGAATACGAGGAAACCTACCATTGAGGCATGCAGGTACCAAGGTACTAAGGTTGGTTTCCAAGCCTAATTTCTGGATAATGAGTTGAAGTCGACAAGAATAGACTCGTCGAAGGAGGGCCATAGTGAATCCCATATCATCGACATGAAACTTACATAGCAAAGTGATGTGAAGGAATGAATCATATGATTCTGGACTTACACAAGGATGCAAAGGTTGACAATATTGCAAAGGCTGACGAAGGTAAACTTCCCTTGAACATCGAATGACATGACAACAACGACTTGGCAGCATTGACTCAGTGAGGTAGAGACCAAGACATAATGCAACGATGACTGAGGCATTCTTTAGGTGACTTGAAGGAGCAGAACGACTCATAGAATTGGCATGACGCAGAGACAAGAAGATTACCCAACTATATGATGAGACACAAATAGGTTCCATGTTCAAGGGCGACACAAGCTGCCATAAATCTTCCTAAAACAAACTTAGTTTATTTCTCCCCAACACCCATCATGCTTGATGAGTACCTCTTTGTTTTTTAACGAGCTTGAGGAGGATAACAGATGCTCAGTATAGTTCATCCTTCAGACAAGTCCAATCTCACATGTTTTACGAACCTGAGAAAGGAGGGGTTCAGTCCCAAAAAGAGTCCTTCGATGTTTGATTTTACGAGTCCACGGAAGGAAAACTTGATGATTTGTCATGTTTAGAGAGTCTGAAATAATCCAAAGAAGACTCCAAAAAGGCCTTTTTCGTAAAAGTTTGTCTCCTCACATGAAAAAGGATAAAACAATGTGAGAGAGAAATCTTCTAATCAGGATTGACTAGAGTATTCATTTTTTGTATATAGTCTAAACGGTATGAAAAAGGGACAAACTATCACTGTATAGACGTCCTTTCAAATCTTTTTATGAGTGTGAAAGAAACAAGCTCTCTCAGCAATATTTTCCTATTTAGGGAGTCTAAAAAGAGCTTAAAGAGGACTACATGTACAACTTTGTTATGGTTGGTGACCAAGTACGACAAAGGAAAAAGTAAACTTGGCACAGTTCCTTTTTCGTAAATAGTCTAGTGAGGCCGGATAAAGAGATAAACCTATACTCGTTATACACACCTTTTTACTCAATTTTTAATGAGCACAGAAATGGTATCAAAATCACTCAGAATCTTTTTCATGTTTGGATCCAGATCATGAAAAAGGAAAAAGTAAGCTCAAACCACTTTTCATATATTTAACCAGAGCACGAAAAGGGAGAAAAGTAAGATCAACACCATCTTACTATTTTTAACGAGCTCAAAGAAAGGTTGGAAGAATGCTCGTGGTATCTGCTTCATTTTTTAACGAGCTTGTGATAAAAAATAAACTATGCTCGGGACGATGGTTTCATTTTTTAGCGATCTTGAAGTTGAAACTAAACTATGCTCAGAATGAGGCCCATTGATGGGTTTCCTCCCAACATGATGGCCAGAGGTTGGTACTCAGGGTGATACCCATTAGCAATTTTTTCCCCAACATGATGTCCAGAGGTTGGAAACTTGCCCCCAACATTATCAGTGAAAGCTAGCGACTTAACTCTAGTATGATGTCCAAAGGCTGGATACATGCCCCTCAAGCTTTTTTTCATCTGCCTACTCTTCTTCTTCACCCAATTAAATTCATGGCTACTAATAGGAAAAGGTTCACCAAAGGGATAGGAAGATTAAGTGATAGGTAGATGAAATGAAGGTTCAAGTATTAAATATGGTGGGAGACTCGACTCAATGGGAGAGGAATCTGTTTCATTTTTTAACAAGCTTGACACAGAAAGGGAGCTATGCTCATGATAGGTTTCATTTTTACACAAGCTTAAAACCAAAAGTAAACTATGCTTGATATTGGTTCCTACCAACATGATGTCCAGAGGTTGGTAGTTTTCCCCTATCATAAGAATCTAGTGTTCTTACCTCCAACATGATGTCCAAAGGCTAGAAACATTCCCCTCTAAGCTTCTTCCATGATGGGAAGAATTTATCGGTTCACTAAAAACTCAACTTCGGCATGATGTCCAGAGTCGAGAGACACAGCTGATGATGGGGGAGGAACCACTAAGACATGCAGTACATTCAGGGAATTCTGGTGGCTGGTTGTCATACAATGATTAGGTGTAACAAAGGAAAGTTGATCAATGTTCACTATGTTTCCATGATGAGGAAAATACATCACTAGAAAAAGTGTGGACACTACAACTTTCATGGCATAGACATAATCTCTCCCAAGAAGAAGATTAAAATCTAAGGGACCTTGGACTACCATAACATCAATGCAGACAATTTTACCTCCTAAGGTAATAGGTAACTAAGGAAGGATCCCTAAAGGTCCAGTAGGTCTTTTATTAAAATCCAATATCTGATCAGCGGCTAGCACAAGTTGAGGATATCCTATAGCTTTCCAAGCAGTTGAGGATAAAATACTAACAGAAGCTCCTTCATCAAAAATAGTGCGAAGTACATTCCTACTGGTAACTTCTATAGATATCTCAAAAGGAACACCCGAAGGAAGACCATATTCTGTTAGATTATTCCAATCAAAAGAAGTGACCTTAGTACTTGGGGGGGCTCTGTTGAAATGGGTAAAATGCCCCCTTGTCCAAAACAATCTGAACTAATAAAGAAAACATTAGTGGTTTTCGGTTCACTCTCAACTAGAAGAGCAGTATGAGATGAAGACTTTGTCATGGTGACTACTTCAGTCTCAGCATTCTCAAATGAAAGAGTGGAATCGAGTGGAGATGATGTCGTTTTGACTATTCCAACTTCACTCTTCAAAGGAAAAGGGGTATGAACTACTTGTTCTCCACTCATTAAGGAAAGAGTGGGATCGACCAAGGATGGAGCAGGATTGACTACTTTATCAACCAATGAGGGGTCAAGGGACAACTTACGATATCCGATTGGAAGGTGATTCTAGGATACAGTAATGTCTTCCAACAATTGTGAAGCTTTATCAATGCAAGGACAAAGGTAAGTAAGGTGCATGTCCTGGCATAAAAAACAAAGATTCCTTACTTTACCTTTCCGACCCTTAACCATGGAGTCACTAGTCGATGGGGTATCATCAGTATGATGTCCAGAGGATGATGATATAGGTTGTTTGGATTCTCTAGACCACTCTTCTAATACTTTGGAAAGACCAAGACAATCCTTAAGAAGGTGATCCCCCCTGCAAAGCTTGCAAGGGAACTTGGGTTTTCAAGGTGTTTGACTAGAAAGAGAATTATTAGGGGTAGTCAGTTGATGCTTGGTCTCTTTACTATTCTTCTTCTTCTTAACCTTCATTTTCTTCTTCTTCTCATCCTCCGGATTACTAGCACCACTGCTTTTATCAGGAGAGGAAAAAGAAACAAAAGAAGATACATCCGGCGAAGAAGACGAAGGATCAATTTGGGATTGATGCTCTCATGATGGAGAGTTAAAATTTGAAGTATTAGGTGCATTCGGGATAACCGGATTAGAGAATAACCATACTTGTAACCCTATAGACAATCCAGGAATATTCAAAGTAGAAATAAAGGAAGGACCAATATCTCCAAATGGAGGGAAAGCAAAATATACCCCTTGAAAAGGAGTATCTTGATTGGTAGTCCCAGAAGAATCTTGGGTGCATGGAGATGGATCTTCCATGGAACAATACTAAGTGACGTGGCTGAAGTATAGCAAAAAAGAACTAAAAAACCCTAAGGCAACTAAGCGTGCAAAAGGGGAGATAAAAGAAAAAGAGGCACACAGGCCAAAAAAGAAAGCTAAAAAACTTTACTGTAACCAATGCCATAGCAAGCGAGCTATAACAAAGAGGCCAAAAAGCCAAGAAGTAGCACTAAAACAAAAAGACCCTCTACAAGGTAAAAGAGAAAGAAACCTCCTATCTAAGATCCAAAGACCTCAACAAATTGTATCCTTTGCAAGGTGATGAAATCCAAGTTGGACAATACGAAACGACAGACCAATGTAGATGAAGGGATATCCTTCTATCGAAAGGGATCCCGGGTAAAAGATACCTAGAAGAATGGTCACTAGGATACCTTGTTCATGACACATTTGGGAAGGTTTATTGGAGCTTCTTCCTTTTGTCCCTTGTACAACAATATGGAAGCCGAAAAATACAAGGAAGACAATGGATTGATTTCCTTAGGCGCTAAGTGGAGTGCGGTATTCCACAAAGTCCGTCTGGAACCAATCCTTGCTGCTTACCCCCGTGTAACAGGAGGCCCCCCAACAAATTGGTGTATAACTGTGTCAATAAATACAAGAGGATTTTAGCACCCTAAGAGAAAACAACTATGTATCAGATGTAAAATGACAAAGGGGAATTATTTGGATTCCTATCCATGATTTCCTACCTAACTACACAATTCTTTTTATGTCCTCAAATGAAGTTAAGGTGTGTTTATTTAGGGTGTTAATTTTAAAGGCTTGTTTTTTACTCAAGGGGAGCGGAAGTGCAACTCGATGGTGTGTAGACTTGACTCAAACCATGCAAATTTGGATTAACTATGCAAGTCTTTTTCCTTCAATGAACTTCTAGCTAAGTAAGGAAGAGTTCTTTTCGTTCCCAAATGTACAACCCAATGCAAATGAACTTTTAGATTTTTAATGAATGATAACCAATCATGTAAAACCATGCCCAAACTATCCTAAAGTGACGAAAATAGATCTTTATATCAATAACAAATGCAAAAATTATAATTTGTTTCCTATCTTTTTACACTTGAAAAAAACACATCTAAGCTATGGGAAAGAAAGATTCCGTACACATTTCCAATCAAATGCAATGCAAAAAAAAACATCAAATATATTTTTGTAACTCAAATGCACAAGAACTTGAAACATTCTTTTCTTCCTCTTATGAATATAAGACCAAGAATGTCAAATGATCAAACCAATGCAAGAAGGAAATTTATGTTTTTCAAGCTTGTAAATCTAGCAAAGAGAGACAAAAAGAAGATTTTCTTTGAACAAAAATGGAATCAAAGAATCGATCTACTCCAATAACCAATAAATATATAAATATGCAAAGGAAACAAAGTGCAAAACCCAAGAAAATGACTTCAAAAGACAAGGATGCCCCAATCCTTTCAAAGCCTAATAACCAAACCAAACCATGCCAAACCAAGCAAACCTTTGGGATAACACACTAAAGAGATCTCTTAAAATTGAATCCAATCACAATCCAATGGAAAGAATAATTTCAAAAACAAATGCAAGCTATTGGGACTTGAAAAGAATGACAATTCTACCCAATAAGCAAACAAAGCACTAGTTATACTCAAGAGACCAAACAAAGGCTTGTAACTTCCAAACCATGCGAAGAGTTTCAAAACAAAGCCAAATATGACTTGGATGAGTCCAAATTAGTCATATAATGGTCACAAAATTACTGATCAAGAGACTCTAAGTCAGAAAAATAAAAAAATGTACACAAGGGATCAAGTTAACCCAAGGGGATTTCAATTTTCCAAGCACAAACATCAACTTCCAAACAAGGAAGTAAGATCCCAAAACTAAAAAAATGGGGTATGGAAGGATATAAATCATTTTTATTAATATAATAATACCATTGTACAAAATAATGAAACTCATAAAACTGAAACAACAAAGGAAGGGATCAAAGTTAACCCTAGGGGATTTCAAGTTTCCAAGGTAGAACCTAGTCTTCCAAACAAAAAAAGAAGGTTGCAAATTCTCCCAAATGAGGTTTGGAAGAGTTCAAACTTATTTTATATAGATCCTAAAGCGACTGGGAAGGTACACTTGTCTCCCAGAACTGAAAAATGCTTAGAGGACTCAAAATTAACCAAATTGCCTCAAAGCTGCCAACGAAGGACTAAAGACAAAATGTGGATGAAAAGGACTCAAATTTCTTCAAAAAGGTGTCAAAAAGAATCCAATGGACCATATGGAGGCACACCAGAAGTTTGGAAGCAAAAACTCCAAGAGAACCCCTCCAAACAAGCTCAAAAATTACCAAAACAGGGAATTTTCGCCCCTGCACAGACCAATACAGAGCGATAATTTGATCATTTCGCCCCCTAGAACACTGTGGGGGAGCAAAAATTTGAAAATTTTTGCTCGCAAAAATTTGAAAATTTCGCTCTATAACCTGTTTTGAGGGATCGAAAATTCTCATGTAGGATTAAAAAATGAAAAGTTTTCCTAGATCTGAGCAAGGATAAGGTCCTGAGTTTAAAATGGTCCTCAATATTGATGATAAAAGAGGATCTGAGGTGATGAGAAACAACACTTAGAAGAATATTTGATGAGCCAAACAAGCAAGCAAAGGTAAAACTAGGGAAAATGTCCCCAGTATGGTTTCCAATTACTGTGGTGAGATTTTCTTCCTACGGGTAAGATGAAAACCACTTGGATGATAAAGTGGCTCTCTAAAACCAAATCCAAGACAGTAAGTAAACAAATGGAACCCTAAAATCCTAGATTAAGCATGCACAAGCATTCAAGCATGAAATGGAAGGAAAAGAGATAGATAGCTTACCTCTAACCTGAAATTTGTTCTGGATCCAGTTCCAAGCTTCATGTCCAAAGCTCTTGAAATTGTAACATAAAATGGAAACCAACCTTCCAAACACAAGTGCATCAACAAGATATCATATAACATATCATATATCAATAAAAGAGACATGACATGGGAGAATATGCCAAGTTATTATTAAGAAAGTTGAAATTAGCCATACAAAATTCTATACCTGATGTCCAAAGCAATAGCATCTTCTTCCAAGCTCTCCTTCATCACCTTGAAAGACTCTTAAGATCAATATGACCTCCTCATGAGTGTTCTCCAAGAATTACAGGAACATAGGTTTGGTGTTTCCAAGATCACCCCCCTATAGCTCATGGATGGCTCTCTTTTTATAGGATTTGGAAGGCCAACCACTAAGAGGATATTATGGATTTAAGTGAGGAAGATGTGGATCAAGGATCTAAACCATGCCAAGGAGGCAATTTGAGATGAGATTCGAAGGGGTACCTCATCCCAAGAAAATCTCCATGAGATCCAAGATCCAAAATCAAAGGGATAAGTCTAAAACAAAATTTTCGCTCCCCTATAACTGAGCAAAGCACGAAAAAGATGAAATGTTTCGCTCCCCCATTGGCATGCAAGGCATGACAACGATGAAATTGTCGCTCCTAGGAATACTAGCAGGGCGCGAAAAATTCCAGTAAGAAGTAATTTTGGGAGGTGGTTAAGGTGGGTTTTGACCCCTTGCTCATTGGATTTGCTTCCAAGTGTGACTAGGACAGGGACCAACATTAGAATGAAGGGTCCTAACACCCTTAGGAGGCATAAACATCATGTTTTCCATGGTGGTGAAACATGCAAATCCTCACTTACACATGGTGTGGCAATTTGAGCTATAACAAGTTGTTTCCATTGATATCTGCATGTGGACATGGGAAAAAATATCATCCCACTTAGAGCAGCCTTGGGGCAAGTCGACAAGTCGGGTTCCAAGTGCACCACAACACTCGATTCCCTCTATTTAGGCCAAATCCTAAACAAAATCCAAGGGAGGTAGACCCTATGAAAAAATAAGGATGGTCTCCTTGGAAAAGGTGACTTAGGAGTTAATGGATTAAACTAGGAAAGAAAATCTGACAAAGTAACTTATTGAATAATTCATAGTTTCAACATGCATAAAAAGAAGACCAGTGCCTTATCTATTTGGTAAAAAGGATACCGCCTATGAAACAAGAAGTATCTGCATGCTACAATAAAATATTACTTTCGCAAGAAAAAAAAAATTATCTAACTAGAAAGTAGATGCACAACCAAATTGTGAACTCACGGAGGCGAGGATCGAATATACTTTTTAAATGGAAGTGCACTGAATTGTGAACTTGCTTGGTGCAAGGATCGACTGTTAAACTTGAATTTGTTATGGAAGGGGCTTTCCAATATACTTGAGGGTACCTGGAAACAAATCTGGAATGTCAAGTGTGGTTCCACCCAAGAAAGGGACCAAACAAGGGTGTATCTTGATGGATACCTGTTAATTTTTCGATAATTTCATTCAATATTATATAGGACCACTAAGAGAATAACATGTACAGCATATCAATCATAAACACAAGAGACAATAGACACAGAGTTTCCTCGAGGAAAACCAAGAAGGTGAAAAACCCGCAACTTCCTCAGAGATAGAATAAGCTACAATACAAGATCACAATTATCAAACCCAAAGAGATGTCTCTAGAAGATACTCCTCCTCCTCCACTTGTGCACAACTCTCTCTCTCAACTATACGAGTTTGATAAGTGAGTGAATGAATAGAATGAGAGAGGCACACCCTCTATTTATACATTGACTTGACCTTCCAATAAACTAACATGGATGACTTCCTAAGGAAGTCTAATAACCCAACCACATGACCTAACTAGGGCCGACCCCACACTGGTGGTCTAATAACCTATCAATACAAATGACGACACTTACAATGTAACTTGCGACACTTGCAAATACAAATGACGACACTTCCAATCAAAGCAATAATACATCTCTGTTGGATATACAATAAAGTACAAATATAATATACAAGTGAATATCTTTTGAAGTTACAAATACATCAACAATCCCCATGGTCACTACCTAGTTTGTCCCCCTTCATTGTAGATTTTGGCCACAAGAGATAAATTCGTGGAATTTTGTTTCTAGATGTCGGAGTTTCGTCTTTTAAGGAGGTTAATTTTAATTAATTGTTGAATTAATTAGAGATTTTAGGATTTGATTGTAATTGGAATTAAGTGTGCATGAATGATATTACAAATTTAGCATATATCCAAATTACTTCCAATTGAAAGCAATTTTTTTCTAATTACTACTTGAACAAAAAAGGGAAAAGCTAACTATGTTGAACTAAAACAAAACAAAAAGAAGGAAAAATCACACATGAAATATGAGATAGATAAGGAGGTAGGGGGGATTTGACACCATCACCCTAATTTGAGTGTTACAAAGAGATAAGCATCCCTTAGAAGTCCCTATTGTTGGTCATTAAGGCCAACAATCAGGCTTGCAAATTTTGGAGTGAATATGAGAAATTAAAAAGGGTTTCAAGCTTTTTCAATGGGCACCCTAGGGGTTTAATGGTAGTCGATCCTGGATGACATATTGGACATATTTAATTTATGTTCAAACCTTCAAAAATGAATATAAAGTAACGAGAAAATATTCTCTAATATGGCTCTTTGATCACCCCCCAAAAGGGGCATGTCTTGCAGCAACTTTGTTAAACAAAAAAAAAGCAACTTGGAAAGGGGTTAGATCTACAAATCTAAATACACATAAGCATCTGTATCATTAGATTCTTTCACTATCCAACCTATGGGAAGCGAGATAAAAACTCTTCTTCTTAAAGAATTTCTCTCATCCAAAGAAGAAGGATTTCAACAAAGGCTTTGACAAGTCAAAATCTAGATGCTTCAATTGCAACAAGAAAGGCCATTTCTCAAGAGAGTGCAAAGATAGGTGGAAAGGAAAGTTTCATGATTCTACCACCATAGAAGATGAAACCACTCAAAATAATGCATCCGAAGAAAAGGAGACAAGGAGGGATTATTACCTTATCTCATCCCTTTTGGGATCCATCATCACAAATGCAGATGCATGGTTGATTGACAGTGGTGCATCCAAATATGTGACTGGTTACAAGAGTGACATCGCCGATCTAAAGGAGAAAGAATTTACATGCAAGGTATAGTTGGGGGGAAACTCAACTTATTCAATCCAAGGAGTTGGATCCACCTCATTCCAGCTGAGAATCGATGATATTCTACATGTGGAGGACATTCTATATGTTCTGGGATTGAAGAATAACCTCCTCTCAGTTTCGGTTCTTCAAGACAAAGGCTTATGAGTTATCTTCATGGATAACAAAGCACTTTTATGGACGAAGAACAAAAGCCTAGAATCTACTGTTGTGATTGGATTTTGAGAGGGAGGACTCTACAAGGTACTCAGGAAGTACATTCAAGTTATTATTCACCACATTATCATTCCATGTGAGCTATGGAAAACACTGCAAAGCACTACCAGGAATTCAAAAGATGGTAAAAGGTATGCCCGTATTTGATTTTGAGAATGATAGTGTATGTCGGGGTTTTCCACTTGGGAAGAATGTTAGGAAAAAACTTTCTAGCAGTACTACTAGATCTAAAGGGATTTTAGATTTAATACATTCTGATGTATGTGGTCCCATGTCATCCCCCACCCTGAGTGGCTTCTTATATTATGTACTATTCATAGATGATTTTTCTAGGAAGTCATGGATTTATTTTATGAAGGCTAAAAGTGAAACTCTTACAAAATTTAAAGAGTCTAAAGCCCTAGTTGAAAATCATAAAGAAAAGCACATCCATGCATTAAGGTGTGATAGTGGAGGTGAATTTGCTTTACATGCATTTAATGAGCAGTGTAGTGATGCAGGAATATATAGACAGTTAACGGTACCATATAACCCTCAACAAAATAGGGTTGTTGAGAGGAAGAATAGAACCATATGTGAGGTTGAAAAATCCATGATGCATGATCAAGATATGTCTACCTCATTATGGATAGAAGCCACCCATACAACTTGGTACATCCATAATAGAATCTCACATGCCATTCTAGATGAGAAGACACCAAAAGAATTGTTTACTGGTGAGAAGCCAAACATCTCACACTGGAGGATCTTCGGGAGCCCTGTATACATTCATGTACCGAAAGAAAAGAGAACAAAGATGGATCCTTTTGGAAAGAAAGGAACCTTTGTGGGTTATAGCGAGTCATCCAAAGCATACCAAATATATGTACCTGGTGAGAGACACATTGAAGTCAGCCGAGATGTTACCTTCCATGAGGAAGCTACTTTCAAAAGATCGAAAGAGATTCAATGTGATTTAGATATGGAGGATCCCTAGTCTAATTCTCCCCCTTTAGAGTTTGAGAGGGAAAAACCAGAAGATGCCTTAGATTCACTAGCTCCCGAAGAACTAGTAGAACTGGTTGAGAGGTCACCTGATGAACCTCCCGCTAAAAGAAGATATGCTTGGTGCCGAGACATATTACAAAATGCAGAGAAACATGGACCATCGGTAGGCTCATCCAGAGAGCGCAAGCAAGCTGACAAATATTCAGGGTATGTTGCACTAATGAGTCACATTAATGATTCAAAACCATCCTCATATGAAGAAGTTTCAAAGAATAAAGTTTGGAAAGATGCAATGATAGAAGAGTACAACTCTATAATGAAGAATGATGTTTGGGAGGTTGTTCCCAAACCTGATGGGAAGTCCATTGTGACTTCCAGATGGATTTACAAGATAAAGCATGTTGCAGATGCTAGAATTGAGAAGTATAAATCCAAATTTGCTGCTAGAGGTTTCTCTCAGAAAGAAGGCATCGATTATGATGAGACCTTTACCCTTGTGGAAAGGTAAACCACAATCCGAGCAATGATTGCACTTGCATCTATTCTAGGATGGAAACTTCACCAGATGGATGTGAAGACAACCTTAGTGTAATACCCCCAGTTTTGACTTAGAATGTATGTAATCAAAATTATGTAAATGATGTAAATATGCTAGTATGGATTCCTAGTGTGGAGCTTAAGGCCAAGGCCCAACTAGTGAATGGTCAGGCATGTATGATGTATATATTTTTATTTGGACCATATGATTGGCTTATCATGCCAATTCAAAGTGTATGTAAATATTATGTTGGAAATTAATAAAATTGTCCACGATGGATGTGTAAAGAGCACTAGAGGGGATATGATCCCATCGGAGGGGAAGAGGAAGGGGGGCTATGGGGAAACCAAATCCTATGCTTCCATGTGTAAACCTTAGAGCTCATCCAAAATATACCATTTTCCTTAAATAATCCAATTACCTTCTCTTGACTATTAAATCCAATCATCGAATGCATGTGGGAGGTTGGTGGGGAAATTCATCTCATGTATTTATTGAAGGATGGGGGTTGTGACAGTTATGTCAACTGTCAGTAGTCCTATTTATTCTATGGTCAGAAGCTACGTTAGTTTTCTTTTCACCCTTACCTCATATTTTTGGATTCAACGCTCTTTTGATGATTCTCATTCTCTCATTCATGTTCCTACACTACGTAGAGTTTTCCATTGTCGTTCATAACCATTACCAGACTATGTTTAACTCAGAAATTCGAATTTGCAGACAGAGCTACATTTTTGGAAGGGAAAATAGATGGTTGTAGGTGAGCATGGAGGTTGGGAAAGCTAGGAACCTTTACCCATTGAGTTATGATACTCTTGAATGCTTGAGAAACCATGAATCAATGTTGCAGTAGGTTCTCCATTAGCATACAACAGGTTGGATTCTTATTGCACACACTGGTAAGAACTGTAAGGGTTGGATTTACTGAGGGCATTATGGATCAGTGAAGGGAAATTCCTTCCTTTTGTTGTGTGGGGAATTTGGAAGGATTTCCATGGCTATGATGGCTTAGTGAGACCCCTATAGAGCTCTCGTTCAGTTTTCTGGCTAAGAATAGTGAGAAGAATGGGTTGTGGGCTAAGATATAGAAGCTTGTAGGTGTTTCCTTCACCCTGGTGGCCTCATAACCCAACTTGGGAGTGGCCTCTTAGAAGAAAGAGTATATGTTGGAAAGAGTGCCTATGGGTGAGTGGAAAATCTCTCTTACACAATCAGTTGCTTGGATCTTCTTTGTTTAAAAGATAAGTATTCTAATGTAATTGATGTGCACTGATTTTATTTATGTGCTTGTGACAATCATGCATGGAATTTCATGTCGTGTGTGTGCGGATCAATTTTATTTTATGTTTTATGTTTCTATTTACATGTCTACACATGCATTTTAGTTGTTAATAATTCGTAATGATGGATATGGGGCAAAATTTAGAGGCCCTGATTCAGTTAATGTCCCCTCCTGCTATCCGAATTGAGGGATGGGGACGTTATGCTTCCTCAATGGTGAGGTTGAGGAAGAGGTTTATATTCAACAAATTGAAGGATTTGTGGTGCATGGGAAGGAGTCCCATGTTTACAAGATAAAGAAATCTCTATATGGGCTTACACAATCCCCTAGGGCTTGGTACTCTAGAATTGATAGCTACCTTCAGAAATTGGGTTTCTGTAAGAGTGAAGCTTATCCAAATTTGTACTTCAAAGTAGTGAAGAACCAACCGTTGATATTGGTTCTGTATGTTGATGATTTTTTTCTCACTGGAGAGGAACATCTAATTGCTTGGTGCAAGAGGGAGCTCACCTCAAAGTTCGAGATGAAAGACTTAGGTCTGATGCACTACTTTCTTGGCCTTGAGATCTGGAAAAGAAAAGATGATTTTTTTCTATCTCAAGGTAAGTACACTAGGGATATATTGCGCAGGTTTGGCATTATAGATTGCAAATCTATGACTACACCGATGGTTTCCAATTTGAGGAAACTTCATGAGTCAGGATTTGGATCAAATCCAGTAGATCCCACTTTGTATAGACAACTTATTGGCTCGCTAATGTACTTGATACATTCAAGGCCTGATATATGTTATGTTGTTAGAATTCTGAGTCAATTTATGTCTGATCCGAGACATAGATACTAGACATCTACTAAGCATGTTCTTTGGTACCTTTGAGGTACAATTTCATATGGAATCATATATGCCTCCAGTGGAGGATTCATATTAATTGGTTATATAGACTCAGACTGGGGTGGAAGCATTTTGGACCGTAAGAGTACATCCTACTACTTTTATAGCCTAATATCAACTATGATACCTTGGTCCAACAGGAAGCAGGGTTCTATAGCCCAGAGCACTACAGAAGCATAATGCATAGCTACTAGTGTTTCCTGGTGAGAAGCAGTGTGGCCTTGAAAGCTACTTGTAGGGTTGTTCAGTGAAAAGCTTGAGCCTACAATTATTAGGTGTGACAACCAGAGTTGCATCAAGATTTACAAAAACCCATTGTTTCATGAAAAGTCAAATGTAATAACCCTGATTAGATTGGAATCAATTTTATTCCCAAATTAATAATGTAACAACACAATTTTGGCAAACAATTAACTAGTTAACAAAACTAGTTAGGAATGGACTAGTCTAGGGGACAATTGGAGACTTCATGATTATTAAATTAAGATATGTTGGTTCTAAAAAATGTATGGGGATGTGTGCAGTAGATAATATGGTAGAAACAGGGGCAAATTCCAATTCCTATGCACAAAGCACTGGAGCCATTTACTTTTCAACAGTCAGCTAGAGCTGATGTCTACTTCGATGCTTTCTGGGCCTTCCAGCATATGCAAACTAGACTTATATGTTTACACATGAATGAAAACAGGGCTGTATTTCAAGCATTAAACTCTCTAATAAATGATGGATCATATTTTCAGGGAATTTGGGAGGCTCTAGATGAATTTGGGAGCAAAAGGTCAAGTGCACTAGGTAGGACTAGTCAACTAGCTTCTAAACTCTCTCAAACTGACTAAGATGTATCCAAATTCTCGGAAACAGGGTTTGGGTTAATTTAATATTGTCTCAGGAACCTCAAACAACAATCAGATCAGAAAATGAACTCATACATCATTTTTACTGCCAAAAGTGGTAAAACTAGTCATTAAAAAGTGCATAAAGAGCTAGTCTTCCATTTTTATGATCCAAATTTGCTTAGAGGATTACAAATTTAACTTTTTGAATAAAGGAAGGTTCTAATATGATTTATTGAACAAAAACAGGTCGAAATCATAGGTCATGATCAGATATTAAAGAGATTATTACATTCAGCTCTTCAATTGATCTCCAATGCTAGAAAATCTTACAATATGGAGAGAATAAGCATGAGAAGAGAAGGAGGAGATAAATTTATGTACTAGATATGTAAGGAGGATGAAAAAAGGGCTAATGGTTGTAGATGAGGGGCACACTAAACATTCTGTTTTGCATTGATCTCCTTCTCTGAAATGGATTACCTCCTTCTGATGAAATATTCCAATACTCTCTCCAATGGCACTCTGATTGATGATCACTCTCAGTAAGCTTGAGAATATTCAATACTGGGATGATGTAGATCTGTATATCATCATTCCATGGTTCTATATCTTATCAATGTCTGACTGGAACAAGAAATACCTTGGGTTTCATCTCCCAAGCAATGGTTGAGTCACATCTCTCAACTCTAAGTAGCAAGAGCTCTCAATGACAAAAAATAATTAACCAAAGGATCTGAATTAGAGTTGGAATCATTCTTTTATAGAATTTTGGGTGACCTGCTAAGCAAGTTGAATATCTTGGTGACCTATGAGAACCCTTCCACATGGGCCACCCATGAGTGGATATACTTGCCTTGATTTTTTCTTACAAGCTTTCCTTTCCTTTAGAAACTATGCCCCCCTTTGTCTCAAGATGTTTCCTTCCTTGTAAGAGTTTCCTGCTTTGTAAACTGAACTCCCTTTTTATAAAATGCACTCCCCTTTGTCTCAAGATGTTTCCTTCTTTGTAAACTAAGCTCCCTTTTAGAAATTGCGCCCCTCCTTAGCTTTGTCTGGATATTTCTAATTTTCTGCTTCTGGCAACTTCTTACACCTTCCCCACTTTTAATATTTTGCTATTTGCTTGCCTCCAGTTCCATCTTAGAGACCTCATCCTCATGAGAGATCCCTCTTGGACCACTTGCTCAATATTTAGGAATAATTATTTATAAAAATAATTAAACTTAATAAAATTATTATTTATACTAGACTTAGGATAATTTTTATTCTAAGCATACAAAAATGAAATAAATTTATCTCCTTAGCAGTTATTTTGTCCTCTTTAGTCGGGAACTAAATGAGCCAAAATTGGGGAAATGACAGTCCTCCCCTCCCAAGCTTGCTTTTCCTCAAGCAATAACAATCCATGGTGATGCTTAAACTATTCTCCTTCCAATTGTTGCCTTAAGGTTGTTTGGAATTAATAACACTGGCACCCAAACTCTAAGCTAATTGAGGGTTATCCACCATGCTTTTGCTGCACTACTCTGATTATTATCATCTTCCATTTCCTAAATCCTTTGTTTCTGCAACTAAAAATGTAAGTTTCTCCCAATTAAAACCATTGATAAATATTTTGGGATCCCATGCAGATATGTATAATACAATGTGGTTGTGAGAACTATCATTGTACTCCAATAGTATCCATGTCACTTTAGTTATTCCATCATTCCAAAGAATTCATGGATCCCATGGTCCCCGATGCATACCATCCATCATAATTGTTACTTGTGACAACTTGTCACTCCAGGGTATGCCAAGATCCATCCACCATTTTGGAAGTGTGCCAATCCCAATGCAACTCATCAACTCAGTGAACCTCCCCAACAAGATGTGAAACTCCTCATGTGCAAATAACACTATAATCCCATGGCTCAAACTACAACCACATATTCCACCCCAAGGGCTCAAGTGGAACCCTCTTGCATTGTTGTGCATGAGACAAGTATCAAGTGACAATGGGAGATGCCATTGCTTTTCACCATTATGAAAGAGGACCAAGTGTGTGTCCCAATGATCAAGATCAAGTTGAAAAGCAGACACATGTGTCACTTTCTTTTCATGAAGCATCAATAAAAATGGTCCCTCCATCGAACTAAAATTTCCTTTCACATCCCCAGGTGCAACTCCCTATACACATCCACTGAAATAGTAGATGCATGGAATTTATTGTTGGCTGGTCCAACATGAATGTACATATATGCCTCACCCAAGGATGGGAATTTCTTCCACAGAGACAAGATGAGATCTTCCTTATGCAAGACTAATTCCTCAACATGTTGTATGCCAATTTCTCCATGGTAACTTGCTTGCATAACTGATTCCAACATAGCATGAGAAAAACTTTGTCTGCAAGGTATCTCCATGTGTGCCATGTAATCTTCCACCCAATCTATGTGTAGATAAATGGCATCAAAGGGAATCCAAATGTGCATAGATTGTTGGTCATCTAATTGGGCATTGTGAGAGATGTCAATGGCATCACTAAATGGGTTGTCACCTCTAGAAGCCTCCTCTCTGAAATGCATCGATCCATAGATGGACAGATCTCACTACTGCAGCATGGTTCAAGTGGAATGCACTTATGTACATCCTTCATATATAAGTCTTCCTCATATAGATAAATCTCATAATCCTCCAAGTATGAAACAAGTGCTCTACAACCAATCTCCATATCATTGTTACCATCATGCACGTGCATAAATGAACACTCCTCATGCTCACCTAGCACATGAGGCTCCTCCAATGCAACATGTGTGCAACCAACCACACACATCACATTACCAATAGTCTTGGGAGTGGAAAGAGAATCTCCCAAGTCTATATGAAATTTCTCTCCTCCTATTGTTGCTTTGTATTCAAAAAATTTGAGAGCCATGTCTCTATCCATGAACATATACAAGTAGTATGCCTTCATCTTTTCCAACTCTTCTTTAATGATGCACAGTTTAGAGCTAGAGACTCTCCCATCAACTCCTCCTTGTCTCTCCTCCAATTGAACTCTCCCAATAAGATCCTCCATGAATCTATGTGCATCATCAGTTCTAGACAACACTTGCAACATCCTCTCTTCGGTGACTAGGATCAAGCTCTCCAAATCACTCCATGATTGCTTGATTACACCAAGTGTGTTGTCACATGTGGGCTTGTGGCATGGGTTCACAACACAATACTCATTCCCAACATCCAATTCAACATTGGGAGGTTTATTTTCATTAATTGAATTGGAATATTCCTCAAATGGATGTAAGAAGACATTGCTGCTACAAAAATCAGAATTACGCTTATACCTTTGCTTGATGTCTTCTTCTTGCTGCTTCATGCACTCACCAGGGGAACCACATGGCTCTGATCTTGTGGGATTGCTTATATTCTCCTTTGGTGGTTGATTTTTCTTTGGATATTTATTCTCCAATCAAATTCATGAAGCTTCCTCCTTGGTTGTATTAGGATCAAGATTCTTGGAGGCTCTTCCTAAGAGGATCCAAAAATTCTCATCAAGTAGGAAACTCTTCCCACACTGTTCACCCCTTCAACACTTTTTGCTTGGTCTTGTGTTGCACATGGTTATTCTTTCTCTTTGTAATATTTCATAGTGCTAGTTCCATCATGATCATTTGATGGATGCATTTTAACAGAAGGCTCCCCTCTTTTTGAACCAAGAGAATCTCGGGATGCCCCTTTTATCATTGGCTCATTAGGTGCAAAGCATTGTGATGGTGATGCTTCACTTTTCTGCAACATATGTTCTACTTGGCACATCTTATCGATAGTAAGGGAAGTCACCCTCTTGTCTTTGATCATCCTATATAACTCAAGTTCATAGTAATCTCGAAAAGATAAGAGATCTTGGATCTATTCCTTTAAATCATAGTATTCCATGAGATACTGGAATGATCCCTTCATCTTCTTTCCACATGAAACTTTTCCATCCCATTTAGATATAGGTAGATCAGATCCTATGTCCTATTCAAACATATGGCCAGAAAATTAATCTTCTTCAAACCTCTTCAAATAAAAATCTCCAACAGAGGACATTTCCTCTTCTTCATATGGCTCAAAATATTCCTCAAACACTAATAGGAGCCTCATACTGCACTTTTGAAGATTCTTCCTGCAATATTCTTCAACACTGAGCTTCTATCTTTCCACAAGGGTTGAGGAAAGTGCTCTGATACCACTGTAATAACCTTGATCATATTGGAATCAATTTTATTCCCAAATTAATAATGTAACAACACAATTTTGGCAAACAATTAACTAGTTAACAAAACTAGTTAGGAATGGACTAGTCTAAGGGACAATTGGAGACTCCAAGATTATTATTAAATTAAGATATTTTGGTTCTGGAAAATGTATGGGGATGTGTGCAGTAGCTAATATGGAAGAAACATGGCCAAATTCCAATTCTTATGCACAAAGCATTGGATCCATTTACTTGTCAACAATCAGCTAGAGCTTATGTCTACTTCGATGCTTTTTGGGCCTTCCAGCATATGCAAACTAGACTTAGATGTTTACACATGAATTAAAACAGGGTGTATGTCATGCATTAAACTCTCTAATAAATTATGTATCATATTTTCAGAGAATTTGGGAGGCTGTAGATGAATTTGGGAACAAAAGGTTCAAGTGAGCTAGGTAGGACTGCTCAACTAGCAGTTTTCCAAACTCTCTCAAACTGACTAAGATGTATCCCAATTATTAGAAACAGGGTTTGAGGTGATTTAATATTGTCTCAAGAACCTCAAAAAACCATCATATCAGAAAATAAACTCATACATAATTTTTACTGTCAAAATTGGTAAAACTAGTCATTTAAAAGTGCATAAAGAGCTAGTCTTCCATTTTTATGATCCAAATTGCCTTAGAGGATTAAAAATTTCACTTCTGGAATAAAGGAAGGTTCTGATATGAGTTATTGAAAAAAATAAGGTCAAAATTAGAGGTCATGAGCAGATATTAAAGATAATATTACATTCAGTTCTTCAATTGATCTCCAATGCTAGAAAATATTACAATATGGAGAAAATAAGCACGAGAAGAGAAGGAGGAGATAATTTTTTGTATTGGATCTAATAGGAATATGAAATCAGGGATGATTGATTTATATGATTGGCACAATAAACATTCTGGGCTACACGGATCTCCTTCTCTGAAATGGAGTACCTCCTTCTAATGAAATTTTCCAATACTCTCTCCAATGGCACTCTAACTGATGATCACTCTCTGGAAGCTTGAGAATATTCAATATTGGGTTGATGTAGATCTTTATATCAGCATTCCATGGCTCTGGATCTGATCAATGGCTGATTGAAACATGAAATACCTTGGGGTTCATCTCCCAAGCAATGGTTGAGGCACATCTCTCAACTCTGAGTAGCAAGAGCTCTCAATGAAAAAAAATAATTAACCAAAATATGTGAATTGGAGTTGGAATCATTCTTTTATATAATTTTGGGTGACCTTCTGAGCAATTTGAATAGATTGGTGACATATGAGAACCCTTCCACATGGGCCACTCATGAGTGGATATACTTTCCTTGCTTTTTCCTTACAAGCTTTCCTTTCCTTTAGACATTGTGCCCCCCTTTGTCTCAAGATGTTTCCTGCTTTGTAAAATGAACTCCCTTTTTAGAAACTGCGCCCCCGTTTGTCTCAAGATGTTTCCTTCTTTGTAAACTGAGCTCCCTTTTAGAAACTGCGCCCCTCCTTAGCTTTTTCTGGATATTTCTAATTTTATGCTTTTGGCAACTTCTTACACCTTCCTTGTTTTTCATCTTTTGCTATTTTCTTGCCTCCAGTTCCATTTTAGCAACCTCATCCTCGTGAGGGATCCCTCTTGTCCCACTTGCTCAATATTTAGGAATAATTATTTATAAAATAATTAAACTTAATAAAATTATTATTTATACTAGACTTAGGATAATTTTTATTCTAAGCATACAAAAATGAAATAAATTTATCTCCTTAGGGGTTATTTTGTCCCCTTTACCCATGGGAACCAAATGAGCCGAAATTGGGGACATGACATCGAAGCACATTGAAATGAAGTATCACTTCATCTGAGACATGGTCCTGAAAGGTACATTGAAACTTCAGTAGATTGATATTGATGAGAAGATTGTAGATGTGTTGACAAAGCCTCTGTCAGTGACAAAGTTTAGGGACTTTCGAGATAAGCTTGGTATGACAGAGAATGCCTCCCTCGCTGAGAGGAAGTGTTAAATATACAGCATCAGGAGACATTTTCCAAACCAATCTTGTGTAGCCAATATTGATCCTCCCGTATAGAGGTGAGCACTTTGATTGCCTTCCATTTAAAGGTTATTCCTCCTCTATAGAGGTACTTGATCAAAGTAATGATGTTGTAAAGTCTTGTTCGACAAGACTCCGAATTTGTGTGTCAAGTCATGATTATCATGTGAACCTTTCGTATAAAGGAATCCTTGAGATGGACCTCCCATATAGAGGTGGACCTTCCGTATAAAGTTCATGCTTTACTTGTTAAAAGAATTTAATGTTGTATGTTGTATTATTAACCATGATCACCAGATTGCTATTAAGTATCCTTTAGAGATTGATAACCTCTAAAGTGAATTACTTTAGCATATGATCATTTGGTCCAGAATAATATAATATAATCACAACATCTGATAATTCTTCTTAGTGTAATGTAATGTGATGGATAATTAAAGTTAGGACATATTGACCATGTAGTAAAATATAAAGAAATAAAATATAAAGCATAGAGATCAAGAGAATTCAAAATTTTTCATGCAAACACTTCAGCTAATTAAAGAGAACTTGAACCATTTAAGCTTCAGTTAAGCATCAATGCTTCAGTTAAAGCATCAGTTAAAGATATTCCTCAATTAACTAAAGGACACACAATGGTCACTTCAAGTAAAACAATCAACATGATTTCAGTTAACTAAGTGTTAAATAAGAAGGACTAGTTAACTAAAGTGTTTTCACTTTAGTTAAACTAAAAGACAACACTTTAGTTAAAGAGAGTTAACTAGGTGACAACGAAAAATATCTAGTTAACTAAGTTTTATTGCATGACGACAGTTATGTTAAACTAAAAGATGACACATGAGTTGTGACACTTGCATGTTGACACTTAAGTTAGCCACCTAACTAAGTGGGAAAGATTTCCGTTAAGAGTTGAGTTCATCCTAAGTGATAGCTCAGTGAAATATGGCACTGCATGAGAAGTGGGGTGCACCTCTGCATGCAAGATTAATACATCCATTTTGAGGGTGAGTTCATCCTGAAGTTAGAAGTTAAAAATAGAAGAGAAGAATGTATAAATATTTTATACGGGATTGATGAATCCAATGTGAAGCGAATTCTCTTCTCCATTGAAGGAAAGGAACTTCTCTTTGTGCAGGGTATTGTTCATGCTTTTTATTGTTGTGTTGGGCACACATCCGATTGATCTATCTTCTCTATTGGTTTTGTGTCTTCATCAAGAGTGTTTGGTGATCTCTTATCTTCTGAAATCAATTTTCTATGTTGTAAAATAAATCATTCTCTTCTATCCATTATATTATATTGAGAAGAATTGTTGGGGTTTTTGTTCTCATAATTTTAAGGATTTTCCCCATGGTATATCTTGTGTTATGGTTGTATGAATTTCATGGATTGAATTGTCTCATTGCTTCAAGTATCTGCATCTAAAATAATTAAATATCAAAGCTCAACCAAATTTCAACAATATCTAAATAAGAACGAATTTTAAAATAGAAAAAGAATGTTGAACGGATATGGAACATGCACTTTGATGGGGTAATTAGTAAAGATGGAGCTGGTGTAGGTATTTGGATAATTCCTCCAGACAATGACTCAAAACTTTATTCTTTCAAATTGAACTTTGAATGCACTAATAATGTGGCTGAATATGAGGCTTTGATTTTGGGGTTAAATACTTTGAAGGATTTAAAAGCAAACATGATAGATGTGTATGGTGATTCAGAGTCAAGGTCATAAATCAAGTAAATGGAACCTACCAAACTAGACATCCAAGGATGGGAGCATATAGAAATGAAGTATGGGACATGCTTGGAAATTTCTTTACTAGGCACAGAATTTTATTAATCCCAAGAGAGCAGAATGGCATAGCTGACTCATTGGCCTCTACTGCAAGTATTTTCAAGATCCCTATTTATCCAAACAGAAAATATGAAATTGAAGTTATAAATACGCCATATACTCCTGATAACACTAAATATTAGCAAGTTTTTGAAGATGACATGCAGATTAAAATATTTCTTAAAATGAATCATGAATTTTCTAATACTGTGATTGATGGAGAAGATGTAAATATAGAAGATGTTGAGCAAAATGAAAATGCTAGAGATGAAGATCAAAATCAAGAAAAAATTCTAAATGAAATTGGAGGGAAGGAGATAATCCAACTCAAGAAAAACTGCATACCCAAGGGACTGGTTCCTTTGGAAAAGTTGTTTGATAATAATCATGTGGCAAAGAATCCCAAGGTGGTCCCTCATGAAGGTGAAGTGTAGGATTGCAATATTGGAACGGAACAAGAACCAAAGATGGTAAAACTGTTTAAATCATGTCTCAAGAAAAGAAAGATAATTATGTTGAATTAATGGAAAAAAATTCAGATGTATTCGCATCGAACTATGAGGACCTGAAAGAGTATGACATAACCATTATTCAACATACCATTCCCATAAATCCTAATGAAAAACCATTCAGACAGAAGCTCAAGAGGATAAATCCCACGTTGATGCCTCTCATAGAGAAAGAAGTAAAAAATCTCTTTGATGCAAAGATCATTGTTTCTCTCAGATTCTCTAAATGGGTAGACAATTTGGTCCCAATTAGAAAAAAGAGTGGAGAAATCAGGTTGTGTGTAGACTTCAAAAATTTGAATAAAGTGTCTTTAAAAGATAACTATCCTCTCCCAAATATGGATCATATTATGCATAGGGTTTTGGGGGCAGAAAGAATATCAATGTTGGATGGTTTCTCGGGCTACAATCAAATCAAAGTTCACCTAGAATATCAAGAGAAGACAGCTTTTACCACACCTTGTGGAACATTCATGTATGCAAAAATACCTTTTGGATTGATGAATGTAAGAGCTACATTTCAAAGGGAAATGGACATAGCATTGGACAAAGAAAAGGAAAAGTTTGTTGTTGTCTACATGGATGATATAACAGTTTATTCTAAATCTAATAATGATCATTTAAAACATCTGAAACAAGTTTTTATGAAGTGTAGAAAATTTGGCATCTCACTTAACCCAAAGAAGTCTAATTTTTCTATGCATGAAGGAAAATTGTTAGGACATGTGATATCAAAGGATGGCATTAAAATAGATCTAGACAGGGTAGTTGGAATTCAAAAGGTTGGTATTCCAAGAAATAAGAAAGAGATTCAGTCATTTATTGGTAGTGTGAATTTTTTAAGGAGGTTTATTCCAAGCTTTGTTAAGATTTTGAGGTTTATTACCAATATGTTGAGGAAAGAAAGTGAGCTCAAATGGACAATAGAATAAAAAAATTCTTTCAATGATATTAAAAAGGCAGTAACATAGGCACCAATTTTAATTCGTCCTGATTTTACAAAGGATTTTATGAGTTTCTCTTTTTCTTCAGAGCACACCATTGCTGGAGTATTATTACAGAAAAACCAAGACAATGCAGAACAACCCATTGCCTTTTTCATCAAGATATTGAGAGATACATAATTAAAGTATAATATTATGGAGAAACGGGCATATGCTTCGATCAAGTCATTGAAATATTTCAGAGTTTATATATTACATTCTCATGTGATTGCTTTTGTTCCTAATAATATGGTGAAAAACATTTTAACCCAACCTGATCGAGAAGGGAAAATAGAAAAATGGATTGTTGTTTTATTGGAATATGACCTGGAGATCAGACCAACAAAGTTGAGTAAAGGACAAGGATTGGAAAAGCTGATCACTGAGTCAAATTGTGATTCTCTAAGGATTAATTTTATTTCCAGCATGCCAAGTGAAACACTACCATAATTTCAGGTATCAAAATACTTTTCTTTATCTCCTTGGTAGAGTAACATTGTTTATGTTTTGCAGAATCTACAAGCACCACCATAAATAAGCAAAAAAAGAGCAAGGTCTATGAAATTACAAGCAACAAAATTATGTATCATGAATGGTTATTTGTGTTGAAAGGATTTGGGAGGAGTCCTATTGAATTGTTTGCTTGAGAATGACGATGCACAAACCATGAAAGAATTCCATCACGGTGTTTGTGGAGGTCACCATTTTTGGATAGATTCTGGATAAGATTTCCTTGGATTCTGTCTGATTTTATTCCATTCCAGAATTAGAAAGACACTTTCCTGATTTAGACAGCTTTATCATGTTTTTTCTACTTTCTAGTGGATAAGGTAAAGCTAGTTGACTAGGAAACTCTCTTCACTTGACCAATTAGACCTCCACCACTTTATTCTCTCATAAATTCATCATTACATTCCATTTACATCACTCATGAGCTTCCATACCATATTCATCCAATTCGTGAGCCTTCAGAGTGTTTTGGAAAGTGCTTTTGACACCTAGGGGGTTTTATGCTTTTAGTAAGCCTTACTTTTTTTGTGCTTTACAAATTGGCTTTAAGGAATTCTATTTTCTCTATTGAGATGTATTATATATTGTATTCATATTGAGGAATAATACATGAGATGATATTTCCATCAATTGAGTTCCTTCTCTTATGGTTCTGTCTCAATATTTCTTCTTCTTATTCTTGCATATCTTTGAATAATTCTTGTGAGGAATTCTTTGCTTCACGATTCTTGGCTATTAGAATTATTTCATGGTATTCAACCTATATATAATTCTCACATGGTATCAGATCCTTGGGAGTTATTGATTAAATTATTCTTCCAGTATAATTTTCAGAGAGTTTGTTTTGCAGGTACTGAAGATCAAATGGCAGAAATTTATTGTTGAAGAAGAACTCGGATATTTCCATCTCTCATCATTGTTCTCCTCTTACACTTCAGATATTGAGGATCCTTTGCTGGTCAATGGAATTCAAGAGGGTGATCTATAATTATTTGTAAGTCAGTATACATTTGAGTTTGTTGGTTGCACTTTCACTTCCTTTGTCCATGCTCCTGCCAGTTCCTACATGATTTCCAGCACGTTTTTCAAGAAGTTGGAGACATCTCTCAGTTCTATCATATGCCTCCTGATTCAAATCATCAGCCAGTTGTTGCAGCTCATACACACTAAGAACCTTTCATTGGGTTGATTTGTGGTGTGTTATTGAATACTATGGAGGCAAAATTGCAGTTTGGAGTGGTTGGTTTCGCTCTTACTGTCATGCTTCTAGTCCACTGCATGATTATTGGCTCATATTGTACAGAAGATGGAGGACATCATCAAGTCTCATTTTGACCTGATCTCAGCAAGCACATGTTTTTTGAGCATGATCCACTTCTTCCCAAGAGGAAGATACCTCCAGAAATTTGATCAAGTTCACACCTACTTGAGTTTGGAGCAGCAACAATTTTGGTGTGCACATGTCCATTTTTTAGGGAGGGTTTTATTCCCATGAGGTTTTCCTTGTTTCCTCAGTTTATATGGGCATAATAATTGTAATAGGGTGACCATAAGCCTTGTTGCTTTGGCCCTATATTTATGATATTTTACTCACATACAGTCAGGCATAAGGGGGGGTGTTGGAACATTTAAAAACCCATTCCATACTTAGGATAAATTTTATTAGTCATCTAGATTAATTTTCATAGGTGTAGAATATGTAGTTGGCCTAGTTTTGTCTTTTATGCCTCCATATTCCATCCTAAGTCACAAAAACGAATTTGGATAGATTTTGGATCAGATTTCCTTGGATTCTGTCTAATTTTATTCCATTCCTGAATTAGAAGGACACTTTCTTGATTTAGACAGCTTTATCCTATTTTTTCTACTTTCTAGTGGATAAGGTAAAGCTAGTTGACTTGGAAACTCTCTCCACTTGACCAATTCGAACTCTAGCACTTTGTTCTCTCATAAATTCATCATTACATTCCATTTACATCACTCTTAAGCTTCCATACCATATTCATCCAATTCGTGAGCCTTCAGAGTGTTTTGGAAAGTGCTTTTGACACCTAAGGGGTTTTTATGCTTTTAGTAAGCCTTACTTTTTTGTGCTTTACAACTTGCCTTTAAGGCATTCTATTTTCTCTCTTGAGATGTATTATATATTGTATTCATATTGAGGAATAATACATGAGATGATATTTCCATCAATTGAGTTCTTTCTCTTATGTTTTTGTCTCAATATTTCTTCTTCTTATTCTTGCATATCTTTGAATAATTCTTGTGAGGACTTCTTTGCTTCAAAATTCTTAGCTAATATAATTCTTTAATGGTATTCAACCTATATAGAATTCTCACAATAATATCCATAAAAAATGGATAAAATATCCATAAATTTACATTTGTTTAAAAACAATAAACAAATCCGAAAATAAATATATGTGGTTAAAAAGGAAACCATATAATAGCTTGAATTTGTTTTAAATTTGACCCAAAAGGAAGCGCGCCCAATATTGGGGGTTTAATCCACCCAAATCAAAATTAAAAATATATATTCATGCATCCCTTAACAAGAGGCGCTCTTGGCGCGTTGGTTGAAAACGTTGGCATTTTGGGAGGAAGTCATGGGTTCAAACCCATGGACCTCTCCTCTTATTGTGTTTTTGGTTGGCATATGGTATGAGGTGTTGTGTTGGCCCTTGGTTCTTCACTTCCCACGATGGTATGGTATGGTATGGTGGATGTATTACACATGGGGATGAGGGCTTAGCCCTCGGTCCCACCCATTTTTAAACATAACAAATAGTTCAAGTTTAAATAGAATCAAATACTTTAGAGGTTAAGAAACAATCGCCGAGATCATGGCCAGCTGGATAGATATTGTGGAGAATACTTTAGAGGTTAAGAAACAATCGCGGAGATCATGGCCAGCTGGATATTGTGGAGAATACTTTAGAGGTTAAGAAACAATCGCAGAGATCATGACCAGCTGGATATTGTGGAGAATACTTTAGAGGTTAAGAAACAATCGCGGAGATCATGTCTAGCCGAATATTGTGGAGACTTTAGTAGAGGAAAGGTCGAGGGTCGATCCTTCCCAACCCCAATATTTTTGGTAAACCGAGCTATATGGTGGCCAATCGGATTGCCACGTGGCGACGTCCGATTGGCCCACATGGATGCCAACTGTCACTGCCACCTCATCTTCCAATAAGACTGCCATGTTAGCTGCCAACTGGACTACCACCTAATATGCCAATTGGACTGCAACCTACCACGTGGTGCTCTGTGAGCATGCCATGGAAGCACCGTACAGGCCATGTGTCACCCTTACAGTGGTGCCACGTGGCTCCCCTTTTTGCCACTTTTACCTTTTTTTCCGAAAGTTCAGAACTCAATAACGTTCCCATCCAGAGGCCGTTTTGTGCGCAAAAAAATGTCACCAGAAATCTCTTGTCAATATATATGTCGTTGCAAGCTTATGTTTGCAATTTGAAGACTTTAATTTTAATCGATCTTGGATATCCTCCTGGATAAGTAAGAATCTAGATTATGTTTCTGCATCTAAGAACCTAGTCAAAAAAGTGCTCGCAGGACCCACTCACCTCCTCGAAAGTACTACCATGTTTATGCTTAAGAGTTGCACAATTTCCTACTGAAGCTGCTAGTGAAGTATGTTTCTCTCCAGAACAACAGAAATCAAAGGTGATATCAGGGGTTGATATTTAGCCTTCCTTTTGTAAATTGTTAAGCATTTTGAGACTAATAAAGAGGGGTCCCACTGATAGGAAGTGGACCCAGAAACGTAGCCCGAAGCAAGTGAAATCCGCTAACAAATTCTGGTGCATTTTGTGGTTGATATTTTCTCTTTATCTCTTTTTAAGTCATATCACAATTCTCTTTAAAGGCATGGATTAAGAAATTCATTTTCCTTAAAGTATAAGAGTTTAGCTAAGTTTAAAGAGTAATCCACATAAACTACAAGAAGCATTGTTGAATAAAGTTCCTGTTTTATTTGAAAAATATTAGTTAACCGGTGACTAAATATTTTTCAGATCAAGTGGTATAAGTGCAGGGTTTGACAGTTGGATGCTCACAAGAGCTATACTAGGGAAAGGAGAAGGAGAACTTGCAAGCTACGATCCAGAAATGAAAAGGATATTTCACAAACATAAGATGGCATATGCAGGTAATGAGGGAGAAAGTCCTCCCATGACACCTGAGAAAGTTATGGATACACTCTATGTGATGAGGGAAATAATAGATTATTTGTATCGAAGGGTTCAAAGAAGGAGAATCTTCAGTAAAAGGAAACCAGATTTCAAGACACCACCATGAATGAAGCAATTCCAGAAGCATATCGTGAAGTTGAAAATCCACAAGAACCTATAGATCCACCCCATGAGAATAACTCTCACAAGAGGAAACCTGCATGGGCTAGAGAGCTCATTCAAGATGTAGAAAGGTATGGCATTGCAGAAGAAGAACACAGAGCAAGGAAGAGAACTAGATCTCATACCAGCTATGTTGCCTTACTCTGTGACATTATGAACAAAGAACCTTCCAATTATGAAGAAGCAACAGAAAAGAAAGAATGGAAGGATGCCATGGTCGAGGAATACCAGTCGACCATGAAGAATGATGTTTGGGATGTATTCCCACGAACTGAAGGGAATTCTGTAGTGAATTCCAAGTGGATCTACAAGATCAAGCATGTTGTAGATGGCAGCATAGAGAAATACAAAGTGAGATTTGTAGCTCGTGGATTCTCCCAGAAAGAAGGGATTGATTATGAAGAGACTTTTCTCCTGTGGCCAGATACACTTCCATTAGAACAATACTTGCTCTGGCTGCAGTGATGAAATGGAAGATACACCAAATGCATGTCAAGACAGCCTTCTTGAATGGTGTAGTCGAGGAGGAAGTGTATGTGGAGCAGCCACTTGGTTTTGAGACACATGACAAAGAGTCATATGTGTGCATGTTGAAGAAAGCCTTGTACGGCTTGAAGCAAGCTCCTAGGACTTGGTATAGTAGGATAGACAACTTTCTATCTAGTTTGGGCTTTACTAAGAGTAAAGCGAATTCGAACCTTTACTACAAGGTTGAGGAAGGCAATCCTGTGATACTACTCTTGTATGTGGATGACATGTTTGTAATAGGTGAGGATAGATTGATTGCCGACACGAAGAGGAAGCTTGCTGCCGAGTTCGAGATGAAGGACTTGGGGATGATGCACTATTTTCTAGGCATGGAGGTGTGACAGAGTGCAGATGGAATCTTACTTGAACAAGGGAAGTATGCAGTAGAGATCTTGAAGAGGTTCGGGATGATGGACTGCAAGGCCATGGCCACACCTCTATGGCATCGAACCTGAAGCTTTTGTGTGATGCTTCATCTAAGCCGGTTGATGTCACTATGTATCATCAGATGATTGGGTCCTTGATGTACCTGATGAACACGAGACCATATATTTTCTTTGCGGTGAACACATTGAGCCAATTCCTGATGGATCCGAGAGGTGTTCACCTGGTTACTGTAAAGCATATTCTGAGGTACATGAAGGGTAAAATTGATTATGGGCTCAAGTATGATGCGAATCAAAATTTTAACCTGCAGGGTTATGTTGATTCGGAATGGGTAGGCAGTGCTGCAGATAGGAAGAGCACATCTGGGTGTTTCTTAAGTATGGGATCAGGTGTGATCTCTTGGTTCAACAGGAAGCAGTCTTGTGTAGCATTGAGTACATCCGAGGCAGAGTATGTTGCAGCCTGTTTGGCTAGTTGTGAGGAAGTATGGCTTAGGAAGCTACTGTCTGAGTTATTTGATCTCCCGTTGGAGGCTACTGGTATCTTTTGTGAGAACCAGAGCTGTGTGAAGTTGTCTGAGAACCCAGTGTTCCACGACAGGTCGAAACACATTGAGATCAAATATCACTATATCAGGGATATGGTGTAGAGAGGAGTAGTGAAGCTCATGTATGTTGCAACGGATGAGCAGGTTGCAGATGTGCTGATGAAGCCACTAGCCGGAATGAAGTTCAAGTACTTCAGAGAGAGGCTTGGCGTTCTTCATATTGATGACACTTCGAGGAAGAAGTGATGGACACATTTGCAGGAGCCATTCCGAGCATGGTGAGAGAATGATCCTTCCATGGCTGTGGATGTAAGCGCTGTGTGATGAGCATCAGGACGATGCTCCAGTTACTGCTCTGTATATGCATCATTTTGGATGCTTTTTATGATCAGTTGGATCATGTATATGTATATGCATCATGTTGGATGCTTGTTATGATCAGTTGGATCATGTATATGTATATGCATCATGTTGGATGCTTATGATGATCAGTTGGATCATGTATTTGTATATGTATCAGGTGGATACATTATATGATCAGGTAGATCATGGATGATGATATGTATCAGGTATGCATTATATGATCAAGATGATCATGGTTGATGAGATTCAGGATGTTGCTCCAGATGATATGTATCAGATATGCATCAGGTGGATGCATTGTATGATCAGGATGATCATGGATGATGAGCTTCAGGATGTTGCTCCAGATGATATGCATTAGGATGATGTTATGATGATGATCAGGTTGATCATGTGATGATATACATCAGGATGATGTATGGTGAGTATCAAGATGATACTCTATGGCCGTGGACAGGTTGTGCAGATAAGCATATAATATGGCCCTAGGAAGTTTGCAGATACTCTATCGAGGTTTTTCCTATGGCATATAATATGGACCTGGGTTATCTGGCAAATGCTCTTTCGAGGTTTTGCTTGGGAGGACATATAATATGGCCCTAGGAGATCTGATAGGTTGGGCGGTGTGCCCATAATAAGTCCTAGGATGCTCTTGCGAGGTTTTGTCCTATGGCATATAATATGTCCCTGGGAGATCCGATAGGTTGGGTTGTGTGCATGTAATAAGTCCTGGGATGCTCTTGCGAGATTTTTCCATGACCACATGTAATATGGCCCTGGGAGATCCGATAGGTTGGGATATGTGCCCGTAATAAGTCCTGGGATGCTCTTGCGAGGTTTTGTGGTGACCACATATAATATGTCCCTAGGAGATCCGATAGGTAGAGCTATGTGCTCGTAACAGCCTGGGATGCTTTTGCGAGGTTTTTTGGTTAGGTCACATATAATATGTCCCTGGTAGATCTGACAGGTAGAGCTATGTGCCCGTAACAGCCTAGGATGCTCTTGCGAGGTTTTGTGTCGCACGTAATAAGTCCTGAGGATTCCAAAGTATGGCCAGTGATGAATACCTGCAGGTGGTGGGCCTACATCTAGTATGAAAAATGATTGGCTCTATAGAACTTCCTATGATGAGTAGATCGGAGATTGATTGAGATAGCAGCAGCAGTGACGATGACGATGATCCAGTGACAATGATCTAGAGAAGAAGACTTGTGCTAGCAGATCTGTGTCGAGAAATACCTTCCTAGTTAAGAGGGAGTGTTGATGTATATGTAACTTCGGAATGTATTCCACCTATGTATATTGTACTCCTATAGAGATGTTATTATTCCTCTATATGGAAGTGTCGTCATTTGTATTGACAAGTGTCGCAAGTGTCGCAACTTGCAAGTGATGGGTTATTAGACCACCAAGTGTGGGGTCAGCCCTGATTAGTATAACCATGGGTTATTAGACTGATTTAGACAAGTCGACCCTGCTAGGTTATTAGGCAGGTCAGGTCATGTATAAATAGAGTGCGGGAGACACTCTATTTGATCATCTCATTATTCACTTCTACGCCTCTCGAAAAGTGGCGCACTAGTGGAGGAGGTGGTTCAGCTGCTAGGAGGACTATCTCTGTGTACTTGGATTGTATCATTGCTCTTTCTATCTCTGAGGAAGTTGTGGGGTTTTTCACCTTTATGGTTTTCCCCAGTGAAACTTTGTGTGTCTATTGTCTCATGTGATTGCTTGGTGTGATTGATATGCATTGTTATACTTGATATGTTGTACATGTTATTCTCTCAGTAAAGATCCTAGAGTATGATGAATTAATGCTCAAAAATTAATAGTCGAATCCTTTTTCAGTCACTTGTTGCGACACTCATGTTAGTGTCTTTCTTCTGTCGACCCAATCTACCAAATTTTGTGCTATTTGAGTCAACTTCAAACCAAACCTCTCTTCACCCACTAGTAAGTCTACTCTAATTTCCTCTGCATCCATCAGCTCAACCTGTCAGTGACCACTCTGGCTCATCTGTCAACATTCCCTTCGACCATAATATACTCCGACCTGTTGGCTTATAACCATCCAACTACGTCGACCCTCTTGTCGACACTTCTACTGCGAATTTTTCTCTCATCGCCTTCCCTTCAATTGAGTTTGTCCAACGACTGGTTTTTTCTTCTTTCCTGACCAACTACAATTGATCTCTATCTTGACTACATCTCAGTTTCCTACATGCGACTTCGACCTTTTCCCTTGTCGACTACTCCACTTCCTCCTAACCATTAATCGACTAGTTCTTACCTCGAACACAACTTGGTTGAATTATTTCTCCTATGTCATTCAACCATTCATCGGGTCGGTCTTCCTCTTGTGTCTAACCAAATCAACAACTCAACCATCGATTTCTTTGACCCTTTTGTTCTTCATCATCTTCTCCTTCTACCACCTTGATGTAGTCGGCATCATCTACATCGGCTTCACCACCGACTCTCCTAGTCCTCTAACTAGCTTGACTCTGATGCTGCTTGGTCCTTCAACCAAAGTCTTCTCTTGGTCATCCACTCACCATCTGGGCCCACTATCCCTGTCTTCTCATAGAATTAATTCAACTCATTCTAGCAGCTCCGCCTGACCACCTATATTTTACCAGTCCATTTCTTCACCAGCTCCCTTGTCAATCCTCTCTGTCGACCGACTGTTTGGGATTCACACACACTCGCCATTTTCCTTCACCTGGAAGGTCATCATCTCCCTTCCAGTAGACTTCTCATTTCCTATTAGCATCACTCAGTCTCGGGGTTGGATGCCCCTACATCATACTTCCAGGGTACAAAATAACTACGCCCTTGGTTATGATCTCCCATCTCGGCTTCAATCTCTTCCTCTTTCATTGGTGTCGATGTTGTACTTGGTACCAGATACGAACTGGCCCATCCACTTTATCTTCCATCCATTTCTCCTTCGTTGGATTTTTCCTCATGACCTCGACCATGTCATCATTCCTACTCTAGACTTGGTGGTATCCACTCCTTTCATCAATCTTGGTGAAGCACACAGCTCCACTCAAATAGTTGTTCCATCCAACTATCTTCTTCACCACCAACCCATGTTTGGTTCCAGTCTCATGGATGGCCCTCAAGTCGTCTCTCATCCTTTGTCTTCTTTCCTTCATTGAACTTATGTTTTACCATCCCAAAACCCATTAGTTTCATTCAACCCTTATGGTCGATGTCGTCTGGTGTGACGACTTGTTCAGCAGACTCATACCCAAAGTCAATTTGTTTGGAGTGTTGATTTTTCTTGGAAACCTCGCCAGCATCTCATCGACTTCCCCAAATTTATTTTGGGATTCTCTACACACTTCCCTTGTCAACAGAAACTCAACGAATTGCATCCTGACTACAAGTTTCTCCTCATTCTGCAGTAGACTCACTACTGTCGTCACAGAATCACCTTCCACTGCAAGTCTTTCCACGACTTGCTTCTCCTCCTCCTCTGACCATGGACATTGACTCTTGTCCATGTCATATGCTTCCTCATTTGGGATCTTCTTGGCACTATGGCCAACCCCTTCCTCTGCGCCCATGCATAGCTACTCCTTTGACTTATCAATCAAAGTATTTGCCTCTACGAGGCCTATTGGAAGACTCTCCTTTGTCCTGCCTTCTTCCAAAATGTCCACTCCACCATCTTCGTCTAATCCAGTGGAAATATTCCTACCACTTCCTACCTCAGTCTTGTTGGAATTCACATCGACAACTTCATTGGATTCCTTGTCTCCCGCTTCAGACCCTCTTATGTCAAGGTCGTTTCTCTCCTTCACCTCGTCGATCACTCCCTCGACTGGAATCATTCCTTTGTCGGTAGTCCCTTCATCTGACTGCACTTCATTCTCTCCAGTGCTATTCTTATCTGACTACTCCTCCACTTCACCAACAGTCCCCTTGGTTCTACTCTCCTCCTCTCCGACAACGTCTTGATGGTACTCTCCAAAAAAGTCTACATTGTTCACCTCACTACCTTCCTCTTCATCGACCATTCCCTCGATCAATTTCACTAGCCCATAGATACTATGCTCGTCTGACTGCTCATGGGAGTTCTCACCTGACTCCCCTATATTTACCTCTGTTCATGATCAATCGACCATTTCTTTGGCATATTCTTTCTCTTCTATGTCCTCTTTGGTACATCTTCAAGCATCTTTCCCTCCTCTAGGTAACATTCTTCTTTTTCATACTCCTCTCTACACCCATCGAATTTTTCTCTACGTAGTACTTCCAATCTTTGCTTAGTCCACTGTAGTAGTCTCATCCATCTCGTCGACCGTGAGGATTCTCCCCTCTGTCATCAGGGTCTCCATCAACTTGTCTCGACCGAAAGGTACTCCAATGCCTTGTGCGGCCTCCAATGCTTCCACTTTGAGCATTGTCTCTCTTAGTGCATCACATATCCTTGCCAAGGCCACTTCCCCATGTGAACTCTTCACATATACAACTTTTTTCTATGAAGCTTTCTTCTAGACTCCTTGACTGAGTCCATCTCTCTTCTGCCCTTCTTCAACAATTCTACCCATCCTATCGTCCTCTGTGAGCTTGCACAAAGCTCCATTTTTTTATTCAATCTCTCAGATTTCAACTGGTTTTTCCTCCTCTCCTGAAGGTATTGCACCAAGCAGTCCATTATCAGCGTTCTTTCATGCTCCCAATCCTTGCTTCCTCTATCTGCAACTCTACCCACAACTGTGGCTATGGATTTACAACTTCCTCAACCCCACATATTTCTCCTTCTCTGCAATTTGGTTCTGGATAACTCTACCCCACCTCCTCTGGGATTTATCCCTTAGTCCACTTCACCAATCCTCAATTCTACCCAACCATAGTCGGAGCTATAACTTCACCTAATCGCAACTGGGTTTTCCACGTCCTCTACAACTCTACCCAATCGCAGTTGGAGTTACCTTCACATCCAATCACAATTGGACTCACCTCACAAGATAACTTCCTGCTCTAATATCAACTGGTGTAGGCGGGTCAGTGATGACCTACATTTCAGAGTCACGTAGCTCTGGTACTGCCTAATTCACACAATGAACACATAAGATCAAATGTCAAGAATTATGGCTTCTATTGATAACTGAAAGAAAATTACATGGGTGGTTTACAACAAGGGTGAATTCCCTTATGGATCAATTGACGTATTCCATAACACTTAAACTTAGCCTACAGTCTATACAATAGATCATCTCCACATCAGGGAGGAAACTAGAAATCATTGAAGATCCCCCATCTCCTCGGCCTCGATCTCTATTTATACAATTTCTCCACCGCCTCATTTTCCTGCTCAAGCATCTTCTAGAAGCCTCTAGCTTCCTCTGCAATTATCCTCAATGCGTAGTACCATCTGGTGTTCTCACCTACCATCATTACTCTACAATAAATGCCACAACTACTCTATGATACACCTCTACTCCTCGGCTTTATCATCGTTCAGCTCACAACCGGAACAAGTTGACTCCTTTTTTAGTCACCTGTTGCGATGCTCCTACTGTCATCTTTCTTCTGTCGTCCCAATCTACTAACTTTTCTATTGTCTAGTTTGACTTCAAAACCTCTCTTTACCCACCAGTTGGTATGCTCTGACTACCTCTACATCCATTGGATTGACCTATTTTCAACCACTCAGACTCGTCTGTCTACATTCCCTTCGAACAAACTACACTCTGACCTTTTGTCTTATAACCAGCCAACTACGTCGACCCTCTTTTCAACACTTCTACTGTGACTTATGCTCTCGTCACCTTTCCTTTAGTTCCATTTGTGTAGAGACTATTCTTTTATTCTTTCCTGACCAACTGCAGCTAATCTCTACCTTGACTACAACTCAGTCGCCTTCATGCTATGTTGACCTTTTTCCCTTGTTGGCTGCTACACTTCTCCCTAACCAGTACTTGATTGTTTCTTACCTCGACCATGACTTGGTCGGCTTCTTTCTCCTATGCCATTCGACCATTCCTCTAGTCAGTCTTCCTCTTGCATCCAACCAACTCAACGACTCAACTGTCGACTCCTTCGACCCTTCTAGTCTACATCATCTTCTCCTTCGACCACCTTGATGTAGTCGACATCATCTACGTCATCTTTGCCACCGACTTTCCTAGTATTCCAACTAGCTTGACTCTGATGCGACTTGGTCCTTCAACTGAAGTCTGCTCTTGGCTATCCACTCACCATCTAGGCCCACTTCCCTACCTTCTCATAGAAGGACTTTGTTTAAAGGTGCACTTTCACATGTTCATCCAAACAAACATAGAAATATACACACATAACCAATCAAAGAAAGTATTGGGAAGGGACATCCAATATGCCTTACTATTCATCTTTGATAAGTATTTATACATCATGAGAGAGGTTGGAGCAGTTATACCCACTCCAGCTACTCATTTGTTAAGGTTACATTTATCCATTAAACTATATAATTATATAAATATGATGACATTTAGGAAAGGCCTATCAGCCCCCTCAACACCTCCCCCGCCAACAAAGTGCTTCTTTGTCCCGACGAGAGAAAGTATGCAAAACAATCATGATGGATGACTCATTAGCTTATGTATTCAATCTGGTAGAAGGCGGTCTAAGTCTCACCCTATCACTAAGGAGGTCGACTATCCTCAAAACATTCCTACCTCCCTATGGCTTGGGAGGCTTGGAAGGATACACTGTTTAATGCCCTAAAGGACCACCATAGGGCATTAAACAGTCTATCCTTCCAAGCCTCCCAAGCCATAGGGAGGTAGGACTTTGCATGGAGGTCTTTTGGTTTAAATCCTCACCCTGTCTCATCTGGCCGACCTTTTTGTCAACTCCGGTTTGGATCTTTTGGCTCTTCAACTTTCTATACCATCTCTCTGCCTTTTGCTTCCGAAGTCACAACTCAAGAACTGCTCTGCAATTCTACACTGGAGGGACTTGATCAATTCAATTGTTCTTTTGTCATCATTTGGTCATTAAGGTCTGTCTTTGTGGTGTAGGATATCTTATGCTTGAATGTCTTCTTTGTCATATGCTTGTGTCGTGAGGATGCTTACAATTCTAAATATGGATGCTCGGTATATGTTTTGCTACTTTTAGTTAGGAGCAACTACTTGAGGTTCGACAGACTTAACTCGACTTATATCAATCAGCTAGATACCAACTGAATTACAAAGTTGGAAGGGATCACCTTCCTCAAAAGAGACTCACATTTAACCCCTCGACTCAAAATTTTAATAAAGAGTCACTCAATAAACATAAACATGACTCATAGACTGAACATGAATCTTACATAAAGTCTTTAACACCCATAAGAATCGACCACAATGTTGCTCGATAATCGACCGAAAATACACATCAATCGAAGTTAACTATCACCTTACATGAGCAGTCGACCAATTTCAATTTGCACATTGACCAAAAAAAAGTATGCTAACCATCAACCGCGGTGGTCCGACCAAGGAACATCGACTTAACTTCGACCATATTAAAAGGATCGAGCAACAAAGTAATTGTTACTACTGCTAAGTCGACCATCAACTAAATTAATATTGACGTCTCATAATATGTCAAAAGAACTTCAACCTTTTTCATAGAGAATAAAACTCCATACCATAGTACCTCAATTTCTCTGTGACTATGCATTCGATGGGAAAATGGTTAGCACAACAACTGTTCAGTCAACATCTATTGGTCAATAAGTATAATATCTTGTCATCACATATAAAATAAATAAATGATATGCAACTGCAGATAGAAATGCACAGGTCGATAGGTCGACTGAATGGATAGAATTTTCTTTGTCGAGCTCGATTTAATTCTCCACCCAGTCGCGTACTCCATTAGCTCATAAGATCATAAAATATAATAATCATGGTCATTATGATATCATATGCAAATAGCTGGCAGCCTGGTGCTTTTCTTCAACCGCAATAACACAAACTCTTTGATAATCTCATAATATTTTTAAGCAGAGTCTTCGCATCTTACCAAAGGAATGGTAGATGGAGGTTCTCTCTCTTGATCATCTGCTTCATCATCTGGGTCGTTCTGGCAATTGGTTGACAGCTCTCAAAATCTCCACAACTCTTCGAAAATTTGAATCTAATATGTGGTCGACTATCACTAATGACTTATGCAATCGTCTACATCGATATGTAACTGATAACAATGGATTTTTAACCACCGGAAGCGCCGTGGGCGATGAGTTTTGAAATGAGATATCAACCAAAGAGACACGCAGTCAAAGAACAATCTTTCAAAAAAAAAAAATGTTATGGACAGTTGCGAGATATGGCCAGCAAACCAGGGTCGAAGTGACTGGGTGATCGATTATGATAGACAGAGATGTCATCTTGGTAATTAAGAAAACTAATAATTTAGTACCACCAAAGGAAATATACTAACATCAATACGAACGCTTGTGTTGGAGTAAGTTGTTAATCCTCCTACATCCTCCAAGAATAGAGCACGTGAGCAGTTTTATTTTTACTAGTTCTTCATGAAGCATCTCTTATCTTTCTTTTTTCTTCTTGCAGGTTTCTTTACTCCGGATTTGATCCACCCTCCCTCCGCTACTGCTGTCACCCAAACCAGAAAGAGGCAGCAATGGTGCTAGATGTTGAAAGCTGCGCTTTCACATGCTCATTCAACCAAACATAGAAATATACACACATAACCAATCAAAGAAAGTATTGGGAAGGGAATCCACCTTAATATTCATCTTCGATAAGTATTTATACAGCATGAGAGAGATATACACACATAACCAATCAAAGAAAGTATTGGGAAGGGACGTCCAATCCACCTTAATATTCATCTTGGAGTGGTTATATCTAATCCAACTACTCATTAGTTAATGTTACATTTATCCACCTTAATATTCATATGTGATAAGTATTTATATATCATGAGAGAGGTTGGAGCGATTATACCTGCTCCAACTATATGTGATAAGTATTTATATATCATGAGAGAGGTTGGAGCGATTATACCTGCTCCAACTATTCATTCGTTAATGTTACATTTATCCATTAAATTATATAATTACATAAATATGATGACATTTAGGAAACTCGTATCAACTTCTTCAACATACTTCAATTCATTCTAGCGGTTCATACTTCAATTCATTCTAGCGGTTCCGGACAACTCACTAGCTCCCTTATTGATCCTCTCTATCGACCGCTCTTCTTCAAACGATTGTTTGGGATTCACACACACTCCCTTTTCCTACCTTCCAATCAACTTCTCATTGCCTATCAATTCATTCTAGCGGTTCCGGACAACTGACTAGCTCCCTTATTGATCCTCTCTATCGACCGCTCTTCTTCAAACGATTGTTTGGGATTCACACACACTCCCTTTTCCTACCTTCCAATCAACTTCTCATTGCCTATCAGCATCGGTAAGTCTTAGGGATGGATGCCCCTACATCACTTTACCACTACACGACACATTGTTCCTTGATAATTATATTGTAAACTTTTTATTTAATTTGGAATGTATTTTAGTTTGGCGGCCCCATTATATTTATTGTAATATGATATAACCACCAACCAACATTACTATTTATAACAAAGAGTTGCCACAAAGCACCGATGGGGGAGGGGTCTACGGGGCTTGAACCCTAGACCTCTTCCCAACTATGCAACCACTTAACCAACACGCCATGCGTGCCCTTTGTTAAGGGCCATGACAGAGAATGTATTTAAGTTGCTACCAATGGGTGAAGTCCATGGTTAGGCAACCTGTGCCCTATAAAATCCTACACACAATCCGAGAATGGTGCAGTCTACAATTCAAACTTGGCACATATATCGAGACAGTTTTTGCACACATTCCAATATGTTTTGTCAAGAATTTCGAGGTGAGATTTGAAATCCAAATGCCAATTTTATGCATGCATCCCAATGTAGGGTACAATACTGGTGCATGTAGATTGAGGAAAAGTATAGTGTGGCATGCAGTGTGAGGTTGTACGGACTGCATGGAATAGAGTGACTTTGGAGTCTATGCCAGAGGGGGAGTCTTGAGGCCCAATTCAGAAGGTGGTCATGTTTACAACCAAAAGTTGTAGAATTTTGCAAGGAGCCAGAATCTGGATTATGTTTTTGCATCAGAGCACCCATTTAGAAAATTTCACCTAACCCATTCTACTCCACCAAAGTACAGCCATGTTTATACTTCAGAGTTGTAAAATTGTCTGTTGAAGCTGCTAGTGAAGTTTGCTTCTACTCCAGAACATCAGAAATCAAAGGTGATATCAGGGATTGATATTTATCCTTCCTTTTGTAAATTGTTCAGCATTTTGAGACTAATAAAGAGTGCCTCCACTGATAGGGAGTGGACAAGGAGACACAGCGAAGTTTAAAGAGTAATCCATGTGAAATGCAAGAATCACTGTCGAATAAAGTTCATGTTTTATTTGAAAAAATATTAGTTAACTAGTGACTAAAGATTTTTCAGATCAAGTAATCTCTTCAAATGCCTTAATTTTACTGCTCCATATTATCCATGATATTTTTATCCTTTTAGTTTTTAGAATATGCATAGAAAAAAATGTTATTATCTACTACCATGTTACCTTTGTGTCATGGAAGTGTGTCATCCACCATTCAAAGTGTATCCTTCCAAATGTACTAGGGATTTCTCTTAATTTTTCTTCTTTCAATGTAAATTTCATACTTTCTTCGAACTATTTAAGGTGCTTGATTGAGCAGCTCTATCTTCTTACTTCTTTTTCCAAATGATACTTTCTATTATAATGTTGAATAGATTTCGTGTGTTTCTTGAGTTTTCATGTTTCCATTGTCGAGAATCTATGTTTGAGTCCTCATTTGTTGTAGCTTCAATATTCCTTATTTCTTGGCTATCGAGTATTGCTTATTTTCTCAATATGTATAGATACCCATTTCCAGGTGTTTTCCACTGACGGTTCATCCCTATATATTGTACCATTTTTTTCTTTGATGACCCTTTTCTTTTTATCAAAAGGGACAATGAATTTCTTCTTCCTTTTATGGAGTATAGAGCATCCTTAGTAGATTGTACCTATCATGACATATATCCAAGGTCTCCCAAAAAGTAACATATAGGATTTTCTTGGCAACTTTAACATTTCAAATGATGTGCATATCTTGATACCATATGTATCAATTTTTAGTATTGTTAGTCTACCAATTGATGTGGAGCTATAATGGTTAACTACCTTTTTCATAATATAACCCTAGTTCTTCCCAAAACACTAAAGAGATCAGGCTTATTTATGCTCCTTGACCTACTACTACACCAGGGATATTTCTTTCCATAAATACTGCAAGAATTTGTATTTCTTTACTTAAAATTGAACTTATTTATCTTACCTAGACTTCTTCCGAGCTACTATCTTCATCTAGGTTGAGGAGGTATGTCAAGAGAGCTTCCAATTTCTCTTGGGCATGTTGGTTTTGGGATGACTAAAGTTCGTTCATTTAATTCTTGAATTCTTTCTCTTTCGACTTGTCTCGACCTCCTGATTTGATGCCTTGTTGTACTTATTTGCTTGTCCTTCTTCCTTTGATCACTAATGATCCTAATGGAATCTTCATAAATGTCTGTATGATGTTTAAATTCCATGTCATCACTTTCTTGAAAGTTTCTTCCCATTTAGTTGTCTCATAGGGTGTTCATTGCACCGAGAGGCGCTCTACAGCCTAGTATGGGGGAGATCTTGTTAGTTGAGTGTTTGTCGAGTTTGTCACGAGTAACAAAATAATACAAAGTAAACCAAAAAAAATAATACAAAGTAAAAAGTAATAAATATTATGTCGGCCATAAACAAAAAAGAATAATACAAAGTAAAAAGTAAATATGAGACTTTAGAGTGTTTGTCTAGGGTTTGTCCAGTAACAAAATAATACAAAGTAAACAAAAAATAATAATACAAAGTAAAAGTAATAAATATTATGTTGACCATAAACAAAAAATAATAATACAAAGTAAAAAGTAATAAATATTATGTCGGCCATAAACAAAAAAGAATAATACAAAGTAAAAAGTAAATATGAGACTTAAACTAGAGACTTTAAAGCTTAGGATTAGGTGGCTCAGGTATTGCACTCAAGGAGCTATTCAAGGAGAGGTTTGCACCTCGGGAGATTTGATCCCTCTCAGCGCTTGATAGAGCCTAGGATTTGGATCTAGGCTGGTTAAATTTGATTTTGCTTGTTACTAATGCTTTATTTTGTTATTGCTATTTAGAAAAGTGTATTAACTTGCAATTATTCTCTTGCAATTCCTTTAATAGGGTTTGAAAGTGGCTACTATCATGATTTTTTGTCCATGTTTTGATAAGACCATGACTCCCAGTATATTGTAGATAAAAATCATTGGTCAAATGTGAAGAGTTTGATAAACTTGTGTAAAAAAAGTAATACAAAATATAATATAAAGCACAAGAATTAACCATGGCCCACACACACAATACACAAAGATTTACCCTAGAAACTCTTAATTGAGAAAACCAACCTACCTGAGAATTTCTCCACTCACTATCTCCTTGTACTATATTTTCTATTTACAATACAATATTATAGAATCCCAATCCCTAAGCCATTAACCTAGATTAGATTACAACCCTGATTCATTATCCAAAATTACTTTACAAGAGGCCAAAAATCCATTGGCCAAAAAATCTCAAAACAAACCAAAAAATGGACCCAAATTTTTCTTTCGGGAGCTCTCTGGTCCCCCTTGCCCCTCCAACCAAGGGGGTTGATCACCTACTTGGATCCTATTGGAAGCCTTTACTTCATACATCAATCAATAAAATGAATTATAATGCACACATAGAACCAATCAAGAAGAGCATATGGGAAGAATGTTCAATTTATTTGTATTCATATTGATGTATTATATATACATCATAGAGATGGTTGGAGAGGTTACACCCGATCCAACTGCTCATTCATTAAATACATTAACATAATTTAATGATGACATTAAGGGGCCCAAAGGGTCCCCTCCAACATCTCCTCCACCCCAAAACATTTCTCCGTCCCGAAGAGAACAATAAGAATGAAGCAACATCCTTGTCCTCTGCTCTTGTCAAAGTATTCCTCAGTGTGCATCGACCATGCATACTGGACTACATAGGTAAATCATATGCAAAATCCACAAGCTAGATAGGAGGACACACGTGTATAAGGCTTTATCATGACTTATTACTCTTCATCCTCTATCTTCAATATGGTAGGTGCCCGTTGTTATAAGCAAAATCCACCTGTGAGGATGGATCCAACCTATCTGATAGTCGTGTCGGTTACAAGCCTCTTTGGTAGCTATGCACAAGGTAAAGGCTACCTGCACCTAAGATGATCATATGTCCAAGTTGGTAAAAGGGAGAAGAAAGAGAGGTGAGGGACTTGGAAATAATCCCTATTTGGATCACCTTGAATGGGTTTTAACCTCTAAAACTTTCCAGGATGGCCAAGAGGCCGGAAAAAAAAAGGAGTGAAAATGGGTAGGATAACTGAAAAAATAGCTTGCTAGTTTTTTGGACCAACAAACAAAATAGTAAACAACAATTGGAAAACAAACTTTAAGTTCAATGAAATAAGCAAGGTTTTACTATCGGGTCAACCGAGGGCTAGGGAACTTACCCAGTTGAATATTTGAGTAATATACTTATTGGAAAATTCCTAGAACCACCTATAACAACTACAGAGTTATGTGTTTTAAAGGCTATTATATGTGGACAGCGAGCTAGAATACCAAAATTTATTAGTGTTTACCTTGAAAGTAGCTCCTAGGAAGTTTAACAATTACCGGGAAGTGAGCCAAATGAAATGACAGTGAGGCTAGTCATGAAATCTATTTCAAGAATTTAATTTTCAGCCTTACAAGAGGCTGCTACAACCATGAAAAATTGTTAAATCACTGTATAAAACCATTAGGATGGCCATTGTGCTATGCAAGTTAATTGCTGAAAATTCAGACACCTTTAACAATTTAAAATGGTTGAAAGTGTGGGGAAGTAAGGACTAACAAAAGGATGACTAGATTAATGTATTTTATCAAATTTTATCTTCTTATTCAAACAAGCAACATGTTGACCATACCATTCTGAAGGTCCTCCTGAGCAGGCTCACACTTTTTTATTACCGAGGTCAGCTTAGATGTACGAGAGTGAGTGGGAAATTAGTTGGATGAAACTGGAATACCTCATACAGTTTAGAAGGAGATGGGTTGGACCTTCCTCGTCACTAGCATAGTATCCCACAAATACCTCATGTAGTTCGTGTGCAGTTCAGAAGGAGAGGGGTTTACCCTTCCTCTTCACTAGTGTAGTATTTGTTGTTTAAAGAAAATATAAAAGACTCACTAACTGACACTTAAGAGACTAACAAAGAGGGGCTCCTGACTGAGGATTCCTTGGTTTTGACACTTAGATTTCTAGAAAAATTAAAATGTGTGAAATGAAAGGACCAGGCCATCCAAATGGCAAGATCATCGCTTGCTTTCATAAGAGTGTCTCCTGGTCTAAACTGCAAAATTGAAATATAAACTAAATACATATAATAATACACCCTTTAACGGGCTCCAAGCATACATATATATACTTAGCAATTTTTTTTTGTGTAAATGGGGCGGACCCCTGCTTGGTTTTCAGTTTTGTTTTTTTTGTTTTTGTTTGGTGGGGTAGACCCCTCCTTTTTTGTCTTGTTTTTTTATTTTTCATTTTTGATTTTGCAAATTAACCCACTTGGGGTGCGAGCTGTAAGAGAACACGACAGTAATTAAAATGCATCAAACAACAATGAAAAAACAAGCAAGTATGTACCAAAATTAAATTATCCATCCCAAGGAATGGGACTGGTTTCCCTTACGGGCGGAAAAGTCGCCATGGGTGAGGAAAGATCCAGTTGATTCCTTGGTTAGTGGGCTAGCTTGTCAGTGAAAAATGTAAATTTAAACTTGTGAAAATACTCAAAATTAATTAAAGTAGTGTGTGAAAGGTTTTAATCTCATGGGTTATGTGCAAATTGATAAACAAAACTCAAAAATTACTGAAAAATTCTAAGGTTGTCCTATGTTTTTTGTTTGCTTCCCTGGTGTCCTAATGCCTCAAACAGGTATTGGGATGGTTCCCTAACGCTTAGGAAGAGCATCCAAGTCAATAGAGCAAAGTGGTTTAAACTGGGCAACAACGTTTGGATATTAAGTATGAAAAAGAAAAAGAAATAAATTCTTACATACAAATAAACAAGTGAAAGGGAAAGAGGATGACCACTAAAACCAGCAAGGATAAGGTGACTTAAGGGTTGTCCTAAACTTCCAACATCAAGAGGACAAGTGCTCCTCCTGATTCTGAAAACCTACACGAAGATCCATATAAACAAAGGCAATAATTGTTAAGAGTTAAGAAATAGAAAATAAAACCAAGGAGACAAGAAATAACACCTATTTAACCAATCCCATAACAGATAGCTAACGTTAAGAAACTATAATTGTCCCTCAACCCTCATCATGCATACAAACGAATCCTAACAGGTACAAGTGAGAACAAGCAAGTGTATTCTAAAAACCCCGAGAGAAAACCAACAACACTTGGTTATATTCCTTCAAATTCTCCATATTTACAAAAGACCCTCCTCATTATATAGGAATTGAGGCTAGGGTTAAGGCTTACAAGACACATGTCACTTTTGGAAAAGTGACAAGTCAACACACTTTTGACTTTTCAAAAATTAATTAAAAAAACAAATATTTGTTTTTTATGAAATAAAATATTACAATATGTTTTAGAAATGATAAGACATTTGAGAAAAGACTTTGAAGACAAAAAAATGAAATGCCATGTCATCATTTGCTTTGATATTTGTGTCTCCATGGCACTTGTGATGGCTGATCGTAGGCTATTTTCTTCCAACATGGCTAAAAGTTGATGTCAAGAGGCCATCCATGGCTGCCGAATTAACTAGGAATGATACTGCGAGGAGTGAAGGAAAATTGGCTTGCTTTGGAGGGAAGGGGGTGTGACACTGGTTTCCAAAAGACAGTAAATTCCCATTGTTCATGCACTTTTCATATCTGGTTTTATGCCCCCTTCGCTACCTATGTTGTTTCCCAAGTCTTGGTGAAACATGGCCTCAATTTGGTGTCAAATTGGTAGAAGGAGGTTAAGGACTTGAAAATTTAGTGGTTGATCCACCCAATTTAATATCCTTCAAACTAAAAATTTATTCCCCTATAATGATCTTCTATCTACCAACTTCTAAATTCCTTTCATTTGGCACAAATCGAGCTCTGGGTCATGAGCAATATTTGGCCTCCGAAAGACCTCAAGAAAATGTTGGTCTAGATATAAACATGCCAAAATTGAAAACAAAAACTATACCAAATTATAAAATTAACAGGCTGCTACAGGAATATGGAGCTATAGTTGAAATGGGTTTATCCCAAACAGGAAATTTTCCCCTTAGAGGCCTCCAATTAAGCTTTCTTTTGGCACTAGATATTTTGGCCAAAATGAGGTGCAATCATTCCCAGGACATATGCAGGAAATACATGCCTAATTCCGGAGTTTGGATACTATAGCATTGAATTTCTCTCTGTCCCGGTCATTTTGACTATTCATGTTGGAAATTATGCCTCTGAATGAAGGAGATATAGCAATTTTGGCTCAGGCAAGCATTTGGTGGACAATTACTTAGTTGAAGGCTTTTGTCAAACACTTTGTGGATAGCCTTGGTTGAGGGATTTTGTCAAACATTTAGTGTGAATAAACCTACAACTCTGTCCTCTATGAACTCCTTTCAATCATTTCAATAACTCCCATAGGTGAAATCAGATCCAAACCCAAGCAAAAAGACCCTTAGGGGGAGCCTGCGTTTTCACAAATATACCCAGATCACAGGTTTAGTTCTGAAAACAAGTTTTTTGGATTCAAAATGGGGGTTCCAAGTTAAAATGGTATGGATACCCCCTGATGTTGGTCTGAATTAAAACACAAATAACCTAGAAATGTAATTCTTTAAAACAACAAATCTATAACTCAATTTGAACTCAGACAGACAATCTAGCAACCTTTGGCACCCAAGTCACTAATTAAAACATGGAAACAACCAGATTTGAATAAAATTATGTAGGAAGTAGGTATAAACTCTTACCCACTCAATTTACTCTTTGTATAAGCTACATACTCCATGCCATACGCAATCCCATCAATTAGACTAAAAAACCCCAATCTCTTAAAAATGTGAGAAAATGAACCATGCAAATATTATTTCCAGCCATAAACCACCTTCAAAAGTCTGAACCAAAACAAATCATGCAATTTTTGAGGTAAATCCATGGTGGAAACATATATTTTCCTGTGTAAATCCATGAATTTGTGCTTGTAGAGGTTTCCCTGCAAAATCCTCCACCTCCATGACCTTCGTTGCTGCAAAATCTCGACCCCTATTGTTGCGGAATCTCCTGTGCGCAAAATGTATGTGTGACCAAATGAATTGGGATTGAATGGGGAAGGGGGGAAAGTCCCAAGTCGAAATTGCATGTGAGGGGGTTCTTTGCACTCTTTTGTGGACAAGAAAAGTATTATAACTAGCAAAATACAAGGCTTCAATTGGCCCCGCTAAGTGACCAATGAAAGGGGCCAACGTTGAAATTTTTGCAAACAATGCTCGTATCTCTTGAAATATGACATGATTATCCTAGAAAGATAGATTGATTAAATGGGAGTGTTCTGGAAATCACAAATAACCCCAGAGTATCCTTCCCAAGGTCTCGATAGAAGGGTGTCCGAAACAGTCCAGGTGAGGCTAGTTTCCGCTTTAACTAAATACCAACGAGGCTTAGTCAAACACTGTGGCCCTAATGGATATTTTGACTAAGTCCCAAAAGGTGATGACATGCTAGAGAATACTAAAATATGAAAACCATTTAGCTTTACCATCCCAAATTCAATATAGGGGACCTAACCAACTTGAAATCCAACCGTTATAATTGTATTTAACCCTGACTTAGTGACTAAAAAATGGCTCACTGATACTCTTTGTTGTTCTGAAATGTCATTATGAAACTTCCTTTACTCACTGAAACTGACCCACTTATACTCTTTAGTGGGGAAAGAGTCCTAATGAAATTGACTCCTGCCCATACTTTGACTGGGACCAGAGCTTGGAACACTACTCAAGGAAACCTTCTTAACAACTTGGGGAGATAAGCATTTGAAAACATCATGTTGAGCCCAAACATATTTTTGTGTCAACATTATTGGCACCGGAGGGGAAATGCCTTCTGAGTCATGTCGAACTATGGGATCACCCATGTGACAGGCGGGAATACTCAATAAAAGTTATACTCTTTGCATTGACCAAGGTGGGTGAGGGGGGAATCAAATGTAGTATAAGCACCATTTTCACATTAGGGATGAATCAAAGAATGAAAGTTCCTCAAAAGAAGTATACAAAAGAATTGTCACTGGGATTCACAAATAAGGAAGAAAAAAAGATATGATCCGGGTTTTGTTGAGCAATGTGTCGTAAGTGACATGGGTCTCTCACTTGGATTATGGATTTACTTTGAGGATTGAGGCTTAAGGTGAACCTTGGCTCAACACAAAGTGGTAATCATGCCTTCAATCCTTGACATACAAACAAGCAATAGGATTTTTGTAATCAATGACCGACATGAGAAAGAAACTAGCAAGAAAACCAATCAGCAACAGAGAAAAGATATGAAAATTTTGTAGCGGGTGCTCGAAATATCTCCCAACTCTAGAGTGATTGCACTATGTGAACCAACAAATATGTTAAGAAATTTCTATGGCTCCATATTGGGAGTGTGGAAGTTGTCATCATGCACCCATGTGTGTAACCATCATATTTAATAGATCAAAGCCTCACTAGGTCCCTTTTGAAGGACTTCATTTAGACTCAACTCACCATTTCTTCTCTGTTAACAGACACACTTATATTGATTTGAGATGGCATCAAGTAGCAGCTTTCTTTTAGGAGAAGCAGTTTTCAGGAGGTTCCTAGGATGACACTTCTCAATCAATAGTAAAGTGATACAAGTCCCTCTTTCCAATTTTAAATCAAAATTCAAAAGGCTTAAGGGAAAGCAAGCAAAATACGGCACTAAAATGAAACAAATGAAACTTCAAATGGAAAATAAAAAGAAATCCTACACGCAATACTAAAATGAAAAAACCAAACAAAGCTCAAAATTCCAGGTGAGGCATGTAAAGATTTTCAAAATTATGGACTATGTACAAGAAATATGGGGTCTCTCAAGTGTGAAAGAACTTTAGGTGGCGACCATTTACTAGAAATCGTAATGGCTCATCATCTAGTGTTTTCAATCTAAAAGAATTGGTGCCTAAAAACTCATAAATCGTGTAAGGACCCATCCATAATGAATCGAACTTGTGGTGTTTGGATGGGGCCTCATGTGCTTTGTCCCACAGTAGGACATCATCTCCCACTTTATAATTCACCATTGTGGCTCTCTTATCAAATGAACGTTTGATAATGTCTTATTTCTTTTGGAGGTGTTGGAATGCATCTTTTCTAACCTTCTCCAGATCGACTAAGGTTTCCAAACGATGTTGCAAGGGATGGAAATCATCCTCCACTTCAAAAATAGCTAACCTCAAGGCTGGAATTTTCAAGTGAATAGGAAAAATAGAATGGGTTCCATACACCAAAGTGTAGGGACTTTGACCTGTAGCTATCTTAGGTTCAATTCTATTAGGTCATAAAGCAAAGTTTAGTTTTGTGTGCCAATCCCGCTTGTTATATTTGATTGTTCTCTTAAGGATCCAAATCATATGTGTATTTGTTGATTCAACTTATCCATTACCATGAGGGTAATAAGTGGATCACCGAAAATTTTGGATGCCATAAGTGACTCCTAAGTGGAGCATGACATCAAACATGAAATCTAACCCATTATCAGTTAATATTTCATCGGGGGTACCAAAATGGGACAAAATGTTAAGCTCAATAAATTCAACCACCTGTTGTTTGGTGGAGTTCTTAAGGGCAATTGCTTCTTCCCACTTGGTGAAGTAGTCAGTAGAAGTCAAGATGAATATGTGACCTGCACTAGAAGGTGTAGATATTGGCCCAATTAAATCCATACCCCATCTTGCAAAAGGGACTTTTACTTCGATGGGTTTAATAGGCATAGCAGCTAACTTCTGCTTACCAGTGAAACATTGGCAAGCTTCACACTTTCGAACTAGTAAATGGGCATCTTGATGAAGGGAAGGCCAATAATAACTTGCATGCAAAACTTTTGTTGCAGTAGTCGTGGCTGAAAAATGACCCCCACAAACCTCGGAATGACATTGTTCAAGTGTCGTTTAGGCTTGATCAAGAGTAAGACAAAGAATTGGTGCCTAAAACCTCATAAATTGTGTAAGGACCCATCCACAATGAATTGAACTTGTGGTGTTTGGATGGGGCCTCATGTGCTTTGTCCCACATTAGGACATCATCTCCCACTTTATAATTCACCATTGTGGCTCTCTTATCAAATGAACATTTGATAATGTCTTATTTCTTTTGGAGGTGTTGGAATGCATCTTTTCTAACCTTCTCCAAATCGACTAAGGTTTCCAAACGATGTTGCAAGGGATGGAAATCATCCTCTACTTCAGAAATAGATAACCTCAAGGTTGGAATTTTCAAGTGAATAGGAAAAATAGAATGGGTTCCATACACCAAAGTGTAGGGACTTTGACCTATAGCTATCTTAGGTGCAATTCTATCAGGTCATAAAGCAAAGTTTAGTTTTGTGTGCCAATCCCGCTTGTTATATTTGACTGTTCTCTTAAGGATCTGAATCATATGTGTATTTGTTGATTCAACTAATCCATTACCCTGAGGGTAATAAGTGGATGACTGGAAAATTTGGATGCCATAAGTGACACCTAAGTGGAGCATGACATCAAACATGAAATCTAACCCATTATTAGTTAATATTTCATCGGGGGTACCAAAATGGGACAAAATGTTAAGCTCAATAAATTCAGTGTATACACCTAAATGTTAAGCTCAATAAATTTTGTTACACCTAAAATCTTACCACCATTAGATTCAGTGTATACACCCCTAGAGTTATCTTGACTGGGTGTTTGAACTGGAAGGATTTGTACCCATTTGTATTAGGTTTTGAGAGGTCGTCGCAAGCTGCACTCTGGAAACATGCGACGTCGCACCTTGATCCATTACAGGGTGCGATGAAGTCAAATAATGGGCAAAAATAGCTTCTTCGAGTTCCTTCTCAAAACCTGCTGACTTGGGACCTTGTCCCTGACCTCTTGGGAGAGTTGGCACTCGATTCCTAACACCTTGGGAGGATCCCTTAAGTCTCTCCTATCATATCTCAACCTATCATATCCATACCCTATCCACTTAGTCCTATTTAAATGAAGCTCACTCCCATCCTAAGGGAGGAAGTCTATGGTACTCTTATGCTAGTGAAATCAAGCCCAAAAGATCTAACACTCTAGCTGGGGGAACATCTACTTCTCTCTAGGAGCTTTGGCATGGCTTGTCGGAAGGAGCTTGCAGTGTTAAGGCAATGGTTGTAATCCTATTTTCTATTGTACTCCTCACTCTTCAATACAGTTAATATAATTGCTTTCCATAAATGTTGTCTCCTTGATGATGTTTAGAGCTTTCCTCCTTAACTATTAGCTTAGATCTATCATATGAGATATATGCTTTCACTTCTCATGGTCTGTCACATGTTCAAAGGGCTTAGCTACTTGCGATCTGGCAGCGCTGGAGCATTGGATCGACGAAGGAGAAAGGGATCTACAAATCTAAGGTAAGTGATCTACTCTTACATTTGTATTTCTATACGATCTAGGAAAGTATTTTATGTTCTGTCTTATTTGTTCTAGACTTACGTTAAGCTAGGGAGATCAGGCCTTGAGTCCGCTCTCGGTAGATTTTCCGCGAAACACCCATCCATAACGAATCAAACTTGTGGTGTTTGGATGGGGCCTCATGTGCTTTGTCCCACAGTAGGACATCATCTCCCACTTTATAATTCACCATTGTGGCTCTCTTAACAAATGAACATTTGACAATGTCTTATTTCTTTTGGAGGTGTTGGAATGCATCTTTTCTAACCTTATCTAGATCTACTAAGGTTTCCAAACGATGTTGCAAGGGATGGAAATAATCCTCTACTTCAGAAATAGCTAACCTCAAGGCTCGATTTTTCAAGTGAATAGGAAAAATAGAATGGGTTCCATACACCAAAGTGTAGGGACTTTGACCTGTAGTTGTCTTAGGTGAAATTCTATCAGGTCATAAAGAAAAGATTAGTTTTGTGTGCCAATCCCGCTTGTTATATTTGACTATTCTCTTAAGGATCCGAATCATATGTGTATTTGTTGATTCAACTAATCCATTACCCTGAGGGTAATAAGTGGATGATCGGAAAATTTGGATGCCATAAGTGACACCTAAGTGGAGCATGACATCAAACATGAAATCTAATCCATTATCAGTTAATATTTCATTGGGGGTACCAAACTGGGACAAAATGTCAAGCTCAATAAATTCAACCACCTGTTGTTTAGTGGAGTTCTTAAGGGAAATTGTGTCTTCCCACTTGGTGAAGTAGTCAGTAGAAGTCAAGATGAATATGTGACCTGCACTAGAAGGTGTAGATATTGGCCCAATGAAATACATACCCCATCTTGCAAAAGGGACTTTTACTTCTATGGGTTTAATAGGCATAGTAGCTAACTTCTACTTACCAATGAAATGTTGGCAAGCTTCACACTTTCGAACTAGTAAATGGGCATCTTGATGGAGGGAAGGCCAATAATAACTTGCATGCAAAACTTTTGTTGTAGTAGTCGTTGTTAAAATTCAATATGCTAAGACAGAAAATAGCAGCATTACATTCCATTTCACAATAATAGCATATACAGGATCACTGAAGAAACAACAAGCATAGCATAAACACAAGAGACAGAGATTTATCCTGGGAAACCCTCATGGGGTAGAAAACCCAGCAAAGCTTCCTCAATATAGATGACCAGCAATATACAAAGATGCAAACCCTGAGCATAAGCTCCTTCTCCTCCATAGCAGACCTCTCCTCCACAAATGCGCCTTTCTCAAGTGAGTGAGAGTGTGTGTAATGAGGAACACACCTCCTCTATTTATACACTACTCTGATATGTATTTTACACAAGTACACGTAGGCTCGTATTTAACCAATAGGTTAAATACCCCACTACAACTAACTGGGCCGACCCCTCTAGGGTGGTCTAATAACCCTTTGACCCACATAACACATACAGGGCCGACCCCTACTAGGGAAGTCTAATAACCCGAGTTACTACATTCCGACGGAGGAATAAACATCTCCGGATATACAATAAGATCTTCACGGAGGAATGAAACATCTCCGGAATAATAAAGTACAAATATAATATTCTTTGAAGTTACAATATATCAACACTCCCCCTTAACGAGAAGGATATTATAACAACATCTGCACGAGCAAGGAGTCATCAACATCATATATGATACATCTATAAATCATTGGAAGCTTTCTTCAATTTGTCTTCATCAGTAACTCAAACAGTTACTGGTACATCAATGTCAACATCAATATCAGCATTACGATCATCAGCATCGTAATCACACGATCAGCAGCATCATCATCACACTATCAACAGCAGCACGATCAGCATCGTCATCATACGATCATCAGCATCGTCATCACACGATCATCAGCATCGTCATCACACGATCATCAGCATCGTCATCATACGATCATCAGCATCGTCATCATACGATCATCAGTATCGTCATCAGCATCATCATCACACGATCATCAGTATCGTCATCAGCATCGTCATCATACGATCATCAGCATCGTCATCACACGATCATCGGCATCGTCATCGCACGATCATCAGCATCGTCATCATACGATCATCGGCATCGTCATCGCACGATCATCAGCATTGTCATCATACGATCATCAGCATCGTCATCATATGATCAGCAGCATCGTCATCACACGATCAGCAGCACAAGTATCCTACCGATACCTCATCAATACTCTTTCTCGGAGACCATTCGTCTACGGATCAATTCAGGGACCGAAGTCTGGGGATGATACAATCCCCATCACGTACATTTTGAACTATCAGTTCCGGGATGATGCAATCCCCTATCACGTACATTTTGAACTATCAGTTCCGGGATGATGCAATCCCCATCACGTACATTTTGAACTATCAGTTCCGGGATGATGCAATCCCCATCACGTACATTTTGAACTATCAGTTCCGGGATGATGCAATCCCCATCACGTACATTTTGAACTATCAGTTCCGGGATGATGCAATCCCCATCACGTACATTTTGAACTATCAGTTCCGGGATGATGCAATCCCCATCACGTACATTTTGAACTATCAGTTCCGGGATGATGCAATCCCCATCACGTACATTTTGAACTATCAGTTCCGGGATGATGCAATCCCCATCACGTACATTTTGAACTATCAGTTCCGGGATGATGCAATCCCCATCACGTACATTTTGAACTATCAGTTCCGGGATGATGCAATCCCCATCACGTACATTTTGAACTATCAGTTCCGGGATGATGCAATCCCCATCACGTACATTTTGAACTATCAGTTCCGGGATGATGCAATCCCCATCACGTACATTTTGAACTAAGGTCCAGGGACGATGCAGTCCTATCCTCTATTCTCGGAGACCTCACGTCTACGGCTCTCTTTAGGACTGAAAGTCCAGGGATGATCCAATCCCCTCAAGTCCACCAAGGACTTCATTCTCGGAGACCTCTCGTCTACGGCTCTCTTTAGGACTGAAAGTCCAGGGATGATCCAATCCCCTCAAGTCCACCAAGGACTTCATTCTCGGAGACCTCTCGTCTACGGCTCTCTTTAGGACTGAAAGTCCAGGGATGATCCAATCCCCTCAAGTCCACCAAGGACTTCATTCTCGGAGACCTCTCGTCTACGGCTCTCTTTAGGACTGAAAGTCCAGGAATGATCCAATCCCCTCAACTGTCCACTAAGGACTTCATTCTCGGAGACCTCACGTCTACGGCTCTCTTTAGGACTGAAAGTCCAGGGATGATCCAATCCCCTCAACTGTCCACTAAGGACTTCATTCTCGGAGACCTTACGTCTACGGTTCTCTTTAGGACTGAAAGTCCAGGGATGATCCAATCCCCTCAACTGTCCACTAAGGACTTCATTTTCGGAGACCTTACGTCTACGGTTCTCTTTAGGACTGAAAGTCCAGGGATGATCCAATCCCCTCAACTGTCCACTAAGGACTTCATTCTCGGAGACCTTACGTCTACGGTTCTCTTTAGGACTGAAAGTCCAGGGATGATCCAATCCCCTCAACTGTATTCACATCCATACATGTACAATCATGTATCACATCAAAACATGTATTCATCACATCAAAGCATGTGTACATCAAAACATGTATACATCACTTAATCAACACATGTACACATCACATCAAAACATGTGTACATCAAAACATGTATACATCACTAATCAAAACATGTACACATCACATCAAAACATATGTACATCAAAACATGTATACATCACTAATCAAAACATGTACACATCACATCAAAACATGTATACATCACTAATCAACACATGTACACATCACGTCAAAACATGTGTACATCACAATATGTATACATCACTAATCAACATATGTACACATCACATCAAAACAAGTGTACATCACTAGCATGTATATCAAAAACAAAACATGTATACATCAGACATGTATTCTTACTAATACATCATATCAAAACATGTATACATCTAGCATGTATTCTCACCAATACATCTATCATCAAAAGCATGTATAAGTAAAGCTAAGTATTCTAAGTATAAGAGTCCTAAATCTAAATATTTCTAAGTAACTGGGTGTAGGGAACAGGTTACCTCATCAACGACCTTGTTGTTTGATGAGACAATCTCATCAGTAGTGACTATACTACTCCCCCTTTCGAGGAGGGTCCTTTTGAACTACACCAAGCTTGTCTCGGAAGTATTCAAACTTCACTTGAGACAGAGGTTTGGTTGGTAACTTCTTCACTTGACGTAGAGGCTTGGTTAGTACAACGGTAACCTGTTACAAATTCAAACTTTTAGAGTTCCTTTCTGTTTCAAATCTTGTTAGTTCCCTATGTTCTTTGACTTATCATGGAACACTAGATTCTATGTCATCTTGATACAACTCTAATTATCACATAGGATCTCAGTTGGTTCTATCTCTAAGTCAAACAATCTTAAAGCCAAATTTCTTCACAACTAGCAGAGCAAGCAGCCATATATTCCGCTTGTGCTGAGAGCCACACTAGACTGCTTCCAGCTAAACCACGAGATCATGGCTAAACCCAGACAATAACATCCTCTCGATGTGTTGTTCTTGTCTGAAACACTTCCTGCCCAAACAGAATCTGAATAGCCATCTGAAGTCATGATCTTCAAGATAGCATAGATCAAATTCTATCGTGTCCTTTATGTGCCTCATCACATACTTTGCAACTATCAGGTAAACACATCTAGTTTCCACTAGATACTAACTCAAGGTGTTCATAACAAAGCATATATCTAACCTAGTATATGTTAGATATATCAAAGACCCAATAATTTGACTGTACAGAGTTATATCCACTAACTCTGATGAGTTATCCCCTAACAGCTTCAAGTTGGAATCCATAAGAGTGGCCATTCCAACACCTCAAGTCATATTTCTCATCATACTTTCCCTGGTTGAGAAATATTCCTTCTGAGCCTTGCTATACTTCCGGACCTAGGAAGTAAAGCATCAATTTGAGATCTTTCATTTTTCATTTCTGCATTGAATGAATTTCTGCATATCTATCTGTGCCATCTCTCGTTAGATGGGTCTACTGATATGAGCCTCAAAATCATTCGAACTCTGTGGTGAGTTCCTTCTTGCATCCATGTCATATGTGTATCATATTCAACCTTGTAGCAAAGGTTGAGATCCACATCACCCATGGTGATTATTAAGCTTATCAAATTATTATCGATCCTAGGTACCTATACAGAACCTGATTCATACTTCTTCTTTAATTACACCATACTTGGAGCAACCATCTTGTCGTGATTCTCTTCCCCTTTCTAAGAGAATCTTCTAGCCATGAGCCTTCTATATTTTGTTTGATTTGTAAATCTTCTTGTTTGAACATCCACCACTTGTATGGTGTCCATCATTCTTCATGACCTTTCCTACAAATCAAAATTAAGTACATGATTAGTAATACTTCATAATCATCAAAAGATAACCCATTATGCATACAGATATCATTTACATAGTGATGCAACTATTTTGACCAATACTTTGGCACAACACTTTCCCATATCCTGTATGCATACAGTGGCTATCTAGATGCCTTCCATCTCTACCAGAACATACTATCGAGAGTGTGCACAACTCTCAGCATGTCAGTAAAGAGGTTTCATTCTAGACAAGCAACAATGGAATGTTTGTTCAAACATATGCACATTAGTTGTATACTGTTCAATGCTCTATGAATGTTTACACTCAGCATTATATATTCTAGGAATACAAATATGCATGCAGGCAATATCATTACTATTTCAAATAGAAACTCAAATACTTATCTTTTATGTTTGTGTGGCTGCCTCCCGCTTGATCTTCTGTATGTCTTTTGAACTTCTATTCATTCTGTACCACTGAGCATGCTCAAGAGTCATCCTCATGATCTCATACACAAACATACACTCATTAGTATATGCTATCAAAACATTATAGTACTAAATAATCTTGAAAACGTATAGTCATGATTATAGTTAATAAACATTAGTATTCAAGATTTCAGGGAAGTCTTCTTTTACTCATGCATGTCATTGATAAAAGATATAATATGCATAATCCCTTGATTACTAACTTTATGAATAAGCATAACCAATCATTTCAAGTATACTTATATAAGGGATCTTAACACAAGGTAAGATTCATGGGAAACATACCTGGATTAGTATACCTACTTGGTTATGTACAACATACCTAAACAACCTCTTCAATGATTTAGAGATCCTGAGCTAGAACCTGCATGTCTCATAGGTTAAGCATAATATAACAAAGTCATACATACCTCGTAAGTAGAACAAAGATTATGAATGAGTCTTTGTCTTCATGTTTTCATGGTCATGGAGCCTGATTTGTCTTTTGTGATGTACCTGTATCTTGTTAGCAGACAACCTCAACCTCACACAACACCATAATGCATTAGTACAATCATAAGTGTCAACACCCTAGCCAATGAATATCTTCTATCATGCATTCATAATTTTGTTAAGGTGATACAACAAATCTAAAATCAAGATTGTACTAACTGTAATAACATGAAGACAAACATACCATAAACTTAATCATGAACAAATCTCAAAACATACCTCGATGAGTCATACCTATCGAGATCGCTTGTAATCTCCTTATGTAAAGCCTTAGCCTCATCTCCCTCTGAAACATGAACTCCTTCACTTATGTAGGTGACCAATCCATCTTCTTCTAGGATTAACCCTATCCACTTGATTTGCAAGAACTGAACCTGGAGCTGGATATGGGTTTGTCAGAGAAACCCCAAAAATTCAAACTTTGAATTTCAAACTTCCGAAAGGATAGAATTATGCGCCTTGATGAGCTGATCAAACTGATATATTTAGAATTTGAAAACTGCAAAGTTTTACTCCTCAATTTTGCCTTTGAAACTTTCGGATTCACTGGACGTGACCCTGAACTGAGGTTTGATGAATCCCACTCTTTTGCCCCATCAAAAAGTTTGATCCAAAGCTCTAAGCTTCTATTTTTCTGAGGAGCTTCCAGCCGTGGTCACAGATTTCAAAAATTCCCATTTTTACAGAAGCCCTAATTTTCCACTTTTCTGAACAAATTCCCGAACTAGGGTCTAATCAAGCCCGGCCTTCTGCCCAACCAAAAATTCTGATCTTGGTCTCTAAATTTCTATTTTGATGAGTAGCATCCAGCCGTGGTCTCCGATTACAAAAATTTCAACTTTCCTCAAAGCCCTAAATTCCGGAAGCCATGAATGAAGGTACCAAAAAATAATTCTGTTTTGACAGAAATATGTACCTGATTGTTTCTGGTGTAACTCTGAAATTTTTGATCCACAGGGTCTGAAAAAGCTTTCTGAGATAGCCTGACCTGTTAGCTTTCCATCCTGACAGGTCTGACCTCAATTGGATGTTCTGAGAGAGAGTTATGCCAAATGTCGCAACGTGACTTGTTTTGGGAAAATACAGGAGAGCGAACTTGTACGGCGTGCCACGTGTCACTGTTTGACCTTCGGCCTCTGAAAAAGTTTTCTGAGATATCTCGGCCTGTTATCTTTCCATCCTGATAGGTCTGACCTAAATTGGATTCTCTGAGAGAGAGTTATGCCAAGTGTCGCAACATGACCTGTTTATGGGATAATACAGGAGAGCGAACTTGTACGGCGTGCCACGTGTCACTGGTTCAACTTCGGCCTCTGAAAAAGTTTTCTGAGATAGTACAGTCTGTGTACTACCTGTCACTTTTCACGAAATTTCATTTGGAGCTTCCTAGCCCAAGTTATGACCTTTTTTTCCCAAGGTCACCTGATTTTGACTCAGATCTGGAAGAGGCAGAAACCCTATATTGTACAGATCATAAATCACAAAGTACAACGAATTAGAGGTTGTCCTTTGGACACAAGGTACCTGGAGATCTTAGCTTCGTCTTGTAACAATTTCAGATCCGAAAAATTCGCCAAAACGGATTTATAGCGAAAGTGCTACGATGACTGGTTTTTGCTATGTAAAACCCTAACCTTCAAATTGTCGTGAGTAAAGCAAGTGTCTTTAGTGCCATACCTTGTCTTCCTTCAGGTTAGCTCTGATACCATGTTAAAATTCAATATGCTAAGACAGAAAATAGCAGCATTACATTCCATTTCACAATAATAGCATATACAGGATCACTGAAGAAACAACAAGCATAGCATAAACACAAGAGACAGAGATTTATCCTGGGAAACCCTCATGGGGTAGAAAACCCAGCAAAGCTTCCTCAATATAGATGACCAGCAATATACAAAGATGCAAACCCTGAGCATAAGCTCCTTCTCCTCCATAGCAGACCTCTCCTCCACAAATGCGCCTTTCTCAAGTGAGTGAGAGTGTGTGTAATGAGGAACACACCTCCTCTATTTATACACTACTCTGATATGTATTTTACACAAGTACACGTAGGCTCGTATTTAACCAATAGGTTAAATACCCCACTACAACTAACTGGGCCGACCCCTCTAGGGTGGTCTAATAACCCTTTGACCCACATAACACATACAGGGCCGACCCCTACTAGGGAAGTCTAATAACCCGAGTTACTACATTCCGACGGAGGAATAAACATCTCCGGATATACAATAAGATCTTCACGGAGGAATGAAACATCTCCGGAATAATAAAGTACAAATATAATATTCTTTGAAGTTACAATATATCAACAGTCGTGGCTGAAAAATGACCCCCACAAACCCCGGAATGACATTGTTCAAGTGTCCTTTAGGCTTGATCAAGAGTAAGACAACGAGATAGAACTCCATCAAGACCTCTCCTATAAAGGATTTTATCTTGTAAGACATACCAAATAATTTGTAAGCAAAGTGTTCGCTTATCTTTAGTATCCATATCCAATGGACAAACACCATTCACTAGAAATTATACAATGGGGGCATACCATGGCTCCGAGGCTATTTATGTTTCTTCAACCATTTATTCAGAAGAGATCAAGTCATATATTTGGGGTGTTTTATCTATGGTTGAGGCATGGGACTTGGTTAGCAATTCAGGCAACCTTGTCCCCCTTATGTTTTTTGTTTGTTTGATATCTAATTCATATCTTGCACATGCATAATCCACTTGGACCATTTGTTATGTAGCTCAGTTTGGTTCAAAGAAATGACCAAGAGGGATGTAGGTACAAAAAATTGAACCTTGTGACCTTGGATGTAGTGGCGAAATAATTCTAAGGATTTATACAATGAATATCCGTGTTTCTCAAGCTGAGAATAATTCATTTGATTTGGCTTTAAATTTTGGCTCATGAAAGCAATAGGCCTAAGGTTTTCTTCGTCGTCTTTCTATAATAAAATTGCAAAGATGCTATCCTCGATGAATTAGTATATATGACAAAGTCTTTGGATTGATCGGGACTAATCAATAGAGGTGCGTGAGCAATATCAAGTCTAATAAACTCAGAAGCATAATGTGTAGGAGGGTCCAATTTAAACTTAACATCCTTCTTCATTAGTTGATTTAGAGGTTTGACAACTTCCGCAAAATCAGGAATGAAGTGTCTTAGGAAATTTATCTTCCCAAATAAATATTGCATATCCTTCTTGTTTGTAGGTAAATGAAGCCTTTTGATTGCAATCACCCTTTGGGGATCAACTTTGACACCCTCATGGGACACAATGTGACCCAAGAGCTTTCCTTTAGTAACACTGAAAATGGTTTTCTTAGGATTTAGGGATATGCCAAATTTGCGACATCTAAGAAGTACTTTCTTGAGGTGATCAAAGTGATTACCTTGTTCTTTAGAGAATATTGTAAGGTTATCGAAGTAGACAACAATAATCTTACCCATCAAGCCTTTGAAAGCAATGGCCATAGCACGTTGAAAGGTACTTCCAACATTAATCAAACTGAAAGGCATTTTTTTTTATGCATATGTGCCCCAACGATTAGTGAAGGTAGTTAAGTGATGATCATAGGGCTTGAGGGATACCTAGTTGTAGTCTAAGAAACCATCCAAGAGGGACATCATTTGGGCACAAGAAACTTGTTGCAGGATTTCCTCCATGGGTGGGACCAGGTAGTTGTATTTTAAAGACACTAGATTCAGATGTCGAAAATCGACACATAAGTGAATATCACTATTTTTCTTCCTAACTGGAACTAGGGTTGATACCCATTGAGAATAAAGAATAGGATAAATTACCCCTAAGGATTCTATTTTATCTAATTTTTCCCTTATTGTCTGTTCTAACATCGGGTTTTTCTTTCTCTGTTTTTGCTTATGAGGTTTGTATAAGGGATTAATGGTATGGCATGAACTATTTCATCCATATTGAAAACCTTAAGGTACTCATAGGACCAAGCAAAAACATCTTTGAATTCTAACAAAAGTTCTGTGCACTTGGTGAACTCCTCACTAGAACATTGTGACCCTATATAAACCATCTTTGGATGTTATTTGGTCCCCAAATTTATAGAGGTAGTTTCTTGCACCTTTCTAATAGATTCACTACTAACCTTAGGTGTAGATGTAGGAGCATCATTGGGATCAAACATGGATTCCAATGAAAATAAATCTAGGGGTATTTTATTTGTTTTTAATTGGATTATATTCTCGGTTTCCTCTTCCACCTCATGGCAAGTATGCAAGTCTTCACATTCCCCCTTGTTTTGGAGGAACCTACAAATTTGTTCATTGGAGTTAAAAACTTGCCAAGCATCAACATTATCGGGTAGCGTGGGCCTATGTAAATTTTGGACTTTTATATCCTCAATGGACCTTATGAAATCTGAAGTGAAGCATGAGCTAGCTAGGGCCAACGTATCAGCTACATGGTTTGCATCCCTAGGAATAGATTGAATTTTGAAAGATAAGAACTTTTTCCATAAGTTCTTTAACCTTTTGGTAGTATTGTTTGAGGCGAGGATTGTGGACAACATGTTTTTCCCTAACTTGGTTCACAACCAACTTTGAGTCACCACTTACCAACAAGTGATGAATTCCTAAGTCTAATGCCTTCTAGAGGCCTTCAACTAATGCTTCATATTCAGCCATATTGTTAGTCTTAGGAAATTCTAATCGAAAGGAGAAAGGGAATGTCTTTCCCTTTGGATAACATAGAAGGACCCCAGCATGAGATCCATGCTTGGATTCGGCACCATAAAAATCCATACTCCAAATTGTTTCATCTTGTTCAGGAGGGGGAATGTGAAGGTCTTCTTCTGATAATACCGTATAAGTACCCATCCCCGTGTCTTAAAAGGACACATGCCTTTTGTTGTAGGAAACAGTTACAACCTTCTCTCGGTATTTTGGTTCCCTTCTAATAACAACATCTACACCTTTATGAGGAAAGGTGAAGTGGGTCCCTTCCATGAAGTAAAAACCCTGTTTAAATTTGTTGGACCACTCTCTCTCTAAAAGCATGCCATATGCTTCAGGTATATCTTCTACAATCACATGTATAAGCATGCTTACATCGGGAGCTTGGTTAAAGGAAATGGTTAAATCCTTGATATGACCAATTGTTTCTATCGTTCTTGAATCCAAGGCCAGCAGGTCTTTAAAAGGACTTGTGCATTCAAGACCCGGCTTCCTCATAACTCGAAGAGGCATGAGATCGTGCCTTGCTCTAGTGTCAATGACACAATTATGGAGCACGTAGACAAAAATCTTTACTGATACATAGAAAGGAGGAAATCCTAGATCTAGATCGATGACATCATATGCCTCCTTTGGCTGAGAGGATACTTCTTTGGAAAGCAAAGATTGTTTCTTTGATTGTGGAAGAGAAGGAGCTTGTAGGACACGAGAAAGGTTTTCAAATTGTGTGGGTGTCCTTAATGCATATAATAATGTCATATGGGTCGGGACCTTTGTTATATCTTCAACCACATTGTAATGTCCTGGTATCGGGATACTCGGAGGATGTCACTCGTTAAATGGGTTTACTTTGTTTGGAACCCAAGGAACTCTAGTCCTCGGAGGTGAGGGAGATCTCCCACTCATGGGAGCTTTGTTCTTATTGTTGTCTCTAGGATTTATTGTGGCCTCATACACTCCTTGCAAAGTTGATTTGGTGGTTTGATTCCTAGTCTCAATAGAAAAACTCCCGAAAGAGGAAGAGTTGTCACTACACGGAGCAACCTCTTGCACGTTTACTTGTTCATATTGAGAGGTGAAGGTAAGTTTGTTATTAACTTGTGGCAAAGGAGCCTTACCCCCTCTAGACAATTCCATGTGGCGTATGTATGAATAACAATACTTGGGATCATGAAAATCCTATAAAAAATGACACCAATCCACTTTAGCAGTAGTATGTCTAGGAGGAGAAGGGGATGGAAGAGGAGGTCTTGACCTAATAGGTGTAGAAAATTGTAATTCATTTACTTTCCTAATTTGGGAAAGAATCTGATTATTCATGTTCATTAGTAGCTTTAATGCTTAAGAACTTTCCCTTTCTTCCATCCTTCAAGATTGGGGAGGTGAAGGATCATATCGAGGGCCCTCATTTCAAATCATTTCATTCTTGGTCCTCCCATTAAAATGGGGTTACGTTATGCATGAGGAAACCATGCCAGATTCATCCATGTTCTTTTCTATTTCTAGGGCATTTTTCTTGGTCGCATCTAAAGTGGTAACTGCTTTGTCTTTCAACATGTATTTTACATTTGGATTCATTGCATTCATGTAGTAATGAAACAAGTTGCTCTCGAATGATTGTGAAGTGGTTGGGATTCTACCCAAGGTATTGGTAAAGCATTGATTAAAATTACAAATCGGCTCACCCTCGTGTATGGGTATGATAGTGAAATCCTTGAGTAGGGAAGCCACGTCATCCTCCCCATGGAAATATTTCTTAAACTCTAGTACCATAGTACCCCAGTATGGAATACTATCATTGGTAAGTAAGGGATACCATCTCGTTGCCTCCCCTTCGAAATTTCTTACAAACAATCGAATGATGACGTCAGAGGTTGCTATGTCCATGAGTGTTAACGCATCATAAAAATTTTGGATATGTTCCTCAACATTCAATGGACCAAGGCCACTAAACTTAGGGATTCAATTTGGTGCATCCAAAGGTATATCATGTAAAGGATGGGTCATGGCCAAAGGGGTCCCTGGTTTCCCAGGCATTTCCATTGGAACAAAAGTTGAAGGAACAACAACACTTGTTGCAACGGTTGTAGGAATAGTCTGAGGATTTGCAATTGTTGATGGATTTATTGTTGTTTGCTTTAGTATGGGGTTCTGAAACTTAGAAGAGGAGGAAGAGAGTGACTCAACTTGTAATATTGGTGTAATGAGCTCCTCTGGTTTCCCAGATGTATGTGACTCACCACTTGCTGCTTTTCATGAGCTTTGGATTCTTGTGATCCTAGGTGACACAGTTTCCCTAGTTTTAGGATGTTTCCGAACTGCCAACTTGTGAGAGAATAGGGTAATGTGAGCAAGGTCACATGAGTGGTGTCACTAAATCCAATTTTTCTAAACAAGAGGTGATGTGAAACCAACTAAACAAAAATATTATTATAGGTTTTTATTCCAAATGAAGAGTGAAGTATGAGAGTGAAATGACTTATTCAACCGATGTTGAAAAGTAAGGGAGGGAAAAAGACAAAGTATACAAAATATTTTGATGATATTTATGGCTCCCTAATCAAACGAAAATAAAGTGGGAACTGAACTATGACACCTACCAAATAAATTTCGTGAATATCTTATGTCTTGTCTTTTGTATCGAAAAATGGGGGATTGATATCACGATCACTGATCTGAGGATTACAAACAGAGATTGTAAGTTTGATCCTTAACAAAATGTGAGATACATGCAAAGCAATCAAGATTTGCAAGTCCTCGGTGGAGTCTCCAGAAAAGGAATTGTTATAAGAAAAATATGTTCATGAGGATGGATCCAAACTATCCGACAGTCGTGTTGGTTACAAGCCTCTTTGGTAGCTATGCACAAGGCAAAGGCTACCTGCACCTAATATGATCCTATGTCCAAGGTGGTAAAATGGAGAAGAAAGAGAGGTGAGGGACTTGGAAATAATCCCTCTTTGGATCACCTTGAATGGGTTTTAACCTCTAACAATTTCTAGGATGGCCCAGAGGCCGGAAAAAAGTGAAAATGGGTAGGATAACTGGAAAATAGCAACATTAAACAACAATTGGAAAACACAGTTTAAGTGCATGAAAGTAAACAAGGTTTGACTACTGATTCAACCAAGGTCTAGGGAACTTACTCGGGTGAATATTTGAGTAATATACTTATCGGAAAATTCCTAGAACCACCTATAACAACTATAGAGTTATGTTTTTTAAAGGTTGTTATATGCGTACAGCGAGATAGAATACCAAAATTTACTAGTGTTTTACCTTGAAAATAGCTCCTAGGAAGTTTAACAATTATCGAGAAGTGATCCAAATGAAATGGCAATAACGCTGGTCATGAAATCTATTTCAAGAATTTAATTTGCAGCCTTACAAGAGGTTGCTATAGCCATGAAAAAATGTTAATTCGATTGTCTAAAACTATTGGGATTGCCATTGTGATATGCATGTTAATTAATGAAAATTCAGGCACCTTTAACAATTTAAAATGGATGAAAGTGTGGGGAAGTGAGGACTGACAAAAGGATAACTCGATTAATGTATTTTATCAAATTTTATCTTGTTAGTCAAACAAGAAACAGGTTGACCATGCCATTCTGAAGGTCCTCCCGAGTAACCTCACACCCTTTTTATTGCCAAAGTCACCTTAGATGTAGGAGAGTGAGTGGGAAATTAGTTGGAAGAAACTGGAATACCTCATGCAGTTCAGAAGGAGAGGGGTTGACCCTTCCTCATCACTAGCGTAGTAATTTTTGTTTCAAGAAAATATAAAATACTCACTAACTGACACTTAAGAGACCAACAATGAGGGGGCCCTGACTGAGGATTCCCTGGTTTTAACACTTAGAGTTCTAGAAAATTTGAAATGCGTGAAATGAAAGGACTAGGAAATCCACATGGCGAGATCACCGCTTTCTTTCACAAGAGTGTCTCCTAGTCTAAACTGCAAAATTGAAATCTAAACTAAATACATATAATAATACACCCTATAATGGGCTATGAGCATACATATATATACATAGTAATTTGTTTTTATGTGCTCTTTTGACCCACATTGCAATAGGAACAGATAGACCCTTTTCATAATAGGAAACCAACAGTTCTTCTGGAGGAAGAAGAGTGGCAGGGATCCTATTTTTCAGATAATAAAATCTCTTATTATAATCTTTGACCCTTTCTTTACCTCTCATCTTCATAGAAGACAATTATAAGAATAGATCTTGTGGAGTTTTATCATCCCAAACTTCTGGATAAACAATTTTTCAAACTCATCCCAAGAAGTTATGGTTCTGGATTCTAAATCAAAGTACCATGTGGATGCCTTTCCTTCAAAGGTATAAGGGAATATTCTGCAAACCACATCTTCATGGACAACACTCCTAAGTCTAATGGCCTGCATAAAAGTTTTGATTTGATCTAATGCAAGTGATTTATTATCTGGATTGAACTTAGGAAGCCACTTCTCGGGGTTTTTAGGTAATCTATGTTGATCCCCAAGAATAAATACAACATCTTGGTCAAGCCAAAGTCTATTTTGTCCTTCTTAACCCATTGGTTTTTCTTCCTCTTCTTTAGATGAATAACTAGAAGGGTGTTCACTTTCAGATGAGGAATATGATGATGAAGGAGTAGAAGGTGGTGGTCCACCAAATCCAACGTTAGGTTGATGTTGTGGAACTTCCACAAAGAGAGAATCAAGGTTATACTCAGGGGATGTTGGATGATCAGGTGTATGTTGATTTTGAGTGTTTTGATTTTGAGTGTTCTGATTCTCAGTGTTCTGGTTAGCTATCTATTGACCTTCTTGGTTATCAGTCAGGAAAGCAGTGTTTGGTTGAATTGTTGCTAGTCCTCTACCTCATAGGTCAGTAATTCTTTGTTGTACTCTAGCAACACTATCATTAGATCTATTCAGTATTTGTTCAAGTGAAAGGGGTCCTCTAGTAGGTGATATTATAATGATTTCCCTTCTATTTTCCTGCTGCGCTGCAGGTGACCTAGGAATTGAAACCGGTTGTGATATTGTTTGTTGTTCAGATGTCGAAGCATGTGATTGACTACGAGTGACAACCGATGATGTTCTTGCTGGAGGAGGTTTCTGAGTATTCTGTTTAGGCATAGTTTACTACTGTCCCTCCTTCTAGCACCATTTGTTGGGGCCTCAGATGTGCAGGGTAAGTGCAAGGTGTTGGAATCGGTTCCAAGGCTCCCAACAGAGGGGGAAAACCTAGACTGAAAGGCTTCAAAAGATCCTACGCAAGGGCAATTCTAGCCCCAACATGTTTGGTATAGTAATCTCCCACGGATATTCATCCTCCGTTGGCACTCTTTGAGTTGGTGAAATTTGATCGATAGATCAGTCTTCAAATGAAGGAAAACAAAGGTGTAAAATTCTATAAAACAGATCTACCTAAGAAAGGGAACCTAATCTAAGTTAGACCTATTCTAAAAGTTGGCTTGTTTATATGCAGGTCTGCTTGATGTAAAAATAGACAAGTATATTTAATCCACTTAACATAAATGTTAACAAATTTGTCACTTATCTGCTCAAATTACCATTAATCAATTAAAATTAACCAACAACAAATTAAGGGTTAAAAGTATTCAAGATTAACCTGTAACTGATTTGTTAATTGAAAAATTAACATCAATTATAATTTTCTAAGGAAAACCATTTGGAGAAATCGATAAAAGTTTTAATTGAATAAACTCTTTTAAAACCTCATGAACACATAGATCATTAGCAGAGATAAACTAGAACTATAGATCACTGTGCTTAATAAATTGCAAAATATTTAAACAGCATTAGATAAGCAATCTGGAGTAAAATCAACATTCATCAAATAAACTTGATCAATAGGCAAAAGAAAATCAGGGAATAACTTTACTGTATTTAATGAAAGTCTGTAAGAAATTACAAGCTTGAATCAAAATAGGGCATCTCCAGTCTCTCTTGCTGATTTACTCCTCCAAATTCCATCCTCCCTCTTAATGAGAAAATCAGCCTTTAAATAAGAGTTACAAAATAATACAACAGAAAATTCCCATAGAATAGGGATTACATAATTCAAATTGGACTTATGATCAAGAAAATCTCTCCACTTGTCCCATATCCCTAACAACTCATCTAAATTCGGATAGTTAGCCGATTCAAGCCCCAGCTGGGCATTACATGTGAATTTTTCCAACTCATTTTTAGCTAACTTATGCCAAATACGGATGAAGATGTGGACTTTGCCTTCCATGGTGACCGATTTCCTAATTAATTGCTCCACATGTTCAATCTTGACCTCCTCAAGGCACTGGATTCCTTGCTTGGCTTCCTCGCACCTGCGTTCGACTTGCTCAACAATCAACTTAGGGGGGAAAGCATCTTCGATGAGTTCCAAAGCGGAGAACTATAGAATTTCCATGATGTTATCCGCTGCATACCATCACCTACTACACATAGCCTGTGCTTTTTTAATAATGTCTTCAACTGACTCATTAAGATCAATCCAAGTGTTCAATGCAGCTCTGGTTTTCTTGAACTGAAAATTGTTAAGAATGGGGATGTCTTCTGGTATGTTCTTGATATACCCCTGCCACTCACCAATTTCTTGACTTGCCTTAGAAGCTTGCAACCTTTTGGATTTCTGCTCTTCAAGGACAACAAACATCTTACCAAAATCCATATGAGTTTCCCTAATCTCATCCAGGGTGTTAAACAATTTCTCCAGTAACTTATGGTGTTCTTCATTGACCTGAAGGGCCAAATCCTTAAATTCCTGGGGTGAAAACTTAGAGAAACGATAAGATGCTGCACTTGCAGTTGCATCCTCACATTTCTTTTCAAGCATAGCTATCCTCCGTGTATTGGAAGAGTTCTCATCTTGAGCAATAAGAATTTTAGTCTGAAGAGAGATGTTGCTTCGCTCCAAATCCTCTAACCTATATCCCCATATCTTCCTGAGATCAGCAACATAAACCTCATGTTCTTCCTTGGTCTTAACTAACTCTTCTTCAAGCCTTTTCAATTCTTCTTTCTTCTGATCAATCTCCCTATTCAGTACCTGAACTGAATCAAGGTTTGCACCAGCAAATTCCCCTAATGCTGCAGCTGTCTCAATTGCTCCTGTCTGGGGATCATTGGTTTGTTGAGCCCATATTATTTGATTTGGAATAGATATTTTTAATCCACCTTGATCCCTGCTTCTCTTCTTACCCCTCTTTATCACTTCTTTATTCTCTTTACTGTAGAAATAATTTCCAAGAGGGACTACAACATCATCTTCATATTCAGTTACCATTTCTAAAGAAATTGAAATGACATTCTCTATTTAAATTAATGAAGGTGTTTGAGTGACAGTGGGACTAAGTATAGACATGGTAACTTGAGGAGTAGTTAGAGGGGTAGAGACAATCTGAGGAACTGATGAGACATGGGTTGGAGAAGGAACTGAAGTAAAGGCTTCAGAGAGTGGAACATGATCATCATTAGCAGGTGATGATGAAGAAAGAACTAAGGATCACCAATGGTGGGTGATGATAAAGTAGATATGGGTAATTGCTAAGGGACAGTAGAAGATTGGACCTCTGCAATAATAGATGGGGGAATGGAAAATGGAACTGAACTGTCTTAAAATGGAGTGGATCTGGAAGTCAAAGTGTGAAAAAATTGTGATATGGAAAATGGAGGCATCACCCCTGGGGACAAAACAGAAAGATCTTGAATAGATGACAATAAAAGTGCTAAAGTTGTAATGTCAGGGGCAGTAGTAACTTCCAATACCTGTTGATCAGAAAAAGAGTGATCCATCTCAATAGTGTCTAACAAATCTGTAACTGCTTGTGAATATTCAGTCACTTCCTCAGTCACAGATACTGGATGATGTGCTTCATCATCAATATCACTGTCAATGATATCAAAAGTAGGAACCTGTGAAGTAGGAATCAAGATTTTTTGCTTCTTAGCTGGGTTTACATCATCTATTATTAGATCATCTGATACATGTATAGCTGCAACAATCACTTGAATATCCACAGTAAGCTTAGGAGGTTCAATTGTTTGGGTATCCAATACTAAAGATATATGTGCTAACCCCTGCCTCAAATGATGAGAGGTTTGCAACAAGACTTTGACATGTTCATCTGTTTTTACCTTAGGAGGATTCTCCATGGGGGATTTACCTTTATCCCCATTTGGATAAGTAAGCATTAGAGGGGCATTGGCTTGCTGGTTCTCTTTTATTTCCCTATCCCTTCTCATTTGCTCGAGCAGTTTCATTTCCATTGCTCTGTAGCTCAAAACTTTAGTTTTAAGTTCTCTCTGATATTGCATAATCTGATGCTGCTCATATATTCTCTTGGCCCTGGCCAGGACCTCAGAAAAGGTATTCACTCATTGGTAGATGGATTCATCAGGGATTTCTTCATGCACATAGTCCATCTTAACATGATATTGTTTAAGATGAGCATCCAGGAATTTCTTAGGATCATGCTTTGTTTTGGGAGCAAAGCCTAGATTGAGAGAATCCATCCTGTCCCCCAACACTGTATCCCAATTTGAAGTGGAAATGACCAATGGTCCAATTTTTAAGGAGAATTTAGGCCAACCCTTTCTCTTGGGACCAGTGAGTTTTTTGTAGACACCATCAGTAATAGTCTAATAAGAGACTTCTTCAATGACCAATCTGTCGGGGACTATTCTAGGTAGCATATGAACAGTATGACTTCCCCAGAATCTGATATATGAAAAGGATTCATATACATACCAAACACAAATTGTATTGATGAAGGCCCTGGCATCAGCTGAGAAGGCAGGAGCCTCTTGTTTGAATCTCTTGAAATAAATAGTACCCATGAAATGGTCACAAATGTCATAGAGTAGGGGCATAAAATTTCTCTCCCATAGTGTTGCATGATAGATATGAACTGGTGGAGCTATAGGGGTCCAATTCCATCCCATGTTGGGATATTGTAACTCTAAGCAAAAGACATCCATAATGAAGGCTGAAAAGAAAAAGTGTGGCTTCTTCAAAACAGGTGCCTTTTGATACTCCTGGATGTTTGTCTTAAGTTTCAATGACAAAATGAATGCCCAAGGAAAAGACTCACCTATGGTTAGGACATGATGGGTTATTGGAGCCCATTCAGCTTTGAAGACTGAACAATTTGGAAGGTCGTAGAGCCTGTAGAGCATGGCTGCCAGTAAAGAATAAGGCTCTCTGAACCAGGAAATTGGATAGAGGTTATCAGCCTTGAGCACAAAGCTGTAAGGTTTAATCATTCATGATTTCAACATTTCATCGAAATTGTACCTGATTTTACAAGATTGGATGAATTCGGGCCTAAGGATCTGCATGGTTGGCTTAAGAGCAAATGCTCTGGTAAAAACTTTAGGGCGGAAGGTTGTCAATTGTGACCATGCACTGTCATTAAATGACCGGTCTTTAGGGTTAGCATTGTCTACTATCCATTTAACAACATCTATAGAAGGAAGGATAGCGGGCCGAGCAGCAATAGCATGGATTTGTGAAGCCCTAATCTTCTCATATGCAGGTCGGTCTTCCTTAATGTATGAAAGGTCGTCATTATCAAAAATTGAATAAATTTTGAACCAGTCCATTTGATAATCTTCGGTAACCCTCTCACTAGTATCTGAGAAGATACCAAAATTAGGGTCTTTGGTCAGCAAATCCCTGTGAATTGTCTTAGACCGAGTGTTTTGTGACATTTTTGCAAAGCTTGGAAATTCTGAGAAATAAAATCAAAACTAAATCATCAACAGTAAAACCATAAATAAAAAATGTGAAAATGACAACAAACCAACTTGAAAATTCGTAAGAAATATCCCTGGTAAGAAATTCACAGTAAATCCACGTAGCAGAGTAAATTTTTTACAATGAAAATGATAAAGAAAAATAGAAAAAATACTATATTTATTGATTTCTGTCGGGTCAAATCTAGACCATATGATTAGAAGTTATGAACAGCTAAGATTAACCCCTGTGGGATGCGGGATCGGTTCACGAGTTTTATTTTCAAACTTAGATCATAATTCCCGCAATCCCCAATTGCATGTTGCGGGTTGCAGGATTACAACTTTGTAAAATAACGGACGAAAGCATTTCCGCAATATGCAATTGTGGGTTGCGGGTTGCGGAAATGAAAACAAACTTTAAAACTAAAATAACTTTTTATGCATTCTGTAATCCGCAATTGCGGGTTGCGGGTTGCGGAAACACACAATGTAATTTATTAAAATAACAACTTTCCACAATCCGCAATTGTGAGTTGCGGAATAAAAATTTTCTCAAAAAATATTTACAAATTCTTCCTGCAATCCACAATTGCAGGTTGCAGGTTGCGGGATGACACAATTCCAAAAAGAAAGAACAAGCAATTCCCGCAATCTGCACCTGCGGACTGGTGGGTTTTCGGGAAGAAAAGAACATTTTGAAAAATTGAAGCCTTTCCACAAGCCAAGAAAACAACCAAAAACTTAGAAATTTTTCAAAGGAAAAAAGGTAATTACACAAACCAAAAGCAAAGGTATGCGATTATAACAAATAAGGTTTAAGGACCTCGTTACAATAAAGAACTTACCCAAATACCTTTGTATTTAAAAAATTTGGGGCTCCCATGTTCAAATGAAGCATGGAATCTGTTGTACCTACAACAAATGGCGACTGGCTGGGAAGAACCAGTTATCTCTGCAAACAAAACTTCAGTTAAAGAAAGTATGTCAACCAACTGATTTTTCAACCTAAATTTTTAGAAAATCTTTATAAAAGGACAATCAATAAGCAGAATTAAACATAAGATTGATATACTCCCATCCATGATCAATTTCAAGATAATGCAAATCTGATAAGGAGATCTAAGAAATAATAGGAACCTTTTGCCATTATGTAATTGTTAACACCTAAAAAGTGCTCACTAGCTCATTCCCTTACTCACATGACCCATTTGTCCACTTTTCCACCATCTGAGCCTCTGAAACCAACAAAAGGTCACCAAAAGACCTTAGTACACCCCTTTTTCCATTAAAAAAGATTATTTTTCCAAGAAAATCATAAAAAACCCTAAAAAAGGGTCCAAATTCCCAAAAATATTAAAAAGGGAATTAAAATATTATTTTTATTCAAAAAAGGAAAAAGGAGGGAAAAGTACCTAAACCATGTTGGTCAATACCATTTGGTTTCCACAAAACCACAAATGGTATTTCCCACCACCAAAACCTATAAAAAGGTGGTAGGGGCTCCTCATTTCACATCCATCCATTATCTCATCCTTATGCTGCTGAAATCTCCCCTGAGCATTTTAGCCATTGCAAACCACATTGGAGAAGAGACCATTGGAGATTGGAGTTGCTCATCCTTGGAGCCATTCAACCTCACCATTAGAGGTATTGATTCCGCAAGCACTTGCTTGCCCCACTCTTTCAATACAAATTTATTATTCTTATATGTTCTTGTTCTTGATTTTAAATTATCTTTGTTATTTGCTTAATATCTTTGCTTAGATCCATGAATAGTCTTGTTTAATTAGTTTATTGTTATTTATTTTCATTGAAACTGCTGCTACTAGTTAGCAGGTGCCCATAGCACTAAGCCTGGTTGCAAAACCGGGCCAACAGTTTTTGGCGACTCCGCTGGGTTTTGAACAATAGATCTCTAGTTTTGCTTTTAATCTTAGTTTTTTATTAGTTTTTAACCTTTAGATCCATAGATCTGCCATATTAGACAGCAGATCCATTGCTGCTCTAAGTTTTGGCCTCATCTATTGCCATTAACAGCCCGGAATTCTTAATTTTTGTGTTCGTTTTTCGGCTTCCGTGCACGGCTTTCGCCTCGCGGTTTTTAGCCTGACAGTCGCGCGGTCCATCGCGACTTTTCGGCTTTTTTCCGCGCGGTTCACCGCGGCTTTGCGGCCTATTTCCGCGCTGCACATCGCGGCTTCGCGGTCAAAACCCGCACTGCCCATCGCGACTGTGCGACAAAAACCCGCGCGGTCCATCGCAACTTTTGGCCCAAAACCTGCGCGGTCCATCGCGACTTTTAGCCCAAAACCCGCGCGGTCCATCGCGACTTTTGGCCCAAAACCCGCGCGGTCCATCGCGACTTTTAGCCCAAAACCCGCGCGGTCCATGTGATTTTTTGGCCGCGCAGCTCAATTTTCAAACGACCATATCTCCCTCTCCCGAACTCCGTTTGAAACGATTTGTTTTTTCAAATTGGGTGTTTTCGATCAAGGAATCCAAATATGCTATTAGATTTAAGAAATTTTCCATAAAAATTTATCTAATATTGTATTTTAGTGTTATTTATCACTTCAGTTCACCCATTTTGGCTCATATTTTACAGTACTAAGATTCCAACATTGTTTACAACCATAGGAACATTTTACTATTTAGAATGCACATGTGAAAGAAGTGTTTTTAAAAATTTTCATCAATTGAAAGAAATATCTATTTTTGCATTTTTATCTAGATTAAAAAATTTCCTGTTTACTTCTTTAAACTCTTGCCCTTAGCAATTTCCTTGAAAAAAGAAATCCATTTATTTCTTTTAAAGAAGTCTATTATTTGCTTTCAGAATTCAAAAAATTCTTTGTTTTTTGAGTTAATTTTGCAAAGCATTTAGTTTCCACTTATTGAAAGAAGTCATAAATATTTGCTTTTTATTTTTGAAAAATCCTTTATTTTTTGAAAATTTCCTATAAAGCATTTACTTCTTTCAAGTACAGTTTACAATACCTCACGTGCACTCACTCGATCACTTAATTGAACTAAGCCTTAAAACGTACCATAATCTCAACACACTTTTAACCCCACTTGGGGAACACTAAAAGAATTCTTGTAGCTAGGTAGTATTGGGGGGATAGGTGTTCCAATAACACCCCTCAGTTCTTACATCTGAGACATAGAAGTTGTCCAATTAGGGAGCTAAAATCTCTTAGTACTTTTTGGCGCGGTCACAACCGGTTTGTGGGAAGGCCTCTCCCTTAGGAGGGTTGAAGTCGTGAGGATGGTTCCGGAAGCCTGAGTGGAATACCGAAATCCATTCAGTAACCGAAGGGCTACCATTCGCAGTTCTCGGGATATCCCTGTATTGGGATATTGCGATCAAAGGACCAAACGGAAGATTTACCTTTTCTCGACGCGTCATGAACGGAGTATCCTAGTAGCCTATCTTTAGGATTGATTACCCGGTATCCCTCCCGGTAGGGGGATATCTAGCCGTTGTCTCAACATTCATATTGTCTGACTTGGATTTCATCACCTTGCAGAGGATATCGTGTGTTTGAGTCACAATACTTTTAGTTAGGTGTTTGCATGATTTCAACCTACCTGTGGTCTAGTTACACCTATTTTTTCTAGGAGCCGTTTGCATGTTGGTATTCTGACCAGTTGTTGCATTCCTCCACTTATTGTAGCACAGCTGCTAGGATAAGTGCCTTTTTTGAGGTTGATTTTTTGGCCTGAGAGCCTTCTTTTTTCACTCCCCTTCTTGCACCCTTGGTTGCATTAGGGTTTTGAGTCTTTTATATATATATCACCACCTGATACTTAAACAAATTTTTTACATAAAACCTTAATTCTCACCATTGAGAATTTTAGACGCTCTCGTCGTCTACAGGGCGAACTCCCAGAGTTTAGTCCACTTGGCTCTCCACGTCACGGACGCAGAGCCTTATCCCTTGATTCAACACATCGTCAATCAACTACACAGTCATCCGATTCTGACACACCTCACTTCACTTTTGATTTGGAGGTAGAATCCGAAAAACCCACAGAGTTACCACCAACCACCATTATGGCTGGAACACCATTTGATCCATTGTTTACAAGCACCATAGGTGAGACATCCGCAAACCCTTCTGCGGTGGTGCCATCCATGGCAACAACCACCCCCCTGGGTATGCCCAACATGGGTAACACTCCACATTTAGGAATGCCCAACACAGGGCCACCACCTGTCATAGGTATACCCAACATAGGGGTCACACCCCCTCTGGTTTCCACAAACCCTATCCCAGGAATCCCCACTGCTATTCCTAACCCAAGTGTAACCCATGTTGCACTTGGAGGCGCTGGCCCATACCAGACTACACATATTGGAGGGCACATACCCTCCATACCTAGCATACCTTTAGGTGCTACTGGACCCATACACCATACCACAATGGCTAGGCATGTCCCAGTTCCAGTTACCACATCTGCTAGCTTACCATACATGGCGAGTCTGAACCTGCCAGAATTAGCTAGGCTAACAAATGACCCCATCAGACATGATCCTGCGTGGCCTCATATGCCCACCAAAATTCCCTCTGACATCCCTAAGTTTGAGGGTAAGGCAGGGGAAGACCCCCAGAACCATATCATGTCCTTCCATTTATGGTGTTCCTCCAACTCCATAGTGGACGACTCAATCCGCCTCTGGCTTTTACAACGCACCTTCACTGGCTCTGCAGCCAAGTGGTATATCGAGCAGCCTCAAGGGACGCATGCCACCTTTACCTCCCTTGCCTCGACCTTCCTACAGTTTTTTCAGTTACCTGTCCGCTATGATGCGGGCGTTGAGATCCTACTGTCTTGCAGACAAACCACGGCCACCCACATCACTGACCACATTCATGAGTGGCGTCGACGCCGAAGCCTCTGTAAAATTAAGTTAGACGACCGTATCTTTTTAGATTGGTTTCTAAAATCCCTCCTCCGTCTTATTGCGAAGGATGTGGCAGCTGAAAGACCCCAGTCTGAAGAAGAGGCCATCCTCAAAGCCCAACAGTTTGATCTCATCTACGCCCAGTCGGGTTATCTATACACAATCATACCTGACGCCCCACGAGGTGACTCCTCACATAATGACGCACCGGGGGCATCACATGCCGCTGATGGCATCATTGGCCAAATCACCCCGCAACCTAAACCTTTCAGCATGGTGAGCACCATGCCCGCACCAGACCTCTCTAGGGCTACATCTAGTTCCGGAGCAACAACTTCTTATGCTCCAACAAACCAGACCCATCACATTCATGGACCCTCTTGTCCACAACATTGTTATGGGCAAGCGCCATCAGCATATGTACCTCCTACATACTATGCTCAACCCGCTACACAGAACCCCATTCAGTTCTCACCACAACCGTTGCAGTACCCACAGCAAACTGCACCAGATAATACACCACATCCAATAGCTCAGGGGTACCAACAACCCCAACAGGCAACTGGACCACTTCCAGCTCCACCTGCATACTACCCACCGCAACCTGCTCCCGCGCTTGCGGCTCCCCAGAATCCCCCCAATGCTCAAGGGCATGTGTACGCACAACAACATCAGCCCCAATACCAAAATAACCAACGCAACCAGGGTGGGAAACCAAACCGCGGAAGAGGACATAACCGTGGAAACAACCAAAACCATAACCAAGCTCCACAACCTACCCATCCTCCGCAAAACAATAACGCGGCGCCTGCTCATCAGAATCCTGATCGGCCACCTAAGCAAGCCAAAAATGCTAATTTACGAACAAACCATCCTTGTTCCATTTGCGGTGTTTATGGCCACTATACCCACGCTTGCCCACATCTGGAGCGAGCTCGACAACTATGGACAAATGACGCCCATCGTCAAGGGCAGGCGGCTCCTCAGCCTCCACCCAACCCTCCACCACCTCAACAACAGCCTTTGGTGCTACAAAACCCTTTTCCCACACAAGGGGTGGTGAACACTCAGCCGTTAGCCCCCCCACAGGGAAACGTGCAACCACAACAAATCACTTACGCCGCTCCTGATCATCCAATGTTTGATACAGGAACTCACCACTTATTGATGATGTCCACTGCCGACGTCAATATCCAAACCCGACGAAACCAGTATGGTCCTACCTCCGAGGCTACCCCCGCCGATAAGGATGCTAACGCTAATCCCACCGATCAGACATTACAGATACCACCTATTCCACTCGACGGTGCCTCTAAAGCACCTCGTTTCCCTCTCCGTCGTATAAACAACAACCCCAATGCACGGGCTGCGTCAAATTACAACATCGTAGATGACCTAGCTCAATCTCCCGCAGCCATGTCTGCGTTAGAAGTCTTAAAAAACTGTCCTACGCAGCGCAAGACTTTACTTTCCGCCATTGGGGCGATCGACCCAAATGATTCGAAATTGATGACCTTTGATTTGGACCAGTCCGAACCACGTCTGCCTTCCACCATAGCAGTCCAAGTTTCTGTTTCTATTCGGAATCTTGTCATCCATCGATGTATCATCGACGAGGGTGCTTCCACATGCGTCATGTCCACGTTTGTTTGGCAGAAGTTGGGATCCCCTGCTCTCCAGCAATCTACCACTGCATTGCGGGCCTATGACGGCCGCTCAGCTCAACCTCAAGGTCTACTACCCAAGGTCCCCGTCCAATTGGGTGGGAAAACTGTGCTCATCGACATTGAGGTCATTAATGCCCAACTCGATTATAACCTTTTACTCGGGCGCAGTTACATGTACGCCATGAAAGCAGTTGCCTCATCCGTTTTTCGTACCATGATGTTCCCCCATGAGGGACGCGTGGTCAAAATCGACCAACTCACCTACTATGATCCCAATGCCCCTGCAGCCCCCGAAAATGTTCTTCCCATGATTGAACAACCCGCTTCTAGTGCAGTTACCTCCTTTGTGTCTTCTGTGGGACCCGGACTCTACTCAGATACACCAATGACCTCTACATTCCAGGCCATTCCACCACCGTCACCAGAGACCCAAGTTGCCAACCTCTGTACTCTTTCACAGAATACGCAAACATCCGGTGGTCAACCACCATTGATCCCCAGTCACATTGGTGTTACACCTATCCACACCATCCCCTTCCTATTTCCTCCTTCGGGTGTAGTAAGCGCCCCGGTTATGGCTACCCTTAGTCTATCTGGGCTAACATTGGGATTACCTGTGTGGTATATTCCACCTCCCGTTCGACCGCCGACACCAAACGTCATCCTCCAACCGGTACAACCTATTGTTACCACAAATCAACCTCCTCCTGGTGTCGCAATCCCTTCGTCGTCAACGACACCTCCTCCTAGCCTCAATATCCCTTCGTCGTCAACAAATCCTCCCCCTCCTATCAAGCCCGCTGGGGGAAGAGGTCCACAACCATACACTGCTATACCACCCCCTAAGGCAGTTAAACCCCCACCAGTGTTTCGAGCTCCCCCCAAGTGCTCATTATGCGATGAGATAGGCCACCCAACTCATCAATGCCCACACTTACCAGCACTCCAAGAGCATATGAATATGTTGGACGATGACATCGGCATCCCAGTAGTCAGATTAGAGCCACCTCTACAGCCTCGCGACAAATCACTGCGCACCAACCATCCTTGTGCTATATGTAGTGTTTACGGCCATTACTCTCACCATTGTCCTGATCTACCTGACTATAGAGCAGCGTTGTACGAGTTAAACAACGTCGACTTAGAGATATCTCCTCCCCTCATCGAGGAGATCCACCCCCCACCATCATCCGCGTCGGAAGAAGTCAATACGATATATATGATTTCAACAACTTTCAAACCAGAACCCCTAGATTTATGGTCTGACTACTTCAAAACTGATGAGCAAATTTTGGAGACACTCACTGCACCCGACTACCCGTGGGATGATATGCATCATCGCTCGTACTTCCTCCCAGAAGCATCTACATCCACTGCATCCAACCAGCTATCGGTCGAATCGAAAGATTTCATACCCACTAAGGTCGATTGGTTAAAGGACCCCATCCCAACACCGGATGCCTTCGAAGAAGGGAACATGTCAAACATTTCCCCCACTATACAGATAGACATTTCCACAACACCAGGGAAACCTGAGCTCATCTCGTTGGGCGCATCTTGCACTCAAGCAGAAACTCAGGCGTACAAAAAGCTCTTTCAAGAGTTCCGTTATGTCTTTGCCTGGTCCTATACCGAGATGCCTGGTCTCGACCCCGCCATTATTGAACACCACATTGATACATGGCCTGAGGTACCCCCTGTTCGTCAGAAACAGCGACCCATTCACCCTTCCAAGCTATCCGCTGTTAAAGCTGAGGTCGAGAAACTCCGCAAAGCAGGATTCATTTATCCTATTCCATACACCACCTGGGTGTCGAACCCCGTCCCTGTCAACAAAAAGCAAGGCACCCTTAGAGTATGCACTGACTTCCGCGATTTAAACCACGCTTGTCCAAAAGACAATTTCCCCACGCCATTCATTGACCAACTCATTGATGAGTGTGCGGGCCATGAGGTCCTATCCTTCATGGACGGGTTTTCCGGATATAACCAGATCCACATCCGCAAGGAGGATCAGTACAAGACTGCATTCACCACCCCATGGGGCACCTTTGCCTATCGCGTCATGCCATTTGGCCTTAAAAATGCTGGTGCCACTTTCCAGCGAGCCATGACCTATTGCTTTCATGACTTGGTCCATATCCTGCGAGTCTATCTTGACGACCTCACAGCTCGTTCCCGAAAACGATCAGACCACCTTAACGACCTCCGGCAAGTTTTCCTGCGTTGTCGCAAATATAAAATCCGCTTGAACCCACACAAGTGTGTCTTTTGCGTCCCGGCGGGCCGATTGTTAGGTTTCATTGTTTCCCAAGACGGAATCACTGTCGATCCCCTGAAAGTCAAAGCCATCTTAGAACTTCCCCCTCCTCGCACGCTTCGGCAGCTTCAGAGCTTGCAAGGGCGATCCAATTTTCTTAGGCGCTTTGTTCCTGATTACGCCACCAAAGTCCATGGATTCTTACGCTTACTTCGTACCCACATACCCTTTGTTTGGGATGAGCAAGCAGACACGGCATTCGAAGCCCTCAAGAAAGCTCTCACACAAGCCCCCTTGATATCCCCACCGGATTTCTCTCAAGACTTCACCCTTTATGTCTCGGCATCTGAACATGCTGTATCCGGAGTTTTGGTCCAAGAAGATGCCTCCCACAAAGAGCATGTGATTTATTACGTCAGCCAGACCTTGTCTGGTCCACCTCTGCGTTACCCATACGAGGAAAGATTAGCCCTAGCTGTAGTCTTTTCCGTACAAAAATTGCGACACTACATCCTACTCAGTCATACCACGGTCGTGGCCGACTCCAACCCCATGGTCTATCTCCTCACCCGGCGGCTCCTACAAGGTCGTGTTGCTAAATGGGTCATTATCCTCCAAGAATATGACCTCACTTTCAGAACTCCCAAAAGCACCAAAGCCCTCGCGCTTGCTCACCTCATTACAGACCTCCCATCCTCTTCAACATCACCCGTTATCCAAACGGACCTGATTGACGAGCAGATATTCATCATTTCGTCTGACGACCCTTGGTACGGAGACATTTTGACTTACCTTCGTACGCAAAAATTTCGACCACACATTGATCGTGATGGACGCCGTCGCATACGACACCACGCCCCCCGATACCTCCTGATTGGGGATGTCCTTTACCGACGCAGCGTTGATACTATCTTACGCCGCTGCCTATCCCATAGTGAGGCAGAACAAGTCCTCAATGATTGTCATAGCGGTGCCTGCGGAGGCCATTTCTCCGGCATGGCCACTGCCCAGAAAATCATCCGGGCCGGTTATTTTTGGCCATCATTGTTTACTGATTGCATCACCGCAGTCAAGCATTACCAGAACTGCCAACTATTTGCCCCCAAAGCAAGAACCCCCCCCGCCCCCCTTCATCCAGTCGTCACTGTTGGACCATTCTGCAAATGGGCCATCGACTTCCTCGACTGCAACCCCCCGTCAGCCGGCGGTCACAAACACATCATTGTGGCTGTAGATTATTTCACAAAGTGGGCAGAAGCCATGCCAACCTACAATTGCAAAGCCGACACTGCAACACGGTTTTTCTTCAACCATGTTATCACTCGTTTCGGAGTGCCTAAGCAACTAGTCTCTGACCACGGCTCTCACTTCGAAGATGCCGTCTGGAAGGAATTATCAACCATGTTGAAATTTGAACACCATTTCTCTTCCGCTTACTATCCCCAAGGAAACGGCCAAGTAGAAGCGATTAATAAAATTTTGAAGACCATTCTTCAACGTACTGTAGACAAGCACAAATCCAATTGGCATCACATGCTTTTCCCGGCACTATGGGCCTACCGCACCTCAACCAAAACCGCCACCGGTTTTACCCCTTTTCATTTAGTTCACGGTGTCGAATCCGTCCTCCCTATTGAGTGTCAGATCCCAGCCTTTCATATCGCCGTTGAACTCCTACCGGACACTTCCCCGATCGAGCAACGTTTACTACTCCTAGAGCAGGCCGATGAAGATCGGCGCACCACCATTCAAAACATGGAAGCTGCTAAACAACGATCGAAACTAAGTTACGACAAACGCGTCCACCCAAGAACCTTTTCGGAGGGAGACCTTGTCCTCGCTTACGATCAAGCTCATGATAAAACCGGGAAGGGAAAGTTCGTGTCCATGTGGCAAGGCCCCTACATTATACACACCTGCCTCGGGCAGGGGGCATACATTCTGACCGATTCAGAAGGCAACACCCTACGCAACCCACGCAACGGGTTGTACCTTAAACGATTTTACCCATAGAAAATCTGATGGACACCATCGTCCATTTTAGTATAGGCATACACTTTTTGTTCACAAAAAATTTCAAAAAACCTAAATATTTGTTTTTCTCTGCATGACCACAGATGGAACCTCTTCCACTCTGCCATGTCGGTTTCGCTGATGGTGCAAGCCGTTGGTCTCCCAATCTCGCCTCCGCAGCTTGGGTAATATACTCCCCTTCACATGAGTTAATTCACATTGACGGAGTATGTTTAGGTGCCGCTACCAATAATCAAGCTGAATACGATGCCGTGACCGGTCTCCTGGCCGCTGCTCTCCAGATGAGCATACGTCACCTCAACGTTTTCTTGGACTCACAACTCCTAGTTTCCCAGCTCAACAATGATTACCAGGTACGCGATCCCTGTCTCTTCAGAAAGTTCCTGTGCACTAAACAAATGGTTAGACAATTTGAATCCATTACATTCACACATGTCCCAAGACACCTCAATAGTGTAGCAGATAATATGGCAAACAGTGTCCTCGACTGGCACACCAATCACATCATGTCATATCCATAAACAAAAAATGCATCCATGTGCAAAACATGTGCCTCCACGGGCATATACAAAAACCAATATTGCATCCACGTGCATAACATGTGCCTCCACGGGCATAAAACAAACAAACCAAATAATGCATCCATGTGCATAACAGGTGCCTCCATGGGCATACATAAATCAACAAATATACTGCATCCACATGCATAACATGTGCCTCCACGGGCATATACAAAAGACAAATGTGCATCCACGTGCATACACGACAATATATCTCAAATATATATCCACATATATATATAAATCAAATAGTCAAATGTCATAAGTGCCCTCAGCACCCGATATACAAAAAATACATCTGTCGTACAAAAATGCTTCCCCATATGCTCATTAGCATTTGGGGGCAGATACAATATATCTACTCATCAGGATCCCTAGGATCCTCCGGCTCCTCCTCCGGCTCCTCCTCCGACTCCTCCTCCGCCGGCCCCGCCGGGTCATGACGACCCCGAACTCGCCGCTCTGACGGCCCCGTTGGATCGTCCCTCAGACGTATCCTCCCCTGAGCCGGCCCTGCCGGAGCATCTCGTCCACCACCCCCATGCCTCGCCACGAACACCGCTGCCCTCAACAGAAGCGACTGCCACTCAGGCGGCGCACCAAGACATTCCTGCAAAATGTCCCGATCAAGGTCCCTCCAGACATCCTCGGGGAGCCCAGCTACGATCCGGGATAAGGTCCGTCGAACACCATCTATGGCGTCGTCCTGAGGGCCAACCCCTCGCCCACGGGCTGCATATCCTCCACCACGCGGAGGAGGTACAGGTACAGGGGGACGAGCGACCACCATCGCCCGCCCCTGCCGAGCCACATAGTCAGGTGGTGGCACTGGACCCACATCTGCACAAAGCAAGTAAACCATTAGATACTATATAACAAAATCATCATGATAAATCAAACTACACATGACATAATATCGAATAAAACACAAAAACATACCGTCTAAGCTCCAGGCCTGTCCTGGGGCACGAGGCATCTCTGGGTCACCCCGGTAGTCCATGCCGGCGTAGGGATAGTCCTCGATCACCAGAGGCATCTGCTCCCACTGCTGATAGAAATCCTCTGTGAAGTAGCCGCGGATACCACCGCCAGCATGGGGCATCATCTGCCCCCACCTCATCATACGAGGCTCGCTCGGAAGCCCAGCACGAACGGGTACCCGTGGCCGCAAGGTCGGCACCCGCTCAAAGAAAAAACATCATAAAAACGAGGCGTAACAAAACTCGCCTCCCTCTCTAATGGCCTTGTCCAGATCTCTCCGGACACCGGCCAGGAACATCTGCGCCCAGGCATAGTAAGTACCCTGTAGAACGGAATCCACCATCATAGTCTGCCCCCCAGACATACGATGCGGTGCAGCAGCACCCAATATCCTCAAAACGCAAGCACCAACAGGTCGCATATCCCACTCGCGTAGGAATTTCAGGCTAATAGAGCTGTTTACCAAAACAGCATCATCCACGCAAAAAGTCTATAAGAGGTCCTCCATATCTACACCCGAAGGAAACCTCGACGAGATATCACCCACCTCACCCAAGCGAGGCAACCCAGTCAAAAAATATACATCAGTGAGAGTGATCTCTAATCTCTCACCACCAATAATGAAGGCACCCTCTGCCGGCACCCACCACTGCACGAGCTTGTTCAGGAGTCGCCTCACTGAACGTATAGGAGGAATCTGAGCGAACTTCAAGAGTCCGCTCATGGCCAGGGTCTGTCTCACCCCTCCATCAGTCTCAATCCTCAGCATGAGATCACCGTCGATCTCCCTCTCCCGCCACACGGACAGAGGTCTCCGCAACATCCTGCCAGGAAAACAGAGAAAAAATTTTAGCCCCAGCACAAAAAAATTTTACAAAAATCCCATCGCGGCTTTTACACAAAAAGCCGCGATGCCCATCGCGGCTTTCCCGCAAAAAGCCGCGATGGCCATCGCGGGATCCATGAATAAACCCGCGATGAACATCGCGGGTCTTGGCCGGACAGTCGCGATGAACATCGCGACTGTCCCCCATGAACTCGCAATGAACATCGCGGGTCCCTACTTCACAGTCGCGATGAACATCGCGACTGTGAGCCTAGAACCCGCGCGGTTCATCGCGGGTTCAGCCCCGAAACCCGCGCGGTTCCACGTTGGAAAGTCAACGTGGAGTTTCGCGGCCTTCGGGGGCCCGCCGCCAAACAAAAAAGACATAATTGACAAGGTTAAGGCGAATAGAGTTACCTGCAACTCGCTAAATCGAAAACCAACGGTGAAATCTCCCGGAAATCGAGAAATAGCTCTGACAGCTCTATCAAACTCACACGTAACAATGAAATGTCATTTTGGGCCCCACGCCCTATTTATAGAAATTCCACAAATCTCAAACAACCATTGCGGTATCATACGAAGTCCATTTCTCAAACCGTTGGTACCGTTGGGATCAGCACAGCGAGAACTTCATAAAGGTTCCTTCCTTTTCCCATTTTCACGGGGTCCATTTTTTGACCATTTTTTAGCCTTACTCATCGCCTCGGTTTGCGTGCCACATCGGTCGTTCTCCGTTTTCGACGTGCCTTATATCGCCGGATTCAGTTTTCCGCGCTCGTGATGACGCTCGAGATCATTTCTCGCTCTCACCTTTAGATTTTTCGGGCATTTTTTCCACGCCCCCTCGTCGCCTCGGTTTGCGTGCCACATCGGCCGTTCTCCGTTTTCGATGTGTCTTATATCGCCGGATTCAGTTTTCTGCGCTCGTGATGATGCTCGAGATCATTTCTCGCTCTCACCTTTAGATTTTTTGGGCACTTTTTCCACGCCCCCTCGTCACCTCGGTTTGCGTGCCACATCGGCCGTTCTCCGTTTTCGATGTGTCTTATATCACCGGATTCAGTTTTCTGCGCTCGTGATGATGCTCGAGATCATTTCTCGCTCTCACCTTTAGATTTTTTGGGCACTTTTTCCACGCCCCCTTGTCACCTCGGTTTGCGTCCCACATCGGCCGTTCTCCATTTTCGATGTGTCTTATATCGCCGGATTCAGTTTTACGCGCTCGTGATAGTGCTTGAGATCATTTCTCGCTCTCACCTTTAGATTGTTCGGGCATTTTTTCCACGCCCCCTCGTCACCTCGGTTTGCGTACCACATCGGCCGTTCTCCGTCTCTGACAATCCTTATGTCACCGGATCCAGTTTTCCGCACAGATGACGATGCTTGAGACCTTTCGTCGCCCCCATCAATCCATTTTTGTTCGGTATAATTTTATCCCTTTTTCGGGCCGAGCAACCCCTTTTACGAAAAAGGCACTTAGGGAGTTTCTGTTAAGCTCTTTTCTGACTCCTAAAAACAATGAAAAGATCGCCGAGCAATCTTGCTTCCTTTCATGCTTGCTAAACGTATCTGAAAGGGCGTCTACCTGGTATAAGTTTACCCATTTTTCGGACCTCGTGGACTAATTACGAAAAAGGTATACTCTAGTCACACCGGCTAGAAGAGTTCTCCATCCGCAACATTTTATCCTTTTTCGGGCCTTGGAGACTAAACTTACGAAAAAGAAACACCAACAGAGTCCACTTACCGTTTTCAGACTCTCTAAACATGAAAGCAACCATGAGCATGCGCCGTCTTGGGCTCACAAAATCCACAGGACCGTACCATTTCAGAGCACACTTTTATCCCTTCTTGGAGCTCATTAAAACTAAGAAGAAGGAAGAATGGTGCCTCTTGGCGCTACAACACATCATGTCTACTCACATAGCAGCTTCCCCATTTTGGTCGCCTTTGTTCAGAGTATTCTGCAGTATGTCACCCTGAAACTCCCTCGACAGCTATCATCAGCTTCACCCCCCCAGAGTCAGTACATACCCTTCAGTACCTAAAAAGATGACCCCCACACCTGCAAGTCAGTTCCCTACGCTGCCAAGTCCAGGTCAACCATGTCATCTTGCTCTGAACAAAGGAAGTTTGAGTCTACCCATTTTTTGACCCAGTTATTTCCCATCCCCACAAGTATGTCAGTCCTACCAGCAATACTACATCACTTCAGTTCGACACCTCGTGCTCCTATCAAGGAAACATCATTGCCTTGTTAGTTGCTGGTCTCCCTCTGTTGACGACAACCACATTGATTTCAGAGGATAGACCTAGAGGTCCCTGTGTCTTGGACTCATTACCATTTATGATGAGTGCCTACGAATCATTTCGAGAGGAAACCTCAGTGCCTCTCCGAATGGTTGTTTCTCACATGCTCGACTTCAACACCTTGATCGCATCGTTGAGACTCGCACAGGGTATTGGTACGTTCAGTTATTAGTCGAAGACCCCGGATACCACCTGACTCCTCCACATTTCAGAGTCTACCTATGGATACAACCAGTTACATTTTTTCTATAGATATCCGGGTTGCGTATGGCGAAAGTATTCAGATGTACCCCGATTTATACTCCCTCGAGTATACAGACAAATACTCCCCAGAGATGGCTCACAGTCATTGAGTCCATACAGATGTTGGACACCTTCAGTTTCAGCAGTTCAATAGTTATTCCAGTGTATCAGTTATTGAAATCAGCCATGATCATGAGTATATCCCACAATAATGTCCCCTCTGGACCATTATGTATACCAGTATATTTCTTTACGTATTAGATCCCCCTTCTCGGGACTAATTGTTTTGTATATGTCTTGATACGAGCATGGGAATGCCCGCCTCGTCCTATATCAGAGATTATACCTCATTCATATTGAGGCCATGTAATATTTTTTGTTTTTGCAGCTTCCAAGGGCCGCGGCTCCAGTCTCCAACCGGTCTCTTCTCTCCCCTAAACCCCAGAAAAAAGGACAAAAGAACTATGATGTCTATCGGCCATACGATGAGCTCCTGCCCTCACACATCAGGGGGCAATCTGTTAACACCTAAAAAGTGCTCACTAGCTCATTCCCTTACTCACATGACCCATTTGTCCACTTTTCCACCATCTGAGCCTCTGAAACCAACAAAAGGTCACCAAAAGACCTTAGTACACCCCTTTTTCCATTAAAAAAGATTATTTTTCCAAGAAAATCATAAAAAACCCTCAAAAAGGGTCCAAATTCCCAAAAATATTAAAAAGGGAATTAAAATATTATTTTTATTCAAAAAAGGAAAAAGGAGGGAAAAGTACCTAAACCATGTTGGTCAATACCATTTGGTTTCCACAAAACCACAAATGGTATTTCCCACCACCAAAACCTATAAAAAGGTGGTAGGGGCTCCTCATTTCACATCCATCCATTATCTCATCCTTATGCTGCTGAAATCTCCCCTGAGCATTTTAGCCATTGCAAACCACATTGGAGAAGAGACCATTGGAGATTGGAGTTGCTCATCCTTGGAGCCATTCAACCTCACCATTAGAGGTATTGATTCCGCAAGCACTTGCTTGCCCCACTCTTTCAATACAAATTTATTATTCTTATATGTTCTTGTTCTTGATTTTAAATTATCTTTGTTATTTGCTTAATATCTTTGCTTAGATCCATGAATAGTCTTGTTTAATTAGTTTATTGTTATTTATTTTCATTGAAACTACTGCTACTAGTTAGCAGGTGCCCATAGCACTAAGCCTGGTTGCAAAACCGGGCCAACAGTAATCATAGGAAGACAGCTTTTAGATGAACCTAGGGGTAAGCTTAAAACTACTCTGGATATCCAAATCATAAATCACCTTGCCTTATTAATTGTTTTATTTACACAGAGATCAATCTATTCATTTTCTTATTATGCTTTCTCTTTTTTCTCTCTTTTTTTTCAAAAAACATAAAATATGTACATAAGACCTTGTTGACATAAGACCACTGCCCTGACTTGGTGATCAGATGTTGGAAATGCCATTCACAAACCTGCTCTGGAAACTGAACAAGCTAGCTTAGTAATGAGACTCCTTGTCTTCCAACTGTGACACTGAAAACAATTATCATGGCTTGGTGACCACATAATGATAATTTCAGTCCAAAATCAAACCCATGATCATGGCAGGGATGGCTTGTGATAAGACCCCCCTATCCTTATATACAACATTGTCTTATAAAGAAAAGTAAAACAGAAATTTTATTAGGGTGTGAATTACAAAACACCACCATGGCTTGGTGACCATATGATAGTGGCGTTACTCACTGATGCTTTGCATATCATGAATGGACGGACCTGTAATAGGATCTTCCACCTTTTAGTAAACTGAAAGTCATCTTCCAAGTTTGGTGGCTTGGTGTGAAGATGCCATTCCACTCACATCTATGAACCTAATGGGTTGGCTTTTAATAAGACCCCCCATCCTGTAATCCACAATTATTAAGTAATATCATTTTTAAAGGTGATTGTGATAGGATCCAGAGCAGATAAAGGTTGACCAGGCTATTGAGATATGATGTATTACACTAATGAGACATAGGACAAGAAAGCCAGTCACTTTCCACAACCTCAATTAAACAAATAAAGCATGTATAGGATAATGACCAAGGTGGAAAGGTATCAATCAAAGTTCTACAATTATTGACTATTTAATTTTTTCAAAACAAATTCTGACAAAGGTTGAGAAACACCAAGATTGACAGAGCATTCCAAAACTTCAGTTCAAATTATCCTTGAGACAAGCTGACCATCAACCATTACCAAATGTATAAATTTTATTTAAAGAAAAACCGATCAAACAAAGAAAATGCAAAACACAACAAACTTATGTACAGAGTGTATCAAATTGTTCAGACAAAATACTTCTTGAGCAGAGAAACATTCACTGGATAAGTGTCAATGACTCCTTCCAATGTTTGTAATCAAACAGTACTAGGACCAATCTTTTCTGTAACAATGAAAGGTCCCAGCCAAAGGCGTTGAAATTTGGTATAATCATTTGTATCCTTATGTTGCTTATCCCATCTCAATACCAAATCTCCTACTGAAAATTCTCTGTCAGAAGAGGATTTCTCATCGAACCATCTTTTAACCATCTGTTGGTGTTGATATAATTTATTTTTAGCCATTTCCTTGTCTTCCTCCAACTTAAGCAAGGTATCAATTCTATGTTGAAGAGGAGAGGAATCATCTTCTTGAATGGATTGGGCTAGTTGTAATGAGGGGATGGTAAGGTTAGATGGTAGGATGGCTTCCTTGCCATAAACCAAACAATAGGGAGAATTTCCAATGGCTTCCTTTGGGGTGATTTGATCTGCCCAAAGAGCATTATAAAGCTGTGTGTTCCAATCTTTGTGATGAGAGGCTACTGTCTTCTTCAAAATATTTATCAGGTTCCTGTTAGAAGATTCAGTAAGCCCATTACCTTGTGGATAATAATCGACAGAAAATTTTAGTTTGATCCCTTTTTCAAGGGCATACTGTGTCAAATCAATTAAGGAAAAGTAGGATGCATTGTCAAAGACAAGATACTCAGGAGCACCAAACCTTGTAACTATCTGGATGTCAAGGAAAGAAATTACTTGGTTTGTGTTACATTGCTTAAGAGGGACTGCCTCTACCCACCTAGTAAATTAGTCAGTTGCTATAAGGATATACCTATGTTGCAGGGAGGAAATAGGATTAATTGGTCCAACAAAATCCAGTCCCCATTGCTGAAATGGAAACTGAATTGTCACTGGCTATAGAGGAAAAGCAGGTTTTTTGAATTTCCCTGCACACTTTTGACATGGTTCACACCTTCTGACATGAGCATAGGCATCCTTAAACAGGGTAGGCCAATAATATCCAGCTCTGAGAATCTTGTGTGCTATGGTTTCACCTGAAAAATGGCCTCCAGCAGGTCCTACATGAAATTGAAAAAGAATGTCATCAGTCTCATTTTTCTCCAAACATCTAAGGAAAAATCCATCATAATTTTTTCTAAATAAAACTCCATTAATAAATTGATAAGGAGTAGACTTTAATCTTAAAGCTTTTCATTTTTTGAAATCTAGGGTTTCAGGAGCAAACCCATGGTTTAGAAAAAACTTAATATGATCGTACCATTTAGATGTTGGAGTATCTATGGCATTAACAGAACCTGTAGGAACGTTTTCCTCCTGCTTACATTCAGTCTACTGTTGAACAGGATCATTCGACTGGGCAATAAGCAAGCACAAACCTTTCCCTTTTACAATCTTTGCTGGCCTGATTTCTAGGTCATATTCCTGCAAAGTTGTCATCCAATGGGATCTTTTCTTGCCTAGTTCTTTATGGATTAGCACGTTTCTGATGGCTGTGTATGGCACAATCACCTTCGTTCGAGATTTCAATAAGTACGACCTGTAATGTTTCACAGACTTGTAAACTGCGTAAGCATGCTTATCAATTTGGGAGTAGTTAAGTTCTGCTCCCTTAAACGTTGAGCTCATGAATGAAATTGGAATATCAGCATCATTATCATGCTTATGCGTCAAGACAGCTGCATAAGAAAAATCAGCAGCGAAGGTATAGAGAATGAAATCCTTGTTGAAATCCGGAGACATCAGAGCAGGGCCTTTTACAATGGCCTTGTGAATTTCAGCAAATGCATCGTTTTGCTCCTGAGACCAACTAAATTTTACATCCTTTTTAACTAATAGTTGTAATGGCTTAACAATTTGTGCAAATTTTGGAACGAACCTACGTACAAAATTGATCTTACCGAGGAATGATTGCATGGCTTTGCGCGAACCATGCAAGCCGATATTTGAAATAGCTTCAATACATTCAGGATCAATAATCATACCTTCCTTAGAAACAATGAAACCCAAGAGCTTGCATTATGTTACTGCAAATATGGACTTCTTAGGGTTCAGCGAAATTCCGTACTTCCTACAGCGTTCAAAAACCTATTTGAGAGAAAACATATGTTCATGTCATTTTTTTGAGTAGATAGTGATATCATCTAAGTATACTATGACAGAATTATGCATCAAACCTATGAAATCTATATCCATAGCTCTCTAGAATGTGGCTCCTGCATTTATTAGTCCGAATGGCATTCATTTGTAGGAGAAGGTACCCCAGGGGGTTTTGAAAGTTGTTTTCAGTTGGTCATCAGGGGCAACCATGACTTGGTTATATCCTGAAAAACCATCCAGGAGAGAGAACATCTCTGACCCAGCTCCTTTTGCAGAATTTGTTCCATGGGAGGAACAGGGTAGTTATCATTTTCGGAGGCTCTGTTCAAATTTCTGAAATCGAAACAAAGTCTAATTTCTCCATTCTTTTTTCGAACGGGTACTAAATTTTCTATCCATTGTGTGTGTCTAACATGGAATATGATTCTAGTTGTCAGCAACTTCTCAAGTTCTTTCTTCACAAAAGGTTCCAAACTATGATGCATCTTCCTTAGTTTCTGTTGGTAAGGTTTCACTTCTGGATTCATGGGTATGTTATGATGCATAATGCTAGTATCAAAGGTCTTTAGTTCATTATAGGCCCATGCAAAAACATCTTTGTACTCTTTACACAATTTGATGAAAGCTCTTCTTTCATCAATAGAGCAATCAACTCCAAGATTGATGAATCGAGGATTTTGTTCAGTACCAAGATTGACTGGCTCATAGTTCAGAGATGAACTCTGTGTCTTACAATTGGTATTGTGTTTAAACTTATCTTGCAAGTCATAGAACTTTTCTAGGTTGATCACTGATTTTGGGATAATGTTGGAAGGATCAGACATAGATTTTTCATGCTCAACCTCATCTATTTCCATGTCTTGAAAGGTATCTTGAGCTGAGAAAAAATCTAGGATTTGTTGGCCATCATCAAACACTTTCCAGCTTGTCACATTATCGGGGATGGAAGGCATGTACATAAGTTCTATTGAAAAGGTTTCAGGTGACAAGCCTTCTGGTGCAATCAGCCTAGATGCAGTATTTGCTAAGAGGTCAGCATAAAAGTTCTGTGATCTAGGGACAGACTTGATGTTGAATGTAGTGAAATAATTAGTGATATCTCTAACCATTTTTTGATAATTGGTTAAACGTGGATACAAACTATGTATATTATTTCTTACATGTTTAACTATGATTTCAGAATCTCCAAAACATTCGATCACTTGTGCACCCATATCAATAGCCTTTTTGAGTCCCTACATTAGAGCCTCATATTCAGCTACATTATTGGTACATTCAAATTCAAGTCTACAAGAAATCATGGTTTTGGTCCCTTTTGGATCAATAAGGACACAACCTGCACCAGTGCCATCCTTGGATCTGGAGCCATCAAAGAATAAAGTCCATGCAATAGGATCTATCCTAAAACTTGTATTAACATTATAAATATTATGTACAATAGTTCCAGAGAATGGTATAGTAGTAACATTGGCAATCTGAGATTCATTTTGTACATTCTCATCTAGTGAAGAATCAGCTAGCAAATCCCCAAAGAAGGTGTCAAATGTGAAATGCTCAACATGTGAACTGAAATAACAAGCAGGTTCACTTGAATCATTAAGTTCAGTGACTGTTTGCTTCATAAATGGTTCTCTACTAATCTTAATCTTATTTGGTTGTCCATTGTAGGGTAGCCCTAGGTGAGACCAATCAGTGGCAAAGTATCCCTTGAGTTTCTCTGACCAATCTCTGCTCAACCACATTCCATAGGCTTCAGGGATGTGAGCTACAACAATATCTATGTTCTGGTGAATCCAAGGATCCGCAGATAATGTCCACAACACATTCCTTAATCTCCCCACTACTCTTACTTTAGATCTGTCAAGCTGGACAATCTGAGTAGGACAGGGCTCCCAAGTGGCATTTAATTTCATGCAGATAGATAAGGGCATCACATTGGAAGAAGCACCTGAATCTATCATGCAATTGTGTACATTTCTGTTGAAGATTTCAAAGGTAAGCAAGAAAGGAGGTGTCCTCTTGCTTCCAGATTTCTAATCTTCTGGTTTGGTAAAAGAGTCTAAGTTATTGTTTTGTGATTCCCTTGGTTGTTTGATTATCATGCTTTTAGGTAAAGAATCCCTCATAGAAGGTATTTTCAAAAGTTCAAACAAAGAAATATTTTCTTTAATTCTTTTCAAATCTTCAGCCAAACTGTACTCCATTTCAGGAATGACTGTATCTTTTTGAGAAACAGTTTTACTTTTGTTGGGAGGTGTTGCTGAAGATGAAGGTTCCTAAGCGGGTTGTGGTCTTGATCTAGTATTGTAAGAATGTTGAACATTGAACACTATCTCGGGTTCTTCCTCTTCTTCATTCAATGGGAGTTCAGAAAAATAACTTACAGTATTAATCTGTGGATCCTCTTCTTCTTCTCCTTGTTCTGGTAACTGTGGATCTTGGTTTGTTTGATCTTCAGAAGGTTCAGGGACATTTTGTGATTTTGCAGCCAAAGCTTTGAATATAGAATAAATTTCTTCATATGTTAGCCCTTCATTAGGATTAGGAGGTGGTGGATTTTGGGGATGTTGATAAGGTCTCCTGAAAGGTGGCCTTGCAAAACCTCTGTTATTATTTTGATTCTCGTTATTATTATTTTTTAAATCAACCATCTCATTTAACATTTTCTGGAGAAACTTCTTAATATCAATCATTTCAAAGGCATCTTTATTTTGAGTAGTGGGTTTGGGAGCATTATCAGTTTTCTTTCTAGATGTGGAAGGTTGCTCTTCTAAAGAATCAGGATTATCTTTTAGACAATAGATATCCTTTTCAAACTGAATGGATTCCCCATAAGCCTCAAACAAGTTGTCTTTATGTGCTCTTTTGACCCACATTGCAATAGGAACAAATAGACCCTTTTCATAATAAGCAACCAACAGTTCTTCTGCAAGAAGAAGAGTGGAATGGATCCTATTTTTCAGATAAGAAAATCTCTTATTGCAACCTTTGACCCTTTCTTTACCTCTCATCTTCATAGAAGACAACTCTAAGACTAGATCTTGTGGAGTTTTATCATCCCCAAACTTATGGATAAACAATTTTTCAAACTCATCCCAAGAAGTTATGGTTCTTGCTTCTAAAGCAAAGTACCATGTGGATTCCTTTCCTTCAAAGGTATAAGGGAATAGTCTGCAAACCACATCTTCATGGACAACACTCCTAAGTCTAATGGCATGCATAAAAGTTTTGATGTGATCTAATGTAGGTGATTTATTGTCTAGATTGAACTTAGGAAGCCACTTCTCAGGTTTTTTAGGAAATCTATGTTGAAACCCAAGAATAAATACAGCATCTTGGTCAAGACAAGGTCTGTTTTGGCCTTATTCACCCATCGGTTGTTCTTCCTCTTCTTCAGATGAAGAACTAGAAAAGTGTTCACTTTCAAATGAGAAATATGATGATGAAGGAGGAGAAGGTGGTGGTCCACCAAATCCAACGTTAGGTTGATGTTTTGGAACTTCCTCAAAGAGAGAATCAAGGTTATACTCAGGGGATGTTGGATGATCATGTGTATGTTGATTTTGAGTGTTCTGATTCTCAATGTTCTAGTCAGCTATCTGTTGACCTTCTTGGTTATCAGTCTAGAAACTAGTGTTTGGTTGAATTGTTGCTAGTCCTCTACCTCATAGGTCAGTAATTCTTTGTTGTACTCAAGAAACACTATCATTAGAGCTCTTCAGTATTTTTTCAAGTGAAAGGGGTCCTATAGTAGTTCATATGATAATGATTTCCCTTCTATTTTCCTGCTGAGGTGCAGGTGTACTAGGAATTGCAACCGGTTGTGAGACTGTTTGTTGTTCAGATGTAGAAGCATGTGATTGACTACAAGTGACAACCGATGATGTTCTTCCTGGAGAAGGTTTCTGAGTATTTTTTTTAGGCATAGTTTACTACTGTCCCTCCTTCTAGAGCCATTTTTGGGGGCCTCGGATGTGCAGGGTAAGTGCAAGGTGTTGGAATGGGTTCCAAGGATCCCAGCAGAGGGGGAAAACCCAGACTGAAAGGCTTCAAAAGATCCTACGTAAGGACAGTTCTATCCCCAGCCTGTTTGGTATAGTAATCTCCCACGGATATTCGGCCTCCGCTGGCAATCTTTGAGTTGGTAAAATTTGATCGATAGATCAGTCTTCCAATGAAGGAAAACAGAGGTGTAAAATTCTATAAAACAGATCTACCTAAGAAAGGGAACCTAATCTAAGTTAGACCTATTCTAAAAGCTAGCTTGTTTATATGCAGGTCTACTTGATGTAAAAATAGACAAGTATCTTTAATCCACCTAACAAAAATTTTAAAAGATTTGTCACTTATCTGCTCAAATTACCATTAATCAATTAAAATTAAGCAACAACAAATTAAGGGTTAAATGCATTCAAGATTAACCTGTAATTGATTTGTTAATTGAAAAATTAACATCAATTATAATTTTCTAAGGAAAACCATTTGCAGAAATCGATAAAAGTTTTAATTGAATAAACTCTTTTAAAACCTCATGAACACATAGATCATTAGCAGAGATAAACCAGAACTATAGATCACTATGCTTAATAAATTGCAAAAGATTTAAATAGCATTAGATAAGCAATCTGGAGTAAAATCAACATTCATCAAATAAACTTGATCAATAGACAAAAGAAAATATGGGAATAACTTTACTGTATTTAATGAAAGTCTGTAAGAAATTACAAGCTTGTATCAAAATAGGGCATCTCCAGTCTCTCTTGCTAATTTACTCCTCCAAATTCCATCCTCCCTCTTAATGAGAAAACTAGCCTTTAAATAAGAGTTATAAAATAATACAACAGAAAATTCTCATATAATAGGGATTACATAATTCAAATTGGACTAATGATCAAGAAAATCTTGCCACTTGTCCCATATCCCTAACAACTCATCTACATTCGGATAAATAGCCGATTTAAGCCCCAGCTGGGCATTACATGTGAATGTTTCCAGCTCATTTTTAGCTAACCTATGCCAAATACAGATGAAGATGTGGACTTTTCCTTCCATGGTGACCAGTTTCCTAATTAATTGCTCCACATCATCAATCTTGACCTCCTCAAGTCACTGGATTCTCTGCCTAGCTTCCTCACACCTGCGTTCGACTTACTAAACCATTAACTTAGGTGGGAAAGCATCTTCGATGAGTTCCAAGGCAGATAACTGTAGAATTTCCATGATGTTATCCGCTGCATACCATCGCCTGCTACACATGGCCTATGCTTTTTTAATAATGTATTCAACTGACTTATTAAGATCAAGCCAAGTGTTCAATGCAGCTCTGATTTTCTTGAACTAAAAACTGTTAAGAATGGGGATGTCTTCTGGTATGTTCTTGATATACCCCTACCACTCACCAATTTCTTGAATTGCCTTAGAAGCTTGCAACCTTTTGGCTTTCTCCTCTTCAAGGACAACAAACATCTTACCAAAATCCATATGAGTTTCCCTAATCTCATCCAGGGTGTTAAACAGTTTCTCCAGTATCTTATGGTGTTCTTCATTGACCTGAAGGGCCAAATCCTTATATTCCTGGGGTGAAAAATTAGAGAAACGAGAAGAGGCTGCACTTGCAGTTGCATCCTCACATTGCTTTTCAAGCATAGCTATCCTCCGTGTATTGGCAGAGTTCTCAGCTTGAGCATTACGAAGTTTAGTTTGAAGAGAGGTGTTTCTTCACTCCAAATACTCTAACCTATCTCCCCATATCTTCCTGAGATCAGCAACATAAACCTCATGTTCTTCCTTGGTCTTAACTAACTCTTCTTCAAGCCTTTTCAATTCTTCCTTCTTCTGATCAATCTCCCTATTCAGTACCTGAACTGAATCAAGGTTTGCACCAGCAAATTCCCCTAAGGCTGCAACTGTCTCAATTGCTCTTGTCTGGGGATCATTGGTTTGTTGAGCCCATATTATTTGATTTGGAACAGATAGTACTTTTAATCCACCTTGATCCCTGCTTCTCTTCTTACCCCTCTTTATCATTGCTTTATTTTCTTTATTGTAGAAATAATTTCCAAGAGGGACTACAACATCATCTTCATATTCAGTTACTATTTCTGAAGAAATTGAAATGACATTCTCTGTTGAAATTAATGAAGGTGTTTGAGTGACAGTGGGACTAGGTATAGACATGGTAACTTGAGGAGTAGTCAAAGGGGTAGAGACAATCTAAGGAACTGATGAGACATGGGTTGGAGAAGGAATTGAAGTAAAGGCTTCAGAGAGTGGAACATGATCATCATTAGTAGGTGATGATGAAGAAAGAACTAAGGGTGGCTCATCAATGGTGGGTTGTGGCTAGGGTTTTACTCCTAGCTTGTGCAAATGAGCACCTACTAAGGAGAAAGGACTCCTTAGTAGCAGTTCAGTAAATGTAAATAATTAAGCTAAAACGGAAACAGAAACTACTTTAAAACATGCATGAAAAATAAACAACAATTCGTAAACAAGGGTTTTGTATTAACATTACCTTCAATGTGAAGGTTGATGAAGCTCCTTGCAATGTCCAAGAGGGTTGCTCCAAGCTCCAATGTGCTCCTTCTCTTTCTCCAATGGTGGAAATGGGCCAAAAGTGGCTCTCAAGGTGAAAGTAGTTCAATGGTGAACTAGGGTTTCGAGAGAGATTTTGGCAGAGTAAGGGTATACTTGATTGTGGATATGAAATAAGGGATCTCCATCACCTATTTATAGTTTTTTGGTGGTGGAGTGCTGACCCATGGTTTTAGGAAACACATGGTTTAGGGCAGCTGTATAGGGTTTTTTCCTCCTTTTCCTCATTATTTTATATTTTTTATTCCCTTTTTAGGGGATTTTTGTTATTTTTTGAGGAAAAAGGGGTTTTTTTAGCCTTTTTGAGGCTATTTTGAGGGTTTTGTGGCCTTTTGGAGGCATTTTAGGCCTTTTGGAGGCTTTTTAGTGGGATTTTTTGTTGTTTTTAAGGAAAATATGGTAGGAAAATGGACAAATGAGCCATATAATGTGGTAGATGAGGTAGTGAACACTTTTTGGGTGTTAACAGATTGCCCCCTGATGTGCGAGGGCAGGAGCTCATCGTATGGCCGATGGACATCATAAGTCATGAATGGTTTTCCTGGGTGTGGAGAGAAGAGAAGAAACAAACCGAAGCCCGGAACGACGATCCCGAACAACTGCAAGAACTAAAAGTACATAACCTCAATAATGGATGAGGAATCATCTGATCATATGGACGAGGCGGGCATACCCATGCTCGTATCAGGATATAACATAATAATAACAATGGGGTCCAAAAAATGGGGACCTGAAATATACATGACCTCAAATACTGACTGAGGAATAATCTCAATATATGGACGAGGCGGGCATACCCATGCTCGTATCAAGATACATAAACAGAACTGTGAGGCACGAAAAAGGGGGACCTGTAAGATACATAACCACTGTGTATATCATAAGGGTCCAGAGGGAACACAAATCTGGGACATACTGCTGGGCTGACCATGTCTAAGCTGAAGAACAGGTGCACTGGAACAATCAACAGTGCTACTGAGTGTGGTACCAAAGGGACGGATGAGCTGCTGGATCATAGTGAAAAGGGTCACACTCACAATGGTACACTGAACTGGAGCTGAACTGGGACTGAACTGGGTACTCAAGGAAGCATATAACTGGATGGCTTCCGAATACAATCGCCAACGCAGCCCGGACATCCACGGGAACATATAACTGGTCGTTCCGAAGTGACTCACCAATGTGCTAGAGTCAGGGGAAATCCGGGGTCTTCAACTAAAAACTGATGGGATATAATCCTACGCGATCCTCAACGATGCGATCAAGGTGCTGAAGTCGAGCATGTGAGGAACAACCACTCGGAGAGGCAATGATGACTCCTCTCAGAATGATCCGTAGGCACTTACCACAGATGGTGATAAGTCCAAGGCGTAGGGACCTCTGGGCCTATCCTCTGGAATAGAGGGGATGTCGTCGACAGAGGGAGACCTGCAACTATCAAGGCAATGATGTTTCCTTGACAGGAGCGCGAGGCGTAGAACCGAAATGTGATAGTACTGATGGTAGGACTGACAAGCTGGGAGGGAAAAACTGGGCAAGTAGAGTAGGTGGACTCAAACTTCCTTTGTTCAGAGTATGAGAATGGGAGTGATCGGGCAGCATATGAAACTGACCGAGGGGAAAGGGATCATAGCTGTGTGGGATCTGGGAAGCGTGACTGGTCTGAGGGAGACTCAAGGAGGTATAAAATGGTAGGAGACTGCAGAATACTCTGAACAAAGGCGACCTGATTGGGGGTGCTGCCAAGATTATCGATCATAGCGCTAGGAGGCACGGGAGGAGACTTCTTCATGGGTTAATGAACTAGAAGAAGTGTGTGTAAAATGGTACTGTCGTGTGGATTTTACGAGCCCAGGACAGTTCATGCTCGTGGTTGCTTTCAATTTTAAGGAGTCTGAAAGAAAATAAGAAGACTCTGAGAGGATGTAATGGTACTGTCGTGTGGATTTTACGAGCCCAGGACAGTTCATGCTCGTGGTTGCTTTCAATTTTAGAGAGTCTGAAAGCAAATAAGAAGACTCCAGGGGGTTGCTTTTTCGTAGATTTAGTCAAGGCCCAAAGAAGCATAAAAGGATGCAATGAAGAACTCTTCTAGCCAGTGTGACTAGAGTATTCCTTTTTCGTAATTAGTCTACCAGGTCCGGAAAAGGGTTAAACTTATACCAGATAGACGCCCTTTCAGGTACTTTAACGAGCATGAAAGGAAGCAATATTGCTCGGCGATCTTTTCATTTTTTTAGGAGTCAGAAAAGAGCTTAACGGAAACTCCCTAAGTGCCTTTTTCGTAAAGGACTTGTCCGGCCCGAAAAAGGGATAAAAGTATACCGAACAAAAGGAATGGCCAGGCAAGGAGGAAGTGTTCAATCAAGGATCAGTAATGATGATCAAGAACGAGGGTAGGGGGGAACACTGGTGGGCCTCCTTGCGGGGTAGATGAAATGGTGGCAAAATAACGAAATATTTGCAGTATGACAGGAGTGAATGGCTCATGTAAAAATGTGGAACAATCCGATAGCGGCCAATGTGGCGCGCAAACCGAGGCAACAAGGTGTCGGGACACAATGTGGAAATTGTACCAAGTGAGAGCGAGAAATGATCTCAAGCATCATCACGAGTTCGGAAAAATGAATCCGACGATATAAAGGATGTCAAAAACGGGTAACGACCGATGTGGCACACACACCGAGGCGACGAGGGCGTTTTGGAAAAATACCCGAAAAATCGGGGGGTGAGAGCAAGAAATGATCTCAAGCATCATCACCGGCTCGGAAAAATGAATCCGATGATATAAAACATGTGAAAAACGGAAAACGGTCGATGTGGCACGCAAACCGAGGCGACTAGTGGCGTCTGAAAAAATGGGCAAAAAATGACGGGTAAAGAATAATGCAACGAGATGACCATCATGACGGTCTCAGCGTGCTGATTCCAATGGTGGAAAATATGTGTAAAACAAAAAAGGAAGCAAACTGTACAATGCGGACCAATGGGGCCGCGAGTTATTTAAGGATAAAAGCATTTAAGGTACAACCCGTTACGCGGGTTGCGCAAAGGATGGCCTTCGGAGTCGGCGAGGATGTATGCCCCCTTGCCTAGGCAGGTCTGCGCGATGTAAGGGCCTTGCCACATGGATTCAAACTTCTCTTTGCCAGTTTTGTCGTGGGCTTGGTCATAGGCGAGGACGAGGTCCCCTTCATGGAAAGTGCAAGGGTGAACATGTTTGTCGTAACCGGCTTTGGAGGGGTTCTTGGCAGCTTCGATGTTCTGAAGAGTGGCCCGACAGTCTTCATCGGCTTGTTCGAGGGATAGCAGACGTTGCTCGAGGGGGGAAGTGTCGGGGAGAAGCTCAACGGCGACCTGTAAGGCAGGAATCTGACATTTGATGGGGAGGACAGACTCTACACCGTGAACTAGATGAAATGGTGTAAAACCAGTGGCGGTCTTGGTGGAAGTACGGTAAGCCCATAAGGCAGGGAACAGCATGTGGTGCCAATTGGACTTATGCTTGTCAACCGTTCGTTGGAGGATGGTTTTGAGAATTTTATTAATGGCCTCTACTTGACCGTTCCCTTGGGGGTAGTAAGCAGAGGAAAATTGGTGTTCAAATTTGAGGAGGGTGGATAACTCACGCCAGACGGCATCTTCGAAGTGGGAACCGTGGTCAGAGACTAACTGCTTAGGAACCCCGAATCGAGCGATGACATGGTTGAAAAAGAAGCGGGCAGCAGTTTCGGCGGTACAATTGAAGGTAGGCATGGCTTCCGCCCATTTGGTGAAGTAATCAACAGCGACAATAATATATTTGTGGCCGTTGGCAGACTGGGGTCTACATTCCATGAAGTCTATGGCCCACTTACAAAAGGGACCAACGGTGACGACTGGGTGTAACGGAGCAGGAGGTGTCCGGGCCTTGGGGGCAAAAATTTGGCAGTTATGGCAGTTTGACCGCAGTGATGCAGTCGATGAAAAGTGTGGGCCAGAAGTATCTGGCGCGGATGACCTTTTGGGCAGTGGCCATCCCTGAGAAATGGCCTCCGCAGGCACCGCTATGACAGTCATTAAGGACGTGTTCAGCTTCCTCGTGTGTAAGGCAACGACGAAGAATTGTGTCAACCCCGCGCCGGTAAAGGACATCGCCTAAGAGGAGATATCGAGAGGCCTGGTGACGGATGCGACGGCGTGCATTACGGGTAACTTTGGGTCTGAACTTCTGCGTGCGCAGGTATAACAAGATATCACCATACCATGGGTCATCGGACGAGATAGTGAACAGGTGATGGTCGGGTAACTCATCGGAGATTGGTTTCGCTGGGAGAAGGGAAGGGAGATCAGTAATGAGCTGGGCAAGCGCTAGGGATTTAGTGCTCTTAGGTGTTTTGAAGGTAAGGTCATATTCCTGGAGGATAATGACCCATTTAGCAACACGACCTTGCAGGAGCCGCCGGTTTAGAAGATATACCATGGGGTTGGAGTCAGCGACGACTGTGGTATGACTCATTAAGATATAGTGTCGCAATTTTTGGACGGAAAAGACCACTGCTAGGGCAAGTCTCTCCTCGTATGGGTAACGTAGGGGTGGACCACACAAGGTCTGGCTGACGTAGTAAATGACGTGCTCCTGGTGAGAAGTGTCTTCTTGAACCAAGACTCCAGATACGGCATGCTCGGATGCCGAAATGTAAAGGACGAAGTCTTGTGTGAAATCTGGAGGGGAAATCAGAGGAGCTTGTGTGAGAGCCTTCTTGAGGGCTTCGAATGCAGCTTCTGCTTGCTCATCCCAGACGAAGGGTATGTGGGTACGGAGCAGGCATAAGAAACCGTGAACGGTAGTGGCGTAATCAGGAACGAAGCGTCGACGGAAGTTGGATCGCCCTTGCAGACTTTGGAGCTGCCGGAGCGTGCGAGGAGAGGGAAGGTCTAATATGGCTTGGACTTTTAGAGGGTCAACTATAATTCCTTTCTGGGAAACAATGAAACCCAACAATCGGCCTGCCGGAACGCAAAAGACACACTTGTGTGGGTTCAAGCGGATTTGATATTTGTGACAACGCAGGAATACTTGCCGAAGGTCGTTAAGGTGGTCAGATCGTTTCCGGGAACGAGCTGTAAGGTCATCAAGGTAGACTAACAGGATATGGACCAAGTCATGAAAGCAATAGGTCATGGCCCACTGGAAAGTGGCACCAGCATTTTTGAGGTCGAAAGGCATGACGCGATAGGCAAAGGTGCCCCATGGGGTAGTAAAGGCAGTTTTGTACTGGTCTTCCTTACGGATCTGAATCTGGTTGTATCCGGAAAAACCATCCATGAAGGAGAGGACTTCATGCCCCGCACACGCATCGATGAGCTGGTCAATAAATGGCGTGGGGAAATTGTCCTTGGGACAAGCACGGTTTAAGTCACGGAAGTCAGTGCATACTCGGATGGTGCCTTGTTTTTTGTTAACGGGAACGGGGTTTGAAACCCAAGTGGTATAGGCAATAGGATAAATGAACCCTGCCTTGCGCAGTTTCTCAATCTCGGCTTTAACAGCTGGGAGCTTGGAAGGATGAATGGGGCGCTGTTTCTGACGGACGGGGGGTACATCAGGCCATGTGTCAATGTGGTGTTCGATAATGGCGGGGTCAAGACCAGGCATTTCGGTATAGGACCAGGCAAAGACATCACGGAATTCTCTGAAAAGGTTTATGTAGTCCTCAATCTCTTGTTTACTGCAGAATGCTCCTAAAGTGATGAGTTCAGGGGCACGTCCTGGGGCAGCGATATCAACTTGGATGATGGGTGAGATGTTGGCCATGTTACCTTCCTCGAAGGCGTCAGGAGCAGGAATAGGGTCCTTGAACCAGTCGACCTTAGTGGGAAGGAAGTTTTTGGATTCAACCGCAAATTGGGTAGCGGTGCTAGAGGAAGATGCTTCGGGGATGTAGGAACGATGGTGCATGTCATCCCAGGGATACTTCGGGGTAGTGAGAGCCTCAAGAATCTCCTCATCGGTACGGAAAGTTTGCGTCGTCAAATCGATTGACGAGGGGGTAGTGGTTGAAGAGATCATATAGATGATATTAACCTCTCCAGAAGGGGGAGAAACCGGGGGGTAGATCTCCTCAATGGTGGGTGGTGCCGTCTCAAGATCCAGATTGTTCATCTCATAGAGAGCCGCTCTGTAATCCGGGAGATCGGGACAATATGGGAATAATGCCCGTAAACACCGCATATGGCACAGGGGTGGTTGGTACGCAGGGATTTGTCTTTGGGCTTAGGGGTGGGGTTTAGTTCGACAGTTGGGATGTTGGGGTCATCGCCGAGCATCTGCATGTGCTTCTGCAATGCTGGCAACTGTGGGAATTGGTGGGTCGCATGGCCCAACTCGTCGCACAGCGAGCATTTGGGAGGAGCACGAAATACTGGAGGGTTTTTTACTGTCTTGGGAGGTGGTACAGCAGTGTACGGTTGTGGACCTCTACCCCCAGTGGGTTTGGGAGTAGGAGGAGGAGTCGTGGAGGACGAAGGGGTAGAGACACCGGGAGGTGGCTGGGTGGTAGTAGCCATGGGTTGCACCGGTTGGAGGACAACGTCTGGTGTCGGCGGGTGAACGGGAGGCGAAAGATACCATACGGGTAATCCTAAAGTTAACCCAGGGAGGCTAAGGGTAGCCATGACCGGGGCGCTTACTACTCCTGACGGAGGGACTAAGAAGGGGATCGTATGGATAGGTGTAACACCAATGTGGCTAGGTACCAATGGTGGTTTTGGCAACAAGGGTGGTTGATTGTTAGGTGGTTGGTTGTCGTGGGACAAGGTACATAAGTCAAACACTTCAGGCATAGATGACGGGGGAGGAATGGATTGAAAGGTGGAGGTCATCGGCGCGTCTGAGTAGACTCCAGGCCCCGTAGAGGAAACAAACGAGGTGGTGGCATGAGAAACAGGTTGTTCAACCATGGGGAGAACATTTTCAGGTGCCGCGGGAGCACTGGGATCATAGTAGGTGAGCTGGTCAACCTTAACCACGCGTCCCTCATGGGGGAACATCATGGTGCGAAAAACGGAAGAGGCAACCGCCCGCATGGCATACATGTAGCTGCGGCCAAGTAAAAGGTTATAATCTAATTGGGCATTGATTACCTCAATGTCAATGAGTACCATTTTTCCACCTAACTAGACAGGGACATTGGCTAGGAGGCCTTGGGGCTGAGCCGAACGACCGTCGTAGGCGCGTAATGCAGTGGTGGACTGCTGGAGAGTGGGGGATCCCAACTTCTGCCACACGAACATAGACATAACGCATGTGGAGGCACCTTCATCGATGATGCATCGATGGATGACAAGATTCCGAATGGAAACAGAAACTTGGAATGCTAAGGAGGAAGGCAGGCGAGGTTCAGACTGGTCTAAATCAAATGCCATCAAATTCGAATCATTTGGGTCAATCCCCCCAATGGCGGAGAGTAAAGTCTTGTGCTGGGAAGGGCAGTTCTTCAAGACTTCTAACGCAAACATGGCTGCGGGAGATTGGGCTAGGTCATCTACAATGTTGTAGTTTGACGCAGCATGCGCATTGGGGTTATTGTTGATACGGCGAAGTGGGAAACGAGGGGCTTTGGGAGCACCATCTAGTGGAGGTGGAGGAATACGTAACGCTTGATCGGTGGGATGAGCGGTAGTAGGTTTATCTGTGGGAGGTATGTCAGTGGTGGAGCCATACTGGTTCCGACGAGTCTGGAGGTTGACATCAGCAGATGACATCATCAACAAGTGGTGAGTGCCCGAGTCAAACATAGGTTGATCGGGAGCAGCGTACGTGATTTGCTGTTGGGGTTGCACGTTGGCTTGAGGGGGAGCCAACGGCTGAGTGTTCACGACGCCTTGGGTTGGTAATGGGTTTTGCAGCACCAAAGGTTGCTGCGGAGGTTAAGGGGGGTTAGGAGGCGCCTGAGGAGCTGCCTGCCCTTGGCGGTGGGCATCGTCAACCCAAAGTTGCCGCGCTCGCTCCAAGTGTGGGAAAGCATGTGTGTAGTGGCCATATACCCCGCAAATAGAACAAGGATGGTTTGTTCGCAGATTGGGGTTTTTAGCCTGCTTGGGCGGGCGATCAGGGTTTTGATTAGCGGGGGCCGCATTGTTGTTGTCGGGGGGATTAGCCGGTTGACCGGCTTGGTCTGCAGGTTGGTTGTTCCCATGATTACGGCCCTTGCCGCGGTTCTGTTGGCCCTGGTTGCGTTGGTTGTTCTGGTTTTGCTGCGGGTTTTGTTGGGTGTAAACTTGCCCTTGGGAAGCAGGTGGATTCTGAGGTTGCGCAGGTGCGGGAGCAGGCTGCGGTGGATAATATGCAGGTGGAGGCTGAGCAGGTGCAGCAACTTGAGGGGGTTGTTGATATGGCTACGGAGCGGGTTGTGGATTTGCCGTAGGGGCTGCCTGTGGCGGATAATAAGCAGGTTGGGCCTGTGAAGGCGCAGGAGCTGGGGCAGCCTGCTGATGGTAGTAAGGCTGAGGTGCGATTGGGGGGGCATAAGCGGGAGTCGCATGACCGAAGCATTGAGGAGGACATGCGAGTCCATGGTGATGGTGATGTGTCATGGGAGCATATGAGTTGGTTGCTCCAGACTGTGAGGTAGCCCATGAAAGGTCGGGGCCAGGGGTAGGACGTGCAATAGAAAATGGTTGAGGATGCGAAGAAACACGGCCAATGATACCGTCTGCAGCGTGGGATGCCCCCGGCGCATCATGCTGGGAGGACTCGCCGCGAGGGGCGTCAGGTATAATGGTATAAAGGTAGCCCGACTGGGCGTAAATGAGGTCGAACTGCTGTGCCTTAAGGATGGCCTCTTCTTCAGACTGGGGTCGTTCTGATGCCACATCCTTAGCAATAACAGGGAGAAGGGATTTGAGGAACCAATCTAGGAAGATACGGTCGTCTAGTCTGATCTTGCATAAGCTACGGTGTCGACGCCACTCATGGATGTGGTCCGTGATATGGGTAGCCGTGTTTTGTCTGCAGGATAGGAGGATCTCAACGCCTGCGTCATAGCGGACAGGCAACTGGAAGAACTGCAGGAATGTCGAGGCAAGGGAAGCAAAGGTGGCATGGGTCCCATGAGGTTGCTCGATATACCATTTGGCTGCAGAGCCAGTGAAGGTGCGCTGTAAGAGATGGAGGCGAACAGAGTCATCCACTATGGAGTTAAAGGAACACCATAGGTGGAAAGACATGATATGGTTTTGTGGGTCCTCACCGGCCTTGCCCTCGAACTTAGGGATGTTAGAGGGGAGCTTGGTAGGCATATGAGGCCACGTAGGGTCGTGTCGAATAGGATCGTTGGTCAATCTGGCCAGGTCAGGTAGATTGAGGCTAGCCATGAATGGCAAACTGGAAGAAGGATGTGACACAGTAGTGGGTTGGACCAAGCTGGGGCCAATGCCCCCAAGTGGAGGGACAGGATTTGGGATAGTGCCCCCAAGTGGGGGAACTAAGGTGGTGGAGGATGGTCCAGCACCACTATGGGTAGTGTGAGCCACTGATGTAGTGGGGATAGGGATTCCCGCTGCGGGAATAGGTACCGTAAGGGGGACGGTAGATGGGGGCCCCATGGAGGGCATACCCAAAACAGGTGTAGTAACTGGTGTAGTGGTGGATGTGCCACCAATGGTCCCTATAACAAAAGGAGTGGAAGTCGTGCCAGCCATGGGGCTAGTAGGGGCAGTGTAAATAGGGTTCTCAGACTCTTCGTCAGAATCGGAGGTAAAGTAAGGAGCGTCAATATCTGGTGACGGAGTCCTATGTCGCTGACGAGTGGAGTCAAGTGACAAGGCTCTAGATCTGTGATGAGTGGTATCAACGGATGATGATCGGAATCTATGACGTGTGGTGTCAAGAGAACCGTGCTGTGGGGGCTCGCCCCTGAGGCGCCGAGAATGTCTCGGGGACTCAATGGTGACGGATGGTGTCAAATCTCTGTGGGTTGAGGTGAGTAGAAAAATAGCTCAAAAAATCCTAATGCAACCGAGTATGCAGAAGGAGAGCTAAAAAACAAGGCACTCAGGCCAACAACCAACTCAAAACACCCACTGCAACAGCTGTGCTACAATAGGTGGAGTATCAACAAAGACGGTCAGAATACCAACAAGCAGCAGGTTTCCTAAAAATGAAAAATGGTGGACTCACTAGACCAAAGGGAGGTAAAGGAGCATGCAAACACCTAACTAAAAGTATTCTGACTCAACTAAACATATCCTCTACAAGGTGATGAAATCCAAGTCAGACGATATGAGTAGGAAAGCCAAGTGGCTATGATATCCCCCTACCGGGAGGGACACCCGGTAGTCAATCCTAGAAGAATGGCAACTAAGATACCCCGTTCATGACACGTCCAGAAAGGTGAATCTGCCGTTTAGTCCGTTTACCGCAATACCCCTATACAGGGATATCCCGCGAACCGCGAAAGGTAGCCCTTCGGTTACTGAATGGAGTGCGGTATTCCACTCAGGCCTCCGGAACCAGTCTCCCGACTTCAACCCTCCTAAGGGAGAGGCCCTCTGATAAACTGGTCGTGACCGTGCCAAAAAGTACTAGGGGATTTTGGTTCCCTATTTGGACAACAACTATGTCTCAAGTGAAAGTAACCGAGGGGTGTTATTGGAAGCCTATCCCCCCGATCCTACCTAACTACAATGATTCTTTTGTGTTCCCCAAGTGGGGTTAGAATGTTGGTTCAGTTAGGTACTTTTTAAGGCTCACTTGATTTATGTGACAGAGTTTGTGCTCGTGAGGTTATGAACCCAAAATAGAAGTGCCACAAGGGGGGCAACTTCTAACTATCAATAATGCTGGAATTGAAACTTTAACTTGCAAAATTTTCTGAATTAAAAATACTGAAATTTTAAAAGAATTCTGTAAAGGGAACAGAAATTATGTTGCAGAAAGGCTGTAAGGAAGTGGGACTGCAGGTAGGACAGGGGGCTGTTCAGATGCAGAAAATATTGCAGCAAAAGGGGCTGGGCTCAAAACAGGAAAAATGCATAAATCAGACCGCGGGTCTGTGGCGAATCAGAACAGGCAGACCGCGGGTTTGAGGGAAACAGACGCGGTCAGGTCGCGGTTTTCGGGCCAACAGACGCAGTCGGGACGCAGGAAATAGGGAAAAAGACACAGTCGGGTAGCGGCAAAAAGGCTAACAGACGCAGTAGGGACGCGGGAACGAGGTTGAAAGCCGCATTCGGGACGCGGGAAAATGGCCGACAGGCGCAGTCAGATCGCAGCAAACAGGATGATTAGCCGCGGTCGGATCGCAGGTAACAGACTTGAATCCGCCGGTAGGGCGTCGAAAACCGTCTGAGAGCCGCGGTCGGGTCGCAGGTAAAGGCCTGAAAGACGCGGTCGGGACGCGACTGCAGAGGAAAAAATGCGATGTACGGCGGCCGAAAGGGACAGCCGAAAGGGAAAAATTTTTAAACGGAAACCAGAAATTCAAAATCTAGGGGAGTCGCCAAAAACTGTGGCTAGGGTTTTACCCCTAGCTTGTGCAAATGAGCACCTACTAAGGAGAAAGGACTCCTTAGTAGCAGTTCAGTAAATGTAAATAATTAAGCTAAAACAGAAACAGAAACTACTCTAAAACATGCATGAAAAATAAACAACAATTCGTAAACAAGGGTTTTGTATTAACATTACCTTCAATGTGAAGGTTGATGAAGCTCCTTGCAATGTCCAAGAGGGTTGCTCCAAGCTCCAATGTGCTCCTTCTCTTTCTCCAATGGTGGAAATGGGCCAAAAGTGGCTCTCAAGGTGAAAGTAGTTCAATGGTGAACTAGGGTTTCGAGAGAGATTTTGGCAGAGTAAGGGTATACTTGATTGTGGATATGAAATAAGGGATCTCCATCACCTATTTATAGTTTTTTGGTGGTGGAGTGCTGACCCATGGTTTTAGGAAACACATGGTTTAGGGCAGCTGTATAGGGTTTTTTCCTCCTTTTCCTCATTATTTTATATTTTTTATTCCCTTTTTAGGGGATTTTTGCTATTTTTGGAGGAAAAAGGGGTTTTTTAGCCTTTTTGAGGCTATTTTGAGGGTTTTGTGGCCTTTTGGAGGCTTTTTAGTGGGATTTTTTGTGGTTTTTAAGGGAAATATGGTAGGAAAATGGACAAATGAGCCATATAATGTGGTAGATGAGGTAGTGAACACTTTTTGGGTGTTAACATGGGTGATGATAAAGTAGATATGGGTAACTGTTGAGGGACAGTCGAAGACTAGACCTATGCAATAATACATGGAGGAATGGAAAATGGAACTGAACTGTTTGAAAATGGAGTGGCTCTGGAAGTCAAAGTGTGAAAAAGTTGTGATATGGAAAATGGAGGCATCACCCCTGGGCACAAAACAGAAAGATCTTGAATAGATGACAATAACATTGTTGAAGTTGTAATGTTAGGGGCAGTAGTAACTTCCAATACCTATTGATCAGAAAAAGAGTGATCCATCTCAATAGTGTCTAACAAATCTGTAACTACTTGTGAATCTTCAGTCACTTCCTCAGTCACAGATACTGGATGATGTGCTTCATCATCAATATCACTGTCAATGATATCAAAAGTAGGAACCTGTGAAATAGGAATCAGGATTTTCTGCTTCTTAGCTAGGTTTACATCAACTATTATTAGATCATCTGATAGTTGTATAGCTGCAGTAGTCACTTGAATATCCACAGTAAGCTTAGGAGGTTCAATTGTTTGGATATCCAATACTGAAGATATCTGTGCTAACTCCTACTTCAAATGATGAGAGGTTTGCAACAAGACTTTGACTTGTTCAACTGTTTTTACCTGAGGAGGATTCTCCATGGGGGCTTTACCTTTATCCCCATCTGGATAAGTAAGCATTAGAGGGGCATTGTCTTGCTGGTTCTCCTTTATTTCCCTATCCCTTCTCATTTTCTCAAGTAGTTTTATTTCCATTGCTCTGTAGCTCAAAAATTTAGTTTTAAGTTCTCTCTGATGCTGCTCATCTATGCTCTTGGCCCTAGCCAGGACCTCAGAAAAGGTATTCACTCCTTAGTAGATGGATTCATCAGGGATTTCTTCGTGCACATATTCCATATTCACATGATATTGTTAAAGATGAGCATCCAAGAACTTCTTAGGATCATGCTTTCTTTTGGGAGCAAATCCTAGTTTGAGAGAATCCATCCTGTCCCCCAACATTGTAGCCCAATTTGAATTGGGAATGAACAATGGTCCAAGGTTTAAGGAGAATTTAGTCCAACCCTTTCTCTTGGGACCAGTGAGTTTTTGTAGACGCCATCAGTAACAGTCCGATAAGAGACTTCTTCAATAACCAATCTGTCGAGGACTATTCTAGGTAGCATATGAACAGTGTGACTTCCCCAGAATCTGATATATGAAAAGGATTCATAGACATACCAATCACCAATTGTATTGATGAAGGCCCTGGCATCAACTGAGAAGGAAAGATCCTCTTGTTTGAATATCTTGAAATAAATAGTACCCATGAAATGGTCACAAATGTCATAGAGTAGGGGCACAAAATTTCTCTACCATAGTGTTGCATGATAGATATGAACTGGTGGAGCTGCAGGGGTCTAATTCCATCCCATGTTGGGATATTGGAACTCTGAGCAAAATACATCCATAACGAAGTCTGAAAAGAAAAAGTGTGGCTTCTTCAAAACAGGTGCCTTTTGATACTCCTGGATGGTTGTCTTAAGTTTCAATGACAAAATGAACGCCCAAGGAAAAGACTCACCTGTGATTAGGACATGATGGGCTATTGGAGCCCATTCATCCTTGAAAACTAAACAATTTGGAAGGCCATAGAACCTATAGACCATGGCTGCCAGTAAAGAATAAGGCTCTCTGAACCAGGAAATCAGATAGAGGTTATCATCCTTGAGCACAAAGATGTTAGGTTTAATCATCCATGATTTTAACATTTCGTCGAAATTGTACCTGGTTTTACAAGATTGGATGAATTCAGGGCTAAGGATCTGCATGGCTGGCATAAGAGAAAATGCTCTTGTAAAAACATCAGGGCGGAAGGTTGTCAATTGTGACCTTGCACTGTCATTAAATGACCGATCTTTGGGGTTAGCATTGTCTACTATCCATTTAACAACATCTATATAAGGAAGGATAGTGGGTCGAGCAGCAATAGCATGGATTTGTGAAGCCCTAATCTTCTCATATGCAGGTCGATCTTCCTTAATGTCTGAAAGGTCGTCATTATAAAAAATTGAATAAATTTTGGTCTAGTCCATTTGATAATCTTTGGTAACCCTTTTACTGGTATCTGAGAAGATACCGAAATCAGGGTATTTGGTCAGCAAATCCCTATGAATTTTCTTAGACCGAGTGTTTCGTGACATTTTTGCAAAGCTTGGAAATTCTAAGAAATAAAATAAAAAAGAAATCAAAACTAAATCATCAACAGTAAAACCATAAATGACAAGTGAGAAAAATGACAGCAAACCAACCTGAAAATAACTGAAAATTTGTGAGGAAGACCCCTGGTAAGAAAGTCACAGTAAATCCACGTAGCAGAGTAAATTTCCGACAATGAAAATGATAAAGAAAAATAGAAAAAATATTATATTGATCGATTTTCTGTCGGGACAAATCTGGACCGTAGGATTAGAAGTAATGAACGGCTGAGATTAACCCCTGCGGGATGCAGGATCGGGTCACGAGTTTTATTTTCAAACTTAAATCACAATTCCCGCAATCCGCAATTGCAGGTTGCAGGTTGCGGGATTACAACTTTGTAAAATAATAGAAGAAAGCGTTTCCGCAATCCGCAATTGCGGGTTGCAGAATCGAATTTTCCCAAAAAATATTTACAAAGTCTTCCCACAATCCGCAATTGCGGGTTGCGGGATGACATAATTCTGAAAAGAAAGAACAAGCAATTCCCACAATCTGCACCTGCGGAGTTGCGGGTTTGCGGGAAGAAAACAACATTTTGAAAAATTGAAGGCTTTTCGCAAGCTAAGAAAACAACCAAAAACTTAGAAAATTTTCAAAGGAAAAAAGGTAATTACACAAACCAAAAGCAAAGGTATGAGATTATAACAAATAAGGTTTAAGGACCACGTTACAATAAGGAACTTACCCAAATAGCTTTGTATTTTAAATTTTTGGGGCTCCCATGTTCAAATGAAGCATGGGATCTGTTGTACCTACAACAAGGAGATATAGCAATTTTCTCTCAGGTAAGCATTTGGTGGACAATTACTTGGTTGAAGGTTTTTTTCAAACATTTAGTGTGCAGCCACCTACAGATCTGTCCTCTATGAACTCCTTTCAATCATTTTAATAACTCCCATAAGTGAAATAAGATTCAAAACCAAGCAAAAAGACCCTTAGGGGGAGCCTGCGTTTTCACAAAAATGCCCAGATCACGGGTTTTAGTTATGAAAACAAGTTTTTTGGATTAAAAATGGGGGCTACAAGTTCGAATGGTATGGATAACCCCTAATTTTGGTCTGAATCAAAACAAAAATACCCTAGAAATGTGATTCTTTAAAACAACAAATCTATAACTCAATTTGAACTTAGACAGACAATCTGGCAACCTTTGGCACCCAAGTCACTAATTAAAACATGGAAACAACCATATTTGAATACAATTCTGTAGGAAGTAGGTCTAAACTCTTACCCACTTAATTTAATCTTTGTATAAGCTACATACGCAATCCCATCAATCATATTGAAAAAACCCAAATCTCTTAAAAATATGAGAAAATGAACCATGCAAATATTATTTCTAGCCATAAACCACATTCAGAAGTCTAAACCAAAAAAATTAATGTAATTTCTGAGGTAAATCCATGGTGGAAACTTATTTGTACCTGTATAAATCCATGAATTTGTGCTTGTAGAGGTTTCCCTGCAAAATCCCCCACCTCCATGACCTCCATTACTGCAAAATATCAACCTCTATTGTTGCAGAATCTCCAGTGCGCAAAATCTATGGATCACCAAATGAATTGGGTGTGAATAGGGAAGGGGGAAAAGTCCCAAGTTGAAATTGCATATGAGGGGGTGCATCGCACTCTTTTGTGGACTTGACATGCATGCCACCACATCAAAACTGAGCTGCTCCCCCTTCCAATCATGATTTGATGGTTTGGGAATGATGGTTAGTGAAGAGTGATTAGGTCATTTGTTGGGTGGGAGGTCTCAATTTCAAACCTCCCCTCCTTCAATATTTTTGTATTTCACCAAAACCCCCAAGTATTTAATAATTACAAAATATATAGGTATATTTTATAATTTGTGCCCAAATCACTTGCCATTTTTTTCCATTTTTTCCATGAACTTCTAGATACCGGTATGTGGTCATACGGCGTTAGATTTGAGAAAATTATGGATCGCTGGAAAGCTTATCCAGAGCATCATAATATTCAGCCATCAAATTTCTTGAAATGTGGACAAGAGAAGTCTTATAACCAGCAAAATGCATGGCTTCAGTTGGCCCCGCTAAGTGACCAATGAAAGGGGCCAACGTTGAATTTTTTGCAAACGATGCTTGTAGCTCTTGAAATATGACATGATTATACTAGAAAGATAGATTGATTTAATGGGAGTTTTATGGAACTCACAAATAACCCTGGAGTAAGCTTCCCAAGATCACGAAAGAAGGGTGTCTAAAACAAGTCGAATGAGGCTAGTTTCTGCTTTAACTAAATACCAACGAGGCTTAGTCAAACACTGTGGCCCTGATGGATGTTTTGAATAAATCCCAAAAGGTGATGGTATGCTATAGAATACTGAAATATGACAACCATTTAGCTTTACCACCCCAAATTCAATATAGGGGACCTGACCAACTTGAAATCCAACCATTGTAATTGTCTTTAACCCTGACTTAGTGACTAAACAATGGCTCACTGACACTCTTTGGTGTTCTGACATGTCATTATGAACCTTCCCTTACTCACTAAAACTAACCCACTGATACTCTTTAGTGGGGAAAGAGTCATAATGAAATTGACTCCTACCCATACTTTGACTGGGACTAGAGCTTGGAACGTTGCTCAAGGAAACCTTCCTACCAACTTGGGGAGATAAGCATTTGAAAACATCATGTTGAGCCCAAACATATTTTTGGGTCAACACCCGTGCAATGAGTGAGTCTTCATGGCTCACCACCCAGCCTTGTACAACACCCCTTGGTGTGATTGTTTTACCTTCTGCACTTTGTAACCCTACCATTTCTCTGCCTTCTAGCTTCCGAGGTCACAACCCAGAGACTGCTTCTGCATTTCTGCACCAAGGGGCTCACATCTGGTTGTTCTTTGTGTCATCATCTTATCATGAAGCTCTTTATGTGTGTTTATTTGATGTCGTATGCTTAAATGTCTTCAATGTCTTCTTCTGTTGTGAGGATGTATATTACCTGCAATGTTTTGTGTTGTGTGCTCATGGAATTTCTCTAGTGGTCATGGTTGACTGCTTTAGACTTGAATTAAAAATGACTTGAATCAACTTAGAAAAGTTGGCTATAGACCAACTTCAATTACAATGGTATAGGAGATTGCATGCCTTCAAGAAGACTCGTGGTTCATGCCCTCTTGACTTCAAAATTTTAACGTAGAGTCACTTATGAGCATTCATGACTCAATTGACACAATATGGACTCGACTAACTTCCTTCATCCTTCATGTATACTTCTCATGATGACTTCAATTTTTGCAATAGAGTGGCTTGCAACATTAATCACTCAAACGAAGCAATTATGGACACATAATATTGCTTACATTTTGTATTATTTACATGGAATTCTTGACTTAATGTTATTAGAGACTTGACCAGAATTAGGAAGTCGACCAACCATAACTAAAAGATATCCTCATACTTTAATGTACACTCCCAATACTATATGAATGTGACCCACAAAAGAACTTTGACATATTCATGAATACTTGTATATAAAAATATATTGCATCTTTGGATATCCAAAAAGATTACCATAACATGCCATTATAGATGATGAACATGTAGTCGACTGGATTCCTTTAGTTGGTGGTCAATTAAATATTATGGTCGACGAGAGACTGGTCGGTGGGATGCTGGTCGCCAGACGTACTGTTGTAGTCGGAGGATGATTATTTGCTCACACAACGTTTTCAATCGGCTGAGAAGTGATCTGCCCGTCGAGGTATCGTGTAGCAAAATAATGTGTTCAGGTTACTCCCACAATCAGTGGCAGCGATTCCATCAGTGATCAAATTCTCTTACATGATCTTTGATTATAACATATCAACTTATCTCAACCGATCACTCCCTTTGGATCGAACTGTTTCTTGGCAAACTGTATTGTTGGCCAGCATGTTGAAATTTTCAATTTTTAGAAAGACAAGCATATTTCCACACATTATCCAACATCTGCATGTGAGCTTCCTTTTCATCGAATACACCACCGTCTTAGGGTAATCAATCAATGGACCATGGATAACAAATAACTTGTACAGGAAACAACAACGTAGAGGAAATAAATGATCGATTTCAGATAATCGATGGTCAATTGCTTGTGTTAAGTTAATAATAGCTGTTATTTCTAGCCACGCAAAATGAAAATTTAAAAATATCTTATATTTCTTCTCGCGAGAAGTTTCTCTATCAATGCACTACAGTCTTTAATCTTTCTCTACATGTTTCCTTCCAGCTCTTGTTCTCTTCTCATTCAGGTTCGAGCCGCCTCCATCCGCTACTACTATCACCCAGAACGGACAGAGGAGGCAACAACGCTAATGTTGGAAGCCTCGGCTTTGACCAGCAATCAAACAAAATAATTATAATGCACACACAGAACTAATAATTTATTAGAGCATATGGGTAGAATGTTCAACCGAGTTGTATTCATCTGGATATAGTATTTATACATCATAGAGATGGTTGGAGTAGTTACACTTGCTCTAACTGCTCATTCGTTAAATACATTAACATAAGATAATGATGACATTAAGGGGCCCAAAGGGTCGACTCCAACATATTCCATTTACTCTGGAACCTACAAAGCGTACAACAAATGTCCAACGTTCTCCCACTTATTGTATTCTTTCAAATATGGGGGGAAGGAGAGGCATTCATGAAATCAACTACTAGGGGAAACAATGCCCATTGATTCTTTACACCAAGAGAACTTTTTGGTACTAACAAACTTTGTTGATGAACCAACAACATTCTTCAAGGTATCAACCTTATCTGGAAATAGTTTTTTTTCAATCATGTCTAACAAAATGGTACTATACATCAACATGTTTTGTCTTGGAATGATAAACAGGGTTCTTTGCCATAAAAAATGGACTTGAAATGTCACAACCTATTCTCATTGCTTTCTAAACAAAACCAATACTTGAAGACAATATTTGCAACCATATGGATTCCTTACTTCCATGAGTAGTTTCAATTTCCATGTATTTAGCTTTTGTAGTTGGCATTGCAACTACACCTTGCCTCTCACTCATCCAATTGATTTATCAACCAAATAAATTAAAAACATGACCACTTTTAGATCTTCTACGGTCAATATCTCCATCCTATTCTACATCAACAAAGCCTTGTATATCTATCTTCCTATAAGGTCCATGTAAAATCTATACCACAATAGGATCTAGCTACTATAGATATCTCACAATTGAAAGATTTAACATATTATGCAAGAAACAAGTGCATATACATTTCTGGATGAACAAATGATCAAATAACGGCACAAATGATAAAAAATCAGGATGCACAAATGATCAAATATGAGATTCTATTAATAGTCCAATGTTACAATGAGTTTGGATCATCCTTATATAGAAATATGAAGAAATAGGATGCACTTGGAGTGTCCACACTTAGCTAGCTTAGATTTAGCCTCAATCCCCCCCTAGGTTGACCAAATAGTTCCAAAATATCCCAAACAGGTTCAAAATGTGTATGTGAACATTGGGTGAGCATGGGAGACCAAACTGGGGTTCACACATGTGGAGGAGGTGGTTGGTTGGAGTTAGGTAGGCTAGGGTAGGCCAAAAATAGCCAAAAGAGGGACAAATGTCTAGGTTCAATGCATGTGCACCTATGGTTAAAGAAGATCCTTAAAATAGGGAAGGAGGGTGCCTTAGGCATGTTGGTGGCAATCAATGCATGTGGGAGAGCGCCCAACAACTAGTTTGACCACCCTTGGCCCATACTTTGGCCCATACATTGTTATCTAGTTCATACTTGCCCATACAAGTTCTAGCCAACTCATAATAACCTTGTTCACACCTAGGGATGTAATTATTAACCAGTAGGCACCTAATAATCATAAATTAATTAATGATTAAGGTACTAAGGTATTATATTTCTCTAACAGTCCAGGTCTTCTTTGGTAGCAGATTGTAGAGTCTAAAGTGCCATGCAAGTTCTCAAAGTCCCTCTTTACTATTTTCTAATGTGCATTCCCTACTTTTGACATACACCTACTCAAAACTCCCATTATATGGGCAATATATAGTACAAAACCATAACATACATAAGACTTCCAACAACACTAGCATAGGGAACATGTGACATGTATTCTACCTCTTCTTGAGCCTTGGGGTACTTATCTGAATATAACTTTGCACCTATAGGAATAGGGAACTTTACTAATTTACACTCTCGCATTTAAACCTCGGTAATACCATCTCAACATATTTCCTTTGAGTCAACCAAAGTCTTTTGTTGGGTCAATCTCTTTTAATTTCCATGCCCAAAAAAAATTGGAGCACCAAGATCTTTCATATCAAGCTTAGAATATAACTAATCTTTGACATCATTGATGATTTCCTTGTTGTTTCCAATCAACCAAATATAATCAACATACAAGACCACATAAATAAAATGATCACCAACTTGCTTGGAATACACATTGTGATCAACTTTACTTCTTAAGAAACTGAGTTCCAAAATATAAGTATCAAACTTTTGATACCACTTTCTTGGTGTTTTTTTTAATCCATATAGAGACTTCTTCATCTTTCAAAACAACCCCTTCTTTCCCTTCACTACAAAACCTTATTGGTGTTTCATTTAGATTTCTTCTTCAAGCTCACAATGCAAAAACATTGTCTTCACGTCCATCTACCCTACTTCAAGATCAAAATCAACAACAATAGACAAAAGAAATATAATAAAAGTTAATTTAGCAACAAGAGAAAAAATATCACCAAAATCAATTCCCTCTATCTAGGAATATACCTTAGATACTAGGTGAGTTTTGTACTTATCCACCTTACCTTATGCATTCAACTTCTTCTTAGACACATTTTCTACCAATAGGTTTTCTTCCAGCTATTGGAAACCTAATCCTTAGGGTTATGAATATTTTGTATAATTGTAAACTATCACAATATTGATGAGAAAATAATGTGAAGAGTCATAGGTGTATAGGAAGAGTCGTGAAGGATTCCAAGAGACCACTTGGAATAAGAAATCAAGGGTAATTCTCATATGTAGTTATATGTACATACATTAATGAAATGAATATGTGCTTTCACGTTAATTCTCTTTGTATTTGTGGTGCATCATCTTGTGTATTTGGATTTTTGTTTAGTCAATTTGCTTGTCTTCCCTATTGGAAATCCTAACAGTGGTATCAGATCCCTATATCATTTTAGAATCTATTCCTTGTGCAAGTCAAACATTGTTGAATCAGATCCAAGTTCATCAAGCACACAAGCTACAACACCTTCATCACCTCTTGGCATGGCTGGAGAATGGTATGCAATCGATTATTAATTTGTGTAAAATATGATTGGTGTGTGATTGAAACTCCTGCTTAATGGTAAATGGTTGATGTCTTATATGTTGGGTGTTTTATCTTCCGGTTCGATCAATTAAACTGCTATTATGATTCTCGTCTAGAGTTAAATTGCATTCTCAACTGCTTCTTTTACCATTAGATCATATACTCCAAATTTATTAGCATCCAGTTACTTGAACTCCTCTAACTTCCTGAAATTGTTCCATGGCATCACCCATACTTTATCCAAGTACAACCCAGTGGTCTGGGGACCATCTAAATCTTCCATTTTCAAGTAATATATCGTTCTTGCCACCATTTGTTCCCATGTTCTCAATAAAAGTTGTCGTGTATTGTATGCCCATGAGAACAAAGTCTTGTAAATTTGAATGTGAATGATTTTCCAAAATTCATTAATATTCAAGGATTCATGAACGTGTTTTAGTGTCCAATGGTCACATCCGGCTAGAATAAACATATTTTGCATTTGTGTCATCACCTGCCAAAGAGCCCTAATGTTATGCCACCTCAATGCTCTACAAACTACAAAGAAGCATGGTTATAACAGTTTGGCACTAGATTCCAAAGTTTTACTGAATATGATCCTTAGTGCATTCATTGCAAACCCTTGATCCGTTCCTCAATTTTCTTCAACAATCATAGGTTGCTTGCTTCATATTGCTGCTTTGTGAAATATTCCACAAACATTGTCAATGCTACATGATCTTTAGCAGCAAACTCTCCCAACACTCACTGTAGCTCAAGTAGTTACTTGAAGATCTGTGGGAGCATAGATGGTAGCCATTCAAGATGAATACTTCAAGCTTTAATATAGAATTTATAGCATCTATGAACATTGCTCATCGATTGGAAACATGAAGGAAGGCAACTTGGTGAGCCACCCATGGTAACAACTTTGGTACCTTGGTTTCTTTGCTCAAAGTATTGTGAAAGATTATGCTCCTGTGGGATTGTAAAATCATAAGAGGGGGGTTGTGAAATTGAATCACTTTGCACTTCTTCTTACCACAAACAAGAATTGACCGTTGGCATTCTACCACAAACAAGAATTCACCATTGGAATTCTACCGCAAACAAGAATGGGTCGTTGCCACTTTGGAAGCTTGTTGATTTTATTTGGAGATTATTGCAATGACCAGAGTGAGGCCAAAACCCAGATGAGATTGTGCTCTCAAATGACTACAATACAGAGTTTGAATATTGTGGCATGAGGTTAGATCAATTTTTGGTGCCATCTTGATTCATAATCTTATTAAACTGTTATAGTTGTGCTGCAACATTTTCCCTTCTTCTCACCATTAATGTGTTGAAGACTAGTTATCTCCCACCTACTACACCATTGACAGATTGAAGGATCTTCTATGAATTCATTGATCTCTACACGGTGAAATCCAATTGCATAGAATATTTTTCAACTTAGTATGCCCATGGTGCTTCCTAGAGACTGATTGGTTGTGTTGATATTAAATACTATTGAAAACTGAGGTCGAGATTGCTCTCCAATGACCATGTATTGCATCTGTTGGACATAGATCTCATTTGGCATAGGATTTTGTTGTGTAATTGTTTGGTGGCTTCCTTTTTCCACATATTCCACACATTGATGCATTTATGGGTGAGACTGGTGCATTGGTGCAATGGACCCTCTTGGTGAACGTTGGAATGAATATATATTGAGTATCACATTTTATTTCATTGATATATGTTGTTGCATTGATAAGCAATTATCAGTTTTTAAGAAAAAGACTATTGGATGTTTGCTTGAATACCGTGTATCATTGTTTGCTTGAAGACTAAGTATCAATGTTGTTGCGTGAAGGTCGAAAACCCTAATTTGTGACTATGTATTGCATGAATGTTGTCACATACCCAATGGCCTCTATGACCTATCGCGACCATGGGAAACTCATCGTGTGACACACTATGCACATCATACTTTATTCTGCGTGTACTTCCGGACTTATCAATTTCTTTTTTATCATGTAGCTATACTACAAGCACAAGCCAAACCGTCACGCAATCCATTGCACAACTACCTTCAAACACTACGTGTCTACCACTGTGCAACATCACCACCATGTGGCACTTAGTTTACAATTGTAATCCACTCGCTACCTGCAGATTTAGCGTTATATACGTAATGGGATATCCTATACATACAATCATCTATATACAAGCAATTCACATTCGTAATCATTATATACAACATGCAGCTCATCATTCATTCAGATCAACATTCATACAATGGAAATGAATAACAACAATGAAACGTCACATAACACTTATCTTGAATGAAGCTTCTCTGAGCAACTAACTATGCAAGAGCAATGTCCACCCAACCATAGGAACTCTATCTAGTATAACTCTCTATGCTAAGAGGCCACCCCCGTGTTGGGAATGATTACCTTAAGGAAAGGGGAACTATCCAGATCTCACTCATAGTCAAATAGGAACAATGCCACATCCAAGCTAGCCTCTGCTGAGTTATCATGTTGTTACAGTAACACAGAATCAATTCTCATGCAATCCCAACCTCCGTTGGGTTAACAGGATTTTCTAGGTAGTAGAGGGGAAATGCTAAAATACTGAATCACCATAGAGTTACTATTAATTTTTTATCTTAATGCAGAATTACAGTAGTACTTGAAATCAAATGGATAATCAGCAAGCATAAGCATTCACATGAGACACAATATTTACCCTGGGGAAACCCTCTAGTACTTGAGGGAGGAAACCCCAGCAAAGTCTTCCTTAGAATATTGAAAGATAGCAAAGAATGTATTTACAATGAGCATATTACATCAAGCACCCCTGGTGCATTATCAGAGAGAAATACCAAGCACCCCTAGTGCAATCATAGAGCAAGAGAGAAGATGGAAGAATAGAACTCAGAATAATATCCTGCACAAAACCAATTCACTGATTTTGGTCACATGCACAATGAATGTGAATTACCTTCAAGAGAGAAGAGAATTCGCTCTCACATTGAATTCACCAATCCTGCATAACATATATATATCATACTTCTCATGCTTTGGCTTCTATTTTTATCTTCTGACTTCAGGATGAACTCCCCCATCATCTGGATGCTAGGTCACTTAGTTAGGAGTCTAACTCAAGTGTCGTCATGCAAGTGTCATAACTTAAGTGTTGCAACTCAAGTGTTGCAATTCAAGTGTTGTAACTCAAGTGTTGTCTTTTAGTTCAACTTAAGTGTCGTCTTTTAGTTTAACTTGAGTGTTGACATGAAAAACACTTTAGTTAACTATATCTTCTTTATTAACATTTAGTTAATTCTTTTAACTAAAGTCCTTCTTGATAACATCACTGAAGTGAACAATTCGAATTCTCCTTTAATTAACTAAAGTCTTTCTTGCTAACATCATTGAAGTTTAACAATTCAATTTCTCTCTTATTTAACTGAATTCTTTATCATTACTGATCAAATCGAGTTCTCTCTTATCTTATCACTTCTTATCTTTATCTCTTGTTTGATTTGCATGGTCCACAAGTTCCAACTTTAATTTATCTATCATATCAAATATACTAAGGATATTTTTCCAATTATGTGATCATCTTGTTCTACTATCATTCCAAGTGGTCATATGCTAAAGTAATTCACTCTAGAGGTGGCCAGTATCTAGAGGAGACTTAACATCTCAACCATGTTTTTTAGTACATCACACACCATTCATGCTTCGACATGCAAAGAATTACCTCAACACATGATGCACCACCTCAACACGTGAGGATCCATCTTGATATACAAGACCTTAGTATTGACAAACAAGACTATACAACACCATCACTTTGACATACAAAGCACTTACCTCAACACATGAGGCTTATTCATTCTTGAGTCCAACTCAAGATTCTTCTCCAAGTTTCCCGAGTCCAACTCAAGCTCCTATAAGGCACTACCTTGACACACGAGGTTCAATCTTGGCACACAAGATTGACTTGGAGAATGACTCATGATGTTGTAACTTTAACACTCCCTCTCAGCAAGGGAAGCGTTCTTTGCCATGCCAATCTTGTCTCGGAAGTACCTATACTTAGTCAATGACAGAGGCTTAGTCAACATATCTGCTATATTCTCACTAGTAGTAATGTACCGAAGTCTTATGGCACCTCTTTGGACCATGTATCTAATGTAGTGGTACTTCATCTCATTGTGTTTCAATCTGTCATGAAACACAAGGTTTTCTGAGAGCTTGATGCAGCTCTGATTGTCAGGGAGAATGATAGTAGTCTCAAGCTTCTCACTAAAGCCCGGCAAGTAGCTTCCTAAGCCACACAGCTTCTCAGTAGGTGTTACTAGCTGCAATATACTCTACTTCTATAGTACTCTAGGATACAGAGCCCTACTTCCTGCTGGACCAAGATCATAGCTGATACCAAGCTAAAACAAAATTTTATGTACTAGTTTGTTCCACAATACTACCACCCCAGTCAGAGTCAGGATAACCAAGTAGCACCACTCCTCCACTGGAAGCATATCTCAATCCATAATCAATAGTACCTCGAAGGTATCTAAGCACATGCTTGGCAGCAACCCAATTTCTATGTCTTGGATTAGACATGAACCGACTCAAGATACTCACTGCATAACATATGTATGGTCTACTATGTATCAAATACATCAAGGAACCAATGATATATCTATACATGGTAGGATCCACTAGATACAATATAGAATTTGACTCATGTAGTTTCTTCATATTAGAAACCATTGGTGTAGACATGGATTTACAATCCATCGTACCAAAACTGCGCAACACATCAACTGTGTACTTTCCTTGAGAAAGAAAGATCTCATCTTTCCTTTGCCAAACTTCCAGACCAAGAAAGTACTGCATAAGACCCAAGTATTTCATTTTGAATTCAAAAGTGAGCTCCCTCTTGCACTGAGCTATCTGTTGTTCCTCTCCGGTAAGGAACAAGTCATCAACATAGAGAACCAAGATCAGTGGTTGGTTCTTCACAACCTTAAGTACATGTTGGGGTCAGCTTCGCTTTTGGAGAAGCCCAAGCTCTGAAGATAGATTTCAATCCTCAAATACCAAGCCCTTAGGGCCTACTTAAGCCCATACAAGGATTTCTTAAGTTTGCATACATGGGACTCCTTCCCATGAACTACAAACCCCTCAAGTTGTTGTATGTATACTTCTTCCTCAACTTTACCATTGAGAAAGATAGTATTCACATCCATTTGGTGAAGTTTTCACCCCAGAACTGAAGTAAGGGAAATTATGGCTCAAATAGTGGTGTACCTGGCACAGGAGGGAATGTCTCATCATAGTCTATCCCTTCTTTATGTGAGAAACCACAACCTACAAATATTGCTTTATATTTTTCAATACTTCCATCAACTGCATGTTTGATTTTATAAAGCCACTTGGAAGTTACTACATACTTCCCTTTCGGTTTAGGAACCACTTCCCACACATCATTTTGCATGATAGATTTGTATTCTTCCACCATTTCATTTTTCCATACATGTTGCTTCGCAGCTTCCTCCTAGGTGGAGGGTTCTGAATCATTGATATGACTCATCTGATCTACATATCCTGAAAATATTTCAAGTCTCTTTCGCTCTCTAAATGAGCCTAGTGGTGCTCCATTATTTTCTACCTCTTGCAGAATGTCTCGACATCATGCATATCTCCTCTTAGTAGGAGGTTCATCAAGAGATATTTCTATCAAATCTACTAGCTCTTTAGGATCAAACGAATCTACAAACTCTTCTAGCTTCTCCCTCTCAACATCTGAAAGAGGAGAACCATAAGTTGGATCCTCCATCATGGGAGTTGTCTTCCTCCATATCTGAATCACATTGAAGTTCTTTAGAGCGCTTGAATGAAGCCTCTTCATGAAATGTTACATCTCTGCTAACTTCAATGTGCCTTTGACCTGGAACATTGATTCTATAAGTTTTGGAGGATTCGCTATATCCAACAAATGTTTCTTTCTTTTCAGATGGCTCCATCTTTTTCCTCTTCTCTTTTGGCACATGAATGTAGATAGGACAATTGAAAATCTTCAAGTGTCCAACATCTGTTTTTCACTAGTGAAAAATTCTTCAGGAGTATTTTCTCCTAGGATAGCATGAGGACTTATGTTCTATTATAAATAGCATTGTTGGAGGATTTTTCCCATAAGGAAGTGGGAAGATCCTGATCACACATCATAGCTTTTGTAGCCTCACATATTGTTTTGTTATTTCTTTCAGCAACCCCATTCTACTGGGGGTTGTAAGGTACAGTCAGTTGTCTTTTTATCCCTACCTCTCGGTAGAAGTCATTAAAATCATGAGACTCGAACTCTCCTCTATTATCAGATCTCAAAGCATGAACGTGCTTTCCATTCTAATTCTCAACCAGTGCTTTAAACTCTTTAAATTTGTTGAAAGTTTCACTCTTTGCCTTCAGAAAATAGATCCATGACTTGCAAGAGAAGTCATCTATGAAAAGCACATATTACAGATTACCACTCAAGGATGGTGCAGACATGGGACCACATAGATATAAATGAATCAAGTCCAAGATCCCTTTAAATCTTTTAGTAATGTTTGGAAATATTTTCTTGATGTTTTTACCAAGAGTGCAACCCCTGCAAATAACATCATGCTCAAATTGAAATGCATGCATACCTTTTACCATATTTTGTAAGCCAGGTAGCACTTTGAAATGAAGATGACCAATCCTCCTATGCCATAGTTCACAAGGAATGACAATGTCATGGATCATGGCTTTAATGAAATTTCCAGGAACTTTGTGGAGACCTCCTTCTCTAACCCCAATCATGGCTGCAGAATTCAAGTCTGAATTCTTAGGCCACAAGAGCGCTTTGTTGTCCATAAAGATTACTCTGAAACCTTTATATTCTAGGACTAAAACAGGCAAGAAGTTATTCTTTAGACCAAGAACATATAGAATATCATCAACATGGAGTACATCACCTGAATTCAATTGAAAGGAAGTGGATCCAACTCTTTGGATTGAATAGGTAGTATTATATCCAAGATCCACCTGACATGAGAACTTCTTTTCCTTCAGATCTAAAATAGCGCTCCTAAATCCAATCATGTGCTTGGATGTGCCACTATATACCAACCATGTCTCAACACTAGTGGTAATGGATACAAATAGGGATAATACAAGATAGTACTCCTTCCTTATCTCCTGATCATTGGAAAAATTATTTCTTGTAGGTTCGTCTTCTATAGCAGTAGAAGCATGAAACCTACCCTTGAAATTTCCTCTTTGCTTTGCACAAAATCTCTTGCAAAGTGACCCTTCTTATTGCAATTGAAGCATTTAACTTTAGACTTATCAAAGTTCTTGTTGTAATCATTTTTCTTTGGATGAGGAAACTTCTTATGAGAAAAGGATTTATTTGCTCTCTTCATTTGTGCTGCAATAGTAAGGTTCTCTTCTTTGGAGGAAGTATATTTGCTATGGATTTTCCCTTCTTCTTGTAGGCAATCATGCCACAATATTTCAAATTTTGGTTGCGCTTCTCGACCATTTATTGCAGCCAAGAATGTCTCCCATGAATATTGAAGGCCATCGATAGCAGTCTGTATGAGATCATCATCACCAATTGTTACACCAATGCTCATGAGTTTATCTCTTACTTGAGAGATCTTTGTGAAGAAGGAAGAAACCAGTTCGCCCTTCTCCATCTTCAGATTCCGAAGTTTGTTCTTCAATGCTCTCTTTTGATTTGGAGCCTTATTCTCATAAAGATTTGTCAAAGTGACAAAACATTCCTTTGTTGTATTCAATGGAGTAATCACTGGCATCAAATTGTCTTTCAGAGAATCACAAATGGTTCTCTTTGATTTGGCTTGATTCTTCTTGAAATTAGTGCACCCTGCATTAGTAGTAGGCAATTCAACAACACTGGATACGTATCCATCCATATCATGCTCTTCTAGGATATTCAAAATCCTGGCCTTCCAAGTATCAAAATTTGAAGTTCCTTCAAGTCGGTCTTCCAGTCTTACTGAGATTGAAGCCATTAATCTTCAAGTACTGTGCTAAAATTTTTCGACTTAGGAACAACATAGGCTCAAGCTTGATTTCAAAACTTAGCTCATTCACACCCTAAGCTCTGATACCATGTTAATTTTTTTATCTTAATGCAGAATTATAGTAGTACTTGAAATCAAATGGATAATCATCAAGCATAAACATTCACATGAGACACAGAATTTACCCTGGGGAAACCCTATAGTACTTGAGGGAGAAAACCCCAACAAAATCTTCCTTAGAATATTGATATATAGCAGAAAATGTCTTTACAATGAGCAGATTGCATTAAGAACCCATGGTGCATTATCAGAGATAAATACTAAGCACCCCTAGTGCAATCATAGAGCAAGAGAGAAGATGGAAGAATATAACTCAAAATAATATCCTACACAAAACCAATTCACTGATTTTGATCACATGCACAATGAATGTGAATTTCCTTCAAGAGAGAAGAGAATTCGCTCTCACATTGAATTCATCAATCCTACATAACATATCTATATCATACTTCTCATGCTTCGGCTTCTATTTTTATCTTCTGACTTCGGGATGAACTTACCCATCATCTAGATGCTAGGTCACTTAGTTAGGAGGCTAACTCAAGTGTTATCATGCAAGTGTTGTAACTCAAGTGCCGCAACTCAAGTGTCGTAACTCAAGTGTTGTCTTTTAGTTCAACTTAAGTGTCGTCTTTTAGTTTAACTCAAGTGTTGACATGCAAAACACTTTAGTTAAATATATCTTCTTATTAACACTTAGTTAACTCTTTTAACTGAAGTCATTCTTGATAACATCACTGAAGTGAACAATTCGAATTCTCTTTTAATTAACTGAAGTCTTTCTTGTTAACATCACTGGAGTTTAACAATTCGAGTTCTCTCTTATTTAACTAAAGTCTTTATCATTACTGAGCAAATCGAGTTCTCTCGTATCTTATCACATATAATCTTTATCTCTTGGTCTTATCTGCATGGTCCACATGTACCAACTTTAATTTATCTATCATATCAAATATACTAAGGAGAGTTTTCCAATGATGTGATCATATTGTTCTACAATCGTTCCAAGCAGTCATATGCTAAAGTAATTCACTCTAGAATTGTCCAAAATCTAAAAGAGACTTAATTGCTCAACCATGGTTAGTAGTACATCACACACCATTCATGATTCAACATGCAAAGCATTCGACATGCAAAGCATTACCTCAACACATGAGGCACCACCTCAACACATGGGGATCTGTCTTGACATACAAGACCTTATGCTTGACAAACAAGACTGTACAACACCATCACTTTTACAAACAAAGCACTTACCTCTACACATGAGTCTTATTCATTATTGAGTCCAAATCATGATTCTTCTCCAAGTTTCCTGAGTCCAACTCAGGACCCTATAAGGAACTTGTAACATACCCTTTTTGCTGGAAAACAGTTTGTGTTAGCAAACATTATGATAACTTTTATTGTAAAGTTTTATGTTGGACAGGTGTCCAAGGATGACTATAATTTGCACAATATATTATTATTAAATAAATAAAATAGGAGACAAACACCTAAGAGAACTGTTGAAAGAGTGCTTATTGATCCACTAGGTGGAATGGAATCTGGGGTAGAAGGAAATGGACAAGCGGCAGCATCATGATGCAACTAAATAGCTATTGGTATGGGACAACTCCCTTGAAATGTGGTCATAGTGCCCTAAAATATGGGACTGGAACTTGAGGCTCATTTATTCCAAAGTGACCACTAAATACCTAGGCAGTCTATATAATAGACATCAAATTTTGAACTGAGGTTCATCACTTTTCCTGACGAGGAAATTTACCTTGGGGTTTTGCTGTGTTTGCACCCAAGATATTTTATGAGGGGATATGCTATATTGTTGATCATGTTGTGAGTCTGCCAAACTCTTATTGAGTTCAGGAGGTTGATGCTGAGTGGAGAAGGCATGTTATTTTCGGAGGTCGATGCTGAGTGTTGAAGGCATTTTGAGTGCCTTGCTTCTACACAGATTCCACCCATTTAATGGTTCAGTAATCAGGCTCGGGGGTTCACAAGAAGCTAGCAGTTGAGCTACTTCTTCTGAAATAGGTTGGGAGGAACAGGCCTCCTTGGGTGTTTGTCAGCCCTATCTACATTTACAAGTTCTATTCGTTTATCTATTATTAAGTATTTAAATCTGTTTATTTCAAGTATTTAATTTTAAATTACAGAATGTGTTATGGTTTAGTTACCCCTACTTTTAGTTTTCTGAAAACAAATTAAATTTAGGAATAGAATTGATGAATGAAGTAAATATTCTTTGCATTTTTCCCCATGCTATAGGAACTGCATCGTACTCTAGTACAGAGATAAATTAAGTCGGATAGATCAAGATAGGCAAATAGCCAAGTGAATGAGAAGATAAAATTGTTATAATTTCTCAAGTTTGCTGCTTACTGTTAAATTCCTGTATATACATTTACAGTGTCATCATTATCATTTATTTATAGATAACTGTCTTCCTAATAAATATGAAATGTTTTCTCTGTTTATAAACATCTCTGTCTCAACACAAATAGATTTATGTTCTAACAGTATAAGAATTGTTTCTCTGTATTACAGTATTTAGAATGTACATGTCTATATTATGATAGATATGGATTTAATTTCAATATACAGCAGAGTGATATTTCCCTTTTGAAAACAATGTAAAGTCAGCAAAAATTCCAACTATTACATGCACATATTTACACATTGTTTTATATTATAAATTTCATAGTGGAAATCAAGACATTTATCGACTTATGCTATAACCCTAAATAGTGTATCAACTTTCATCATATAGTCACATTTTCATTTTAAACAATTTAAACTCTGTATCTATCTATTGCATGATTTCATCTAAGATATAGAATCGTTACAATTTAAACAGAACCGAGTTATGGTTAGCATTACTAATTCTCATCGCAGGTTTCCAATATAAACTTATATCAAACATTGTGCTATTTCTCATAAATCGACACAGTTAACACTTGAACCCACCATAAGCAATAATCCAAACCGAGAGTTTATTTCCATAAAAACCAAACGTTTACACAGTAATTCATTCCTACAGGTCGAACAATTACATTCTTAACATATTTTCCAGGATTTAGTTAACATAAATGTCTGTAGGATAATTCTAAACAGAAATAGCAAAAACATCAGTTTGATGTCGAGACTTTATCGAAAAGCACAATCAACAACTATACATTCCAAAACAAAGACAAACCCTAACCCTGGAATCTTCATCAGAGTGAAACGCAGCAACATTCTATAAAAACGACGAACTATTTACAAGCCGAAACATTCCATAGTTTTCCAAACATCTGTCATTATCCATTGAAACATAATTTATTACATTATCACAAGTTTGTGAGAGAGAACAACTCCATACGACAGTTACAACAGATCATGCTCGTGCCTTTTTGGGTCGAGGAATTACCCTCCCCAATTCCTTTCCATTTTACAAACCCTAACTTGATGAAATACAAAACTCTCCGAGATCAACACGAAGACACAGAAAAAACACATGTCGGCCAACACTTCCCATCTAACCAGAGTACAAGGCAACCTCCGAGGCTTATCGATTAGTGTAGCCGTAGCCAACTTCCAACGCTCAGACTGGAGAAGCCACTGAACATTGTACCTGCAAATACAACGAAGACGTGGTTAAAACAGTATTCCTTAAAAGAATGATTACAGTATCGAATGCAACAACCATTATTGTTTAATGCTCGTGAAAGGAAGCTATAGGAAGGAGATTCAAAGTGCATTACCTTTCTATATTGGTACAAACCGAAGACGTCAGACAGAAGGAAACCCCACACCGAGCTATCAACTTTAAAATAGTGAAACAGTGCCGAGAAGTGTATCAACCATGGCGAGGACCTGGCCATTCATCATGAACCCTGTTTAAAAGATAAAACCCTCAATAGGTCTGAGAGTCGAACCACATCAAGAGATCAGACCCAAGTTGCAAACCATAACAATTATCCACTGTATAAGGAACTGGAGAGCTCGTCTCTATAACCTACACAAGTCACGAGTTCAAAACGCAAGAGCTACGCCTCTACAGGAAAAACAATAACCCTACAAACCCTCAGCCTGTCGGCCAAACGCAGAGCCACCACTATCAAATGCCAAAGATCACAATAAAATCATTGATCGAAGCAAAGGTAGGGTTTAACCACATTCATTGAAACCCTGCCAGATCAACGGCGAAGAACACCGGGTTAGATTCACGAAACCACAAGCCATCTACCTTATTAAATGAGCCATCATTGCAATTGCCACGAAGGAGCCATCTCATTAACTAGTGAACCAGTATGTCTACACATCATCACAAGGGTGGTTATCACCACGGTATTGGCACGTGATCGAGCTCTTACACCATCCACGATGGAACTCCAATATCTCGAAAGTTGCATGCATTCAATGGATAGGTTACGGTTACATCTGCCAACCTGTAACATTTAACGTTCACATCATAACATTCAATACTTTGGACATAGCATATGGTAAGGTCATAATGAACCACACTATCACGACATTGTTTTATAAATTTAGGATAGATATTCGCTAGGATTTGCATAGTATCACATATTTGCATAGTGTCACATAGGGTTACACTAGTGCACACAACGCACATTTCCTAATGTGATATATATATATATATTTAGAGTTTTGATAATGTTTCAAAATACATTACAATTAGACTATATAAATAATCAAAGAAGATTGTTTACACATACATTCTATTGTATGGTGATACATTCTATTGTATGGTGTAATGAAATTCATGTCGATAAATCAATTTATCACTACCATTGTGGAGTATAGTCCCTAGGCATAATATTAAAACAATTATACATAGAATTTCTACAAATTGCCTTGGAGGGAAAATATAGACAGTTACGTACAGCTCAACACGAAACTTAAATGAAAGTTATATATATTTCTGAGTACAAAACTAAGACACGATCGATATAGACCTTCTCATGATTCAAATACAAGTTTATAATTTACATTATTTAAGATGCACTGTTTGCATCAGTAGTCATTTTCAGACATCTTTATCATTGAACGACTTTAAGTCTCGAACCAAGATTACTAGAAAAACTGTTGGTCACTTGTCGCAACTTTAAATCCTTACCTGTAAACTGCCACAAGTACGAATTCACATGCTTTAGCACGAATGCTAAGTAAGCCTCGGGGCGTCCGTAGGACCCCTTCATCAATCAACAAAAGCACATTAGTCAAACTAGCTGAATCATCAATCATAACAACGACAATAGAAGTTTGCAATAGTACAGTTGAGTATGAATAACATCAGGATATAAACGTAAATCATTTAGTCACAAATCTTATACTTTAAACTAGCATGGCATTTAGTACAGCAAAGATAACCTTTTATGCATTGTTTTATTTCCGCACACATTAAATAAGCATTAATTGTCATGTCGAAAACTTTTAAATTTTTGTGATTTTTTTTGGGATGTTACATGTGGTATCAGAGCGAGGTTCAAACCCTAGGCCTGATTTAGGCTCATGCATGCAAACAGAAAACCAATCAGAAAATTTATGTTACTAACTTTTGCAATTTTATTTTATTTTTGCACAGAACAGATTGACCTTTAAATTGCAGGTATGGAAATACCAGAAGAATCAGCAAAGGACAGATCTCCTCATAATGAACGTATTAATCATAATAATTCTGAAGGAATCTATGTTGAATTAAATAACCAGTCTTCTGAAATTTTACGCACTGTACAAGATTTAAAATTTGAGTTAAAAGCTGTTAAAGAAGAAAATGAAGGGATCCTTAAGGTACAGGAAGAGTTACAACAGAATTTAAAAGGAAATTGTCATAGTGATGAAAGGCAGAAAATCAGAATTGAAGGCTGATTCTGAAACAATGTTCCACCAACATAAGCATAAGAAGACAAGAAATGATAAAAGGAACAGTTACTCATCCTCTAAATCTGATCCAAGTAATGATGATATTAATTATGACAGCAGTAACAGTGAATGCTGCTCTAAAAAGAGAAAACATAAACATCATGAACAAATTACAGGTGAATTTAAAAGGATTAAGCCACCCACCTTTAATGGCAAAAGTGAGAAAGGTGAGACAGCAGAGGCTTGGTTGTCTGGAATGAAGAAGTACTTGAATATTTATGACTACTCTTCTCAACTGAAAGCCAAGATGGCTATTTACAATCTGACCGGGAAGGCAGATATTTGGTGGCAGGATCTTAAAAGAATCAAGAGTATAAAAGAAAAAGAAGTAACTTCGACTATGTTTAAAAAGAAGTTTTTGTCGGAACAATACTTTGAAGATAAGTCAAAGGAGTTTTACGATTTAAAGTTGGGTACAATGAACATGAAAGAACTGTGCGGCAAGTTCCTTAGCTTGTTGAGGTATGTGCCCTATATGTTCGAGGAAAAGCCTAAAGTGCAAAGGTTTCTCAATTGTTTACCTTTTAATATAAAAGACCGTATTGAGTATGATAATCCTTCCACTTTGGAAGAGGCCATGAGGAAGGAAAATTTTTGTTTTGATCAAAACAGAAAAAGAGAAGGAACAACTGGCTGGAATGGCAGTAAGAATAATCAGTTTGACTATAAAAAGAAGAATTTTAATCATAATTCTGTAGGTTTTAAGAAAAATTTTAATAACAGAAATTTTCCTAATAACTACAGGAATAATGCACCTCAGAATTTTACTGCTGCAAGAAATGTACCTAACACTAATAATCACAGCAATAACAATTATAACAACAACAGGTATGCTGAACAGAAAGGACCCATGAAGTGCTATGAATGTGGCGGACCACATAAGAGAGCAGATTGCCCACGCAACAAGAGGACAGCCAACAATATTCATACTATGCAAGTAGAACCTACAGTTGGAGATATCGCAAGAGAAATGCCCAGGATAAATGCAGCACTGGAAAACCGTCAAGCGAACCATCAAACATCCATGGTCGAAATTGAAGGTGTGATACAAAACGAGTCTATTTCTATTCTAATAGATCCAGGTGCAAATCTGAGTTATATTTCACCTACTTTAGTAAACTGTTGCAAGCTAAAAATAGAGAAATTTGATAATGCATGGTTAGTTCAGCTTGCAACAGGAACTAAAAGAAAAGTTGCAGATTATGTCAAGGATTGTGAAGTATTTTTAAGTTAGTTGAAAACACAAATTAATCTGAATGTTTTACCCTTAGGGTCATATGATTTGTTGATTGGTATGGATTGGCTTGAACAGCATAGAGTTTTACTGAATTGTTATGACAAAACTTTTACATGTGTAAAAAATGAAGGTAATACAGAAACAGTAAAAGGAATTCATAGGAAGATTTCAGTAAGGCAGATTTCTATTTTACAAGTAAAGAGAGCTACCAGAAAATGTTGTAAAATGTTTGTTGTTAATGTTGTTAATGACGAGTGTACATCTAAAGAAGACAAATTAAAACTAGAGGATATTCTCATCCTTATGGACTTTTCTGACGTATTCCCGGAAGAAATTCCAAGATTACCTCTGAAAAGGGAACTTCATTTCACCATTGAGTTAGTACTAGGTGCGGTACCAAACTCGAAGGCCCCCTATAGGATGAATATTCTGGAGTTAAATGAGTTAAAATCTCAGTTGAAAGAATTAATAGATAAAAACTACATAAGGCCCAGTGTGTCTCCTTGGGGAGCACCAGTAATTTTTGTTAAAAAGGACGGTACCATGCATTTGTGCATTGATTACCGTCAGCTTAATAAAATGACGATTAAGAACCGATATCCCTTACCCCGCATAGACGATCTGTTTGATCAAGTACGCGGAGCAGAGATATTCACTAAAATTGATTTAAGGTCGGGTTATCATCAAGTTCGGATAAAAGACGAGGACATATTCAAAACTGCATTCAGAACGCGTTATGGACACTATGAGTTCTTAGTTATGCCTTTTGGGCTAACCAATGCACTAGCAGTGTTCATGTGCTTAATGAACAACGTTCTGCATAAATATTTGGATAAGTTCATAGTGGTATTCATTGATGATATTCTGATTTACTCAAAAACTAAAGAAGAGCATGACGAACATTTAAAAATCATTTTACAAGTACTTAGAGAACATCAGCTTTACGCTAAGTTCAGTAAGTGTGATTTTTATAAAGATAAAATTCAGTATTTGGGTCATATAATTTCTAAAGAGGGTATTTCTGTTGATCCTGATAAGATAAAAGCAATTAATGAATGGCCTGTCCCAAAAGGCGTAACTGATGTACGATCATTCATGGGAATAACGGGTTATTATAGAAAGTTTATTGAAGGGTTCTCTAGAATTGCTAACCCCGTCACTTCTTTGCATAAGAAATAAAAGAAATTCGTATGGGATCAAAAGTGTCAAGAAAGTTTTAATAAGTTAAAAGAGTTATTAACTATGGCACCCATCTTAAAAATTGTAGGTCCCAATAAGGATTTCATTGTATGCACGGATGCATGCAACGATGGACTTGGAGGGGTCTTAAGTCAGGAAGGTCATGCAATTGCTTTTGAGTCAAGTTAAAAATACATGAAAAGAATTATGCTACTTATGATCTTGAGTTGGCAGCCGTAATACATGCATTAAAAATGTGGCACCATCACTTGATCGGAAGAAAATTCATTTTAATGACTGATAATAAGGGCTTAAAGTATTTATTGGATCAAACAAATCTTAACGCAAGGCAAGCTAGGTGGTTAGCTTTCCTTAGCGAGTACGATTTTGAGATTCATCACATTAATGGAAAGGAGAATAAGGTTGCTGATGCTTTGAGCAGAAATGCTAGATTGAGTTTTGTGGCAGCAATCAGTACTTTTAAGACTGATCTGGAAAATCAGATCGAAGAAGGAATTAAGCAAGACAAAAATTACCAAAAATTACATGATAAAGTGGCTGAAAATTCATCTGAAAATTTTATAATAGATTACTGTATTAATGAAAAAGGCTTCTTAACATATAAAAATAGAATTTATGTACCTAATATTTCGAAGGTTAAGTTGTTGATTTTAGACGAAGTTCATAAGAGTCCTTATTCAGGACATCCTGGTTATCAAAAAATGATAACTATGTTAAGAAATGAGTATTTTTGGCCCAATATGAAGAGTGAAGTTGCTGAATATATAGATAGATGTTTTGAATGTCAGACTATCAAAGCTGAACACCAACATCCAGCTGGACTATTGCAGCCTTTACCAATTCCAGAATGGAAATGGGAAATTATAAGCATTGATTTTATTACACGTTTGCCTAAAAATCAGAAGCAGAATGACTCAATTATGGTTGTTGTTGATAAACTTAGTAAAGCTGCTCATTTTATTCCTATTAAAACTACTTTCAAGGCTTCTAACATTGCAGATATTTTCATGAAGCAAATTTTTCATTTACACGGAATTCCAAAGGTAATTATTTCAGACTGAGACTCTAAGTTCACTGGAAATTTTTGGACATCACTGTTTAAAGGATTAAATACTAAATTAAATTTCAACACTTCTTTCTACCCACAAACTGATGGTCAAACAGAAAGGGTAAATCAGATTTTAGAAAACATGTTAAGATTGTATGTTAAAGATCAGCCATCTAAGTGGGAAGATTACTTACATTTAGCAGAATTTTCATACAACAATCATTATCAAGCATCTGCTAAGTTAAGTCCATTTGAAATTTTGTATGGAAGAAAATATTGTACTCCTATTTCTTGGGATAATCCTGTAGACAGATTAATGTTAGGACTAGATTTATTGAAAGAAATGGAGCTAACCATGAAACATGTTCAAAGTAACTTAAAGGTTTCCCAAGATCGGCAGAAAAGCTATGCTGATTTGAAACACACTGAAAGAGAATTTCAGGTAGGAGACCATGCTTTTATAAAGGTAAAGCCCAAGAAAAGTTCTTTGAAGCTTGGGAGTTGTGCTAAAATAGCACCAAGGTATTGTGGACCATTCGAAATCCTATCAAGAATTGGAGTTGTTGCATATCAATTGGCATTCCCATATAATTTAAAAATCCACAATGTTTTTCACGTTTTTGTTTTAAAGAAGTATGTGCACGATGCTACTCATGTGTTGAATTGGAATGACATACAAGTGGAACCCGAATGATATTTTCAGGTGGAACCGGACTGTATTCTCAACTGAAGGGAAATTATGCTTTGGAATCGCACCATAGGGCATGTAAAGGTGCAATGGAAGCACCTTAGCCCTGATGAAGCTACTTGGGAACTGGAAAGTAATATGCGGGAAGCATATCCAGTTCTGTTCCATGAGGAAATTGATGATGAATAAGCAACATCGAGGACGATGTTGAGCTTAAGTGGGGGTGTTTGTAACATACCCTTTTTGCTGGAAAACACTTTTTTGTTAGCAAACATTATGATAAATTTTATTGTAAAGTTTTATGTTGGACAAGTGTCCAAGGATGACTGTAATTTGCACAATATATTATTATTAAATAAATAAAATAGGAGACAAACACCTAAGAGGACTGTTGAAAGAGTGGTTATTCATCCACTAAGTGGAATGGAATCTGGGGTAGAAGGCAATGGACAAGTGGCAGCATCATGATGCAACTAACTAGCTGTTGGTATGGGACAACTCCCTTGAAATGTGGTCATAGTGCCCTGAAAGATGGGACTGGAGCTTGAGGCTCATTTATTCCAAACTGACCACTAAAGACCTAGGCAATCTATATAATAGCCATCAAATTTTGAACTGAGGTTCATCACTTTTCCTGACGAGGAAATTTACCTTGGGGTTTTGCTTTGTTTACACCCAAGAGATTTGATGAGAGGATATTCTATGTTGTTGATCATGTTGTGAGTTTTCTAAACTCTTATTAAGTTCAGGAGGTTGATGCTGAGTGGAGAAGGCATGTTATTTCAGGAGGTTGATGCTGAGTGTTGAAGGCATTTTGAGTGCCTTGCTTCTACACAGATTCCACCCATTTAGTGGTTCAGTAATCAGGCTTGGGGGTTCACAAGAAGCCAGGAGTTGAGTTGCTTCTTCTGGAATAGGTTGGGAGGAACAGGCCTCCTTGGGTGTTTGTCGGCCCTATCTACATTTACAAGTTCTATTCGTTTATTTGTTATTAAGTATTTAAATCTGTTTATTTCAAGTATTTAATTTTAAATTACAGAATGTGTTATGGTTTAGTTACCCCTACTTTTAGTTTTCTGAAAACGAATTAAATTTAGGAATAGAATTGATGAATGAAGTAAATATTCTCTGCATTTTTCCCCATGCTATAGGAACTGCATCGTACTCTAGTACAGAGATAAATTAAGTTGGATAGATCAAGATAGGCAAATAGCCAAGTGAATGAGAAGATAAAATTGTTATAATTTCTCAAGTTTGCTGCTTACTATTAAATTCCTGTATATACATTTACAGTGTCATCATTATCATTTATTTATAGATAACTGTCTTCCTAATAAATATGAAATGTTTTCTCTGTTTATAAACATCTCTGTCTCAACACAAATAGATTTTTGTTCTAACAGTATAAGAATTGTTTCTCTGTATTACAGTATTTAGAATGTACGTGTCTATATTATGATAGATATAGATTTAATTTCAATATACACCAGAGTGATATTTCCCTTTTGAAAACAATGTACAGTCAACAAAAATTCCAACTATTACATGCACATATTTACACATTGTTTTATATTATAAATTTCATAGTGGAAATCAAGACATTTATCGACTTATGCTATAACCCTAAATAGTGTATCAACTTTTAGCATATAGTCACATTTTCATTTTAAACAATTTAAACTATGTATCTATCTGTTGCATGATTTCATCTAAGATATAGAATCGTTACAATTTAAACAGAACCGAGTTATGTTTAGCATTACTAATTCTCATTGCAGGTTTCCAATATAAACTTATATCAAACATTGTGCTATTTATCATAAATTGACACAATGAACACTTGAACCCACCATAAGCAATAATCCAAACCGAGAGTTTATTTCCATAAAAAACAAACGTTTACACAGTAATTCGTTCCTACAGGTTGAACAGTTACATTCTTAACATCTTTTCCAGGATTTAGTTAACATAAATGTCTGTAGGATAATTCTAAACAGAAATAGCAAAAACATCAGTTCGATGCCGAGACTTTATCAAAAAGCAGCATCAACAACTATACATTCCAAAACAAAGACAAACCCTAACCCTGGAATCTTCATCAGAGTGAAACGCAGCAACATTCTATAAAAACGACGAACTATTTACAACCCGAAACATTCCATAGTTTTCCAAACATCTGTCATTATCCATTGAAACATAATTTATTACATTATCACAAGTCTGTGAGAGAGAAAAAATCCATATGACAGTTACAACAGATCAGGCTCGTCCCTTTTTGGGTCGAGGAATTACCCTCCCCAATTCCTTTCCATTTTACAAACCCTAACTCGATGAAATACAAAACTCTCCGAGATCAACACGAAGACACAGAACAAACACATGTCGGCCAACACTTCCCATCTAACCAGAGTACAAGGCAACCTCCGAGGCTTACCGGTTAGTGTAGCCATAGCCAACTTCCAATGCTCAGACTAGAGAAGCCACTGAACATTGTATCTGCAAATACAACGAAGACATGGTTAAAACAGTATTCCTTAAAAGAATGATTACAGTATCGAATGCAACAACCATTACTGTTTAATGCTCGTGAAAGGAAGCTACAGGAAGGAGATTCGAAGTGCATTACCTTTCTATATTGGTACAAACCGAAGATGCCAGACAAAAGGAAATCCCACACCGAGCTATCAACTTCAAAACAGTGAAACAGTGCCTAGAATTGTATCAACCATGGCGAGGACCTGGCCATTCATCATGAACCCTATTTAAAAGATAAAACCCTCAACAGGTCTGAGAGTCGAACCACATCAAGAGATCAGACCCAAGTTGCAAACCATAACAATTATCCACTGTACAAGGAACTGGAGATCTCGGCTCTATAACCTACACAGGTCATGAGTTCAAAACACAAGAGCTACGCCTCTACAGGCAAAACAATAACCCTACAAACCCTCAGCCTGTCGGCCAAACGCAGAGCCACCACTATCAAATGCCAAAGATCACAATAAACTCATTGATCGAAGCAAAGGTAGGGTTTAACCACATTCATTAAAACCCTGCCAGATCAACGGCGGAGATCACCGGGTTAGATTCACGAAACCACAAGCCATCTACCTTATTAAATGAGCCATCATTGCAATTGCCACAAAGGAGCCACGAAGGAGCCATCTCATTAACTAGTGAACCAGTATGTCTACACATCATCACAAGGGTGGTTATCGCCACAGTAATGGCATGTGATCGAGCTCTTACACCATCCACGATGGAACTCCAATATCTCGAAAGTTTGCATTCAATGCATAGGTTACGGTTACATCTGCCAACCTGTAACATTTAACGTTCACATCATAACATTCAATACTTTGGACATTGCATATGGTAAGGTCGTAATGAACCACACTATCACGACATTGTTTTATAAATTTAGGATAGATATTCGCTAGGATTTGCATAGTATCACATATTTGCATAGTGTCACATAGGGTTACACTAGTGCACACAACGCACATTTCCTAATGTGATATATATATATATTTAGAGTTTTGATAATGTTTCAAAATACATTACAATTAGACTATATAAATAATCAAAGAAGATTGTTTACACATACATTCTATTGTATGGTGATACATTCTATTATATGGTGTAATGAAAGTCATGTCGATAAATCAATTTATCACTACCATTGTGGAGTATAGTCCCTAGGCATAATATTAAAACAATTATACATAGAATTTATACAAATTGCCTTGGAGGGAAAAGATAGACAGTTACGTACAGCTCAACACGAAACTTAAATGAAAGTTATATATATTTCTGAGTACAAAATTGAGACACGATCGATACAGACCTTCTCATGATTCAAATACAAGTTTATAATTTACATTATTTAAGATGCACTGTTTGCATCAGTAGTCATTTTCAGACATCTTTATCATTGAACGACTTTAAGTCTCGAACCAAGATTACTGGAAAAATTGTTGGTTACTTGTCGCAACTTTAAATCCTTACATGTAAACTGCCACAAGTACGAATTCACATGCTTTAGCACGAATGCTAAGTAAGCCTCGGGGCATCCGTAGGACCCCTTCATCAATCAACAAAAGCACATTAGTCAAACTAGTTGAATCATCATTCATAACAACGACAATAGAAGTTTGCAATAGTACAGTTGAGTATGAATAACATCAGGATATAAACATAAATCATTTAGTCGCAAATCTTATACTTTAAACCAACATGGCATTTAGTACAGCAAAGATAACCTTTTATGCATTGTTTTATTTCCGCACACATTAAATAAGCATTAATTTTCATGTCGAAAAATTTTAAATTTTTGTGATTTTTTTTGGGATGTTAGAGAACTACCTCTTGGCACACAAGATTGACTTGGAGAATGACTCATGATGCTATAACTTTAACAGTTACAGGCACCTTGTGCAAACTCAACTAGCTTGGGGTCCATAATACCCACCCCATGCAACACCAAGAAGGTACCCCTTCATCACTCAATAGTCCCTCAGGCGTCGCCTTCCTCTAGGTTCTATACTAGTGTGTGTGTAGAAAGACCACCCAAACCCCACTATTCCACCAAGAGGTCACAACCTTCACTAGTCTCTTAGCCAGATCCACACTCTACACCACTCTAGTACTCAATACCAGTAATCGACCTCGCGTAGACTTGATTTGTTTTGGGTCCACAACACCTTCCCCACACAAAACACACAATTTTTATTCTAGTGTGTGCGTAAAAATACCATCGAACCCCGCTAATCCACTAGGAGTTCGCACAACCACTATTGGATCTCAATACACTCGGTGCTCAACACTCTATTCACTCTTCAAGGGTCACAATAAATCAAGTTGGACAAACAATCAAATTTGTTTTACCTCTAGAACCACATACATATCATGCAGACTCGCCTAGCTTGGGGTCCACAATACCTTCCTCCAAATGATATACCAGCATGTGCATAGAAAGATCTCCTAAACCCCGGATCATCTACCTATAGGATCTGTTTTCCCATGTCTTACAAATCTTGGTTGCGCACAACCAATGGCTCCAAGGAATCACTTCAATCATTGTCCAACAAACCACTCTGTTACAACGAGACTAATGGGCAGTTATACTCAAGTTGACATCAAGAACAATGAAACAATACATCTCAAGCGTGCGACTAAGGATTCATGATGCTAGTCCGACTCAGACCACTTGGAATAGACTTTGTCACACAAGTCTTCAACATAAGTTAGGGTTCTTAGGCTCAAGCTAATAGCTAGGTAATTCGACACCACTCTACTACCTAGATCACCAAAGGAATGCATAACAATTATGCTCTTCAACTTCCTCTTCAGCTCACAGTTATGACCATGAACCAAATCTTAGATCCACTCTCCACTATGTCACTATTCAAGTTTGTCTTCCTCTCAGGAAAGGGTTGACTATTCTCCATAGATCAGAATAGATAGATTGGTCAATGGATGGATGCGTGAAGAATAATAATATGAATTGCACACAAGGCAGAGTGATATAGATACACCCATGAAGGACCAATTTACTTGACCACGTAAACTCATTAACTGGCTAATAGTCTCGCTAGCAATCTAACTTCTAGACATACTGATAGGCTACTATGCCACCCCCAACTAACAGGAAATTTAAGGATGGCATCAATTTGATTGGTTTCTTACCCAATAAGAAACTCCCATCCTAGTTTTGTAGAGTGACTGACACTACTCTGTCACAACTCTGACACAAGGAAACTCAAACCCACACCTTCCTTCACCCAAGACAATAACTATATCAACTACCTCCCTCTTGGAAGCATTAAATGATTGGGGTGCATGAGTCAACTTGACATTTGATGGCTCATCAACCCTCTTTAGGACACTTGGATCTCATCTATTGGATTCATGGATTCAATACATCCTTCCCTAACCTTAGGATGATCATGCTCCATGCTCTTGTTTCCTTGCATAGTCAGCTATGGATTATTTATTATTATCATGCACATGTACATCATTTTACAATACTACTGCGCTTGACCAATGCATGGTTCTCTAACCATATTACTTGCTGATATACACATATATATTCAGGATGTCCATGGTAGGGCCTTTTCCTTGATCTCCTCGCCATGTTCCTTACAATTGTCAACAATATTACACCATTTGCATAATTTATGTCAAGGGTCAAAACTAGGGACATTACTAATGCCCTCTATGAATTGATGCAGTGGTGAACCCAAAGTTGGTGTGAACCCACCGGAGATCGTTTTCAATTGGTATCACTCCTCACGCGAGCTTGAAGATGCATTTCAATCATTTTCTTGGACTACATGTTGAACACCCTCTCCTAGTGTGGGACGAATCCACTAAGTATCACCATCTCTGTCAAGTGCTATACAGTGGTATCGCCATCAAGAGAACGCCATCTCTATCAAAGTATCATGGTAAGTGCATGAAAATTATATAGACTAAAGCGAAAATTATCAATCAATACAAATGTCCTTTAAATAATAGTAAGAAAGCTCAGTAGTGAACAAAATTTTGAATGTATTGAATGAAATATTGAGCCCGATGGAAAGAAGATGGAGGAGAGTTCGAACTAGTTGATGATCACATAGCAATTTGGCTCCATTGTGTTGACAACATCTGCTGGCATCATGAGCACCAAAAGCATTACTTTGTAAAAGGTGGCAAATACATATACCTACATCTTTAGTTCTCCCAAACATTGTTAAAAGCAGTTGTTGAAAGTAGTTTTTCAAGAAATACCTCTACATTCATGCATATGTTGGGTTGTGCATGAACCATATGTTGTGAATAAGGTTATAAGGATTGATTCTATCTTCAATAATAATAATAAATCCTCTTTCAGAAAACAGGCCAGAGTGTAGCTTGTTCCAGGACTACATTGTGTTGCATAGATTGCCATAGGCCTCTTGTTTTAGTGGCATTAACACTACAGCGGATCATTGTCACTCAAGAGCTCTCAAAGAAACCATTCAACTTCATATTCCACTAGAAAACTATCAATCTTAGTACTTGCATATGTTTTCTTGTAAGTGTCAAAATTGAAAAAAGTTGAGCTACATTGTACCTGGGTGCATTCTCAGCTAAGACTGACACCCTTCACTTTTTGAGCTTGTTTGTTGAGTCTTGTTGTAAAAGGGTGGAGTTGCAAGAATACCTTAACTATTTAAGTTAGTATTCAATTTATCAATGGCTAAAATCAATGGTTTGGAAGAGTTACTGAACACTCTACTTCTCTCCTCCATCGACAACACTATCATGGTCAACAAAACAACTCTCACTCATATTTGAAATTGTGTACAAGATTCACAAGATACACTTGAGTTTCTACAACTTTACTCGCAACTCCTATGAGAATAAACACATTCTAAACTTGCTTATGTTCAGAACAATCCTCTTTATGATTCCTTTTAGCATCCTACATAGAATGATTGTTGGCAAGGGATTAGAGAGTAGGAAATGCGGAGCCGACGGCAACAAAGGGGTCATCAACGAAGGAAAAGGACCATTCGCGAAGGATAAGGAGCCGATGGAAGCAAAAGTTTTGGTCTAAGTTAGTTAGAATGGATCATTAGGACCATTTTGTAATGGCCAAGTGCACCTATAAATAGAAATAAGATTGTAAGCTTTAGATATAGTTTGGAATACAAGCATAGCTGAATAGAGGCATAGTGCGAGAAGAAGATCTGAGGAGAAGAACCTTTTGTGCGATTGTAAGCCTAAGGGCATTTTCCTGAGTTGTGAAATATGAGATGATATCTTCACATCTGTTGTGTTTCTGTCTTTTGGATCGATCTATGGAGCATTTATCTGGGTTTGGTTTTGTATTATGAGTAATATGTGGATGTATCTTTTGTTTATCGCAATATGATGTTTTCTTGAGATCGCATTAGATAGTTTCTCAAATAGGTTATGTATCGCAGATTCCTCAAACATGCTTTATTGATTTGTTTAATTCGTTAAGTATGAGATGATAATTCAATTAAGGATTACTAGGGCGATAATGTGATGTTTTAATGCGAATGAAAATCTCTAGTATTGTTGATTGAGAGTGGAAGAGTGCATGTCTTCTCCCAACTGCAAAAAATTGGTTCCTGCAGCCCCCCTTAGACATCTCAGGTGAGACCTCACTCGCTCTGCGGGTGTTGCTGGAAAGGGTAAAACCTTTCTAGGCCGATGCTTAAGGGTGTCTGGTCGATATTTGTTGATAGTAGTGTGAAGTGAACCCCTGTCGACAGAACTGTGTCAACAAATGGTTATGTTTTTGGGACCTTGAAGAAGAAAAGAAGAATACATGTTGTGGCATCCGACGAAACCGAAGATTCAAGACTGGTTTGATAAGAAAATGTGAGAGTTCGTAGAAGAAGAAAATCAGAATCCTGGGCGGACGACAAGCGAATGGTTACAAAAGTACATTTACTCTAATATCCACGAAGTAATCTTCTGCAAATTTCCAATCTCGATGCATGAGTGGTTGGCACAGCTGAATTTCCAGAAGAAAAAATTGCAAGGAGGCGAACTTGATCATTGGACCCCAAAATTGATCCAGTAGCTAAAAAGGGTCAACAATAAGGCGTCAAGCGCTGTCGAGGTATGGGTAGATAGTATTCTGGAAGGCTACATCACTGAATTCGATGTCAACACAATTAAGTCATACAATGATGCGGAAAGGAAGTTTTTCAAAGGACCCAGAGGAAGGTTTATACTGTCACTGAAACTGTGGATTAAAATTCTCATTTGCAAAAAAGGCATACTAAAGATGAATTTCGATGAGTAAAGCTCGGGTGTGCAGAGGCTGTGGGTAACACGTGAATGCAGGTCTGATAAAATGATGCGGGGTAAATGGACATGAGCTAGGACTAAATTCTAAGGGAGGCTGTGGAATATTGTGGTACACTGCGAAGTGGGGTGAGGTTCTGGCAACCAGAGAAGAAGAGGAGGACTGAGATTGAGAGAGAGTCTCCTAAGGAAACAAAAATAGAGAACTGGGAAACGAGACCACAAGGGACTAAGCGACCTTACTGTGACGAAGAAAGAAACCACACTAACCCTGAAGCCGAATAAGGACATACCCAAAGCAACAACGTACCCACAACTCCGTGCACTACGCCAAATTTCGAAGGAATAAATATAAGCTCTCTGTAGGGTTGTCCAATGTGTCAGAATAACGGTAGGAGTAGTGGGTCTGTAAATACCAGCAAGAGACCAAGGATGGCGGGCAACAATGTGAAGATGTTGATATTTCAGGGTAACGGGACCGAGGATCGCGAGAAATACTGGTTTTTATGCGAAGCAGTATAGACAGTGAAGCAAGTCCAAGATGACAATATCAAGAAGGGACAACTAGCGACGACATTCAAGGGGTGTGCGCTAGATTGGTTTATGAAATTCATATAGGTAGCTACAGGGAGTCCTGAGAAAAAACTGTCACAAATCAGGGCGAGATTGATTGATGAGTTTAGGAAACCAAAATTAGAGTCGCAATACATCACAGAACGGAAAGAGATCAAGCAATTTCCTAATGAATCAGTATGGGATTTTGACCAAAGATATACAACTCTGATGGTGAAAGTAAGTTTTGGAATGAGTGATGTACATCACAAGGAATGGTTCAATGCGAGATTAGTACCACACATTCGTATGGCACTAATGCAGTAGAAGATTGCATCCCAAATAGAGGCACTGGAAATTGCGATGAAGCTGGAGGCTTCACCAGTTGAAGAAACGGGGTTAGGTATGAACCAGATCCAAGCGTAGTTAGCAAACCTGACAATCCAACTACAAGACATCAAGAAGGGAAAAGAAGTTCGCGAATAAATATGGTGCATTCAATGTAAATCAGAAGGACATCATAAGGATTAGTGCCTGGAATTTCGCAAATACTTACAGTCGAGCGCACCAAATCCACTCAGTCAAGGAGGAATGCCATGGTATCGAATTTGTCAGACGCGGGGACATCGATCAAAAGAAAGTGTATACTTACAGAAAATGGTGTCAAATCCAGCCAACCTTTTCTAAAATTTATGTCGATCGGTCGGTCACGAAGAGAAGGATTGTAGAGCATATGACTTACTCCAAGAAAGGACCGCGAATACATTTTTTATGAAGGGGGAGGATCAAACCCCTGTACAACAGCAACAACCGTATAATCAGCAACATCCGCACTACAACCAACCACTACCACAGTATAACCAACCACAACTCCACTATAGTCAACCATAGCCATTGTACAACCAACCATCGTCGCATTATGGCCAATCGCAGTATCATCCACCGCAATATAACCAACATCCATACGGTCAACTGCGAGGAGGTTTCAGAGGAGGATTCCGCAGAGGTCAAGGTGGAGGCGTTATTCATGGAGGATATTTTAGGCGAGGTAGAGGTCCAGTTATATGTTATAATTGCAATCAGGATGGACATTATCAAAGGGATTTTTCGAACTTAACTCCACAGTGTACTTATTGCAGTGCAGCGGACCACACTGTTGAGGAATGTCCCCAGTTGATTGCGAAATGGAAAACTAAAAATCCACCCCAACCTCAACTGAATTCGAATCAGAATCAAAATCCACCTTTGAATGTACATAAGATCTTAGAGGAGATAAGAAGTCAACCTGTGAATGTCGCAGTAGTGACCAGAGGGGGGGCTCCGACAGGGGAAGACATGCCACTACCTAGTATTCATCCTACAGAAAGGAAACAAGTTCATTTTGATGTAGAAGTAGAAAGGGAGACCTTTCTAGAAGCGCGAGATACAATGAGAAGGACTAAGCTGCCACCTATTAGCCAGAAAGAACCCGTCTATGAGCTGCAACAAATATTCGATACAACGAACTCACAGAGGCCACCAGGAAGGATCAATACTTTGAGGGATTTCCTAGAAAGTTGTTTGGAACTAGCGAAAGATCAGTATGCGCTAGCAAAGATAGCCAGCCTATTACATCGACAGGAGGATGGACGACAGGATCAGACAGTAAATCGATTACACAAAAAGAAGACAGGGAGAGAAATGAGGATGACTGCGTAGATCGGTGCATTCGATATCAACTCTATCATTCTGGACTTGGGATCATATGTGAATATCTTGACTAAACAAACATGGGAGACAATGGGGAAACCATAGCTGACGTGGTCCCCTGTACAACTTTGAATGGAAAATCAGATCAAGGTCACACCCATTGGTCGATTATGTCACCTCCCAATCGAAATAGAAGGATTAAAGACGTACACAGACTTCGACGTTATAGAGATTGTTGATAACACGAGCCCCTATTCGGTGTTATTTGGGATAGACTGGGCAATGGAGAATCAAGCTGTGATCAACTTTAAGAAAAGAATAATGTCATTTGAAAACCACGACATGAGGTTCGTTTCCCCACTTTATCCATCAGAAGGGTAGAGGTATGTCGAGCCAATGCGGGACGAATTCACCGAAGGATGGGACAACATCTACAACATCTTAGAGGATTACATCAATCCCACCGTTGATGGAGAATTGGGATGACAAAGTGTTAGTCGTACATGTGTTATAAAAGAAGTGTTTATAAATCTCAAATTTGAATGCAAAAAATTATTTTAATATTAAAAAGTATTTATATGGTAAATTTTAAAACAAATAAATAATAAATGTGTTTATTTTATTATTCCTTGGTTTTAATTAGGAATATAGTAATGGAAGGGACTTCATATTAATTACTTTAATTGTTAATAGTTAAAAAGTATTTATATGGTAAATTTCAAAATAAGTAAATGATAAAAGTGTTTTGCATCGTCGGATTCTAATGAGGCACTAGAGAATTGGCAGAATCGATTACACGAAGTATCATTCAGGAGGTGCGCACGAATCACTCAGTCGTTGAGATGGGTAGCAACGGAAATATGCGAACTACCAACATACAAAGGATTTCCTAATATGACTATATTTATCACCGAATTTGAAGAAAGAGTATCAAAACCACAAAGACTGCTGGCATTGGAGGAAGCACTGAAGGCTACACCAGCACGGTGGTGAGAAGCGCACAAGTCGACGATAATAGACTGGCCACTATGTCGACAACTAATGGAAGTCGGATTCGGTGAAACTGAAGAGTATTGTGGAAGAAAATACAATGGAAGAGGTGACTCAAGGGATCACCTGGAAGAGAGTCAAAGAAAATGGGGAATGAGACCAAAACAAGAATGGGTGCATGAATTCATCCATACATTGAATGAGGTACCGCGAAGTTGGTATATCACAACAGAACTGCGACGCGGAACAACTAAATGGGAAGAGTTAATTATTACCTTTATCCAAGCTTTCAGCTTCTCGGATGAGAACCCCTTCATCCACAATGCACTACAGGAGATTCGTGAGAAGGTACTTGAAGCAATCCCGACGGAAAAACCAATGGGATTACAGTGGACTGTGACACCATAAATGTTGATTGAGTGCTAAAACATGACGGGAGAACCTGATGAAGAGGATGATCCACGATTTGTTTATATACCAGAGTCGGAAGGAAGCTGGGATGTCGAAGCACCAGATATGCCCTTCGACAAATTCCAATAGCCACTGTGAATCAAGAAGGTTAATAATGGGTCAGAGGAAAACCCCAAGTTCGCAAGTATTGGAGATTACTGGGATGATTTGACCATTGCAAAGATTACTGATCTGCTACATGAGTTTCAAGATTTGTTCCCAACGAAATTTTTGGAAATGAAAGGCATTTTTGGGGACCTGGGCGAAATGAATATTCCACTGAAACCTGATGCAAAGCCCATAAAGCAGTGACCCTATAGATTGAATCCCAGGTACAAGGAGCGAGCAAAAGCTGAAATAGAGCGAATGTTGGATGTAGGAATCATAGACCCTGTGGAGGAATCCGAATGGATCAGCCTGATGGTTGTCCAAGATAAGAAGACTGGCAAAATTAGGCTTTGTGTCGATCTAAGGAAACTGAATGATGCATGTCTTCACGATCCATTCCCTACACCATTGTTGAACGAAGTACTAGAAGGTGTCAGAGGTTAGGAGATATATTCATTTACAGACGGATTCTCAGGGTACCACCAAATAAAGATCATGAAGGAAGATCGACATAAGACAACTTTTGTAATAGAATGGGGTTGTTTTCAATACACAGTAATGCCGTTCAGTCTTAAAAATGTCCCGACAATCTTTTCAAGATTAGTTGTTGTCGCATTCAAAGACTTCATTCATAAATTCCTCGTAGTATATATGGACGACTGGACCGTATATGGACTGGTTAAGGACCATGTTGCAAACCTAAGGCTGACGCTGGAGAGATGTCGACAACATCAAATTTCGTTGAACTTGAAAAAGTGTATCTTCTGTGCTCCATTTGGGATTCTGTTAGGACACATTGTATGCAGGGAAGGGATGATGGTTGACTCAGCGAAGATTGCAATCATCATCAACTTGTCGCCACCAACGATAGTGAAGCAACTAAGGGTGACGTTGTGACATACTAGATATTTCATAAAGTTTATTAGGGGATATGCAACGATCACAACGCCAATGGAAAAACTGTTAAAAAGGATGCTAAGTTCAAGTGGAATGATGAGTGCCAGAAGAGCCTCGATATACTGAAAGCAAAGATGGTCGCAACACCAATATTGGTGTTTGTTAATTGGACAAAAGAATTCCATGTTCATTTCGATGCTTCATCAATTGCATTAGGGGTGATACTAGCTCAGGAGGGAGAAGGATCAATTGATCACCCAATCGCATTCGCAAGTAGGAAGTTGTCGACCGTAGAAAAGAACTATACGATGACGAAAGGGAAGGTCTAGCGATGGTATATGCCTTACAAAACTTTCAACATTATCTATTAGGAGGACATTTCAAAATGTTTACTGATCATTCGTCACTAAAATACCTAGTCAATAAGCCTATTTTGGGGGGGGGGGATTTATCGATGGCTATTACTTTTCCAAGAATTTGATTTTCAGATAATTGTGAAGCCTGGGTGACTAAATGCGGGACCCGATCATCTGTCATGAATAGAATCAGGAGAAGAACCAAGGAATATCGACAAATGATTGCCTGACGCACAGTTATTCAGGATTGGGATGGTCAACGACCATTATGAGCAAATTGTTCAACTCTTGGTAACAGGAAAGGCACCCGAGGAATTTACTACCAGCCAAAAGAAGTAGCTAGTTGTCAGAGTTGCGGATTTCCAACTGATCACATGAAAACTATACGAAATGGGACCGGACAAAATACTTCGGCGACATGTCCTTCCGCATAAACATGAGAGAATATTAGCAGAAGCTCACGATGGGATCGCAGGAGGACACTATGGAGGGCGTGCCACTGCTAGAAAGATACTCAGAGTTGGACTATGGTGGACGACAGTGCATGGAGATGCTGCAGATTACACAAAGAGCTGCGATGTATGCCAAAGAACAGGGAAACCATCACGAAGGGATGAAATGCCGCTAGTACCTCAACTAACATTACAAGATTTTGACAAATGGGCAGTTGACTTCGTAGGACCTATCAACCCACCAAGAAAAATAACAGTGTCGCAATATATAGTCATTGTGATGGACTATTTGACACGATGGGTTGAAGTTGAACCAATAAAGGATTGCACGGCTACGACAGCAGCAAGGTTCCTCTTCGACAATGTAGTAACCAGGTTCGGGTGCCCAAAGATACTAATGAGCGAACAAGGAACTCACTTTGTCAACCAAATATTAGGGCCATGAAAGAAGAATTCCAAATCCAGCATCGAAGGTGTACCCCATACCACCCGTAGGAGTACGATGTGGCGGAGGCACTAAACAAGGTATTGGAGCATGCACTCACAAAGGTGTGTAACACAAACCACAATGACTGGGATTTGAAGATTCCAACGATACTGTGGGCCTACATAATGACTTGTAAACGATTGACAGGACAGACTCCATTCAAGTTAGTTTACAGACAGGAAGCGGTGATGGTAATGGAGTATATTTTCATGAGCCTGCGCATCGCAGAAGCAACAGGAATGAGCGATGACGGAGCAATCGAAGAACAATTGGCGCAATTGGTACAGCTTGATGAGGACCGTTTTATTGCAGGATTTCATCAGCAAGTGGAAAAGGATCGGCAGAAGACATGGCACAATCGCTATGTCAAGGCGAAGCACTTCCAGTGTGGATATATGGTCTTGTTGTATGACAATAAGTTTGCGAAGCACCCAGGTAAGATGCAGATGCATTGGTTGGGTCCCTATATCATAAATTTTATTACTAACGTAGGTGCAATGTAGTTACAAAATTTAGATGAGACACTGTTGAAAAATCTAGTGAATGGAAGCGGGTTGAAGCCCTATCGCCATAGCCAGGTGCATAGAGATTGAAAGAGAGATCACATAAAAATAATAACAATGATTAAAGGTTGGAAATCTGCCAACAACATTGGGTCTGAGAGTAAAGAGTAAGTGACAAGGCTTGAAGCTTGTCGACGTTTAGCACACGTGAGTCAAATCAGATCATAATTACAACATTTAAGCATCGACGGAAGGCGACGGAGGTTGATGATGACACACTCAATGACAGAATTTGGTAAATCAGTGAAAGATTCGATGAATGATTGGTAATCATTATTCAATAATGACAAGATGGACGGGGAACGAGCAAGTTAAGTTATAAGTACCTAAGCAAATAGATAGAATCATTAAGTCTCATGCGCATTACGGGTGAGAGTCATTGAGCTGAATGCACGATTCTAAGAAAGTTCGAGAGTGAAGAAGTGAGATTAGAGGGTTACGATGGTGCATTTTATTTCCAACAGAAGCACACAAGGTGCACTAAGAGCAAGGACGACAAGTGTTCACGAGCAACTGGTAGATGCGTATGCACAAACAATCAGGAAGAAAAGAGGTGAAGTCTCCCTTGAGATATCTAAGCGAACTTCAGTTGTTGAAAGAAAAGCGGACCTTTCGACCGCAAAAGCACCAAGGGAAAGGGCACTCCGGACCCAGAAAAGGATGATCAAATTCGTGAAACGGATGTGCCGGAAGCAAAGTCGTTGGCACAACGCCCAGCGAAGGATGATCAAATTCATGAAACGGATGTGCCAGAAGTAGAGTCATTGGCACAATGCCCAACGAAGGATGATCAAATTGGTGAAACAGAGTCATAGTAGAGGTGTCCAGCTGAGGTGGCTCGAGGGCGAGCCACAAGTTTGTGCTATGGGCCTATTGGAAAGGGATTAGAGCATAGGAAATTTGGAGCCGACAACGACGAAGGGGTCATCAACAAAGGAAAAGGACCATTTGCAAAGGATAAGGAGCCGACGGAAGTGGAAGTTTTGGTCTAAGTTAGTTAGAATGGGTCATTAGGACCATTTTGTAATGGTCAAGTGTGACTATAAATAGAAATAAGATTGTAATCTTTAGATATAGTTTGTAATACAAGCATAGTTGAATAGAGGCATAGTGCGAGAAGAAGATCTGAGGAGAAGAACCTTTTGTGCGATTGTAAGCCTAAGGGCATTTTCCTGAGTTGTGAAATATGAGATGATATCTTCGCATCCGTTGTGTTTTTGTCTTTTGGATGGATCTATGGAGCATTTATCTGGGTGTGGTTTTGTATTATGATTAATATGCGGATGTAGCTTCTATTTATTGCAATATGATGTTTTCTTGAGATCGCAGTAGATAGTTTCGCAGATATGTTATGTATCGCAGATTCCTTAAACATGCTTTATTGATTTGCTTAATTCGTTAAGTATAAGATGATAATGCAATTAAGGATTACTAGGGAAATAATGTGATGTTTTAATGCGAATGCAAATCTCTAGTTTTGTCGATTGAGAGTGGAACAATGCATGTCTTCTCCCAACTGCGGAAACTTGGTTCCTACAGTCCCCCTTAGACATCTCGGGTGAGACCTCTCTGTGGATGTTGCTGGAAAGGGTAAAACCTTTTTGGGACGATGCTTAAGGGTGTCTAGTCGATCTGTGTTGACAGCAGTGCGAAGTGAACCCCTATCGATAGAACTGTGTCAACAATGATGCCACTTAATAATAACATAGGAAAATCAATGGACCCACTTCAGAAGCAAAATAATGAAGATGAAGTTATGATAATAGAGGTTCCACTTGTTCTTTCCAATCCCATCATTAGACCGTGGGAACGAATTGTACACAACAAGCACATAACCGGTCTTAGATACGACAAGGAAGTGACTGTTCACATTCTTGATTTCTCCAAGCCAATCCAGTTTCAAAGTGTTGGGTTCTTAAAAGAAATTTCATCTTCATCTACTCTAGTTCAGAGTTCCAAATGCCAACATTGTGATTGAGTTGGCCATATGAAAGATCAATGTTTTGATCTTCATCCTTGTAACCATTGTGGAAAACATATGCATTCTTCAGACATATGCTTCATTTTGAAGAAACCTACAAGAGAGAAGATTCACTATGTGTGGATCACTTCTTGGCAATGGTCATCAACAACCAAAAAGATTTATAAGTCATACCGAAGAAAGCATTCCTAAGTAATGACACATATTGCAGTTAAGATATTCTCTTCTCCTCACCTTGTTCCTGATAGGGGGGAATAGTTCCTGACTGGGGGATGACTGACAGTCAGAAACAAGTGATCCAGAACAAGCAAGTCGAAACAAGTGATCCTAAACCAGTGCTAGATACCCATAAATTTGTGTGAGTTTCCAAAGCCTTGAGCCAGAGCCACCTAGCTAGAGTCACAGCTGCAACATTGAACCAAAGTCAAATCCATGTTCCATGAGCTCCAGATTTTGTGATCATCCTAAAACTATCCATTTAGTAGAATGATTTAGATTCTACTAGATTTTGGAATGTTCTAGGAACCTCTGATATTTAGAGACAAGTTCCAGAGTTTGTGGTCATGATTGAACCACCATTTAGTAGAATAATTACAACTTTTGCTAGCCTTCGAAATATTCTAGGAACTATTCAATGAGAACCTGAGTTAGAGCCAAGTTCCAGAGAACCGTTGAGCTGGAATCAAAGTTATCGCCAAGTTCTAGAGTTGCTAACCTTTGAGTCATAGAGCTTCTTCATCCATTTGCAACTATCCTTCTCTAGATTCCAGTTCTCTGCTTGGACTCATATACACCCCTTCATATTAAGGGGAAGATTGTTGGAAACCTAATCCTTAGGGTTAAGCATATTTTGTATTATTGTAAGCTATTCACAATATTGATGAGAAAAGAGTGTGAAGAGTCATAAGTAAATATGCAAATTCATGAAGGAGTCCAAGAGACCACTTAGAATATGAAACCAAGGGCTATTCTCATATGTATTTATATGTACATACATTAATGAAATGAATATGTGCTTTCACGTTAATTCTATTTGTTTTGTGGTGCATCATCTTGTGTATTTGCCTTTGTGTTTAGCTAATCTGCTTGTCTTCCCTATTAGGAATCCTAACACCAACCAACAACTCAACTAGATCCCAAGTCTCATTTTTATCCAAGGCATCCATTTAATCAACCATTTCCTTCTTCCAAATTTTATTATCCCTTGAACCCACTATCTCCCTAACAGTTCTAGGATCATCATCAATAATAGATGGAGAACAACTAGAGTAGAAATCAAGTGGGATATACCTTTTTGGTTTCCTTCTTTTACAAACTGATATCCTCAAGGTCGGAACCTAAGTTTCTTCCTCTTTAGTTTGGTTTTTTCTATCGAGTCAGATTCTTCACAACCCAACTCAAACTCTATTGTCTCTAGTTCTTCTTCTTTTGGTTGGAATTCTTGTTTGGAAGGAATTTCAACATCTCTAAATACAACATCGATACCATAAATATTTTTCTTAGTTATTGGGTTCCAAAGTTTATAACCTTTGATACCATCTTTATAACAAATAAAGATACATTTTTCAGCTTTATTATCCAACTTACACTTATTTTCCTTTGGAACATGCACATATGAATCACAACCAAAAAATATGAGATGTTTAAGAGAGGGTTTTTTACAATTCTATGCCTCGTGCATAGTTTTTTCAACTAGTGTTGATGTAGGTGATCAATTTACCAACCAACATACAATATCCACTACCTCTACCTAGAATTCCTATGATAACCCTGCACCATTGGGCATGCTCCTTGCCTTCTCCATTAACATCATGCTCATTCATTTTGCAACTTTATTTTGTTGTAGTGTGTATGGATTAGCCTTTTTCCTTCCTTTTCCACACTTCTTAAAAAATTCCTCCCATCTCCACAGAACTCTCCACCATTCTCTTTCCTCAACACCATTTTTTCTTCTCTGTCTAGTTTTCTACAAGAGCTTTGAACTCTTCAAATTTATTGAAAATCTAATATTTCTTATGGATGAAATAGACCCATGTTTTCCTCAAGAAATTATCAATGGATGAAGCATAATACACATATTTACCTAGTGATGGAACATGAACAGGTCCAAACACATCACTGTATATTAAATCCAAGATTAATTTTTCTCTTGTAGCACTAGATGAGAATCTCACCCTATTTTGTTTACCAAATATACAATGTTCACATAAATCAAAATCTAAAGAGCAATCAGACATACATTCAATCATACTTTTACCATGTAATGCTCGAAGGCCCTTCTCCCCAATATATTCTAGTCTTTGATGCCATAGCATTGACTTCTCTATAGGGGCAATGGGGGTCTTGTGTTCTATATTAATATCCTCGGGAACAACATAATTGTTATGCCCATAATTAAAAGTGCTTCCCAATAGCTTGTATAGAGCTCCAATCTGAACTCCTTGCATAAAGACCTCCTTGAACCATCTTGCATGTGTCATTTTAAAATATTGTATGTGCATTATCATCACCCATCTTACTTATAAATATCATGTTTTGGCCAGATTTGAAATGTGAAAATCCGAGGAAGAGTTGTAATCCTTCCATCTTTGAGCAACAGCTTGACCCTTCCACATCTTTTGATTTTGGTTGTTGAGTCATCTCCTAGGAAAACATCACCTCCATTGTACTTTTCATATTCACAAAAACACTCCTTGTGAGGAGTCATATGAAATGAAGCACCCAATTCGACGAACCATACATCATGATTTGCATGTGTACCTATAAATTCCAAGTAAACATCAACTCCTTCTTCTATGAAGTTTTTTGTTTATGTGAAAGGGGCACCATTAGATCCCTTGCCTTTATCAACATTCTTAGAACTGCAATCTTTCTTATAATGCCCGGCTTTACCACGTTTCTAACATTTCTTTGCAATTTGTCTTGAATATTTAGATCTACCTCTAAACTTATAATTGCGCCTAGATCAATTTTTTTTCCCTCTCTTGGGGATGACCTCTCATAGATAAAACATCCTTGGTAACACCCTCCATTGATTTTATCCCCATCTCCTCTAATAAGAAGGATGCAACTACATCCCCAAACTTTAATGTGGATTGAGTGGTACTACCAAATTCTACAACCATATTATCCCACGAGTTTGGCAAAGAACATAACAAGGTAATACACTTATCTTCTTCCTCCATCTTAATATCAATAGAGACAAATTGACTTACTAGAGTATTAAAGGAATTTAGAAGATGTACCATAGAGTCAACATCCCCCATCCTAAGATGATACATCTTATTTCAAATAAATTACTTATTTACTAGGGACTATGATTGATACAAATTCCCCAACTCATCCCACATCTTCTTTGTGTTGTCTTCTCCAAATATGTTCAACAACACTAAATCTAAGAAGCGAAGTCATATTGCGCTTCTCACTTTTTTTTCTAGATTTTCACAATATTCCTTCCACATACTAGTGGGTCTTGTACCTGGATCCACAACAATCCACTATTCCCTATCTGCAAGAATATTTCCCATCCTCAGCTTCCATAACTACATGCTCTAGTTGTTAAACCTCTCTATTTCTATTCTTGAATTGCTCACCATTTTCTTTACAAAAGTTGTCACTCCAACATAAGTTGGTTATAGACCCAAGATACCCTAGCTATTCACAAGATGAGTTAAATCCTAGCAACAAAGGCGCGCCCCTGAAGTTGATAACCTTGATCTGATATCAAATGAAGAGTTTGATAAACTTGTGTAAGGAAATCAATACCAAACATAATCTAAATGTAACATCCCGATAAATTCACAAAAATTTAAAAATTTTAAAATAGCGATAAAAACGGAAATTTCTAATGCGGAAAATGAAATAATTACTAATATTTTAACTAATGATGAATTATGATAACAACAAATTAAACTTCATAGCGCAAGGTACTTCATTAGATCTGCTTGTGTTTATTTGTAATCTACATGCTGTAGTTAAGTTTACACTATGATATAGTTTTCTTGGCAACTACTCACTATTGGCTTTTGAATGGTGATGAAGGGGTCCTACGAGGTACCCTGAGGTTTACTTAGCTATGTTTAGCTAAAGCATTTGAATATGTTTCGTTGTGCAGAAACGCAGGTAAGAATAATACGACAGTCAAGTGTTAAGAGTAATTATGTTTTTCAATTCATCGTCAATGTTATTGTGAAAACTCTTAGTACTTTCTTGCATGAGGTTATGGAAGGTATGGGTCTTTCTCCTACTCCTTGTTTACATACTGGTTTACAAGCTTAACAGTGCTAGATTCCAAAGTACCAATGAATTCACTTGAAGTAATCAAAATGACTATAGTAGCTCCTATAATTCTCAATTTAAAAATGCATATAGAATTATGCTAATATAGTATCGTCTTTTATGATATTATCATCATAGTTCTAATGTGAATTTACTATACTTATAGGATTGTGTCCTTCTAATATAATATTTGTGCGTTATAATATAATGTGCAACTTTGTGAGCAATATAATAAATATTACAATGTACACAAATAATGTATCCTAAACTATACACTAAGTATCAAACCCTTATATGTAATATGACCATAGACATTTGTTAGCTATAAAATATATATTATGACCTGTGTATTCAAAAGACCAGCACTAGGAAGATGGAATGAACCATATGTTGTAACCCTAACTGCTACCTTATTTTTTTTAACGACTATAACCAGGGATATTATATGATATTAAACTTGGTAAACTCAACCAACGTACTGACACGGTATTGGCAGGTATTAAATTCGTTGTAGTCATGTGTTGGCAGGTTAAATGTGTCCCATCCAGGTATTAATACTCCTAGCTAACTTTCGTGGTGGAATGTACTGCTGGCTGTCAACGTAGCCAACTTCACGTGGAAACTTGGTAGATGGCACCGCTAGTAACCGAGTTTTGCATGGTTGTTATGTGAATCACCTTCGAGCTGGACTTACGATGGTAAGGTTATTAATGGTACATTAATGCTTGAATGCTTCATAGAATGTGGTGCTAAGCTGGCTCAAATATCGCCCGGTGATTTAGATCTGTCGCGATTTTGGGACTTCAACCCTAAACTCACCACTACGTCTTCGTTGAAGTGTTTCTCGGCTTTCATTTCATGTGTTAGTGGCAATGTAGAAAGGCAGACAACCTGCTAAAATGTAGGGTTTGGAAGTTGGTTGTTTGGAGGACTCCTTCCTCGGTTTCGACCCTTGGACCTGTAAGGGAAGAATTTATATGATTCCAGGTTCTCTATTCTTTGTAGAGCCGAACCACGATACATTTTTTGAAGTAGTTTGTAAGGTTTTTCTGTCAGTTTGCAAAGTTGAACCGGAGTTTGATTCTCCTAGCTACGAGTGGTTGTTCTTTGGGTTCTAATGCTTATTCTCTGCAACTGGTAGATGGCTTCAACGTCTTGTCTGCTAAAGGTGTTTCTAACTCCATAACAGCGTTAATTAAGGCAATAGTTCCTTTAAAGGAAAGATGATGATATTTGAGTTTACCTTGAGTTAAACTCTGCGTTTTAGTTATTTAACCTCTTGATGAATTTTATGACGGGTTTAGCTTCGTCGAAAGGTCATTGGTTTTGAAAGCTTGAAGGGAATGGCTAATCGACCATCGGTGAGCCTCGGTGGTTCTTTCTCCTCGTAGGTTCTCCTGGACTGTGTGACCTATGCTTGATGTTTTGACGAAGTTTAAGGAAATGTTCTTGGCAGAGGGTTTTTAACTGTGGATGTAACTTTCAAGAGCCTCATGTTGGGTGTAAAGAGGATGGAATCCTAATCTCTTTCCACTATCCTGCCACTGCAGCGTTTCATGTGATGCACCTGCAACAATTAATTAATAAGAATATGCGAAATAGCAGAAATGACAGAACTCAGAATCACTTTTATATTCATTACAGGCCACTTTGAGGGGGAAACCTCCTATGAGCAAGCTCAATACAAATAACTTCACGGTGCCTTCATAGGTCTCAACACACACTTATATACTAAGTCTAGGCACCAATACTATGGGTCAAAACCATGGTCCAATACAAACTATGGATCAACAATACTACGGGCGACTTACAAAGCATATGTGCCAACAACAATAACACAAACTATTGATCAACAAATACTACGGGACGACTTACAAAGCATATGCGTCCAACAACAATATACTAACAAAGTAAAGACATGGGTTCCTAACATTTCGCTGTGACTTCCATTGAACTGTAAACTTGTTTTATAATGAAATTTTCAAAAAGGGATGAACCCTAAGTAATGTAGAAATCTTGAAATGTTTCAGTACAAACTATGTTGATATTTTGACTAAATTAAAATGATGTAATATTAGCCGAGAGCCGAGGGCTAACTCGTTTTCTGTGAAATATGGGAAGTCTAGTATTTAAATGTTTATGATTTTGCTTGAGTGATGAAATGAAATCGTGTTTGCAAGAAAAGAATAGTTTTACAGAACTAATTCTAAGTTTGTAAAAGTTGATATGTTGGTTAGAAAAACAAGGTTGATTCAGGCCGAGAGCCGTAGATTAAATAATGCTCGACAAAATAACCCCGTGCTCGTATTGTTTTAATGTTTAAGTTTGGAAGGTGATAATATGAAACTTGAACTGTTATGTGTTTATAAATGGCTATATGCCACAAGCTTCGACCTTGTTCCAACAGTCGAAACCCTACCCTGTGGGTTTCATTTGGTAGTTTTTGTCTTTTATTGCGTTAACCAAAGACTATGCTAATGTTTGGTTAGTGGCCGAGAGCCAACTCCATGTTTTGTTTCTTCAACTTGGAACTAAGATCTAGTATTGATGTATTTCTATGTTTTTGTTTTCATTTAAAGTTGGTGTAAGTATTCCATGATATTTGAGCATGAAATTGTAGTCTATCTGGAGACTGTTGGTATTTGTATTACCATTCTGAATATGAGGTTTTTATCATCGAACCAGAATGAACCTATAATGATTTGTTTTCAATATTAAGGGTTTCGATTCTATGTTTAAAGTTTTGCAAAAGAAAGTAAAAAAAATAACAATAGTACAGAGTTAGGATTCTATCTATAATGAATGTGTTTAAAATTTAGGGATTGTAGTTAATGCTAAATCAAAATATGAGAAATGAATACTGTAATAAAATAGTGATATTTAGTGATGAGAAGAATAAGTGTCTATTTATCGTTTGTCAATAACAACTGTGTATAGAAGAATATTTGCAACTGTTAAATTTCTAGAATATAGAATGCCTGAAACAATTGGATTTATATCACCCTACTATTGAAATAGAATGCATAGTACTAGCTGTAAACAATGGATAGTGATAATTGAAAACCTAGTTTTGTGCAGAGATGACATGTCTTTCTTTTGTAACTAAGTACAGGAAATACTAAATATTTGTTTTATGATGTGCTGTTCTATATTCTAAGTTTAATCATACATAAATGATACTTCAGAATTTAAAAGAAATGCTACAGTATTTATCTAATCATTCAAATGGAATTCTGCCTATCATTCATCTCTATTAATTCTACTTTTATGTACTAAAGTACTATACAGATAACAGTATGGGAAAAATGCAGAAAATATTTCAATCATTCATCTCATTTACTTAACCATCCTTATACCAAATCATCTCTAGGTCAAGAATTGAAACAGTTTGTTCTGTATAACTGCAAATAATAAATCTACAATGCAGAAAATCATTTAACTGTAAACAATAGAACAGTAGAGCCTGATTGACTGTAGGAGAAACAAACAACCCAAGGAATCTGTTCCACCCAACCTATTCCTGAAGACAGCCAAATTACTTGCCTTAGGACCCCCGAGCTTGTTCATTGAACCACTAGGAAGAAGAATCTGTAGAAGCTTCAGGTCAATCTACTTGCAGCAACAAAGTAGTTCATCGAGTCATATAGACTTAGCAGTCAAAGAGACCTGCACCAGCACCTCTGGTTATTTTCTCAGAATATTTCAGCAGCCACACAATGCACTTCCACTTAGCCTCCCTATTCGAATCTCTCAGTGATCACCTGATACACTTAAGGAATTATTTCTGCAAAAAATAATGTAGAGTTGCCTGCTCAATTCGAATTGCCTTATCTAGGCTGCCTAGGCCTTTTAGTGGCTAACCTGGTCATTAATGAGCCACCATCTCTCTTCCACCCACCTGGGGGATAATGCCACAAATTTAGGGATAGTTGTCCCATAACCCAGCTAGTGGTGGAGTGCAAATGTTGACATCTGTCCCATGCCTTCTAACAGCTTACATTCCTCCTAGTGGGTCAGTGAACACTCATTTAACAGTTCCCTTGGGTGTTTGTCTCCTATTTTAATTTATTAAATAATAATAATCAGTAATTACAATCATCCTTAACCAAATTTGGTCATAATTACAAAACTTTGTAATTATAATTTAACATAATTTTTTTGCAATAAAATAAATAGTCTCAAAATTTGGGTAGGTGACATACACCCCCCCTTAAGTCTCAACATCGTCCTTGATGTTGTTTATTCACTCTCTGAGTGTTCCTGAAACAGAGCTGGGTATACTACCCGCATACTACTCTCCAACTCCCAGGTTGCCTCTTCTGGGCTAAGGTGCTTCCATTGCACCTTTACCTGCCCAATGGTGCGATTCCGGAGTAGAGTTTCCCTCCTTTCGAGGATACATTCTGGTTCCACCTGAAAATCGTCTTCTTGTTCCACCTGTACATCATTCCAATTTATAACATGAATAGCATCATGCACGTACTTCTTTAAAACTGAAATATGAAAAACATTATGTATTTTTAGATTTGGTGGCAAAGCTAGTTGATATGCCACGGGTCCAACCCTTGACAAAACTTCGAAAGGACCACAATACCTAGGTGCCAGCTTGGCACAGGTTCCCAATTTTAATGAGCTCTTCTTTGGTCTTACCTTAATGAAAACATGCTCACCAACCTGGAACTCTTTATGAGTCCTCTTAAGATCTGCTTGACTCTTTTTCCTATCTTGGGCAGCTTTAAGATTTCTTTGTACCTGTTGCACGGTTAGTTCTATTTCCTTCAACAATTCAAGTATTAAAATAACTCTATTAACTGGATCATTCCAAGAAACTGGTGTATTACATTTCCTACGATAAAGAATTTAAAAAGGGCTAAGCCTGGTTGATGCATGATAATGGTTGTTATATGCAAATTCTGCTAAATGCAAGTAGTCCTCCCACTTACCAGGATGATTCTTAACATACATCTGTAGCATGTCTTCCAATATCTGATTCACTCTTTCTGTCTGTCCATCCGTTTGTGGATGAAATGTTGTGCTGAAGCTTAAGGTTGTATTCAACCCTTTAAACAGAGATCTCCAAAATTTTCCAGTAAACTTAAAATCACGGTCTGAAACTATCACTTTTGGTATTCCATGTAATCGAAAAATCTGTTTCATAAAAATTTATGCAATGTCTCGAGCCTTATGAGTAGTTTTTACTGGTATAAAATGTGTTTCCTTGCTGATTTTATCCACTACCACCATGATAGAATCATTTTGTTTTTTATTCTTGGGTAGTCCGGTAACAAAATTTATGCTTATGATCTCCCATTTCCAGCTAGGTATAGGTAATGGCTGTAACAGTCCAGCCGAATGTTGATGTTCAACTTTTACTTTTTGACAGTCAAAGCATTTAGCTATATATTCGGCTACTTCATCCTTCATCTTGGGCCAATAATACTCTTTCCGTAACATAGTAATGGTTTTCTGATAACCTAGATGGCCAGAATAATGACTTTTGTGCATCTCATCTAAAATCAAAATTTTTATCTTTGGTACATTGGGTATATACAATATGTTTTTGTACAACAACAATCCATTTTATTTTAATCTGTAGTCTGCCATAGAATTTTCAGAGTTATTTTCTGTTGTCTTTTCATGTAAAATTCTGTATTCTTCATCCAATTTAATCCCTTCGAAAATCTGATTTTCTAAATATGTTGTGTATGTACTGATGGCTGAAATAAAATTTAACTTTGCATTATGACTTAAAGCATCAGCAACCTTGTTCTCTTTACCCTTTATATGCTGAATTTCAAAATCATATTCACTTAGAAAGGTTAGCCATCTAGCCTGTCTAGCATTCAAATTAGTCTGGTCTAGTAAATACTTCAGCCCCATGTTATCTGTCATCAAAGTAAATTTTCTGCCAATAAGATGGTGACGCCACATTTTCAAGGCATGTATTACTGCTAATAATTCTAGATCATAAGTAGAGTAATTTTTCTCATGTATTTTCATCTTTCTAGACTCATATGCAACAGCATGTCCCTCTTGTGTTAGGACTCCACCGAGTCCGTCATTACATGCGTCGATACATACTATAAAATCTTTATTAGGATCTGCCATTCTCAGAATAGGCGCAGTAGTTAGTGATTCCTTCAACTTCTTAAAACTGTCTGCACACTTTTGATCCCATACAAACTTATTCCCCTTATTCTGTAAGGAGGTTATGGGGTTTACAATCTTTGAAAAAACCTTCTATGAATTTTCTATAATATCCTGTAATCCCCATAAATTATCGAACGTCCGTCACATCTTTAGGATCCGGCCATTCATTAATGGCTTTTATCTTATCGGGGTCAACCGAAATTCCTTCCTTAGAGATTATGTGACCTAAATATTGAATCTTATCCTTGTGAAAGTCACACTTACTAAACTTAGCATATAACTGATGATCTCTCAGAACTTGTAAAATAATACGCAGGTGTTCGTCATGTTCTTCCTTACTTTTAGAATATACTAGGATGTCATCTATGAATACAATGGCGAACTTATCCAAATATTTGTGCAGAATATTGTTCATTAAGCACATAAATACTGTCGGGGCATTAGTCAACCCAAATGGCATGACTATGAACTCATAATGTCCATAGCGAGTTCTAAATGTTGTTTTAAAAATATCCTCATTCTTCACACAAACCTGATGATACCCTGACCTCAAATCAATCTTTGAAAATATCGTTGCTCCACGCAGCTGATCCAATAGATCGTCTATGCGGGGCAACGGATATCGATTCTTGATTGTCATCTTATTCAGTTGGCGATAATCTATGCAGAGTCTTAAAGTGCCATCCTTCTTCTTAACAAAAATAATAGGTGCTCCCCAAGGAGACACGTTGGGTCTTATATAATTTTTATCAATCAGTTCCTTCAACTGTGATTTCAACTCATTTAATTCCAGTATATTCATTCTATATGGAGCTTTGGAGTTCGGTACCACACCCGGTATTAGTTCAATAGTAAAATCTAGATCTCTCTTTGGGGGTAGCCCTGGGATCTCTTCTGGAAAAACATCCTGGAATTCTTTTAGAACATGTATATCTTCTAATTTCAGTTTGTCTTCTTTTGTGATTGACTCCTCATGTACTACATTTACTACGAACATCTTACATCTTTTTCTAACTGCTCTTTTTACTTGCATAGCTGAAATCTGTCTAAGTGATGTCTTTCTAGGAATACCCTTTACTTCTACTATTTCTCCTTCATTATTTAGAAAGGTAAAACTTTTCTCATAACAATTCAAAATAACATGATGGGCTTCTAACCAGTCCATTTCAATTAAGATGTCATAGGATCCTAAAGGTAAAACATTTAACTTGGTTTGTGTCCTTAACTGATTCATAGATAAAACACAACTTTCAACAAAATCAGACACTTTTCTTTTTGTTCCTGTTGCTAGTCTAACTAACCAGGATTTATTAAATTTTTCTATTTTCAAATTAAAATTTTCTACAATATCAAGAGATATATAACTCAGGCTAGCGCCTGGATCAATCAAAATATAAACTGGATGGTTTTGTAGCATACCTTCAATCTCTACCATAGAGACTTGATGCTCAGCTTGCCTGTTGTCTAGAGCTGCATTAATTCTGGGCATGTCTCTTGCCAAGTCTCCCATAGTAGGTTCAGCTTGTATGGAGTGAATATTGTTGGTTGTCCACTTCCTTTTGGGGCATTCTGAAGCATAATGAGGACCTTGACATTCAAAACATTTTATAGGTGCCCTCTGGTCATTAATTCTGGTAGTATTGGATGTATTTCTAAGAGATGTAAAATTCTGCTGCTGATTATTTCTGGGACTGTTTCCTTGGAAATTTCGATTTGGAAAGTTTTTCTTTTGAAAACCAGAATTTCCACTGAACCGGAAATTTTGCTTCTTCAGCTCAAAATGGTTGGGTCTATGATTTTTGCAGTTAGATATCCCTTCTCTTTTTCGGTTAGTATCATAACAGAAAGTTGCTTTCCTCATGGCTTCTTCTAAGGTCTTTGGATTGTCATACTCTATTATGTCCTTGATGTTGAAAGGTAGGCAACTCAGATACCTTTGAATCTTTGGTTTCTCCTCCACAAGATATGGCACATACCTTAGCAAATTAAGAAATTTGCTCTTCAGCTCCGTCATGTTCATGGTTCCCAATTTTAGATCATAAAATTCCTTAGCCTTTTCTTCGTAATATTGTTCAGATAGGAATTTCTTCTTGAAGTACCATTTAAAAGTGCTCCAATTTACATCTTTTTCCTTGATGCCCTTCACTCTTTTGATGTCCTGCCACCAAATATCTACCTTACCAATCAAGTTGTATATGGCCATCTTTGCCTTTAATGATTCTGAATAATCATAGATTTGAAAGTATTTCTTCATGCCGGACAGCCATGCTTCAGCTGTCTCTCCTTTCTCAATTTCACCATTGAAAGTTGGGGGTTTGATTTTCTTGAACTCCCCAGAAATCTGTTCATACTGTTTGTGGCTTTTTCTTCTTGGTTTGTAATCTCCTTCAATGCTATCACTTGAATAATTACGTTTCTTTTTGCATTTTTCATTGGCAACTTCTCATGATGTTGAACTGTTGTTCACATCATCAGTTTTCACTTTCTTACCCTTGTCTCGATGAGGTAAGTCTTCAATCTTAGATATATTTTCAATCCCTCTATCATGTTCATTAGTTGGGCACTGATCGAACAGTACTTGGTTAAGTTCCTCTTGTGCCTTCAGAATTCTCTCATTGTCCTGTTTTACAGATCCGATTTCTGCTTTTAACTCCTGAAATGCACGTAACAATTCTGATGAATTGTCATTCAATTCACCATGGACTTCTTCTTCATAATGATATCCAGTACTATGATTGTTTGGTCGAAATCTGTCCTCCATGTGTTCAACTGATCCTTCCATACCTATAACTTTAGAAAACAAATTTCTGTATAACAAAATAATTTAATTAGTAAATATTTTTGCTGTCATAAATTTTCCGTTGCGTGTTCTTTGGACCTTTTTAGGCCGAGAGTTTGAACATGAGCTCTGATACCATATGTAACATCCCGATAAATTCACAAAATTTTAAAATTTTTAAAGTAGCAATAAATACGGAAATTGCTAATGCGAAAAATGAAATAATCATTAATCTTTTAACTAATGATGAATTATGATAACAACAAATTAAACTTCATAGCGCAAGGTACTTCATTAGATCTACTTGTGTTTATTTGTAATCTACATGATGTAGTTAAGTTTACACTGTGATATAGTTTTCTTGGCAACTACTGACTGTTTGCTTTTGAATGGTGATGAAGGGGTCCTACGAGGTACCCTGAGGTTTACTTATCTATGTTTAGCTAAAGCATTTGAATATGTTCTGTTGTGCAGAAATGCAGGTAAGAATAATACGACAGTCAAGTGTTAAGAGTAATTATGTTTTTCAATTCATCGTCAATGTTATTGTGAAAACTCTCAGTACTTTCTTGCATGAGGTTATGGAAGGTATGGGTATTTGTCCTACTCCTTGTTTACGTACTGGTTTACAAGCTTAACCGTGCTAGATTCCAAAGTACACATGAATTCACTTGAAGTAATCAAAATGGCTATAGTAGCTCCTATATTTCTCCATTTAAAAATGCATATAGAATTATGCTAATATAGTATCGTCTTTTATGATATTATCATCATAGTTCTAATGTGAATTTACTATACTTATAGGACTGTGTCCTTCTAATATAATATTTGTGCATTATAATATAATGTGCAGCTTTGTGAGAAATATAACAAATATTGCAATGTACACAAATAATGTATCCTAAACTATACACTAAGTATCAAACCCTTATATGTAATATGACCTTAGTCATTTGTTAGATATAAAATATATATTATGACCTGTGTATTCGAAAGACCAGCACTAGGAAGATGGAATGAACCATATGTTGTAACCCTAACTGCTACCTTATTTTTTTTAACGACTATAACCAAGGATATTATATGATATTAAACTTGGTAAACTAAACCAACGTACTGACATGGTATTGGCAGGTATTAAATTCGTTGTAGTCATGTGTTGGCGGGTTAAATGTATCCCGTCCAAGTATTAATACTCCTAGCTAACTTTCGTGGTGGAATGTACTGTTGGCTGCCAACGTAGCCAACTTCACATGGAACCTTGGTAGATGGAACTGCTATTAACCGAGTTATGCATGGTTGTTATGTGAATCGCCTCTGAGCTGGACTTACAATGGTAAGGTTATTAATGGTACATTAATGCTTGAATGCTTCGTAGAATGTGGTGCTAAGATGGCTCAAATATCCCCCGTTGATTTAGATCTGTCTCGATTTTGGGACTTCAACCCTAAACTCACCACTACGTCTTCGTTGAAGTGTTTCTTGGCTTTCATTTCATGTGTTAGTAGCAATGTAGAGAGCCAGACAGCCTGCTAAAATGTAGGGTTTGGAAGTTGGTTGTTTGGAGGACTCCTTCCTCGATTTCGACCCTTGGACCTGTGAAGGAAGAATTTATATGATTCCAGGCATTGTATTCTTTGTAGAGACAAACCACGATACAGCTTTTGAAGTAGTTTGTAAGGTTTTTCTGTCAGTTTGCAAAGTTGAACCAGAGTTCGATTCTCCTAGCTACGAGTGGTTGTTCTTTGGGTTCTAACGCTTATTCTCTGCAACTGGTAGATGGCTTCGATGTCTTGTCTGCTGAAGGTGTTTCTAACTCCAGAACTGCGTTAATTAAGGTAATAGTTCCTTTAAAGGAAAGATGATGATATTTGAGTTTACCTTGAGTTAAACTCTACGTTTTAGTTATTTAACCTCTCGATGAATTTCATGACAGGTTTAGCTTCGTCAAAAGGTCACTGGTTTTGAAAGCTTGAAGGGAATGGATAATCGACCATCGGTAAGCCTCGGTGATTCTTTCTCCTCATAGGTTCTCCTGGCCTTTGTGACCTATGCTTGATGTTTTGACAAAGTCTGAGGAAATGTTCTTGGCAGAGGGTTTTTAACTGTGGATGTAACTTTCAAGAGCCTCACGTTGGGTGTAAAGAGGATGGAATCCTCGGCTCTTTCCACTATCCTGCCACTGCAGCATTTTGCTATGACTTTTGTTGAACTATAAAATTGTTTTATAATGAAATTTTCAAAAAGGGATGAACCCTAAGTAATGTAGAAATCTTGAAATGTTTCAGTACAAATTGTGTTGATATTTTGACTAAATTAAAATAATGTAATATTAGCCGAGAGCCGAGGGCTAACTCGTTTTCTGTGAAATATGGAAAGTCTGGTGTTGAAATGTTTATGATTTTGCTTGAGTGATGAAATGAAATCATGTTTGCAAGAAAAGAATAGTTTTACAGAACTAATTCTAAGTTTGTAAAAGTTGATATGTTGGTTAGAAAAACAAAGTTGATTCAGGCCGAGAGCCGTAGATTAAATAATGCTCGACAGAATAACCCCGTGCTCGTATTGTTTTAATGTTTAAGTTTGGAAGGTGATAATATGAAACTTGAACTGTTATGTGTTTATAAATAGCTATATGCCACAGAGTTCGACCTTGTTCCAATAGTCGAAACCCTACCCTGTAGGTTTTGTTTGGTAGTTTTTGTCTTTTACTACGTTAACAAAAGACTATGCTAATGTTTGGTTAGTGGCCAAGAGCCAACTCCATGTTTTGTTTCGTCAACTTGGAACTAAGATCTAGTATTGATGTATTTCTATGTTTTTGTTTTCATTTAAATTTGGTGCAAGTATTCCATGATATTTGAGCATGAAATCGTAATCTATCTGGAGACTGTTGGTATTTGTATTACCATTCTGAATATGAGGTTTTTATCATCGAACCAAAATGAACCTGTAATGATTTGTTTTCCCTATTAAAGGTTTTGATTCTATGTTTAAAGTTTTGCAAAAGAAAGTAAAGAAAAATAACAATAGTACAGAGTTAGGATTCTATCTATAATGAATGTGTTTAAAATTTAGGATTGTAGTTAATGCTAAATCAAAATATGAGAAATGAATACTGTAATAAAATAGTGATATTTAGTGATGAGAAGAATAAGTGTCTATTTATCGTTTGTCAGTAACAACTGTGTATAGAAGAATATTTGCAACTGTTAAATTTCTAGAATATATAATGCCTGAAACAATTGGATTTATATCACCCTACTGTTGAAATAGAATGCATAGTACTAGCTGTAAACAATGGATAGTGATAATTGAAAACCTAGTTTTGTGCGGAGATGACATGTCTTTCTTTTGTAACTAAGTACAGGAAATACTAAATATTTGTTTTATGATGTGATGTTCTATATTCTAAGTTTAATCATACATAAATGATACTTCAGAATTTAAAAGAAATGTTACAGTATTTATCTAATCATTCAAATGGTATTATGCCTATCATTCATCTCTATTAATTCTACTTTTCTATACTAGAGTACTATACAGATAACAACATGGGAAAAATGGAGAAAATATTTTAATCATTCATCTCATTTACTTAACCATCCGTATACCAAATCATCTCTAGGTTAGGAATTGAAACAATTTCTTCTGTATAACTGTAAATAATAAATCTACAATGCAGAAAATCATTTAACTGTAAACAATAGAACAGTAGAACCTGATTGACTGTAGGAGAAACAAACAACCCAAGGAGTCTGTTCCACCCAACCTATTCCTGAAGACAATCAAATTACTTACCTTAGGACCCCCGAGCCTGTTCACTGAACCACTAGGAAGAAGAATCTGTAGAAGCTTTAGGTCAATCTACTTGCAGCAACAAAGTAGTTTATCCAGTCATATAGACTTAGCAGTCAAAGAGACCTGCACCAGCACCTCTGGCTATTTTCTCATAATATTTCAGCAACCTCACAATGCACTTCCACTTAGCCTCCCTATTCGAATCTCTCAGTGATCACCTGATACACTTGAGGAATTATTTCTGCAGAAAATAATGTAGAGATGCATGCTCATTTCGAATTGCCTTATCCAGGATGCCTAGGCCTTTTAGTGGTTAGCCTGGTCATTAATGAGCCACCAGCGCTCTTCCACCCACCTGGGGGATAATGCCACAAATTTAGGTGTAGTTGTCCCATAACCAACAGCTAGTGGTGGAGTGCAAATGTTGACATCTGTCCGATGCCTTCTAACAGCTTCCATTCCTCCTAGTGGGTTAGTGAAAACTCATTTAACAGTTCCCTTGGGTGTTTGTCTCCTATTTTAATTTATTAAATAATAATAATCAGTAATTACAATCATCCTTGACCAAATTTGGTCATAATTACAAAACTTTGTAATTATAATTTAACATGATGTTTTTGCAATAAAATAAATAGTCTCAAAATTTGGGTAGGTGACACTAAAACACGAGAATTAACAATGGCTCATACACACATTACACAAATATTTACCCTAGAAACCCTTAACCATGAAAACCAACCTACCCAAGAGTTTCTCCACTCTTTATTATCCATTATATTGTATTTTTCATTTATAGTACAATATTATAAAATACAAAACCCTAACCCATTAACATAGATTAGATTACAATTCCAATTCCTTAATCATAATTAGTTTACAATGGTATGAAAAACCATTGGCCAAAAAATCTCAATATAGAGAAAAAAAATGGACCCATAGTTTTCTTTTGGGAGATCTTCCCTTGAACCCTCAATGGGGGGGCCATTGTCCCCCCCAACCTTCCTTTGCTTTGGGATCCTACAAAGAGGACAACAGATGTAATCTAATATGGGTTAATAGATTAGGGTTTTGGATTCTATAATATTATACTGTAGACATAAAATATGATATAATGAGATAGAGAGTGGAGAAACTCTCAAGTAGGCTAGTTTTTTGGGTTAAGGGTTTGTGGGGTAAATCTTTGTGTAATATTTGTGTAAGCCATGGTTAATTCTTGTGTTTATATTTTATTTGGTATTTTTTTGCTTACATGGGTATATCAAACAATTCAAAGTGTCCCCAATGACCACATGCACATCATGATTCTCAATCCATATTTTGATCTTTCCATGACTCTCAGTATATTGTAGATATAATCATTGGTTGAATGTCCCCAATTCCCACATGCATAGGATTTTACCACTATTTTTCCTACTAGTAATGTCTTGATGTTTTGGTTTCTCTAAGCTTGGGTCCCAAATATGTTTTGATTCTTTTGGGGTCCAAACCTTTGGTTTCTGAACGAGCCTCTTCCTCTATTTCCTCAAAAGGAACCTTTGTTATTTTGAGGGTTGTAAAGGTGTTGATTCCAAGACTGGAAAAATGTATTGTGTGTTTTGCAAAAGCTAAAGCTTTTCTATTTCATTGAGTTCCCATCTTCATGTGTTATTTCTCTTGGCTTGCTCTTTTTTTCTTCTTTAGGTTCTTGTCTTCTTTGATCTTTTAAATTTTAATTGATGTTTGTATTCATTGGTTGCTTTAATTTTTATGCTTCTTTGTTTATTTTTTGTTGGTCATTAGTTCACTCTCCATGTAAATCACTTTTTTTATCACATCTTTATATTTCATTTGATTTGTTGTTCTGGCATGTGCTTGCATGGTGTTGAGTAGTCATGTGATAAACCACTTGATTTTCTCTTTCTCTATTAGATCAAATATGAGTTGTTCAATGAATCATGTTTCCTTGGCATCATATCATGTATGATGTTTCTAAGCTATGTGAATGCAAATGATTTCTTTTCTAGGTATCCATATACTTCTTTAAGAAATTCCACCATATTTATTGATGCTTTGAAAAGTTCACATTTTCCACAATTCCTATATGCCAGTGTTTCCTTCTCAAGTTTTCCTTTAAATATGGCCAACTATTTTTATCTCGGTGATCCCATTTGTTTATTGCCAAAATGATTTTAAAATTAAAATGTAATAATCTCCATTTATAGATCCATAAAATAGTGGTATCATCCTCTAATCAAGACCAACATGACTTATTATTTCTGATTTGGTTCTCTGAGGTTCATCAAAAGGTGCATGTTCTTCTCTATGTTGAGTTTGTTGCTATTAGTTCTTTTGATGTTCCTCGATGTTTTCTTCTTCCCATCTATCATCCACCATGACTTGGCTTTGGGTTCTCAATGGCATCCTTCTATATGCCTACTTCATCCAGAGTGAGAACGATATTGCTACTATAAATGGGCTTGCCCCCCCATAACTGTTATCAAAGTTCACTGCAGGATACTGAAACTTGATCACTCAGTGGTATGCTTCTCCTTATTACATCAAGGAATACGCATTAGCTGCTAAATAATCACAACACTCAAAACCTTGTCTCCTATTATAACATCCATTTATATTTTCAATGATAGTGCTATTAGAATTCATATTAACATCCATACATTCATAATAAAAACAAGAGAAAACCATAAACATCCCGATACATTTGACATGATATATTTATAGTGGGAAAAACATTTGAACTAAGAAAAAAAAACCACCCTTCAACAAAGATTAAAGTATTTATATCATAACATTCTTTACAATCTTCGATAATTCCTTAGCTTCTCTATCATCCTCATACACAAACCTTGTTCCATCACCATATTCTCGATATCCAACCCTGCAAATTTTGTTCATTTCTATCTTACATCTTGTATTTGTATATGTTATTGCTTTCCCTAGTCATTTTAATGTTTAGGAAAGCATCCTTTGGGCTTGTTTTGGTCCACAATTAGGGGATTTTACCCCCATAACCCTCCTTTTGAGGGTGATTGTTGTTTGAGAATTTGTATTGTTGTGATTTTTCCTATCAACTATATGCTTTTTGGGGGTCTCCTAAAGGTTCATAATGTCAAGTTTTTATCTATCACAGGGGTTTTCAAAATATTCATGAGGTCATTATATTATATCTCTTTAATTTGAAGTAATGGAAATAGTTACAATATTTTTCCTTGGACAAGAAAAGAAGGAAAGATGTTTCCTAGGTAAAAGAAGGGATGAAACGCTTGTTGAAGAACAACCAATAGAGGGCCTCCCACTATGCTTCAAAGTGTCAAGATCATCCTTGTGATATACCTAGAAAAGCACCTCCAAAGCAATGCAATATTACCAAACAATTGATGATTGAGTCTGCCCTCAATTGTTAGTTGCTCTCCTTGTAGATGGCAATTGTTAGTAGCCCTTCTTAGAGAGAAGTTGAAGAGGATCCCAAAAACCCTAGATTTAATCCAACCAAGGTAATAAAAGGAAGAATCCAAACCAAGAGAGTGAGTAAATCAATGAGAGGAAGCCTCAACATTAAGAGGCGTAATGGAGACAGCGAATCCAAGTTACCCAAGAGCTTGAGAAGAATTGTGAGAAAGTATGAGTCACAAAATTAACATAGTAACACTACTTTTTTAAAATCTAGGAACCTCAAATAATGAGAAAAAAAGGGATATTTATTGGAAAGGAGACCACATAGGGGGATTGAGGGAATGACAAATAATAGCTAAGCAAAAATCAGACTTCTCAACTACTCATTTGTGCATTTGATCAAGCCATCCTCATGTCTTTCAATGAAAAGGTGACCTTTGGTCAACTAATTCAAGTATTAAGAAGAATAAACTTAGAAGAGACTAAGACCAAAGATTGATATGTTTACCTCCTATATGACTGATAAGTCATGAGGTATGTATATATAAGAGTAATGTATATTATGTATAGAAATGTAGAGTTCCAAAGCATGGCATGACTAGACAGTTGCATTATAGGTACATTGGTATTTAGTATTTGAAACAATGCTTGAAATGGTTTTAATTTACAGGCAAAGTGTCAGAACCCGAAATTTCTGAAAAATTTAAAAAAAAATTATTATAACAATAAATGTTAATTAATTTACATTCCTGGTCCTGTTTATTTTAATTAACTGATCATGATTTTTTTTTAAAAGGATCTGTTATGAAACTAATGTGAGTTTTGATTTTTGTTATCGATTGTTTTTGTTCTTAACTTCAAAGGGAGAACTAGCCATAGTTGACTGGCTTATTTAGCTTACGAGCTAATGCATAAATCGTCTTTTGTTCACAGGTACACAGGTAAAGTATGGATCACTGTAAACTTATCTTTTTGTAAGTATCAATTTCTTTTCCCTGCACTATAAAACTCAGAGAAGATTTAAATATTGTTACTGGTTGTCATGTAAGACGGTAGAGTTCTCTTCATGAAATTTATGCTTGATATATGGTTGATAGTCTGTATTGACATGATATCTCTTATTCTGGATAGTATCATTAGGCGTTTCGATGAATTACAATCTCTCCGACATATTCATTGCGTTGTGACCATGCTGTATACTGTCACTGGAACGAGTTGTTTGTATTATGTTCATTGTATGCATAACGTGACGTTAGCATTATGTGATATACTGTCAACTATTAGCTGTGATTACGGCTGTGATCACTTATTATTAGCATGAGTTGGAATTGTGATAACTCTAGCGATGTTCTATTATATTCATTTATAATTTATAATCCCTTGTCTACTTAGTAAATTTTCTTATGAATTCACGATGTTTAACTCATGCCAAAATCTTTGTTCCTTGTTTTTAATCTACGTTCAATGTATGGAATTATAGATGATTTCATATCCATACATCACAGGACTAGAGGTTATTATCCTCATCTTTGATTGCTATCAAAGGTGATGAAAGAATTATGGTAATAAGATCTTATATAACAACAATGTATCCAAATATATATTGCAAAGGTAATATTTAGAATGTTAAAACTATGAGAAACTCTAGTTTGAAGTTGACTACATCTCTTTCAAATAATTGTAGGGGATATATAATGTACCCTCGAAACTATCGATGGCTTGTCTTCATGACAAACACTATGCGATGATTGTGTATCAATCATAGTGATTATCCATATTATGAATAAGAATTTTATCCATGCAATGATATAAAATCAATGAGCAATGATTCGAGCTGCAGCTGGACTATAGGAAGTCGACCCAAGGTAGGTTGAAAATCTAAAGGGCTACGTGGATGGCTCTCATCCTTGCGTTTGGTGATATATAAGCCTGTCTTGAAACCCTTACCTAGTCATTTTCTTTGCCTTCGGGCTCGGGTTGTAAGAGAGAAACCCTTCCTGTCTGAGTTCGTCAGTAGGGCACTGTAAATTGCAATTCTCTTATAGCTATGGTTACGTATTTTATCCTCTGGTGGTTAAAAGTCTGTATGCCTCTCGGGTGGTTTAAAAGTCTGTGTGCCTCTACTACTGGCGTTTGCTACAATTCATTGGGCATCATGGTATCGTTTGTTGTCACTGTGTTTAATTCGCATGCTACTTACAGTCTTACACTGTTGCTGGTGTGAGTTAGAGTCAGGGTTTTCTGTGTTGTTTTTATCCATGAGATGGTCGTGTAATGGGTTTAAATCGTGCTCCCCGACTGGTTCATTCACAACTTAAGGGTTTGTTCAATATATTACCTGTCACGGCTATCAATAGAGAGGAACTTAAAGTTCTCCTTGCTCATCCTTCTGACGAATATGATGAGGTTTTGCTACATGGCTTAAATCGTGGCTACCAGGTTGTCCACTGGGTTTGCTTCCTCCAATAGCTCAGGTAAGAAATATCAATGATTTTCGTAGATTTCAGTGTTGAATAAGTTTGTTTATAGTTAAAATGAAATGTTGACAATACTCGTCGCTTTGTAATGTGCAGGTCATAACCGCTCCTGAAGGTGTACGAGGCTTCATCACTAGCGTTGGCTCCTCCGGGTAAGCCTGGTTATATCATGGCTGTCTCTCCCTTTGTTGGTTTTGTTTGGCTAGGGTTATGTCTGGAAGGGCCTCCTTTGTAACTGGGTTGTTGTCGTTTTTGTGAATATGAATACAGTCACATGTATTAATCTTTTTGCTTACAGTAGATAGGGTTTGTATACCCCGGCATGTTTACGAGGAACAATCTAAGGCTCAGTCTGTTATGACGGCCTTGGGGTTGTTAATTGTCATTATATTTTGAATATATAGGGCTTTACCCAACCCTGTAGAAGTTATATATAAAAAAATACTGTAATGTTTGGCCTGTCAAGTGGCCGTGTATTATATGCGTTTTGTTTTTGTTAAATGAACACACTATTTAGTTATGGGTTTGTTCTAAGTTTACTCGGATACCTCCAGAGAATGATAATTCGGCTGTAGGTGATAACAATGTATTTGTTCTCTGCATTTTCTTTGGTTTTGAGTGTTAATGATAGTGTTGGGGTTCACTACCCTTTCTGTGATAGACAAATAAAAGATTGTTAACCCTGGCGAGTTGGGGTTCTCTCCCAGGTTAATATATATAAGAAAAATATGAGAAGTGTTTAAGTTCTGTTGTGGCTGGGAACGAGTTGTAAAAATTTGGTTTTGTTTTTACGTACGGTTACAATATCTCCTGGTTAATAATTAATAGTAGGGTTTGTAAAGCCAATCAATGGCTGAGTTCGATGATAACTTCTCTTCGTATGTTATGATGTTTGACTATTGTTATGGAAACACCTCAACAGTGCTGTGTATTATATATAAAATGAGCTCGATAATGAGCAATAACCTATGCTTGTGATAATGGAAAGATTTGGATAAAGGCACAATGAATTTTTCTATGTTGTAAGACTCGGCTTCGAGCTAGTCATTATGTTTGTCTTTTAAATAGCTCTGTCAACTCTGTTGTAATCATCCTGGCTATAAATACTATAGAAGTAGGTTTTGAAATAAACAACTCTCGCCATGATTCTTTATTTACAGTTTACTTGTTTGTATTGACTACTATTTTGTCAAATAGGATCGTATGGAAAAGTTTATAAATAAAAATCTTACTGCAATTCGCAACCTATGGATAATCGATAGCAGTCAGTTATGTTATGAATGTAGATAAATTTACTGATATAAATTTTGTTCATCTATATCTGGATACAGAGAATAACCTGTATTCTGGTTTAAATACAATATGAGGCAGATATAAACTGGTATATTAGCTCAGATAAGATTTATACCTGTTAATTTCTCTATGGGAATATTTCACTGAAATTCTAAAAATTATCTATGTGTCTGTTCTTATAATTGCTTTTAGTAAGTATATTTACAGGAGTAACTACTGTATAAATATTCTATATTTATTATTTAACTATTAAAAATAAATCTATATAAAGTCACCCTAATATTTTATTACTGTAATAATCACAAACATATCCTGCATAAAATAATTACTCGTTCTGTGTGATAAATAGGGAAATTCTAAGACATATAAATTCTGCAAATTCTATCAAATGACGATACAGAGAGGCTAACTATACTGAAATAAATACTGTTCAAACAAGGATGAGATAGTTCATTCTACATTTAAAATTTATTAAATAAACAGCAGGAAGAGTGACAGAACCTGTATCAATGGCAGACAATAACAGCAGTGGGAGGCTGTTCCTCCCTACCAATTCCTGGAGAGTTCCCAGACAGCACTTCTCAGGACCCCCGAGCTTGCTCTGGTCTAACTGGCTGGAACTAGGTACAGCCAACAATTCCCTCAGCCAAAACAGCTACACTGGAACCAAGTTACTGCAACTTCCTGACTCAAAACACTTCCTTACTATTTTTCCCACTTCCTCAATGGGACTCCTGAATAGCATTCACCTGAATGTATTCTCCCTCTAGAACAATGTTGATCCCCCAGCTCAGTTCATTGAGTACTATTTAAAAGATTTCCTAGGTCTTAGTTGGGTTAACTGTCATTAATGAGCCACCTGCTCAGATTCCACTTTCTTGGGAAATCATGACCCCAAAATATAGGGAGGTTGCCACCTGCAACTCAGGAAGTGTTTGAGGATGTTGCCACTTGTCTTTTGTCTTTCCACCTAGTTCCATCCACCAGTTAGACCAGTAACCTCTTTTAACAGCTCTCCCATGCTGTTGTCTCCATAATTTATTTATTAATAATAAAATATTCAGAATTTACATTCCATTTCTGGTGACTCTGCTGAGTCATCAATTCCTACTTAGCATTAAATTTAACATAATGTCTCAGGATTATAATAAAATAATTACATTATTTTTGCAAATTTGGGGTATGTGACACAAAGCCTGAAAATAAGCTTCAAGACTCAAATAGGTGATAAACATGTTGTCAAAAATGTCTGCTTAGGCAAAGGATAGAAATAATTACCTTCCTGTATGAGTAGAAAGTCATAGAATGCATTTAGCTTCTATTATAGAAGGTTATAGGAAAATAAAATATTTAGACCATTTGAATGCATGGTGCTAAAAGCACGAGGAAAGTTGATATATTAAATTATTAGTGAGAAAAATAGAGAAAAGCATAAACTAGATGTTATGACTGATAGTGGCATGATAAGAGTCTCAGAAGCTCGACACAAGTAGTTGAATTCATGAAAGTTTGTAGGTTGTCATGAATATAGATGTTTTACTGGGTCATAAAATTTTGAAATGATTGATATGTTTATCAATGCATATGTGACTACCTATGCTATGGACATCTGCATCGTAGGAGTACTAAAACATGCAAATCATACTAAATGCATAATAGTAGAATGTCATAGTAATATACAAATATATGTTCATGGTATGTTTACATGCATAAATGTCGAAGAATGAATTTCAAAAAGAATTTAACTTGTGAGATTATGCTAAAAAGGTTACTCATATGATAAAATTCAGTGAATATATATTATAGAAAACTTTGTGTTAAAGATATCTACAGAAAGGACATAGAGCCAGTAGTAGTACTAAAAGTATGATATGCAAGTTTATACGAAAATAAGGGATAAATTATGAAAGTGCAAAGTTTATCAAGGATACATGCAACCTAGTCGTGCCTAGGCTTGCTAGAAAATAAGTAATGCTTTAGAATTATGCATGAGAATATTTGGTTGCAACGATATTTTTATATACAATCCAGATAGGAACTTCATATATTTTATGTTTTTCTTTATGATGAACAAAATATTATGATGTAAATAACTTCTGGCAAGACATTGTAAGTGAAGCATGCAGGTGACTGCAGATACAAGAGACTTCACCAAGCCTTGTGAACAGAAGGTAATACATGAGGTATTTTCTAACATGAATTATTTGATTGTTTTAAACAGATAGCATGATGCTAATTTATAGCTAGACGAAGGATAATCAATAGCATGAATAATTTAAATATATTTATAAGAAGCTGAATAGGAAACAAGATGATAAATTTGAAATCATATTATGAGGAATGTTAAGAAAACATGAATTGTTATGATTGCTACATGTTTTTGCAAGATATTAGAAGTATCTTGTTTAAAATGATGATTATTTACCTTGTATGGTCTGATGCTAAGTCAGGAGGACTCTGAAGCATCGTGGTTATTTACCTTTTATGGTTTGATGTTGAGTCGGGAGGACTCTGGAGCATCATGATTATTTACCTTCTATGGTCTGATGTTGAGTCGGGATGACTCTGGAGCATCATGATTATTTACCTTTTATGGTATGATGTTGAGTCGGGAGGACTCTCGAGCATCATGTTTATTTACCTTTTATTGTATGATGTTGAGTCGAGAGGACTCTGGAGTATCATGATTATTTACCTTCTATGGTTTGATGTTGAGTCGGGGGGGGACTCTAGAGCATCATGATTTTTCTTTTTTATTTTATTTTTGAACAACTATGGGAACGCCCAAGTTGTATGCACATCCTGAAGAGCACAGGTGGGAGATGCACCTAAAACTATATAATAAAGTGAAAGTGTATAGTCCTCGAGTTGGATGGGCATGTTGCAGTCGCGAGTCATGTGGGGGGTCGGGGAACCTCAGAGCACACATAAACGGCCTTGGATTGCACCGTAGTATAAAGACCTCAGTCCCTATAATGGTATTCGTTGATGACCACTGGGAATAGGCCTGAGATTAATACCATGGACGCGTCTTATACTCACGGATTGAACTACCTATATATATATATGTACTATTATATATAGATAGATAGATAGATAGATAGATATATAGTACTATTACAAATATGAGTTTTCAAATTATGATTATGTTCATGTTATGCTTATATTATGTGTTAAAGTTATTTTACAAAATCTACAAAAGGGATAGTAAACAGACCTTGTGACTACTTTGCCTTAATAATAAATATAGAAAACTTATTTGGTGTTGAGTGAATACACTTTGGATCACCTAGATTGATAAAACTTATTTGATGTTGAGTGGATACACTCTGGATCACCTAGATTGATAAAGCTTATTTGGTTTTGAGCAAGTAATCTCTAGAGCACTAGAACTATTGTTGAGTGAGTATTGGGGAGTAAAGCTCTGGAGCACTAAGACTCATTGTGGTTACTGATGTTGAGATGGAAGCCCTGGAGCATCAGTAATACATTAACTATTATTAACCAAATTATTATGTACCTATGGAGCACCTAGATTTGTCATTACTTACTGGTGTTGAGCTAGTATGCTCTGGAGAACCTAGAATGATAAGTCTTATTTAGTGTTGAGATGGCGCACCGAGAGATGTTTATGCATATGTTATGCACGAGGTATGCTTATATACGTATGTTACGTACTTGTTATGCTTAAATTTATGTATATATATGCTTAGATTATGAATATGTTATGTTATGTTCATGCACAACTCGTGTTATAAGCATTAATACTATTGCTTTTGAGGAAAAGCAAGTAGAGAATGACTAAAGGTACTTGGAAAGAAGTGCCATGACAAGAATTTTGAAAATATTATCTTAGATCATGATTTATATATATATATATATATATAGATATAGATATCATGTATATATATATATCATGTATGATTGACAGATGTGCAGGTGCATGAAATTACAAAGAAAAGCTTTGTAAGTAGATCAAACCCTAAAAAGAGTTTCCATGAAAAGACTGCAACATGATGTTGCAAGGAAAAATTATTACTTCTGTTCTAATTGATTTTGAAAAATCATATGTATGCATGTATTTTATGATAAAATGCTAGAAACAACTCGTGTTGTTTGTGGAAAGTATAGGTAACGAAAAGCAAGAAACATCAAGGATGTCTAAAAAAGATGTCAAAGCAAGCAAGATAGCTGAAAATTTTATGCTTACAAATACAACTGAAAGCTGAAGATAAAGTTTGGAAGGGTACGAACACCGAGGACGGTGTTATTCTTAAGGGGGGGAGGATGTAATATCCCTCTTTCTCCCTTAGGGTTCTGCAACAAAAAGTACAATTGCGTACCCACCAACGTCAAGGAGCTTGTGGCAGGAGCTCTGCAGGTAAAACTTTGTAAGTATGATTATGTTTTCCTAAGTGTAAAGTGAATTTGTAGACTTAGGAGACTGAAGGCTTGACGCAACGAAACGAATGGGACATGGAATCTACTAGGGGGAGAGGGTGAATGGCTTGGTAGCCATGATTTTTGATGATAGTGGTCGTCCTAGTGCCATGTGCACTTAAAGTGAACTGTGATGTTCACTGAGCAACACTTAAGTTTATAAGTGTGTTAATAATTAGTCCTAGATAAGGACGTCGAAGAAACTACTAGTCGTCGCAAGGTAGTAATAAGTTCCTATAACCTAACTTTTAGTGTGAGGCTAACCAATATTGAATGCCATTAAGTAAACGTAAGGGGTTAACCTAAATAACATTGATATCCTAGCCTCGACAAGGGATTTTGTTAATGTTCCTAAAGTAGAAAAGGATTAATATTTTCCTAATTATAAATTAGGAATAAAAGATAAAAATGATTTATTATACCAAGAAAACATATTGGTATTTATAAATATTATTTAAATATTATAGTAATTAAGTTAAATAAAGTATGTTTCATAGACGGGTTGGCACTACAAAACACCTGAATTCTGCTGGTTACGGAATGATATTATTTTTTGATCTTTTCAGATGTATATATTTAAAGAATATCGAGCTCTCGTGGGAGAACTCGCTTACTTTTTTGTAATAGACTTTCTCAGAAAACACTTTATTATTTTTTGGATCTAGTGGGATCCTAGAAGCTTGAAAAAGCCTATTCTAGAAAGGGCTCACAGAAGCCTTTCAGCAATATGTAATTTGATTTTTACTAATGAAATTACGATTTTTTCCTTGGAAAAAAAAAGTTAAATAAAGTATGTTAGATTATTATTGTAAAGGAAGGACTAATTGTCTTTTATTAAAAATAAATCTTAAAAGCTATAAAAGCTTATCTACAAAGGAAGAAAAGATTAACTAGTAGTTAATGCATGGCTATGCATGGAAAATGGACAGCTAATGCATGTGTAACTATATGAAAAGATACTAGAAATCAATTAGTTAAGTTGAGATTGATTATCTCAAGATAAAGGTTGAATAAATATCTTGAGTTAATTAGCTAAGTTAAATTAACTATCTCAAGACGTTTGGCTAAGTCAAGTTAAGTAATTAAAGTTAGCTAAGGTAGGCTAACTAGTTAAGGTAAAGCTAACTAAGTTAAAGTTAGCTAAGTTAAAGATAAAATAACTAATAAGATAAAGATTGACTAAGTAAATTCGATTAGTTAAAATTAACTAAAGTTAATAAGTTAAGTTCAAACAATAACTTATCTGGAGAAGTCAAAGTACAGGAAGTAACTTTGACTATAAAGAGGGCATTAAGGTGCTCGAAAAAGGGGAGATCTTCGAAGGCGAAGAATCAGAGGGAAAATATTAATAAGATTGAATGGACGAAATGGAATATTACTCTCACACCCTAGTGGATTCGTGCCCAGCTCGGGGGTGATCTATCGGTGGGAAAACCTACGTCGGACATAGATCAGTTGGAAGGGAGGAACATTGCAGTCAAGTTTTTGGTCGCCCCCCTTCTATTCGCTAAGATGCATGCCTTTCTCATTAATTTCAAGTAAATCAATTATATTTTGCCCATGCATGTTTCAGATTCCATCAATGATAAAAGTATTTCAAAGCTTATTTTTTATTACTTGTTCAGACTTATTTCTTATTATGGAACAACTAAGACTGTGCTAGAGATATAATTTAAGAGGTATAAATTCATAGAGGTAATTCATTCTAAATCACAGATAGTAATCCGGGTCTCTGTGGGTTACACATAGTTAATTAGTTCACACTCTCTTTTAGTATAAATATTAAACTCTTGTTATAATTGCATAAAATGATTTGAGATTGAGACTTAGTTAGTATGGAGAATAATCTTCGTAGATGTTATAGGTAGTTGGTATAGTTATGAATCGGTTAAACTTAGCGATCAAATCCTTGTCAATAGTGCATAATGTGGTTTCTAGTTTAGAAGTCAAACGATCTCTTTTGGTATCAGATTAAACTGAATTGAGATCACTATAAATTTATAGAGTTGATATATAGATTTATCGAATTCTAAATATGAAGTTTGGATCTCAATACATATACAAATATTATACAGGTTTTTTTTATTTGTTTGAACACAATCTGTGTTTTCTGTTTTAAAAGCACAAATATTATAAAACTTAAACCTCTATAAAGGGTTAAAGAAAATCGCTATCATTGTAGGATTCAGTCAATCACCATCTTTTCCTTCTCCACAACATCATTCATAAAGTAAGTGTCCAAAATAAATTAGTTGATTATTTTCCTAAATAGAAAAAATATATATGTTGTGATGATTGAATCAATATGTGTTGATCTCGTTTCGAAACCTTCACTCATGGTTGTTTGACGTATTCAACAAAATATCCTTTTTATGGTGATACCCATCTCCTGGGATCTTAAACGAAGAATCTTGTGCACCAATCTATACCATTTCATCTCCGGAAAGTGGCGACTAGTTCTTTATGATGGAAAATGGTGACGTGTCGGAGTCATAGGCTAAGCACTTGTCTCAGAGCTCCAGAGATAGAGAGTCAGTATCTCCTTTTGATGGACTAAGATTGTGTATCATCAACTAATTGGTAGGAACTTAAGCGGACTAGTTCAAAACAATAATGGTTTACGATGTAATGGATTAAGGCTTAAGGTGTATGGATGTCGCTAAGCTTTAGCAAGAATAAGGAAGCTTATCTCCATAGAAGTGAAAGAAGGGGACTGAGCGATTTCGAATTTTCTGAGAGTTACAAATTCTTCCGGCACGTTATGGCAGTCAGATAGTGTTTCCCCAATTTGAATCCTGATTGGTTCTCCTGGTTTTTATATCTACCCCCCCTGTCATTCGCGTGCCTCATAAGGGGCCATGTGCATTAAAGAACTCAGCTATGAGTCAAGGACAATCTCTAACCCTATGGTATGCATGTTAAGAATTTCAGAACGAGTTAAACTGTTGGTTTTCCTATTAAATATATACACGTGGAAACCAGACATTCTACGTGTTATACCAAGTAAAACTCTTGTGGATGCGCCAGCTCTGTTTTTTTTAAATGGTGATGTAATGTTTCCATACTTGGAAGCTCTTCTACACAGTTGACTTTCTCCGCTATGTTCTCACCCTCCCTTTACATTATCGCTCTACTAGTTGAACTCTGTGTGGGACTGAGTAGACTATGCATCTTGCATCTAAATAAATAATCTGCCAGTTAGATTTAATTTACTATTAAATCTTTAACTTTCCATTTGACTTCTTGTTATCTCGGTGCGTTATGGCATAAACTACGTGTAAATTAAATGTTCTATTATGCAACTTCTACATGTTCATTTCCTATACACCCAGGCGTTGCCTCCAGCCACGTAGCGTTTCCTATGGGTAGGATGGTAGAGCAATTGGTGGACTATTGTCCTTCCTTACTTTCTTTCCCATAATTGTCATCTAAACCTGCTGACTATCAGCCATTTCAACGATTATCACTTGGTTATATTGTAGTTCATTTACATAATGGAAATAGACTGGTTGCATGGATTACATGGTAATATAACTTTAGAGTTACATTTATAATTGAATTTGGTTTGACTTTGAAATGGGTCATTATATATATATATATGCACGTATATAAATATGCAAGTAATTGAATTGAGGTTGAGCTATGTATAAATGCCTAACATATACTTGCCATTGAAATTACAATGGATTATTATATATATACCTATATATATTTACAATTGAATTGAAGTTTGAAGAATATATACGACTGAGATTGAGATATGATTACAATTAATTTTTAGCTCGAATTTACCATTGGATTATTTGATATATATATATATATATAGCTTCTTCTTTTTCAAGCCGAAAAAAACATAACTTGATATTCTTATGGAATCAAAGTTACATCATAAAATACCATAGATAGGTGGCATATAAAACTGACCAGTGTAACGTCCCCTCCCATCATACCAGCGATATGGAGAGATCGTGATGCTACAACTGGGCATCTAGCCCTGTGTGAATTAAGTAAACTCATTGATAATAAAAAAAAATACATATACATATGCATATTGTAAGAAACACAGCGGAATTAAAATCATCTACATATCTAACATACATTCAACATTTTCATGACAGATATTAAATAAAGACATTGCAGAATTTATGCAAGAGAGTACTCATCTTGAAACGAAGTAGTCCCAAGCAATTGGCTATGCAACTGCAACGTTCCACCCAACCATAGGCTAGTTGTGCTCATCAATCTCGCAACACAATGGCCACCCCTGAGCTGGGCATGATTTCTACAAGGAAAAAGGGAACAACAGACTCACACACAGCCAAAATACACCAAAATCGGCCAAGCCAATCCACAGTTGGGTTTATCAGGCTGCTAAGGCAAAGGGGAGGGAATGAATTGCTAAGCTAGTGAGTTCAAACACAGAGCCATGGATACCTCTACAAGATCTATCTAGCTTGGCACCCACAATGCCTACACATCCCACACAAGGAATTATTCCCTTCACTAATACGCAATCCCTCGGGCCATACCTTCCATTCTAGTGTTATTCAAGGTGTGCATAGAAGAGTAGCCAACCCTTTTGATCTTTCTGAGATGTTACTCTCCTCACTAGGTTTATCAAGCCAATTATGGTCCTCTTCCACTCCCAATTTCTTGCTCACAAGTTCAAACTAAAACAGGGATTCAAATAACAGCAAAATCACAAATGCTTGGTATGAAGAAAAACGTGGCCAACCAAAACGAAATGATAAATGGGGAATCACCCCTGGGAAGGCAAATTCATTTTCAGAAAACGTTTATGGACATTCCAGGAGCAAAAATGACCTCCATCACACCCCCAAATCGTGGTTCTCCTCTCCCAGTCACTGTACCAACCAAAAACGAGTTCCCAGCCATGGAAAATGCAGGAAAATGATGCAAAACGTGAAGGAGGAAGCCCCAACTAGCTCAGACTGCGTGAGAGAGCAAAGGCCATGTGTGAAGAATGGATTTGGGCACAATTTCGTGGGTGTTTTCTTCCCCAATAAGCAAAAAAACGATTTCCCATATTGGTGGCTTGCCCATACACGAAATTGGCTGCCATACCTCTCCAATCCCAAGGCATTAACTACCTCAACCAACTCTTGGAAGAATTAAATGATTGGGTGCATAAGTCAGAATGGGTAGTTGATGGTTTATGGGTTCTCTCAATGAAATTTGGCTTAACACTATTGGCTCAAGGGTTTGAATAATTTCCCTCCCTATTCCTTATAAAAATCATGCCCCCATCTCTTTGTTGCATTGCATGGCTAGTTGTGGGTATTTCATTAAAATTCATATTTACATGATGTCTTAATTTACATTGTGCATGTCTAGAACAAGAACCATAGGGATCTATTTTTAATTGCTGATATATAAAACGCTAAATCGATGGCGGGGCCTTGGCCTTGAGCTCCTCGCCATGATTTAATAACGATATTTACATCATTTACAATTTTAATGCAATAGGGTCAAGATGGGGACATTACAACCAGGATGCTCTACATAATCCCCATGATTAAAAAGTCTCAAGATAAACACTTTCCAGCGGATACATACAGTCCGCTAACCTACAGTAAACAAAAGAATCCCCTCAAAAATAAGGAAACAAAAATATGTGTACATCAACCCGTATCCAAACAGCCAACACAGAAAAAGATCAAAAAGCAACCTATCTAAAACAGATAGTAAGTTCCCACATCAATAGAGACATCATCCAAAAACTCTTCATAATGTAGAAAGCCATCCATATGACCCACAACTGCCTTAGATAGCCGATCAACTTCCTTGTTGAATTCCCAAAAAATATGAATAAAAGAGATCCGATCAAAGAACTCCTTTAACTCCAAAATTCTGGTCATCCACTGACTAAGATGAAGGACTTTAAAGTTGATTTTCCAGCGATCCAATTAATAATAACCTGTGAGTCACCTGCCACCTGCAACATATGAAGACCTCTCTTCTTTGTTATCCACAGAATACCCCATAAGGCCAACAGCTCTGCCTGAGTATTAGTGCCCGTGCTTGCACTCATCTTCAAATTGATAAAGTGCCCCACCTTAATATGTAACACCATTCCTGCCCCACAAAGGCCCTTTCTCTGAGCCCCATCAAAATAACCAACAGAATAAGAAGTGTCAAAGAAAGGAGGGATAAGAGCTCTTTGATTAGATATAACCTTCTTCCTATTGAATTCCCTGTACAAAGCAATAGCTTTAAATGCTACTTGAGAATGACATGGTCGTTTATCTTAAAAAATAGAGTAGTTCATGTGCTTCCAAACTTCCCATATTACAAACAGAGGTAGTTCGCGTAATCCAAACTTCTTAAGAAACCATCATCTCATAGTTTCCTAAAAAGTATCATGATTCCAAATATCCTTGAAATGCAACATTTATTGACAGGTTTTCCAAACACTGTTTATGAATGCACATTTCACAATAGGTGAGACACCGATTCAATATTCCATGCATAGAGAATACAAAAGCCAGGAATCAGGACCTATGAAGCCGCGTTTCAAAAGGTTATCCCATGTGAGGACTTTGTTGTCCAACACAACCAAAAGAAAAAACGTATCTTCAAAGGAATTTTCCAATTCCAAAGCTTTGTATACCACCAACAAGGTTCCTTCGACACATGTTCAGACACCAAAAGGTCATATGCATGTTTAGCATAAATGATACCATTAGAGTCTTTCCAATCCCATACGAAACAATCTGGTTTGTCCATCAAACGAATACGAACAACCATTAATCTTAACACATACCTTTGCCATTCACAGGCTTCTCTGCCCACAAGGTCCATATCTTCAGACTGCATCTATGCAGAAGAAAATCCACCATCTACACAACCAATATAAACCTGGGAGAGGACTTCAATCTTTCTGGAATGAAGGGACTTAAGTAAATGCGGCGAAAGACATAAATCGTCCTGTAGACCCATGATCAGATCGATACCAATATATGCCCATATCCCACAACCAATATTCCAGCATAGTCGCTTCTTCAAAATAGGTAATGTTTTGCATAAACCTCTCCAGATGGCTGATGGATTCGAGCAAATAGTAGGAGTGTTTAGAATCCAAATGAAGGGAAACATGGATTTTAAATATTTCTTCTTGATTATATCACTCCACAAGCTATCACTAAAGAGGGCACACCACAAAGTTTTCGCTCCCAAGGCATCCACAAACCAACAGATATGTTTTAGACCCCAGCCCCCAAGGCATTTCGGTAGAGCAATATTATGGCAAATAGCAAGATGCATTTTATCTTGTGTTGAATTACCTGCCCACAGAAACTGAAACATTCTCTTCCTTATACCTTCCAATACCATCCGAGGCACCAGAGTCAAGGACATCCAATAAAATGGAATACTCTATAGGACAGAGTTGATTAAAAGCAATCTTCCACCTAAAGATAAAAAACGATAAGCCCAGGTGTTAATTTTTTTTCAATACGACGAATAATCCAGAACCAGTCATCAACTGTATAGCAATTAGGCTTAAGAAAAAAATCCCAAATACTTAACACCATCCTATAAAATTTGCCACTGAAAAGGGAAAAGTGATTCCAACTGCTGACGAAAGAGTAAGTCTAGTTCCAAATCCGAGCTGACGAACAGTGTATATTTTTGAGGTCCGAACTTCATACCAGAAGCCCAACAGAAAAGCTTCAGAAAATCAGAGAAATAACTCCAATCCTATAAGGAACCCCGTCCAAAAATCAAAACATCATCCATGAACAACAAATGAGAAATAAATAGCGCTGGAGAAAGCTTGATGCCCATAAAATGTTTTTCCTCTTTTTCTAAATTTAAGAGAAGGCTTAAACCCTCATTAACCATCAGAAAGAGTAAAGGAGAAAGTGGGCACCCTTGCCGCAAATCCCTATCACCCTTAAAGAGAGCAGAAGGGTGACCATTGACCAGAACAACATAGTTAGCAATATAAACACAACCCCTAATCCAATTTGTAGCTTCAACAGGTAATCCAGATTGCAATGAAATAAATCGCAGGAAAGTACAATCCACCCTATCATAGGACTTCATAAGGTCCATTTTCAATACAATGGCTTTCATCTTCTTATGTTTGATAGAATGAATACATTCCTGAGCCACTCCGATGACATCTAGTATCTACCTGTTCGAGAGGAAGCCAGATTTCTCTTTAGAAAGACCCACATCTAAAAAGTGTTTGATCCGGTTCGAAATAACCTTTGTAATAATCTTATAGACAAGATTACATAGTGAGATAGGTCTATAATCGTTGAAACAAGTGGGATTATCCTTTTTTAGAATAAGAGTAATGAAAGTAGAGTTAAGCTTATCAAGAAAGACACCCTTCATCTTCATTTCTTCCTAGCTCTGAGAAGCTCTTCCCCTATTAAGTCAAAAAAATGAATGAAGAACTCGACTGTCCAGCTGTCGGGTCCCGGGCTCTTATCCTTTTCAAAATGATCAAGGATCGAGCGAATTTCCTTCATAGCTACCGCAACACAAATAACATTTCCTGCCTCTTGAGGAAATATGTGATGATACTTGCCAACAACTTTTAATTGATCAAGGAGAGTATCTCAATAATCAAGACTATAAACATATTTGAAAAAATCCACAACACCCTTTTCCAAGGAGGATTGATCCTTCAAGGGTCTACCACTAGAGTCATTTAGTTCCTAGATAGTATTGATGTTTCTTCTCATGCTTGCATAATTATGAATTTTTTTTGTATTTTTGTCACCACTTTGAATCCAGACTGCCCTGCTCTTCAGACGCCATGATTCTTCTTCTTGAAGCAAAAGGTTCTGCTTTTTAGATTCTAAGAGGATCCTGTAGGCCTTTCTATCTTCTGAAAACAAATCTTCCACACTCTCACCCAAAGAATTTAACTATAGCTCAATAGAAACTAAATCAGCTTGAATCTTTTCATTCATCTCCTTTTGTCATTGACTCACATCAAACTTCAACATTTTAAGCTTATAAAGCAGCGACAGAGTGGTGGAGTTAAAAGGATTTTGAGAGTATTCCATCCACTTGGCATGAACCAATGCACAAAAACCTTCATCCAGGAGCCAATTGTGGTTAAAATTGAAGGGATAACTTTTCTTAGGAACATTCATGTCAAACTCCAGGAAAACTGGTTTGTGATCTAAGATTCCAGTAGAGATAAACTAGCTCCTGTATTTCCCAAAACAATAACTCAAATATTCAGCAATAAGAAACCGATCAAACCTTTTCGCACAACCACTCTTCCCAGTTCTACCATTACTCCAAGTAGGAACCATCACAACAGGTGTGACATCAATGACCTTAGCAACCTCAAAAGAATCTCTGAAAAAACCGAATAAGGGGTCTTCCTTCCTACCCAATCCCCAAACCTACAAAGGTGAAAGAGTGAGATTCATATCGCCTGCAAGGATCAGTGAGGGGTCATTAAGACCACCCTTCAAAAACAGATTATCCCAGAACTCCTTTTTATGGTTGTAAGGGCCATACAGATTTAGGACATGAACGACCCTATCCAGATATTTGAATTTACCTTCTAAGAGAATGCCCCCATCAACGGAGAAGGAGGAGAAGTGAGAAGTAAGGGGGTTTCAGGCAGATAAAAGACCCCCTGAAAGTCCTAAAGAATCACAGGCACATCAATTCCAAGAGGGGAAAAGTTTAAGAAACACCTCACATGCTTGTTGGGAGGGAACCATAGTTTCTTGGAGGAGAATGAGTTCAAGTTTATTAGAGTGGATCAATCTCTTTACGGCAGTTTTTTTGGGAACACTGCCAAACCCTCTGAGATTAAGGGTTAGCAGGAGCATTAAGAAACAAAGTCCAAAGGTATATTTTCTCTAAGGACCTCAAGGTAGGACGCATTTGGGGACCGACTAGAAAGCACACGACCAATGGAGGTGACATCAGAAAGTTTAGGATTCACGAAAGAAGGAGGACTATCCTCTACACTCAACTTCAGACAGTCTAGCACAAAAAGTTTCCCTTTTTTCATCCTATTAGTAGTGTTCTGCATACGGATAGAGGAGATAGGAATGATATCATAACTACCAGGTTTTCCCGAGTAAGCCGGAAGTATGGTTCTCTACAAACCCCCCAACATCAAAAGCATGAGTATCTAAAGAAGCCAGACCAGTAAAGGTTGTAGAAAAAAAAATCCATGTATCATGTACCCTAGGAAGAGAGGTCGGACAAACCCCAAGCTCTAGATCATGTAGAAAAGGGTTCAGTAGCGGGAATGGGTTCCTAAGACTGCCCATAAGACACCAAAGCATCCCCTGAAACACCAACATCGTCCAGACTCTTAACAAAAGGTGGGGAAATAGGAACAAAGTCGTCTTCCAAACCATCAAACAATAAATGCTTTAACTCCTTAGAGGACAAATTGTTTTCAACACAGGGATGGATTCTTTGAACTTACCCAAGTAGTCGACCGCCGATGAGTAATCCAGAGGGATAGAACGGGCCAACAAAGTATCAAAATCCTTTGAATGTGTAGACTCAGCAGAGAATTCTGGTTCATCATTCGTCTGATCATCAAAGTGACCAGGACAGGAGTCCCTGACATGTCCAATCTTATGACAATTAAAACACTGGAAAGGGACACCCCAGTAATCCAATTGTTGAGTGAAAACCCCATCATTCCAATAAACCTCAATCTCACCAAGGAAACCCTATGTAGTCACCATTTCCACCAGGACTCGCGGCACCCTTCTATCTATAGCCAGGAGTGTAGCTTATTCCACTAAAATGAACCAACCAATAGTGTTGGCAACAGTCATAAATCCCCCGAAAGACCAACACTGCAAGGGAAATCCTGGAAGGATGACCCACAAGTGTCTCTTAACCGGCTTTTCAGTCCAAGTGTTAAAACCAGAATGCCACCTAGAGAAAACAAGGGATCCTTGACCGATAACCCAAAATCGGCTTTCAATCACGTGAAGGCTCTCCTCAGTCAAAAAATGGAAGCTATACCATCCATTAACCAACATATTCACCCGGGGAATGTACTGGATGATTGGTTTCCAAAACTTACCCATCCATTCAATGATCCCATTAGAGTCTTTCCAATCCATACTAAACAATCTGGTTTGTCCATCAAATGAATACCACCAACCATTAATCTTAACACATACCTTTTCCATTCACGGGCTTCTCTGCTCACAAGGCCCATATCTTCAGACTGCATCCATGTTGAAGAAAAGCCACCATCTGCACGACCAATATAAACCTGGGAGAGGACTTCAATCTTTCTGGAATGAAGGGACTTAAGTAAATGCGGCGAAAGAGATAAATTGTCATGTAGACCCATGATCATATCGATACCAATATATGCCCATATCCCACAACCAATATTCCAGCATAGCCTCTTCTTCAAAATAGGTAATGTTTTGCATAAACCTCTCTAGATGGCTGATGGATTCGAGCAAATAGTAGGAGTGTTTCGAATCCAAATGAAGGGAAACATGGATTTTAAATATTTCTTCTTGATTACATCACTCCACAAGCTATCATTAAAGAGGGCACGCCACAAAGTTTTCGCTCCCAAGGCATCCACAAACCAACATATATGTTTTAGACCCCAGCCACCAAGGCATTTCGGTAGAGCAATATTATGGCAAACAGTAAGATGCATTTTATCTTGTGTTGAATTACCTGCCCATAGAAACTGAAACATTCTCTTCCTTATACCTTCCAATACCATCCGAGGCACAAAAGGCAAGGACATCCAATAAAATGGAATACTCTATAGGACAGAGTTGATTAAAAGCAATCTTCCACCTAAAGATAAAAAACGATAAGCCCAGGTGTTAATTTTTTTTTCAATACGATGGATAATCCAGAACTAGTCATCGACTGTATAGCAATTAGGCTTAAGAACAAATCCCAAATACTTAACTCCATCCTATAAAAGTTGCCACTGAAAAGGGAAAAGTGACTCCAACTGCTGACAAAAGAGTAAGTCTGGTTCCAAATCCGAGCTGACGAACAATGTAGATTTTTGAGGTCCGAACTTCATACCAGAAGCCCAACAGAAAAGCTTCAAAAAATCAGAGAAATAACTCCAATCCTATAAGGAACCCCGTCCAAAAATCAAAACATCATCCACGAACAATAGATGAGAAATAAATAGCGCTGGAGAAAGCTTGATGCCCATAAAATGTTTTTCCTCTTTTGCTAAATTTAAGAGAAGGCTTAAACCCTCAATAACCATCAGAAAGAGTAAAGGAGAAAGTGGGCACCCTTGCCGCAAACCCCTATCACCCTTAAAGAGAGCAAAAGGGTGACCATTGACCAGAACAACATAGTTAGCACTATAAACACAACCCATAATCCAATTTGTAGCTTCAATAGGTAATCCAGATTGCAATGAAATAAATCGCAGGAAAGTACAGTCCACCCGATCATAGGCCTTCATAAGGTCCATTTTCAATGCAATGGCTTTCATCTTCTTCTGTTTGATAGAATGAATACATTCCTGAGCCACTCCGATGACATCTAGTATCTACCTATTCGAGAGGAAGCCAGATTGCTCTTTAGAAAGACCCACATCTAAAACATGTTTGATCCGGTTCGAAATAACCTTTGTAATAATCTTATAGACAAGATTACATAGTGAGATAGGTTTATAATCGTTGAAACAAGTGGGCTTATCCTTTTTTAGAATAAGAGTAATGAAAGTAGAGTTAAGCTTATCAGTAACGACACCCTTCATCTTCGTTTCTTCCACAACTCTGAGAAGCTCTTCCCCTATTAAGTCAAAAAAATGAAAGAAGAACTCGACTGTCTAACTGTCGGGTCCCGGGCTCTTATCCTTTTCAAAATGATCAAGGACCGAGTGAATTTCCTCCATAGTAACCGCAACATAGATAACATTTCCTGCCTCTTGAGGAAATATGCGATGGTACTTGCCAACAACTTTTAATTTATCAAGGAGAGTATCTCAATCATCAGGACTATAGACATATTTGAAAAAATCCACAACACCCTTTTCCAAGGAGGACTGATCCTTCAAGGGTCTGCCACTAGAGTCATTTAGTTCCTATATAGTATTGATGTTTCTTCTCATGCTTGCATAATTATGATTTTTTTTTGTATTTTTGTCACCACTTTGAATCCAGATTGCCCTGCTCTTCAGACGCCATGATTCTTCTTCTTGAAGCAAAAGGTTATGCTTTTTAGATTCTAAGAGGATCCTGTAGGCCTTCCTATCTTCTGAAAACAAATCTTCCACACTCTCACCCAAAGAATTTAACTATAGCTCAATAGAAACTAAATCAGCTTGAATCTTGTCATTCATCTCCTTTTGCCATTGAATCACATCAAACTTCAACATTTTAAGCTTATAAAGTAGCAACAAAGTGGTGGAGTTAAAAGGATTTTGAGAGTCTTCCATCCACTTGGCATGAACCAACGCACAAAAACCTTCTTCCAGGAGCCAATTGTGGTTAAAATTGAAGGGATAACTTTTCTTAGGAACATTCATGTCAAACTCCAGGAAAAATGGTTTGTGATCTAAGATTCCAGTAGAGATAGACCAGCTCCTGTATTTCCCAAAACAACAACTCAAATATTCAGCAATAAGAAACCGGTCAAGCCTTTTCACACAACCACTCTTCCCAGTTCTACCATTACTCCAAGTAGGAACCATCACAATAGGTGTGACATCAATGACCTTAGCAGACTCAAAAGAATCTCTGAAAAAACCGGATAAGGGGTCTTCCTTCCTACCCAATCTCCAAACCTACAAAGGTGAAAGATTGAGATTCAGATCGCCTGCAAGGATCAGTGAGGGGTCATTAAGACCACCCTTCAAAAACAGATTATCCCAGAACTCCTTTTTATGGTTGTAAGGGCCATACAGATTTAGGACATGAACGACCCTATCCAGATCTTTGAATTTACCTTCCAAGAGAATGCCCCCATCAACGGAGAAGGAGGAGAAGTGAGAAGTAAGGGGGTTTCAGGCAGATAAAAGACCCCCCGAAAGTCCTAAAGAATCATAGGCACATCAATTCCAAGAGGGGAAAATTTTAAGAAACACCTCACAGGCTTGTTGGGAGGGAACCATAGTTTCCTAGAGGAGAATGAGGTCAGGTTTATTAGAGTGGAACAATCTCTTTAAGACAGTTCGTTTGGGAACACTGCCAAACCCCCTAAGATTGAGGGTTAGCAGGAGCATTAAGAAACAAAGTCCAGAGGTATATTTGCTCTAAGGACCTCAAGGTAGGACGCATCTGGGGACCGACTAGAAAGCACACGACCAACGGAGGTGACATCGGAAATTTTAGGATTCGTGAAAGAAGGAGGACTATCCTCTACACTCAACTTCGAACAGTCTGGCACAAAAATTTTCCCGTTTTTCTTCCTAGTAGTGGCGTTCTGCATACGGATAGAGGAGATAGGAATGATATCATAACTACCAAGTTTTCCCAGGTAAGCCAGACGTATGGTTCTCTGCAAACCCCCAACATCAAAAGCATGAGTATCTGAAGAAGCCAGACCAGTAAAGGTTGTAGAAAAAGAAATCCCTGTATCATGTAGCGTAGGAGGAGAGACCGGACAAACCCCAAGCCCTAGATCATGTAGCAAAGGTTCAGTAGCAAGAATGGGTTCCTAAGACTACCCACAAGACACCAAAGCATCCCCTAAAACACCAACATCGTCCAGACTCTTAACAAAAGGTGGGGAAATAGGAACAAAGTCGTCTTCCAAACCATCAAACAATAAATGCTTTAACTCCTCAGAGAACAAATTTTTTTCAACACAGGGATAGATTCTTTGAACTTACCCAAGTAGTCAACCGCCGATGTCACCTACCCAAATTCTGAAAATAATATTTTATTTGCAAAAATACTTTATGTTAAATTTTAATTTCAAAGTTTTGAAATTATGACCAAGTTTGGTCAAGGATGAATGTAATTACTGAATTATTATTATTTAATAAATTAAAGTAGGAGACAAACACCCAAGGGAACTGTTAAATGAGTGTTCACTGACCCACTAGGAGGAATGGAAACTGTTGGAAGGTATGGGACAGATGGCAGCAATTACACTACACCACTAGCTGTTGGTTATGGGACAACTACCCTTAATAATGTGGCATTATCCCCCAGGTGGTGGGAGTGGGAAGGCAACTCATTTAATGACCAAGTAACAACTAAAAAGGCCTAGGCAGCCTACATAAGGAAAATTTGAATTGAGCAGGCAACTCTTACATAATATTTTCTGCAGAAATATTTCCTCATGTGCATCAGGTGATCACTGAGAGATTGGAATAGGGAGGCTAGTTGTGAGTGTAATCATAAGTCTGCAAACTATTTGATAAGGAGAACCAGAGGTGTTGGTGCAGGTCCTTTGGACTGCTAGTTCTTGAAGATTTGACAACTATTTCTATTGCAAGTGGAGATCCTAAATTCCTAAGTTTCTTCCTCCTAGTGGTTCAATGAAAAGGCTCAGGGGTCCTAAGGCAAGTACTTGGCTGTCTTCAGGAATTGGTTGGGTGGAATAGGCTCCTTTGGCTGTTTGTTTCCCTACAGAATTAATCCAGGTTCTATTGTTTCCTAATTTGTTTAAGTTTAGTAATTCTGTTAGTAAAAATTAGTAAACTATGTTTTGAAGAAGGATTGATCTCTGATTTGGTTTAAGTCTGAATGTTAAGTTTAATGATAAATTGAATTGAAAATCCAATCTCTACATTTTTCCACATGCTGTTATTTGCATCATACTCTAGTGTAGAGAAGCAAATTAAGTATAGATGAAAAGATAGGCAAACTGCCATTGATTCAATAGATAAGTACAGTAATTTATATATTTTTTATTTTCTGCCCTATAGTTAACAATAGTAGAAATTACTGTATAGTATCTAAAATAATATTGAATATCTCATTGTTTCATGAAAAAAAATATTGTTTATTCTCTATACAATACATTGTGTTTTTCTTACCTCTATTAATTACATAGGAAATAAATGTAATTCAAATTTCCACACATCATAACTGCAAATAAATAGAATTGCTAACTATAGACATAAGTACAAATCACAGTCAATACACAGTCTTCATATTTCTCACACACACATTGTTTTCTATATAAATCTCCTGCTATAACATGTTCATTCATTATTTTAGTATTTCCAGAGAATGAAATTATTGTAAACCCTATCTTGCTTTCATCCATCTTATTTCCATTTTTGTTACAATCTGTGCACTTTGTTCAAAATTGGGTTTTGTATCAAACCCTAGATAGTTTTTCCAAAACCATAACATCGTTTTCCAATAAATAAACAAATATGATTTACATACTCATGCACAAACTACAGAACAAAAGCTAGTTGTCGATTGAAGTTCTTTTCTGAAGTTCATTTATGAAAACATCTTATACATTGAAGGAAAAATGAGAATTTGGGCGTAGCCCTGTTCCTTTTCTTTTTATAAACAAAAGCTATTAAATCAACACACACAGAGTTTTTCCAACTACGTAAATGCATAACAGTTTTGCATAGCTTGGCAGTCCCGTTATCCATACATAACATAAACAAATAACATAACAACATTTTTCCATTGACGAGAAATTAAAATATAGCATACAGAGTTAAATGAGCTTCGGCTCTAACATTTTATTCATTAAAATGTAAACCCAAAACCTTTTCAAGTTCGAGTATCGAACCCCACACAGGTTCTGGCTTCACAAAGGAAGCATCGACTTACAGGTTAACATTACATTTCCAAAACGAAAACTACACAGGGTTTATCCCTTCCTCTAAGTTTTTAAAACGAGTATGATAACTCCCATCTCGACGAAGTAGGCATCAAAGAAAAAAATAAAAGACCGAGTAACATTCAAATAGATGAGGGTCATATCCCTGTACAGTCATCACTTAACACAAAAGGTTCTTCAAAGAAACTCGACTGACAGACAACGCCGAAAGGCACTGGTGGAGCTCTATTACTTTCTTTGTTGAAAACCTCATCAACCAAGTCCAAATAGGCAACTACGAGGGTTTGGGGACCCGGAGCTTACCAGGATTGGAGACATTCCGATCTTTTTCCAAACCCTTTACCCAAGTCATCTTTTGAACCCTGTAACAGACACCACATTTTTCAGAGAGTTAGACATATTGTTTTATGTAAACTGTAAGACAAACTTTCAACAAAAGAACCATTGAGTTTTTCGAAACTGTTTACCTTTTCTTAGTGATCGTGCTCTATACATCCTCCAGCAAACGACGAGCTCCCTGCTGTACACGAGACCAGGATACCCTCATTCTTGTTGCAGGAAGGTGTGTTCCACTCAAAACAAGAACTATAAAATATCAACTCGACAACAATTCAAACCAGAGACCCAACATTATAGCACAACGCCATTACAGGGAGGACGAAACCTGCAACTTTAACCTAATTCTACAGGTCACGAGGTCGAAGCCTCTTCACATTTCTTTTGGCTAAACCCTAACTTCTAGCAGCATGTCGGCCTTGCTGCTCGATACACTAATGATACAATGAAAACACATTAACTCTTCTTCAACCATCACGATGAAGAAAAGCTAGGGTTTCATCCAACGACCCAGACTCATCACAATCGACGATCATAAGAGTGCCAGCAAGGTTACATTGGGACGAACAACAACTACATTTAATGTTTCATTTATTAACACAAGCATGGCATTGCCATATTTTGCACTGGGTGGATCGATCAACAGCCAGCTCGGAAGAATTTCCATTTTACAACCATTACACAGTGGCTTCCATAATCACCATTACATTGTTGTTACACTACGTGGAATGTCAACAATCCATGTCACATGGAGTTTGGATCAAGCTTTTAATGCAGAACTGAAACGCTATCTCCACGCCAGCTCAAAGCACATGCCAAGCTTAAAAGCCTGTCAACCTGTCCATTCAATTTTTAATACCATGTCAGTACCGTAAACATCAACGTTATAGTTCTAAGTTATGGTCGCAATTTCGATATATCATTTGGATATTAATGTTTTATACATTTAGCCACGATCATAGTCATAATATTTATAAGTTTAATGTTGTGAACATTATTTAATTTTAAGGTATAATGTTTATATATATATATATATATAGTGATTAGTTTAATCGTTGTCAATTTATTACATAGGTTAGCAAATTCATAAGAACTATATTGTTAACATGATAATTTTAATTATCATTTATACTTTTTCATAGATTTCATTGTTGCCAATACTATGTATTTTGTACCCTAACTTCTTAATGCAATGCATTTGAAGATTTGCGATACATTTACGACATTAGTAATATACAAGTATTAACTACCTTAAGACGATGACCAAAGCCAAACTATAACAACGTCATTGGTTGACGACAACAAACTTAAACAGCATGTAGACTTTCTAGACGTAATTGTTTCCAACAATTATGAATTGTAAGACAGCGTTGAAAAACCAATAAGCAGTACTAAACATTTCATGCCTGTAAATACTTTGTTTTCGCAAAAGAATTCACAACATTTTATTATTCGACGTTGATTTGAATTACACACGTACTTTTAAAACTATGCAGTCATTGAATCTCTTACATGTCGTCTGCACATAGAAATATTTCAAATGCCTTAGCATCACAGCTAAGTAAACTCCAGGGTACCTCGTAGGACACCCTTGGACATCAAGAAAGCAAACTGTCAGTATCTTATCAAAAAAAAAGTATCGCATCATATTTCTAACTTTTCTGTGCATTTATTACTTTAAGCATGTTTGTTAATAGTGTGTTAAGTTATCATTATCAAATCGTTTCTAACTCAGAAATTAGATTATGTTTAGTACGAAACAACTTTTTAAATCAATGCTGTCGTAATCAAGCATTTATTATTTCCGCAGTTATAATTATCTCATTTAATGCTATTCTTAAAAGTTTTAAATTTTTATGAAAATTCGGGATGTTACATGTGGTATCAGAGCTCATGTTCGAACTCTAGGCCTGAAAGAGGTCCAAGAACACGTAGCAAAAAATTTTACTAATTTGAAATTTTAATTATAATGTTATACAGAAATTGTTTTAATTTACAGGTATGGAGAATTCAGCTAAACAGTTAGAAGACAGATTTCAACCAAACAGCCATAGCATGGGACAGCATTATGCAGAAGAAGGTCACGGTGCACTAAATGACAGTTCATCAGAATTGTTACGTGCTTTTCATGAATTAAAGGCAGAAATCAAATCTGTGAAACAAGACAATGAAAGGATTATGCATGCACAAGAACAATTAAACCAAGCGTTGTTTGAACAGTGCCCAATCAATGGGCAGGAGAGAGATAATGAAGATATCACCAAGGTTGAGGATCTGCCTAATGGTAACAAAAGTAAGAAAATTAAAGCTAAAGATGTGAGCAACAGTTCAACCTCATCAGGAGAGGCTATTGAAGTACGTAAAAAGAAGCGTAACTATTCAAGCGATAGTAGTAGGGGAGACTACAAACCCATAAAGAAAAGCTATAAAGAGTATGAACATGTTTCTGGGGAGTTAAAAAAAATTAGACCTCCAACTCTCAATGGAGAAACTCAGAAGGGCGAGACAACTGAAGCTTGGCTGTCCGATATGAAAAAATACTTCCAGATTTATAACTATTCAGAGTCCTTGAAAGCAAAAATGGCTATATATAACTTGACCGGAAAAGCAGATATTTGGTGGCAGGACATCAAAAGAGTGAAAGGCATCAAGGATAAAGATGTAAACTGGAGTACTTTTAAACGATACTTTAAGAAGAAGTTTTTTTTCTGAACAGTACTATGAAGAAAAATCCAAAGAGTTTTATGACTTGAAGCTGGGAGGTATGAACATGAAGGAAATGAACAGTAAATTTCTGAACTTACTGAGATATGTGCCATACCTCATAGAAGAAAAACCAAAAATTCAAAGATACTTGAGCTGCCTACCTTTCAATATTAAGGATAGAATCAAGTATGACAGTCCAAAAACCTTGGAAGAGGCTATGAGAAAGGCAGTTTTCTGTTATGACACAAATCGGAAAAGAGAAGGAGTGTCGAACTGGAAAAATCATAAGCCCAACAATTTTGAGTTGAAAAAGAAAAATTTCAGGTTCAGTGGAAATTTCGGTTTCCAAAAGAGAAATTTTCAGAATCGGAATTATCAAGGGAACAATTCCATAAAAAATCAACAGCAGAATTCTACAGCACCCAGAAATGTACCTAATAATACCAGGACCAATGAGCAAAAGGCACCCATCAAATGTTTCGAGTGTCAAGGTCCCCAATATGCATCAGAATGTCCCTTGAGGAAGCAGAAAGCTAACAACATCAACTCTATTCAAACTGAACCTACTGTTGGAGACGTGGTAAGGGAGATGCTCAGAATCAATGCAGCACTCGACAACAGGCAAGCAGATCATCAAATCTCCATGGTAGAGATTGAAGGTATGCTACAAAATCATCCTGTTACTGCTTTAATTGACCCAGGTGCTAGCTTAAGTTATATATCACCAGATATTGTGGAAAGTCTTGAATTGAAAACAACAAAGTTTAGTAAATCTTGGTTAATTAGACTAGCAACTGGAACAAAGAGGAAAGTATCAGATTTTATAGAAAGTTGTACTTTATCCATGAATCAGTTACAAACACAAATCAAGTTGAATATTTTACCTTTAGGATCCTATGATATTATAATCAGAATGGACTGGTTAGAAGCCCATCATGTCATTCTGGACTGTTACGGAAAAAGTTTTACATGTTTAAATGAAGAAGGAAAAACTGTAGAAATAAAAGGTAACCCTTAGATAGATTTCAGCCATGCAAGTTAAGAGGGCAGTTAGGAAAGGATGTTAGTTTTTTGCAGTAAATGTAGTAAACGATGAGTTTATCTATAAAGAGGACAAACTGAAATTAGAAGACATACCTGTCCTAAAGGATTTTAAGGATGTATTTCCTGAGGAGATTCCAGGATTACCTCCTAAAAGAGATTTAGATTTTACCATCGAGTTAATACCAGGAGCAGTACCAAATTCTAAAGCTCCATACAGAATGAATATACTGGAATTAAATGAATTCAAATCACAGTTGAAGGAACTGATTGATATGAATTATATAAGACCCAGCGTGTCTCCTTGGGGAGCACCTGTCATCTTTGTTAAGAAGAACAATGGAACCTTAAGACTGTGCATAGATTATCGCCAGCTTAATAAGATGACAATCAATAATCAGTATCCGTTGCCCCGCATAGACGATCTATTTGATCAGCTGCGTGGAGCAACGATATTTTCAAAGATTGATCTAAGATCAGGATATCATCAAGTACGGGTTAAGGATGAAGATATTTTCAAGACAGCTTTCAGAACTCGATATGGACATTACGAGTTCGTAGTCATGCTATTTGGTTTGACTAATGCCCCGGCTGTATTTATGTGTTTGGTGAATAATATTCTGCACAAGTACTTAGACAAGTTTGTTGTTGTGTTTATAGATGACATTTTAGTGTATTCTAAAAGTAAAGAAGAGCATGATGAACATCTACGGATTATCTTACAAGTACTGAGAGATCATCAACTATACGCTAAGTTTAGTAAGTGTGACTTCCACAAGGACAAAATTCAGTATCTAGGACACATAATTTCTAAAGAAGGAATCTCGGTTGACCCCGATAAGATAAGGGCCATTAATGATTGGCCGGTTCCTAAGGATGTGTCGGATGTAAGATCATTTATGGGCATTACTGGATATTACAGAAAATTTATAGAGGGTTTTTCAAGGATTGCCAACCCCATAACTTCCTTGCAGAAGAAAGGGAAGAAATTTGTGTGGGATCAGAAATGTTCTGACAGTTTCAAGAAGTTAAAGGAATTATTGACTACAGCACCTATCTTGAGGATAGCAGATCCTAACAAAGATTTTATAGTTTGTACAGATGCATGCAATGATGGACTCGGTGGAGTCCTAACACAGGAAGGGCATGCAGTGGCATATGAATCTAGAAAGCTAAAAATACACTAGAAGAACTACTCTACTTATGATTTAGAGTTATTGGCAGTAATTCATGCCTTAACAAATGTGGCGTCATCACCTTATTGGCAGAAAATTCACATTGTTGACAGATAATATGGGTCTGAAATATTTATTAGATCAGACAAATCTGAACACTAGACAAGCCAGATGGTTGACCTTCTTAAGTGAGTATGATTTCGAAATTCAACATATTAAAGGGAAGGAAAACAAGGTTGCAGATGCCTTGAGTCGTAAGGAAAAACTGAATTTTATTTCAGCCATCAGTACGTATTCAACAGATTTGGAAAATCAGATTCTTGAAAAGAGTGAAACAGATGAAGAATATAGAAAAATAAAAGAAAAGACAACAAACAACAGTTCTGAAAATTTTATGGCAGATTACAGCATGAAGGAAAATGGGTTATTGCTGTATAAAAACAGATTGTATGTACCAGACATACCAGAAATAAAAATTCAGATTTTAAACGAGATGTGTAAAAGTCATTATTTTGGTCATCCAGGTTATCAAAATACCATTACTATGCTAAGGAAGGAGTATTATTGGCCCAGAATGAAGGATGAAGTAGCAGAGTACATAGCTAAATGTTTGGATTGTCAAAAAGTGAAAGTTGAACACCAACATCCTGCTGGATTGTTGCAACCATTACCTATACCGAGTTGGAAATGGGAAGTGATAAGCATAGACTTTATTACTGGATTACCCAAAAACCAGAAACAAAATGACTCTATCATGGTGGTAGTGGACAAACTCAGCAAAGTAGCACATTTTATACCTGTAAAGACTACTCATAAAGCTCCAGACATTGCATAAATTTTCATGAAGCAGATTTTTCGACTACATGGGATACCAAAGGTGATAATTTCAGATCGTGACTCTAAGTTTACTGAAAAATTTTGGAGGTCATTGTTTAAAGGATTGAATACCACTTTAAACTTGAGCACCGCATTTCATCCACAAACGGATGGACAGACAGAAAGGGTGAATAAAGTTTTGGAAGACTTACTGAGAATGTATGTTAAGGATCAGCCTGGTAAGTGGGAAGACTACTTACACTTAGCAGAATTTGCATATAATAACCATTATCATGCATCATCCAAACTTATCCCATTTGAAATTCCTTATGGTAGGAAATGTGATACACCTGTTTCGTGGAATGATCCAGTAAATAGAGTTGTTTTAGGACCTGAATTGTTGCAGGAGTTAGAACTAATTGTGAAACAAGTACAAAGAAATTTAAAAGCTGCCCAAGATAGGCAAAAAAGTCAAGCAGATTTAAAAAGGACTCATAAAGAGTTCCAGGTTGGTGAACATGTATTCCTCAAGGTAAGACCAAAAAAGAGTTCATTGACATTGGGGAGTTGTGCCAAATTAGAACCCAGGTATTGTGGTCCTTTTGAAATATTGTCCAAGGTTGGACCAGTGGCATACCAACTGACCTTGCCATCAAATTTAAAAATACATAATGTTTTTCATATATCATTTTTAAAGAAGTATGTACACAATGCTACTCATGTTGTAAATTGGAATGATGTACAGGTGGGACAAGATGGAGATTTTCAGGTGGAACCGGACTGTATCCTCGAAAGGAGGAAAACTTTGCTCCGGAATCGCACCATTGGGGAAGTGAAAGTGCAATGGAAGCACCTTAGCCCGGAAAAGGAAACCTGGGAGTTGGAGAGTAGTATGTAGGCAGCATACCCAACTCTGTTTCAGGAACACTCAAGGAGTGATTAACCAACATCGAGGACGATGTTGAGACTTAAGGGGGGGTGTATGTCACCTACCCAAATTCTGAAAATAATATTTTATTTGCAAAAATACTTTATGTTAAATTTTAATTTCAAAGTTTTGAAATTATGACCAAGTTTGATCAAGGATGAATGTAATTATTGAATTATTATTATTTAATAAATTAAAGTAGGAGACAAACACCCAAGGGAACTGTTAAATGAGTGTTCACTGACCCACTAGGAGGAATGGAAGCTGTTGGAAGGTATGGGACAGATGGCAGCAATTACACTACACCACTAGCTGTTGGTTATGGGACAACTACCCCTAATAATGTGGCATTATCCCCCAGGTGGTGGGAGTGGGCAAGCAGCTCATTTAATGACCAAGTAACAACTAAAAAGGCCTAGGCAGCCTACATAGGGAAAATTCGAATTGAGCAGGCAGCTCTTACACAATACTTTCTGCATAAATATTTCCTCATGTGCATCAAGTGATCACTGAGAGATTCTAATAGGGAGGCTAGTTGTGAGTGTAATCATAAGTCTGCAAACTATTTGATAAGGAGAACCAGAGGTGCTGGTGCAGGTCCTTTGGACTGCTAGTTCTTGAAGATTTGACAACTATTTCTACTGTAAGTGGAGATCCTAAATTCCTAAGTTTCTTCCTCCTGGTGGTTCAGTGAACAGGCTCAGGAGTCCTAAGGCAAGTACTTGGCTGTCTTCAGGAATTGGTTGGGTGGAACAAGCTCCTTGGGCTATTTGTTTCCCTACAGAATTAATCCAGGTTCTACTGTTTCCTAATTTGTTTCACTTTAGTAATTCTATTAGTAAAAATTAGTAAACTCTGTTTTGAAGAAGGATTGATCTCTGATTTGGTTTAAGTCTGAATGTTAAGTTTAATGATAAATTGAATTGAAAATCCAATCTCTACATTTTTTCACATGTTGTTATTTGTATCGTACTCTAGTGTAGAGAAGCAAATTAAGTATAGATGAAAAGATAGGCAAACTACCATTGATTCAATAGATAAGTACAGTAAATCTCATTGTTTCATGAAAAATAAATATTGTTTATTCTTTATACAATACATTGTGTTTTTCTTACCTCTATTAATTACATAGGAAATAAATGTAATTCAAATTTCCATACATCATAACTGCAAATAAATAGAATTGCTAACTATAGACATAAGTACAAATCACAGTCAATACACAGTCTTCATATTTCTCACACACACATTGTTTTCTATATAAATCTCCTGCTATAACATGTTCATTCATTATTTTAGTATTTCCATAGAATGAAATTATTATAAACCCTATCTTGCTTTCATCCATCTTATTTCCATTTATGTTACAATCTGTGTACGTTGTTCAAAATTGGGTTTTGTATCAAACCATAGATAGTTTTTCCAAAACCATAACATCGTTTTCCAATAAATAAACAAACACGATTTACATACTCATGCACAAACTACAAAACAAAACCTAGTTGTCGATTGAAGTTCTTTTCTGAAGTTCATTTATGAAAACATCTTATACATTGAAGGAAAAATGAGAATTTGGGCGTAGCCCTGTTCCTTTTCTTTTTATAAACAAAAGCTATTAAATCAACACACACAAAGTTTTTCCAACTACGTAAATGCATAACAGTTTTGCATAGTTCGACAGTCCCGTTATCCATACAGAACATAAACAAATAGCATAACAACATTTTTCCATTGCCGAGAAATTAAAATATAGCATATAGAGTTAAATGAGCTTCGGCTCTAACATTTTATTCATTAAAATGTAAACCCAAAACCTTTTCAAGTTCGAGTATCGAACCCCACACAGGTTCCGGCTTCACAAAGGAAGCATCGACTTACAGGTTAACATTACATTTCCAAAACAAAAACTACATAGGGTTTATCCCTTCCTCTAAGTTTTTAAAATGAGTATGATAACTCCCATCTCGATGAACTAGACATCAAAGAAAAAAATAAAAGACCGAGTAACATTCAAATAGACGAGGGTCATATCCCTGTACAGTCATCACTTAACACAAAAGGTATTCCAAAGAAACTCGACTGACAGACAATGTTGAAAGGCACTGGTGGAGCTCTGTTACTTTCTTTGTTGAAAACCTCATCAACCAAGTCCAAATAGGCACCTACGAGGGTTTGGGGACCCAGAGCTTACCAGGATTGGAGACATGCCAATCTTTTTCCAAACCCTTTTCCCAAGTCGTCTTTCGAACCCTATAACAGACACCACATTTTTCAGAGAGTTAGACATATTATTTTATGTAAACTGTATGACAAACTTTCAACAAAAGAACCATTGAGTTTTTCGAAACTGTTTACCTTTTCTTAGTGATCGTGCTCTATACATCCTCTAGCAAACGACGAGCTCCCTACTGTACATGAGACCAGGATACCCTCATTCTTTTTGCAGGAAGGTGTGTTCCACTCAAAACAAGAACTATAAAATATCAACTCGACAGCAATTCAAACCAGAGACCCAACATTATAGCACAACGTCATTACAGGGAGGACGAAACCTGCAACTTTAACCTAATTCTACAGGTCACGAGGTCAAAGCCTCTTCACATTTCTTTTGGCTAAACTCTAACTTCTAGCAGCATGTCGGCCTTGCTGCTCGATACACTAGTGATACAATGAAAACACATTAACTCTTCTTCAACCAACACGACGAAGAAAAGCTAGGGTTGCATCCAACGACCTAGACTCATCACAATCGACGATCATAAGAGTGCCAGCAAGGTTGCATTGGGACGAACAACAACTGCATTTAATGTTTCACTTATTAACACAAGCATGGCATTGCCACATTTTGCACTGGGTGGATCGACCAACAGCCAGCTCGGAAGAGTTTCCATTTTACAACCATTACATAGTGGATTCCATAATCACCATTACATTGTTGTTACACTACGTGGAATGTTAACAATCCATGTCACATGGAGTTTGGATCGAGCTTTTAATGCAGGACTGAAATGTTATCTCCACGCCAGCTCGAAGCACATGCCAAGCTTAAAAGCCTGTCAACATGTCCATCCAATTTTTAATACCATGTCAGTACCGTAAACATCAACGTTATAGTTCTAAGTTATGGTCGCAATTTCGATATATCATTTGGATATTAATGTTTTATACATTTAGCCACGATCATAGTCATAATATTTATAAGTTTAATGTTGTGAACATTATTTAATTTTAAGGTATAATGTTTTTATATATATAGTGAGTAGTTTAATCGTTGTCAATTTATTACATAGGTTAACAAATTCATAAGAACTATATTGTTAACATGATAATTTTAATTATCATTTATACTTTTTCATAGATTTCATTGTTGCCAATACTATGTATTTCGTACCCTAACTTCTTAATGCAATGCATTTGAAGATTTGCGATACATTTACGACATTAGTAATATACAAGTATTAACTACCTTAAGACGACAACCAAAGCCAAACTATAACAACGTCATTGGTTGACGACAACAAACTTAAACAACATGTAGACTTTCTAGACGTCATTGTTTCCAACAATTATGAATTGTAAGACAACGTTGAAAAACCAGTAAGCAGTACTAAACATTTCATACCTGTAGATACTTTATTTCGCAAAAGAATTCACAACATTTTATTATTCGACGTTGATTTGAATTACACACGTACTTTTAAAACTATGCAGTCATTGAACCTCTTACCTGTCGTCTGCACATAGAAACATTTCAAATGCCTTAGCGTTGCAGCTAAGTAAACTCCAAGGTACCTCGTAGGACACCCTTGGACATCAAGAAAGCAAATTGTCAGTATCTTATCAAAAAAAAAGTATCGCATCATATTTCTAACTTTTCCATGCATTTATTACTTTAAGCATGTTTGTTAATAGTGTGTTTAGTTATCATTATCAAATCGTTTCTAACTTAGAAATTAAATTATGTTTAGTATGAAACAACTTTTTAAATCAATGTTGTCGTAATCAAGCATTTATTATTTCCGCAGTTATAATTATCTCATTTAATGCTATTCTTAAAAGTTTTAATTTTTTATGAAAATTCGGGATGTTACAGCCGAAGAGTAATCCAGAGGGACAGAACGAGCCAACAAAGTATCAGAATCCTTCGAATGTGTAGACTCAACAGAGAGTTCTGGTTCATCATTCGTCTGATCATCAAAGCGACCAGGACATGAGTCCCTGACATGTCCAATCTTATGAGAATTAAAACACCGGAAAGGGACACGCCAGTAATCCAATTGTTGAGTGAAAACCCCATCATTCCAATAAACCTCAATCTCATTAGGGAAACCCTGTGTAGTCACCATTTCCACTAGGACTCGCGGTGCCCTTCTATCTATAGCCAAGAGTGTAGCTTCTTCCACTAAAATGAACCGACCAGTAGTGTTGGCAACAGTCATAAATCCCCCGAAAGACCAACACTGCAAGGGAAAGCCTGGAAGGATGACCCACAAGTTTCTCTTAACCGACTTTTCGGTCCAAGGGTTAAAACCAGAATGCCACCTAGAGAAAACGAGGGATCCTTGACTGATAACCCAAAATCGACTTTCGATCAGGTGAAGGCTCTCCTCAGTCAAAAAATGGAAGCTATACCATCCATTAACCAACATATTCACCTGGGGAATGTACTGGATGATTGGTTTCCAAAACTTACCCATCCATTCAATGATTTCGGTTTGCGAGAGTCTATTAAATTCGAATCTCCCAAGTAGGGTTCTCTTAGTAAGCCCTAAAACCATATCGAAGGTCACGTCCCTACCCAAAATACAAGAGCACTTGCTCTGTTTAACCTTTTCCAGTTTAAGTTTTCGCCGTCTGCGAGCCCTAACCCTAGTCACCGGTTTTCGAAGAATGAAATCAGAGATGTCCGCCTCACTTTGGCCCTTCCCAAGAGTAAGAGTAGGCGGAAGTGCGGTAACACAGACATCCTCCCTAGCGACTGACAGGGATAAAAGCACAACCGAATGCCCCGGCCTCTAAAACCCCTTCGAAAGTCCAGCATACTCCACTAAAAGATTAGGGTTAGCCCGAACAAGGTCCGTCGTACAGGTAAAGGTTCCCGGTGTATCCAACTTTGAGACCAAAGTTCCAACCTCCGACAAAGGCGTAGAGGTAAAACCCGTCCCATCAGCTGAAACCCTAATGGGTGACATCATAGAGTACAAAACCGGTAAGGTACCAGAAACCTCCACAAAACGACGTCGAGTTACCAGAAACAGTAAAACGTACCCAGAGCACAAAACGGACAAGCTAGAACAAAATAAAAACGGAACGGAGCAAAGAGTCAGAAGAGAGCAACAAAACCGTAGAAGGCCTTCCCACTTTTTTTATGACTTGATTGGTACTAGACTAATCAGAATGATTAGTGGACTCCAAGTAATGACCCAATAGAGCTAAGAAGGGTAAACATAAGCCAAAAACCAGAAAAAAAAACGTCGCCAACCACCCTGCAAACCCTAACCAGGTCTCCATCCTTCTTCCAAGGGAACCAAAACAATCATTAGGTTCTCTCTCTCTATATAATTGTGGTGATACGATTTACAATTCTTAATTATATTGTTAAATTATGTAAAATATATGTTTATAATTACACGTAAATGGAATGGGATATGGTCCATTACTTATAGGAGTGTACTATTCGATTAGCATAAATGCTTATAATGATACTTTATGAGTGTGATGTAATATTTATAAGTATATTTTGGTTAAAATAAAATAAAATTTAGATCTATTTGCGACATATAAAGAATTCCATTTATTCATTTTAAATATTGAAAGATAGAGTTTTGTCACTAAAGATATGAGTAAACATAATGGGTATACCTGGTTATTTTAAAAGAGTTAGGATACTAATTTATAGTAGTATGTTAGTACTACTTTGTTGAATGAGAAAATTATTAAAATATGATATTTAAATTCTTATTTTAAAGTATAGTTATTCTTTTTATAAAAAAAAAAAATATTTGTCATTTGAGAAAATATGGAATGAGGATTTTCAAAGCAAAGTTATTGTTGTTTTATATATATTAAGAGGTCATATATAATAAAGAGGAATTGGAATGTGGTTTAAATATATGTGGATGTGTAGAATTATATTAAAAAATATAGGAGCCATATTTATATAAAGGAGCTTTGCATAAAGCATACTGAGTCATAGTACTAATATATTTGATTCTTATCATATGATGGTAAAATAACTAAGGTGATCAATATTTTAAGGAACTAAGAGTTCTTTATTAAACTAACTAGAGATAAGTTACTTTAAAAAAAAACCAGAGAACTTTGACGCATATTGCTTAGAACTATATACTAGCTTATGGAGAAGATGAGTTCTTATGAATCCATTAATTGTGAAATCAAGATGGTTATTCAACAAGACGAAGTAATTGTTCAAATGGTAGCCAAGCTTAAAAGTGTTTTGAATGAATTAAAACTTGGAGATTTAAGAAAGTTCTAGTACTTAAAGTTAATCTACATAAACATGGGTCTTACGACAATACAGAGACCCTTACAAAAAAAAATTTAGGGTGTTTTTTTAGGGACATTACAAGGTGCATGAACAACCTATGGATGATGCACTAGAAATACAAAAGAAGAAATCATTTTTGACCCTATCAAAGCTTGTGTGCACCCCCAAATGACCATGAGGATGTTGGAAAGCTCCCAAAGGCATCTCTAATTAACCAATGGAACAAATCAAACATGCATGTCGAAGTTGATCTAAGGTAGGAAGAGCATGTCTAATGGAGAATCCAAAGTGGGTTAAACAAGACCAATAATGATTAAAGTAAACAAATCGATGGACCTAGTTTAAGCATTAGGCATCAAATGGAGAAAAAACATTCACATATATAAGCCTACACAAGGGGATAAACAAGGAAGGACCACTAGCGCACATAATCCATCATGATAAGTTGGGGGACCTTATGTCATATCCTGGTGTTGGGTGTATGGAAGCACTAAGTACGTAATCCATATAATACACATATCAACCCCACAACTAATTAACCATTATGTCAGTAGGAGGGCCACTAACTCGATCCATGCTCTCATTGACATAAGGACCAGCTTAGATTAAACCCAGATCTATCAAGCATCGAGAGGGATCCAATTTCTTGAGGTATATATATATATATATATATATATATTAAATTTAAACTCAAGAAATTTGATCTCTCTCTTGGTTGATAGATCCGGGTTTAAGTTTTTTTTTTATGTTATAGATGGACATCGATTTTTTAATTACTTTTCATAATTTTTTATTTTATGAGCCAACATGGATTTTTTTAATTACTTTTCATATTTTTTAATTTTATGAGTCGGCATGAATTTTTTTAATTATTATTTTTGTGTTATGTTACGTTATGTTACCTTACGTGACAACATCTCCCCCATACTAGGTTGTAGAGAAACTCGCTCCTCTCTGTGCAATCATGGCATATTGGGGCTTTTATGTTGTCACAAACCAATCCTCACATCCATTGTGGGATAAGAAGTAGAGAGTGATAGGGGATTTTATAGTTGTAGAAGTATTTCCAAGGCACCATTCACATGTATTTGACTTTATTGTTCACACCCACACACACAACAAACTAGCTTTTAAAGATGACGAAGAGCAAAGTGGAACAAGCAAGCATATCAACCCCATAACCAATCAATCATTATGTTAATATGATGACCACTACCTTTATCAACATCCTTGATGTTGGCATACAAATTGTGGTATATCAACATAAGAATCATGGGAAAGCCAAGCAAGCAAGCATATCAATGCTGCAACCAATCAACCATTATGTTAATAAGAGGGCCACTACCTCTACCCTTGTTGGCATAAAGATCATGCCATGTTGGGGCCTTTATGTTGTTGGAGACCAATCCTCACAACCAATGTGGGATAACAAACATAGAGGGATATGGCATTTTATAGTTGTAGAAGCATTTCCAAGGTGCCATTCATGGCATATTTGACTTTATTATTCACACATATACGCACACCATAAAATAGGTCGCACATAAGATTTCAAACTTTATCACTTTTAGAACTTAATGTTATCATGGACTAATCCTCACAACTAATGTAGGATAACAATTTGAGAGGGATAAGGGAGTTTATAATCGTCGAAGCAATTTAAAAACACCATTTATGATGTATCCAACTTTATTGCAATCAATAGGCATTCATGGTGTATCTAACTTTATCGCAGACAACATACAACTACACAAAGGAGGGAGGGGAAGTTGAGCAAGCAAACCAATCTTAACTCTATAAACAATTAACCATCATGTTAGTGAAAAGGTCACTACCTCTATGGATGCCCCATTGATGTAAAGATCATCACACATTGAGACTTTTATGATGTCCCAACCAGTCATTCAAAAAGATCAAGTAAGGGACCTAGTCTCAATTCTATTATCAATCAACTATCATGATCAACTAATAATGGATAAAGTGTCTGCTAAAAACATTAAGCATTTCAAACTCCAACACAATTTAAACTATAAAATCTCATACAAAACTGCCATCACGTTAATAAAAAGGTCAGTGCCTCCATGGCTAACCATTGACAAAGGGTCAGTACCTCTATGGCTAGCCATTAACACATGGATCATCACATATCAAGAACTTTATGATGCCCCAACCACTCTTTGCAATCATCATAGATAACCGAGAGGCAAATAAAGCGATTAATTTATAGCAAATAACCATTGACAAAGGGTCAGTACCTCTATGGCTAGCCATTAACACATGGATCATCACATATCAAGAACTTTATGATGCCCCAACCACTCTTTGCAATTATCATAGATAACGAGAGGCAAATAAAGCGATTAATTTATAGCAAATTAAGAAAACGAGAGGCAAATAAAGCAATTAATTTATAGCAAATTAAGAAAATGAGAGGCAAATAAAGCAATTAATTTATAGCAAATTAAGAAAAGAAAAGAACAGTCGTATAAATAGTAGTCCTCTAATGATTCTCCTCTACTGTCCAAGGTCTTTGAATCCCGCAACGAGCACAATTTGTTCTGCTATCGCTCGATCCCTTGAATGCAACTAACAGTAGAACCCTTCCGAATCCCACGCGGGATCACCCTATTCTTTCCTTCCTGAATTCGTTTCTCCATCTCCGCCTTCCATTGATACCCAACAATAAAAAAATTTGTTGGGTCCCTCAACTGTGTCATGCAATTGTTTTGATCTAGTTGAGTGTTATAAGCGCACAGAGGAGGTCACAAAGATGGAAATTGAACAGAGGCAGGCGGAATTTATACACCAGTTCGTGAAGGAAGCGGAAAATGCCAGAGGAGCGGAGGCAGTCGCCAAATTAATCGTAAATGCCACAGCGCATTCATCACTGTTCGCTTTCTCTGAAATTCTCTCGGTACCCAATATTTTGGAGGTTCGTATTTTTTTTTTCTCTTGGGGTTTATTATTATTATTATGTCTTCCTATCTGTGACTCGAGGGGAGTTGAACGCCTGTGCTCATGTTGGCAATTAGGAGCTTCCAACCACTAGACCAACCCCTGCATTCGTTTGTTCTGAAATTGTGGCATTCCCTTCTCTGTTTGTAGTCATGTTGGCTGATCAATCATGTTTCTCTTTTTTTGTTTTGTTCATCATGTTGTTAATATTGAAAAATTTAAAGGATTGCTTGAATGTGGCAGTTTTTGTATCAAAGCAGATTTATTTTAATGTCATAACCTCTGCCATATTTAATGGGTTTTGTCTTAGTTTCTGACTTAGGGTCACCTTGCGTTGGTCATTGTAAATAAATTTCAACAAAGTACAATTTATGATTGAACAAAACTTGGTTTATTTTAATTAGGGTTATTTTTACTTGACTGAACAAATTGCTCCAAGAAGGCATATTTCCAAATACCAACTGATGTTTCGAGTTTTGTTACTTTATCTTCCAGTGAGAGCGGGTGAAGTTTTATCACTCTTTCAATCAAGTGGCTCTTAGTGATTGTTTGAATCTTAAAGGAGTTCAAGAGCCTTTTTTAACTTCCTGTTTTTTTGCAGGTTGAGTTCATGCAGTTCTCTTCACGTTGTTCTTGTCCTCTTTTCATGGTTCCTTCCAATATTTACTGACCCATCATCTAATTTAGTATCTTTGGTGTTTTTATCCCAAGGTAAATCCCCGTGCATTTCCCTGCATTTTGCAGATGTTACCTAGTGTAAACCTGTAAAAGCTGATTACACTGTCTGACCTGGTAGGACATTGAGTGAGGCATGCAAAGAGGCAGCCAGGCCAGGGGATTGTACCTTGATGATTGTTTTTGCTCATTATGAACATTTTCCTTTCCATTAAAATTATGGTCATAATGGTTTACTTTTTCCAAGCCACCATCTTCTTGCCTTAAGTTACCAATTTTTTCTTCTCTTTGCAACCTACATGTTAATAAGTTTCCTGGTTACATGTTAGTGTATTTATTATGCTGGATTTTAAATTTATCATAATTGCTAGAAACAGTCTTCCTCTTGATGGGAAGATCTTCTGTTTGTTAGCTTTTACTTCTGAAGGATATGTTTCAGTCACAATCTGGTGAAAATAGTCTTGGTTACTGGAATTTTATTTGTTTAGAGGTATTGTTCCTTTTTGGTATGACCTGACATCTGATTTTTCGTTTTTCCTAAAAAATGCAGCTTCATGGAACAGAGTTTTCTAAGTTTCTGGATCTGCTTCGCCTGTTTGCACATGGCACATGGAATGATTACAAAAGTAAGTGCTTATCTCTTACATGTTATGGTATTTTTGTGTTGTGCTACTTAACTTTGTTGGTATCATCTGTCCTCTACACGGCAACAAAAAATCTTGTCTGCCCTGCTGAAGCTCCTTATTTTTGAGTTCTGAAAGATGCAATGTGGCTCCTCCTCAATATTGGTGGAGAACACTCCTCATGTTTGGCAGAAACTCAGAGGTCTGATGCAGTTTCCAGAGCAAATTACAAATTAATGTAGAATAAGCTATCGAAAGTGTGCAATGACCTTTAGGACAATTGTTCTCGGCTCGGGGTAAAATCATTTGCTTCTTGATAGCAAGTACTGCAAACCCTACAGAAGTTCTTGATTGACCAAAAGGAATCCTATTTTTCACAAAATGAAAATATATTTATACCAGTGATAGCATATGCATTCTTAACAAGCAAGCTTGATAGACTGCAGTCTGCCAGGATTCTTGATTTTATACAGTCATCAAGGGCTTCCTTTTAGACAAATGATATGGGCTGCTATTGCATTTTGGAATTAATTGATGTTCTGCAACACAGTTTTAGCAGTTTTCTAGGAATTTGCACAGGGTGCTAACGTAGTTAGACTATTTGTCTGATTAGTTGCAATTGGGAGTTCATGATTTTCTTTAAGAGTGGGGAATTGGGAGTCGATAATTTGGATTTGATTAGCTTATTATGATTTAAACTGGATATAGGTGATTTTTTGGCAGGCCAGTAAAAATATCATTATAATATATCATGTGTGTTTTGCTGGACTTTTTGCTAGTTTTTGTCTCTGCAAATTAACGGGCAGAACCACGTCCCAATTTTAGTTAATATGTGTGAAAGATTGGGGTTGTTTGGAACTGAGGCTATTTTTGTGCAGTTTTTAGGCAGAATTTTACATGTGTTTTCAAGATTTATGTGCAGAACATCTGCTGTCTTTTTTCTTACAAAAATTGTTTTGTTTCAAGGCTAATTACTGAGGTAAAGGTTATTTTTGGAGTTTCAGGATTTTTTTTATGGTAGAATTTTAGGGCTAAAAAACAGGGTTCTTTTCAGGCAGTGTACTTGTCGAGTTGATGTGCTGGGGAGTCAAATTCTGACCCTTCAGCACTTGCTGGGTTGGCAAGTTTGACTCATGAGCTCGTTGAAAAGCTCAGTGGGTCCCTTTATAAAAGTTTTTCCTGGGATTTTGCCTAGTCTAAGTTGAACTCTCACTCTCTTGCCTTGTTGAGTTTTTCTCCGAGCTGAAATTTGTAATATTGGTTCAATTGAGGTATTTAATAGACATTTGCGGATTCTGTTTCATCTCTCTGGCGTTTTTGACTCTGTTTTCAGTTTTGGATTTCATTTTTATACCAGTGATGAGTTAAATAGAGAAAGTGAGTTAATCCTTAACCTTTGAGGCATCATTTTTCAACAGGTAATGCTGCTCATCTTCCATCATTGGAACCTGACCAAGTGCTCAAATTGAAGCAGCTAACAGTGTTAACATTGGCAGAAACTGCAAAGGTAGTTGCATGAAGAATACTTTTAAGTTGGTAATAGTATTAGAGGCTTTTGATTTATTCCTTTCAGGTTAGGATATAACGCTCTAGGGGCTCAATGATTTCGTTTTGTTTTGTTAGGTGTTGCCCTATGATCTCTTGATGCAACAACTAGACGTTTCAAATGTTCGTGAACTAGAAGACTTTCTCATCAATGAGTGCATGTACTCGGTAAGTTGAATTTTATACTGCCTGTGTTGTATGTGCTGGATAACTAAGGCAAGAAACTAGCATATCAGTTGAGAATCTCCTTTTAGCATATAAATGTTTAGGAGTAAAGTCTTCCAGTAGCCTCTACTTTCTTAAAATTTATGTTTAATTTATTTAGGGATTTATTATTTAGTCTTCTATTCCAATAATCATATAGTAACAATAAACTTAGTTTCATATGTTTAATACCGGATCTCTAAGAAATTGGATTCATGGGTTAGGATTTGCATGTCCCAAATCTGTGTGTCAAACGAGTGGATTTGTGGACATGCAGGCCTTGCTTGTTTGACATGCATCCTTTGCTGGATGCATGTTGTATGTGTTGGGCACTGAGGGCCCATGCATCCCAGTGTTTCCGACAGTCAAAGATATCTCAAAAAATTGAAAAATGTGTGTGCCAATTTGTCCTGATGTGTCCAGAGGTGTGTTTGATGTAGTTATATTTTCTTAATATCCAAACTCTACATCTTATATCTATAAGAATATATTATATTTCTTTCATTTTAATATATTTTGTAAAATTTTATATCTATATCTATATTTATATTTACGATATCCCCCATGTCAAATATATAAATATTATGATAAAGAGGGTGCTTAGCCATAAATGACCACATGCGAAAATTACCATGAGTCAAACCAAGGTTACTTGGGAGTGGGAGCGAAGCGAAAAGCGAAAATTTCAAAAGCTCCCATTTTGGGAGCGTTCCGGGAGCGTTTTTTATATTGCATATATTTTGATATATTTTGATGTATTTATATCTAAAAAACATGTAGGATGTTGAATTAGCTAAAGAAAGCATGGATTAAACCATATAACATCAATCATATAGTAGTTATAACTTATAACATTATCATCAAATGATCAACCATAACTACTTTTATATGAGCTTGGCAATGAAGGGAGGTACCATAACATTGTCATCAAATGATCAACCTAGTATAGGAGCTTTTAGTATTGGAGAGGTAGGGAGCACATCGGGAGCGTGCTCCCAAAACTGGGAGCGTTTTGGGAGCGAGCTTCCGAAGGAAGCGAGTTTCGGGAGCGGGAGCAAGGGGGTGGGGATAGCTCCCACGCAACATAGTCAAACACCCCCCTTAATCTTAGCACGGGGACATGAAAAATGATGATAAGTAATAGGAGTGGGCATACCTCGCTTAATAGAGATACAACCGTAGCTGAGAATATAAAGGAGAGTGGGTATGAGATGACCCAACTCAAATACAACAGTGGATGGGTATAAGAAGACCCAACCATCATCATAGAACTGCTCAACTCCTGTGGAAATGCCACCACTGAACAACCTACCATTTGGAGACACACGATACTGATCTGCCATTTAATAAGCAAGTGCTCAAAAGATGCTTAAGTACAAGAGAGAAAAGTGAGTAGGCATACCCAAATTAGTGTAACCTGTGGAAATGCTACCACTGAACAACTCCTCATCTGGAGACACATGATACTGATCTGGCCATTTAATAAGCAAGTGCTCAAAAGATGCATAAGTACAAGAGAGAAAAGTGAGTAGGCATACCCAACTGTTCCATGTGGATGCACAAGAGAGAAAAGCGAGTAGGCATACCCAACTGTTCCATGTGGATGCGTCCTGTGGGATAAGTGGTGTACCCCTTGCATTTCCCACACCCTTGGGACGAGGGGTGCTTGGTGCAATGTTTCGCCAGACCACCCATTTGGCGAAACATCTCTCTAGGCTGTGGGACACATTTCGCAGAATGGGGGAATCTAGGCAGCAACCCCCAAAAAACATAAAAAAAGTTCAAATAAAAACAAAAAACTACCTAAAAGTTGCACAATTTTGTAATTTTGAATTAGTATTTAGTACCATTTACATTGCACAATGCTGAATTTGCATGGGATGAAGAATTGCTATGTTAGGATTTTTATTAACGCTTTTGGAGATGGGGCCCTCTATGCTTAGGTCCTCGGCATCACCCCATCTTCCATGAATTTCCCTAAAATTTCGGGGGGGGGGGGGGGGGGCTCCATACATCTCCCATGTGCATTGCCCCACTTCCACGTCTTGGAAACTTGGTGGAACACTGGTTGTGATGACCCAACACAATACAAAAGTGGACCCGATATGTTGGAAGAATGCTACCACCAAATTGCTTATCTATTGTAGAAAATTGTCGTTGAAGTACTCATCTAATGGAGGAGTGTAGGAAGGCATATCCTTGTCTACAAATCTACTGGGAGAGTGGTACTATTGAACTACTCATTTGAAGGAGTACTGGAAGAAGCAAATTGTATAGAGATGGAGAATGTAGCCGTCGATTTGGTTAAATGTCAGAAAAAATTGTCGGCCTTCTCATCCAATGGAGAGCAGGAAGACATATCCCTGTCATATTGCTCATCTATTGTGAGAGTGTTACTATTGAATAGTCCATCTGAAGAGGTGTTAGAAAAAACATCCTAGATAGAAATGATGAATGCAGCCACTGATCGACTCATTTGGAGGAAACAACTGTCAATAATTTGCTCATCCAATGGAGGGTGGGAAGATATATCCCTGCCATATTGTGCATCTACTGGGAGAGTGGTCTTGAACTATCCCTCAAAGATATGTTGGAAGGAACATCCTGTAATAGAGAGGAGATGGGAGTACCCACCTAAGACCTTAAATAAGATCAGTTGTAGGTGAAGTGAGAGTGAGAAGGTCCAACTCCACAGATCTGAAAGAGCTTGAATACAACGAAGCATGCTCAAATACAACAAGTGTGTGGGTTTATGGATACCTAGCACAGGTGCACCTGAGTGAAGCTTAGAGAGGAGCTCAAATATAAGATGCAAGTCAGTTACTAAATACCTAGCTTCTCACGAAGAGTGGCCATGGCCAAAATATAGAATATAGGCTGTTGAAATACAAGTGAGAGTTGGTATGTGAATAGCCATCTCAAAAATAGAAGCAAGAGGGTTAATGAATACCCATCTCAACATAGGGTTGGTGCTATTCACAACATCCTCAAAGCTGGACAGGAGGCCAAGAAGAGAAAGCATTAGATAGCACCTTCCCCTTGTAATGCTAAATGTAGGCCATTTGAAGATAGAACCTCTAGAGAACACCATAGTACCATACCAATATGGTTCCACAGCCAGGCAAATGGGGTGTCTGTGGAGATCTGAAAGGAGTCATTAAAGTGTGCTGCATATAAGATGTCCGATAAGGACAAATATCATAGTGTGAAGGACAAAGATCCTTACAGTCAAAATGATCCCACTAAAAGAAGCTGAGAATTATCTGTAGAATCATCAATACAGTAGAGTGAGACAGATCCTGCAGACCTTCGAGTGACTGCATCAAAAGAGCAAAAAGGGGTCTCCCTTTATGAACGAACAGCCACGGGCTTCTTAGAGTGACTGAATCACTGTTGGAAGTTGAGTAGGCCTCATATCACCAATTGCAATATCCAATAATAGTACCCATCCCTAGAATATGAAGAATATCTCCAAATAAGTTTGAGTCAATACCAAGAATATCATCCTGTGAATTCAGTACAGCTTGATATGCAAAGTACAATACCATACGTGTAACAGAGAACTTAGAAGCAGTCCATCCAGGCCCGAAAAAGAAGTCTCCATGAAGACCTCAAGAGAACCTGCTAAAAGGGCCATAAGGGGTTTGAAACCCTTCAATAACAATGATCTTGAAAATGTCACTGCCAAGCAATCCTCTGAATGAATAGAACCAGGACTGTGCTAAAGAGTTTTGGTTGAAAGAGAGCAAAAATGAGTACACTACCCAAAAAGTACTAGAGAAGAAAGGTGCTGTTGAAACAGAGGGTAGAAACCCTACAAAACTGTGTGTTGTTCCAAAGAAAGCTGAAAACCCTAATTTTCATACCTGGAACAGCTCTAAAAACAGGTTGGAAAACCCTAGTTTCAAACCTAAAACTAGCATTTGGGCAATTTTTACTGGCCACAACTCTGGATAGGCTTCAAATGAGTGGCTGAAATAAGTCCACAAGTCAATGGGTGAAAAAACCAACATGTACAGCCACAGTCAACCTACATGTGAGTGGGAGGGAAAAATCAGTCCTACCATTAATGCACATAAGAAAACACCAATCACAAGGAGAAGAATATCAAGCATAAAAAGGGCTAATAAGGAAGAGGAAGTTCACGCCCACTTTGATTGCACCGAGTGTAATGAGGTGCTTACAACCCAGTACGGGGGAGATGTTGTAATGTTTGTCATGTTTGTCGCGTTAGTTCCCACGCCGGTTCATAACTTATAAAAAAACAAAAGTAATTAAAAATTTCATGTTCGCTCATAACTTATCAAAAATAAAAAAGTAATTAAAAAATTAAGAGAGGGATCCAATTTCTTGAGGGGTAATTTTTTTCTTAATGTGTAAAAAATTTAAGATAAAGCAAAAAAAATTACACCTCAAGAAGTTGGATCCCTCTCGGTGCTTAATAGATCCGGGTTTAAGTTGGATCTATGCTGGTAGTTCAGATCACAAGAGAGAAGGATTGAATGGAACCACCAACAAAACCTGAATCGGCATGAACCATAAGCACATCATAAGAGGAGAAGATGAAACCATGAACAAGAGAAACACAAAATATGGTGCCCATAGGCCAAAGGGTCAATCACTATGACTCAATATGGTGAGATGATACAAATGAGGGCTTGAGGTGTCCCTTCAAGAATGAAGGCATCCCTTCAAGAGGGGGTAATGTGCCCACAAAACAAGGGAACACGCCCCAAGAGGCTGACTAGGCTGACCTCATCAAATATATAAAAGTTACAATAAAGAGGGTGCTTAGGCATAAATGATCACGTGAAGATTACCATTATTCCAACAATTTGCCTAGAACTGTTCAAACATGTCAATATATGTGAATCAATTTTCTTAGTATTCTGAATTGAAACTGCTATATTGAGAAACAATTTGATAGAAAGCCCTTTTTGTGATGGGAGTAGGTCTTCATTGCTACTCTGTTACGACATGGGTAGGGAAGGTAGTGTATCAAACATTTAAAAGAATATTCTGAAGTATATGGGTCTCCCGTTGTTATTTCCTGAATAGTTATTGGAGACTTGTAAAAATTCCAGTGAGCTGCTAGGAGACAGCTGCAATTCCCATCTATCTCCCACGTTTTGAAATTTGATGTGAGCTTCCAGTCTTCAAGTAGCATCTGTCTTAAGAGTAAATGGGAATGAATTATAGTTTAGGTATTCAGTTTATTCCCTTTACAGCACTTAATTATGTCATATCTATGCTTATTTGAATGAATTATCCTTGGAAAACAAAATCAGGAACTTGCTTTTTTGGTCCTTGCTGCCTGTGTAATAGGGTCCCAGCCAAGGTTTCATCTTCCAAGTATGTTGTTTTACGTGCCAGGATGGTATGCAGAATTTCTACTTTGGAGATATATATTGGAATCTCAGCTTTGTTTCACTGAGATTTTGCGATGCAGGGATGGGGGAATTGGTTTCAGAGATTGCTGGAAGGTACCCCCAAATCTCTAGGGGACCGATAGATGGGACAGCAAAAAATATAAAACAATATATATAGAGAGATATATATATATATATAGAGAGAGAGAGAGAGAGAGAGAAGATGTAAAAAACGAAAAAACAAAAAACAGAGATTCAAGATCATAGAACTATGATACAATTCAATAGAAGTCGCAATTCTTGAATAATAGGTTCAAAGGACGTTGTCTGTGTGGATATTAAAATCCCCCAAAATTAGTAGATATGGGATAGAACAAAAAATATAAAACAATATATATATATATATATATATATATATATATATATATATATATAAGATGTAAAAAACAAAAAAACAGAGATTCAAGATCATAGAACTCGATACAATTCACTAGAAGTAGCAATTCTTGAATAATAGGTTCAAAGGACCTTGTCTGTGTGGATATTAAAATCCCCCAAAATTAGTAGATATGGCCCATGGGGTGGAAGAACTTAACACGAGTCAAAACTATTGTTGCAATTATCCCCCATTATAAAAGCATACCACATAGCATTACAACATGCACTGCATAGATAGTATTTGTCATGGTTTGAATGTCAAACTAGTGAGGGGATATCTTTTTTGGAGAATCAGTCCCACCGATCTCAAGTACCTGGGGATGGGGAAATGCAGGCGGACGAGTCCCACCCATCCCACAGGGGTTGGGATGGCTTCCCAAGCAACATTCTCCAATGTTATGGAACCAGTCCAGAAGCTTTGAAAAAATGTCTGCTGCTTACTGTTTTTTACAATGTATAGAGTTGACATGGCTTCCCTCCAAGCTACTTATTAATATATTATCATGCCAATCTCTTTATTTTAGCCAGCTTGTGTGAATTTCAAGATGATTTCTCAAAGTTTCTTATGAATCATTTGTTTTTGCCTGTACTCAGTTATTATGATTGGCTGATGAATGGTGAAATCTGATGGCTTATTTTGTTTCTTTGCAGGGAATTGTGAAAGGAAAATTGGATCAGTGGCGCAGGTGTTTTGAGGTTCTGTTCAAATCTTGAGCTTTGTTTGTTTCTTATGTAGACAGTGGTTATTTTTGAATGGCAAAGATTCCTGCATCAGAACCATTTAAACTCCATATTCTCATTGTAATATGACATGTTTTCCTGGACTTTTCTTTTGGAACAGGTGCAATTTGCTGCAGGAAGAGATTTGAGACCAGGCCAACTTGATAGTATGATGCAAACAGTAGCAAATTGGTTGGTTAATCACTTGTCCTCTAGCATTGTATTTTTCTATGCCGCTGTTTTTTCTAATAATTGTGTCATTCAAAGTTTTCCTGGGAGCTGTTCCCTTTTATCATTTGTTTAGCTAGTAGTGCTCGTCGTCTAGTGATTCCTGAATTTAATTTCTATGGAATCACTATGTCCACTTACAATATAAAGGCTCCAATAGCAACAAAATGTGTGTCCGTTACCAGGAATTGAGCACTTGGAAGATCACCAAAATAATGAAGGCATACTGTCTTTGCCTTTTGCATATGCTTTTTTCCCTATCAGCTACATAACTTGAGGTGCACTTATTTTAACAGGTTGACCACCTCAGATAATATGCTTCTTACAATCCAAGAGAAGATCAATTGGGCAGACACCATGAGTGAGCTTAATCAAAAACATACTAAAGAACTTGAAGAGAAGACAGAAGAAATGAAATCTTCTATAAAGGTCAGCTCTTCTGATCCCAAAATAACTAAATTTAAAATAGGTCTTTACTATTCAAGTACAGAACACAGTTGGGATATGTTTGTTTCTTACTGGTTGGCAGAAGTTACAAACTGTAAGCAGGAAGCCTTACGTGGGCATGAGGAACTTTCCTATTCTGAATCTGGAGGAGTAATGGATTATGATGAAGATAGAAGTCGACAAAAAAGGTTGGTTTGATATAATTATTTGCCTGAAATTTATATGCAGATTTGATTTGGAAGCAATAAATCGGTAGTCTGTGGTCCCTCGAGCTAATTTGTAATATGTGTTGTACACACAGGAGGCGGTAAATGATATCCCAGTTACTAATTTTCGGAATTGGGTTTGAGCAAGAGATTTGCATGCTTGACATATGATTCGGTTAAGAAAACAGATTTTCTACATCATTGGCTGTTGCTATCACAAGAATATTGTAGACCCAACATGAAAAGGTCCAAGAGAGAAGCTTATTTTTTGCCATTGCAATTCAAATGATTTGATAGTTTTTTGACATGTAATGATAAAAATATCTCCTTATTTTTCTAAACTAAATTAGAACTTGAATCAAATGAGTTTGAATATATTATCAATGAAATTCAGCAATTTCCTCCTGGTGGCTATCTGTGCAAAGCCACGCCAAAATTTATGGAGTATTCTTCATTTCGAAACCACAGATACAATTACTTCGATATTTTTGGTTAGCATTTCAGAGCAGTTCATATTTTATTTGCATGCTATTCTTTATGTTTTGATTTTGTTTTTATTTACCCAAGTGGTCTGATGTAATATCAAATTGTACTGTTGAAATACTAGGTACACAATTTGATTGAGTTGATAGTTTGGTTCATCAAATTTGTTACAAGTGTATCTCACAATTTTATTTACATGCTATTCTTTATGCTTTGATTTTGTTTTTATTTACCAAGGGGTCTGATGTAATATTAAATTGTACTGTTAAAAATACCATGTACAAAGTTGATTGAGTTGATAATTTGGTTCATCAAATTTTGTTAAAAGTGTATCTAACGGAATACCAAACTGTTCTGTTCACAACTAAGTACACAATTTAGTTGGAAAAATAACAAAATCTATTAAGTTATTGAAGGTTTGACACCAAATCTATGAACATGTAACGGAATACCAAACTGTTCTGTTCACAACTAAGTACACAATTTAGTTGGAAAAATAACAAAATCTACGAAGTTAGTGAAGGTTTGACACCAAATCTATGAACATGTTGGTCAACCCCTTGTATTATTGTAAGTTTCACTTGTCACTGTGTCAGGTTTCGTGTTCAGTTTAATGAACAATCCCAAATTTAACATTTATTATGATAACCCAGTAAGTAGGTTAGCTGGAATGGAAAAATGAATTCAGACCTGGATTGTGGGTTAACAGGCCTGTTATGTTATATGTACATGTTCTGCCAACCTATCATCTTATTGCTATTTTCATTATAATATATATTTTAAATGTTATATGCTCCTGCTCCTGTGATTGCCAGTTTGTTAGTTTTCATTCACGAATCTTATCTCATGCATAACAATCACATTTTTAACTTACATTATTGCATTCTTGTTCCATAGAAATTGCATTATCTACCTGCGTAAAAACCAAATAAATACTGAGCATGTGGTAAACTAGAAAAATTAAACTTAATATATCTTGAATGCGCAGATAGTCTTCATCTCTGTTGTGTTCTTGACTGGGCCTTTGGCCAAGCTGCTCGACTCTTGAAAGGAGTACTTCCAGTTTCGCTCGACATTTATAGCTTTCTATTACCCATTCCATTATACATCAACCTTTCACTATTAGCTCCTCATATTAATCAGACAAGACTGTGACCCAACCAAGTGAGTATCCACTAGATCTGTGCCTACATACCAATTTGTTGTATTTGCTTAGCATTGTGATTATTTCTCCAAAGACAATAGCAGAGTTCAAGTTCCTATAATAAAGGCACAAGCATCAAGAATAAGAAGCAATGTGTGAAGACTGACACAAGCATCAAGAATAAGAAGCAATGTGTGAAGACTGACACAAGCATCAAGAATAAGATCAAAGTTACACCTCTCATTTCATTTTCTTAAAAAGAATCTTTTTAGCACTTGAGAAAAGATTTAATTTTCACAAGTGGTAACTTTCACCAAGTAATTATCTAGACTATGCAAATAAGAAAAACAATAATTATCTAGACTATGCAAATAAGAAAAACAGCCTATGGAGGAGATTCTTCACAGAAATCCAAGTTATTATCTTAAAAAGCATAATTAATTGTATGATTTTTTCAATCACAAAATAAATAATATAGTAAGAAGATACAAATATTATTAAATAAATTGACTAAGATTGACAATTGTATCAATAGGAATCTACCATTAAATTTAAAACAATTTGTTTAACTTGAAACAATCAATGCCAATGCCAATGCTAATGCCATCTTAGAAATTGCTTTGATACGTCTTTGAGTTTGTTATTCTTCTTACAAAGTTATTGGCTTTGTAATTTTCTATACGGTGACCAATCTATCATATACATTCTTAGACTCTATACCCTAATAATTTTTTTACAAAATATACATGTATAGTTCTCTGTTTGCAGTTTATCAGTGCTTTGAAACTTTAGGAAATCTTTTTTATTTTTATTTTTAAGCATTCATCAAATATTATGTTGTACTTGGATATTCTTTTCACAATGCACTAATTTATTGAAGACTGTGTTTTAGCATTATCTAGTGCATAACATCCTTTGTACTTCTTGTATCTATTCGTAATGCATCGCATTCAACTGATTTGCACACTTCAACAATGATCATGCTTTAATGGGGTTGCTAAATCAAACACTTTAAGCATTCTCAACTTTGAGTTTCACATGTGCAACCTCCTAAATTGGTTTATTGGTTTCTAGGTTCGACCTTGTTTTTCTAGGGCACTATCTAAAGATTTATTCATGGCTAGTAAATTTTGAGAATAGTGGTGGGTGTTGTTATTGGAGTAAGTAACTGAAATTCACAAAGTCCATTTGGGATAGGATAGTCTTTTTTTACACTGATGATGCCTAAGCTTAGAAAGCAATACTGAGAATTGTTTCTCCAAGGGATTGTTAGTATTTGATAGTGTAGATAGTATGTTAAATGCCCATGTCTATTTGTCTTTTTCCAAGCAAAGAAAAAACCAACTCGTGGCTTAGTTTGGTATTTTATCCAATTATTATTAAGAGTACAAATAAGAATGCACGAAGATATATTGGTTAGCTTGTTCATTATCAAGCTCTTATCCTCCATGATGCTTTAGCTTTGGTGCAACATGCTGAATTATTAGATGGCTGTTCAATCCTAGTTACACTTTTTATATCATGAGAAGAGGGGTTGATAGTTATAATTTTAACTGCTTGCTATATATTTTCCCCTTCCTTGTAGGGCACTTCAGTAAGTGGAAATAATTCTGAAGTTGTTTAGTCATATATGTAGTATTGTCTAAAGGGGAAGACACCCAATTTTGTCCTTGTAATATCTTTCAAATCTCTATATACATTTCTCTTTTGGTTTTTCGATTCTAGGGGTTGTCAAATATAATATATTTAGTTGGCACTAAAGTGTAATTACTTTATTTTAAACAACTCAGATCATATTGTCCCTTTACCGGTTATTTCATATAACCATTTTCAACTATACTTGGAAATAATGATTCAAGGATTATTTTAATTTGTTTAGTTAACCCTCTGTTGGAGCACGATTGCCATTAGACAAAAACCTACAGGTGTTAATCTCCGCTACAATCGCCAAAGTTAGGATACACGAGATGGGGTTAACCCATGTCACAAACCTCACGGGGAGCAGTGGACGCAAATGCCAACAATCTCCTCCCCAATGTTACCCGGGTGAGTTTCGAACTCGAGACTTGTCGCTTTGATACCATTTGTTGGAGCACGATTGCCGTTAGACCAAAACCTGCAGGTGTTAATCTCCGCTACAATCGCCAAAGTTAGGATCCACGAGAGGGGGTTAACCCATGTCACGAAACTCATGGGGAGTGGTGGATGCAAATGCCAACACCCTCCATTAGTCCTCGAGCTTTGAATCCCAATTTTTTTAGGATGAATAGAGATACTTGATTCCATATCGCTCTTTCTATCTCAATAATATCACTATCAAGATGTCCTTACTTTCACAAATTTGCAATATCTTTGTTTAGTTGAGGAAAATTGTGTACTACACTTTAATCTAACTTCTATGTTGCTAGATAGCTCTCACTCCATAGAATGCGATAAGGATCGCTTTTCTTACTACACTTTAATTATAAGAATTCACACATTTATTTTGGCCTCTTTGCAAGGCTCGGTAATTTTTGAAATTTTAATGAATATGATATTATGAAATTTAAATGATGTTATTATTGATATTGTTGATAATGTTTTTATTTTCACTACATCTTGAGACAATAATTCCATTAGCGTGATGAAAACCACGTTCAATACAACAATTTAAAGGTAAACCCTGTATGTGGGAGTTGCAAATTGAAGTATTATGTATTTCATATTTTGAAACAAAGATGGCGAAAAATAATTGCACCAAGAGTAGCGAGCTTCTCTACAACCGAGTATGGGGAGATATTGTAACACACAACGTTGTGTAATGTTATGTAACGTATTGTTCTTATAAAAAAAGAAATGAAAAGGAAAATGATGGCAGCTTAAACAAAAAAAAATATAATTATATTGATTTCTTCTTAAACTTAGATATATCAAGCACTGAGAGGGATCAAATATCTTGAGGTATTAATTTTTTTTAATGTGTACAAAATTTAAGATAAAAAATTTCACACCTCAATATATTTGATCTCTCTTGGTGTGTTCTTGATAGATCTGGGTTTAAGATGGCTCTATGCTAGTAGTAAAGTCAAGGCCATTGGATTTTTCAACACTAATTTTACTCAAATGTGTGCAACAATTTGTTGTGTTCTTGTTGCAAAATATTTGTGAAACTTATTTATGTTATTCATCCCTTTACATCTTTATGTCTCATTATGAAAATACACTCATTTTCTCCTCTTCTCTTGAGTGTTCTTATTTTTATACATGCATTAGACATTTCTCATTATGATCCCTCTCAGTGCATGCTTGATAGATCCAGGTTTAAGATGGACCTATGCTAGCAGTAAATTCAAGGCCATTTGGATTTTTCAACACTAATTTTACTCATGTGTGCAACAATTTGTTGTGTTTTCTTGTTGCAAAATATTTGCGAAACTTATTTATGTCATTCATCCCTTTACATCTTTGTCTCATTATGAAAATACACTAATTTTCTCCTCTTCCCTTGAGTGTTCTTATTTTTATACATGCATTAGACATTTCCCAAAAGGCTTGGATCCATTGGTGAGGAGTAAGGAGTTTTTCATCAATGGGAAATGTACGATTCCCAAGAAGATTTTTTTACAAAGCCATAGATTCACTTTTAGGTAGTGGTTGAATATATGGTTGCACCCAGAAAGATTACGACCTAAAAGAGGATCATGAATGAAATAAAATGGTTTGTCAATGGCTTACTAAATGTCCAGGTTGCAATTTTAATGATAGAAATGAGAAGTGGGGAACCATGCTAGCCAATCACTATGGAAGCATGTAATAGCTAAAACTGGTTTTGTATTTTGACATAACTGTGGCATATGAAGTTGGATGAAAATGAAATCTGTATTGTGGTGAGATGGCACATATGTACATGTGCTTAAAAAATCAACTTTAGATTTGTATGTTTACTTCTAAAAAACATGAAACATATTTATATGTAATTCATCCATAACTTGTTGTATAGTGCTTATTTGTGATGAAATTTTGATAGTAGCAAGTTGGTAACATTCTCCACATGCCCACCAAATTTGAGTATAAAATTTGATAGTTTGGATTCCAAAAACACCAAAATATGGTTGGATCTATTGGAGGTTTTGGGGAAAATAAAGAAGGTGGGAAGTCCAGTCATCTTCAAAAATACATAAAGGTAGGAGAATTTGAGAGCTAGGAGGGAACTAACATTGAAGTTAAGAAAGATGTGGCTTGAAGGAGAATTAGAGGTATGCATTGCAACTTTAGGAGGGAAGTAGAATTTTGTGTTGATCGATTGCATGCCAATAAGGTGAAGAAGGCACAATCCAAAGGAAGGATTAAGAACAAAGTTCTAAATACAATAAATACAGTTATTTACAATTGCTACCTATAATTAATGTTCATAGTGCATCTTTACAATCACATTTATCCACAATATTTACATAATCAAATCAAAATTTCAAAGGTGAAAATAGGGATATTATATTCACTCCCCCTTAGAACAACACCATCTTTGGTGTTTTGAAATTAAAACTTTCATTCACTAGAACATAAATGGATATGACTCTTTCATGGCATCTTCAAATTCCCAAGTTGCCTCATTGGGTCCGAAGTGCTTTCATTGCACTTTTACTTGCACGACGGATTTGTTCCAGAGCATAGTTTCCTTCCTGTCTAGTATGCACAAAGGTTCGGGTTGGAACTCTCCCTCTGGTTCCACCTTAATCACATTGCAATCAATCACATGATTATGACCATGAATATATTTTTCTAACAAGGAAACATGAAACACATTATGAACTTTAATATTGGTTAGTAAAGCAAGTTGATAGGCCACTGGTCATATCCTTGCTGATACTTGAAATGGTTCACAAAATCTAAGTGCTAGTTTTGCACATTTCCCAATTTCATTGAGCTCCTTTTGGTTTTAATTTTAAGTAAATAGTCTCCAATTTGGAATTTTTTACACTGTATTTTTTGGCCTGCATAGATTTTCTACTTGTTTTGAGCCTCTTTCAAAATTTGCCTAACTTTATTTACAACTCATTCCATTTCCTTAAGCATATCAAGACCTAACATGATCGGGTCTATAGGATTATTGCACTTCCTGATATCTAATATTTCAAAAGGGCTCATTTTGGATGATGCCTAATACCCATTATTATATGCAAATTTTGCTAAAAGTGAATAATCCTCCCATTGATTGGGCTTATCCATTACATTCATGCGGAGCATATCTTCAAGTATCTTTGGTTCTCTCTATTTGACCATATGTTTGTGGATGGTAAGCAATGCTAAAAATTAACTAAGTGTCTAGGCCTTTAAGTAGTCTTCCAAAAGTTTTATGTGAACTCCGTGTCCCTATCAGATATCATTGTTTTTTGTATTTTGTGCAATTTGAATATCTCCTTCATGAATATTTTTTCAATATTGATAGCTTGAAAATTAGATTTAATAGAGACAAAAGAAGTTTTTTAGTTATTCATAAGAATTGCTAAGTTGCAAAGAAGGCCATCAAAACCATTGGTAAATCCAATATTTCACTATCAATGCCATTGTAATTTGTATATATGTCTAAGATTAATTAAAGCACGATTTTTTAATTGGGTTCAAAATTACAATATTTTTGAAACTATGGCCTAAAAACTAGTACAATTACAAACGAAACCATAAAACTAATGACAAATTGAATTTTTGAAACATGAAGCTAATGTCTTGATTGCGTTTTTTTTACAAAATAGTCAAAATAATCTAGTCAAGTGACTCCAATTTTTATTATTATTGACTATTCAATTTTGACATAGTTTTTTTATAATGAAAAAATACATAGACTGTAGTAGTGCTTTACTTATTTTTCATAAATGTTTCATGAATTTTTCGTGAATGTTTAGATTCTCATAACATCAAACTCAAATTCATGTTATCACAAAATAGTAACCCATATTACCCCCTTAATCTCGAGGGTGTATATATATTATTCCCTTTTAATTCATTTTTTTTGTTTTTTAAAATTCATATATATTACATATTAAAAAAGTTCAAGAAAAACATCACACTTTATATTAAAAAAGAGAATACAAAATACAAATTCTTAAGTGCCAAAGCACACAATCCATCATCATAAAGGCTCTTAAAACTCTACAGACTCTTGACACTATTTGGTCATTTCCTTCTAACATCTCACAACATAGGACTCTTTTTCCATAGACACCCTATACTCGTCCCATATATATATGACGTAATATAGTCTTCCTTCAACATATGATACCTAATACGGTCATTGCATAATATCACAAGTCCTTCCTATCATTACAAACATAAATATAATCAAAGATTTAGTATAGACTTGGAAACAACCCATCTACATGCTCTTCTAGCTAGAAAAACCTTGGAGCTAAATCCAAGCCTTGTTTAGAAAGAGTATCCACTATTGTGTTTAACTCCCTATAAATATGATTATATGTGATCATCTCAAACTATGGAATTTTGTTACAATTGTGTCACGTCCCCATTTTGACCCCCTTCGCATTAACTCGTAAATGATGTAAATATTGTTACTTAATCATGGTGAGGAGCTCAAGGCCAAGGCCCCACCATTGATTTAGCGTTTTATGTATCGGCAATTAAAGAAATAGATGCCTATGGTTCTTGTGCTAGATGGGCACGATGTAAATAAGACATCATGTAAATACGAATTTTAATGAAAAATACCCACAACTAGCTATGCAATGCAACAAAGAGATGGGGGCATGATTCTACAAGGAATAGGGAGGGAAATTATTCAAACCCTTGAGCCAATGGTGTTAATCCATGTGTCAATGAGAAAACCCATAAACCACCAACTACCCATTTTGGGTTATGGACCCAATCATTTAATTCTTCCAAGAATTGGTTGAGGCAGTTAATGCCTTGGGAATGAAGAGGTATGGCAACCAATTTCGTGTATGGGCAAGCCATCAACTTGGGAAATCGTGTTTTGTCTCCTTGGGCAAGAAAACACCCACGAAATGGTGCCCAAAAGCCATTCTGAACAGTTAATCTTTCATCTCTCACGCAGACTGAGCTCACTGGAATTTATCCTCACGTTTTTCACCATAACCCTGCGTTTTCCATGCCCAGGAACTCGTTTTTGGTAGTGTGCAGCAGCTGGGGAAGGAGGGACGCGATTTGGGACTGAGGGAGAGGTCGTTTTTGCCCTGGGGGCATTTTTCTGGAATGGGTTTGCTCTCCCAGTCGAATTTTCCCAGTTGCCAATACGTTTTGGATCTTCCCACGTTTTTCTGAAGCTCAGGAAACCCCACCTCATGCATCCCACTGTTGAAACGTTTTTCTCATGCTCAACAAGTGTAGTTTTGCTGTTATGTGCATCCTTGTTGTTTTGAACCTGCGAGCAAGAACCTTGGACTGGTAGTGGACAGAATTGGCTTGATAAACCTAGTAGAGGGAGTAACCTCTCAAGAAGATCAAGAGGGCTTTGGCTACTTTTCTATGCACACCCCGAGAGCACTAGAAAGGAAGGTATGGCTTGAGGGACTGTGTGGCAGTGAAGAGAATACTTCCTTGTGTTGGGTGTGTAGGTATTGTGAGTGCCAAGCTGAATAGATCTGGGAGGGGTATCCATAGCTCTGTGGTTGAGCATACTAGCTTAGCAATTCTTCCCTTCCATGTCCTAGCAGCCTGATAAACCCAATTGCAGATTGGCTTGGCTCATCTTGGTGTATGCTTGGCTATGTGTGAGTCTGTTGTTCCCTGGTTCCTTGTAGAGATCATTCCCAGCTCGGGGGTGGCAGTTGTGTCAAGAGGTTGATAAGTACAACTGGCCTATGGTTGGGTGGAACATTGTAGTTGCATAGCCAGTTGCTTGGGACTACTTTGTCAAGATAAGTATTCTCCTGTGTTAATCTTGCAATTGTTATTTGATGAATATCTTGAATGAATGATGGATGTGTAATTGAAATCAATTCCGCTGTGTATTCTTATAATTGTACACTTCCATATGTCTTTTATGTGAATGCTTAGATAGAAATTCATGGGGCTAAGTGCCCGGTTTAGCACCACGTCCTCTCCATCATGCTGGTATGATGGGAGGGGACGTGACAAATTGGGTTACCAATGGCTACATATTCAAATTATGAATTGCTTGTTCAAGTTTCAACAATTTAATCACCAGAAGAGAATCTCCATATACTTGGAACCTGCATATATATTTGGACATAGCCAACATTAAGAGGGATCCGACTGCCATTAGTTATGCTAGATTATTGGATCCACTACTTAGATTGGTTTTAATTTTGGCATAATGACTACTTCCAAGTATAATAAACCCCCATCCCAGATATGCCCTTCCCCTTGACACGCACCATCAAAAAAACCCCAAGGGAAGGTCTTATCAATAATTAGTTCATCACTTGACGCGGAATCCTTTGAGTGTTTTCCTTAAAGTATTGAAACAAAGTAGTTACCCGATATGCCCCAAAGAACTAGAAAAGGAATAATCAACTTCTTTAGATATTGTCTATGAAACCAATGAAATATAAATTTTTCTACAATAGCACCAGTCCATATATTATGAATATTATTCCATTGGGAAATATATTTCCAAACTTGTCTAGTAAATGAGAATTTGATAGTCAGGTGTGTTATTTTCCTCATCATTCTTACATAAATAACACATTCCAGGACCCTGAGTTTGTCTTCTTTGAAATAATTCCTATGTCAAAACTCTATTATTCAAGGCTAACCACATATGAAGAATTGTTTTCTTAGGATCCCTTACCTTCCATAATTTTTATCACCACCATTTAATCCCATGTTGTTCTTTAGACCTAAGAACACTGTAGCCCAACTTAGTTGTATAATGACCATTTTTGTTCATTGACAAGCCTAGTTCATCTCTAGTATTCTTTATTATGATGTGACCTCCCCTTAACTCCTATATATAGTTATCCCACATGACAACATAATCTCCTGCTAACCTCGAACATTGTAGTCTTCCACCCCTAGTGCCAAATGTTTGTTGTGCCTTCATCCATCACTTGATTTAAAGTGAAAATCACCAACTCTTGGAGATTTTGTATCAAATCCTCAGGTAAAAAAAATGTTATTCCCACATCCCATAATAACATTTGCACCCACTCTAACCAATTTACCATTAACAACCCTCCAAGCAAGGAACTTACCTATGACTGGAAAAGCTAGGGTTAATGCTTTCCATTGATTAGAAACGTTCTTGATAGATTCCTTACTTCTAACCCAATCTAGTATAGTGCCTGAAGGAATGTACTTTTGAATAATCATCCTCTTCCATAAATCATACTTAGTTATGAAGTTCCACAAGCTCTTTGAAACCAATGTTGTCCCAAATCAATGTATATGTTTTAATCCCCAACACCCCTCACCTTTAGGCCTGGTAAATGTCTTCCAATTTGCAAGATGGAACCCCCCCTGTTCAGATTTACACTTCCACATAAAATTTAAACAAAATTTTATAATCCTTTCCAACACCCCCTAGGAATCCAAGATAAAGTATGCCAATACATTAGGATTGTACATACTTGACCAAAATCAACCTCCCTCCTTTGGAGAGCCATCTATTACACTAGAACTGGATCCTTCTTTCCATTCTCCCTAAAATCTACTACTAGTCTTGTTTCGAGTAGCCATTTGGTTTCAAAGTAAATCCCAATTATTTTAAACCATCATCAAGTTCTAGAAATGTATATGGAAACAAAATATTGAATGTATGCTTGTATCTTCATTTAATCCATACATTTTTTTTCTTCGTTCTAGTGGATTTACTGTATAATTGCAGTGTTTCCTTCAAATCCCTACCTTCATCCACATAACCATTAATAAATAGTAATACATAATCTACAAATATAAAGTGTCCCCCTATCTTAACTCTCTTTATACTTCCCAATCTTTTAAACTTCATAATAGTCCTACGTAGTCCTTCTGCTACCAATAGGAACAAATAATATGAAATGGCATCCCTATCCCATGCCTCTAATGGGTATGGAAAATATGGAGGATTCACCATTAATGAGTACAACAAAAGAAACAAAAGAGACACATCCCAAAATCTAGTTAACCATAGGTAGTTAAAACCCAATATGAATGAGAATTAGCCTGAGATAAAGACAAGACGTCTTATCATAAGCCTTTGAGAGGCCTAACTTTGACACCATGGAAAAAAATTTCTTCACTCTAATGAAATGTAGGCCTTCTTGAGCTAATCTGATGGACTCATGGATTTGTCTCCCTTCTAAAAACCCAAACTGTTCTAGGGAGATAAAACTTGACATAATTTTTTTCATAATTTTTTTCAACCTGACATAAAGTACCTTAGCAATGATCTTGTAGATACTAATGAAAAGTCAGATACATATGAAGTCATCAAATGTTCTTGGATTATCTACCTTGGGAATGAATTCTACGAAGGTAGACATGAAAGATCCCAACACTTTACCTAGTGTCCTAGCTTCCTCGACCACTCTAAGCATGCCTTCTCCCAAGATATCAAAAACCCCCATAAAGAACTCCACAGACCAACCATCTAGTCCAGGGCTCTTATATTTATGAATGTATTTAGGAAAATCATCAATTCATTTTGGGAGATCCCCTCAAATAATTCATTGTTATCTTCTTTATACACTAACCTAGGAAAGTATGAAGCAACTTTTATTATTTGAGCTAGATTCATTGGTTTAGGTTCTTGATAGATTTTTCCAAAGTGTCTAATCCTGAGATCATCCAAATCCATAAAAATTTTGACCTTCCCACCTCCATCTCTTTCCGTTTCCCAGATGATGTTAACATTCATTCTGTAATTAGAAAATTGGTGAAAGTATTTAGTATTCTCATCCCCAAGTGCCAACCATGTAGCCCTACTCTTCAAGCTCCATTGTTCTTCCCTCTCTTCAATAAGTTTTGACTTTTTTTTACCCAACTACTTTAATTTTGTTAATTCCTCCTCACTAAAAACATCCCTAGCATAGTTCTTGAGCAAAGATCCTATTTATGTCTCAACTTCCTTGATATTAATATCCCTATTCATGTACTTTCCCCCAACCCAAGCTACCATATTCTCATTTGGCAACTTCAATGAGATTGTGAAATGTTCATTGGTTGTCCCACTAATTCTATCTCTATTATAAATCCTCCAATTATTTTTCACATCTCTTGGAAGTCCTCTTTGAGCCAACTTGAGTTAAAATTAAGACGATTCCCAAGCTTATGCACGTTACCTTCAAACTGGAGAAAAATAGTACGACGATATGAGATCCTTACCTCCTAATTCCACTTTCTATGTCTATCAATTTTGAATAAGGGGAGATAAAACCCACATAAAACCAAAAATATATTTAATATCTTCGTCACCCCAACCTTTCCAAATTTATTATTCCAGCAGGCTCCACATCGACTAACCCTCCCTCTTTAACCTGATGCAGGAAGTAGTCAATTAACCTATCCACCTGAACTGTTCCCCCCCACACCTCCAATTTTCTCAACATAAATTTAATGCCCCCTCCCATAATTACCTTACCCTCTTTAAATATATAAATCTTGAAGACAATATCCCTAAAACCTTTATTATCATCATATGGTCCATATCACATGCTAAACACAACAATTGTCTAATATAGACTTTTATTGTAAAATTTAGTGTAGAGACCCAAACCAAAGCAAAGGAGTTGATTAGATGTAAACTAGAGTTCCAACCTATTATAAAACCCCTCACAGCCCAACATAATTAATGATATAAAATTCACAACCCTTAAGTTATTTTCTCAAATGATCTACAATTAGATGCCCCCTACACATAGTTCCTTGTAAAAAATTATGTCAGGCTTCTCTAACTCTACAATTTTAGATAGCACTAGCCTGTATGTTTATTATCCAACCCCTTAACGTTTACTAATATAATCTTCATGGCACACATTGTTGATGGGTTTGATTTTTTCTAAGTACCCCCAAAAATGGGTCTCTATCGACCCTACAAAATCTCCTTGGCTACTTTAACATGAGCATGAAACATTAAATATTTCATGCCTGCATGTGAATACCCAAATTCTTGGTTATAATCGACTCCCAAGCCCCCAACAAATGAACCTCTAAGGTCTCCCTTAGCATTTTTAGACTACATATATTAATGTCCTCGTCGCCATGGATCAACGTGAGCAACTTCCATTTCCATGCTTGATTTATTTTTATCCAAATCTGATGGGAACCCTCCCTAGATAAAGCATGATTAATGGGATCCCAATTGTGTTTCCCTGAATATGAGACCACCCCATTATCATCAAACATTATCCCGGTCTTGGACCTCTTTTTGGTTGGAATTATTTTGTTCTTAGTCAGAAGCGGCCTCATATCCACCTTAGTTAAATTTCCAAAAGTAATAGTATCTTTACATAACAATGTAGACTTAGCCGTATCAACCTGAGTCCACACCAAAGGGAGTTTTTCTATTGCCGAGTCCACCACCACCTACTGACCTTGTAGTACAACATATTAAACCTTCGGTTCATTGGATTTCAATGACCTTAAAGAAAAATACAAAGTGTGAATTGTCTTAGTGTCTACAACCAGTTCTCTCAGAGCCTGAGAATCCCCTCTAGCCTCTCAAGTATAAACCTCCTTTTCACTTGAGGTGACTCCATCCAAATGATGGGAAACCCCTTCCACTTCTATGTCCTTCCATCTTGCTTCATATGCTTGGTTGTAACATTTTCAGACACAATATCACATTTTTTTCTCCACACAAATTTTTTAAAGGAAAAGTAGCAATATTCAACAACATGTTCATAGTGATGGAAACAATGCATTAGAGAGGGACATTCACATAGTCTAAATTTTGCATGTAAAACCATTATCTCTAAAAAACTCTTAAGGTTCTTATATAAACCATTCATTATGTCAACTTTAACCAAATCTCTTGCCACTATCCTCCTATTATCTTTCTTGAAACTCTGGTCCATACAAATTGTGCAACCCACCCTGTTGCCTAAAGTAGTGATTCTCTCTTCCGACCAAAAATCCATTGGGAGTCCTAACATTTTAACCCAAATGGGGATGATTGATGAATCCTTCGATTTAGGATCAAAACAAGTGTGCTGGGACTTTAGGTGTAAACATCTCGAATCCAAAAACCATCTACCACCCAAAATTGGTGTGGCATCAACATCAAAACAAAACACAATCCCTATCCATCCCTTAGGGAGTAAATGTGAAACCAGCCATACCCAATTATCAGAGCCCGTGTTTTTTGTATCTAATCGTTTAAGGTTGCCTCTGACATTTGCCTACCCAAAAAATTACCTACAAGGGTTTTTCCTGAGTAATTGAATATCCGAATCACCTAGATGTCCTCACTGACCACCAAAACCTCCTTCCTCCTTTCACACCACCTTCCTTCTTTTCTTTTGCTTTCCTTCGCTCATAGATTTTTTTTCCTCTCTAGATATATTATTAATAAGAATTCTAAAAACATGACTATTTTGACTTCCCAATGAGTTTTTGGTCGGAATTCGAAGATGTTTTTTTTAAGAAATACGAATTTTGTGTTGTTCAAATCATGATTCCGAATTCATAAATGGATTTAGTGCCCTCAAAACCCAAGGGCACCCATATTCTTGGAATTTAAACATTGTAATTTGGAATTTTAAGAATTCCTTCAAAATTTTGGTAGGATTCCGTTGAAATCGCACCGGAAAAATACATAAGGAATGGTTGAAATCATTGCGCATTTAGACTATGCATATTATTACAACCGGCCAAACACCTCAAATCAAGGTGTTCTCCAACAAAACAACCACCAACTAGCACCATAGTGGCGTCGAGTTCAATATTTGTCTTCTTGTCAACCAAAATCCCAAAGGAATATGTTAATAAAACCTTCTGTTAGAGACCAAAATAAAATGGACTTTTGAGAGAGTTTTTTATCTCCCTCTATTTCACTTATTGTTTTTTTCAACCTTTTGGCTAGTGTCTTAGCCTCCATTTCTTCATTCAGCTCTCGAGTGATCACTTTTTCCCAGCATCCTTTGGTTATGCCCTCTTGACCTACAATATACAAAACATGAATAACGGTTATATTTATTAGCCCTAATTTATGTTTTAGGATTTTCAAATACAAAAAATATATTTTATGATCTCATCAAAATGTGGTATGTGCACATAAGTGTCTTATTATTACATTTAATCTATATCACATATGCCATTCAAAGTCATGTCCACATGTCAAACTACAATCTCAAAGCCCCAAGCAAGCCAAGGATTAAGCCACGAACTAAGCCACCAGTCATATGCCTGAAACCATGAGTTAAGCTATAGAGTTCAGCGCGGGCCCTGAATGAAAATAGCTCGTTTAAAAGCATTAGGTCCGAATGAAATAATGAGTTTATAGGTGTTGGAAGGTCGCAGTGATTTCATAACATCGAGAGCCGAGGGAACTATACAAGAAGGAGTTGTGTATCCCAGCTCCAGATGCCAAGAAAATTTATTTTCCAGCTGACTACGCACAGAGTGTTTGGAAACAATTCATAACCTGCCTATGGAAATAGTTTTGGGTATACTGACGAAGTCCTAGTTACAATTTAGTGCACTTATGCTTCACTTTTCTTACTGCATTGCTTTGTGACATCATTTATTGGCAACATCAATCAGTCCAAATGCTCAAATTGCAGCTGTAATCGCATCTGGGTTTTATGGCATCTTCAATCTTTTTCAGGCTTATCCATAACAAGACCTCAACTTCCAGGTTGGTGGGTGTGATTGGATTTTCCCTTTGGCTTGGACTCTGTATGGTCTCATAATTTCGCAATATGGAGATATGAGAAAGAAAATCAATATCCATGGGAAGCCTCAACAAGCAATTGAAAACTTCTTGAAAGAAACTGGATTTCAGCGTGACTTCTTGGGTGTTGTGGCTGCAGTCTTGGTGATCTTCCCTATATTCTTAATTTCTTTGCACTCTTGTTCTCTATATGTATAAGCAGATGGATGACTTGGAGTTTGAGGAAGATATCTTGCTTCCCTCTTATAATTCTTAGGCTCAAAACCTTTCCATGATTCACAGCTCCAGAGAGTATCATGAATTGCACAATCAAAGGTGAACATTTTGGTGGCATACAGGCTCAAATTTTAGCTCTTCTAGCCACCAAAAGCGCAGAACAGGGCAGAAAGCTATCATTTTTGCACAGATCTTAGTTTGGTCTTTTCAAAGAGCACGAGGATGGTTTCTAAGTTAAGAATATAATTAAATGGGTCTGTTTTAGTGTTCTATTCCAGTTTTTGAGACAGATGTTGAGGCAAGAAGATAAAGGAGATTTCCTATTTTTGGTCAAAGATATTATAAGTTGTTAAAAGGAGATTTCCAGGATGAGATAATTAGCTTCCAGATGTCAATTGAATATTCTAGAAGGCATAGTCGTCATCCAGCATACAGGAGCAGCTGTCAAAGACTTAGTATTAGGATATGGTTTGACTCCCTTTATATGGGATATGTTTCTATTATTTTGGTATTAGTTTTATATACTATCTTTAGCTATTCGATCCTCTTTGATAGGATCTGAATTTTTTATGTAAAGGCTATAAAGCCATAAAATTTTGATGAACCAAGGGGGGGGGAAGAATTTAGTCTTGGGACTGAAGGTTCGACTTTGGAGATTATACATTGCTTATACTCCCAGACTTCTCATAACATATCATAATATAAGCTTCTTTTGCCTATTATGTTCAGATCTACCTCTTGTATATTCTATGCTTGTATTTGGATGATTTATTTCATTTCTTATGCTTATCTAGTGTCTGATAACTGTCATCTTGTCATTACACTAATAAACTAAGATTTGCAAGTATTCTTTGCTTATTGTATTGGCCATTCATATACATTGCTTATGTATGTTTCTGCTGATAATATAAGATCTATCCACACATTCACCTTTATTGAATCCTCTGAACAGAGTTGGCTAAAAGCCTTGTCCATATGAATATGTCTATGCATGTTTTGATTGAGTAAACCTTGTGTTAGTCATTCCATCTTGATCCACCCATCATTGAGAAAATAGTTAAGTTACCAGGCATCTTTGAGCTACAACCTAGAAGAGTTTCCTGGAGTGATAACACCTTCCTAGAATGAAATGAAAAAGAATCGATTGGAGAGTGTGCATAAGTGTGTTAAAAAATTAATACCTACAAATTTGGTGTCAATAATCTTAAACACATAGGACATGGACTAGTTTCTCATACCTCCTCCTACTTTGTGGCATTCAAAGTTCCTAACAGTGTCGTGATATCCCTCCTGAATGCCAATGAAAGACTCACGTTGGAAATGTACTGAATGTTTTGTAATCCTTGAGTTAGATGACTCCTCCCCTATGAGTTTCGACCTAATTTCCTCACCTATGTCCTCCAACATAACACTTGAACCCAAATATTTGAACACATTATATCCCTCTATTGGATCTTTAGAATGAATCGACCAACTGGAAATTGACTTATTCAGCTAGGTCTGCCATCTAGGGAAAAACCTCGAAGGGAAAACCTGACAAGAGAGAGAAATTTTATTATTTTCAGACAAATTTTTCAAACAGAACAACAATACTTATTTCAGCTTTTCATCTCAAAAAGCGTGCCAAAACTTCAATAGAAATTATGTACCCTTTTGAAAACAATACAACCCGTGTGAGTAATAAATGCTGCTGTACACCTTGAAAAATGTGCCCAGCATTTCATTTTCTCGATTTTTGTGTTGTATGACAAGAATTTAATGTTGTAGAGTCTGCATAGAAATTTGTGCTAGCATCTACAGAACCTTCCTCGATTTCTGTGTTGTACATCCAGCAATAAATGTTGTACTTCCTGCTCAATTTATGTGCCAAACTCGACCTGTATGGACTGCAATTAATGCAAAACTTCCTTGCCTCGAAATTCGATCCTGTACAACCTCCTTTATTGCAGTACTTGCTGCTGTACGATTGTCTTGAAATTCGTGCCCTCCATTTTGATCTTCATCCTGTAACTCAACCTTCTCAAATATTTTCTCAGGGGTTTCTTCTCTTCTCCCTTGTTCTCTCCTTTTCTCTCTTGCTCTCCAAATCTCTTATATCACAATGAATGAATGAATGCCTCAAACCCTAGTTTCTCCCCTTTTTGTTCATGGTAACTTATTCTTGAGATTCAATTGCCAATATTAGATCTTGGATCAATGAGATATAAGGCTCACATAAAAGGCTCATTAATTATTTAATAAATGAATTTAATGCACTTTTCACTTAAGTACACTAATGACCCTTTTAATTCCTCACCCACTTTATTTCTCATAAAGTCAATTAAAACATTGAACCATGAGCAAACTTTATAAAGTAACTTTAAAATTATAAAGTGCTTCTCACTTTAATAAAGTTTGATGTTTTATCCACCCCTAGGCATCACAAGGTGGAAAAACACATCCTTGGTACTTTTTCAACACTCCCTCTTACCGAGAAAGGTGTTCTTTACAACCCCCAACTTGTCTCTGAAGTGAACATGCTTTCCTCTCCCCAAATATTTTGTTAGAATGTCTACAACCTGCTCCTCAGTGGAAATGTACTATAACTAAACAACTCCTCTCTGAACATAGTCTCTGATGAAGTGATATCTAATCTCTATATAATTTTACCTGTCATGGGATATTGGATTCTCAGAGAGCTTAATTCAACTCTGATTGTCACAGTAAATAACTGTAGGTCTCAGCTCCTGATCAAATAAACCAACCAATAACTTGTGAAGCCACAACACCTCGCAACTAGACTGACTGGCTACCATATGCTCAGTGTCTGCAGAACTTAATGCAACTGAATTTTTCTTCCGAATGAACCATGACACTATTGCTGAGCCCAAACTGAAGTAATAACCGGAAGTGCTCTTCCAGTCCGCCAGACTGCCTTCCCAATATGAATCTTTGAAGCCAATCAAACCAACTCCATCTGACCTCTTGTAGTCCATACCATAGTCCATTGTCCCATCAAGGTACCTCAATACATGTTTTGTGGCTATCCAATGCACTCTCCTAGGATCCATCATGAACTCACTAAGTGTGTTCATCCCAAAACAAAAACCTGGTCTAGCGTTGACCATATACATCAAAGATCCTATGAGCTAATGGTATAAGATACAACCCACCAACTCTCCCTCGGAATCATGAAGCTTCTTCCAGTTGGCGATCATAGGTGTGGACATCGGTCTGCAACCATCCATCTGAAATCTCCTCAGAACATCAGCTACATATTTTCCTTTCCCCAGGAAAACATGTCCATCCTCCTGCCAAATATCCATCCCCAAATAATAATGCATCAGCCCAAGATCAATCATCTCAAACTATGAAGCAAGATCCTTCTTGCAAGCTGCAATCAGATGCTACTCTCCTGTGATAAACAAGTCATCAACATATAGCAGAAGAATGAGCAGATCACCTCCAACCATAATGATCATCCTCCAACCATAGGATCGGCCTCTTTCTTCTAAAATCCAATCGACAACAAGTAAGAATCAATCCTCGAATACCAAGATCGAGGAGTTTGCTTCAGTCCATACAAGGCCTTTTTCAGCCTGCACACATGAGAATCTCTCCCATGAATCTCAAATCCCTGTGGCTTCTCTAAGTAGACCTACTCTTGTAAAATACCATTGAGAAATGCGGTCTTCACATCCATTTGGTGGATATTCCAACCCATCTCTGCTACTATGGAGATCACTGCTCTGATCGAGGAATATCAAGCAACTGGCACAAAGGTCTCATCATAGTCTACTCCCTCTACCCGTGAGAACCCTCGTGCCACAAAACGAGCCTTGTACTTCTCAATGCTCCCATCTGTAGCATGTTTGATCTTGTAGAGCCACTTGGAAATCACAACTGAATTCCCCTCTGGTCTCAGAACAATCTCCCACACATCGTTCTTCATGGTGGAATTGTACTCTTCCAACATGGCATCTCTCCAAACCTTATGTGTGGTAGCATCCTCAAAAGTAGAAGGATCTGACTTAGGCAAGCTGGTCACCATCACCATATAACTAGAAAACCCCTATGGTGCTCTACTCTCTCTGACCTCCCTCTTGGGTGGACCCACAAACTCCTCAACTTCCTTCACAAGCTCTTTAATCCAACTTGGCTTTCTCTTCCTGGAAGTAGCTTCTTGTGGTAGGCCCTTCTCATGAACATCCTCATATGTCAACTGTCTACCTGAAGAAGTACCTGTGGTCTGAGAAACTGTACTTGGTGAACCAAAACCATGTGAACCTGAATCATGTGAAGGTGAAACCTGTGAACCTGTGACCTGAGAACCTGTCCATGTACCAGAAGTCTCTGTAGACTGAGTCCTTGAACTTGAAGATCCTAAAACTTGTGGACCAGTCACCCCTAGAACTTGTGAACCTACACCCTGACTAGCTTAAATCTGAGATGCTGCCACCTGTGGAGTAATAACCTGCTACTCCACCATCTCTGACTCACAATACTTCCTTAAGGCCCACTCCTCCTCAAATATCACCTCTCTCCTCACCACAACTTTCCTCTATGCAAGAAGGTATAAGAGGAAGGCCTTAGAAGTCTCATCATAGCCAACAAAGATGCCTTTCTCTGTAGTGGGCTCTAAATTTGTCCTCTTCTCAAAAGGGACATGAGAATATGTAAGGAATCCAAATATGTGAATGTGGCCTATCTTAAGCCTCTTCCCAGTGAGCATATCCTCGAGAGTTTTACACCCCAAGGCATGGTGTGGAATCTTGTTTTGCACATTAACAACAGTACTACAGGCCTCGTCCCATAGAAAGAAAGGAAGACTATGATCATGCATCATGGCTCTAGATGCTCCCACTATAGATCTGTTCTTCCTTTCGGCAACTCAATTTTGTTGTGGAGTATATGGAACAGTCAATTGCCTCCTGATCCCCTCCTATCTGCAAAACTCATCAAAATCCTTGGAGGTATACTCACCCCCATTTTCTGACCTGAGTACCCGAATCTTCCTCCCTATTTGGTTCTCCATAAGAGCTTTGAACTCTAGGAACCTCTTCAAGACTTCCTCAAACTTCTTTTTTTTCAGGAAGTAGATGTAGCTAGGGTTTTACCCCTAGCTTGTGCCAATGAGCACCTACTAAGGAGAATGGACTCCTTAGTAGCAGTTCAGTATATTAAACTAATTATGCAAAAACAAAAAATTAAATTATTTCTAAGACAAGCATGAAGCATAAACACCAAAATGAAAGAATGACTTTGTATTGATGTTACCTTGAGTGTCAAGGTTGGTGAAGCCCTTTGCAGTGTCCAAGAGGATGCTCCAAGCTTCTGAATGCTCCTTCTCCTTCTCCAATGTTGGGGATGGGTCAAAGGTGGCTCTCAAGGTGAAAATAGTTCAAAGGTGAACTAGGGTTTCGAGAGAGATTTTGGCAGAGTAAGGGTGCTTGTGATTGTGGATATGGAATAAGGGATCTCCATCACCTATTTATAGTTTTTTGGTGGTGGAGTGCTGACCCATGGTTTTAGGAAACACATGGTTTTGGGCAGCTGTATAGGGTTTTTTCCTCCTTTTCCTCATTATTTTATATTTTTTATTCCCTTTTTAGGGGATTTTTGCTATTTTTGGAGGAAAAGGGGGTTTTTTAGCCTTTTTTAGGCTATTTTGATGGTTTTGTGGCCTTTTGGAGGCATTTTAGGCCTTTTGGAGGCTTTTTAATGGGATTTTTTGGGATTTTAAGGGAAAAATGGTAGGAAAATGGACAAATGAGCCATATAATGTGGTAAATGAGCTAGTGAGCACTTTTTGGGTGTTAACAGATTGCCCCCTGATGTGCGAGGTCAGGAGCTCATCGTATGGCCGATGGACATCATAAGTCATGAATGGTTTTCCTGGGTATGGAGAGAAGAGAAGAAACAAACTGAATCCCGGAACAACGATCCCGAACAACTGCAAGAACTAAAAGTTCATAACCTCAATAATGGATGAGGGATCATCTGATCATATGGACGAGGCGGGCATACCCATGCTCGTATCAGGATATAACATAATAACAACGATGGGGTCCAAAAAATGGGGACCTGAAATATACATGACCTCAAATACTGACTGAGGAATAATCTCAATATATGGACGAGGCGGGCATACCCATGCTCGTATCAAGATACATAACCATAACTGTAAGGCCCGAAAAGGGGGACCTGTAAGATACATGACCACTGTGTACATCATAAGAGTCCAGAGGGGACACAAATCTGGGACATACTGCTGAACGGATCATGTGTGAACTGCAGAACTGATACACTGGAACAATCAACAGTGCTACTGAGTGTGGTACCAAAGGAACTGATGAGCTGCTGGATCATAGTGACTGGGGTCAAACTCCCCATGGTACACTGAACTGGAACTGATCGGGAACTGAAACTGGGTACTCAAGGAAGCATGAAACTGGATGGCTTCCGAATACAAACGCCAACGCAGCCCGGACATCCACGGGAACATACAACTGGGCGTTCCGAAGTGACTCACCAATGTGCTAGAGTCGGGGGAAATCCGGGGTCTTCGACAAAAAACTGATGGAATATAATCCTACGCGATCCTCAACGATGCGATCAAGGTGCTGAAGTCGAGCATGTGAGGAACAACCACTCGGAGAGGCAATGATGTCTCCTCTCAGAATGATCCGTAGGCACTTACCACAGATGGTGATAAGTCCAAGGCGTAGGGACCTCTGGGCCTATCCTCTGGAATAGAGGAGCTGTCGTCGACAGAGGGAGACCTGCAACTATCAAGGCAATGATGTTTCCTTGACAGGAGCGCGAGGTACAAGACCGAAATGTGATAGTGCTGATGGCAGGACTAACAAACTGTGGTGGGACAACTGGGCAAGTAGAGTGGGTGGACTCAAACTTCCTTTGTTCAGAGTATGATAATGGGAATGATCTGGCAGCATATGAAACTGTCTGAGGGGAAAGGGATCATAGCTGTAATGGATCTGGGAGGATAACTGGTTGAGGGAGACTCAAGCTGGTGTAAAATGGCAGGAGACTGCAGAATACTCTGAACAAAGGCGACCTGATTGGGGGTGCTGCCAAGATGATAGATCAAAGTGCCAGGAGGCACGGGAGGGTACTTCTTCATGGGTTAAGGAACTAGAAGAAGTGGGTGGATAAAATGATACTGTCGTGTGGATTTTACGAGCCCAGGACAGTTCATGCTCGTGGTTGCTTTCAATTTTAAGGAGTCTGAAAGCGATAAGAAGACTCTGAGGTAGTGGAATGGTACCGTCGTGTGGATTTTACGAGCCCAGGACAGTGCATGCTCGTGGTTGCTTTCAATTTTAGAGAGTCTGAAAGCAAGTAAGAAGACTCCAGGGGGTTGCTTTTTCGTAGATTTAGTCTCCAAGGCCCAAAGAAGCATAAAAGGATGCAATGAAGAACTCTTCTAGCCGGTGTGACTAGAGTATTCCTTTTTCGTAATTAGTCTACCAGGTCCGGAAAAGGGTTAAACTTATACCAGATAGACGCCCTTTCAGGTACTTTAACGAGCAAGAAAGGAAGCAAGATTGCTCGCGATCTTTTCATTCTTTTAGGAGTCAGAAAAGAGCTTAACGGAAACTCCCTAAGTGCCTTTTTCGTAAAGGACTTGTCCGGCCCGAAAAAGGGATAAAATTATACCGAACAAAAGGAATGGCCAGGCAAGGAGGAAGTGTTCAATCAAGGTTTAGTAATGATGACCAAGAACGAGGGTAGGTGGGAACACTGATGGACCTCCTTGCGGGGTAGATGAAATGGTGGCAAAATAACGAAACATTTGCAGTATGACAGGAGTGAATGGCTCATGTAAAAAATGTGGAACAATCCGATGGCGGCCGATGTGGCGCGCAAACCGAGGCAGCAAGGTGTTGGGACACAATGTTGAAATTGTACCAAGTGAGAGCGAGAAATGATCTCAAGCATCATCACGAGCTCGGAAAAATGAATCCGGCGATATAAAGGATGTCAAAAACGGGTAACGGCCGATGTGGCACGCAAACCGAGGTGACGGGGGCATTTTGAAAAATGCCTGGAAAATCTGGAGGGGAGAGCGAGAAATGATCTCTAGCATCATCACCAGCTCGAAAAAATGAATCCGATGATATAAAACATGTGAAAAACGGAGAACGGCCGATGTGGCACGCAAACCGAGGCGACTAGTGACGTCTGAACACAATGTTGATATTGGTCCTAGTGAGAGCGAGAAATGATCTCAAGCATCGTCACGGGCACGGAAATATGAATCCGGCGGTGCAAATGGTGCGAAAAACGGAGGTCATAAAGACTCCGGAATGGTAAAAGGTGAGCCCACCAAGCCAAGGATGCAGTGGTGGGGCGAAATGATGACCCGTGGGGGAAGAATACTAGGTGTATCAAAGCAAATCAAATCTACAAGTGATATGTGACCTCAAAAATGGTTGAGATCACAAGTGTGAAAAAGTGAGCAGGGTTAATGACTTGCCCCCATGCTATGTGCATGGGGTTTGTGATTTTGGATCGTGCCCCCTATCCTAGGGTCGAGGTGATCTATTATGCCCCTTGACTCAGAGGTGTCAAGGTGGTGCGCTATAATGGCGGGGTCGAGACCGGGCATCTCAGTATAGGACCAGGCAAAGACATCACGGAATTCCTGGAAGAGTTTTTGGTACTCCTCAATCTCTTGTTTACTGCAGAATGCTCCTAAAGTGATGAGTTCAGGGGCACGTCCTGGGGCAGCGATATCAACTTGGATGACAGGTGAGATGTTGGCCATGTTACCTTCCTCGAAGGCATCAGGAGCAGGAATAGGGTCCTTGAACCAGTCGACCTTGGTGGGGAGGAAGTCTTTGGATTCAACCGCGTATTGGGTAGCGGAGCTAGAGGAAGACGCTTCTGGGATGAAATAGGAACGGTGGTGCATATCATCCCAAGGATAATCCGGGGCAGTTAGGGCCTCAAGAATCTCCTCATCAGTACGGAAAGTTTGCGTCGTCAAATCGGTTGACGAGGGGGTAGTGGGAGTGTTGGTTGAAGAGATCATGTAGATGATATTAACCTCTTCAGAAGGGGGAGAGACCGGGGGGTAGATCTCCTCAATGGTAGGTGGTGCCGTCTCAAGGTCCAGATTGTTCATCTCATAAAGAGCTGCTCGGTAATCCGGGAGATCGGGACAATGATGTGAATAGTGCCCGTAAATACCGCATATGGCGCAGGAGTGGTTGGTACGTAGGGACTTATCTTTAGGCTTAGGAGTAGGGTTTAGTTCGACTGTTGGGATGTTGGGGTCATCATCGAGCATTTGCATGTGCTTCTGCAATGCGGGTAACTGTGGGCATTGGTGGGTCGCATGGCCCAACTCGTCACACAGCGAGCATTTGGGAGGAGCACGAAACACTGGAGGGTTCTTGACTGTCTTGGGAGGTGGGACAGCAGTGTAAGGTTGAGGACCTCTGCCCCCAGTGGGTTGAGGAGGAGGAGGAGGTGTCGTGGAGGACGAAGGGGTAGAGACCCCGGGAGGTGGGTGGGTGGTAGTAGCCATGGGTTGCACCGGCTGGAGGACGACATCTGGTGTCGGCGGGCGAATGGGAGGCGAAAGGTACCATACAGGTAATCCCAAGGTTAACCCAGGGAGGCTAAGGGTAGCCATGACCGGGGCGCTTACTACTCCTGCTGGAGGAACTAGGAAGGGGATTGTATGGATCGGTGTAACACCAATGTGACTAGGTACCAATGGTGGTTTAGGCAACAAGGATGGTTGATTGTTAGGTGGTAGGATGTCATGGGACAAGGTACATAAGTCAGACATTTCGGGCGTAGATGATGGCGGAGGAATGGATTGAAAGGTGGAGATCATCGGCGCGTCTGAGTAGACTCCAGGCCCCGTAGAGGAAACAAACGAGGTGGTGGCACTAGAAACAGGTTGTTCAACCATGGGGAGAACGTTTTCCGGTGCCGCCGGAGCACTGGGATCATAGTAGGTGAGCTGGTCAATCTTAACCACGCGTCCTTCGTGGGGGAACATCATGGTGCGAAAGACAGAAGAGGCAACTGCCCGCATGGCATACATGTAGCTGCGGCCAAGTAGAAGGTTGTAATCCAATTGGGCATTGATTACCTCTATGTCAATAAGAACTGTTTTACCACCTAACTGGACTGGAACGTTGGGTAGAAGGCCTTGGGGCTGGGACGAACGACCGTCGTAGGCACGTAACGCAGTGGTGGACTGCTGGAGAGGAGGGGATCCTAGCTTCTGCCATACAAATGTAGACATAACGCATGTGGAAGCACCCTCATCGATGATGCACCGATGGATAACAAGATTCCTAACGGAGACTGTAACTTGGAAGGCTAAGCTGGAAGGTAGGCGTGGTTCAGACTGGTCTAAATCAAATGCCATCAAATGCGAATCAGTTGGGTCAATCCCCCCGATGGCGGAAAGTAAAGTCTTGCGCTGGGAAGGGCAGTTTTTCAAGACTTCCAACGCAGACATGGCTGCGGGAGATTGGGCTAGGTCGTCTACGATGTTGTAGTTTGACGCAGCGCGCGCGTTAGGGTTATTGTTGATTCGGCGAAGTGGGAAACGAGGTGCTTTCGCAGCGCCGTCTATGGGAGGCGGAGGTATACGTAACGCCTGATCGGTGGGATGAGCGTTAGTAGGTTTATCCGTGGGAGTGGCTTCAGAGGTGGAGCCATATTGGTTCCGACGGGTCTGTAGGTTGACGTCAGCAGATGACATCATCAGTAAGTGGTGGGTACCTGAGTCGAACATGGGTTGATCAGGAGCAGCGTAGGTGATCTGTTGTTGTTGGGCCGCATTGGCTTGATGGGGAGCCAACGGCTGAGTGTTCACTACGCCTTGGGTTGGTAATGGGTTTTGCAGCACCAAAGGGGGTTGCTGAGGTTGGGGGGGGTTGGGCGGTGCTTGGGGAGCCGCATGCCCTTGGCGATGGGCCTCGTCAACCCAAAGCTGCCGAGCTCGCTCCAAGTGTGGGCAAGCATGGGTGTAATGTCCATAGACTCCGCAAATAGAACAAGGGTGGTTTGTTCGCAGATTGGGGTTTTTGGCCTGCTTGGGCGGGCGATCAGGGTTTTGATTAGCGGGGGCCGCATTGTTATTGTCAGGGGGATTAGCCGGTTGACCAGCTTGGTCTGCAGGTTGGTTGTTTCCCCGATTACGGCCCTTGCCGCGGTTCTGTTGGCCCTGATTACGTTGGTTATTCTGGTTTTGCTGCGGGTTATGTTGGGCGTAAACTTGCCCTTGGGCAGCAGGTGGATTTTGAGGTTGCGCAGGTGCAGGAGCAGGCTGCGGAGGATGATATGTAGGTTGAGGCTGAGCAGGTGCAGCAACTGGAGGGGGTTGCTGATAGGACTGCGGAGCAGGTTGTGGATGTGCCGCAGGGGCTGCCTGGGGCGGATAATAAGCGGGTTGGGCTTGTGGAGGCGCAGGAGCGGGGGCAGCCTGCTGATGGTAGTAAGGCTGAGGGGCGGCTGGAGGAGCATAAGCAGGAGTCGCATACCCGAAGCACTGAGATGGACATGAAGGTCCATGGGAATGGTGATGTGTCATGGGAGCATATGAGTTGGTTGCTCCAGACTGGGAGGTAGCCCTCGACAGGTCGGGGCCAGGGGTAGGACGTGCTATAGAAAATGGTTGGGGATGCGAAGAAACACGGCCAATGATACCATCTGCAGCGTGGGATGCCCCCGGCGCATCATGATGGGAGGACTCGCCGCGAGGGGCGTCAGGTATAATGGTATAAAGGTAACCCGACTGGGCGTAAATGAGGTCGAACTGCTGTGCCTTAAGGATGGCCTCTTCTTCAGACTGGGGTCTTTCTGAAGCTACATCCTTAGCGATGACAGGAAGCAGGGACTTGAGGAACCAATCGAGGAAGATACGGTCATCTAGTTTAATCTTGCATAAGCTACGGCGTCTACGCCACTCATGGATGTGGTCCGTGATATGGGTAGCCGTGTTTTGTCTACAAGATAGAAGGATCTCAACGCCCGCGTCATAGCGGACTGGCAACTGGAAGAACTGCAGGAAGGTCGAGGCCAGGGAAGAAAAGGTGGCGTGGGTCCCATGAGGCTGCTCAATATACCACTTGGCTGCAGAGCCAGTGAAGGTGCGCTGTAAGAGACGGAGGCGAACAGAGTCGTCCACAATGGAGTTAGAGGAACACCATAGGTGGAAAGACATGATGTGGTTCTGTGGGTCCTCACCGGCCTTACCCTCGAATTTAGGGATGTCAGAGGGTAGTTTGGTAGGCATATGAGGCCACATAGGGTCGTGTCGAATAGGATCGTTGGTCAATCTGGCCAGGTCAGGTAGGTTGAGGCTAGCCATGAACGGCAAACTGGAAGAAGGCTGTGACACAGTAGTGCTGTGGACCAAGTTGGGGCCAGTGCCCCCAAGTGGAGGGACAAGATTTAGGGTGGTGCCCCCAAGTGGGGGAACTGAGGTAGTGGAGGATGGTCCAGCACCACCATGGGTAGTGTGAGCCACTGATGTAGTGGGGATAGGTATTCCCGCTGTGGGAATAGGTACCGTGAGGGGAACGGTAGATGGTTGCCCCATGGAGGGCATACCAAAAACAGGTGTAGTAACTGGTGTAGTGGTGGATGTGCCACCAATGGTCCCTATGACAAATGGAGTGGAAGTCGTACCAGCCATGGGGCTAGTAGGGGCAGTATAAATAGGGTTCTCAGACTCTTCGTCAGAATCAGAGGTAAAGTAAGGTGCGTCACTATCTGGTGACGGAGACCTACGTCGCTGACGGGTGGAGTCAAGTGACAAGGCTCTAGATCTTTGATGAGTGGTATCAACGGATAATGATCGGAATCTATGACGAGTGGTGTCGAGAGAACCGTGCTGTGGGGGCTCGCCCCTGAGGCGCCGAGAATGTCTCGGGGACTCAATGGTGACAGATGGTGTCTAAGTCTCTGTGGGTTGAGGTGAGTATGAAAACAGCTCAAAAACTCCTAATGCAACCGAGTGTGCAGAAGGAGAGCTAAAAAGCAAGGCACTCAGGCCAACAACCAACTCAAAACACCCACTGCAACAGCTGTGCTACAATAGGTGGAGTAACAACAAAGATGGTCAGAATACCAACAAGCAGCAGGTTTCCTAAAAAAGAAAAATGGTGGACTCACTAGACCAAAGGGAGGTAAAGGAGCATGCAAACACCTAACTACAAGTATTCTGACTTAACTAAACATATCCTCTGCAAGGTGATGAAATCCAAGTCAGACAATATGAGTAGGAAAGCCAAGTGGCTATGATATCCCCCTACCGGGAGGGATACCGGGTAGACAATCCTAGAAGAATGGCAACTAAGATACCCCGTTCATGACACGTCCAGAAAGGTGAATCTGCCGTTTAGTTCGTTGACCGCAATACCCCTATACAGGGATATCCCGCGAACCGCGAAAGGTAGCCCTTCGGTTACTGAATGGAGTGCGGTATTCCACTCAGGCCTCCGGAACCAGTCTCCCGACTTCAACCCTCCTAAGGGAGAGGCCCTCTGATAAACTGGTCGTGACCGTGCCAAAAAGTACTAGGGGATTTTGGTTCCCTATTTGGACAACAACTATGTCTCAAGTGAAATAACCAAGGGGTGTTATTGGAAGCCTATCCCCCTGATCCTACCTAACTACAATGATTCTTTTGTGTTCCCCAAGTGGGGTTAGAATGTTGGTTTAGTTAGGTACTTTTTAAGGCTCACTTGATTTTATGTGACAGAGTGTGTGCGTGTGAGGTGATGAACCCAGAAATAGAAGTGCCACAAGGGGGGGCAACTTCCAATCTATCAATAATACTGAAATTGAAAGTTTAACTTGCAAAATTTTCTGAATTAAAAATGACGAAATTTTAAAAGAATTCTGTAAAAGGGCACAGAAATTATGTTGCAGAAAGGCTGTAAGGTAGTGAGGCTGCAGGTGGGACAGAGGGCTGTTCAGATGCAGAAAATATTGCAGCAAAAGGGGCTGGGCTCAAAACAGAAAAAGAGCAGAAATCAGACCGCGGGTCTGTGGCGAAACAGAACAGGCAGACCGCGGGTTTGAGGGAAACAGCGGCGGTCAGGTCGCGGATTTCGGGCCAACAGCGGCGGTCGGGACGCAGGAAATAGGGGAAAAGACACAGTCGGGTCGCGGCTAAAAGGCTAACAAGCGCAGTCGGGACGCCCGAAAGAGGCAGAAAGCCGCAGTCGGGACGCGTGAAAGAGGCCGACAGGCGCAGTCAGATCGCGGCAAACAGGCTGATTAGCCACGGTCGGATCGCAGGTAACAGACTTGAATCCGCCGGCAGAGCGTCGGAAGCAGTCTGAGAGCCACGGTCGGATCGCGGGTAAAGGCCTGAAAGGCGCGGTCGGGACGCGACTGTAGAGGGAAAAAGACGCGGTATGCGGCGGCCGAAAGGGACAGCCGAAAGGAAAAAATTTAAAAACGGAAACCAGAAATTCGAAAACTAGGGGAGTCGCCAAAACTGTAGCTAGGGTTTTACCCCTAGCTTGTGCCAATGAGCACCTACTAAGGAGAATGGACTCCTTAGTAGCAGTTCAGTATATTAAACTAATTATGCAAAAACAAAAAATTAAATTATTTCTAAGACAAGCATGAAGCATAAACACCAAAATGAAAGAATGACTTTGTATTGATGTTACCTTGAGTGTCAAGGTTGGTGAAGCCCTTTGCAGTGTCCAAGAGGATGCTCCAAGCTTCTGAATGCTCCTTCTCCTTCTCCAATGTTGGGGATGGGTCAAAGGTGGCTCTCAAGGTGAAAATAGTTCAAAGGTGAACTAGGGTTTCGAGAGAGATTTTGGCAGAGTAAGGGTGCTTGTGATTGTGGATATGGAATAAGGGATCTCCATCACCTATTTATAGTTTTTTGGTGGTGGAGTGCTGACCCATGGTTTTAGGAAACACATGGTTTTGGGCAGCTGTATAGGGTTTTTTCCTCCTTTTCCTCATTATTTTATATTTTTTATTCCCTTTTTAGGGGATTTTTGCTATTTTTGGAGGAAAAGGGGGTTTTTTAGCCTTTTTTAGGCTATTTTGATGGTTTTGTGGCCTTTTGGAGGCATTTTAGGCCTTTTGGAGGCTTTTTAATGGGATTTTTTGGGATTTTAAGGGAAAAATGGTAGGAAAATGGACAAATGAGCCATATAATGTGGTAAATGAGCTAGTGAGCACTTTTTGGGTGTTAACAGTAGATCCAATTCTTCCTGGAGTAATCATCAATGAAACTGATATAGTACTCAAAACCTGTAAATGAAGCATAATACATGGGTCCACATAAATCGGAATGTATCAAATCTAGTACTCCTCCTGATCTACTATCACTGTTCGAAAAAGCGGTCTTGGTGTAATTTCCCAAAGCACACCATTTGCACACACCACTCTTCTCTATGTTGAACTGTGGTAAACCTGTAGACATCTCCCTCAACAATCTCAAAGCTGAATGATGAAGGTGGGTCATCCTCCTGTGCCACAACTCACACAACTCACTACTATTGCTAGTGTGGGCCAATGCATGACGAGGCTGGAAGAGAAGCCTGTACAGTTTCCGACATATAACTCCAATGGCATATGAAGTAGATGGTCCTGCTGCTCTAGGAAAAACATACACTTTCCCATATATGACATACACTCCAAATCCCCTATCCTCAATAGTGGAAACTAAAACAAGGTTCTTCTTCATCCCGAGGATGTACAAGACATCCCTCAATGTCATGGGCTGCATGGAATCCCTCTGAAAGCTGATTGCTCCACGCCCAAATACTCTCACAACAATATCATCACCCAACACTACCTCTAGACTGAAGCCAATCTCATTCATATCGGTGAACATGTATCGAACACCTATCATATGGCTCGAAGCCCCATTGCCAATGTACCAAGAGGAAAGAGTGGTAGAAGCACTCAATGAATGACCAACCAATAAGGAATATTGTGTATGATCCTCCACATCACTATTGGTGATAGATGCTCTCTTTGTACAACCAACATAGAGAGAAAAATCTCCCTCAAATCGAGTAGCAAAATCATCAACGTCAACTGCTGTCGCCGTCCGTTGTTTCTTCTTCTTCTTGTTTGGACACTGTCCAACATAGTGTACAAACTTCTAGCAAGCAAAGCACTCAACTTTGCTCATGTCTTTCTTTTTCTCACCACTCTGTTGCTTGGCCCCACCCTTAGGTCCCTTCTTGAACTTCTTCTTCTTTCCTTTTGCTGCCAATGCCACATTGTCTTCATCCTCCCTATTCTGAGATGAACTACCCTGTACATACCCTCTCCGGGTCTCCTCCTGAATGAAGTCATCCCAAAGACGATCTCGAGAAGGCATATGCTCACGAGCGACTATGGAATCCACAAATATACCCCATGGATCTGTCATGCCATTCAATTCTATCGTCACTAACTCATTACCATGTACAACCTCCCCAACAGTTGCAAGTTAATCTCTCACATGTGTGATCCTAGTAAGGTAGGAAGCCATGCTTTCACCATTACTCATGCGAACACCCTTCAACTTTTCTCTCAACACCATCTTCGTGTTTTCATTCGAAATTTGGTGAATATTTTTTAAATCAATCTGCATCTAAAATGCATGGTCTTTTGCTTAAATGTGGGATCACATGATCCTTTATGACATCAAGTATGATCCTTCTCGCTTTTACATCCTTCTTCAGAAAAACAACCTTATCTGTAGCATTGGTAGGTACTATGATTAGATTAGCTGTGGTACTGTTTACTATCTCCCATAGTTCATTTTCCTCCAGTATCAATACTATTCTAGCCTTCCATGGGCTAAAATTAACAACCCCATCCAGCCTATCTTCAAGTCTAAGTTTGGTGGCCATAACCCCGCACTGTTCAAGAACCCATTTTCTTCTCAAAATACTTGTTCTCCCTTCTTTACCAAGTCTGAAATTTTTCTGAGTATTTTATTTTCTGCCCTTTACTTCAACTCTGATACCATGAAAATTTTGGAACCCCAACCCGGTTTCAAGCTTTATTTTTCACATAGCATTTAATGCCAAAACCCAATGATTGCGTATTAGCTTCAATGCATAAAAATTTAATTTTTCTTGAAACACATGGAATTTCTTTTCAATTTTTCACACTTAGAAAATTTATAACAGCCAAACACATAAAAATTCAAGCTCACAATTTTAGCCAAATAGGATCAGCAAAAACCCCAAAGGGAAAACCTGACAGGAGAGAGAAATTTTATTCTTTTCAGACAAATTTTACAAACGAAACAACAATACTTATCTCATCTTTTCATGTCGAAAAGCGTGCCAAAAATTCAGCAGAAATTATGTACCCTTATGACAGCAGTACGACCCACATGTGTGAGAAATAAATGTTGTTGTACACCTCGGAAAAAATGCCCATAATTATGTTTTCTCAATTTTTGTGTTGTATGACTAGAATTTAATGTTGTACGGTTTGCATAGAAATTCATGCCAGCATCTACAAAACCTTCCTCGATTTCTGTGTTGTACGACCATCAATAAATGATGTATGACCTCCTCGATTTCTATTCCAAACTCGACCTGTATGGACTCCAATTAATGCAGAACTGTCTTGCCTCGAAATTCGAGCTTATACGGCCTCCTTTACTGCTGTACCCACTGCTATACAATTGTCTTGAAATTCATGCTCTCCATTTTGAGCTTCAGACTATAACTTATCCTTCTCAAAAAATTTCTCAAGGGTTTCTTCTCTTCTCTCTTGTTCTCTCCTTTTCTCTCTTGCTCTCCAAATCTCTTAGATCACAATGAATGAATGAATGCCTCAATCCCTATTTTCTCCCCTTTTTGTTCATGGTAACTTCTTCTTGAGATTCAATGGCCAAGATTAGATCTTGGCTCAATGAGATCTAAGGCTCACATAAAAGACTCATTGATTATTTAATAAATGAATTTAATGCACTTTTCACTTAAGTACATTAATGACCCTTTTAATTCCTCACCCACTTTATTTCTCATCAAGTCAATTAAAAAATAGAACCATGAACAAACTTTATAAAGTGACTTCAAAATTCTAAAGTGCTTCTCACTTTAATAAAGTGACTAGGGACCACTTTTAATGTTTTATCCACCCCTAGGCATCACAAGGTAGAAAAACACTTCCTTGGTACTTTTTCAACAAAGCCGTGACTATGAGTCACCTATGAGTGCCATTAGATGATGTGGACAATAACTAGATGATGCAAACTAAAGTAGGGATATGGAGTAGAGAGACCAACCCTAGAATTTATTGTGAGACCAGCTCTGAAGGAGGCAACTGGGGTGAAAATCGTTGAAGGCGTTGAGGTCACCGCAGAAGGCTAGCAATGAGACTGCCGAAGATGAGAAGGGAGAGGATGGAAAGGGTTGTTGGAAACCCTAAAATTCAATGGTAAACAATGGAGTAGAGCTGTCAAGACCTAAACAAAAATGCCTCACATATTGGGTTAGGGCAAGATGGCTCTGAAAACGACCCTTGAAACTAGTGCTACTTAAGAAAATATCACTACCACCCCAATTGAGCTGACATCGTGATGGAGATCACCTGCTAGAGCCTAACTAATTGTAATATATTTGAAACCATAATTAAAATCAATAAACCAACTATAAAAATGCATACACATATAAAATTAAGATATTTTCTATATTATTATGATTTGTGGGGAATCTGTAATAACTACATCGGGATCATTTGGGATAGGTCCATGTTCAAATTCGGTTGATGCCACTATAACCCCAAGTATACCCAACATCCCGCAAGCAAGATATACCAATAACTAATGACTTAACAAGGGTTGAGATGTCCGAAGGCCACGTAACGAATCTGGATCTCAGACTCAAATCGGAACGCCTACCCCTCTCACCTTATCACAATGGGTCAATGTCTCAATGGGGTTTGATCCTTGGTGGGGAGAGTGAAAAATACTCGATCTTACTATTTTTTTGAAAAGGAGGGTGAGGAAGAAATAGGGAGATAGTACCCCATGGCTTTTGTCTTATTTATTTTTAAAATATATTTCAAAAGTATTTTTTTTTGTTTGCTAGTGTGTTTGTGACTTGCAAGACTAGCATGTAGTCTAAGAAAATGTACGACCTAGGGGCATCTAAGCCGTCAAAATCACCCAGGTATTGCACCCAGCTTGGGCCACACCCACCCTTAACATGGTTGGATTTTTAGTTGTCTCCTCCCACTATTGCGGAATTTCAAACCCTAGGCCGCCTAAGAAACAAAACCCTTAGAAAGCAATCGTGCTAGTGGGACTTACCTTTTTAAATGTAATTTAAAAGTATTTATTTTTATTAAGTTTTTGATATTTTTTAAAACATGTTTATTTTGGGGAGATTATTTCCTCTATTTTTTGTTTTTTCCCTTTGTTATTTATTTATTTTCTCTCTTATTTTATATATTTCTTTTTTCTTATTCATTCTCTCATTTTTTTTTATGATTTTGTTTGCAATAGTATTGGTTTTTAAGCCATAGTTTCAAAAGTGCATCAATTTTAAACCCCCCAATTGATGCTATTAACATCTATTTTCAATTCAAAAGTTAATTTTAAGATTTTGGGTGCAACTATATCACTTGTTAATGCCATGGTTTCAAACAAGTTATAATTTTAACATTGAAAAAAAGTGCTATTGGTAGTATCATTTTTCAACTGAAGGGTTGAATTTAAGATTTTGGTCAAGCAATGATACCAATTGTTATGATCGTGGTTTTAAAAATGTTGCAAATTTAAGATAAAAAAGGGTGATATTGGTAGTACTATTTTATTTTATTTTATTTTGGGGTTAATTTTAAGGTTTGGGTTACAATGTTATCAGTTGTTAAGGCCATGGTTACAAGCAAGTTGTAATTTAAATCCCAAAAAATAAAAATAAAAAGAGTGTAACTAGTTGCACCACTTTTTTTATTCGGGAGTTCATTATAAAGTTTTTTTTTAAAACATTATGATTTTTTGAGGTTATGGTTACAAAGATCATTAGAGAAATTTTGAGGTCTAAAATGGGCCTCCTAAGGAAAATTATAAAATAATAGTGGAAATAATAAAATAATATTAGCATACCTCATCAAATTTTGGAGGAAAAAAGAAAAAACTACTTCTTCAACTCATATTTTCAACTCATATCCATGTATATTCACTCAAATTTCGCTCAGGAGCAGTCGTTGGATGGGGAATTCAATTGTGCACCCAACGAGTACCCACTCGGCATACTTTTGATGGACCCCGTTGCCCCCAAAATAAGAAATACATGAAAAAACGTGATGATGATATTGCTCCTGAGCGAAATTTGAGTGAATATACAAGGAGATAAGTTGAAAATATGCGTTGAAGAAGTAGTTTTTTCACTTTGACCTTTTTACCTTTTTACCCAAAAAATTGTGAGTCAGCCCCCATGGCTGACATCATCACCTTGAATCCTATTGGTTGATTTTTTTAGTACATTTCTTTTGTTTTGAGGCCCATTTTTTACCTCAAATTTTCTCTAATGCATAATTTTAATCCCAAAGAAGCACCACTTTTTGAAATGAGGGTAAAACACCCCCCTTAAATGTAACCTCTAAAAGATTGAGAACATTGAAGTGTTCTCGTTAAGTAAGTAACTGTGTTAATTACAATTTTTTAGTGTGAAAAACATATATGAGGCAAGCAAGAAATCGATCTACATTGAGTTTGATTTCAAGAAGGGGATACAATGAAAGGACAGAGAAGAGACCAACAAAACCAAGGAAAACAGATTGCAGCCATAATACAAAAGGGGAAGATATCAATAGACATTACAATCACTATGATGTAGATTAGCACATGGATGAGAAGTGTTGGAAACTTCATCTGAAATTGTGTCCAAAATTATACAAATCCAAGAAGGGAGAAACAAAAAATACGAAGATGGGATAAATAGAGATAGAAATCACCTTTGATGTGGATGAAACCATGCTCTGCACCACTTGCGATGGTCAAGAGAAAGTGGAGACAAAAATGCACTATTCCAAATCAAAGTTCAAATAAAGCACTAGGAGGTAAATGATTTATTGGACAACCATTCTCACTATAATTTGATTTCTTATTCCTTAGTAGATGAGCTTGGTATATAAATTTATGATATAGTATAATCATGTTCATTAGGTTGGCTTTGAGAGAAATATGATATGAGAGCCAATACAAGACCAATTTTTCCATTCATGTTAATTATGCTGATGAAATAGAAAGTGAAGTCGCACAATTAAATGCATGTGAAGTGATGTTTAAAAACCCATAGTTATGATACATGGATGTGACTTTATATAGGAAAGAAAACAAATATCACTTGGTTAAAGATGATAAGATATCTCATCAAAGTACAAAAGGGAGAGAAAGAGTATGTCTTTTAGCAACAAAAAGGGTAAGCAAACAAACTAATTGAGACAAGCAAGAAGTAGGCATCCTTCATATTTATGGAAGAAGTGGACTTAAAGGGACAAGTGAAGGCCTTGTGTTTCCATATCATTTAATTATGATCCTTTTGAGATCAAAAGTCTCTTAGCAAGGAGGTGTGATTTGAAAATATATCATGAACAAAATTAAATGGTTTATTGATGGCTTATTATAGGTTTAAGCTACAAGTATACTAGAAAAAATGAGAAGTGAGGATCCATGTGACAAAATTGATACAAAAGAAAATAGGTTCAGATTAGAGGTTTAATTGCAAAAATGAGAAGTGGGGATCCATGCTACATAATTGCTATAAACGTAAGCAAGAGCTAAATCCAATTTCATATTTTTGACATAATAGAAGTATATAAAGTTGAAGGAAGATGACATGTGTACTATGGTGGGATGGCACATATGTAAAGTTTCCTACCAAAAATAAGCCTTAGATTCATCCATTTACTCAAAATCATGAAATGGTTGTAGATATAATTTATCCATAACTCAGTTAATTAATGCACATTTGCATTGAAGTTTTAATAGTAGCAAAATGGTAGCTATCTCCACAAGTATATGAAAATTTGGTAGAAATTTTGATTGTTTTGTCTCCTAAAATGCCAAAACATGGCCATATCTATTGGGTATTTTGGGGAAAAGAAAGGTTGAAATCCCAACCATATTAAGAAATACATAAAAGGCAGGAGAATTTGGGAGTTGAGCGAGAATTGAAGTTGAAAATCCAAGAAAGAGGAACTTGAAGCTAAAATAGAGGTCTCTAGAGAAATTCGAGAGATAAGATAGAATTTTGTGTGGATTGATTTTTTTCCAACAAAGTGAAGAAACCACAATAAAAAAGGAGGAATAGACTATCAAGGCATAAAACATGAATTTTTGTTGTTATTTCTAATAATTGTCAAGTGGTAGAGAAGGCCATAAAAACCATTGGTAAATATAAAATTTTACATCAATGCCATTGCGATTTGAATGTATGCCTAATATTAATTAAAGTAAAACAAGATCCATTTCATTGATGATTTTCCCAAGATTGGGTTTTCAGGGTAAAAAATGATCTGTGCTATTTCAATGTGAGACATGTTCTTTATTTTTTGCACTACATGAGTTTGTTTATTTTTTTTCATTTTATCACAACATGAAAGTGATTTACAACCATGTTTGAATTAAAGAGAAGTAGACAAACATAGATAAATATTTGTTTTCCAAATTTCAAATTTCATATAATCCATGTTAGTGAAATTAATTGGACATAAGCCTATCATTGATGGACCATATGTTATTGCAAACCAAGTATGGAAACACTTGGTGAACATCTTGTATGGTAAACACCCATAGTGGATTCCAAGAAAGTGGATAAGTATTACTGCAAGGACTAGAGAGGAGTAGAAGACATAAAAAGATAGGAACTTTTCTTGAATAACATGACAAGGAATATTAGGAAGCGAAGTTTACTTAGCTAGAGAAAATCATTTTTGTGTTGAGTAAAATGGTAACACAAGTGATAGTAATGAAGGATAAGCAAAGACATACAACAGAGGATGAACATGAAGAATACTAGACTTCCCTAGAAGATTCCAAAGGAGAGAACCTTGGAGAGTCATGTAATAACTCTCTTTCTTCATCTTCCAATACTCCATTTAAGGTTTAATGGGTCTTTATAAAATAAAAGAATCATAACATCATTTTATTTTGCAGATTTAAAAATGCCTTGACATGCTCTGTCATGGTGGGATAACTATGTAGATACCTTGAGGCTAGGAAAAATCCCATGGTTAGAAAATGGTAGGATTTCAAGGAGTTGTTGAAATCACAATTTTATCACTCGTGAAATGGAAATACATTTGGAAAGAACATGGACAAAGTGCTCAAGCATACACCTCCAAATTTCGAAAGCAAGATATCATGTTTGTTATCTCTTTGGAAGAGCCTAGGGTAATAGTAAAGTACCTTAGAGGCCTCTTTATCCATATCAAAAGGAAATTACAACCGTTGAGTGTAAACAACATAGACAAGTCAAGAAAGAAAGTTCACTACAATGAGTTGGACTTCAATATGTGGCTATAATAAAAGGATCAATAACACACCATCAAAATTAAGGAAACAAGATTGCATCCATGACCTAAAAGTTGAAAGATCCCAATAGATATTACTAATATTGTGACATAGATGGACACGCGGATGAGAAGTGATGGAAATTATATTCATAGTTACATCCAAAATGGTACAAATCCAATAAGAGAGTAATAAAATCTACCAAGATGGTAAAAACAAAGGTAGAAAGCATCTCTGATGTGGATGAAACCTTGATCTACACCACATTGCAACAACCAAGGGAAAGTGGAGGCATAAATGCACTATTCAAGTCAAAGTTCAAGTGAAAAACTAAAAGCTACAAAATGATTTCTTTGGAAATGGTTCTCAATGTAATTTGGTTTTTGAATCGTTAGTAGATGATATTGGTATAGAAACTTATGATCTAGTGCAACCATGTTCATTGGGTTGGATCCAAAAGAAATTTGCAATGTAATCACTAGGAGATGCATGATCATGCATGCCATTAATGTTGATTATGATGATGAAGTTGCACCATTAAATGCATGCAAAGTGATGTTTAAAAATCCATACTTTTGGGATAGGGATGCAACTTTCAAAATGAAATAGAACAAATATCACTTGGTTAAGGTGGTAAGGCCTACCTCATTAAAGCACACAGAGGAGAATACTATCTATTATAGAAATGAAACAAGGGTAGATAAACAAACTAATTGAGACAAGAAATATGAAACAACCTTTATATTTTATGAAATAATGGACTTGGGGAGACAAGTGAAGGCTCTTTGCTTCCATCTCCTTCCAATTGATGAGATTCTAGGGACGAAAAACCTCCCAATGGGAAGGTATGATTAGGAAGAAGATCATGAATAAAATGAAATGGTTTGTTGATTTCTAACTATAGGTTTACGTTAAAAGTTTAATGACAAAAATAATAAGTGGGAAGCCATGCTACACAGTTGCCACAGAAGCATGCAAGAGCTAAAATCGGTTTCATATTTTTGACATTTTGAAGTCAAATGAAGACAAAATTTGGATTGTGGTGAGATAAAAAAATATGTACACATGACCACAAAAAAATGATCTTGGATTAATTAATTTACCCCTCAAAAACACAAAATGGATGTGGATGTACTCAACCATAACTCAGTCATATGATGTCCATTTATGACGATTGTTTCTCCAATAGTAAGATGGAATCTACATTCACGGGTCCACCAACTTTCAATACGATTTTCCAAGGTTTGGTCTCTCAAAATTCCAAATCATGATTGGATATGTTGGTTATTTTGGGGAAAATAAAGGTTGGAAGCCTAACCATCTTAAAAAATGCATAAAAGGAAAGAGATGAGGGGGAATTGATGTTGAAGCCAAGAAAGAGTCAACCTTTGAAGGAAAACTAGAGGTCTACAGAGAAATTCAAGAGAGAAGATAGAATTATGTGTGGGTTGGTTTCATCCCAATAAGGTGAAGAATACACAATCCAAATGAGGAATAGGCTGTGAAGGCAAATAGAAGTGGGCCTATAGTTATTTCTAAAATTTTCCATGTTGTAGAGAAGGCCATTGGAGGTATTAGTAAATTTGGTATTTTTATATATTCAATTCCATCGAAAGTTGAATGTATGGCAAAGATTAATTAAACCCAAATAAGAGACATTTTGTTGTTAGTTTTTGCAAGAATGGCTTTATAGGGTAAAAAAGTCTGCATTTTATTTATGTGGGAGCTTAATGCTCTTTATTTTCAGTAATGTATGAGTTTGTTTGCTAGTTTTTTTTCATTTTAATTACAATATACAAGTTATTTACAACCATGGTTTGAATCACAAAGAAGTACCAAAATCAAGAAAATAATTTATTTTCCACATTAAAATTTCATTGCATCCATGTTGGTGAAACAAACCAATTACATACATATTGTATATGGATCAACTTATGTTAAATGATCTTGTGAATCATGCACACATAATTGGATCAAATCCCACCCCAATTTCCTTCATTTTTTAAGCTTAAGGCCAATTTAATTAGCTCAATCATCAAGCCAAGGCATGTTGCAGATGGGGAGGCCATAGGTCACAAGTTCAAATATGATCGAGTACCTTGAGATTATTAGTGGATATAGTGGCTGGAATTTGAGCCATTATACATTTGTATATTCAAGGGAAGAGGTGGATTCTGTTATAATGATATTTAACACCCTTAGTGACAAAGATCAGAAGTGGACACCATCAAAAATTTCAGCATCAAAATTGACAAAAAAACACTAGAAAGAGACATTTTCTAAGGTTTGGTCGCTACTTCCTTGAAGAAAGGACAAATTGGTTTTTTTTTTGTAGGTCCTAAAGGGGCGACCAAGGTCATATGGTTGCTAGTTTGGATCTAATAGGGACAACTAGGTCTTAAAGAAAGATATGTATGAAAAGTGCACTAAAAAGTGAAATTAAAGCTCAATTATATGCATGTAAGAGATTGGTTAAGCATGCAATGCATGCACATTAGGATTATCACCCATTATGTTGGAATTATTTTCATTGATGTCAAAGGATTAATGTTCTCATTGATGTCATATTAAGGCACTACATTGAACATGTTGTTATTAATGTAATGCTAAGGTATTTTCAAGCAAGGGGAAGCACCTTCGGATTGATTTATATATAGGTTTACAAGTATATTAAAAAAGGGTCAAAACAAATCACACTACCCATCACAAGTCTCACCTAGTTATCCAAATAGTGGCGTTTCAAAAAAACTCATTTTAAATTCATTATAATCTTGCTCATTGTAATAAGGTTGATAAATTGTCAAACACTTTTCATATTGCTACTGCAATCATTACTTCTATTGTTTCTTCAAATGAAAACCTCATGGGGAAACCTAGTGGATGCTTCCCACATTCATAGATGGCATCCTTAGTAATATTGTTGATGTACACTGGTGCACCTAACTCAAGGAGAATCAAATTGGACACTTATCAACATAGAATTAGCTAATTTTCAACAACACTGGCAACAATAATATGAGCTAACCCCTTGGACTCAATCATTACTACTAATAATTCCTTTTAGATATAATTTATTTTATTCAAAATTTGACTTGATTATTCAACATATTATTTGGTAATTAGATATGACCCCTTTTTCTAACTATGTCTCTTCAATCTAAAAAACATAGATCACGAGAATTTTTGCTTTTTGTATGCTACTTTTTTATTTCTTGTTGTCTATATAGAATAGTCATTCCTTAGTAAAGGATTTAAAAATTTATAGCTTACATTTTCAATTTCGAATTTTTGTTAGTAAAATTATCTTCATAATATTATGACCTGAGAATTATGTTATACTAAGATCATGTTGTTTTCATAGCCATAAATTAGTTATTATCACAAGGGGTTATCTCAACCATTGTTTCCAATGTTGTTGGGTATCTAGCTAGTTATGTGCTCATATGTGCCCAGTCTGAATTCTCTTGGGTGAGGTGTGTTGAGTCACCGAATTGTCACCATTTTTATCATTTTTTCACACCTTTTCCTTGATTTTTAACCATTTTTCGCTTTCCCATAACACTTCTCGTCCATTTTAATGTTTATATGTGAGATTAGACTTATTATTTTCCAATGCATTTATTTTCATATTTTAAGTGATTTTATGATTAAATATTTGAAAAAAAACATTTTTTCACTTAACTTTGAAAGTTGGGTGAGTTTGGTGATGTTTACAGGCATATTTGAAGATTCTAACATTGCCAAATTTTACCACTTATCCTCAAATTCGAATTTCCTCTTCAACCTTTGGAGTTTTGAGGAATATTTGGGATGATCACTCAAACATATTTGATGGATAAGAATCGTGGAAGTTTTCTTATCAAATATTTTAGATATTTGTGAGAGGATTTGTAGATATAATTATTTTCTAATTATTAGCAAATGGTTGTAACCACATGAGATAAAAATGGATATGAAGTTATTAGCTTCTTACCTTATTACCAAAGAAAATTATGTATAAATAAGAGTTCATTCTCCATTCCAAAGGGGGGACTCTTGAAGAAAATGTCCAACTTATGATGGAGTGAATAGAAGTTATTGGTATTTCCTTTCATTCTCTAGTTATATAAATAACATGTCTTGATTCTATAAATAGTATGCTTAGATTTAAGTTTTATGATCTTGTAAAGTAGTTTGTTGCCTTATTCATGGGAGAATTGAGCTCACTCCAAATGGATTAAGGTGGTATCTTATTTCATGCAAGTGTGTTTCTTCTATTAAAGCATTGATTTATGGAAAGAAAATACTAACTCATGTCAATAGATAACTTGGTGATAGCATGGTCATTGCTTAGTTTGTTAAATTATGTTTATGAAGTGTGGTGTGTTTTCTTTAATATGTATTCATTATTGAATTTTCTATATACTAAACAAAGAACTATTGTGGAAAATTTCAAGGATTGAACACAACCTAATTTACAACCATTAGGGATATAGTAAAGTGTAATTCAATAATGAATTTGTTCTTCAATTATGCAAATGATTTCTCAAATACTATCAATGATATGATCTTCCATATATTTTGCTTGCATCTCATAAGTCTACGAACACCTGGATTGATAATTTAATGCCCATAATTTATGCATATAAATTGACTAACAAGGTGCACTACTCTACGTCGATGGATTTACTAGTGTGGAAAAACAACAGTATAGTTACTAAGTTCATTACTTAATTATCCCAATGTTTTGTATTAATTTGTAATCCTTGAGAATAAGCATCCCAATGTTTTGTATTAATTTGTGAGTTTTGAAAAATTCTAACTTCTAAGTTTGGAGAAGCATGTCTAGAAGTTAGTTGGAAGAAATTCTCTAATATTCTAATCTTATTTGATGCACATGTTTTCTTTACATATAATACAATGTAAATGTTAGAATTTGTATCCTTAATGGATAAATAGAAAGCAATTTCACATGGGGAATATGGGCATGCACACATAATGAAGTTGAAGACTTATCTTTCTATCCTTAGATACAAAAGGGTTCATTGAGATGCAATGATACATATTCTACAATTATCATACCATCCCTGCACCATTGTTGTCCTCCTAAAAATATTAAATTCCCTATCTTGGATAATGCAACAAATCTTCCATACAATCCATAGTTTGAAGACCTAGTGTTTTTATTGGATAATGCAACAAATCTTCCATACAATCCATAGTTTGAAGACCTAGTGTTTTTCCAAATCTTGCACAATCAAAATTAAAAGGCGGATGAAGAAGCTAATAAATCTATTTGAATGGAAGAGGAATGGTGTTGTATAAATAGAGGTATGGTCCACTCCCCCCTTCAATGATGTGTTTGAAAATAGGGAAATCAATATTTGGCTCAATACGTATCTCAACAAGAAATTTTAATGTGATAGTGTGGTAAATCACTCACACTCATACCTTAATGTCTCCCTACTATGAGAGTTGATGAAAGGTTCAATGATTATGAGAAGTGATGAATTTGTATTTAATTATCATTTGTGGATGTGAATATTTCCCATCCAATTGACAGATCAAGGACCAACATGTGAGCTTGAAAGTGGGAAAGTCATTTCCTTTGGTCCATATCACCTCGAGTTAAATTCCCTAGATTATTATTTTAAGTGTGGAATTCTGAATTGTGAGTAGAGCAAAGTTTCTCTATGATTTTATATATCCCACCTTAAGTATTGGCTTGTGAACCTTGGTGGAAATCTATGTGGTGCATTATTTTATCAATTGTGGATTGGAACAATTTGGTTCAATTATTAGTCTTGTTTCAAGCTCTGTCTTGGATATTGGGGATGGATTTTTCTTCGGGTTTAGATTAGTCAAGCACACATTGGAAACTATTGAATGAAACTAGGCTGTTAATACTTCCATGAGTGTTGGAAACCTGATCCATGTCCATAAGTTTCATGTAAAATATTGTAAATATTAGTGTTTTCAGTTATGTAGATGAACACTCACATATCTTTCGATGCAGAAGGCCAAATGTCACCTCTAGTTGTATAAATAAGACATTTCTCTCAATGAATTTCATTTAACTTGGATTTAAATAAAGGTCTTTGTCATAACTCCCTGAGTGCTTGCAATCTTCCCTATGGCTGCTTAGAATAGCATATTATTTTCTTCTGCCTACTCTCTGACCTACCCACTGAAGTGCTCAGCTCCGTCCATGTCATCTCTCCTCATAAATGTGTTTCACCATCTACAACCCTAGATTCCCCTCCATTTGTGTTATGCATGGTTATTTTTCCTATAAACTGTATATTGTCATCTTTGGAGCCGTGCCTGTACTCACTGGTATTTTCTTGCATGCTATCCATACTCACGACTGTACTCACCTCCTTTTTCCTTCCCTTGTCGGATTCTTGGTTTGGCAACATTGAAGTCCATGTCAATAGGCATATGCATGAAATATGTATTGAGACAATTTTCTTCTAGACCTAGAGCTTCCGTTAATCGTGTCGATGGATTTTTATTCTTAACCATTAGTTCGATCTTGTCAGTATTAAGGTAGTAGGTATTGAGTCGCATCTGTCCGGCGTGGCCCTTGGAGAGTGCACATTCTAGATTTGTTTTGAAACCCTAATCCATCGTGTGACCAGTGCATGGGTGAGATTCCGCATACCCGCAATTGTACGTCTATTTTATATTGTGAGTCCAATTGTGTGGAACCTGAGCGCATGGGTGGAGATAGAAGGAGAAGAGAGTATGTGTGGAACCTGAGTGCATGGGTGGAGACAGAAGGAGAAGAGAGTATTGTAAGTAGTGGAAATGGGAGATATGAGGATGAAGTGTATTATTGCTATCCGTTTTCACCTTATTTACAGTGGTACAACCTTCTCACATCGTTTCATTGAATTCTCTTTGATATTTGTAATGTTTAGAAAGTGGGTATAAAGTCCTAAGATATAGTGTGAATTGCCACATGGAAAATTTGATCATTTTGCATCATAAATCCAGATGATAAAGGAGTTATAGGTATATATCTTTGTTTTATCTTGGATGTGATGTTCGTAGATATGCAGTTCAAAGTGTGTGTCTTCAATATAATTTCTTGCACGAATACACAAAATATTATATTCATGCTCTTAAGAAGTTGTACATCAGATAATCCTACTTGGGACTATAAGAAAAGTGTATTTTGTAGAGTGCTATATCATAGAGATTTTCAATATTATTATTGTCACATTTGTATCACATAAGGAGCACTATATTGTAAATTATTTGTAGAGACCTAGCTTGCACTTTGTATCACAATGGCTATCGCATAGATTGTGTTTTTCATTGTAGAATATTGTATTGTCAAAAATGTATTTTGGTTTTTATTGTTGGAGTTGTGCTCAGCGACAAAGAAAACTACCTAGAGTGGTTAAGGAAGATCAAGCATACGCTCATCTTAAATGACCTATGGAATGACATTTGTGAAGGACATATTGTTGATAGAGTGGATGCCACTACACTTATTGCACCTAAACAACCTACAACAAATAAAGAGCTCCCCATATGGAAGAGCAGAGACAACAAGGCATATGCACTTATTAATGCTATAGTAAGTGAAGAGGTGAGCTGACATATTACATTTGCTAAAACTTCTTTTGATGCTTTAAATAATTTAAAGGATTTGTATGAAGGATAATGATCCCATGACTGCAGCATATAAGATTAGATAAATCAAGCATGACATTGATGATACTGGTTTGAAGACATACCTTGATCTTATAGTCTCCATCAAGGTCATCTACCCCACATACTCACACTATCTTGAATCACTTCAAGTTAGTGGTAACTTGAAATACCTCACTTTTGACACTCTAGTGGAGAAGATTGCAAAAAGAGAGAGATTTTGGAAAGAAGAGAACTCAGCCCACTACAGAGACTTTGTACCTTGCTCAAAAAGGGAAGAATCAATCAAATGGTTCTTCTAAAGGAGAAAGCAGTAAGAGAGGATGAGGAAGAAATAATTTTAGAGGTAGGGGGGATAGAAACAATCACAACACGAGACTTGATATTCATTGTGGCCTATGTGAAAAGAATGGACATGTTTTATTGTTATGCATTGTAATGTTGGAATAAATGAAGTTATTTCAATAGTCCATTTGCATCTTGGAGAGATACTCGACTAATTGGCACCAGTTCAACTTGCTACATGACCGATAGAAAATATTTTTTTGAAGAATTGAATCACAATGTACATTGTATAGTATATTTTGTATATAAGTCCATCCTCGAACCAAAGGAAATTGGCACCATTAAGCTCAAATTTCTTGGATTCCCTGACTTTTTGTTGCATAATGTTCTTTATCTTCCAGAGTTGTAGAGAAACTTGTTGTCTCTTATGCATATTTGACAACAAGGCCACTCCAATCACATATTTGATGGACAAGCTCAGATAAGGAGATCCTCTAACAACATAGTCATCATGGTTGGGTATGAAGATGAGAGATTGTTGAAGCTAAAAGGAACATATACACAAGCTCATAATTTTGTATGCCTCTCTTAGCATGAAGAAGTTGAAACAATGTGATGCTTATATTCTTGGAAAATATACTAAGCAACCTTTCCACAAGTCAAATTCCAAAGCATGTAGAAAACTACAGTTGATACGCATTGAATTGTGTGGCCCCATGCCTATTGCTTCTGAAAATGGTAATAAATATCTCATGACTTTTATTGATGATTACAATGTTGGGTCTATTTACTAAAGAAAAAAACTGAGGCATACAAATCATTTAAAAATTTTCATATATGGATTGAAAATGAAGCACAATCTCACACTTGCACTCTTTGTACTGATAATTAAAAAGAATATACCTATAATGATTTTGAAAACTATCTTCATCAACATGAGATTATGTATCAAACCATTGTTCCATATAATCCTCAGCAGAATGGTGTAACAAAAAGAATGAACATGTCACTCTTGAATATGGTATGCTCCATGCTATTTTCATGAATGTGAAATTGATGTTTTGGGGTGATGCATTTCTATGTGTAGTTTATTTGAGAAACATAAGTACATTTCATGCTCTTGTAAACAAGAATCCATATGAAACATGGTATGGTTGCATTCCTTTGTTGAGAAATCTCAAGGTCTTTGGTTCCACTTGTTATGCCTTAATTCCAAAGGATCAAAGAAAGAAGCTCGATGAAAGGATTCGTAAGTGCATCTTCTTGGGGTAATCAAACACCACAAAGGAATATCATCTTTATGATGAGGTTAAGAAAGTTTAAACTTTCCAGAGATGTTATTTTTCTTAAAAAGATAAAAATGCAAGCTTATTGACACGCATCTTGATTGTTTGGAAAAAATTACCCATTTAAAGATATTTCATGAATTTGACAATGAAAATACACATCTTGAAGGGGGGATCCCTATCTTGGATCAATATTTGGAATCTCCTTTTGAAACACCATATCCCCCTCATGAAGAAGTTTGGAATACTGAATCTTGAAGAAAATGAAGCACCACCAACTGAAGACTGAATCTTGAAGAAAATGAAGCACCACTAGCTAAGCAACCTGGATCCTCACATAAAGTTGCAAAGTGGGTCACGAAGACACTTGAAAGTGTTAATTCTGATGAAGTTGGAAAGACAGGAATCATAATTGACAAGGAAAGAAGATGGAGGAGATGAAAATAATTCAAGTCTAGGTGATGCAGAAGATATGTATGTTTCGTATGATTATGAAATGAATTTACCTGCTAACCTTGAACCAACTTCCTTTGAAGAAGTTGCTACCCATGATGAGTAGAAATAAGCCATGCATAATGGATATGATGCTCTCATCTATAATTGGACATGGAATTTGGTGGACCCTCAATTTTGAACCAAACCAATTGGCTTGAAGTGGGCCTACAAGAACAAGTACAAGTCACATGGCTTGCTTGAAAATCATAAGGCAAGGCTTGTGGAAAAAGGTTTTGCACAGAAATAAGGCATTGACTATGAGAATACTTTATCCCCACAACAAAATGGGATACCATCCACACTCTATTTTCTTTGGTTGCACAAAATGGGTGGAAAGTTCATCAAATGGATGTCAAGACTACTTTACTGAATGGAGACTTGATAGAGAATGTATTCATATAACAACCAGAAGGATTTGTTCTGAAGGGAAAAGAACATGATGTATGCAAACTCGTCAATTCATTGTTTGGCCTTAAACAAGCACCTTGCACATGGTATGAAAAGACAACTAAGCATATTTTGAAATTAAATTTTAGACACTTTAATCTTGAAGATGCAACACTATTTGTAAATAAAACTGGAAGATCTATTGTATATCTTGTGGTGTATGTAGATGATCTATTGATGATAGGGAACAATGAAAGCTATAATGCATCCCTAAAGAAAGAATTGAACAAAGTATTTGAGATCACATATTTGGCACATCTTCACTACTACTTGGGAATTGAATTGACCTAGAATCTAAAGTACATATTCATCTCCAGGAAGAATTACACTGGAGAATTGTTGAAGAAGTTTGGAATGATAGAGTGTAACTCTCTTTACTCCAATGGAATAGAAGCTAAAGCTCACATCAAAGTAATAGATTGAATTCGAGGATGAAACCAAGTACAAACAACTTGTGGGGAGTATATTCTACCTTACCACCACCAAACCAAATATTTCATTTGTTATTGGGATCCTTTCTAGGTTCATGCAAAATCCCTATGAAGGACATTGGCCTGCTACACAAAGAGTTCTAAAATACTTGAATAGGACTCAATAATTTGGACTCAAATATTATAAGGTGGATAACTTCAAACTAATTGGATGTTATAATTCAAACTTTGATGGAGAAAAAGAGAATGGAGAGTGTACTTCAACATACCTAATGAGTCTTGGATAAGTAGTTGTATCCTGGAGATCACACAAATAGTCTATTCCAATAGATTCCACAAAAGATGCAAAATATGTGGATACGATAGAGGCAACAATGGAGATTATGTGGCTTAGAAAAATACTTGAAGATTTGCAAGAGAAACAATGAATTCTACTACTCTACTAATTGAAAATACTTCTGCAATCAAGTTGGCCAATAATCCTAGATTCCATGATCGAACCAAGCACATCAACACAAAGTACCATTTTATTCATTTCATATAGAGTCCAAGACAATTCATTTGAGACATTGTTCCACAAATGAGCAAATTGTAGACATCTCCACCAAAGCTCTATGAAGAGAAAAACTTGAAAAGTTTAGAAATATGCTTGGACTCATAAACACCCCTTTGGATTAAGGGAGGGAATGTTGGAAACCTAAGCCATAGGTTTCATGTAAAATATTGTAAATATTAGCCTTTTCAATTATATAGATGAAAAACCACGTACCTTTGGAGCCAAAAGGCCAAAGGTCACATCTAGTTGTATAAATAAGACATTTCTCTCAATTAAATTAATTCATCTTGGATTTAACCAAGGCCTAACAATGAGCATCCTTCAAAGCAAACATGAAGAATTCAGTGTTCAAGTATCATGTCTTTAGCAAAAAATAGGAAGCATCATGTCTTATTTGTGTCGAGAAATAGTATTGTTTGGATATTCATCTATACTGAGAGGGGGAGGGGGTGAATCAATATACGAAATATTTTAACTTACAAAAATTATTTACCATTCACATTATCCTTCAATCACATTGAGCAAAAATCAACAAAAATGCACAATACAAGAGACACAATGTTTTAACATGGAAATCCAATAAGGGAGAAAACCACGGAAATATGTTCTTTCTAAATAAATAAGAATTACAATGATTTGCAGACACCTATCCATTGGAGACACCAATCTCCCAATTTTACAAGCAACAACTTGTAGGAAGAACCAACCCCCTAGATTCTCCAACACCAACTAGATGGAAGCACCAACTCCCTAGATTCTCCAACACCAACTAGAAGGAAGCACCATCTCCCTAGATTCTCTAGCACCAACTACCTGAATTTTTAAGCACTAACTGGAAGGAATCACCAACTATGCGACACCTTACCTATATCACTATGTTATTTCGTGCAAGAAAATATTTACTACAATCATACTGCTCTATCACACACTACTCTGCACACTCTGCTATGTGCATGTCAATCATAGCTTATGTATTGTGCACCAACTTTCCTATCATGCTTTGCACTGCACAAGATAATCATCACACTGTCACACTCCACAATGTGCAATATAGCATTCACAAATATCACATTATCACACTTTATACTATGCAAGGTAACATTGTTTGTTGTGCATCCATCACAATACCTACTTTTAACCAGAGAAGAAACTGCAAGAAAACATCCCTTTCTTTTTACAAGGTGCTGGAATCGATTTAATAATGAGAGGGGGGTGAATCAATATTAGTGCAATTATTAGCATAGGTTACCTTCTTTAAACAAATTAGACCTTACTTAATCTTTATCTTTTGTTATGCACCAGTAAATAAACATTCACACATATAAGCACCACATCATCAACACATAAGACACGATATTTTTACGTGGAAACCCAAATGGGAGAAAACCACGAAATGATTCTTTATAGTGAGAAAGAATACATTCAAGGAAGCACCAGCTTCCTGTGTTTACCAACACCAACTAGAAGGAGGCACCAACCCCTTGTGTTTTCTCCAACACCAACTGGAAGGAGGCACCGACCCCTTGTCGCTTTGTTTTGCATGCACCAACCTGAAGGAAGCTGTGACTACTTGTCTCCTTGCCTCGTCTAACCGCCTTGATGTCTAATATATTTTACTGTCTTGCCAAACTTCAACTTTGCACACTTCTTCGGGTCTTCTGATGATGATTATGTTGTGTGCTACCTTTGTATGCAGACTATACCCTATCATTGTGCTGCATACATCACTTGAATTCTCATTCCTCTTAAATCATACTTCGACTGATGACTTACTTCTTGTATTATGTGTTGTGTTGAATCTGCAGTATGCGCTTCTGATTTTGTGTTCTCTTCTATGTGACTACAAAGATCAACTGATACTATGATTTCAATTGATAGTTTGCTGGTCAAAGTGAAGCACTAGTAACAAATGGAATCACACACATTCTGATGTGTCCGTTATGATAAAGTGGTGCAGTTACTCAAATAATTTGTGATGTCTTGTGCATCAAATAGTTGGTCCATTCAGTTTAATGCACTTGTCTCTGATCATCTGCATCGTGATGTGCCTGTCGAGTTCTGTTGATGTTATGTTGTTGCGCATTAGATGGAATCTTCAACTTTTCACACTTTCACTTCTGTTCTTACACATCAGCTAGACATCTGCGCAATATCTGATAAACATTGGTTCTGTCTATGTGCTTCTGTATTTATAACATCTGTGACTATCGAAGCGTTGATTGCATTACTGTCCTTTTAGATATCCACCACTTACGCATTCTTCAATATGTATTCCTTTCGGTGTTTGCGTAATTGTCACAGACCTACAACATCATTCTTTGCACCATCAAAACTTCGTTCTGCTACATGTGCGCATTCGGCTCTTCGCTAGATCATTTGTTTTTTCCACGATCCCCTTGATGCCCTGAAAAAAAAAATTGAAACTTTTACGCAAAAACCCTTGTTTTATTGCTTCCAAGATTACTAAAAATATTCAACTTTCATCTCTAGTTATACATGTCCTGCATGGATTGTATGTTCACAAGTTGGTTGTGGCATCCCTTCTTCCATACTTCACGGATTGTGCATATGCCACGTGTCATCATATGCACTATTGATGTGTCATCCTAGATGTATCAAACACCCTCAAGGTCCATAACTCAGTGGAACTCTACACATTTATTTTGCTCTTGATGTACCATTGCCTTATGGTGTGTGCACAGTCTTCTACTTCGTCTCGGTGTTACCATTACTTGTGCTATACCAACCCTTGTGGGTAATGAGCCCTTGTGATATCGATACTTTGCATAATCTGCACATTCTCCAACTTCTGCTTAGTGATATTATGACTCATGCTTCATCATTTCATTTGGGTGATGCGCCCTTGGTGTATAGATACTTTACAGAACCTACGCATACTCCGACTTCTATTTGGTAGGACTTTGACTTCTACCTTGTCATAACTTGTGGGACTTGCGCACTTGTTGTTCGTTGGTTGTGGAATTTGTGCATATATTAACTTTGACCGTTGTACCATTCTAGGAGTTCATGCGCGTTACACTTACTGGAAGCATTGGCCATGCTTGCACACTTTCAGGATTGTCCAACCATCTGTTGTTCATTTCTTCCTGCGCACTCCCAACCATCAACCAATCAATGCTTAGGTTTTCTTGCATACTTGCACCATTTGTTCAACCAACTTCTTGGTTTTTTGAGCATATGTACCATGGTCCAACCAACTCCTTCAATTTGTTGGAATGAGAGAGTATGACTTGGTGGGCTTGATTTTTGTGCAAGGGCCACATGATGTAGGATCCATTACTTGTGTTTCTTCTTGAACTGGATCTTCATGAAGGATCTTCTGGATCTGCATGATATATCATCTTATTTACTTCTTCAAACTTGACATGCAATATGTATCCTTGATGCACTCTTATATATACTCCAAATTTGCTTGAGTGTTGTATACTTGATATACATCTTCAGATAGAATGCACTTTTAGATATACTCCAAAGTTGCATACATATCTGTCATCTTCACTATTTGCGCATATACTTCTGGTGTTCATTCTTTCTTTATCATAAAAGTCGATTCTTCATATTTCTGTTGGAATGTTGTATCCACTTTGAATTAGGTTTACATTAATGAATTGTAATGAATCAGTTGACATCCTCTTTGACATTGGATAACAGTGAAACACTTGACATCTTCTTTAGTTGACATTAATGACAACCAATGCTCAACAATCTCCCCACATTGAATGGCAGTCAAACACTTGAAATCCTCTTCATTCAAACACTTGACATCAATGAAAACCAATTCTCTACATAAGGTGCACCTCCTCATCCTTAGAAATCCTTCAAAACATATTCAAGAATCCTTCAAGAACATCTTCAATAATCTAGAACATCTTCAATAAAACCCAAGAAAACATCTTCAAGAACCGTAGAAAATTCATCTTCTCCTTGGAATTGTGCACTGTTTTAGAGCTCCATACTTTCTTTGATTGATGATCAAATTAGGAGAGTGATCCACTTATTTATACAATTCTTAAATCACTTTCTGGGCCAACATATCATTATACATTATCTTGGCAGGGCCGATCTAACATTATGGTTGGATTGTCTTTACAAATTATTTCATATCTCCTCATTCCTATGGAGATAGAGGGACTTCCATATACTGTTAGAAAGGTCTTGGAACAATATTTCCAACCATGTAACCTTTACTCCAATTTGAGCTATGTATCTAAAGTAAATATTCCTTCAAATATAGGGTATCCAAACTGGACATAAAAAAAAATTGCAATAATCTTCATCTTGCCATCTCTATCTGTAGTATCACCATATCTTTAACATTAATGAAAACACTATATCCTTTCCTTTTACATCAATTAAAACAATATTTTCATAAATATCCCCCTTTTTCATTGATGGAAACCCTTAGACAATTATGTAACAAAGTTGTAGATACTTCCTTTATCTGCAATTATGTATCCGTGCAGTTATGTTTCTTTGCAATTATGTTTATGCACAGTATATACAATTTATCCCCCTTTAACATCAATGGAAAAGGGGTTCTCCCCCTTATTTATTCTTATCCTTGTGTCTGCACCTCGTTTCCTGTTTATAATTCTCCCTCTTCCTGTGGCACCTCGTCATTGGTAAAGGATTGCTTCCCTAGACTTACGTATCACCTTGGGACTCCTCCCCCTGAGACTATGCACTTGACCTTAAATATATGTATATTTTCTAACTATTGAAACTCTCCCTTTCTGAAATTCTTTCCTTCTAATATTCTGAGTACAAAGGGATTCCCCCCCTTTGAATGTGCTACCTATTTTTGCTTGTGTTTTTTTTAAATGGCTCCCCCTGTAGTAGCTTGTCTCTGACATAGTTTATGGTGTGGTCTTTTCAAAACAATGATATTATCAAGGTCTTATATGTATCTAATTGATATTCATACATAGTGAGTCTTTTTATTAAACACTCTTGAATTTATGACATGTGTGTGCCCCTTACGTAGACACATTGAAATACAATGTCTCTGCCTTTTTTATTCAACCTTATCAAGTCTTGGTATGTTTGATCAAATTTGTTCCAACATAATCGTAAAAAACAATATAATTTGGAATTTATTCCAAACAATCCTTTACTTCTTCTCACAAAACTATACTTAAGAAATCTTCAATCAACCCTAGACTCTTCACAAAATCTGCTCCATATATGCTCTTCAGTAAGCCTCATATTCTACCCGGAATGTCCATGTATTATATCCTCAAATTGTCCTCAAAACATCCTTTAAACATTGATTCCAAATGAATTCATTGAACGTGTATGAATCTTCATGATAATGCTACCTTAAGCTGCTAGAGAAAATTTCATTTGCTGCTACTAAAATCTTCCATTCCAAATGTCATGAATAGTCCCCACAATGAATACACTTTGATGCCTCAGGAGTCTTTTCATAATTCCATTAAGAACCTTGTCACGAGTTTCTCTATTTTTCCTTTCAATCAAGATGTTTATTTATGTTTACAAGTCCCTACATATATGGTCTTCAACTGTCCCAATTTTCTTTAACTGTGCTCTTATTCCTTTTATCTTAAACTCAAATATCTCCAAGCCTGCTTGGGAAGCTTCCACACCATTTCTAATATTCGGGAATTTTTTTCTTCTACCCTACCCTCTTTAAGTTGGAGAAAATATCATCAAAAAGGAGTGCTGAGAGAATCATATCCCATCTCTTCAACATGCAAAACAGTCTCTACTTTATTATCAGATTTAGGAGAACTTTTGCTTTCATCATTTATACTGTCCAAATTCAAGATAAGAGGTTTGTTATGATTTTATGACATATGACATGTACATCCATCATCAACATGAAGGATTAGTCCACATAATTAATGTCTTTTCTCTTCTAATGTCATCCTTCATACTCTTGAGCACTTTTCTTTCTTTTGCTTGACAATAAGATTCCTTTCTTTGCTTTTAGCAATTTTTTCTTGTTTTTTCCTCCAAAATTTATTGCATTTCCTTTTGTGTCTGATTAGAGCATTTTTTTTCATAAAGGATTTCTCTATAATGGTTCTACAGTTACATCCCTTGCGGCCAAGGTTATTGCATTTGTAACATACAATATTTTGATCCATCAGTAGACCAAATGGATTGTGATTTTTATTACCAATCCATAATCATTTCCAGTTCTACTATTCACATGGCTGTCCTTTGGATGTCCATAATCACGTATATTTCTCATATGATTATTCTTGCATAGGCTCTACAATGAATTTATTTGTGTCCAAAATTTTTGCAAGAATAACAGTAACCAAGAAATAAATTTTCATACCTGATTTTGTAAGGCTACTTTAAAGGGAATGATTTCTTCGAGCTGCTTGTGTTGTCATTCTTCCATGAGACATTAGATTCACCTTGCTTGTTATCCTCTCTTTTGCCATGATTTTTGAAATAATTAGTATAATTCTTGAGCTTTTTGTTCACTTGATTTGTAGAGATTGAGTCATAGCCAAGACCATTTTTATTAGATGGAGATCTTTGATAGCTGAGAATATCATGTAGAACTACAGTACTCTTTTCAAACTTCATTCTCTTGTTCAATTGTATAATTGACTTTTTAATCTATTTTCTCAAGGAAACAATTCCACCTTCTTGTTTAGAACATATGTCTTCCCTTTCTTCTAGTTGATTATTTAATGTTTCTTTAGTCTGCTTAGCCTCTTACACTTATGCTTTTAGACCAATAATAATCCTTTTAGTTTCTTCTTTTGAAACCTAATATTCCTTTTGATACTTTTGCAGTTGTTCCCTTAATGATTGGTTTCCTTTCTCAACTTTCCTTAGTTCAATTAGAGCACTAATAATCTCTCCTTCAAGATCTACTTCTTCGTACATTTCTAAACTCACTTTATTTTTACAATTGTTAGTGGCATCATCCAAGGTTATGAGGAAGACTTCATCTCTGTCACTAAAATAACTTTCAGCAGATGTACGGTTTTCCTTTTTGCAATGATCTTCTTCAACATAACTTTCTTCATTTGCATATAGACATTTTGAAGCATAACGACCGATTCTATCACAATTATAACCTTTGAAATGTACCTTTGCTTGTGCCAAATTTTTCTACACGGTTTCTTTTTCTCCATCTTGTTCTTTAGCAGTACTTGCATTTTTCTTGAGTTCACTGTCTTTTGAAGATTCAAAAGTTGCTTCCTCTCTACATGTCTCTTCCTGTTGGTCATCATGCTTGGATTCTATGGTCTCAAGAAGAGATTCCTTTGTGTATAAATATTGTATCTTGTCCAAAATATCTTTAGCTAATGTACATTGTCCCACTTTGTTCTTTTCAAAATCTGATAAGCCACTCAAAATTTCATTCATTGCTTTTGCATTGTCCTCATAAATTTTTTTCCTAGATGCATCTGTTGGTGGATTCTTTGGAATTGTATAACCATCCTCAATTTCCTGCTAAATGTCAAGTCCAAGTGACTACAAAAATACTTCCATTCTTATGCTCCAAAAGGCATAATTTTTTCCATTGAATAAATGCGCTCTGTCCATGCTAAAACCAAATTCCTCACAAGCCATATGTGCTTGAGATATTCCTTCCAATGGTTAAGTAGTTTTGAAGGAACCCACTCTAATACCAATTGTTGGGATATTCAGCTATACTGAGAGCGGGGGGTGAATTAGTATAGGACAAATTTTAACTTACAAAAATTATTTACCTTTCACATTATCCTTCAATCACATTGAGCAGCAGTCAACAAAAATGCACAATACAAGAGACACAATTTTTTAACATGGAAACCCAATAAGGCAGAAAACCATGGAAAGATGTTCTTTCTAAACAAATAAGAATTACAATGATTTGCAGACACCTATCCACTGGAGACACCAATCTCCCAAGTTTACAAGCAACAACTTGTAGAAGGCACCAATCCCCTAGATTCTCTAGCACCAACTATGAGGAAGCACCAACTCCCTAGATTATCTAGCAACAACTAGAAGGAAGAACCAACTTCGTAGATTCTTCAACACTATATGGAAGGAAGCACCAACTCCCTGAATTATAAAGCACCAACTGGAAGGAAGCGCCAACTCCCTGGATTTTGTATTGATGTACTGTGTGACACCTTACTTGTCGCACTTTGTTCTATCGAGCAAGACAATATTTACTACAATCACACTCTGCTATGTTGTACTCTTATTTATGCACGACAATCCTAGCTTCTATACTACACTCCAACTTTCCTGTCATGCTCTGCACTATGCAAGATAATCTTCAAAACTGTCACACTCTACAAGTGTCACACTACCGCACTCTACACTGCACACGATAACCTTAGCTGATGCACATCCATCACAGTACCTACTTTTAACCAGAGAATAAATTGCAAGAAAACATTCCCTTCCTTTTCATAAGGTGTGCCTCCTCATCCTTAGAAGTCCTTCAAAACATCTTCAAGAATCCTTCAAGAACATCTTCTTCAAGAATCTAGAACATCTTCAATAAAACCCAAGAAATGATCTTCAAGAACCCTAGAAAATTTATCTTCTCCTTGGAATTGTGCACCTTTTTAGAGCTCCATACTTGCTTGGATGGATGATCAAATGAGGAGAGAGATCCACTTATTTATACAAGTCTTAAATCACTTTTTGGGCCGACATATCATTGTACAATATCTTGGCAGGTCCAACCTAACATTCTGTCTGGGTTTCCTTTACAAATTATTTCATATCTCCTCATTCCTATGGAGCTAGAGGCATTTCCATATACCATTGGAAATGTATCAGAACAATATTTCCAACCATATAACATATACTCCAATATGAGATAGGTATCTAGAGTAAAAATTCCTTCAAATATAGGGTATCCAAATTGGACATCAAAAAAAAATATTTGCAATAATCTTCATCTTGCCATCTTGACATGGGGGAATAACAATGAACAATGATTGATAGGACTTCAAAACTTTAATCCTAACTATCATCATTGTTCATTGTTATTCCCCCATGTCAGGTCTAAGGTGAGAATAATGTGAAAGGAATCCAAGCTTGAGATTTGGGTTCTTCTTCAATATATAAGGATGCCACCTCATCAAGGATAAGGATGACAACTCAAATATCTAAAATTTTGTGATTTTCTACAGACAACTTATGAACTGAGCTTCGATGAAGAGATGCTTGAAAAAAAACCAATTTTGGATATTGAATGGTTCATTTGAAATTAACTTTGAAAGAGAGAATGTTTTTTGGAAGTGAACAACTTCCATTTCTGAACATTCCACTACTAATTGGTGAAAAAATAGGATCACCACTCTACTTCCAGTGAAAAAATATGATCATTAAAGTTCTTTATGAATTTATACACAATTAGATGTTGAATAACATACCAATGAATGTAATGTACCCACCTGCTGACCCAATGCAAGGAAGGGAACATGGCACTAAAATCTGGGAATTTCGTAAACTCAACCCATTCATTAGATGCATACAGTTAAAAACACAGTGTGCAGATGTAAATAAAATAAATATGCACAACGGAAATAAATTCGTCCACACACATATTTTCATATGCACTCAATATATCAATATTAGTCATCAATTAATTAAAACAATGCAGAAGTAAATACACATAAGAGAATATACTCATCTCACTATAAGGCGGTCCCAACAACTAGCTATGTTGCCGCAACGTTCCTCCCAACCATAGGCCAGTTGTGTTCATCAATCTCTCAACACAAATGCCACCCCCGAGCTGGGCATGATTCTTACAAGGAACAGGGGACATTCAAGCTCACACGCAGCCAATTAATCATTTCTGAGCCAAGCCAGTCCACAGCTGGGTTTATCAGGCTAAATTTGAACCCTCGATGCTTGCACTCAAGCTCAAGCCAAAGCCATGGATACCCATAACCCATACCCAACATACTCTTCTCTCACACAACAAGCACAGACATGGGGTAGGGATACACATTTTAAACAATGGGATTTACAATAATATGGCCATGGGTTTTCCCCAAATTGTGGGCACCCCAAAAAAACGAATTGGGAGAAGGGAGTTCAACCATAGGGAAGAAAAGGATTTCTCCCACAGATATAATAGCATTCAGTGGACCAAAGAGCCTCTATACACTCCCCAAATCAATTTCCTCTTTCTTCCCAACTGGTATAAAACACAAAAACACCCTTCTCTCAACTGAGAAAGAAGTAATCACAGAAAAACCATGGAGGAAAACGCCCAGGTGTTTCCAAACTCGTGAGGGAGGAAGACTAGTTGATGGATAATGGATTGGGGAGCAATTCATGGCTCTTTTCTTGCCCAAGAAGCAAAATGTGATTTCCCATGTAGGGTGGCTTGCCCATACCCGAATTTGGACAGCCATACCTCCCATTCCCCAAGGCATTAACTACCTCAACCAACTCTTGGGAGAAAACAATGATTGGGTACAAAAGTCAACATGGGTAGTTGAGGGTTTGATGGGTTCTCTAATTAACACTTGGATTGACTTGAGTGGCTCAAGGGTTTGAATGTTTTCCCTCCCAATTCCTTGTAAAATCATGCCCCCATCTCTTGTTGCATTGCATAGCTAGTCGTGGGTATTTATTAAAATGCATATTTACAATTTCAATGTGCCTGGCTAGCACGTAAACCATATGCATCACTAAATCGATGGCGGGGCCTTGGCCTTGAGCCCCTCACCACGATTTTATAACAATATTACATCATTTACAATTTAATGCCATGGGGTCAAACTGGGGACATTACAATGAATAGTTGAATTCTTATAGATAACCTATTGAGGATTCCATTTACCATATTGGAATTCACAAATGTTGAATGATTTTGGATTGATAGGTTTTCAAAACTTGAATCTCAGCTATCATCATTGTTCATTGTTACGCCCCTATTAGGTTTAAGGTGAGAAGAATGTAGAAGGTAACCAAGCTTGAGCTTTGGATTCTTCTTCAATAGTTCTTTCATTGTTGAATTTGAAACCATGTATCTAGTGGTTTTGGTGGACCACTAATGAATTTCATAAATGTGGTGGTTTTGGTTTACTATTGACCATTGATAATGATACAACTGTAATCCATCAATGTACTCCCCCATTGAGGTCTATAGAGTACCATATTTGAATAATCTTTCAATTAAAAAGACAACTATAATTGGGCCCCGATCATGGCCAAAGTATTCATATGGAGCAACTATTTGAAAGATTTCTACTTTTGTGATTTCTCCAAGCAAATTTGTATTTACTTGTGTCTAAAATCGATGGTAAAAATTATGTAATATCTGGGATTTTAATTTTCCCTTCCAAGTAGTTATCCAACCATAATGAAATTTTTTATTTGTATCCTTCTTTTTCTTTCAATATATGTCTAAATGATGATTTGTATTCCCACAATGAATACACGAATGGAGATTAAAAACTATCGCCAGATGACAAACTCTATGAAAAGGCTTACATTTATTAGGAATGTGTTCAATGTTTTTATCATCACCTATATAATCAACATTCCTAACTTCTGGAGCGTTCAAATTTTCATAAATAAATCTTGCACTCCCAAATTGAATTGGTTTTGTGTAATCTGGAATATGAAAGTTGCTTCCTTTTTCATATCGTAGGCCATGCCAAGTCTTGTTGAATTGAAATTCTTCCCATGGTATGACAATCATCTTGGAAATATCATTTTTTACTTCTTGATATTCTTCATAAATTATTTGTTATGTATTCACATTTATTTATGTTTCTATCACTATATTCTTACATTTGTGACTCATCTTCAACAAAACTTTCCTTTATCAATTCATTGCTAATGAATAATTCCATCCCATAGCTTGATAAGTAATCACCAATGTAATGTCCCCATTTTTTGATAGCACCAGGAGAATTCACTGGGCCTTTAGATCCCCATGGATCCTAGTGGAAAAACTAAATAAATTAGTTAGGATAAATATTGGTCCATGTTTAATTAGTTTAATTAAATTAAACTAAAGGGAACTGAAAAGCTCATAGTTTGTGAATGTTTAATTAATATTTATTTATTCAATATTGTGATAAGTTGGATATGCTTAGGAGGGCCCATGAGGGCGCATAAGAGAGCTTGTGGACCCAATGAGTTGTCATCCACAATGGAAACTAGAACAAAAATAGATAAAATCCACAAAGCCACTAAAAAGATGGAAGATAGCATAAAAGCAGGAAAAAATAGAAAAGCAGAAAGCAAAAGAAAAGTAGGAAAGCAGAGAAAATCCAGTAAAAGTAATATGTTGCCAAAAGCATAAAAGTTGAGCAAAGCAAAAAGGAAACAAAGCAAGGAAAAAGAAGGAAAAAGCTATATGAACAAAATTAGTCAATGAGGGTGCCATGGTTGAGGTAGATGGACCACATTAAATGTATCTGGAATACAATTCATCCTATAAAATAAGGTGTTTCATTCCCTCTCACATATTTTGTCACTTTTGATATTTGTCTTGAGAGCTTTGCTTCTCAAAGGCTTGGGAGATGTGCCCCTAGCCCTCTTTGGGTGATGTGCCCCATTGGAAATGTGTTCCAGTCATCTTCACAATTCTAGTGCAGTCATTAGATTCTGATTCGTAGGTCTGATTCATCCCACATCTTGAAGGATTCAAGTCTCTAGAGTTGGTGCAGATATTAATGCAAAACTATTGAGAATTGTGATGAGATTCATCCTGAGAAGAGATCAATTGGAGTAATTGCGCCCCCATTATGAGATACATCATATGTTCTTGTGCCTACCATGAGATTCCATATGATTTCTTCTTCTCATGGATCTGATTCAGTATTGCTATCTCTTCTCTCATTCTCCTATTGAAGAATTATGCTTCTATATTGTGAAATCTTAAAGGTTGAGAACTCTCTGCAAGTTTGGTTCCTGATTACTATCAATTTCTGCTATAAAATTCTAATAGAAGCATGTTGATATTAATTTACATGTATTTGAACTCATGCATCAGTTCCGAGAATGAATTCGTGAGCCCCTTACACTGTTTGTAATTCAATGTTTCAAGGTTTGCTCCCTATGCATAGAAAATTGAATAGTTTTACAAAATTTGTAATGGAATCATTTATGTGAGTTCATATACTAGTCTGTAAGTTTCTGTATGTTATTAATACGCTTTTGAATCCATCCCAATCCTTAATTCATAAATTCGTGACCCTCTAGGGTCATTTGGAAATGCCTCGAAATTAACTAGTTGAGCAATCCCAGATAGCGCCCTTGTTTGTTTGGACTCCAAACTCTGTTAGTTTGTATCCAAATCCTAGGTATTATTGCTATAGAAGGGTGATGAAAATCCATTTATATTACCTCATGTATTATTTTTTCCATTGGGCACCAGAAGCCTTGGGTTTCCACATAAGTCCTTAGGGAATGTGCATTGATAGCCTTGGTTCATCAAAGGAAGTATTCCCAAGCGTGAAACACCCATAAATGTGACACTATCAAAGTATTGTTTTGCTGTCATCTTATTTTCATCCTTAGCAGGTCTTGAACTTCACCTTGGGAGACTTTGGGAGAGTCTAGTGATGTTTTGGTTTTTCCTTTTGAATTCTAGTCAAACTAGCTAGTTAATTGTTCCAAGTTATCCACTGATTTTGTTTAATTTTGAAAATATTGAGTTAATGTGCATGTGATTAGATTACGTACATTAAAGTGGTATTAGATCATGTTCCTCTGCACCTGTGAGAATAAATACCAAGCTCCATAGACTCTCAGTGAATAAATATTGCAGATCACATTTTCAAGTTGCAGTTATGAGGCTCGTATCAGAGGTCGAAGAATACTTTGAGCAGTATCAAGAATAAGAGGTAATCTATAGATATGACATGGGAGGAGGATGAATTCTTCTGTGAACCAATATACAGAAATGACAGAAGGCTTGATCCACCAATGGCTATCCTAGAAGATATATTATCCAGGAGGATGGCAACAATTAAAAACACGCCTCACCATCATCAGGAGTATTTGGATTTGGGTGAGAAGATATGCAAAGCTATATCCTTCAAAGATTATTATATTTGCAAGTATGGATTTTGGCCTCATAATGTCGATGATTATTCTTTTGAGAGCAACAAACCATCCATAGAGGAACCAAGTTGTTCTTCCTCTCTGAGTAAAGAAGAACAAGAAGGAACCAAAGGTGAAGATTCGCCAAATCCATCTGCATCTTCAAGCATTATGAGATTGTTTGGTTTTTCTTCAAGCAGAGTCTCCAAAAGTTGTGATCTGATCACCACTCAATATGGAGAAGTCTCAAGTTGGTTGGAGGAGAATGGAAATGAAGCAGAAGTAGAGATTTATGAGGTGGAGTGCAAGTTATTGCAAAGTGATTGCATGATAGAAGAAAGTTGTGCAAAAGAAGATGAAGAGGCAACATGCGCAGCTGAATACCCAGCATCCCATCATTAGGTTGCGAGAAGAGTGGGATATGAATTCACTTATATCTTCTTTGTGGGTGATTTGAAGATCATTCCAAAGGAGATTGACTTTGTTGATGCTGGTGAGACATATTTTGATTCAGATCCAAAAGAAGAATATAAACCAGAATTCCAATCACCACTTGAGCTTCATGGTGAAGTTGATCAACCATATGAAGAAGAGGATGTTTTTACTCAAGAGATACACTTCCTTGAAGGGCCACTTAAGATGAGAGAAAAGGATATTAGGAAGGCCCTGAGCACTCTACATGGCACCAATGCATTGGTGTCACACTGTTTTTGGAAAATGGAGGAGGAATATTCCATTGAAGACTTGGAGAAGATTCAAAAAGTAGTGATAGACATAAGAGGTGCATTTTTGTAGCTACTTTTTGACATAGATCATCTTCTTGAGCTTGTGAAGATGTATCAAAATTCACCACTAGAAAATAAATAGGATATTGACAAGCTCACTCATGAATTGGAGAACACACAAGAAACTCTTCAAGAATCAAGTTTGCATATTAATCAGCTTCATAGAGAGTTGATCATGCCACAAACTCCATCCTACATGGAAAATGATCATGTGCACATGACATGAGACACTTTGGTTTTGATGGAGGAACCTCATGTGGGGCATAAACTTGAGGAAATTTCTGATTTGCAGGTGTTTGTGAAGGAATATTCTATAGAATATTTGGCCAAACACTTTCCTTGATGCATACGGACATTGAGGAGGACATACCACTTGAGTCTACAAGCAAAGATACTTATTTATCCAAGGATTGGGTAGATGAGTACATAAAGAAATGGAGAGGCAAGGATTCACCAATATTTTTTTCCTTAGAGGAAGGCTCCTTGCCACATCAATCATTGGGGAATATAGGGAGCAAGAAGTGGAATCCTAAATGCATGTGTGTGAGAGAAGTACTGTCATGGAGAAGGTTTTCCAAGTGCTAGATGTGCACTAAGAGGATCATGGGATTCCCTTATTGAAGAAAGATTTTATTTTGGAGGTGGTAGCTATATTCACTCCAATTGTACCAGGAAACAAAGATGTTGATCCATCCATGGATTGGGTGAAAGAATACATATCAGATATGGACACACATGGAGGTAAGAGTTGTGCATGCTTCAGTGGGAATTTGATTGATACATTCCTTACTCTCCAATTTTATGATCAACAGAAAATATATCCATGGTCATCATATGATGCATTAAGTATGCATAATGGGATTTGGAAGTTCCAACTGATTTAGTTGGAGGGAGAATAAGGCATTGATGCTCAAGGGGAATCTCTCTTCCTGCTGGAAATATTCATAAAAAATACAACAAGCACTTGGAAGAATGAACTTACAATTTGGTTATGGGATCCTGACATCATTTGGAATGACACATTGTTTCATATGATCAATTTGTTTGGTAGAAGGTTGCATAAACCCTGGGATCCTGGCATTCCTCGGAGTGATAGTTTGTTTTTTATGGTATTAGAGTTTGGGAGTCATCATGAGGCTCTTTATGTAGACATTGAGAAATGTAGAGGAGGAAGTAGAAGACACTTCCCCATTCTTAGGTTCATTTGGGATCCAGGAATCATTCCCGGACACAAATATTTCAGCTGGAAGATTCATGTAGCATTATGTGGGACAAAGACATCCCTTAAGAGGGATGAGATGCATAAGGTCAAGTACCTTCCAAAGATTGATCTCCACCTTGATCATTACCATCAGTTTCGCTTGGAAGAAGAAGTTTTGCAAAATACAACTCCTTGTGGCCAATATGGCTATCCTATATTATCATGCATGAGCATTGGCTTGGATAGTGCACCTGTGACTTCACCATATTACACGAGTAGAGCATACAAGAAGAAATTTGGTAATATTGTAATTGTTCCTTTAGATGGAATTCTAGTTCATGATAAGATGTTGGGGAAGCACACTTTAATTTGGAATAAATGTCATATACTTGGGTAAAGTAGTCAGGGCATCATACATTGTTCTAATATGAATTTGGTAGGATTGAGATGTTATTTATTGATTCTATGATTGAGATTTGTATAGTTGGTTCTCATATGAAGAGGATTCGGTACACCCTTGTTTGGATCAATTCCATAGATGTAAAGAAGTGGGAGAATGGTGCACCATGTAAATATTCCTTCCGGTTCAAAACTTATGTGGATAACCAAGAAAAGAAAGGAGTCTCATGTTGGGATGAGAACTCCAATTTTTTTTTTAAAGGAATAAAAAAGATGATGTATTATTATTCCATGTTTCCCCACCAGGTTCTGCTCCACCATTTTTGGCATACAGGTGATGCTTCCCAAGGAATATTAGGAATGATTTTGAGGCCAAATATACATCCCATGAGTTTGCAGCCCCATCATAGACATCATTCAATCACAGACATGGAGGTGTTATTCATCATGCATGCAATGGCTAAATGCATAAATTGCTTAAGGGAAAGCAAGGTTGAGATTGAAATTGACCATAATGGTTCAAGGCCAATCTTAAAACATAAGAAGCTAAATGTATGACAACAAAAATATGAGTTGCATGGGAGTATTGGATGAATTGAATCATGTGAAGGGTGTAGCACAGTCAAATTCAATCCATATATTACAACTCAATTTTCCATGGAGTGCTTCAAAAGCAGGATCATTCATGACTTGATGGAGAGGATGGCCAATTCAAGTTTGTCAAAAGGGTCATCTATGTTGGAGATGAGATTCAAATTATTTATGAAGTATCCTTGCAAAGTATTGTGGAAATGGTGTATATGTTCTTCACCAACCATATTTTCACTTCCTTGAGGACAAGCAAATTTGGGGATGGGAGGACTGTAATGTCCCCATTTTTTTGATAGCACCAGAAGAATTCCATAGGCCATTAGATCCCCATGGATCCTAGTGGAAAAACTAAATAAACTAGTTAGGATAAATATTGGTCCATGTTGATACATGTCATAGTTTGTGAATGTTTAATTAATATTTATTTATTTAATATTGTGATAAGTTGGATATGCTTAGGAGGGTGCATAAGAGATCTTGTGGACCCAATTATTTTTCATCCACAATGGCAACTAGAAGAAAAGCAAATAAAATCCACAAAACCACTAAAAATATGGAAGACAACATAAAAGTAGGAAACTCATAAAAGTAGAAAGTAGAAGAAAAGCAGGAAATTTCATAAAAGTAGACGAAATCAGAAAAGTAGGAAAAGAAATCAAAAATCAAGAAACCAGAGAAAATTTAGGAAAAGCAAGATGTTGCCAAAAGCATAAAAGTTGAGCAAAGCAAAAAGGAAACAAAGCAAGGAAAAAGAAGGAAAACTCTATATGAACAAAATTAGTCAATGAGGGGCTCCCTAGTTGAGGTAGATGGACCACATTCAATGTATTTGGAATCCAATTCATCCTATAAAATAAGGTGGTTCACGCCCTCTCACATATTTTGTCACTTTTGATATTTGTCTTGAGAGCTTTGCTTCTCAGAGGCTTGGGAGATGTGCCCCTAGCCAGCTTTGGGTGATGTGCCCCATTGCAAATGTGTTCCATTCATATTCACAATGCCAATGCAGCCATTAGAGTCTGATTTCTAGGTATTATTCATCCCACATCTTGAAGGATTCGAGTCTCTAGAGTTGGTGCAGAGATTGATGCAAGATTATTGTGAATTGTGATGAGATTCATCCTGAGAAGAGATCAATCGGAGTAATTGCACCCCCCTTTGAGATACATCAGTTGTTCTTGTGCCTACCATGATATTCCATATGATTTATTCTTCCCATGGCTATGATTCAGTATTGCTATCTCTTCTCTCATTCTCCTATTGAAGAATTCTGCTCTCTATATTGTGAAATATTAAAGGTTGAGAACTCTGTAAGTTTGGTTCCTGATTACTATCAATTGCTTCTATAAAATTATAATGGAGGCTTTATGTTTTTCATTTACATGTATTTGAACTCATTCATCAGTTTTGAGAATCAATTCATGAGCCCCTAATCATGTTTGTAATTCAGTGTTTCAAGGCTTTATCCCTATGCATAGAAAATTGGCTAGGTTTACAGAATTTGTAATGGAATAATTTATGTGAGTCCATATCTTAGTATGTAAGTTTCTACAGGTTATTAATATCTTAGTATGTAAGTTCCAAAAATTCGTGACCCGCTGGGGTCGTTTGGAAAAGCATGGAAGTTAACTAGTTGAGCGATCCCGAATAGCACCCTTGTTTGTTTGGCCTCCAAACCCTCTCAGGTTGTGTCCAAATCCTTGGTATTATTGTTGTAGTAGGGTGGGGAAAATCCATTTAGCTTACCTTAGGTATTATTACTTCCAGTGAGCACCAAAATCCTTGGGTTTCCACATAAGTCCTTGGGAAATGTGCATTGGTAGCCTTGGTTAATCCAAGGAAATATTCCCAGGCGTGAAGCACCCATAAATGTTCCATTGTCGAAGTATTGGCTTGTTTTCATATTATTTGCAGCCTTATCAAGTCATGAACTTCACTTGGGATAATTTGGGAGAGTCTAGTGATGTTTTGGTTTTTCTTTCTGAATTCTAGTCAAACTAGCTAGTTAATTATTCCAAGTTATCCATTGCTTTTGTTTAATTTTGTAAATCTTGAGTTAATGTGCTTGTGATCATATTAGGTACATTACAACCAACCATCTATTTTATTGTGTTTTTATCAACCATGCTCATTATACCATTTATGTAACTAGTAGCATCCATCATTTGCATTAAGTCACCTTTGTCACAAGTAACATCAACCATTTCAATTAGGTTGCTTGTGCCCCAAGTTTCATCTACCAAGTTCTCAATTTTCATTTCTTGGTCCTTCTCAATTAATTTTAGTTGAATAAATTCAATTTGTTGATTCTTTATATCAATCTACCAATGAATATCAACAACCTTATTCTCTAAATTTTCTAAGGAGTCCTGTAAAAACAAATTATTGGAATTTTGCAAATGCTTTTCTCCATTACCCATACTTGCTTGCCTAAATGTCAACTTTAGAATGTTAGGTACTACTAATCATTCAACCCAAAGTGATATTTTACAATGATATGAATTTGATGACTTACTTGACCTCCTTCAAATTTTGATAGGTATTTGTTTACAATGAGGCTTCTTGTAACTTCACGCCTTTTACAATTTATATTTAATGATTTTCCTTAGTTTCACATGACACAACAAATTATTCATCCAAAGATTAAGTAATTTGCATGTATCATTAAATGTGACAATTTGCTAATGAAGTGGAGAGGAGAAAAACAACTTTGGTTATTTCATTACATGACATTACATATTGCTTTGTGTATGACAAATAAGGAGAAAATAAAATTTGATTTATTATGATATTCTTATTGTGATGACAATCCCCATATACAATTGTTCTATGTCTTTTCAAATGGATTTCTCAATGGTTTTAAGTTCTCTTCATGTTCCAACCATACTTCTCTTGGAAAAATAATATGGTTTGACAAATGAATTTGGACCAATTGGATAAACTTTGCCTTGATACCTTTAAAAAAAAATTCCAAATAGTTATTTTACCAAGCCCCAAAGTATTGTGATATATAAATTTAAAAAATGAGCATTATATATCCCATTCAAAACAATGTTCACTCGTGCTTCTGGAGCATAGAATAATGTGCACTAATCGACATGGAAAGTTTATGAAATCAACTTATATGAAACGATGTGTTATGATAACATAATAACTTACCATTGTATATGTGTCATTTGTCACTCACGTTGAAATCATAACTCGCTCTTAAAAGAAACAATGCATATAAATACCTTGGACCAAGGGTGAATATATGAAGCACACACAATTGATTGGATGATCATTGACAACTAATGTCTCTTCATTGGCAATGTGTAAGGCATGAATAGATTATATTGGAACACAAAGAATTGTTTGGAAGTTCACAAACACAACAACAAGTCTAGTATGGATACCACAAGATGCACATTGAACACTCTGTTAGAGTTTGCAATTTAGTTAGATCTTTAAACTGAAAGATAGACAAGCACAACAAAACACAAAAGACACGAGAAATTTCCTCGGGGAAACCATAAAGGATAAAACCCTTCAACTTCCTCATAAATAGATTCGTCACTAGTACAATATCAAACAAGATAGAAAAACCCAAATATAATATGTCTTTTGCAACTCTCTCTCTTTCTCCTCCAACAAACTTGTCTTCTCTCTCACTTGGTGCGAACTTGCTTGAGTGACTGTGATGTACAAATGAGAGAGTGAGCCTCTCTATTTATACTTTATGTGAGAGTGAACTAATTCCTCATTGGGGATGACTTGCCTAACTGACTAGGCCGACCTATCCTAGGGAGACTCAAAAATACAATTTACATTTATCTTTTGGGGATCTATTGCCCCGACTTACAATGGAGTTTTTACCTCCATATTCTTGCATGAAAAAATACAATAATGACATCCCTGAACGGAGGAAAAACATCTCCGAAGGAGGTACAATAAAAGTGCAATAATAATATACAAAAGAATATCTTCCGAAGTTACATTTACAACAACACTCCCTCTTAAATAGGAAGGCATTCTCTCACCACAGTCATAACCACAGTCGCCACAGTCATCACCACAGCTGGACATAAACTCTAGACAACGTCATAATCGTTGGATCATCATCATCATTGCTGCAACAATTCACATCTTATTGATCATTGACTAGTGACATCTCTCGAATCTATCCATCATGAGAATTTCTACAGAGCCAACCCTTTTTCATGTTGGATGTAGGCCTATCTCTCATCTAGGTATTCATCATATCTACGAGAAAGATATCAAGTAGGTACAGCCTAGGACCACATATTACATTGCCACAGCAATCACCTATGTCTCCTACTATCATCTCATCGTATATGGATCATCTCATCATCTCATGCAGAGAGCATCCCAAGTTCATACATAATGTCCATCAAACAACTTGCGTCTTCCACCCAGTGGATACATCCCAGGAACATATGCATCTTCCACCCAATGGATACAACCCAGATGTATTACGTCTCTCTCTCAACCAACCTACGTCTCCCACCCAGTGGATACAACCCAGGGACATCTACGTCTTCCACCCCGTGGATACATCCCAGATGTATTACGACTCTCTCATTCAACCTGCATCTTCAAACATGTGGATAAATCCCAGGAGCATCCTAGATGCATTACGTCCTTTTGTACCACCTGTGTCTTCCACCATGTAAGATACATCCCAGGCGCATCCCATATTCTTTATGACCCACGGACCTACCAGCATCTTCAAACATGTGGATACATCCCAAGAGCATCCTAGATGCATTACATCCTTGCGAACCACCTACGTCTTCCACCATCTAAGATACATCCTTGGTGCACCTACGTCTTTCAGTCACATCACTCCCTCTTTCGAGGAACCTCGATCTGGATAACAACAAGCTTCTCTCTGAATTACTCGAACTTCACTCTTGCTAATGGTTTGGTCAACACATTGGTTGTCTACTCGTCTGTCGCCACATACTGGAGCTTAAATTCTCCTCTCTGCACCATATCCCAGATATAGTGGTACTTGATCTCAATATGCTTTGACTTGTCATGGAACACCAAGTTCTCAGACAACTTCACGCAACTATGGTTGTCACAAAAGATACAAGTCGCCTCTAGTTCGATATCAAACAAATATGAAAATAGATTTCGAATCCATACCACGTCACAACTAGCCGAACAAGCTGCAACATACTTTGCTTCGGCTATACTCAGTGCCACACATGGCTGCTTCCTCCTAAACCAAGAGATCATACCGGATCCCAAACTGAAGCAAAATCCTGAAGTGCTCTTCTTATCTGTGGCACTTCCTGCCCAATCCAAATCAACATAACCATGCAGGTTAATCTTTTGATTCGTCGCATATTTGAGCCCATACTCAATTGTACCCGTCAGGTACCTCAATATATGTTTTGCAGTCATCAAGTGAAAATGCCTCGGATCTGTTAGGAACTGGATCAGGGTGTTCACAGCAAAACATATGTTTGGTCTTGTGTTCGTTAAGTACATTAACGAACTAATCGTCTTCATGTACTTCATGGCATCAACTGTTTATGAAGAAGTGTCACATACTAGCTTCAAGTTCGATTCCATTGGTGTGGCCATTTCCTTGCAGTCCATCATTCTCAACCTCTTCATAGTCTCCATTGCATACCTTCCTTGACCAAGGAAAATCCCATCCACACTCTGCAACACCTCCATGCCTAATAAGTAGTGCATCATTCCCAGGTCCTTCATCTCGAACTCTGCAGAAATACTTCTATTTGTATCTGTAATGAGCTCAACCTCACTTGTTACAAACATGTCATCTACATATAGCAGTAGTATCATTGGTCTCCCACCCTCAACCTTGAAGTAAAGGTTGGAATCTACTTTACTCTTGGTAAAGCCTAAGCTCATCACAAAGTTGTTCATATTTCCGTACCATGTCCTGGGTGCCTGCTTCAAACCATACAAGGCTTTCTTTATCTTGCACACATGAGTATGTTTGTCATGTGTCTCGAATCCCAGTGGATTCTCCACATACACTTCCTCTTCGACTACACCATTTAAAAATGTTTTCCTGACTTCCATCTGGTGTAACTTCCATTTCGTTATTGCAGTCAATGCAAGTATAGATCTGATGGAAGTGTATCTTGCTATAGGTGCAAATTTTTCCTTGTAGTCTATGCCTTCTTTCTGGGAGAAGCCACGTGCCACAAATATTTCCTTGTGTTTTTCGATGCTACCATCTGCAGCATGCTTGATCTTGTAGATCCATTTCAAAGTCACAACAGACTTCCCTACTAGTCTTGGAACTATATCCCAGACAACATTCTTCATAATCAACTGGTACTCTTCAATCATGGCATCCTTCCACTCCTTTTCTACTACTTCCTCGTAGTTGGAAGGTTCTTTATCAAGGATGTCACATACTAGGTACACATAGTTGGAGTAAGGTCTAGGTCTCTTGCTTTCTCTATGTATCCCATTTGGAGCACCATACTTATTTGCATCTTGTATTGCTTCACATTCCCATGATGGTATTCTCTTGTGGGAGTTCTTTTCACGAGGTGGCTCTACAGGTTCTTGTGGTTCTGTCATGTCGCAGTCTTCATGATCTTCTTGAATGGTCTCTTTCATAACTATGTCTCTGGTTCCAGGAACTTCATGTTCTTCAATAGGTAATTTTCTTGATTTGTTGTATGCTAAATATTCATCAAAAGTTATGTCTCTACTGATATCGATCTTCTTGAATCTTGGAAAGTATATTCGTAATCTTGATGTGTTGCTGTATCCCACAAATATCCCCTTCTTTCCTGGAGGATCTAGCTTTGTTCTCTTTTCTTTCGGGATGTGTATGTACACAGGGCAACCAAATATCCTGAGATGTCTAAATTTTGGTTTCTCTCCTGAGAAAGCTTCTTCAGGAGTCTTGTTGTTCAATAAACGGTGAGGTGTATGGTTTTGTACATACACAGTTGTCCTTGTTGCTTCTTCCCATAAGTGCATCAGAAGATCTTGATCATGTAACGTTGCCTTCATTGCTTCCATTATTGTTTTGTTCTTATGTTCTGCAACGCCATTCTGTTGAGGATTGTAAGGAGTGCTCAAATCCCTCTTAATCCTAGATTCTATACAAAGGTCCTTGAATTCTTCTGAGGTAAATTCTCTACCATTATCTGATCGTAAAGTCTTGATCTTCCTTTCAGTATGATTTTCAACCAAGGCTTTGAATTCCTTGAATTTATAAAATGCTTCATCTTTTCCATTCAAGAAATAATTCCATATCTTACGGGAAAAGTCATCTATAAAAGAAACATAGTATACATACCCGCTTAATGAGCTGGAAGACATGGGACCACACACATCTGAGTGGACTATCTCCAAGATTCCTTTTTCCTTGCTTTCACTGCTAGGAAATGTCTTCTTCGCGTTCTTTCCTTGTGCACATCACTTGCAAATGCCTTCATGCTTTGCTTGCATTTCTGGTAGTCCTGAAACTGTTTTGCTTGAAATTGGTAGTGCTCTATAGTACACATGTGCAATCCTCTTGTGTCATAGTTCGATTGGTTCCATGGAATAATGAACCAATGCTTGTTCTAGTTGACCTTTCAACTTGTATAAGCCTCTTTCTCTGCAATTACCATTGCATCATTTATTGTCTTTCCTTTTGCTCACATTAGAACTTGGCCATCAACAAATGCAACCCGCATTCCTTTAGCATCTAAAGCTGAGATGGAGAGAATATTTTTCTTCAAACCTGGTACATAGAGAACATCCTTCATCTTTAGTGATTTACCAGAATCAATCTTGTAGGAAGCTTCTCCACTTCCTTTGATGGGATATTGATAATCATCCCCAAGTTTCACCTTGTGAGGTTACTCATGTTCTGATAGGTTGATGAAAGATTCTTTGTACCCCGTCATATGCTTGGATGCTCCACTATCTACAAGCCAATAATTTCTCCCATGGGTGATGGTACCTGTGAGTGTTGATATTAAGACATATTATTCATCACTTAAAGAATCATCCCTTTCTTCTATGGTTCTTTTCCTTGCTGGTTCATCATCTTCAGCGGTGTGAGTATGATGCCTCTTCTTGATGATTTTCCTAGAGGATCCTTGGTTTCTAGGAAAATTTCTTGAGTAATGTCCCTTCTCATCACATGTGAAACATTTGATACTAGAGAGATCTCTTCTAGTTCCATGATTCCTATTGGGCCTTCTGGATATTTTTTGATGATGGTCCTCCTTTTTGTTATGATTTCTCTTTGTGTGAGCAGTTAGAGCTTGATCATCATTAGCTCCCATATTCTCTTATCTTGATACTAGTCGAGCTTCTTCTTGGGTGCATTCTTCCCATAATCTGTTGACTATGCTTAACTTATTTCTGGCACATATTCCTTGAATAAATGAGTCCCATGATCTTGGGAGACCATTCAAGGTGGTCATTACAATCTCTCCTTCTTCTACTTTGTATTCAATTTCTTCAAGTTGCTCCTTGATTTGAGAGAACCTTGTGAAGTAAGATTGCATAGTCTCTGAGTGTTGGATCTTTACATTCTTGAGTTGGTTCCTCAGATTCATCTTCTGATTGATGTTATTCCCTTTGAATATCTTTGTTAAAGCATTGAACATCTCCTTGGGATTATTCAATGATGATACATGAGGGATGAGATGATATTTGATGGATTCTACAATAATCCTCTTGGACTTGACCAAGTTCTTATTGTGGATTGATTTTGCCTCTTCTCCCTCTGGTTCTGGAACCTCCTCATTGACATACTTGTCCAAGTCATTCTCTTCTAGTATAAGAGAGATTCTATACTTCCACACCCAGAAGTTATTAGCTCCTTCAATCTTATGCTCAAGCTTGGTGTGATTTTTCATTTTGATATGAGAACCTCAAATGGAAATAGAAAAGAATTAGATCTTACCAATTTGAGATGCCCAACCTGGTTCTGGAGTTGACTGACTTGGGTTTGTTAGAGAAACCCTAATTTTCCAAACTTGGAATTTTGAACTTCTGCTTGGACAGAAAGATGCGCCTGCTCAAGGCGAGTTGTATGGTGTACTCCTTTACCTGGATTGGTGGATGGAAGCTCCAAACGTTTGATGCCCTAGTTTTCTGTCGGCACTAGTAACTCGATCAAAAATGAAAATTATTCAAATTGAATTTTGCTTCTTCCAAAAGATGCGCCCTCCTAGGGCGATTTATCCTAGCCCTCTTTTCTTGATGATATGTGGAGAGAAGACCTTGAACTAGGAAGCCCCAGTTTCCTGCTGCTACACAGTGCCTTCTTTCCAGATTGTCTTTGATAACATGTTAGAGTTTGCACTTTAATTCAATTTAGTTAGATCTTTAAACTGAAAGATAGACAAGCACAACAAAACACAAAAGACACAAGAAATTTCCTCGGGGAAACCATAAAGGAGAAAACCCCGCAACTTCCTCAGAAATAGATTTTTCACTAGTACAATATCAAACAAGATAGAAAAACCCAAATATAAGATGTCTTCTGCAAGTCTCCCTCTTTCCCCTCCAGTGAACTTGTCTTCTCTCTCACTTGGTGCGAACATGCTTGAGTGAGTGTGATGTACAAATGAGAGAGTGAGCCTCTCTATTTATACTTTATGTGAGAGTGACCTAATTCCTTGTTGTGGCCGACTTGCCTAACTGACTGGGGTGACTTGTCCTAGGGAGACTCAAAAATACTTTATCTTTTGGGGAGCTATTGCCCCGACTTACAATGGAGGTTTTACCTCGATAATATTGCATGACCAAATACAATAATGACATCCACGAATGCAGGAAAAACATCTCTGACGGAGGTACAATAAAAGTACAATAATAATATAGTAATAATATACAAAAGAATATCTTTTGAAGTTACATTTACAACAACACACTCAGTGGGGGGGCTTTAAAAAAGTCATTAAATTTCATATTGTAACTAAAGTATAGATGATTATGCATAGTGGCTTGAATATTTTTAGAATGATCATGATATTGGACATGGAATATGGATCCGTGAGCTTTGCTTTTCTGCTTGTGATTTGATTTTTGGAGGTGTAATTTTTTTCTTGTTTGGATCGTGCTGAAGATTTGTTTTTCCTTGTGGGTTGCACACAAGATAATATATCATGAGTGGGTTAATGATACAAATACTAGTGACTTGAATAAAAAAAACAAATAAAATCAAGCATAGGAGCTACTTCAAGAACTAAAATTAGTAAAATGACATGAAAACAAACACAAGAGTTAAGCTTCAGCCAAATTGCATATATCCAATTCAAAAGCATGCATAAAATGATCTCACCTTGAGGAATATAGATTGTAATATGACAACCAACGCTCCTTTTGAGAAGGGTCCTTTAGTCTAAAAAAACCTTGGTAATGATGAAGGAAAACACTTTCTTCCTAAGGGAATAAGTCAAGCAAGCATGGAATTTTATGAATGGAAAGAAAGTGTGAGAAATAGAGGTCTTCCAATGTAATTTTTCTAGCATATCCTAGCTATATTTTTCTCTTATGGAATGCATACCCATGGCTTCCTTTTATATCCAAAAATGGAGGTCTTCAAAGAGTTGGTTCATAATGTGAATTCTCCTCTTCATGAAGTGGATTCCAAGTACAATAATGGGGACTAATAAATGCCTAATTACCTAGTAGATTAAGCCAATTTGAACCTCTTGGTTCCCAAATGAAATTGGAGGCTTTGAATGCACTATAGACTTTATGAGTTTGATTTTTTACACAGTCACACATGGATTGAGGAATATCCCATGCGAATGTTAGGAGAAAACCATATATCTAATATACATTGTTGTTTATTTCCCTCATGTTGATATTTCTCAATTGTGAGAATGAGAGAGAAAAATTTTAAAGTAAAGGAAAACACTTCAGAGAGTGATGGTTACCACCTGTAAAACAAAATCTTGAGAGATTATACATAAAGAATGAGTTCATACAAACGAGGCAGGAATTCCTATGCTTGTGAAATTTTGTCCAAGAAAATTACAATGAGAGGAGACCAAGGGTTCAACTTTGAAAAATATTGGGGTTATGTCAAAGTTTGTTTCGATCCAAAACCAAGGAGATGTTCCTGGTAATATGATATGACAATAATGACACCCGAGGGGGTTGAACTGCCGATGAAGTCAACCAACATTGGTGAGAGACCTTAATAATGATGAATGTATTCTAAAGGTATTCCACTTGAGTTTTGTATTTTCTATCTTCTTAGTGTATCGCAAATCTTGCCACCATCTGGCAGCCTTTCCATTCAAGTTGAGGATGGCCAAACGGGAATTCATGTGGCTAGAATACTCATGTACCTGAAAGTATTTGTTCATTCCCAACAACCATTATTCGGCTTTCTCTCCTAAATCTAAGACTCCTTCGAAGGTTGGACCTTGATTTTCCTAAACTCCCCCTGCAAGCTATCTTCTTTCTTGTGCTTCTTCTTACGTGGGGACGATACATAAGAATCTAAAGAATTCTCATAGTCATGGCCTAAAGTGTTGGATGAGTTGGAGTGGTTTGGTGACTCCTCATGTTTCTTAAATTCTGGGCTATTGTCCCTCTCTTCATGGTGTTGTTTATTCATAATTCTATTTGTTGAGTGTGTTGTCTTTCTATGATTTCTCTTTCTGGTTAAGGTTTGCAGTAATTCTTCGTTTAACTCATGTTGTTCTTGTCTTTCGTTCAAGTTATCATCCTTGAAACTATGGAATTATGCTTGCAGGATCTATATTGTTTTTAGCAAATCAGAAGCTTTGACTGTCCCTAAATTGTCATTCAGTTCAACTATCAGTTCCTCCTCCCGAGGAGGTGAGTTTAAGCTCCCGTGCTGACAGTCTTCCCTCTCAATATTCATGATGTTTGTCTTGTCCTGAAGAAGTATTCAATGTTCAAGAAAACAAGTTTTATTAGTTTACTCATTAGTGATTTTGCAACGACTTTTAAGTAGTGAAGGCTCATAGGCCTCTAGTTTTTGAATCTAGGATCTGATACCACTTGTAATGTCCCTCAAAAATACGAAAAAAAAAATGTGTATAGGATCCCAAATAGGTGTAAGACAATATTCTTTTAAAATTAACTTCAGCACTAAATAAATGTGGATATCTTACTTGTTTGTCTTCTGGTTGCGGTTATCTCATCGATCTTAGACATAGTACTGTTCTGGTGGATTTTTGCTCGACTTGCACCTTGATTGTTTTAGGTAGTAACCCAATGCATATGTTACTTACATTCATTTGATAGAATGTTTATACTTGATTTCTAAACCTGGTTCATGACCTAGCTCCTATCATTATTATGGGTTTGTTTAATGAGTGTTTGCTTACTTTAACGTAATTGATTGGATGATCTTCAATGTTTCTGTGGATAGATCTTGGTTCCATTGCATGCCTCACTTTTACTTAGCTTACATGTGCACTGAATCATGCAACTATCTTTCTGCAGGTAGATGGAAAGAACTTTATGTTAAGTCTGGTTCAAGGGGGACAACCCCTATGTTTGAATGTGTTTACAAAGGTAAAGGGAAGATGGACCAACGTCCTAAGGTAAATGCGTAAGCCTTAGTAACATATTACAAGGTCATAACCTAAGCGCATAAGTTCCCATCCTATGGGCTCGCACTATAGAATTTGGGGTGAAAGATTCGAAGGTTAGTGGAGATAGTTGGGCATTGAATGAATCCCATCTGATGGCCTGCGTGAAGCCTCCATGTTGGCAGTCGCATTGACTCCAAGCGATGGGAGGGTTTTACCCATGCAAAATCACGATTTGGTTATTGTCTGGGTTTGGGCGTTTTCGCTGTTGGAGGGGAGGAGCAGAGGATCCCTCCTTGCCTCTTCACTGGAGGAGACGTGCACATGACCAGAGCTATTCTCTTGGTATGTGCATAACTCCTGGGAGGTGACGAATGCAAACTAGCAGGTAATGAATTCGTTTCTTATTCCATTCCAGTTTTTATGTCATAACGTAGAGTATATTTATATGGGAGCTTTGTCTTCTTCAATCCGTAACTGACCTCTGTTATGTTCTTTATTTGTATCGATTTTGTACCTGGAGTTGAATCTGAGGGTTGTATTTATGCATAAGCTTTGGGCGTTTCTGTAACTATCATGTACAGCAATTTTGAGAAGTTAATGCTTCGGGTATGTATATAAATCGTAGTTTGTATTTTTAATGGCTATGTCTCATCTGTAATCTGATACTGATATTTCTCATTGTGTGTTTTAATTTGGTATTTGAACGCTATCGTTTAATTTGGTATATTATGTTCCTACGTTTTGATGTTTGAAGTATTCTGAGTTTATCGCTTCGGTTGATAAATGAGTGTTGGAATGTTTCACTGTATTAATTTTATAATTTTAATTTCGATTCTATGTTTCAATTCGGGTCTGTGCATGAATAAGATCCTATGTTTTAAATCTGAATCAATTCTTTATCTAAGGGAATGGATCCCTGGTCCTTCGCTTCTGTGGGACCTCGTTGGGTGTGAGTGTATTATGGAACAAATGGGATTTGAACCCTGATCTACGTTGGGCATGATCAGTGATTTAGTGTGTGTGAATTCAAAGGGATTTGATCCCTAATAAATGCTTGACTATGTGTATGTGAATGCGAAGGGATGCGCTCCCTGATCAACGCTGGGCGCGTGATTATTTAAATGGGTGTGTTATGCAATCAGTAGGGTTTGATCCTCGATCCACGTTGGGCGTGACCAGGTTTTGACTGTGTGCAGTGTAGAAGCAAGGGGACTCGATCCCCGGTCTATGTTAAGAGCGACTCGATGTTTGACTGTATATTGTATATAAAATAATAATGGAATTCGATCCCAGGTCTGCGATAATAGCGACCTTGTGTTAACTGTATGTATTCTGACTGAAATCGTGTAGATTTCGATTTCATTTTGCATGTTTTGACAGAACATTTATAACTTCTATTTAGTGATTATAATGTGAATAGAAAGTATATAATGTGAAGGTGTTGATAATACTAATTTTATGGTTTTGTATACATTTGAGGTTTGTATATAATGGATGATGTTTCAAAAGGAGTTTTAGTTTAAAGTGTTGATAATTCTGTATTATTTTTAATATATATAATTTATAGGTTTGTATATAATGGATGATGTTTCAAAAGGAGTTTTAGTTTAAAGTGTTGATAATTCTGTATTATTTTTAATAGATATAATTTATAAATATATATTAATAATTCGACCAGAGTGTAGGAACTTTGTTCCGGAATCCTATTTCTGGGATTCTCTCTCTGTGTGGGTGATAATGGGAGCTTTCTCCTTGGATAATGTATTATAAGATGTTCTAATTACTAGGTTGTGACTTTTACGGGTGATCCCATGACCATGGTTAACTACTTCTGCCAATGATCTATTTATATCAACAGGAAATTTAAAATGCATGATAAATAATTTGAAAGACATTATTCCTAATAATAATGAATTTAAAATGAAATTTATCTAGTGCATCAGCATATCTATATTATTTCTAGATTTTTGCATGAACGAAATAGAACAGTTCAGATATGAAAAATACGATTCACAAACTCAATACATCTATATGTATCCTCAAATATAACAAAAGGGATTTGTTCAGATCTATAAAATACGATTTTTGAATGCAACACATCTATATTTATTAGCAGAAATAACAGAAGGAAATAATTCAGATCTATAGTTTATAATTCATGAATAAAAAATAACAAAATATAAATATACTTATCATCTTTTTATTGTTATCCGACTGACTTGGTAACTTCCAGGTTCCACCCAATCATAGACCTCAAACCATTCCTAGTGTGTGCAACAAGTCACCCCTTAGCCGAACCGAGAATGACAAGAACTAGAAGGCCTGTGGTAAATACCAATGTCTTCCCTTAATTTCCCCACGGTCCTCTTTCTAAGACACCAAATATCAGACAATCTGGTGTTTGAGCGCTCTAGACTCATGGTTGAACCCTCCAGTGAACTTGGAAACACTTTCCCCTTGCAATGTCTCTCTCTCTGCTACTTATAATATTTTATAAGGAGAGACTTCTAGGATTTAGGTTTAAATCACTCAATTTAGTTGTTAGACACACTGACTGCTCTGTTTTTATATTTAATTAATAATTTAGTTTATTTTAATCCTCACAACTCAAGTAGAAGACCTTTAGAACACATTCTATTGTATTTATCACCAATTGAAGCTTAGAGGAAATCAAGTATGATGATCCTCATTACTACAACCTGACAAAGGAGTTTGAAATCTCTCTTAAAAGCATCCAAGCAAGGATTCAATTTTGAGTGGCAAGCAAATTGCCTTGATTTCATGGATTTAGATCTAGCTAGCCGCTCAATCAAAGGAGCTTAGAAAATTAGTTATTTTTTATTATGTTATATAAACAATATGAGTAGGAGAGAAAAGGGTAAACTAGAGAGACAATAGACTAAAACTCTTATTTTTATTAGTTTGAATTTTTGTAACACTTTTCATTATGCAATTTTTGTTTTATGAATTAAAGGAGAATTTGATCTCTCTTTTACTATTTGACTATTTGAAGGTTTCTCCAAAGTTCCTATAGAATCCTTAGGGTGACCCCCCTTAAGGAAATACAAGGAATCTATTAGTTACTTGCTTGCACTTCATTTTATATTTAGTTGCTCATATTTATTTTCCAACAAATTTTATATTGTATTGCTTGCATTAGGTGTTAATGATTTGGCTTAAGATTTAAAAATACAACATGGAAATGTTGTAAATTAGAGAGCATTATTTCTTACTATTTCTGCCCAACCTGACACACAATGATAGGACAACCTTAACTCCTTTCTAGCATGGAAAGAAGGTTGAACCTCACTAACCTGAAAGGAAGGGTGACTAAGTGAGGAAGACCAACCCAAGTTTACATTTATCATTATGTAGTTAGCTCTAAGTTTTGTTTTAAATTTCATATATTTTGCATAATACCTCTTGAGTACATATATCCTTGGTTTCATAAATTAAAGTTACATTCCTGGATTCCAACATTATTGCTAACAGTATTTTGACCACCATTTTGGCACTGTTGTTGGGGATATGCTAAATCTACAAGAGAGAAAATTAAAAAAAAAATCATATAGATTTATTCAATATGCATGACTTGACCTAGGGACAAATTTGGTAAATATTTTCCAAGAATCCCTATTTGAACTGAAAAAAGGTATTAATAATTGAGAAGGATGGAGATATTATTGTAAGGAAGAATTCCAAAATATCATTAGAAAATTCGTTGATCAACCTCAATTAGGTGTTGGTATATTTGTCAATCCTCTTGCAAATTTGGGAAACCAAACTAGATATAGAGAAGTTGATCTAGAAGAATCTAAAGACTATAGTTCCATGGTAGATGAAGAGTAGCAAGAGGTCTTTGAGTTTCTCATTATGGAAACCAATGGACAAGAAATGGTGAAGAACATCAATAATGTATCTCTCCCTAATTTCCATGGTCTGGCCATAAAATTGTCCATATACCTTTTTATTTGAGTTTGAAGTAGTCTGCAAGACTTAGGATTATACCTTACATGCTCAAAAACTTAAAATTTTCCCTTCTACTATGAATGATATAGCTCTAATATGGTTCATGATCCTAGAAGAAAATAATATTACTTCATGGGAGTATATGAAACACACTTTCATATAAAAATATAGGGAATATTGCATAGCTAAGGACGCAACAGATGAGATCTGTAGGATGGTACAAGGGGAGAATGAATCACTAGAAGACTATGAAGAAAGATTTTATTTGAACTATAAAATAACCCATAGTTGTACATTAGATAAAGAATTCCTTAATCTTTTGCTCCTTTGAGGGGTAAGAGAAGAACTAGTGGATACCTTAAATATATTAGCCAATGGAGATATATTCCAGTTGGACTATAATGATATAAAGAAAAAAAAATTAAGAACTACTCTTGATCTTCTAATAAAAGAAATAAGGTGGTAGCAGTGTTTCCTCGGACATCCAAACAGACAAATCCAACCCTTAGTAACTATGTGATAGGATTTTTACTGGATGACATGAAAATTAATATCCTAAATTCTCTTGCTATCCAAATGGATTCCATGCAACTCAATATAAGAAAGGAAGAAGCCAAAAAACATTATTTTTTTCTGCCCTAAGTGTATAAAGAAGCATGAGAGGAATGTGTTCCCATTAAATACAGTAGAATGTATTTAAATAGGTTAACCCACCAGGGTGAGAGACCTTAATAATGATGAAGGGTTTTGGAGAGCAACTTGGAGTTATAGATTTGTAAGTCTTCAATCATAAATGTGAACTATGGTGTACTTTAACCCTAAAACTTAGGACAATACATGATATACAAATATTTATGATACAAGAAACCATAAATCATAGCACATAATAACCAACACAAGATAATAGATAAGAGAGATACTACAAAAATAACCCTTGTATCACGATAATCAATTCAAAAATCAATGTTCACTCGCCTCTTAAGGTAGGGTGACCTTTCACTTGAGCAGAGCTTGAAATACAACAATTCTCGACAAAACAATCCATAACGTCCCATCTCTTTAAATAGGATTTTCACTAGCCTAAAACCTAACTAATCATAATTAATGAGTACCAACTATTTAAATTGGGCCTTAATTAACACATATACCCTTTCTACATTAATTATTTGTCCATTGCTAACTACTTGGCCTTATTCAAAGGAGTCGAGCATATACCTTACATGCCTTTCTCATCAAGTTCTGGTAACTTGGTTTGGACTTTACAATTGGATCTCATTACCATATTGAGGCAATATACATGAAAGACCATGTGAATCTTGGAGTGATCTGGTATAGCTATCTTGTATCCCACCTAACCAATGCATTATAGGATCATGTAAGGTCCATAGAAATTTGAGGCTAGTTTCTGGTGGAGGTTATTTTAAGTGATGTTTGTTTATAATGTTGAATTCAAAGAAACACTTGATCACTTTATGCAAATGAACACTTTGAGTGATGTCAATCCAACTGTTTTTAATTATATTTTGATCGATGTCCAAATTTTTCTTAAGTGTACTGAGAATCTCTTCTTTGATGTGAAGTGTGTTATCCATTACATGGACCTGGAAAGTGCTTGGTATATATGAAACCACATATAAGGGTTTTTGGCCATATACTGATTCATATGAGGCCATTTTGGTAGCTCCATGATAAGTGGTATTATACCACCATTATGCAAGAGTAATCCATTGTGCCCATTTGTATGACTTCTCTAAAGAAAACATCTCAAATAAGTTTATAAACACTTATTCATTACTTATGTGTTTACATCTATTTGTGGGTGATATGCCTTGATTAGTTTCAATTGGGTACCTTTAAGTTTAAATAACTATTGCCAAAAGTTGCTTGTGAAGGTAGGGTCCCAATCAAAGACAATGGAAGTTGGCATTCCATGTAATTTAAAAATATGATCTATGAATACTTTGGAAACTAATGATGATGTAAAAGGGTGTGACGAGGCACAAAAGTGATCATATTTCGAAAGATGACTGACAGCCACTATGATGACTAATTTATTACCAAATATAGAAATCCCTACTTTAAAATACATAGAAATATCAATCCATATATGATTCGAAATTGGAAGCAGTTGAAAGGCCCCTGACGACTACGACTTCACCATTTCTCCCTCATGTCTTTGGTAAGTGTCACAAGATGCAACAAATGTTTGGATGTCTATTTTCATGCCTTCCCAAAATAATAAGTGCTTAATCCTTTCATAGGTTTTATGAAATATCGAGTGACCTACTAAATGTGATGAATGCAACTCCTCTAAGATTCTTTGATTTAAGGATGAATTTGATGCCAAAAAATGCACTCTTTATAGCGCAATGTATATTTGTTCCATGTATACCTTGTAGGAGGATTTATATATTCCTTAATTAATTGGATAAATTGCACTATGGTTTCATTCACCATCCATTCTTGATGTGATTCCTTGAGCCAACCTGGAACTAGTAACAATAATGCAAAGGGAGAGTTATCCTCTTCAAATTGACTAGAAAACAATTCAACCACCACATTTTATCTACCCTTATTATATATAATCTCATAATCATACCCCAAAATTTTAGTAACCCACTTATTATTCTCTGTAAAGGCCAACCTTTGTTTAAGGAAATATTTTAAACTATGATGGTCTATCTTGATCTAGAAGCACCTACCTATTGAATAAGAATGTCGTGTGTGAACGACATGAAGGATGACCATCATCTATTTTTCATATGTAATTTTACCCAAATTTCGATCAAATTAATGCTTACTGGTGAAGGCGAAGGGCATCCTTATTGCATCAATACTACTCCAAGAACTCATCTTGGGGACTCACATTCTAAGAAAAAATTTCTTAGTGAAACCAAGCATTGCTAATACCAGAGTAGTGCACATCGAATCCTTTAAGGTGATGAAGGCCTACTCAGCTTCATCACTATAGAAAAAGGAATTAACATATTCCCATCTCTTCTATAGATATATTTTGGATTCTTCATGGCTATGTGTTAAAGGTGATAGAAGTAGGATCCATGGGAGATAATGCATGTAAGAAAGGAAGGTATTTTGGGTTGGGAATTTATCACCATCTTGGATTCTCTAGCTCTATCACAAGCTTCTAACCATAATATGGAGGGATACACAATGACATGTGCTCAAATTGCTTCTTTGAGGCCACTGAAGAAGCATTCTCGAAAAAAGGAATCAAAGAGGCCATACATGCGGATTTCCTATTTTTCAAATTTTGTAATATAATACATAACTATGATTCTCTAGTGTAATTTGGTCAACATTTCCAGGTAGAGAGTGTCTCTTTCAAAATGATCATGGTGAATATTCACAAATTGGCTCCAAGGGACATAACGACAAAACGATTTATGGTACCATTTCCATCATTTCCAATGTTCTGAATCTAAATATAAGAACCCCAATTTCAGATTTTGGAGATTATTCTTAATTCCATGGAGAGAAAAATAGTGTTCTGCTTGGGTAACCCAACCGAAGGGATTTGATCCATCAAATTTATTGATGTCAAACTTTAGGAAACAATGCCATAAATTCTTATTTGAAAATTGTGGAGGTCGGGTTTTGGGGAAGAGAGTGTGAGAGCCATATTCTCCATTAACCACAACATTGGTGGATGGACTCTTTGATGTGGGATCTAGACACACGTGTTTATTTATGATATTGAATATGTGTTGTTGGTTAGCTTGATTGATGTGGATCTGATCCACTATATGTTGCAAGGGCATCACCATTGTTTCAAGATCCTTAGTTTCCTTGGGAAAATCCTTGTTCTGGTCCTCCATGTTTGATTGGTTGCAAGTGTTGACCATAGGACCACTTATGATCCGAAAATTATTAACACTAACTTATCTCAAATGATAAATGAATAAAGAGGAGTCTTTTGAGAAGTACCACCAAAATTGGTATTGTCATGTCCACAAAAAAGGGTTGTTAGAGATGTATATCAACATGATCTGCCTAATGTAAGGATTCTTTTGAGATAGGTCTCCTACAATGGTGTGGGTGGATCCCATAAATGTTTTCATATTCTAGTAGGAGTATTAATCCTTGTTGAATATTACTGCACTGAAAGAATTACCAAATTCTTTCTAGATGCAAAGATGTAGAAATTTCACTAGCTAGTTTCAAGGGACAGAGTTTCTAGGGTCACTGGGACAAGGGAGTGTCAAATTATATCTCTCTAATATATATGTTGGGTCCAAAATTATTACATTTCCCAATATCTCAATGAACTAACTAAGGAGGCTCAATTGTTCACTTAACCATACTACCTAACTACCCAGGCACTAGAGAGAAATCTTCCTAGTTGTTGTTCTCGGTCCACTATAGAAGCAAGACAGATGATCAAATTATCTAAGGTTGGTTTCATGTTTCCTAGGGGACTTCCAATGTACCCTAGAGTGCGTGAAAGTGAAATTATGTCTACAGGTATTGTTTGGTGGTGTCCAATAATGTGACTTAGTACCACTTGTATATTTTGCATGTATGCTCCCCCAACTGCAAGTTTACCAATTAAACAATAGATCTATGTCTTATTTAAAGATGCCAGAACATGTCTCTAGCCTAAAAAAATGTGCAAACTTTTTGGAGCCATGTTGGCTCAAGAAAGTACTCTATTACCACTTGTGGTGTTCTTTAACCTTGAAACTTAGAACAACATAGGATATACAGAGATTATAATGCAAGACACTAGAAATTATAGTGCAAAATAACCAAACACAAGACAATAAAGAAGAGATATGATGTAGAAATAATCCTTGTATTATGATAATCAATTCAAAAAGGAATGTTCACTCACCTCTTAAGTTAGGGAAACCTTTCACTTGAGAAAATCTCATAATACAACAATTCTTGAAAAAGCAATTCAGAGCCTCCCAGCTCTTTAAATAGGCTATTCAATAGACAACACCCTAAATACTCATAAATAATGAGTACCAACTATTTAGTGGGACTTAATTAACACATAGACCCTTTTTACATTAATTAATTGTCCACTACTAACTAATAGGTTATTCAATAGAAAAAACCATAAATACTCATAAATAATGAGTACCAACTATCTAGTGGACCTTAATTAACACATAGACCCTTTTTATATTAATTAATTGTCCACTACTAACTACTTGGCCTTATTCAAAATAGATGGTCGTATACATTGCTTGAATAACTCCTATGTAACCATAATTAAGGGGGGTTAGGCTAGGAATCTAACACAAACACTGCAACCACAAGAAGGTATGACTCCCCCTGATGTGATAATGAGTTGGTGTCAAGTGTAGGGGAGACTATAGAGGCAAAGAGAAGTGATCACTTCTCTACTTATTTTGAGGATGACCATGTACTGAGGGGATGGAAAACAAGGTACAATCATTGCCACGGAAACTATAAGAATAAACTATGTTGAATTCGATAAGAGATCGGAAAAAATTACGGGGTAAGGACCCTATTAATGAGGATCAAGAAGATATTGTAACTAGGTGAAATGGTGATAGAATAGGATGAGACAAGATGGTAAGTGTGAGGTTCATGAATTCCCTTAATTGGAGTCAAATGGGTAGCTAAGAATAGGCATTGATATTCAATAAATTGAGTAGTATGTAACCAGGGGTTGAAGGGGCTTCGGGAATGAACAAACTATGAATTGGGTATCACATAATGATGTCAAAGTCAAAGGATGAGTCTGCTCATGTGCCAAAATGAAAGTGATATGAGTAAAGGTGTTGGTAGGTAAAAAAATGGGTGACGTGTTGCAAATTCTCCAATCAAGGGTGTCAAGTTATGCTACTATTGAAAGAATAATGATGTTGAAATTTACCTTGTTTTTAGTGTGTTGGGGAATATATGTTTATAAATTAACAAAAGAATAAGGGAATTTGTATAGACAAGAAGACAAGTTCCAAATGATTAAATACCATGTAGAGTGTCCTTACAAGGATCGTAACTCAATCATGGCTCTTTCATTAATGGGAAGGGACCCATCTTTGGTATTCTCAGGAGTTGATGGAGTGGGGGTAAATGTGAATGGTATATTGATCATGGTGGAGATGAGAGGCCATTTGTGAATTGTAACCATAAATAACTCGGAAGAATGAAGGGGGTGGTTAGAAATATGCATCAAGAAAGAAACATGTGGCTTACTTGATGAGATGATGAACTCTAAATATCTCAATCTAGGGGTAGAGTAGCATGGGTTCCATGATGCAAGGGGTTATAATTGCGTGCACACCTTGGTGGAGTGTTACTACTATTGGTTGTGGAGGTTGTTCTTCCTTATTCATAGGTTGTGTTTCAGCCATGTATGGATCCCAGTCCATGATGGGGGTTTGGGGGGGATCCCCCCCTCAATATAGTTTCCATGGGAGGTCCAGGGGGACGACGACTACATTTTAGGAGCCCCCTCTAGCGGGGGTTCGGGGGAAGCGCCCTCGTAGCAAAAATTTCAAAAACAAATTCCTTGTAAAATGTTGTAATTTCATATTCATGACTTGGTCAATAATGGGTGATTTATGAGCCCATGGTATTGGGTGTTCCATAGTATTTTCCCATGGTAATCCCTCTTTAAAAGGAAGGCATTGTAATACGGCTATGTATTGTAGCATTGTAAGGATATCTATGATTATGTAAGAGAGACTGTGAGAGAGTGAAGAGGAAGTTGCAACGGATGTGCTGTAGGTTGTATCCCTTCATTTGTTGGATGGTATAATAATAAAAGGACTGGAAATTTTTGTGTGGATGTATCCCATCTTTGGTGAGCCACGTTATATTGGTGTCTCTCTTGTATTGTGTTTATGTGATTTATATTTGCATATTTTTTATTGTTATTGCTCTTCAATCCTGTTTTTCTAACATCTACTTGGAAAATGCATGTTGCAGTGGAAGGTATGATACGATTTGTTGGGAGGTAAGAACCTTAGGGATATTATATATATGGTTGGATATATGAAATGTATACAAAGGGAATACAAGGATTATATGGAGTGTTGAGTGGACATACTTGTAAAGAAAACAATGAACCTGTGGGTGAAAAGGAAGTTGTCTGACCAAAATCCTACAAACATGAAACAAATTTCACATAGTAATAGTGCTCATGATAAGGAATTCAACTCCACAAACACTATTAAAATTGATGATCGTGTCTAGAGAAATGGCCAAAAAATGGGATATAGATGAATTTTCTAGGGGATCCAAACAAATAGTACCATGCTAAAAAGTGCATTATCTTGATCGAAATAGTGTTGATGGTGTGTCAAATGGAGCTACATCACTACAAAACGATCCAATATAAAATTAGACAATTTTGTCTTTAAATAAGGGCGCGGCCCACATTTAAAATTAAATTTTACCATTCATCTGTCAATTCCCTAAAGCTTATGGAGTTGATTTTGGGAGATTGGACTAGTGGATTTCAGTCTTTCAAGCTCCATATTAGTCCTCAAATTCTTCTCTTCATTTTTAGTGTTTTATAATTCAGGTTAGGTGCCCCAATGAGTTGTATGGAATCCCATTAGGGTTTCTATAGGTTCACATGGATTTCAAAGAGACAATTTCATGAAATGGCATGACAATCTCTTTGAAAACCATGTGTAGTGTGAGATGTGGGTTCTTCTCTCCATGCAACTAAACTATGCAATAATTAGTATGGATAGTTTTACATATTTGCAACGAAGAAGGTCCTTTACCTATAGTCTAACACGATGCAAATATTCATATGAAAAATCACACTATGATGTAGGATGAACTTAGTTTTGGTCACACATGTGAGTCACGCACTATTCTAAGTAGGAAGGTCGTGTGTGGATTGGGTTTTCATGAGTTTTGGCCACATGTTAATACCACACAGATAAAAGAGTTAGTCGAAAGCATGTGTCATGGTTGACTTAGTGGCTTGCCCATACAAAAATAATGTGTAGGTATATACAAAAATGGTCATGCTACCATGTGACTATTTTGAAAATAGTTGTGCAAGTCTGTATTTTTTTAAGTTTTTTGGATTTTATGAGCTATGTTAGTGAACCAACTCAACTTGTTTTCTAAATTTTTTTTTTATTACACAATGTGGGATGGTGATTGAGTGGCGGGAGAAAAAATCTGATCAATTACAAGAGGTGTCACCACACCTAGAGGTTCAATATCTCCTACATGATGTAGGGTTGTTAAATTTATAAGGTTGTGCCATGATGAGGTCAACCGACCAACTTCAGCAGGAGATGATTTTCTTGTGGAACCATAAGTAGGTTTTATCTATGGTTAGAGGTTAGAGGGTTCCCATTAACCATTTTGAAAGATATTTTCTAATACGGCCATTGATCCGTTGTATCCATTAGGGGACCCACCTAACCTTAGGAGGGTAGAGGATGTTGGATCAGTTGATTTCCCAATACTGCAGAGGAAACCCTGCAATGAATAAGGATGAGGTGATTTTGATTTCCATGATAAGGGATATGAAATTTCGTTCAGTTGTGACTATGGTGGTCAGGGTGTTAGAGACGTCTATGACTATTGGATCTCCAAGGCTCAACTTCTCCTGGTGGAGAACATTTTTAGAGTCCACTGAGGTAGCATGGGTTAGTAAGTTTCTTGCCAACATGGAGGCCCTGTTATCTAAGTGTTTCCTAGAGTTCCATGGGTATGTCCTTTGTTCAGAGTTTATTGAGTAGTTTCCCTTGTTGCGGCTACCAGAGCTAGTTTTGATGTAGGGTCTGAGGGAACCCCAGATGAGGTTTTGGGGGAAATTGATGCCTTGAGTTGGAGGAGGGTGGGTGGGTGGGAGAGGTCTTTACACCACATTATAGGGTAGTGTGTGACAAAGAGTGGGATGTTTGGAGTGGTGTCCTTGGAAGGGAATGGACCTATGGGGAGATTTAGATCTACCCCAATGTCTTGGTCATGGATGGGGACCCACAAAAAGGTAAATATAATGCATACATTCTGCATTTTTTAGTTTTTATTAAGTGCATGCTTCAACTATGATGTATGTGAGATACTAATTTTTGAACTATTGTTGGTTTGATGTAGATATTGGACCAATACTACCATCAATTATGGAAACTCTTATGTCGAAGGGGGTAGTGGGTGTCCACATAGGAGAGGGTCATTGATGTCATTGTCACCATGACAAGGATGGTATAGATGGTGGTGTGGTAGGTGCAGCAGGCCCAACAGGGGGTTATCTTATTGAAAGTGTGGTAGAGTTGATGACATGCTTTGTCATGCTATTGGGTGGTATGGATGAGCATGAATGGGATGACATGAAAAACCAACATGTGGTTTCATGTATCATGATTCCAATGCGTGTTAGTCCTAGGTAATACCAAATTTGGAGGTGGGAATCCATAGCAGGATCATATTAACAAGATAGGGTTGTTGATTAGGGGGGAATAGGGCAAGGCATCGCAGCTTAGGAAACAATTAGTGTAATACTCTAGTTTTGACCCCGTAGTGTAATTTTGTAAATATTGATGTAAAGGATAGAAGCTAGAAAAAACTGGTCTAGGATGACCAATCTATTGTAAATATGTACATTTTCAATATTAATATAAATCTATAATGGTTGCAGAGGAACGATGAAGAAGAGATGGGGGGCTATGATTCCACAAGTTGGGAAGTAATAGTGGGCAAGGGAAATGACCCTAGTGGGATTTATCTTATATCCTTAGCCTCGGCAATTTAACCCAAAGTTTCTAAACCATGATCAAGAGCCATGCTTTAATGAAAGAATTATTTAATTATCTTATGTTAAATTATAGCATAAATGCACAAGCAAGATCTCTGAAAGAAACACAATCACAAGATAGACACAGATATACCCTGGGAAACCCTCATGGGGTAGAAAACCCAGCAAAGCTTTCCTCAATATAGATAATCAACCCAATACAAGATAGTAGACCACAACAAGAGCTCCTTCTCCTCCTATGCAGAACTCTCTCTCTCCTATGCGCACAATAGAAGTGTGAGAACAAGTGAGTTAAGTGAGGAACAACCTCCTCTACTTATACTTGTTTTCCAACTGACGTTTTACCCTATGAGGCCGACTTGTCAAATTGAGTCTAATAACCTTCGATAAAATAACTTCGGGCCGATCCCCACATAGGAGATCTAATAACCCTAGTTCCCATAATCCAATGGAGGAATAAACATCTCTGGATATACAATAGAGTCCCGTCGGAGGAATAAAACATCTCCGGAATAATACAAATATAATATTCTTTGAAGTTACAATATTTCAACACTCCCCCTTAACGAGAAGGATATTATAACAACAACTGCAGGAGAAAGGAGTCATCGACTGCATGATACATTATACATCTATAAATCATTGGAAGCTTTCTTTATACATCATCAGTAACTCAAGCAATTACTGGAACATCTTCAAGATCTTCAATACTGGAACATCAACATCTTCAGTACTGAGTCTTTATCTTCTACAGCACTCGAACAGCTACATCATTATCACACGATCATCAGCATCGTCATCACACGATCATCAACATCGTCATCACACGATCATCAACATCGTCATCAACTGGATCCACTCAATCATTAGTACAACAGCAGCATATCCTGGAATACACATGATCCAATTACGGGATGATCAATCCCTCTCACTTTAGGACATAGGTCCAAGGATGATACAATCCTGATCCACTTGCGGGATGATCAATCCCTCTCACTTTAATACATCTCTCATGTCTATGGACGATGCAATCCAGATCAACTTACAGGATGATCAATCCTTCTCACTTTAAGACACCTCACCATGTCTAGGGACGATGCAATCCCAATCTGTTTACAGGATTATTAGTCCTTATCACTTTAAGACACCACACCATGTCTAGGGACGATGCAATCCCAATCTATTTACAGGATGATTAGTCCTTATCACTTTAAGACACCTCACCATGTCTAGGGACGATGCAATCCCAATCTATTTATAGGATGATTAGTCCTTATCACTTTAAGACACCTCACCATGTCTAGGGACGATGCAATCCCAATCTATTTACATGATGATTAGTCCTTATCACTTTAAGACATAAGTCCAAGGATGATGCAATCCTGATCCACTTACGGGTTGATCAATCCCTATCACTTTAGGACATAAGTCCAAGGATGATGCAATCCTGTCATGTACTTTTTGAACCAAACGCTCAGGGACGATGCAGTCCTATATACATCCACTAAGGACCATATTCTCGGAGACATCTGCTACGGATCACTTTAGGACTGAAGTCCAGGGATGATACAATCCTCATCGTTCGCTAGGAACCGCATTCTCGAAGACATATGTCTACGGATCACTTTAGGACTGAAGTCCAAGGATGATACAATCCTCCATCAACCTCATCATCGGAACAGGCAACCTCATCTTCAACCTTATCATTGAAACAGGTAGGCACATCATCGATACAGTATCCTCATCGATACAGTATCCTCATCAATACAGGTATCATTAGTATGTATCATCAATACAAGTATCCTCATCAATACAAGTATCCTCATCAATAAAAGTATACACATCATCAATACAAGTATCCTCATCAATACAAGTATACACATCATCAATACAAGTATCCTCATCAATACAAGTATACACATCATCAATACAAGTATCCTTATCAATACAAGTATACACATCATCAATACAAGTATCCTCATCAATACAAGTATACACATCATCAATACAAGTATCCTCATCAATACAAGTATACACATCATCAATACAAGTATCCTCATCAATACAAGTACGTATGCAAGTATTCTCATCAATACAAGCAAACATAACATAGATGCAAGTATCCTTATCAATACAAGCAAACAAAACATAGATGCAAGTATCCTCAACAATACAAGCAAACATAACATAGATGCAAGTATCCTTATCAATACAAGCAAACAAAGCATAGATGCAAGTATCCTCATCAATACAAGCAAACATATAATCTAGATAATCAATCTCATCATCAATATAGGTATCCACATCGATACCAATACCCATAGATATCTTCATCTATCATATCACTCCCCCTTTCGAGGAGAGTCCTTTTGAACTACACCAAGCTTGTCTCGGAAATGCTCAAACTTTACACGAGATCGAGGTTTGGTTAGTATATCAGCAACTTGCTCATCCGTGCTCACATATTCGAGCTTGATAGCTCCTTTTTGCACCATATCCTGTATATAGAAATAACGGATCTCTATGTGTTTTGACTTATCATGAAATACTGGATTCTCAGTCATCTTGATACAACTTTGGTTATCACACAGAATCATAGTGGGTTCCATCTTTAAGTCAAACAGTCCTGATAATAACTTACGAAGCCATACTGCTTCACAACTGGCAGAGAAAGCAGCTATGTATTCTACTTCAGCCGTGCTGAGAGCCACACTAGACTGCTTCCTGCTATACCACGAGATCATAGCAGATCCCAGACAATAACATCCTCCCGATGTACTCTTCCTGTCTGATACACTTCCTGCCCAATCAGCATCAGTGTAGCCATGCATATTGAAATCATGATCTCCACTATAGTAAAGACCAAAATCTATAGTACCTTTTAAGTACCTCATCACATGTTTTGCAGCTATTATGTGAACTCTTCTAGGTTCCACCAGATATTGACTCAAGGTATTCACAGCAAAACATATGTCTGGTCTAGTGTTAGTCAAATACATTAATGATCCAATAATCTGTCTATACAGAGTTATGTCCACTAACTCTAATGAGTTATCTACTAATAACTTCAAGTTGGAGTCCATGGGAGTGGCCATGGATTTACAGTCCAACTTATCGAATCTTTTCAAAATCTCCATAGCATACTTACCCTAATTTAGAAAGATTCCTTTTGGGTCTTGCCATACTTCCAGGCCTAAGAATTAGTGCATCAATCCAAGATCTTTCATCTCAAATTCTAAAGAGAGCTTCTTCTTGCACTCGATAATCTGGCTCTCATTTCCAGTTAGAAATAGATCATCTACATACAATAATAATATAACAGGTTCATCATTCATAACTTTGAGATAAAGGTTAGGATCAGCTTTACTCTTGGTAAAGCCCATGCTTGTCAAGAAACTGTCAATCCTTCCATACCAAGCTCTAGGAGCTTGCTTCAACCCATACAAAGCCTTCTTCAGTTTGCATACATGAGTTCTTCCATCTTCTACCTCAAATCCAAGTGGTTGTTCTATGTACACTTCTTCTTCAATTACACCATTCAGGAAGGTTGTCTTAACATCCATCTGGTGTAGTTTCCATTTCATCATCGATGCAAGTGCCATGATAGCTTCTACCCATTCTTTCTTCTACCCATTCTTTCTTCTGAACTACTTCTTCATAGCTAGTAGGTTCCTGATCCACTAGATTACACATCAAAGCCATATAGTTGGATACTAGCTTTGGTTTCTTCCTTTCTCTAGTGGAGCCTTCAGGAGCTCCATACTTTTCAGCTCCTTGAATAATGTCTCTGGCCCATGCTAGCCTTCTTTTTCTTGATAAGTTTGTAATGGGGGGTTCTTGTGGTTCTAGCAAGTCATGGTCTTCAGGTGTAGTATCTTCAGGAATGGGTGCAGCCTCTATGATCCTGGAAGGTGTGTCTTCTTCATAGATTTATTCATGTTGGCACTTCCTAGATCTCTTGAGAGCTGCTTCATCATCAAATGTCACATCCCTACTAATTTCCATATGATGAAAACCTGGGATGTAAATTCTGAATGCTTTGGATGATTCACAATATCCAACAAATAGTCCCTTCTTTCCAGAAGGATCCAACTTGGTTCTCTTTTCTTTTGGAATGTGAATGTATACAGGACATCCAAATATTTTAAGATGACTTATCTCAGGCTTCTTTCCCGTGAACACTTCTTCTGGAGTTTTGAAATCAAGAGCACTATGGGATAGTCTATTTTGTACATAGACTGTTGTTCTAGCTACTTCAGCCCATAAATACATAGGTAGGTCTTGATCATGTATCATTGTCTTTACAGCTTCCATGATGGTTCTATTCTTTCTTTCCGCAACACCATTTTGTTGGGGATTGTAGGGAGTAGTTAGCTCTCTCTTGATTCCAGCTTCTTTACAGAAATCTTCAAAATCTTTTGAAGTATATTCTCCGCCATTATCTGTTCTGAGTATTTTAATTTTCTTTTATGAATGATTTTCTATCAATGCTTTGAACTCTTTGAACTTTCCAAAAACTTCATTCTTCCCTTTTAAGAAGTATATCCAAGTCTTCCTTGAATAGTCATCAATAAATGTGAGATAGTATTCATATCCACTTAAACATGTGGAGGGCATTGGTCCACATACATCTGAATGGATCAATTCCAAAATGCTTTTGGTCTTTGTTTCACTCTTTGGAAATGGGTTCTTGATGTTCTTCCCTTTTGCACATCCTTTGCATGTGCCATCATGGTCAATCTTTAAGTCTAGTAGACCTACAACTACCTTGCTTACATGAGGTAGTGCCTTGTAGTTAATGCGAGCAAGTCTCCTATGCCATAGCTCATTTGGGCTAGTGACTTCATGTACAAGGGAAGCTTCTGGATGACCCTTGATCTTGTACAAACCTCCTTCATCTTCACCAATGACAATTGCATCCTTAATAGATTTACCTTTGGACCACATTAATACTTGTCCATCAATGAATGCAACTCTATAGCCTTTCTTGTCCAATGCTGAGATGGAAAGCAAGTTCTTCTTCAATCCTGGAACATACAAAACTTCCTTCATCTTCATGGGGGTTCCAGAATCAAGTTTGTAGTTTGCTTCACCAATTCCCTTGATGGGATATTGATAGTTATCTCCTAGAGATACCTTTTGTGGGGAGGCCTTTTCTTCAAGTTTTGATAGAGTCTTCTTTTGTCCAGTCATGTGCTTTGAAGCACCACTATCGATAACCCATGTTCCTTCTCCAGGTGTTATATATCCAGAGAGTGCAGAGAATAGAACATACTCTTCTGCATCTTCTTCTTCACTTCTTCTAGATCTTTTCTTGAAGAAGGTCCTTTCTTCATCTCCTTCTTCTCTTCTAGGTATTTTCTTGTGAGACCTTTCTTCCTCCTCAACTTCTTCTTCACTATCATCTTCTGCAAGATGTGCTTGATGTCTTTTGTGGTGAGTAGCCTTTTTCTTCTTCAGAGGACAGTCCTTAGCAATGTGTCCTATTTTGTGACAACTAAAACATTGGAATGAGGAGTAATCTCTTCTTTGATTAGATCCTCTTTTCTTTTGAAATCTTTGTGGAGGTTGAGACTCCTTGTGACTATCCTTCTTAAAGTAGGATTGATTCCTTCTTCTCTTGGTGTGGGTGGCCAAGGCTTGGTCATATTCCTTGAGCAATGCTTCTCTGTTGGCAACCCTGGCTTCCTCTTGAATGCAATCCTCCCAAACCACATCAAACTTCATACTTTCTTTTCTGGCACACATGGTTTGGATGAATGACTCCCAAGGTCTAGTGATACCATTTAGAGCAGTCATGACTAGTTCATCTTCATCAAGAGTATCTCCAATAGCATCTATTTGTTCTTTGAACTGAGAAACCCTTGAGAAATAGTCTTGAATAGATTCTCCTTTATTCATCTTGGTGTTCTTCAATTGAGCTCTCAGGTTCATCTTCCTGTTGATGTTCTTTCCCTCATACATTCTGGAGAGAGCATCATACATTTCCTTTTGGGTCTTCTTGGATTCCACTTGGGGAATCAAGTGGTCCTTAATAGAATCAGCAATGATTCTCTTTGCCCTAATCAAATCTTTCATGTACTTCTCTTTAGCTTCATCTTCTGTCGGTTCTGCAATCTCATCTTTGATATAATGGGCAAGATCATTCTCTTCAAGAATGAGACCAATTCTATATTTCCATGCTCGGAAATTCTCTATACCCTCTAGCTTGTCTTCAAGCTTAGTACTTGGGGTCATCTTGCCCAGGGGGTCACTAAAAATTGAAAATTCCAAAAATGAAAAACTGACCTTACCAGGAGATTGGCTTGACTGAGGCGAGGTGACTGATGTACTTACTTTCTGGAAACTTCAATTTTTCAGCCTCCAAACTTGACCAACTAATTTCGGATCTGCTATAGAATTTTGGTTCTGGTTTTCTGGTTTTATCACACTTTTGTCAAACTAGGGTTTGACTTTCTCGGTGTTCTACCCAACCAAAAAGTTCAATCTAGGGCTCAAAAGATTGGTTTTGAGAAGGGATATCCAACCATGTAATCAGAATTCAACAATACCAACTTTTTGCAGAAACCCTAATTTTCACCGGAGAGAGAGATAGAGATATTTTCACCTTGTGAAAGATGTCCTATTCAGGCTAGCTCTGATACCATGTTAAATTCTAGCATAAATGCACAAGCAAGATCTCTGAAAGAACCACAATCACAAGATAGACACAGATATACCCTGGGAAACCCTCATGGGGTAGAAAACCCAGCAAAGCTTTCCTCAATATAGATAATCAACCCAATACAAGATAGTAGACCACAACAAGAGCTCCTTCTCCTCCTATGCAGAACTCTCTCTCTCCTATGCGCACAATAGAAGTGTGAGAACAAGTGAGTTAGTGAGGAACAACCTCTTCTACTTATACTTGTTTTCCAACTGACTTTTTACCCTATGAGGCCGACTTGTCAAATTGAGTCTAATAACCTCCGATAAAATAACTTCGGGCTGATCCCCACATAGTAGATCTAATAACCCTAGTTCCCATAATCCAATGGAGGAATAAACATCTCCGGATATACAATAGAGTCTCGTCGGAGGAATAAAACATCTCCGGAATAATACAAATATAATATTCTTTGAAGTTACAATATTTCAACATCTTAAGAGGGGATTAAGAGGGGGGAAATGGTCACATGTGGGGAATCCACATGGCAATCTAAACCATACATATAAAAAGTGAGAGTTTGGTTGGAAAGGGGTTCATTCTATTATGCAGGGGAATGATTCATTCCTCCTCATCCTTTCCATCACCTGGGACTGTCATAGTTTTGCACCTGTGACAGAGGACCCGATATGCAATGATGACTTCCAACTTTCCATGTCATTAAGCTTGATAGACTGTTGCTTGAGAGGAACCTGGACTACATAGTGTGGCCTGGGGTCCCCATTCAGAGACTTCATGTTTGACATGTGCTGGAGAAATAGAAGGGAATTGGAGCCTCCCTAGGGATTGTTAGCTCAAATAAGGTGGATTTCTCCCGACGTTGTGCAAGTTGATGGGTAAGGGAAAATGAGGATTGGGACAATTGTGGAGGGGGATTCTACACCAGGGGGTTGCATGTATATTGGGCGGTGTAGATGGACATGAGTGTTGGGCTATGTAGAATTCTTGAGGAATAGATTTTCTCTTGTGGATTGATAGCCCCAGCTTGAGGGTGTACTTTCAAAGTAAGATATGGTTGGAAAGAGCCTACAGTTGGAAGGAATGTCCTTCACATGCAACTAGTTGGACAATTAAAATATAAGTGTCTTCATGTGTATAAAAATGCTATGAATTTATGTGTGTGTTTACATATTGATTATTACTATTTTTTAAATGACTAAATGCATGGAATGTGTGTTTGTTCATGATTGAATTGTTTGTAAATTATAATGTATGCATAAGAAAATTTGGGTGACCATGTATATTTATTTTCCGTTTTTAAATTAAATGAATTATGAAAAACGAATTTGGACATAAGTGGCAAATTCAGATATGTAATATGAGTAACCCATGGTCTCAATGGTTGAAAGAGACAACCAGTACATGACAGAGTGATATTAGAGTGAAGGTTTTCAACATTGGGATTGCATGGGCTGAAATTTGGATTTACAGGAAAAATCAAGGGTTGCACATGAAGTGTTTGAAGAAATGTGTGAGGAAATTTTGGTAAGATTTCATTTGTAAATCCTACAAATATTTAAATGGGGTGCCTAAATAACTAAAGGAAATATAATGGAGATGAATGGGGGCATACATCGATTCATAGCTAAAGAAAAATTTCAAAGTTTCAAAGTGGTTTGTATAATTGAGAGAAAAATTACAGTTTGCATGCTAATTGTTTGACAAAATGTTCCTATGAAATTTATGGTTTAAATTACCAAGATGTTATTATCAAATCAATATGGAAACTAATAATATAAAAAAATATGTAATGGATAGGTTCTGGTTTGAGAAACGTTTGGTATAGAACCAATACCATGGAATTACAGTTTTTTTAATTGACAGTTATGGTAAATGAAAAACAAATCTAGTCAAAGGAAAATCCAGGTGTAATTCGCTATTAGCCGAATCAAAATTTGTGTAGACAGTTGTTGGATAAAGTATATCAAGTGTAACTTTAGTTTTTTCCATATGATTATAAAAGTCGAATTTAAGTGTTTATGAACAATTCAAAAATTTTGAATTTCTGAAAATTTTCATGTGGCCCCACATTTTCCACGTAGATAAGTATGGCATGGACCATCCATGTGTAAAATGGTGACATGGACCAACCACATGGAAATCAATGGAAAATGGGCATCTTTCGAAGGAGTCTTGCCACGAACAACCCAGATTGATCAAGCAAGTTTCACCAGAGATCAACGACTCTAGATGGAGCTCAGGGGCCTAGAGTGGCCACGGGATAACAAGAAGGGGTGCCCCTGAAAACGAAACCACTACAGGTGATTGGTTTTCCCCATAATTTTTTTAAGGGCTCAAACACAGTTCCAAAACCACCATCAGGTTCCCCCAAAACTGCTCACTCACCCCTTTGAAACAACATGCTCGGTAAGAACATGTAAGCAACATGGGGACCAACTAAAATATGACATGTGTACATGGAGCCACTATGACATTTTGATGATGTCTTTTTGACATCATCCAACTTTTTCAAAAAAAGGGGGGAAAAATAGCACCATGAATTTACAAGAATGATTGAAAAATGGTAGCAGTTTCAACAGTTGTTTTCAAGTGAACAAAATTGAAAAACACAGTTGATCTTGAGTGCCAAATTGTGCGATATTAGAGGATTTATTAAAAAAAAACAAGGGTGTTTCATTCTTCTTATAAAAAATTAGGGTGTGAGGTAAAAGCAAATCGACCTTAGATTTAATATCCTTGGGAACCGCATCTTCTTATCCAAGTTTTGTAACACTCAGTATAGAAGGATTTAAAGTTCCTTAAAAAGAAAACAACAAGGATTATTTCATGTGAAGAAGATTGAGGGGAATTATTTGGATTCCCAGCCGAAAATCCTAAATTAGAATATAATTTGTTTTGTGAACTCTTTTGGAGGAATTAATTTTGGTTTAGGATTTAAGTTTTGATTGATTTTAAAGGGCTCCAATGTGAATTAAAGTGTGAAAAGGGGGGCATTTTAGACCTCTCAATTTTATCTGTGTATTGGAGAAAATTCACTATGGCTTGGGGTAGACCACAACAGACAGCTGACTACCAGAAATTAACTCAATTCTCAATGCTATGCTATATAAATGACAATGTTAATATAATGAAGAATATAACCAACCTCGATCCAAATGTTTGATGTAGATCCTCGTTGGAGATTTCAATCCATGCACTTGAATCTGCAAATTAGTCTTGACAGCCAATATACAACAAGTACATATAATATATAAACGACATTAACATCATTAATAGAAATGGTCCATGATATTATAAGTAAATGCAACCCAATGTATAATAAACAACATTCACAACATTAATGGACGAGAATATGAGTATTTCTATTAATAAACAAGAAGAAGTACAATGTCATACGACCTCTTGCCGGAAACCAATCTGAACCAAGATCTGGATCAATCCACTTGTTCCTCCACCACTTCAACCCTCCATGGAATGGCAAACTCAAACTATCATAGGAGTTTGGAAGGTGAACATAAGGGTTCACAACTACAAGGATCAATGAGTGTAGAATCAAGATAGGGCAAAAATCCACTAGAGTTCTCTTGCTCTTCTTTCTCCTCCCGTCCATAAGCCATATGTGCTCAATATATGGTCCTCTCAAAGGTAATTGAAAGGACACATCGATGCGTTTCTTGGGAATATGGAGGGTCAAAGGTCACCCAATAACCGCTTTTTGCGAGTAAAAAGTAATAAACTAGTGATTTTTACCATTTTACATGGTACCTGCGGGCTATAGTGATGCAACTCGTGGGTACACCCACTGTAATGATGCAGCTAGTGTACAAGGGAAAAAATAGGGAAAAATAGTGTCTGAAGGATATAAAGTGGATCTGAGTCAGTGAAATGGATCCTGCAGGCCAAAGAATGTTGATACTCACAAGGTGGAAAATTTCGTTGTAATAGATTCCCCCTAATGTGTGAGGTCAGAGACTGATGCTACGATGGCCAAAATACATTATAAATCTCAGAAGTGGAGTGATGGAGACACAAGTGGAAGGAGCAGCTCACTCGTCATAAGACAATAGTATCCCTAAATACATGTCGATATAGTACAACAATCTGATACAATGGCCATGAATAGGCAGTACATAATGAATACATGTCATAAGTGATCATAGCCATGATCCCTCTACAGTAAGATATGGTCTCCTGCTGAAAAGGAAATAGATGGTGCAAAATGGAGGTACAAACTGCTAATATCTGAGAGGTGATATATCAGATGTAAAGTCATAATCATAAGTAGCATATTGAATGCCACTATCGCCTGGGGTCTTCTACACAAGTATTCAACGGTGCAAGTCCCATCAAGTGAATAAAGGAGTTGGGATCGAACCTGATGTGACATCGTCTGATTACCGATCATTGATGTATACCGTTAACAGACGCGAGATAACCCACCAATAATGAAAATGGGTATCAAGGCACATAGCACAATCATCGAAGTGTGAATAGATGTGTTGAAGTCGAACACTAGGATGAATCCATTGATCAGAGGACATTGATGTATTCCCAAAACTGTCGATGGCAAGAGAACCTACCACTAATGACTGTAGGCCTCAAGGTACTCAACCGAACTCTAAGCCTCAAGTCCCGGAATAAATGGGTTGAATTCGACGGAACGAGACTCGCTGGAAGGAGGGCATTAAGGCATCCCCCATCAACCATCATGAGGTACCAGCTATGCTAAAATATTTGGAAGAGCTCAGGTGAAACAGACTCACTCAATAAGGATGGCCGACATGCAATAGTCAAGAGATATGAGGAGTGGCCGACTCTGGTTTCAGGACTTCCTTTGAACAAGAGCATGAGCAGATGGATAGACTCAGGCAGCATAGACTCGATATAGACTGTGTGATGCAGGAGGCACCACAAAGGAATCCATAATGACTGGAAGCTTAACCAATCGGTGGAGTAAACTGAGAAACAAGTACAACTCCTAAGGTCCAACTATAGTCCTGACTCATAATGTACGGAGTGGAATGAATGCTTTGTTCAAAGGCGACACAACAGCTTCCAACTAGAAGTAGTACCCATAATCCCGTCCGGCTTTTTGGAATATTTGATTTTTTTTGTCTTTTTCATATTTGGGGAAAGCTTGAAAAAGAATAAAATTGCTTATAGTACAAAAAATGAGGGAACGAGTGTCAAATAGCGAGCATACTAGTTCCACGCAGTGGAACATACCTATGATCAATGCAAGGAAGTGCATGCAGGATGTGGACACTTGGGGGAATGTTCCCTCAGGGTAAAGGGTCATCAAGCTGCGAAAGATAAATTAAGGCTCTGCTTGGCTCAGACAGTAAAGTGCTCAGGCACATGGCTAATAAGTGAGTAAGCGAGATCCGTCACATGGCTCAAATGGAAAGCAGGATAATGCAATGTAATCACAACTCGACATAAAAGGGAAGTCCTTTTTCGTAAAGTTAGTCTCCTCACCCGAAAAAGTGTAAAACAATGAGAGAAGAACTCTTCTAGTCATGTATGACTAGAGTATACATTTTTCGTAATTAATCTACAAAGATCTGGAAAAGGAGTAAACTTATACCTAAGTGGATGTCACTTCAAATCCTTTGACGAGTCTGAAATGACAAGTATACTTGGCAATCTTGTTTGATTTGAAAAAGTCTAACAAGGGCTTAAAAAAGACTTTATAAAAATCTTTTTCGTAAAGGTTTAACGAGCCCGAAAAAGTAAACTCGTGACCTTCTTAATGTTTTTAATGAGCTCAAAGGAGAGATGGAAGAATGCTCGTAATGGGGGCAGACGAGTGTCAGGGACATGCGAGACTAGTTCCAAGCATATGGAACAAAGCTATGCATAATGCAAGGAACATGAGCAAGATAAGGACACTCAAGGGGTGTCTGCGAATTCGGATAGTAATAGGTTCAAATGCATCATAACAATGGGGAGGCCTAAACCTATATGCAAGGTTCTGAATATTCCTGCCATGACCGAAGCAAATGTTGAAAAGGACCAGTAAACAAGTATAAGTCCAGCTAAGAATCTTGTCTCCAAGAAACATAAGTACCAAGATCATCTCTAAAACGTACGTAAAGAAAAATCTGATACAGGTCACTGTGGTAGAAAAATTTTCAACTTCACTATAATCACCCTCAGACATAATGCAGGGAGAGCTAACCACTGAAGTGCCATAGTACCAACACCCGAGGGACCAAAATGATCAACTTCGGAATGAAGAGCAAAGCTGAAGGACGTGGAGGAATCTGCAGTGGAAAATTCATCATCATGGGAGTTGGAAATTCTAGAAGTAGAATCGAACTCATCAGGATCACCGATTTGCGGATCTATAGGAGAGTCTACAGACTCATCACTAGGGAGATTAGACTTTAATGTCAGACCGGGGCTAGACAAAACTATGCCTAGATCAAAATCCAAATGCATGGCAGGTTGTACTATAGGCTCATCTCATTCAATAAGACCGAGGGTGGGAAGGGAAGGATATCTATGATAGAAATCCTCCCAAGGCTCGTCATTACCATGCATGGCCTCGATAAAAATTTCATCTGAAGGTAGAATACCATCGAGGCAATCATGTGAACAAGATGGGTCGACTACACACGTGGGCAGCATAACAGGGTCTTCTTCCCCTATCTGTGAAGAAGAGAGATCCGTCTCTAAAGTGGCTTGTTGAATATCCTGGTAAGCAAGATCAACTATAGACAGTGGCATAGACATCCCGACGTGCGTAATGTCTCTAGAAGTGGAAGTCGTGGATGGTAAATTCCATGGATCATTAAAATAGGAAGTCCGGAACAGCATATTATGCAAAGGAGGAGACGCATCATCGGAAATGGTTCAAATAAAATTCACAGGTGCAGGAAAATTATAATTTCCCATCAATGAAGGGTACATACCAACACCCATGTTCCCAGTTTCCGGTTGAGAATCAGTAACCTGCGGGACTATGGATCCCTTGGATGCTGTGGAAGGGGGATTAATGAAATCTAGCTGATCGATGGTCACAATCTTTCCTTCGTGTGGAAAGAAAATAACTATGAATACCGTAGACGCGACAGCTTTCATAGCATACATCCAATTCTAACCCAGTAAAAGATTGTAGTCGATGGGCGCATCAACCACCTCGACTTCAATAGGCACAGACTTACCTCCCAGGAAGACAACAAGGGAAGGGATAATTCCATGTGGTTTAAAAGACTGACCGTCAAATGCAGTGAGCGTGGTTCTAGACACGAGTAGAGGAGGAGAGCCAAGAGCTTTCCAACAAGTTAACTACATCACTGATGCGGAAGCACCTTCGTCAACCATAGTACATTTGACAAAATTCTGAAGGCACGCCACCTAGATTTGAAAATCCATGTGGTAAGGTAAGCGAGGTTGAACATCAGTAGTATCAAACTTGATAACACTGGGACTTCCCCCATACTGAACTCCTAATGCACTCACAAGGGCATGCTTTTGAGAAGGGCGGTCTTGCAAGACTTCAAGAACCGACATGGCACACGGGGTTTGGCCCAAATCTTCCACAATTGAGTAGTTATGGGCGGCTCGAGCATTAGGATTATGCGTAGAGCGCTTAAGAACACCTTTCGGTATCCGCAACATATTAGAGGGCTTCTCGATATGCAAGGAATTGTCAGGAGGAGGGGGAGGCTCACTCCCCATATTAGGTTGTGGTGCACCATAATCGCGTTGATGAGTGGCAACACTAACCTCCGATTGAACCATATTCACACATCCATAACCACCAATATTGGAAGAAGACGTTGTCGTCTCAGTAGGTCCATAACCAGTGGTGGGAGCATGCGAAGCCATGTTTTGATGATGAGGAAGGGGATCCTTTAACACAGTTGGACTCTGTGCCAAATGCTTCGATGCTTCTTCGATTCGAGGACATAAGTGAGTAAGATGGTCTTCCCCACAGAGCTTGCAAGGAAACTTCACCTTACGCCTAGGTTTACGGTCCTCACCAGTATTTCCGCCTTCCCGAGGAGGGTTGGCATTGTCCTTACGAGGGGTATTGCGATTTCTATTATTGTTATTCCCATTTTTTCCACCCCTACGATTTTTTCTCCCATTTTTCTTACCACCAGATTAACGGTTTCGTTGATTGCACATTGTGTACATCAGATGATGTGGTGGAAGTGGACAAGGTGTGAACCTGTCCGGGAGTAGACTGGTTTAGCGACAAATTTTGCATTTCATTAGCCACAAAATCTACAGGGCGAGTACTTGCGTATCCCACGATGCCATCGGCATGTGGTCCAAGAACTGACTTGGGATCATGGCGTGTTCGCGGTGCGTCAGGAATAATGTCATACAAAATTCCAGACTGAGAGTATAGTAGGTCTAACTGCTGGACTTTCAAGATGGCTTGTTCCTCAGTCACAATGTCGGACATCGAAACATCCTTATCAATGTATGGGACTAGAGACTTGAGGAACCATTCCAACAGAAAATCTGGAGGAATGTTGGATTTCACTAACCTCTTCCCCCGTCGCCACTCTTGAACGTGGTCAGAAATATGTGTGTCCTTATTCTAACGGAAGGCAGACAAAAGTTCAGTACCAGTATCATAGCGAACCGGTAACTGGAAATGATCCAAGAAAACCAAAGCGATCTCATTGAATCCCCTATAGGTGTTCCCAGGCAACTCAACATACCACTTCGCAGCTGCCCCCGTGAGGGTGCGTTGAAATAGTCGTAATCTAACGGAATCGTGATTCAACGAGTTGGAGGAGCACCAAAGGTAAAACAAGGTGACATGATCACTTGGGTCCTCACCACCTTTCCCCTCAAACTTAGGAATGTCCGAAGGGAGCTTGGTAGGTATCGGGGGCCAATTGGGGTCGTGACACACTGGATCATTTGTGAGCTTCGAAAAATCCGGGAGATTCAAACGTGCAAGGAACAGGAGCTGCGGCTGGAAAACTTGATTATAAGCTCCCATAAAAGGTTGGTTGAATGGAACCAAATTATAAGGTGGACCAAAAGCTTGACCATGAGCATTAAACTGCTGATAATGAGGACCTGACGGACCATAAGCTTGACCATGGCCATAAGGTTGATAACCTCCTCCGACCTAACCCGTATGAGAGTAAGCAGGTATATAGGTATTTTGGGCACCATATTGAGGTGGGTTGTACCGGTGGCCAGCACCGACTGTGTTGTAGTAAGGGTTGCCACCATAAGCATGGGGCATATATGTACTATTCACAGCGGAAACTGAGTTGTAATGACCATAATGGTGAGGTATGTTCCCACCCCCAGCATTAGGATTAGCATGAGCAGTTGTGTGGTGATCATAAGCATGAGAAGTATTCCCAACCCCAACGTTGGTGTTACTAGTAGCAGGAATGGTGGCGTTATGACCATGAGGATAAGATATATTCCCACCTCCTACATTAGTATTACTAGTAGTGGTGGTGGATGCAAAAGTGTGCGGTATATGTCCACTCCCGTGGTTAAGAGGAGCATTAACATTCGTGAAAGTGATCTTGGGTTGACGGGTAGCGATATGTGTGTTAGGTGGTGGATGGAAAGTTGTGTTTCGAACAGTGTTCCTATTAGGTTGGATAGCCCTAGGAGGCAATCGTCCCCCAACATTAACATTGTTAGGAGGAACGCAACCGATCTCCATACTATGTGTGTGAGTGACAACGTGGTGCCCCCGGCAAGGGTATTGCCCCCAATGGGTGCAGTGTTGCTAACACCATGAATGGTGCCAGCATGGCTACCAAAAGTAGTGGAAGGATCAACTATGGTGTAATCCAGCATACCATATGAGAATGTTATAGGGTTGACCGTAAGGCTTGAATCATCATGGACCTCTGGCATCCCATATAAATAATTATGTGGAAACGAAGGATCGAACAGGTCATCCTTGGGTGGGTCTGGACCAAACAAACTAGGTTGGGTCTCAAGTGGATCACCTCCCCACGCCTCACGAGGAGTAGGGATTTCTGAAGTGTGCTCAACTCTACCCGATGGAGTCGTAGGGATTTCTCTCGTGTCAGAGTGTGCAGCGGTCATGACGTCTAGGACGTAAGTTTCGTAAGAATATGAAGACTCGGAGGGAGCCCGCCGACGTCCCTTAACAACGTGACGTGAAAGTTTGGTAGGCTACAAACCAACCAACCAATGGGATCGTCGGAGAGTAGGACTCCACGCCACGATATCTCCAAAGAGAATATAAAATCAAAACGTCCCCTAAAGGCCAACTATCAATCAAAAACAGTAAATCAAAAGCACACACCTAGAGAAACTACAACCAAGAGCAGACAAACAGAGTGGCTAATTGAGCTCCCGACACTAGAGCCGGTATGTCTCACCTAGGAGAGGCTTGAGACTCCCAAACTATAGCCGGAGGTAACAGAATCAGTTATAGAGACACCCAGGCTTCACTGCGTGCAAAGGGCCGTAACCCTCGGCAACAAACAACTATGATGTCCAATCCCTATCTGACTCAGGACACAAACAGCATAACCACTGCAAGTACCCTATGCGATACCTAGGTAAGGAAACTATGGTCACCGCAATATAACCAATGCTCAGCGGGATAGTCGCAGGTGGGATCCGTCGTATGGGCAGGGTAGATGAGCCCGAAACTCAATGAGGGTCAAATCGCCCAAGAGTCCCCAGATACGAACAAATCCTGGAAATATCTCCCACGTTCAGCCGGTATCAAAGGGATATCTCCTCAACCAACCTCTCGTGACCTCGTGCTTAACTCTGGTTTGAGTAGAGCTTCCTGAGAACACCAATATATACCATGGATTCCTCCAATCCCTGGTCAGACACCTAATGTTTCGTCTAGTAGTCTTGGATTATTAACTCACAATGATCTATTCCAAGACTCTAAACCTATGCTAGTTGGTGTACCCTATAAATAAAATCAGTCTAATCAATTTTAAGATTAAGCGTTAATTTTAGTGGTTGTGGTTACTCAAGGGATATGGTCGTGAAACTAGTGATGTGTATGACTCAATAGTATGAAAAATCGTCAAATCCTAGACTCGTCTATCCAATAAAACAATGTCACTAACATGCAAAATCAACCCAACGGTTTCGAAATAAAAATGCAATCTTTTATATTTTCGATGCACAAGCAGAACCTAAATGAAAGCAGCAAGCACACAATGCAAGATGCAGTACATAAAAGCAAAAACTTTTTTTTTGTATTTTCTCTTATAAGCAAAAGGAAAATGCAAAACTATATGTTTTTTTTTTTGTATTTTTCAATATAAGGAAATGAAAAATGCAAGCAAACTCCTACTATCTAGTCATTGATATGCCAAGGAGATCACTAAGACAACCAGGAAGATACCAAACAGTAAGACTCAGCCAAAGAAATGAGCTCAAAAGGAAAAAACCAACAAGGCTAAATCCAAAGATGGGTAAAAAACCAACAAGGCTCAACCAAGAGAAAAGAAGAGTTCTGGTCACAACCAAGGCATGGAATAGTCAAAAAACAGGCCAACAAAGACTTAGGATCATCCAAAGCCAACCCACCAACAACCAAAATTCATAAATCAACCAAAGCCGTAGTTGTACGCTATTGTCGAAGGAAAACCTGCGGGTACCCACGAGCAGTAGAGTAAACAGAGGCAGGTGTACGCGGGCAGAGCAAAGATATCCCATAGGTAAGGAAAGGAAAATGGGAAAATAAAGAGCCCAATGGCTCAGAAAAAGCAAGTTTTCTATAGTGTATCTCAACGGCCAATCAGTGACACAGAGCTTCGACAAACAGCAACCCTAATTAAGGACTGATGCTCAAAAATCCCCAAACATGGATGTTTTTCCCAGTGGAGTCGCCATTTCTGTATTGGAGAAAACTCACTATGGCTTGGGGTAGACCACAACTGACAGCTTACTACCAGAAATTAACTCAATTCTCAATGCTATGCTATATAAATGACAATGCTAAGATAATGAAGAATATTATAACCAACCCCAGTCCAAACGTTTGATGTAGATCCCCGTTGGAGCTTTCAATCCGTGCACTTGAATCTGCAAATTAGTCTTGATAGCCAATATACAACAAGTACATATAATATATAAACGACATTAACATCATCAATATCAATGGTCCATGATATTATAAGTAAATGCAACCCAATGTATAATAAACAACATTCACAACATTAATGGACGAGAATATGAGTATTTCTATTAATAAACAAGAAGAAGTACAATGTGATACGACCTCTTGTCGGCAACCAATCTGAACCAAGATTTGGATCAATCCACTTGTGCCTCCACCACTTCAATCCTCCATGGAATGGCAAACTCAAACTATGATAGGAGTTTGGAAGGTGAACATAAGGGTTCACAACTACAACGATCAATGAGTGTAGACTCAAGATAGGGAAAAAATCCACTAGAGTTCTCTTGCTCTTATTTCTCCTCCCGTCCATAAGCCATATGTGCTCAATACATAGTCCTCTCAAAGGTAAGTGAAAGGACACATTGAGGCGTTTCTTGGGCAGATGGAGGGTCAAAGGTCACCCAATAACCACTTTTTGGGAGTAGAAAGTAATAAACTAGTGATTTTTACCATTTTACATGCTACCCGCGGGCTATAGTGATGCAACTCGCAGGTACACCCACTGTAATGATGAAGCTAGCGTACAGGGGAAAAAATAGGGAAAAATAGTGTCTGAAGGATATAAAGTGCATCTGAGTCAATGAAATGGATCTTGCAGGCCAAAGAATGCTGATACTCACAAGGTGGAAAATTCTGTTGTAACAATCTGGTTCATCAAGATTGCTTTATGGGGGCAAGATGAAGAGCATACTCAAATTGAGAGGAATATTTAGGTCATTTTATGCGTGATTAAAGTGGTAAAACACATGTGTGATGGAATACTTCAAATAAACTTGCAAGTGACTAGTAATAAAATAAAGACAAGAGATGTGAACATTTATGGGTTCTACTATTTCTACATTATTTTCCCATGTGTGATTGGATAATTGAAAGTACTAATTCAACACAAAATGTGAAAAGCTAGTTATTTAACTCTCTTAGTCCTTTCTAAGTCACCGAGATAAAGAGCTTATTAGGATGAAGGAGGGATTTTCGGTCCCTTTTTTGTGCAAAGAGTGGACTGAAATAGATTACTTTGAACAAGGAATATGGAAGAAGCAAGTTCTTAAAATTAATGTAATTTTATTTAAATTATCTAGTGTAATGATTCCTTTTACCCCTGGAAGAAATATAGAAATGTGTAATCTACTATAGTGTAGGGTAGAATTTTTTTAGTAATCTTAAATACCAAATCCTATAAATAAGGTCACCTAATGATTCCCCCCCCCCACTTAAACTAGGTGTTATAATGATTGACAAAGAAAAAATAGGTTATTCGGTTTTTTGTTAATTCCTTAGAAATTATGAGTATTCATGTGGACTACATAGAAGACTAGAAAATTGAATTTCACTACAATCCCAATGGTCAAAGTGCATGCAATCAAGTGACTATGCAGGGTATAGGTTACAATGTTCACATTGTAAAGTGGCATGATAGTAAAGCATGAAAGGTCAGGCGACAGTGCATTTGTTGAAGGAAAAATGCATGAGTGCGTACATAATAGATGTTGGGTACTATGCAGGGAGAAAAATAGAAGGAAAGTAACCTTCATCCTACAAAAATTACTAGTTAGAGGTATGATTGGAAAGATATTGATCCTACAACATACACAAAATTATTAGAAAGCAGGTAGACAACCTATAGATGAGAAATGAGTAAAAAACGCAAAGTGGAGTTGCCAATTTTGTTGTGGGAAAAATTTCTCAATGGTGAGCAAAATTTCCTTTCTTTGTAGGTTGCACACAAGACAACATATCATGAGTGGGTTAGTGTGACAAATAGTAGTTTATTGAATCAAACAAACAAATAAAAATAGGCATAGGAGCTACTTCAATAACTAAAAATACTAAAATGAAATGAAAACAAACACAAAAGATAAGCTTCAACCAAATTGCCTATGTCCAATGGAAAAACATGTATATAATGGTATCACCTTAGGAATGTAGCGTACAAGATGGAAATCAACACTCCCTTTGGGAAGGGTATTTGAATCTCTCTAATTGTTCTCAAACAAACTTGGGAATGATAAATGAAAACACTTGCTTCTTAGGGGAAGACATCATGCACGCATGTAAGCTTATGAATTGCAAGAGAGTGTGAGGAAGAGAGATCTTCTAATGTAATTATTGCAGCATAACCTTTATATATTTTCCTCTTGTGGACTACTGGCCCGTGGATTCCTTTTATAGCCAAAATGGAGGTCTTCAAATAATTAGTTGATAATGTGAATGCTCATGTTCATTAAGTGGTTTCCAAGAACAAGAATGGAGATAATAAATGCATAAGTACTCAGTAGATGAAGCCAATTCAAACCTCTTGGTGCCCAAATGCAATTGGGGATTTTTAATGGACTATGGACTTTATGAGTCCAATTTTTTACACAGTTGTGCTAGTTTCTAGGATTTTACCACATAATGTTGCTCACGTCACAACATTGCTAGCTCAATCGAGCTATTAAAATTTTTATTTTGCATTGATTTGTCCATTCAACATGTTGATTATTGATAAAAGGAATATTTGCTGGCCACATAATGTGTGTTGATGGTGTCTTTTAGTAACAGGTGTGTGAAATTTAGGCTATAACAGTGATGCAAATGTGAGTATGATGATCAAGGTAGATCATTGTGGTAATCTTAGTGTCGCTTATCCAAGCACCATAACTAGTTTGACTGCAACTCTACAAAATTTGGAGACAACCAAGAAAACAATCCCTATAACTCGAAACATTAATGTTACTCCATTGTTAGAGGAGAAACCTATATATGTGACAAATCAACAATTGTTGTATGCTAATAAATAAGGTGGAGGAAACAAATGGCTTCAAACTATTGTTAGAGTCTATACAGAACAGACTCTAACCACACAGGGAACAAGAGAAGTTGGTCCTAATATTATTATTCTTTCCTTTCTTATGTGGGTTGTTGTGACCACTATTTTGGTTCTTGTTTTCAGCATTTCCCCCTACCTTTGAGTTTGGTTTTTGTACTTGTTCTTCCCTTTATTATTTCCCTAATTTTGTGTATTAGGGTGTTCCTTGCATTCTACTATTCAAATGCTTGAACTTGTTGGGCGGTAGAATGTTGAACAATGTTGACCCTTGCATGTGTTGTAAGGTGGGAACCAACTAACATGTTAGGGGGAGGACCAAGGAATGAGAAATAAGGGTTGAGAGGGGGACTAATATGCAGGGTTTGGGGGACCCGTATGGAGTAGGATTTCAAGCTACATTATAGATGTGAGGAGAGGGTGAGAAATGATTGTTTGCACACTAAAAGGTTGAACAACATTTACCCTTGCATGTATTATAAGGTGGCAACCAACTGACATGGTTGGCAGAGAAAATTTGAAGAACTCCCCCTAAATTTATATGTATAGTAAATGAGTGAATCCCCATGATACATGGGAAAGTGTGAAGGCTATTTTATCAATAATATAATATGTATATATAATTTGTTGGTGAATCTTTCATGGAATTATAAAAAAAATTAAAATCTAGGTGAATCTTTCACAAAACTATAAAATCTTGTAAAATCATGGTGAATCTCACACAAAATTATAAAACCTTGTAAAATTTTGGCGAATCTTTTACGGAATTAGAAAATATTGGCAAATCTTTCATCAAACTATAAAAATTTGTAAAGTATTGGAAAATTGGTTGAAATTTGAATTAATAAAATTTCCTAGATGATTTTGTTTTCAATTGATATTTTCCATGTACTCTTGCACTAGAACACCTTGTAAACAAAATCCAAGCTCATTTGTTGACTTTACTTATTACAACTACTTGTATGCTACTAAGTTCAAACCTATTTGGAGATCAAATGTAGAGATGATTTCATAAATGTTTGCAATATACAATTGAGCACTTGATCAAAGTGTGAAACTCATTTAGTCTACTACACTCATTGTACAATCAATTTTCACAAATTATGTGGGACCTAACCATTCCCCTCAATCTAAAAATATATCTATAATAAAACTAGTTGTTTGAAGCACAACCTAAAATAGAAGGCTTGACAATATCTACCCTAATGCTCTAAAAAAATTCAATGGATGGTTGCATTGCATCCTATCAAGGCTTCAACACAACCTAAAAAATATTTTGTTAAAACATTTTTTGGGTTCCTGTCCTTCTTTGTTACATTGTTTTTTGAATTCAAGTCCCCTTTTCTATTTGTGTTTTGATGTAATTCATCAAGTTGCTATCAATTTTATTAGTTAGAATGAAGAAATCCACTCTTGACATCTTTATACTTGAAATTAATCTAAGCAAAAAATATTTCAAAAGAGTGTCGATATGCTATCAGTTCTTTTAAAAAACATCCTATTGGTACTGTTGTCACCTAAACTATAGTTACCCCTATGGATGTATCCACTCATGGATGGAAATAGGGAAGGGAAACTCAAAAGGTGAAACCACGATCACCTCAACCTCCAATAGATGGTTGTCATGCCAGTCGAGGCAACCTTCACTTTATGTTATCTAGCCCAGACAACAAAGGGGGAGACCCGATCTACTCCCGACAGGAGAGATCAAAACCAAGACACCAAATCAAGTTAATTCTAAGTGAAGTAAGGTGTATGGTTTATCCTAGACCTTAGGATGAAGTCACAATACAAGTGAGGGGTTGAATGAGTATAGCTTTGGTTCATTGTTGATGTGAGAGTGACTTATAATATTTGAAATGAGATCCAGGATTAGAGTACTAGTCAATTGTGAGAAAATCCATTGCCTTGGGAACCGTGTCCAATGCAGGGTAGTTTAGGGGTTGAATTGGGGCTAACTAGTACAAGTGACAAGCTTGATCATGAAGCATGATGGCATCAAAGGGTTTAGTTTACCACACAAGGGTCAAACCACAAGTTAATCCAACAATCTATGAAAGTCGAATTGACTTGGAGAGAGACCAGTGCCTTGGGAATTGGGATAATGGAGTCAAAGTAAAGTTAACTTGTGGTTAAGGACTCCTATTGCATGATACAAGTGGGTAATCAAAGTCTTGATGGATGAATAGGTCTATATTTAGGTTTGACCTAAGTGGACCACAATCCCTTAAAATAAGGAATGTTATCCCCAAGGCAAGATTTGACAAAGTGACCTACTAGACCTAGGTTTTGAATTATTCCCGTTCCAAATCCATAAAAATCTCAAGTACCCATGTCCTGGAAGTGGACAAACTTCCTTCTCCAAGGTGGTGCGACTTTGCCCAAGGAGGCCTAAAGTGGGATAAGTGGGGTCAAGACATGTCCGATAACATCCAAACTTTAGATACGGGTAGGTTAATCAAGTAGGAGTGTGGATCTACAATTTCAAGGCAATCCGATGGCTAGTTCTTACTAGATCTGAGTTTGAAGATACCAAGTGGTCCAAAATGGGGATTAAATCCCTTAAAATGTGGAATGGGGCCCACAAGGTAGAAATCAAAAAAGTGACAATCTGGGGGTAGGTTATTGGATGTGTAGATCACGAATCAAGTGGAATCTCAACTACCCACGTACTAGATCTAGGTCAACCCACCCAAACTAGGAAGTGCGCCCTTGCTTGGAGAAGGCTAAATTCCTTGGGAAGAGGGTCAAATGGAGGCCAATCCTCACCAAACAATAGATCCGGGATGTCGTGGATACTATAGAGGTGGGTTTTAAATATCTTACCCAAAAATCCACTAGATCTTAGTAGATCTGAAAAAATGTAAAAAATGGGGGTTTTGATTAATTAGGGTTTTAAATGTTTTAGACAAGTGGATAGATCATGGAGATAGAAATTACCTTGAGATCATACCTGAGTGATGTGAATGAGATACCTTAATGTTGAGGAAGATTCCCGCAGAGATCAAATGAGAAATTGTTGAATTTGCTTGCCAAATTGATGCCCTAGCCCACAAGTGCGCCCTCCTCTACCTGTCAATCCAAGGAAAATCGATTTCAATCAGAGAGGTCAAGTATGGAGGAAATACAAGTAAAATGCAATGATAACATAGAATAGAAGGTCCTGGGACAGTAATACTCCTTGTTACCAACGAAGAGATCCAAAGAAGAAGTAGGGAGAGTCCTCCCCTACCAATACTTCCTCCTCAAAGCAAATCGGCCTCCACCTGTAGATGCAAAATATGTGGTACAAAAGATATGGAAAGCAAGATCTCCAATAACTCAGTGCAAAGGAAGAACCAACGAACGAACACCAAAAACATTCACCACAACACTGGAGATAGATGCAATAATAATTTTCTATTCCAATAATCCAGAGCCACCAGTCCCCTTTACAATGAGAGGCTCTCTCCTTTAAATAGGAAGGAGAGGCACCAAAACCCTAACCACTTTTTGAATGAGTGGCTAAGATTAAAAGATACAAATGTCTAATCAATGGTTGAGATGAGCTCAACAATAAAATACATGGATCACTAATAAAATATTATATGAGTGGACCAAATCGCCCTAGAAGAGGGGAATCCCACCAAATCATGATGACAAAATATAATGAGGGGCTTATGGTGGGTCCAAGGGGTAATTTTATCCCTCCTTGGTCAATCCCCATAGCACAATAATCATAAAATAATCACCCATGTACCAAATCGTGCCTCCATAGTCAAATCATAGGCCTCAAAAAGACCTCAGAAATCCTCAGAAAGTGCCATAAGTGATGGATGCGGGCCCCGATGAAGCTGAAACTGCTGGAGAAGGTGTGGAGGACCCCGATCTATCATCACTGATCATCCCATGCCATAACATTTCCTTAGTAGCCCAAATCGATTTCCTCAATAGCCATTTCTACCAATCCTGAAATGCCTCGGGAAGCGTGAAACTGCCCCAAACTGCCTCCTGGAGTGCCTGCGCTGTCAAGGTGAGGGCACCAGTGTGTCCGGGAGGGGGTTTCTATGGTAGAAACAAGTGGCTGGACCACCCCCTCCAAGCACAGCGCCCTAGGTCAACCGGATAAAAATCATATCTGCTCTGACAGGGCCTCCGACAGACCAAAACTGCACTGGGATAGCCTACTGAGGCTCAATCATCACTGTAAGTGCCCGGAACTGAACACAAACTGTCTCATTGGACTTAGAAGGTCCAAATTCATCCAAGATGTGTAATCATACACCATATGAGTCTCTGCATAATCAAAATATATATCCAATATACCGGAACAGGGCCAATAATAATAATCTGTAAATGACCAAACACTGCTGTAAACCAAGAATCATCATCATAACCCTGTAGCTGCTGCATAGAATCATCTTGTATGTATACATAGACCATATATCATCTATCCATGTCATCATAAGTTCCAACCATCTCATGTCCTCTGGTTGACCATGGTCAGACTAGGCCTCACCAAGTCAACATGACCCAATATAACTCAGACCATCATCATAAGCTGCTGCAAAGTGTCCAAGGTTAATGCATGCTCTACAACTTATTCAAATAACAATTATAGCACAAATTAATCATTACTGGCGATCTAAATCCAAATATATGATGTCATTAATTATTATTATTACTCAGACTAGACTTTCAAGATCATACTCACTTCATAGCTGTGATCAATTTGCTAGTGAAGGGTGAAGGCTAAAATAACTGGTTAGGCTAAGGGATGACTTGACTGACTTAACTTTGTGACACTTTGGCAAAGGGAAACGGAATACACACCATAGTATATACTGAATGAGCAATAACACAGGGAATGGCAGTGTCTCACAAATGGATGAGTTGTTCAAAGAGGGTTTATTCACCTTCACAAATGCGCACAATCCATAATACAAATAAGGCCAGCAATTGTTTAGATATAGCATTTAACTTCCATTTCTTTTGGGGCCTGAAGTTTCCATAGCCTTGATCTATGTGTGTTTATAAACACATTGCATAGATTTACATTTATTTTAGGCTTTCTGCTGCAGGTGTGTTTTTAAGGCACTTGTTTACCTGAGCACTTCTAGGTGTGTCATGGACAGCTTGTTTACCTAGGTATTTATTTTTCAAAAGATATAACATTTTATTTTCATAGCCATTTTCATTTGGCATGCCTTTCATTCATGTGTGTTTAGAAACACATTGCATGAATGGGCTTTTCATACAAGATATAGCATTTCATTTTTCCAGATTTCGTATTCATGGCAGCACTAAAGGTTTCAGGTTTAGCCAACACAACTTTAGTGACTAGGGGGAATCCACAAGGAACTCCAACTCACCATAGGCAAGTTTTGTGACCAACTCAGAGCCGAGACACAATAAACAGGGAAGCTCATCCAATATAGAGGCTACAGTGGGGAAAAGATCCTCCATGTCACTAGTCAAGTAGTAAGTCAGGGTGATAAACTAAAAGGTAGGCCATGGATGGATGAAGACAATGAATAATGGAGCCGACACTAGCAAGCCAAGGTATGGTTGAATGATCACCTCTATTCTCCCTAAGGAGGGTAAAACCAATGAGTATGAATAGTGAACTTCTAAGTCTGAGTAGGGACAATATAATATATATAATAAGATCAACCATGTCCACATATCTATATGATCGCCAGATCATGACACTAAGTGCTAAGACATGCTATAAGAATAAGTATAAAAGCAATATAACCATAACACAATGATATACCTGCTGAGTCATATACCTGAATGCTCATCAGCCTGTACCATCATCTGTCCTCTGAAACTCTTGCTGTAACTCTGGGCACTACTAACTGCTCTGTACCAATGGTATAATGGCTACATCGGTCATCTCTCTAAGTGTCCTGAGACTCAGTCATGGCATGGGGAATACATACTGTTATCCACAATCTGATAGTGAACCAATGTAGATGCTCATCTCAGCATCTCAAATGTAAGGGAACTAGTTGAATAGTGTACTGGCATCAGAAAAATAATGTATGGTAGCCCGGCTACTATATATGTGATAACAGGTACTTCTCAAAAAGATATTATCGGAGCTTTTCAAAGATATTATTTTGGTGCTTTTTAAAAATATTACTTTTGAAGTTTTGGATCAACACCGACAATATGAGTATTCAAAATAAATTTATTAAGATTGTTTCACAATATTAATAAAATAATCGTTTAATGGATGTTGCGTTAGTTTTTTTCAATCAAATGTGGGCCCCATTTAAAGCATGTCGATGAAATTTCGGGGTTCCAACAAAACTCTTCGGTAGATATCTTGAAGGTTTGAATTGCACTTTGAATCTTTCCCTGATTATTTTTTGAAACTTTCATTGATATTCATAATTCATCCATATCTTTCATGTGTGCCGATATTTTTAGAATTCACTCCTATAGCAATCACCCTGCATCTATTTCATAAACCTATTAGTACTCGATAATCAAATAGAATTATTTGTGAATTAGACTAAGAGAGCACATTATTTTACTGGTAAGCTAGTTAACAACAGCGAGATAAGGTTTCAGAGGAATTTGATTCACATAAAAACTGTTCTTCTCCCCTCCTTTTAAGTTTCCATAGTCATGTGACCAAGTTTTGCATTTGGAATGAAAGGTACAAATAGAGTCCATATGATTTCTTCAAAAATAGGTATGTTTTCTAACTTCTCTTTTGATCTTTAGAATTCGAATTGGGAGAAATTGAAAAGGTCAATTATTGTTGTTAATTATCATTTATGTTCTTCAAAATTCGAACTGGAATTCAACATTAAGTTACTTATCTAATTGTTATTCTATTTGACTTAGGATTTATCCTTTGTTGAAATGCCACCCTGAATCCTTATCCCAATTCCAAAAGGAAACTCATTGAAGTTTCAAATACAATACAAGAAGAAATTGCTCAAAAAAGCACCCCTAGGATGAAAATCAATAGACCAGAAATTGGAACTTTAAAACCTGATTTTAGAGATACAAAGGCTATAGTTGGAAATCGGGTTGATTTCCCTTCTTGGGGAGAAATTTTTCGAAGAATCAAGGATTAAGCTTACCCCGAAGTGGCACCTCCTAGTGATCCTTCTCTAAGGGATGTAGATGATGTAGTTTTTGTCGACATCAGGGATACACATCTTCACAATGTGGCTATGAGGACCCTTGCCCTACCTTGTTCTGATTTTATTCAATGGATCATACAACATACTAGATTAGAAACTAGGAAAATCCATAATGATGAAGTTCAATGTATAGCATATTTCCAAACAACGGGACTTGAAATATATTATAAATAACATTAGCCAAATATGTTCTTGACTAGTGATTTTATTGAGCAATTCCATAAGTTAAATGACACCAAGAATGTTATGACCAACTGGTGGGTGAAGAGCAAAAGATTTCAAACCAAGAATGATGGCATTTATCCTACAATAAATATTTAGACTCCTTACTTATATTCCATGGCCTCTGTATGAAGACTATATGGCTAACCAATTTGTGTTGTTTTTAGAGATGCATGGGTTCCTTTAGTTCATTATGTTGTTACCACAAGGATTATTTTCAATTGGACTGGGATATTATCTCTTACTTTGCATAAGGAAATTGAAAAGGCACAAAAGGAAGATGTTGAGGGGTTTCCAGCTTTTTATATGTATTCATATCTTTTGGATATCATATGTTCCAATCATCCCTTTCCTCAGCTTGGATGTAGTTCAAACACTTTTTACAGTCCAATTCATGTGTATTGCTAGATGTTATGGGAGAAGAAATACAAGAGGAATTATTCTCTAATTATTTATTATTTATTTGCTCCCCTACTCAAGATACTTTTCAATAGAGAATGTCCAAGAATATTGTCACCAAAAGAAAAGGTTGTAATACAAATTAAAGACTATACATAAATCGGTATTTATGGAGTAATTGCCCCTCCTCATATTTTTCCAAAACATGTGTTAGATATAATATTTATATCAGAAATTGCTTATCATCCCACCTTACATGGAACCAATGCTACCTTGAAAAAAGAAAAGAAGAATTTGTTAATTCTTTAACTCATTTACATTGGACATTTTGGCATCAAAAGTTTCAAAAGATCCAAGGAGAAAGACCAAGTGATGCTTGAGCCTTGTAGGTTCCCTCAGGTCCAATTCAGGAGGAATGACCCACATGGTTTAGTGATCAAACATTGCAGCCAAGTTGGTTTTATTTGTATTTATGCTCATGAAGAATGGAATATTCAAAAACCCTTAGAAAATGCTAACTCTTAAGGTCAAGTGCTACTTGAAAGAATAATCCATGCTCAATAGATAGTCAATCTTCTAGTGGGAAAAGTGGAGAAACAAAAGAACAATAGAGACTAAGGAAAGAGAAGCTACAAGCTTTGAAAGAAGAAATTGGAAGAAAGATAAAATAACAACAAGATTGTATAAATCAAAAGATCAAGGAGGAACAAGACATAATCAGGATAGAAATAGAATCCAAAGAGAAGGAATCCAGAGTGATCTGTAAACCAATGTGGATATTCCACTTGAACAGTTCATCACAATGGATCTTACAACTTAATTCTTGTTTTATTAGTTTTTTTTATTGAATGCCAAATAATTGGAACTTAAAAAAGAATAACTAGAGCAAATAAGTACACAATCCACACAATAACACAAGGCATACCTTGGGAAAACCCACTATGGGGAAAAAACCAACCACAAATGAGGATTATGCCTTGCTCTTTAAGTCAAATAGAAAATACAAATGAAATGGTGCTATGTATGGAGTTACATATGAATTTGTGGCTAGAATGGCTACTATGGGATCTCCTATCTCCTCGGTTATGCTCTAACATCCACTCCCGTGTTATTTCTTGACTATGGAATAATACAATACATCAAAAGAATGGATCCCCCTTCTCTTCTAGCGACCCAGTATTTAACATAGCTCAATAGTCGTCTAGGGTTAGGTTTAGGTTTTATGCATGCCCCAACTCCTAGTTAGGGTTAGGGTTTTGTTCCTTCTAGAATTTTCTTGAAGGTCCACACTTGGCTAGCTCCACATGTGTGAGAAATGAGAGCTGACATGGAATCCACTCGATGCCATGGTGGTCAACTTGCAAAAGGAAAAACTTTTGCATCCGGACTCTGTTTGATGTGATTTTTGGACTATTGAAAAGGTATCAGAGTGTATAATCATGTGAAGGGGCATTGCACAATAAAATGAACTTTTGACCCCAAAAAACATCGTTTAGACCCTCAAACAGGCCCCAGAAGGTTCTAGACCCCTAATCTGCAAAATGAGACTTGCCCATAAAATGGGCCCTATAAGCCAATTCACCCAATCTTCTAACCGCAAAATCTACAAGTAGGTGACTATTAGGAACCCGTGTCAACCCTTCTCTTTACTTTCTTAGTATATTGTTGTTGGACGCATATGCTTTGTAAGTCGTCCCGTAGTATTTGTTGATCCATAGTTTCTATTAGCCCATGGTATTGACCCATAGTATTGGACGCATATGCTTTGTAAGTCGCTCCATAGTATTATATGTCCCATGGTATTGACCCATAGTATTGGGCATAGACTTAGTATATAAGTGTGTGTTGAGGCCAAGGAAGGTACCGTGAAGTTATTTGTATTGAGCTTGCTCAAAGGAGGTTGCCCCCTCGAAGTGGCCTGTGATCAATAAAACGATTCTGAGTTCTGTTATTTATGTTATCTCGTGTATTCTCATTAATTAATCGTTGCAGGTTCTTCACATCTGGTATCAGAGCACTTTCTTGGGCTTGTTGGGTGAAATTTCTGCCAAATTATTTTTTCGCATCTGTTGCAGGTTCGGATCTGGGAATAATCCTTATCCGCTTAATTGTGGGAAGTACTTAGGCATACGCCCTAAAACTCATTGCGAGGAGTACCACAGGAACCCCAAAGTAGCTTTCCCATTGAGAGGACCTGACAGCGAAAAGGGAAACAACCCCTACCTGATTGACTAGTTTGCACCCGGGAGGAAAACCAAGAGTTGTCATTTGTGGCAAAGCGGTTATCAGTTTTACCTGAGTCGTGGAGTGAGGGGTACTTCCCCAATACGCAAGCCATCAGACAGCATTGGTGGCCGAGTAAATCCCATGAACCGTTAGGAAGCGGAGCATACGGGGTCCATATCTATTTTCAGCCGATAAATCACAGATGTCCTCTGTCCAGAACTATTGCCGATCACTTCCGTGTCGTTTCAGATCTATCTGTTGTTGGTCCCTTCCGCGTCGTTTCATATATATCTGTTGTCGATCCCTTCCGCGTCGTTTCAGATCCATCAGCTGTCGATCCCTTCCGTGTCGTTGCAGATCCAATTGTTTCGATCCCTTCCACGCCATTGCAGATCCATTTCTGGAAGAAAAAAAAAATTATATAAATCCATTTTTTTGCCATATCTCCCTTATTTTAACTCATTTTCCCTTGAAACTGACCGGACGCCCCTGTAATCCCATTTTTCATATTTCATTCCTGAGGACCTTATCCCAAATTCTGCTTCCCTAAGCTAGAAATATCACATTTGTCTATTTTTAGGGTTTGCCATAACTTCTTCAATTTTCACCCACTCGCCTTCAAATTTTACCACAGTGTTCATTTCCTATTTCTGCTTCTTTGTTCCTCTTTGCCAAATTTTCTCATTCTTTCACCCCGCTTCTGAAATCCCCATTTTTTGCTTCCTTGTCCATTAGAAAGTGTCCACAACCTAGTCAAACCCCAATTACCCATCAGAATTTTTCCCAAATCCACATTTCCCTTTACTAAATAAGCTTATGTTTGTGTTTTTCTACCCATTCACAAAAAAAAAACTCCTGGTTATGGTTGTCACTCGCGCAAGAGAAAAAACCATGGAGGAAGCACTGGCAGCCATCCAAACCAAACTCAAGGATCTAGATGAAAAATTTATCGGCCTCCATCTTGAGCATTCAGCCATGAACAACAAACGACAGTCTGAGTCTTCATTAGACAATGAGTTCTCTTCTTCCAGCAATTTTCGTGGTCTGAAGCTTGATTTTCCTCGCTTTAATGGTACTGATATGACTGGATGGATCTATCATGCAGAACAGTATTTCAGTCTGCATAATCAACTTTTGATGTCAACAAAGTTCCACTTGCATCATTTCATTTGGAACAATAAGCTCTTCAATGATACCATTGGTACATCAAGGCTCATGAAGAGCCAAAATGGCCAGATTTTTTCCAGCTCCTTTTGCAACGATTTGGTCCTAGTGCTTTTGATGACTTCACAGGAGCCCTCACTAAACTTCGCCAAATTGGCACTGTGAGAGAGTATCAGACAGAATTTGAGAAACTAGCCAATCACACAGAAGGATTGTCTGATGAATTCTACAGGAGTTGTTTTATCAGTGGTCTTCAGGATGAAATCCGCTCAGAGGTTAAAATGTTCTGTCCCAAAACAATGATGGAAGCCCTGGGGTTGGCTAAGTTGGCAGAAGAAAAGATTGCGGCCCAATAGCGCTCCAAACCCACTTTTGTTCCCTTCCGAAATATGGGTTCTCAACGACCTCCCATCCCGCCAACTCCTTGACCAACTCGTATCAATCATTTGTCTAAACAGAGATGCAGGAACGCAGAGAAAAAGGGCTTTGTTATAATTGTGATGAGAAATTCACTCGGGGACATAGATGTGTTCAGCAAAAGCTCTATCTCTTAGATATGGATTCTCCGCTTGCCTCTAAAATTGGTGAAGAATCTCCCGATACAACGGATGATCAGGTTGACATTCAGGAGCCGCCTATAGACCTTCCATCCATCTCAGGACGACCAACCAGAGATATCTCTCCATGCTTTATCCGGCGTCACCACCCCCCCAAACAATGCAGGTCAAGGGTTACTTCAAGAAGCTTCCTCTTACAATACTCATTAATTTTGGTAGCACTCATAACTTCATTGACCCTCGGATCGCCAAACAGGCTGATTGTTTTGTCCATCCTTGCTCTAACTTTTAAGTCATGGTTTCCAATGGGGGCACCTTACCTTGCAAGGGGAAGTGTCACAATGTGCGTGTCTATCTGGAATATTATAACCTGCACTCTGACATGTTTGCCTTGTCCCTAGGCAGATGTGATGTGGTTTTGGGCGTTCAATGGTTACGCACACTTGGCCCCATATTATGGGATTTTGCTGAACTTTGGATGCAGTTTTCGGTCAATGGGAAACAACACAAATTTACGAGATTACAACAAGGGTCTCTCCGCATCATCAGTTCACATCGCCTGGAAAAGATCCTTAAGAAGAATTCATATGGTGTCATCGCTCAACTCCATTCCATTCATATGCACCCATCAACGGTCTCCACTACTTCCTTGGATAGATATGTAGGTGTCTTTGCTGAACCAGTGGGCTTGTCGCCTTCAAGAGACCTTTCCTGTAAGAATTTAGCCGCATCTACATCTCAGCAGGAAATGCTGGCTATTTTGCATGCAGTACAAAACTGGCATCCATACCTATTAGGGAATTATTTCTGCATCAAGACTGATCTTCAGTGTCTGGAAAATTTCCTAGAACAACATGTCTCCTCCTCAGCACACCTGAAATGGGTTATCCAACTCATGGGTTATGCCTATGCGGTCACTTACAAGAAGGGTAAGGACAATATGGTGGCAGATGCTCCTTCTCGCACATCTGATAACCCAGTTTCTCTTACATCTATTTCTCTACTTGTTCCAACTTGGTTGCAATCTGTTCAACAGGGCTATCTCTTCTATGAACTCCATGCTTCTTCGTCGGCAGGGCACTCTGGGTTCCTCAAAACGTATGACCAGGAACAATGTAACTTCTTTTTGCAAGGACTAAAAATGACAATTCAACAGATGGTGGTTGACTGTGATACTTTCCATATCAACAAGGGTGAAACGAAACTCCTTTCGGGACTGCTCAAACCCTTTCCCATCCCTACACAGATTTGGACAGCTATTTCTATGGATTTCCTAAAAGCGCTCCAGTGGTACAATACCACATCTAAAAGGACACCATATGAAGCAGTCTTTGTACAGGCACTGCCAGTTCTTCTTCCATACACCCTCAGGAGCTCCCCAGTTCAGGAAATTGACTCGCTTCTTCGAAACCGCAATCAGATTCTTCTCATTCTGCAGGACAATCTTTACATGGAAAGAATTCGACTGAAACAACAAGCCGATCAGCACCATTCTGAGCACACTTTTCATGCAGCATATATGGTTCTTATTCATCTACAACCTTCCAATCAATCCTCACTGAAACTCAAAAGGTGTCAGTGGCCCGGAATGCAACCGAGGATGCTACAGGGGAACCACTCCTTCAGATTCTGTATCAATTTCCACATCTAAAGCTTTGAGGACAAAGCTTTTTCTCAGGGAGAGGGGATGTTAGGAACCCATGTCAACCCTTCTCTTTACTTTCTTAGTATATTGTTGTTGGACGCATATGCTTTGTAAGTCGTCCCGTAGTATTTGTTGATCCATAGTTTGTATTAGCCCATGGTATTGACCCATAGTATTGGACACATATGCTTTTTAAGTCGTCCCATAGTATTATATGTCCCGTGGTATTAACTCATAGTATTGGGCATAGACTTAGTATATAAGTGTGTGTTGAGGCCAATGAAGGTACCGTGAAGTTATTTGTATTGAGCTTGCTCAAAGAAGGTTTCCCCCTCGAAGTGGCATGCGATCAATAAAGCGATTCTGAGTTCTGTTATTTCTGCTATCTCATGGATTCTCGTTAATTAATTGTTGCAAGTTCTTCACAGTGACAAATTATATAATGATCCATTTCATATCACATAGAATGAGAAGCAAAAGAAAAAGCAGCTAAAGAAAAATTTCTGAAAGAACATGATAGACTCAAGGAAGCAAAAGATAAAGCGGCAACTCTTAAATTACAAGAGGAGGAGCAAAAGAAGAAAGAAGAAGATGAATAGAGAAAGAAAAAAGAAGTAGAGGAGAAAAAGAAATTACAAGAGGAGGAACAAAAGAAGAAACAAGAGGAAGAGAAGAAGAAAAAGGAAGAAGAGGAGTAGAAAAGGAAAGTAGAGTAAGAAAAAAGAGAAAAGGAGGAAAAAGAGCAAAAATGGAAACAAGAAGAATAGAAAAGAAAGAAACAATAAGAGGAGGAACTAAACAATAAGATAGAAGAAAAAAAAAAGAGATGAAGAAATTAAACTCAAGGAAGAAGAAGAGAAATGAAAGAAATAACAAGAGAAGAAAGAATTAGAATAAAAGAAGAAACAAGAGGAACAAATGCAAAAGGCTGAGAAGGAAGCAAAAGATAATCAAATTCCAGATCAACCTGACCAGAGAAATGGACAAGTTGCAACAACAACTCAATGAAGCACTAATGTTGATAATGGTATTACAGGTCAACCTATACATATCACTCAAACTTCCAAAGCAAATCCAATTGATAAAGGAAAAGTTGTTATTATTAAATAAATTGTGACTCCAAGCAGCATGGAGAATATTCTCTCCTTGAGCACTCAAATTGTTTTAGAACTAGTACAGGAAGTTGTTGATTTGGAATGAATTCCATATAATGAAAGGCAGAAGACCTTGGTAAAACAAGTGCATAAGAAAAGAAAACTTGGTGTAGATAAGTTCGTGGTCTGCACTACAGAAGAAAATATTATGGACACTAAAAATGTTGATTTATCAAGTATATCTCATGCAAACTTGGCCATGACTCAATATTCCCTTTATAAATCAAACACAAAAGATGGAGATATCATTTGGGAGTTTTTCTCTCCCTAACAGTACTCTATGTTCCTATTTTTTTATTTTATTGGACTATGGAGGTCCTAGTACACCTAATTAATGCTTTGCATGCAGTAATGTGCCTTTACTTGAGAGAATATTGCTATAGTGGTGTTAGTGGTACCCACTCTCTCACCATTCATGTCTTATGCAGCCTACTTGACTATTTTTATCAACCATGCACTTGATTTTGTAACTTCCACTCTAATTGGAGTGATTTTCTCAGTTAATTCGAGTTAGTCCCTAGTAACTCCAATGAACTGGAGCCATTGTCAATTAGTTAGAGTCAGTTTGGTAAATTCGAGTTACCGCTCTTGAAATTCGAGTTGTATTCAGTTAAATTGAGTAATTTTGGCTAATTCGAATTATTCTCCATTTAAATTGAGTAATTTTGGATCAATTTGATTTGTTTCCATTTAAATTGAATACTTTTGGGTAATTCGAATTATTCTCTAGTTAAATTAGGTAATTTTGGATTAATTTGAGTTGTCTCTAGTTAAATCGAGTAATTTTGGGTAATTCAAATTATTCTCTAGTTAAATTGAGTAATTTTAGGTCAATTTGAGTTGTCTCCAGTTAAATTGAGTAATTTTGGGTCAATTAGTTGTCTTCAGTTAGTTAGATAGATTAAATTCAAGTACCACTCTTGGAATTCGAGTTGTCTCAGGTAACTCCAGTGATTCAGAGTAAATTTTTATGAATTCGAGTCAGTCTTGGTAGATTCGAGTTGCTCTCATGGTCTCCAGTGAATTCGATTCAGTCTAGGTGGATTTGAGTTGCTCTCATGAGAACTCGAATGGTCATCCTACCAGTGAACTAGTGAAGCTCTCAGTAAGTTTGAGTCACTTCTCAGTAAACCCGAGTCAGTCTCTTATAGGGGATTTGAATTAGCTTAAAGGCATTCGAATTGGTCTCTAGAGATTATTCTGAGCTTTGGGGAGTTTCTCTGTCAAGCATTTTAATGCCTCTGGATGGATTCGAATGGTCTCCTTAAACATAGTTGCTAAAAGTTTTGTATTGCAGGGAATTGTGAACATGTGATGGTGAATGATCGTTGATCTATACCAGTGTGGAGACTGGCTAGATTGTCTATTGAACACAGAACTACCTCAAGGACCATTATTTGTCCCTGATTTGATCACGTGATTCCTGAAGGTGGGTGGTGATGTCCTGAGGGACTTATGTAGTGAAGGGAATCATATTGCATCGGGTAGTATTGATGCAGAGAAAGCAAGTGGTGAGGGAATGTGTTGTATCCTTCAGGTTGCAGCTTGCATTTTTACCTTGTTGAGACCTGATTTTGAGAGTTCCCTAGCGTGTGGATCCATGGACTCAGCTCGGGAGTGACTGTCATGCTGAGAGATTGATGAGCATGGCATGTCTAAGGCTGGGAAGAATGTTGTCTAGTTGATGCTAATCACCTTATTCAGAGATAAGTACTCTAGGAGGCTGATTGTATCTTTGTTTAAATTATGCGGTAGATTCGATTATGTTCTTGTGCTATATGGCTGGTTTAGTAGTGTTGAAATGGTAGCTCATAGAGCAGATTGGGTTTGTGTGTTATTATAGCACGTGGATGCTATTTTGCTAATGTTATATGGAAGACAATAGATCTGGATTTTAGGCCGATTATGTGGCTGTAAATGGCAGCTCTGAATCTGATATTGTGCATGTTAAATTGGCTGTAATATGGTGCCTTGATTCTAATTTATTTAATGTAGCAAATCTGATTGTTTGTGTCCTGAAAACTGTTATTGTTAGCATCCGTAGATCTGATTTTATTGGATGATTTTATGGTTGCAATAAATATGATGTTGATATTTAATTGCATGAGAAATGGTTACATAGATCTGGTTGCATTCATGTTACAATTACCTTGCATCGCATGTACATCCAGGGAAAAGTTTGCATCGGAAGCACCATCTTCCTTTAATGGCTGATTGTTTTACTTTATTTGGCATGTTGACCTAACATTAATTAAACATTATTTCGTTGTGCATTCACTCAGTGCTTTCCCATTAAAATCCCAGTGTATATGACCCGGGTGGTGTGACTTGGGGTGTTGGTATATTACACAAGGAGAATTAGTTTTAGGAGCATCTCATCTTGTCATGTGCATTTGATACATTGTATGAGGAGGTTGTCCCCTAGAAGATGCTTCTTATTCGTCTCTTCATTTCGTTCTCAAGGTGTTGAGTTACTCTTTCTTTCTATTTTTATGTTATTTTGGGAATTTGGTGCATAATAGATCTAGTTCAAAAAACAATCCGAACTCCTGAAGATCCAAAAGAGGACAATTAGTAATCAATGGAAGAATTTCAATTGTAGGATGTCGAGCAGCAGAACAATCAAAAGGAACTCTAGCTTATTTTAGATGCTACAGAAGGAGGGGCGTGAAAATGACTCTTTGAATCTTGAGGACACTTTTGAAATGGGGAATGAATCCCAAGTTCCTTTAGTCATATTGTCAAGATACAAAATCTCACAAATATGTAAGCTCTCCTCCAATGCTAGGTCTTTTTACATCAGTGCTCTTAAAAATAAGGCATCACTCCCTCTCACAAGAGGTTGGAAATCAAATCGAGAACATCAAGCAATTGAAGTAGAACAAAATATAGCTCAAGGAACTCAAACATTATTTCCTGCCTCTTTCTTTACTTTCTGAAGTTTTAAAGTAATTGTTTCTTAAATTCTTCTTCTGCAATGTTCTATCGTGTGTTATTTTGGGTATTCCAATTTGTAGGACAATATACACGTCGGGCCTTCTATGGTAAGGAGTGGAAAACTACTAACAAGGAACTCTTAGAAACCAAGTAGTATGTTTTTAGCACAAATTTGGTGAATTTAAAAATTTTGTATTTCTCATCATTCTACTAAGCAACAATTTTTTTTATAATACAAATGATAACCCCACACACACACATATATATATGGATGGAAAATATATATATATATAGGGTATCATGTAAGGGGCCTAAAGGGGTGATTTCTAACTAGGATAACTCAAAAGGAACATTCTTTTAAATTTAAAGTTATAGAAGCATACCTTATGACTTAATTGTAGAATTTATTTATGGGAAAAGGTTGTCTCAAGCCTTCTCGACTAAACATTGAACTCGACAAGATCTACACCTCCATCAACATTGATAAATTGTGGCCAACAATAAAAATTATTTAAAAAAATCAAATGTATTAAAATTGAACTTGAAACAAATATGTTCGCTGAAAAGATTTTTACATAAGAGAGGCCCATGAATAAGGTGCTGTGAAAAAACAAAGATACTATAAAGGTGAAAATAAAAATGAAAAACAACTTATCATGGCCAAGTTTTGACCATTTTGTAGACTTGGAGAGCCTAACACAATAGAACCAATATGCACACATCAAAATACGCAAACAACAAAGGAAGACATTGGATCATCCACAAATCAGCCACCCAAAGGCCTCTATGTATCAAGATTGAAGGCGTAGATCACTTTGGTACTAATGAAAGCGATTGTCACTTCTAGATTTGTAACCATCTCATAAAGGCTATAAATGAGTTCGGCTTTTATTGTGAATAGTTAGAGAGTTGAGGTAGTTGTTTTCTTCAATAGTTATCATGGGAGCTCCACAATTTGAGTATTCATTGTCAAGTTGCAACCTAAATGTAATACATTATTTGCTGATAAAATGGAGTTATAGATATGTTTTACCTATTTATTTATTTGTAGTGCTCTAGTATATGGATGATGTTTGCATTCTTGTATACCCTTGTATCAATTGTTCCATTTTGCTTAAGTGAACAAGATTAAAGATTACAGAACTTAAAAATTTGAAATGTATACCCTTGCCATTTGCTACTGCTCTATACCATACTTAAACAAAAACAATCATACAAGACTTGGGTAAGACCTAGACTACAACAGACCTTTGTGGAACAACCTTTGTGAACCCCACACCTTAGAAAGTGTCAACATCACTTACTAAAAAGAGATAAAAATTGTCAATGTAATTTTTGTACTTAAAGAAATATGTTAGTTGAAAATAATTTTAAATGGAGAAAGGCCCATGATCATGAAAACGCGAAGATTATATAAAGGGGATACTAAAAAGAAGAAACCACTTATGCGAAGGAAGCCAACCTTGGGTATGGATTATACCTTGAAGTTGCATTTCTATTTACTTGCAACTAAATTCAACTTTTATTTGCATCATTATATGCGAAAGTGGATTGTTAATTGGTACATGGTACCTGAAGGATTTGAAAAATGAGCAATGTTAAAAACGATAATGTTAAAAACGATAAAGTGTCATTCAAGTTCACTAAAATCAAGTTGGATTGTTGGGTACATGTTAAATCAATTTGGCATACATGTTTAAATCTTTACTACAAGGTTAAACATGTACACAGGAGACTACACTAGTTGAGACTTAAATCTGTATTGTTTACATATTAATACCCCATCCCAACCACTATAGGAACACAAACTTAAAAAATATTTTAATCTAATTCTAAACCAATTTGTGAGAAGCATATAGGGCCTTCAAGCTAATTTATAATTTCATAAAAAAACACTTAATATTTTTAAAAATGACCTTACAGAATTAAAAATGAGATTTTATACTTAAACCAATTTGTTAGAAGCATATAGAGCCTTCAAGCTAATTTATAATTTCATAAAAAAAACACTTAATATTTTTTAAAATAACCTTACAGAATTAAAAATGAGATTTTATACCTAAAACACATAAATATATAAAAATTCATACTAATATAGAAATTTAAATAATAATAATAATTAATGGTAAATACAATATATATAATTTAAAAACTCGCCAGACCAAAGACCAAAATAGCTTGACATGACAAGCTAAGCATATTAGTTTGCCTAACAAAATAAGCTCATCTTGAATTGGAATCTCTAATTGAAATTTTTACTTTTTCAAGTAATGTATATGTAACAAATGAATTTACTGTCATCAATGTTTTTCATATTTATGTGATAATGTGATTATTTAATGTTGTCGATTTATGTTAGAAACATTATAAAATTATAAATTATATATATAGCGAGAATAGTATGGCTGTTTGCAAATTTCCATTTGCAAAACCTAGAATAGCTATTTGACATAAAAATATTAAAAAAGTATGGCGAACATGCTGCAAGCTCCTGTAAAATGAAAAAAGTTGAGTTATTAGACCCGAGAAATGTAAGGGCCCGCAAAACAACCGGCAAGGAATGAAACATGGAAATTATGGAATATATTCATTCTAAAGCTAAATCCCACACTTTTGAAACACCTTGAGCGAAATACATTATACAACTGCAGGAAAGGATAGCTTTCTTCCCATTCATATTACCATTCTTAATCCATCAAAGTTCATCAGTGGACAAAATCAATTAAAATTTATAACTATCAATCTATGGACCAAAAACAAAGATCTGTTATTTGTATGCACCATAAACAGAACTAGGGTGGATCCAGTACCAGTGTTTTGTTTTCAGGGGAGGGGGGGATATCAGCATAATCATTTCAAAGTGCACAAAAAATACAGTAACATAATAAATCAGGAAATACAGAGTACCAGAATGATTGTAAAATATGCAGTCAAATCATTCATCGCTGCCTTATTTCATTCTTTCATGTTCCCTTTTTTCTTTGTATTCTCAGTCCATGAAGGACATAATGCCCGACAATGATATCAGAGGGAGATGCAAGGATGCTCAAAGACAGCAGTATGTGACAGCCAAAAAAGTAAACATGAATATGAGAATAAGAAACTAAATAGTAAATAGTAAACCTTCAACAATAATTTTTCTCAGTTCCAAGTTTCCCCACCAACCTGTCAACAAATATTGACCTGAGGACTAAAACAGATTCACTTCAATTGCACCAAAAGTTCTAGACCCGTGTTTTGGGTAGAAAATATACATATGATTGTCAATATTTTCTGGGATAATGGCCCTCTGCTGATTCTCCTTTTATTGTCTTCAGTTAAAAAAATGTTATTTCCTAGAACCAGATGCGGATAACAAAGCTGCCACAGATAAACCAAGAACGCAATTGTCATGTTGATTGTTGTCTTTTGCTTTTCTGGAGGGCTTGCCGAGTAAAGTGCATATACAAAGGCTTCAGAGAATGGGAGAAAACTTCCATCTCATCAAAGTGACAAAATAATTTCCTTGGATATTTCCAGTTATACTATTGACATAGCTCCAAACTAATTTCCTTCCCAACTTCTGCAAACCTCTACACATAACTCAGATGTCGCAATCAAAAAACAAGCCGCAACCAATTTTATTTCCTGTATGCACGACAGAGAAAAATGCTTCCGGGCAACTCAATATCTTCATATAATATAAATACAATGTGAGGACCCTTGAAACAAATATTATTGCAGAGTAGAATCTGTACATAGATAGGATCTCTCAAAGTGAAAATACTATCTACAGCAAGAGCACTCTTACTTTGGAGTGAACCTAAGATAGTTACTGTTTGTTACAAGGATTCAATCAAAATTGACCATCACCTATAGTGATCTAAAATGAAACATTTGCACCGAGAAATAGGAAAGCCCTTATTTCTATGATGGATGGCTTCATATAGTAAAAAGATTTAGCAAATACTTTAACATCTGACAGAAGAATGATCATTCAAAGACTTGGTCTGGTTATAGATATGCTCAAAGGAACGCACACAAACATTTGAAAAACTACTCATTGCTTGGATTGGAATAGACCTGGAAGGCCTGTTTGAATATTATTTAAGGTCATTGCTCTGGTCCCTCTAGCAGATTTTGAATAGTTGGCCTTTTCATCTTCTAACCGCCTTTTATATGCATCAATCTCTGCTCTTTTTTCTGCCAGAGGATCTGTCGGATCCAATTCAAATTGAGACTCTGATGTCAAATCTGTCCTAGCAGGTAGTGCATACGAACTATAATACTTCTTTTCAATATTGCGCAAAGCAATAATCTTCTTTTGCAGCTCTCTAGAAAGGTTTTCTGCTTTCTTCTTGCGCTTTTGTTCATCATTTTGCTGCATCACTATAGCATGAACAACAGAGATGAAGCTTTTGATGGACTCAGAAGCAACCTTGTCTGGCAGTCTATCAATTGCTTGTTGCCATTCCTCACAGAGAGTATAAATAGGTGGGCGGTGTCCTTGTTCCCACTCTGCTTCATTCCCGAGCTGAAAAAGACTTAGACGTGCCCACCCATGCAGAGCATGAATATAATCCCGTTGACTTTTTATCAAGCTACAGAAGCTGTTGTGCCACGCTGTAACTTCAGCTTCCAACTGAAGTGTTGCGTCCCTATGATTATCACTAGTAAATTCCCTGCCAGACAGGGTCCCCAGATTCTTTACCTGTTGCACAATACTGTTTTGGAACTGATGGCATTCATTCATGGACCTCCACATATGCATTAACCTGCACATTAAAAGGTGTTGTGTTAAAAAGCTTCTTGATTGCAATGAATGTTATGAGCAAATCCTGCCTCAGAAGACAGTTGATATCACTGATACAGTGGTCAAATAGATTGAAATATGCATTATTTTGGTGGAAAACTGGAGCATTAAGTTGTAACTGCTTTCCCAAATTTGATCTGATTAAAATATCTCGAGCAATTGAGAGAATATTTGTCCTGCAACTGAGATATTTTATGGAAAGAGAATCTACTTATTCTACACTTTATCTAAAGCTCCCTGTGCTGTTCACTTATAGACACAACATTTTTCTTGTCAAGGACATCAAGAAACCGAATGCCATACTAAAATGAAAATTTTGGGTCTAAGTGAATGATTTATTTCCAATTTCATCAGGTATTCCATGAAGTACATCCACCTGGGAAAATTAATGCGAACAATAACAAAGTCCCAGATATTGAAGAAAAAATAAATGCAAGCAAGTGGTTCAGAAATTATCAAAAGAAGAGAAAGAAGACAAAACATGTTGACAGGTCCAAAGGATCTTCTCAAAAAGAGACTGCTAGAGAAGTCAACTGATGTGTTAAGACAACCTGGACGAGAGCCAAAGAAGGAACCTAACATTACAAAATATGATGTCCTCTTCATAAAGGATGAAAAGAAATGATTATGCTGGACTTTACTCCAGCATCTGAAGGATGTAGGAATAACATTTGACCAAGTTGAAATTCTAGTGATTAAGTTCATGTATACCAACTCAAGTACTTCAAAGGAAAGAGAATTAGTTATGGATTAAGAACAGATGCTCAAAATTTTAGATGTGGAAAGCTGATACAGTTACATTAGATCTAGCAATTTTGATTGCTCCTGGTATGCCACTTCCATCATTTTATTTTTGAAAGAAGCATTCTACAGATATACACCATTTCAAAAGTTAATAGCATGCATTCTATGGAGGCACACTTTTTGCAATACAGTATCAAAAGATTAGCTAAAACTAAACTGCATAAAGACAAGATGTGAATTTCAAGTCTCAAGTTTATTTGTATTAGAATCTAATTTTTATGAGTATTTGTTTCCTATTATCTTTTTTATATTTTCTAATCAAGAATTTGTATTATAACATATTTTTGCATCACAAATTTTGGGCTGTATGTTGAGAGTCCTAGTAGCTCCCTGACCATATAAACTATGTCCTAATGGAGCAACGTGGTGGCCAAAATTTCCAGGTCCCAGTGGTGACGTGGTGACAGTTTTTTTACCAGAGCGTAGCCACTGGGCTTTGAACTTGGGTCATCTTCACAGCAAGTGCTCTGACTTACCACTAGACCACATCCTGGCAAACTCTTTAAACGGAAAACTCAGTACTCTTATACTGGGAATATGTGTTTATGCCGATTAATGTCTACCTTGCTGATCTCTAAAATCTCTTTTATGCTGAGCAGAATGCACTGAAATATCCTATTTGACTGGGAGTTGAATGGGTTTAATTTCTGCTGTTGTAGTTTAGCACCCTTCTTCATCTGTTGGGTAAGTCCTGGGCTTCACAATGCCACATTTAATCACCACAAAGATCCTTGCCCATGCATCAATATGAGAATGTGCACTTCTGATGCAGCATTCAACACCTAACTTTCTGGAAGGATGGTTAATGTTACGCTTTTGGTAATTCTCTGTTATGTAAATGAAAATAAAGGAAAGTTGCTTATTTACTTTGAAAGAAGCTTATTGCTAGTCTTGGAGCACATTATCTTTCGACACAAATCATCAACATCTAGCTGCCATAATAAAGAAACCAGAACTGAATACTGCTGAAATCACTGAGGAAAAAATGCTGAAACAAAGGAAAACAAATCAAAATAACACATTGAGAGATGGGGGGGCATCCAATTGAAAATCCAAGCAAATGCACTTAAATGTCAAGACAGTTTCTTCCAAATCAGCTTATAAGGTCTTGGAGCATGTGCTCCAGAGCTTTCTCTAGGGCAAGCAGGGGGGTCAACATGGCTCCCATTGGTGGCTTGGGACATCTGTAGATTCTGTACCTTACCCCATGCTCAAAGAGGTTTGGGCCTCCCTGGTGTAAAATCCCAGGGTCTGGCACTTGCAGGAAAATGGGTGATACAAGCAATGGAAGGGGATGCCCCTTCACAGATCTTAGCACATCACCAAATTCAGCAGGCTCAGCATACTGGAGGGATTAAAGGCCCTTTTCAGCTCTGTGACATTATTGGTAATGCCAAGACCTTTCTGATAGGGTCTCCGGGATGCTTGGGATCTAGCTTCCCAGCCAATCTGGATGTTCCAGTTGTCAGGGGGTCTCTCTAGAAGTTATGAAAGTAAACAATTGGCTCAAAAAGGCTTGTCTTTCTGGAAGGATTCACAGAATCAAAACACTCAGCAGTGGCACACATGGAAGATTCTTAACTACGCTCAATCGCATGGGTCTTTGTCGTATGATTCCAGAGAGTTGTTTACATAAAATGCAGATGCATGGGGAGGGTCCTGTTTGGATGGATTAGATATAGTGAAGTGGAAAGCCTATTGATATAAATATATATGAGACAACGGATCTTTAAGAGTTGGTGAGGCACTTCTCTAATATAGGGCTACACTTAAATAAAAGGTGGGGACTTGGAGATCTGGTGGAGTGATGAGTGAGGACGTGACAATCCATTTGGAAGGCTCCTTCCCACTCTAAACATAAAGATTGGGTGTGGTTATTACTTCATCATGAATTCATTGTCAAGCGTAGGTTGCACAAAGTTGGCATTATTAATTCATCCTGTGTAGTGTGCACTGTGCAGTGGAGGAGGCAGTTCAACATGTTTTTTTGGAAATGTCATCCTGCCCAAGTTTTTTGCACATGGTTTTAAGTTGAATTTTATTCTCTTTTTGTAGCTCCACTCTCCTAGAAGGGAAACCTCCTGGGAACACTTGGATGGTCAGAGACAGCTGTAAATTACTTTGGTTTTCAGTTCGTTTGGTTGCAATTGCCTTTTTGTGGAAACATCGTTGCAAAGTTACATCCAGGGAGGTTCTATTACAAAATCTAGATAAACACATGAGAGAGATACACACAATAACACTATGATATTATGAGTAACTAGTGCAATTATTACATAGAAATTTGCCTCCTTATATATGGTTACTCATGGAGCAAATCATTTCCATTTATGAATGTGGGTTAGATTTGCTTTACACAAAAGTACAAAAACATAACTAAAGTCATAAAGTGACTTTTATTATAACATATAAGCCTTATCCTAACAATCCCTCTTAAGGCTTACAGTACTGAAACCCACACTAACTGAAAGCAAACACACACTGATTGAAACAAAATATCATAGGTAATTAGACCAAACATTCTTCAAAAGCTTCTTCTTTGAAAACAGTTTCTGGACCAAGTAGAGCTCCATCAAGCTACCTAGTAACCCTTGTAAAGGTGTAGCTCCCAAGTTGAATTCCCAAGTTCCCAGATTCCACCTCCCCGAACTCCCAAATTACGAATCTCCCAAATTATTGGACAACCATCCATGTTGAACTACATCAACAGTGCTCCATCAAGTTGTCTCATGATCCTCATAAGGGTATAATTTCCAAGATTCACAAACTCCCGAACTATCTAAGCAACCATATGCTGAGCTTTATCTACACTAGATCCCTTCATGTCTTCAAAGTGCAGGTTGCTTAAAATGTGTAAAATGACATTTTTTTCAGCAAGGTCATCACCACTGTCTACATCCGATGGATCTTCAATAATGGCTACATTAGCTACATGTGGTTTGTCCTTTAGCTTTCCCTTGAGAAAATCATTGGTCGAAATATATGGTTCCAAGCTGTGTGACCCATTTTCTTGCAATAGTAACATCCCATCTCCCCCTTGTTTTTAGTTGATTTGCTAAGATTGTATCTTGAGCATAATGCATTCTCAAGTTGAGACTCATCTTCTATATCTCCTGCAATGGTTCTCTTTTCTTCAGCTAAGAGAGAAGCAATCATGTGAAGACATTTGACTAAGCGTAAAAAATAACATTGTTGTATTTAGAAGGCATATTGTTTAACAAGATGGCTTTGGCGTCCTCTTCCTCCATGATAGCTTTGACTTATGCTAGCTGTCTGATGAGAGATCTTAGATTGCTTATGTGGTTAAACATAATGACTTCAACAGACATCCTGAATTTGAACTGAAGCTTCAAAGAAAACTTTGCATTCACTGCTTTTGCTCCAAACAGCATATTCAAATTATCCTAGATTTCCTTGGATGACTTTTCTAGATCTATAGGATGTAACTCTGAATATGAAAGGGCAAGGCCAATAATGTCTTTGGCTATATCATCTCTACCCTCCCATTCCAACAATTTATTTTGATTTGTAGGTGATTTCTCACTCCCTTTTACTATTCCCCATAAGTTCTTGTTCATTAATAGCATCTAGATTTTCACTTTGTAGGTGTGGAAATTGAACCCATAATATTTTTCTAATGGGATTTCCATTGAAAAATGAACTGTGTAAACTTCTTCTGGAAACTAACAGTAAGACATTATTGTTCTTTAAACATTTTGGGAAATATCACTTCTGAAACTAATTTCTTTTTTTTTGTTTTTCTGCCACAGCTTATGATTTATGGAACCTGCCATAACATATATCTCTAACGTTATGTGACAATGCAATATGCTAGTGTAATGCTTGCTACACTGCCTTACTCTATTCTCAAACTGAAATTTTCTCAGATTAGCAAAATGCTTTAAAATAAATAGAGATTTGTCTCTACTTGAATGTATTATGTTCATGACACCTTCTCTCTAATGAAGAAAACAGATTTCTGAAAACTGCTGGCTGAGCTTAAATGAAACAGGTGGAACCGTGCACAATAATACCTGAAGCATTGTATTTTCCAAAAAACTTGAATCTAAGCTTTTATGTGGTTGTTGGGATGATGTTCTTGTTCTACTCCCAACTTTGCTCCCAAGATCGATCTGCTTAGATACACTGAGAACTCACAAATCTCTTTCCCTTCATTGTTACCTTTGATAATGCAACTCCTTGACTGCATTTTTTTTAGAATCTAGTCTTTCTATCAAGCCTTTATGATTCTCCAGATCATAATTTGATGCAAGAGAAGAGCATACTTAATTTTTCAAGAAAAGAAAAGAAAACCAGATCTCTTACCTGCATGACTAGTCCTAGGCTCACTCTCACTCTGGTACCATATTACAAAATCTAGATAAAGTTTAAACACATAAGAGAAACACACATTAACACAATATGATATTATGAATAACTAGTGCAATTATCACATAGGAGTTCACCTCCTTATATATGGATACTCATGGAGCAAATCACTTCCACTTATGAATGTGGGATAGATTTTCTTTACACAAAAAGTAAAAAAACATAACTATGTCATAAAGTGACTTTTATTATAACACGTAAGCCTTGTATCCTAACAAGTTCCTCATCCCCTCTCTTGGGAATTTGTGGAGCTCTAAGCAAGGGATGGGTCCACTTCTATGAGTTCAATAATGTGCATTCTGTCGTGATGTTATGTCCCTCCCTCAAAGAGACCAGGCTCATATGATGTCCTTTATAGCTTCTGTAGACAGTGACTTTACCGGCACCCCCTGTTGTCTACATGATGTAACTATTTTGAAACCTGATATACGTATTTGTTCTTTGAAGTAATATATTAAGCATTTTCAAAAAAAAATGTTGAGACAGCAACCAAACACAAGAAAATAAGTTTAGAAAACTTATATTTACTTGTGCCCTCTCTGCCTTCCAAGGTGTATAGGGAGAGGATTGCATAAGAAAATTTACAAAGAGTTATGATGGTTCAAACTTCAAAGGGTCTTGTCTCTTGGGCTTATGCCCTTCAGTTAAACATAATTAACTACAAATTCTTAACAAGCGCTAATTAACTCCACCTTCACTGTTTGTAAAAAGTGAAGGTGAAGGTAGAAAACTGCAAGTGAAGATAGGACTTCACTCAAAAGTGAAAGTGATGGTGCCCACACCTCAGAAACTACCAAAATGACACCAAATGATCTCCAAGTAATGCTTTGTGCTCCAATATGGAAAGGGTCAGTCATTTGCATCACAATATAGTCTTCAAACCATAAAAAGACATAGAAAGATAGTGTAATGATGTTCCATAATGGGCCATTTTGGGAAATCATCATTCCCCCATGTTAATACACTTGCATTGACTGTATCCAGCAAAAGACGGAGGGAGTACTGGATCACTGTGATATGCTTATGCCTTTATGCCAAAATTGTTCAAAACTAGTCAAAACTGAGGTCATCTCATTTTTTTAACAAACAGAGCAAATGAATTGTCGTAAAATTATTTTTTCTTCTAATCCATCTAAGTATGGTGACGTTGTATTGCACTGTGCAAGGTAAGGAGCAGGTTGTGCAACCCTCCTCCATCAATACTATGTGTGATCATTGTTGTATGGAACACAGTGTTCTAGGATTTTAATTATCTCCATTGTTATAACTTGCACAAAGTTGTGATTTAAAGGATATACTCTTATATTGAGAACATCTGTGCTTATGTGGATGAATGCCTATCTTGTTGATTTGTGGAATGCCTTATGCCAAACGGAATGCACTGCATTATCCTGATTAATTAGGAATCATATGGGTATCCTTGTAGTTTAGCATTCTTCTCCATTATTAACCTAAATTGCATCAGAGTTCAGGATATCAGAGAAGGTTGCAGTGGTTTCAAAGCCTCTAGTACTAGCAGTAAGTATGTCAGAACTTGTAAAATTAAACATGTGGAATCTGAGCCTGGTAATTGCAACAAGGAGGTTGCCGATGAAGCAATTTTAAATCAAAATTGTCCAAATTCTAGGGTTCAAGTCTGAATTCTAGGGATTGTCGATTATACTTGTCAGTGACCATTTGACATTCAATAGGAATTGAATAGATTGAATGGGAGCCAGATGACAACAATAGAAATATGTGTTATGCAAAGGTTCGATGGAGAGAAATTTGACACCTACAAATTTTACATGGATTCGTATCTTATTGTCAGGGAAATGTGGTCAAACTTGGACGATGTTGTATTGCGTCAGCCTTCAGGTGCATGATTGCAAGTTGGATTAGGAGATATGTGAAGCTCTCATGAAGATGTATGAGAAGAAAAATGTAGCAAAAGAGATGCTTGTGACATTAGTTCAAGCATATGAAAATGTCGCTGGGGAAGGTTGATGATAGTGCACCTTAATCATATCAAAAAGTTGGTCAAGCAGTTGGCATTGGCCAGTGTGGTCTAAAGAAGAACAAGTCAACATAATTCTGGATAGATTACCTCAATCTTGGGAGACTGTTATTGTGTCATTGAAAAACATGATGACCTTGCAGACTTGAATAGATGGACAAGGAGATTGCTACAAGAAGAGAGAAAAAAAGACTAAGATTCAGCTAACAGGGCAATGTTGTCTTCCCAAACGTTTAACAATGTTGACAGGATAAGGTTGATGACATCTACACATAATGGATAAAATATTGTCTACAATGACTACTGGAGGAAAGAAGCAGAGAAGAGATAGTGCCCCAATAGGAAGAAGAATTCAAAGGGCAAAAGCAATAGTTAATGCACTGCAGGATCAATGAGAGAAAATATATTGCTTCAACGTGTGCATTTGTTGATGAAAGGCAAGATTGCTAGTAGATTGGCATCGGGACATCCCAACATATAACACCTCACCATGAGCAGATCTCAATTTACAAGAGGCTGAAAGAGAATGGTGAGGTGTTCATGGAGAAAATGCCAATGTTGATGTCAAGGATTGAGGAATAATGTATGTTCAATTGCTGACTGGGGAAGTCATCAAGATTGGTGATGTTTTTCACATACCAGAGATATAGAAAAGCTTGCAATCGGTCAGCAAGATGATAAACAACATCAGTGTCATGTTTGTGAAGATTGAATGCATGTTGAAAAAAAATGGTATGATGGTTGTGAGGGGAATTGATGGACGAAATCTAATGGCACATAGATGTGTCACAAGCATGCAAGGAAATACTGTGGCTCTGCAATTTACTTGAAGAGCTGAATCTAGTTGACTTTGATCAACAGTATTTTACTACAACAATCAGAATGCAACGGCACTTGCAGAGAATCCCGAGCATCATGCTAGGGAAAAACATATTGTCATTCAACAGTCGCAGATGAAGTCGGAGTCTGGCCAGTCTGAGGTACTATGGCAACACAACATATGGTTGTGGATGTGCTAAAAAAGGGCATGATAAAGGACCAACTTAATTGGTGTTGAGGTGAATTGCAAGTTAGCAGTCAGCAGATGGAAAGAGTAGAGAAATGTACTTCAATTAAAGATTTCACAAAAGTCAGTGAATCATCCTGTGGGAGATTGTTGGAGAAAAGTGGTGTCAAACCACCAAGTTACAATGTTGAAGTATCAGATACGAAGTCAGAATCAAGGTTGACATCGACAGATATGGCCAACAATAAGAGTCAACATCAACACGAGCAAAAGATTTGAGAGGAAAAGCAGTGGTCAAGCTGACAGAAAGGCAATGGTCTAATGTTGATAAATAATTGTATCTGTGCCTACAAATAGATGATGCTAGATTGCATCTAAGGTATGGTCGTACTATAGTAATATATGCACAGTAAGGTGCAGTTTGTAGAGTGCTACCCTTTCATCACTACTATATGCGATCATTGTTGTATGGAACACCTTGTTCTAGGATTGTAATTATATCCATTGTTATGAGCATAAAGTTGAAATTTAAGAGGTATACCCTTATAACCAAAATGAAAATATCTTTATAACTGTGGATGATTGTCCATCTTGTTGGTGTATAGAGGCTCTTATGCAAAATTGTATGCACACTACAAGATCCCAGTTCATTTGGAGTTGAGTGGATTTAAATTTTGTTGATCTATTCTAGCAGTTTTCTTCATTCCGGATCTAACAAGTGGTATCAGGGCATTGTTTGTGCTCTGGGTCTTTAACAGGTCCAAACATTGTTAATACTCTTTTCCTTAAAGTCAATAAGAATCCTGATCTAGAATATAAATAACTTCATCATGAGAAGACTCGCTAACTACCATGCAAATGAAGCAAGCCTTTTGTAAATGTAGAAAAGAGGGCTAGAAATATGTATATAAGCCACACTGTATTTTTTAATACATCCTCATGTGCAGGGATAAGAGCCCCTCACCTTCAAGTTGGTCTCAAGATGTGATGGCAGATCCTTAACTTGCATGTTTGGGCATTTACTCTTTTGGACCCTAGTCACATTCAGAAAATAGGTTGGGTTCACAGGTTTATAACTTTATTCAATAGCAAGACCTGGAGCATTATACATCATGACATTATTGAGTTGGTAACCTTTGATGGTGAAAGGTAGCCATGATAATACAAAATATTACCTTTAAGTGTGTTATCACTACATGATAATAGAGAATCCAATTGTCTTTGAAGACCCTATAGGGTGGAGGAGAAAAGGGATACAACCTCAAGGGTTTCTCAATATGCACACAAAGAGGAAGGACCTGCTGTGGGTATTGAAGAAAAAATGTTAATCACAGACCATATATCGCTCTAAAGACTAATAAAACATTTTATGAAATCAACATCAGCAAGTTCTAAAAATCACCTAGATTGACATCAATGTCAACATGACATTAGACCATTAGATTGGCATCCACATAATCTATTCATATAGAAGAAATAAGAATAAGCAGTTCAGTAGACACACGTAACAGTGATTAAATGCCAATACCATATACACATCCACAGATACATATGCTTTCAACGGAAATTCATCCTCATTATTCTATATCAAGGAAGATTTGCCAAAGAAAAATGTACATTACAACTTGTTACATCTTGACTTGAAGACATCTTTCACAATTATGACAACACGTTTCATGTATGTATACATTAAAGCAATCTTAACACCTCGACTATCTAATCTCATGTACAGTGGATCGTAGCCTGCAAACTTTGGATCTTGGTCCTGTATGTCTTCTAGTACATTTTCCCACTCTTTGACAGGTCTCCTTGGCCAACTATATCGACCACAACTCTCTTGACCTATGTTGGCCTTGACAAACATGTTGGCATCGACTAACATTGGCCTACTCTGATATCAAAGGATGACTTAAGTGATCGCTAAACCTTAACAATCTTCCAATTGGCAAACACTTACAAAGTTACAAGTCTTCCTTCCTTGGCCAAGTCATTGATGGTCAATCAACAGTTGATTTTGCAAACTCACATGGTATCTTTGCACCACTCACAAACTTTGTGAGCAAGAGGGCTCTCATCTGCTCTGTCCTACACTTAACTAGCAACACTTTACCAAACTCTATCATTTCCCTAATGAAATTATATTATAATTGTGTGTTTTGAGTCTTTGACCTAACATGATAAATTGATTTTTTGTCAATGCCATTGCACTTTGGTTATTACAATGCATTTTTATGGGCCTTCCCATCTGTTATCTAAACTTATCTTACGTCAGTATAGCTACTGAAAACAAACAACCTCCTTACGTACCTGTTGTCTCCATGTATGCTTAATAATGCCACAGTCGATTACTTCTAATTGCTCCAACTAACATAACTAAATGCCACCATACACAATAAAATGATAAATAGATTTCCCATGGTGAACCTTCTATTGTGCACATCCCCTGCCCAATTTGCACCACTATATTTTAGCAGACTTAGGTATTGGTGACAACCATCATAACATGTGCCACAAACGGTCATTCCAAGCAGATACCTAGAGATTCTCTTCACAACAACCCAATGTTGTCAACCTTGTTGGTCATAACCAACAACTGCCGCTGCTTGTAAAATGTTTGAACTTGTACAAATCATGTTATACTTTAACCTTTTGAATGCAAATCGTATTTGAGATGTTTTTCATTTTCTCTTGCTCGGCCTCAGTGTCTGGCATCATTGGGCTTCATAATTTCATATCAAAAGTTCTATTAGTGTTCTCAACAACCTACAGTTTGTCATTCTGAATTTCTTCAAACTTTCCTCAATGTACCCTAGTGACACCTACTCTCCTTTATGGTTCTAAATTTTGGAGCCCATAACTATTGCAAACACATCAAAACCACATCGAGAGGGCACTTATTACATGCTCTCAAAACATATTCACGCAAACAAAGCAATTCCCCACTTCATTTCTGATCGAATTTGATGCTCAACCCCTCATCATTTCCATGATCTTCCATGCTGTGACCATGTTGCTGCAGAAAATTTTAAAATCTGCACTTAAAACAAACATCGAATATTCACCTAATTTACTTGAAGTTCCTCAGATCTATTTCATAGAACTTTCAGCCTTATGGCTGAATCTGAAATATTTATTACATTAGCAAATATTTCACTAGGCAATCTTAGAGGATAGAAATCAAAAATGTGCTTGAAGGAGAGATAAAGATCACAGCCCTAGGAGCACATTCTCAACCAACACAGATCTGAAAAATACTTTATAGTTTATAACAGCAGAATTGTAACAATACTAAATATGATTTCTAGTTTCATCTAGACATGCTAAAACACACTACATTTCAGCCCAGCTGTCCCAAGTCCCAACAAATCAGTTCATTAAAACAGTCATGAACTTCTCATTACAACGAGAAACCAAAAGTCTGACTTTTCAGTTCTGCAACATATAAATTTAGGACAATAAGAATACACATCATATATTACACAAATGAAGATTGTACAATACCACGGCTCATCCCAAGCTGGTACAAGTCCCTTCAGCTCATCCCAGGCAAGAACTTTCCAATTGCTTCCCAAACCCTAGCTAGGGCATCCATCAACAGCAAACCCTAACCAGCATTACAAAGGCCTAGCATGGTATCCCACAAAGCTATCTAGCCACACCAAAGGCTCCACAACAAGATAGCATCAACACCAACAAATCCACCCAGGGATCACCCACTTGCATCCCACAAGCTATCAAGGAGATTCGCCGAGTATACATCACAAAAACTCCACTTGCATCCAAGCATTATAGTCTATAACTCTTGCTTTAGGGTTTCATCCCAAATCACATGAAGCACACCCTTGGCATGGTGTAAACACTTTCGAAGAAACCCAAAATCTAACAATTGCATAGGATTTTATGCATGGTGAATCCACACCTAGATCATAAACTAAGAAACAGAACACATACCCCAAAGCCTATGTCTATGTATTCCACGTGTCGGACACAAGTTCGACATGCGTCTTGAAATAGGACATGTGTCAATCTTGTATCCAACACATGCCCTAGGATGTCCCAAGGTGTCGGATATGTGCCAAACAAAGACAAAATGCAATTTTCCTTTCTTTTTTCACAATCAGCTACATAAAATGCTTTAACATTGTGCAGGTCAAGGAGAAGAGCCAAATTTGAAGGGATTCTAGGAGATTTGAAGGCATTCTAACTTCCTAGATTTGTCATTTCTCCGACAACAACATTGTTCTTCATTCATATCAAATTCATAGCTCAATCATCAAGGGCCATTGGTAAAGGTCAAAGGAAAGGGAAGAATGTCAATGTTGGTAGTGTCCTTCCTCCCCCAAGTCCATCTATTGCTAATAACCTAATACTACATCATCCGTTGCTCGTGGAGTTGCCAGTGCTGTAAATAACCCTGCTCTAGCAAGACAGCAAGCTCAAGAAAGAAAATATCAGTTGTATCTAGTATCTACCCTATTTTGTATTTGCAATTGGCATTCCCACCCATAGTATTAGTATCTATGGAACACATTTTGATTTTGATGATATCAAATGACTCAATTATGTTCTAACTATTATAAGATAAGAGAATTTTATTAAGGCTCAACAGAGAACCAAAAAGAGTAGGTCAATGAAACTAGGAATTATAATCAATGATCCTAAGTTGTAGGAGTACACTAGGACACTCCAAAATCATAAAAAAAACAAAATATACACAATAAAAAGGTCATATATCAAAGAAACAAAAGAAATATCTACTAGGACAAGATGAGGAAATAGAGAGTGAGGAGGAAGTTTTTGTCATTGCATCAGTTACTTAGAAGGCATCAATACACTAATTGGTGATGTCATATGGAGAATCTCCAATGCGGAGAGGGCTTAGTCGAGTTACCCTAGGTAGAGAACTAGAACAATGAGCAAAGAGACTCTTCTAATATTAAAGATCGAAGGGAAAAAACTCATGATATTGGCATGGCTTAGATTGGACCCTCAATCAATTCCATGTAAGGTTAGTCCTTTGTGTCCTCGTGGAAATGACTCGATCATCCCTGTAGTGAGAAGTTGTAATGGTCTAATCGATCTAGTACCTGTTGTGTTGAGCACCAAATGCTCTCAATCTCGTAATCGATGGGTCACATGAAAATGAAATGTTCCTCAAACTCCACTTCCTACAAATGGTATAATTGACATATCATCTCCTCTCATGGGATATATTGTTCAAATTCAATCCAAAGTTGATGGAACATACCTTGAAATTTTGAATTGTTTGAGTGGAAACCTAGCGCCATGAGACAAATGACACAAAGTACACTATGAGGAAAACAATAAGACCATCCCTCAATTGTAAAAAATGCTCCAAGTAGAAGGCCATCTTAGGGTCGAGAGCCTACGAAGGGAAGATCCAAGTACCCTATATGTATTATTGATAAATGCCATCCATGACATCCCTACTGATCTCCTAGCTGAAAGGAAGACGTTTTCCAAGAGCATCTAAAGAATATATGAAAGGGGGAAGCTAACTGATTGAGATGCCAATGGATTGAAGGCTTCGAAGAACCATACTTCTATACATCCTAAGGGGGTAAAGGTGGCCTCCATCAAAGGGAAAATGTCCAAGTAGGGGCATCTCTCAGGCCATGTTGTCAAATATGCTATGGTGCCAATCATGTGAAGAAAGAAAACCAGACTCAAAATGCTCCAAGGAAGCATTGGATGAGCACCAAACTCAGGCTGCAAGATTGTCTGTCTGCATCAGAACCTTTGTTGCAACATGAGACACTATACTTTCTCTATGCAAGCCCAATCAATAGGTAATAAGTTAGGGCCCTAGGTCTCAACACGATAGAGAACAATCAACTTGCTTATCATGTCAAACATTATGCCTTTTAGCCTGTCATGAGAATGTGTGTGGATGCACTAGCACTCAAAAATGGAAAAAGACCCATGTGCCTTGCTAAGTCGAGGTTGGGTAGTAGTGCTCATATTGAGATTGGGACCACTGAATTAGACCCCAAATAAGTGTAAGCCATGGTGATCTCAATCTTGTTGCTTCTAAAAGATGGAAGTTTGCCATAGCATTTCTAGCCACAATGAAGATTGTGACCTTAGTCGTGCTAAGGTCCACCACCAATTGCCTATTGTCACAAAAATTAGCGAGGGAACCTAGTTTCCTGTGTAATCCCTTAAGAGAGGAAGCTAAGAGAACTACATATTTTGTATACAAGAGAAGAGAAATCAAGACTTCATGTAGAAGACAACCATCATTTGTTTGCAAGTGTTCCCTAAGGTAGGCCTCTAGCTCATCAATGTAAACCCCAAATAAGGTTGGCAAGAACGAGAACCCCTTATAACCCCAATAGTGCTCACGATGAAGTTAGAAAGGCCCTGAGAAATGCAAACCTTGCCAAGAATAGCCTTGTATAGCCTCATGATAATTGTGATCAGCCAATGTTGCAAAGCCTATGAAACAAGGAGTTCACACAGAACATAAAATCTACAAAGCAATAAAGGACTACTTGAGCCTTGCCACAAAGTTTGTTCCTCTCCAAGTGTTCTAAAAGCCATGTGTTCATGTGTGCCCAATCATAACAGTCTTATAGTTCTTCAAATCCAAGATGTTCCCCGATTTGAAAATGGGGTGGATGATGTTTTGTGACCAAGGAGAGAAACTCAAACAAACCACATGACTATAATGTTGAACAAGAGGCCCAATACTAAGCTTGAGAAATTCTGAACAAAAATCCTATCTTATATGTTGCTTTATTGGTGCTCAAGATCTACACTGTTCTCCCAATGTCTTCAGGGAAGAAGAGATGATGAGAGGTAAGAGGGGAGGCTATATGAATGGGGTGATTGTTTGGCAGGTCATAAAGGGTAGTGGTATGTGAGAACCAAGAGTGGAGATCAATGTTAGTGGAAGAGTAGATTATGAAATTCTCGGTCTAGGACACTCAGTTCCTTAAAGATTTTCACACAAAATGAGGACCAAGTATGTATTGCCCTGCTCCTTCATGAGATGCTTTACTTTTGGCAAAAAACAAATCTTCCTACTTGATGATTCTAGGCTCATCACCTCTTACTTCCAACATCAAGATGGCTCTAGTCATAAGAGGCACCATAAGCAAATCTCCAATACTAAGTCAGTTTGGTAGCACAAACTCCAAGACACAATCAATGGACATCAAGAATCTCATCACCCACTTCTTCTCAACCTTGGATAATAGGAGAGTTGATGGTTGAAAATATTGTTAGCACTCCCAATCAATGTTGCAAACATCACTTTGGGGAATACATCGCCAAGGGTCTACAAAGAATTTTATTGGGAATATCGAGCAAAATATCGGAAATTATTGAAAAATATTGACAAGAAGAAACCTAGACTTGAAGAATTATGAAAATATCGGAAAAATCGACAGCCTAAAAAACTCAAGAGAAATCAGAGATATTTGCAACATTGCTCCCATTTTTCACTCGTCTTTGTAGTTTTTAATGGTCTCATTGGTCAATTATGGCCACTATTAGACATTAGTATTTAAATTAAAATTAAATCAAATATAAGACATCTTTGCTTCAATGGATTTTACCAATCTTTTGGATTGAGCAGCCAGTATCATTTCAGTCCATTGCCATGTCCCACGAATATGCACTTCACAAACATGTTGCCAAACTTGCACTACTTCTGGCTTGGATTCAAACACAACCACTAGGCAAAATAAAGTAGTGGTGAAGTATTTTGTTGCACATTCCATTCAATATAGTTCATAACATTTTTAGAAGCAAAGGAAATCACAAATAAATGATCAAGTTGCCATCAAAGATAAAACGCACATAGAACAAATCAAAGAATGAAGTTGTGGTGAAGGTAAAAAGGTATCAACCAAAAATGCTACATACATTTACTCAAATGATGCCTCATAATAGAAGAATTAGTCATCAAATACCCGTAATTAGAATTCTAGTAGCATCGTAAACATGTATACATATTGTAACGTCCCATGACCTCCCTGGTGGCCTTCATAGGCCATGGGAGACCCTCTGATTTACTTTTTTTTTGTTCCAAATGCTTCCAAATCCACACACAACCATAATGGGCTCGGGTTCGTAATCTGCCTTTCCGCATCCCGCAATCCGCATGCGGGACACTGAAAGCGGATTGCCAAAAACAATCCAAAATAGAAAACGCGCTTCCGACTTCTGCAATCCGCATTGCGGAAGTCGAAAGTCGGAAGCCATTTCCGGCCTCGAAAATTAGTCCTTCTGACTTCCGCAGTTCCGCAATCCGCATGCAGAACTCGGAAATCGGATTTCCAAAACCCGACAACAATCGCTTCTCACAACCCACATTCCGCATTGCAGGTGCAGAAATGCGGAATGCCACATTCCAACTCCCGGGTGATTTTACCTCCCGCAATCTGCATTTCGCATTGCGGATGCGGAAATGCGGATTTCCATATGCCCCAATGGATGATTCCCAACCTCCGCAATCCGCATTGCGGATGCGGAAAGGACCTTGCAGATGCCAAAGGGTCAGGACCAAAGACCCTTGCTCCAGCAAGATTTCCAAGGCAATCATCTGAGGGGCATAACTCCCTCATCCTTGGTCCAAATGGAACAAGGTTGGTACCGTTGGAAAGATCTTGGAAAGCTCTATCCAATGGTGAAATCCTCTTTCCCAACTGAGGTCTCTAATCTTGTCATTTTCTCATCTGAAGTCTTTGCCTATAATCTCCTTCAATATGCCTTCAATCCTTTAATAGGAACTATGCCTGCCTCATGCCATAACTTCATCCTTCCTCTGACTCACAGAGAGATTATGAATGCCACAGGGCCATATAACTCTTCCCCCTGTCTAGGTGAGGCCAAGCAGTCCTTCAAATCATGTATGCAATGCATAAAGGAACATATAAGGTAAATGAAACTAAGGTTAACTCATACATCTAACACATGTAAAATTAGTAATGCATTAAACTCATGCAAATGAATGGGGTATTCAATATGAACTCAGCCCCTTACTCAAGCTTATACACAGTCTACTTGTCAATCAAATTCGTATAAACATTCATTCAATAACTGGGACATCAACACAAAAGCATAACACATGAAACACAATCATTTATTCCATGGAAACACTTATCTTTGAATTCTTGAAGTTGTCCAAGCAACTGGCTAAATGAGAGCAACGTTCCACCCAACCTTAGGTCTTTGTCCAGCCTATACTCTTTCAGCTAAGAGACCACCCCCGAGTTGGGTTGGGTATCCACTGAGGAGGATTAATTAGGCTCTCTAATGGTCAAGGTCCACTCCAATGCTAAGCCAACCTACAGTTGGGTTTATCAAGCATACAAGGCAACAAGGAGGATATTGCTAAGTCAGTGAGTTCAATCCACAGAACTACAGGCATCTCAACTATCAGCAAACCTAGTACCCACACTATCTACCTCATCCAACACAAGGAAAGCCCTCTTCTCTGCTACACAGTCCCTCGAGGCCCCTTCCCTTCCAGTGCTATTCAGGGTGGGCATAAGAAGGTCCAATTGCTAGTTCTATGAGATTACAGCCTTCACTGCGTTTATCAAGCATTCCAACCCTAAATCTGACCTTCTATCTTTGTTAAACAAGTTGGGCTCTTCACAGGGTTGCGGATTCGACTCTGTCCCGCAACTCGACTCTCTACCCGTCGATTCCAGTCTTTCCACGGCTTCTTCAAGCTGCTAATGCTCTGCAATTCGCCTTAAGGTTTACTTTCAAGGTATTTATCAACAAACAATACATTCACACAGGGTTTTCTATGTCATTCGGCTCTGTACTTTCGGCCCACAGAAATCGTGTTTTCCTTCTTTGTTTCACGGCTGGCTCTGCATTTCGTGATGGATATGAAGTTTGGGTTCATTATTGCATAGTAAAAACAAGGTTCTCGGTTTCCTAGGCGATCAAATGCTTCAAGGGCGAATGAGCAGAACCCTTCTTTCGGATCTCAGGGTCGTTTTTATCCCCCATTCCCTCTCTGCACCGACCTTCCTTCTCCACTCTCTGTAACCGAATTCCAGGTCAGAATGGGAATCAAAACAGTTTCTCTTGTACAGGTGGCAGCATGGGTTCCCATCCCATAACCCCCTCACCTCTCCCTAGTGGATACCATAGCCCCTTCTCATTAGCTGCCTCACTTAACCAGTTTCCTTAGTATTTCATTGTAATATTAAACATTTACATCAATTACAATATCTCATGGCTTAGTAGCACATGAATAATTCAAATGTCAAATACTTGCCTATGTAAACAAACTTTAAGCATCCATTAGTGGGGCCTTGCCCTTGAGCTCCACACTAGGGCAAACACATATTGTATATACACAATATTTACATTGAAGCCAATAATTATTAAGGCAGGGTAGGGGTATTACACATATAATATTCGGTCGTCGTCAAATAAGGCATCAATATTAAGAAATGGGCATTTGAACACCGCTAGTTACAAATTTTAAGAAATCATTTCATTAAAATTTTTAATTGGAAAGAAATATTAAAAGTCCTTTTATAAACTAAGGTTACAAGGAATAGGAAAGTAGTTCTAACTTCAGATTGAAAATTTATGATTTGACAATATTCAAGCTTGCCGTTGTTTCACAAAATATGATATAAAAGGAAGAGAATCAAGGAACGTTAAAAAATTGTGATGCACCTGCAACAATTACTTAATACGAATATGCGAAATAGCAGAAATGACAGAACTCAGAATCACTTTTATATTGATCACAGGCCACTTCGAGGGGGCAACCTCCTATGAGCAAGCTCAATACAAATAACTTCACGGTGCCTTGATAGGTCTCAACACACACTTATATACTAAGTCTAGGCGCCAATACTATGGGTCAAAACCATGGGCCGCTACAAACTATGGATCAACAATACTACGGGCGACTTACAAAGCATATGTGCCAACAACAATAACACAAACTATTGATCAACAAATACTACGGGACGACTTACAAAGCATATGCGTCCAATAACAACATACTAACAAAGTAAAGACATGGGTTCCTAACAAAAATATCAAAACTTAAGAAGTATCTAGTTCTAAAGTCTGAAAGATTTTGGCCACTTGAAATCTTTCACTTCCTCTCAACGAACACATTAATATCGTTATTTCTCAAACAAAATAAAGGAAAAGAAGTGCTCATGCAAACAGTTAATGTGAAAAAGGTACTATAGCAATCATGGAATAAATATTTAAGGTAGAATGTGAGCAATTGAAAACAGAAATTCGACGATTGAAAACAGGATTGGAGGAGCTTCAAATGAATTTTCATAGGAAACATGTGAGATAAGCAATTTAAGAAATGAAAACAAAAACTTCACTAATGGAATCTTAATACTTAAAACAGGAAGTATCATCAAAAGATAAAATTTGCAAAAACATACTCAAAGAAAATGAATTAGAGAATTTCAAATTACAAAACAAAAATAAAACAGTACTCGAGAACTTAATAAAAAAAGATGAATAAAGAATTACTCAAGGACTTAATAAAAAAGATGAATAAATTTGATGACTTCAACAACAATCAAATGAAATTCAACACAATTAAACAAGAGAATCCAAAAATTAATGTGCAAAATATTGACAATTTTGTATAAGGAAAAGACAAGGAAATTTCTCATCTAAAAGCCAAAATGATACCTTGCTCACAGAAGTAAAATGAATATTGAAACAAGGAAAAAAGTATTTTCAAAAGTCAAACTGCAAGTTGTCAAGAAACGTCTACAAACTTAATTAAACTTGAAGACCAAATTGTCACCATTGACAAAATTTTATTTGTTGACAAATCCACCTCAGTATCTAATGGAGATACTAATACACAACTTAAGGTTATTAAGGATTCTCCTAAAATCAAGGTCTAGAAAAATCATATAATAATGGAACCTAATCATCATCCCAATCACGAGGATTTCCACTCTAGTCAAACAAATTACCAACGTCCACAATACAAAGACAACAATTTGTTTATGTTCCAAAAAATTAGAATTTCAATACAAAGTCTTTCCAAAAACATACTTGGAATCATAATACAAGAAATTGTATTCAAGAGTCTTAGCAACAAATATCTCTGATAAAAGATGACTAAGGATGGATTGGTGCTTTTGTAATGCGCCAATATTGCTCTTGGCTTCAATGATTTTCTTGTCTTATTTCCTCTTGTGCCTGAAAGACAAAACCTTTCTAGATGGAAGGGCATGTAATAGACCAAGTTATAGTTATTAATAATTGTAGTCATGTCCATTAAAATAGTCATATCTATTAGGGCCTTATATGTGCGATAATCTAAGTTGCAGGAAACACCAACCCCTGCCCATCCCCAGCATGTTTCGTGCAAAAAACACAGAAACGCATGCCATATGGCGCGGAAATGTGTTTCCGTATGGATGCATGCGTTTCCTGAGCTGGAAACACGCTTCGCCCATACGGAAACACGTTTCTGGTATGGATGCAGTCCATACAGCTGGGTTTCGATAAAATTATTGCTCTGCCTGTAAAAAATATACTCTTTGTTCAGTAGGAATTGGTAATACTAAATGGTAATATTAAGTTCTTAAAGTAAAAGTGACATTCTCCTTATCTTTCATTTTCTATCCATATACTTAAATTTTTAACATTACCATTAATTGTTTCAGGATGTTTGAGAGTGGTTCCAACCTCATTGGACTTCATATGCAAAAAGTAGAATTTTAGATCCCATTTAGAATTCAACAAACTTAATCATTTTCAGGATTTCAGGATTGCAAAGTTTCCACCAAATTCTATCATGTATTAGGGTATGGGATTGGCATTTAATCAAGCACATCAACTCCTCTATGTACCTTGATGTTGGTGGTGTTGATTGTTGAACTCCTTTGTCACAACCTTAATAAAAATGTACTCTTCACAAAAGCAAAATCGCTTAATAAGCATGGGAAGCTTTTTCTACCTTATTTTAACGATTGGATTAGGAAGTTTCATAAAAATTGTAGGGTGAGTCATTGACTAATGTCCTTGGCGGATCAATTTTGAGATTCGAGATACAGGAAAGGGCTAGAGCCTAGAGGAGGGAGGCATAGGGTGCTATTGATGAATATGATTCCAACGTAGGCAATGATTCATCGACACATATGATTTATACTTTATGTTTCACATTCATTTTTTTAAATGTACGTGCTCATTTATTAATTTATAATATACATACATACATACATATCATGTTTCCTTGTTTCCAAAATTTTGGGGGTCATGTTTCCAATGCGTCCCCGTTACGAAAACTCATCCCTGTTTCCCCGATCCATGCAACATAGATGATAATATTTTGGACTACCACATCTTTATAACTTTTACTTTTAGTATATTTATTTTTGTACATTGGACTATTTGGAATTGTGTGTTTTTACCTATGAATGTCTATAGCACATCGTGACTATCGTGAGGCACATCACAACTACTCGATGCATTAAAAAGACCTCTATTCACCCTCACATCTACACAAAAATCCTAGATCATAAAAGGAGGTTGTATTTACAAAGTTCCCAACAACATGCAAAGGCTTGAGTAGTTGATGCTCCCACCTAGAATCAATGACTCCCATAGAGGCTTGTATCAGGCCTCTACACCTTCATATGCAGTGGCCTCCTTGGCCTTATCCATGGTCATGATCTCATAAAGGATACCCATGGCTTGTTTCTCATCATCCACCACCCTAATGACTTTTATTAGTCGCTATGAAACTATAACCACCTCCTCAACATCCCTCTAAAAACCATCTTTAAACACAAGTTTTGCAATTTGAATGCATTATATGGACCTAGAATATTTTGAATCAATTCATTAAAGAGAAACAAACATCCCGCTCAATTCAGCTTTTGTGAAATTATGCACGACAAAGAGACAATTTATGACAAATATAGTAATGGCACTATGAACAAGCTTCGTGCCCTTGGTGAAATTCTTCATCATGTTGAATAATTTGCTATGATTGTAAAAATATTTAGTGATACGCTTTGCATTGTCCAAAATATCCTAGACCCACTCAACTTTGCCAATGACCTCTAGTAAGAGGTCTAAACAAGGCTGCAATAAGTGGTGGGGTTTTTCTCCATCAAAGGCTGGATGATGGGTCCATCTCTCACCTCCATAAAGTGTTCAGCATAGAACGCCATCTTTGGATGCAATCCTTGGAGCGTTGGTCCAAGTGACCTGTATGAACTGCCTGTAAATGTCCTCTCTAATGCTCCTGCTCAACTCCTATCTCATGAGTAAGAGATGACCAAGTGCATCCAAGGAGTATCTAAACAGGGGGAGACGATCAATCGAAATGCCCACAGACTCCAAGAGAATTGAGACCCCGACAAACTAGCACCGGACACGACTAGAGGGGCTAGCTAAAGCAATGGACTCTGATGACCAATAGGCTAAATAGGGATACCGTTCTTTTCCCCTTGCCGAGTCGGAAAATATCCAAATGCGATGCAGGAGAGAAACAAGGATGAACACAGTCTCAAACTGAAAGGGTCAAGCATTGAACTCAGCAAGGATGATGGGCTGAGCCGCTGAGGTACTGTCTGAAAAAATAATGCACATCCCCCAAAAAGGAGGAAAAGAAGTAAATCTAAAGTACGGCAATGTTTAGAAGAAGGCCTCCTTGGCCACAATCAAAGAGCTCCTCCAGTTGAGAGCTATAGTCTCTTTAGATGGATACATGTTGCAATTGCAAAAGCTAGTTGAACCCCAACCAATACACTATCACCTCCTTCTGAAGCAATTCTTGGAAGAACAGAATCTGCAACATCCTTAATTAAGGAATCATTTTGAAAAGGTACTTGGATTTCAAGAAGGAGAAGCACTTCTTGGAAGAACAGAATCTGCAACATCCTTAATTAAGGAATCATTTTGAATTTTGAAAAGGTACTTGGATTTCACGAAGGAGAAACAGGCCTAGACGAGATTCACAAGATGAGAAATGTGAAAACACTCCCAATCTGCATATATTATGCATATAAACTTGATTAGCAATGTATTCATGTAGTACCAAGATAGGAACAGGAAGTAGAAAAGGATCTCCTAGTCAGGTTGCTGGTAGCATAGGCTATTGGCCAGTACATCAGCATAGGATAGTGTACAACCATTTGTTTCTTTTAATAATATCAAAATAGGTAAGTGTATTCAAGCATTCAATTACTTAGTATCATCACCCACGACTCTGGTCTGAATTCCTGGGTGGCAACATGAGGAGATGAATGAGATTTGGGATCCTGCTAACTTGTTCAACCTATGTCAACTCCTAGACTCATGAAAAAGTAGACTGAGAGCAGGTTTTGCCACAAGTCAACAGGGAGAAAAGACCTTTCCAGTTTTGCACCTTGAACTAAGTGAAACGGGATTGTCTGAGGTATCAAAATGTAAGCCCCTCCTTCACAATCAAAGGATTTAAGAAATACCCTGATTTATTTGAACATCAACATAAGACCTGACCATAATAACTGCAGAAAGTGTCACATGAAATTTTGCAGACTGGAGTCTTGATTTAAAACTTGTGCATTTTTCTTGAATGTTAAGATGCTCTGGCATTTTGGGTCTCTTTAATTTCTTTGTTAAAGACCTTACATAGTGTGAATGAGCTTAAAATCTTATTGGTCCATCCATTCTTATTCACAAAATATGCATTTTGGGAGACTTCTTCAAGAAATGGTAAATATCGGAATCCACACAAAAATGCAAAATAACTAAGCAAAATGGAGAGAATTTTCTACCCTTCAGATAATTCTTGCAGTTGTGGGCACAGTTCGTTGTCTCTTAATTTTATAATTGCTGAAGAAGTTGTAGCTACTGCCTGGCGTGCAACCGTTATTAGAGACTGCAATCTCTTAATTGATGCTTGGGTCTTATCCATCTTTATTGCATTTTCCCCTTTGACTTTCTGATTCTGCAGCAATGCCAATTTCTTCTCCTGCTCGATCTTTCTAGCCTCTCCATTCTGCAGATATAATGAAGCAATCAATGCATAAGCTATCAGTTGCACATAAAGCGTGACTTCAGATAGATCTAGCAGCTAGAAAAGCTCAACCGCTGCAACAGTATCTAAACCTTAAAAAGTAAATTTTCAATTCAGAAAAGGTACATAAGTTAAGGAATGCTTCTCAAAAAAAGACTTAGAAAATTTTCAATCTTATGCTTCATTTATAAACCATTTTAGTCATACTAAAACCTTTCTATTCCATGTAACATGGAAAAAAAGCTTAAAACAGAGAACTCTAGTTGAAAGCATATAGATAATGCCCTTGAGCCGCAACTCATCTGAAACACCCATCAATAAGGAATCTTCTGGGCATTCAGACGCTGCATTTTACTTGTACGCAGTGCATACAACTCTTAAAAAGTCAAAAATTTGAATAGAAAAATAGATGAGAGAAACTACCTTGACTTCCTCATAGAGCTTCTTTTCCCATGCAAGAAGCCTCTCCAACGTGGAGCAATGGCTACCATGTTTACTGGATGAACTGATTTTACTGGGTTCCAGAGAATATCGGATGGCGAGAGGTGGCTTTGAAGACCATGTCCACGATAAGGCATTGAATACATTGGAAGAATGGTAAAGGTTCTCTGTTGCAGAAACCCACTAAAAAACAGATGAGAATTTCACAAAATCAAAACACCCATGAAAAGAAATTGAGTATACCCATAATTCAAATGGCATAGAACAAACTACAACGTTTCCCATGCAACATAACAAAGCCAAATGTGGAGTTCAGTACCTACCGCCGAAAACATCAAAAGCTACAACAGGGTAAAATACCACACATTTTCAGTAGGTTTAAAGTTTGAACGAATAGTTGACATATTTCTTAAAGAAAAAAAGATATATGGAAGTGAAAACACAAAAGGAATGGGAGGTTGCCAACTAGGTGTTGGTTCACTTGTGAGGTCAACAGAGTTTTAAGCTATCCACCAGGTTCCGTTATTGCAGTGGTCAGCCCCTGAATGGGATAAGTTTCAAAGGAACAGCCAGGTGCAAGTTTTAGGAGATTTTGATGGAATAGTTTTCCCAAGAGAAGCAAAGTGCCCCGAATGGCACAAGTTTCAAAGGAATAAGGCCGAGAGAAGCAAGGTCCCCAAATGGCATAAGTTTGAAAGGATTGGGACAATGCAAGTTTTAGGTGATTTTGATGGAATAGTAATGGATGTAAGGTGCTCTAAAGCTCGGGTGCGGGTGGAGGTGGCGGGATCCATCAACACTTTGTGTGTAATGGTGCATCAAAACGCTGCATTGGGTGCATAGGATATGGACACTAGCACAAACCCATCCAAACCAGGCCTGGTATGTATCTCGAGGTTGTGATGATCGAGGGTGTATATCTCAATTTTACACAAATGGCTACGCATTAAATATTGGAAATCCAGATATGGAACCCGTATCAAAACCAGCATTAGACGGGTCTACTAATCAGCCCTCGGACCTGGAGCCTAAGCTGAAGGAAGTATGTTGTGCCGCCCCTCTGGGCATGTTTCTGAAAACACTTCAAAAACCTTATGACAAAAAAAGGGAAAAAAAAGGGTGAAATAGTGGTCATACATACTTCTGGTTTCAAATTCATTCTGTGCCCTGTTGGTTTCTAGGATATCTGACACATCCTTCCCAGCAGCCGAGGCCTTGACAAAATACCCATCCAAATTCTTCACGATCTCCTCAAGCTGCCGTCTTGCAACCGTCATCTGCATTTCGATTGTGTCTTTAGTACACCAGCTGGTGACCGAAGACACATCGTCCGTGTACTCTCGCCCAGGAGACTTACCTCCTGCTGCTCTGTTGCTACCTTCCACCTCATGCCGAAAGCTTGATTCCTCCTGTTCATCGTCAAAATCAGTGGAATTATCATCCATTGGATCTTCCCTCTGATAGAACTCCTCCTGCTTAATCTTCTTGCGTTCATGCCCATGGATCCCGGGTGAGGAAGAGGGGTAGAAGGGCTCCCACCCATTCCAGCCCGACCCCTGATAATAATACGAAGGGGTGCCTGAATACTGTGACGAAGCCCACTGATCGTCAGGAGTTTGATCCTTGGGTTGGATCGGATTAGCAAAGGGAGGAGGAGGAGGGGGAGGAGGAGGAGGGGGAGGAGGAGGCGGAGACCCAGCATAGCTATTGTCTGAAGTAGACCTAATGTGGGGATTGTGCTTGGATGACATACGAAAGCTCTCCACGCTGGGACTGGCGGAGGGGCTGCTGGGGTCCAATGGTGGTGGCGGCGGAGGAGGATGGAATTTCATGGTGTGGTGACGGGATGTTGTTGTTGGAGTTGCTGGTATTGATGTAGCTTCTTCTTCAATGACATTGCCACTCATAGGCATGGATTCCCCCTCTGCAAATTGCACCAGAGCAATCCCTGTGTTTCTCAGAGCCCTCAAATAAGCACTGTGGGCTGCTGCAAAATTGTGCCTGGAATTCACTGCCTGCTTCATTAGCCTCCTCCTCTCCCTGCATCTTGACACTATTTCTTCATTGTCCACCTTGGATGACACACAACCCCCCATCTCCCCAATGAGAGTAAACACACACCCACAAAAATTCACTACGTTTCCCCCTCCCCCTCCCCCTCCCCCTCACACCCAAATAAAAACTTTTACCCAACATTCACAGAGCTGCAAAGAGCCACAGCAGATGAATCATCATCATAACACCATTACCCTCCTTCACATTGCCATTGCATTTGCTTTTGATCCTGTTGTTGTACTAATCAATCAACCCTCCCAGACACCCATCAGCCTACTACAATGATATATCGTATATACCCACAGGCATGATATGTAATACTCATTGAATACCCCTCCTCTGCCTGATTGATTTGTGATGGCTTTTTCCTCTTTAACTTTAACCACATGATATCTCCATACAGCAATCACACTCAGATACAGTAACCACCAAACTACACATAACTCCTCTTACAAATACATACAAGCCATTCTTCATGCCTTCAATACCCTCTCTAGTATACCTGTACTTCCCATCTATCCTTCAACACAAACAGACCTAATTGTGTTTTTGAAGCTGCTCAGCCTCATAACCATCACCTGTAAGATAAATTCAAAGCTTCTTAACTGTAAAATGCTACTCATTCCCTGTCTTTTTCTCAGACCATATATATTAATCTTTTACACAGTCCAGGCCTACTTTAGCGGTTTGAATGTGACGAACTATTAAGAACTCTATATTTAAATAAATAACAGGAAATTAAAATCCCCGACCCTACGGTTTGAATGTAATAAAAAATACACTACTACGTCTACGATGCCTTTGTGGCAGACGGACGGGAAATTTCCCAGGGAATTGACGGGAATAAATTGTTTTTCATTTTCTCCTTTGTCGGATATTCAACCGTATCTAACAGATTCACACATCTGAAGCCTGGAAATTTTGAAAAACATTATTTTTTGATTCTGTCGGTTTCGATCTCACGACGTGCAGTATGAAAATGAAGCGAAGATACCGACAATTAAATTGGTCTCTTTCACTCGGTCCTCGTGAGGGGTCGGGTCAATTTACTTTTCAGCAATAAATATTTATCGATTTATTAATTCTATAACGCTCACTTTCTAATGTTTTGTTTTTAATTTTTGCCTTCCCCACCTTTTCATGATGTGGGATGGTGACTTTTGGTCTCTCCTAGGAGGGCCCATGTTTATGGACCGTCTTCAAACACCTTGTGGAGAAGATTGTGGTCCTGACCTAAACTGTGGCCCCGACCTGTTTTCTCTTAATATTTGAATGGTCTTCTTAGTCAAGTGGACTAAGAGCTTAAATTTAATCTTAAGTAAGTTTGGGAGTTTATTGGTGGAATAGAGTTGTTTTCATTCTTTTCATTAGGGATCACATCTTTAATAAGATATTGGCTCATTGTGATAAGGCCAAAGGGATAGGCATCTCAATTTAAGTTTGAGATCTGGATTAGTTATGCGGTTTTTAGATGTCTCTGCTCTTGCTAAGTCATAATTTATTGGTATATATTGCTTGTGAGTTGTTGGGTATACACTTGGGTTATAATGGCAGCCATTAGATTTGAACCTGAGCCTAGCCCAGATAATTCCGATGTAGTTACTAATTCCCCATGGTAAAAAAAATATAGTTTCCCAACCCTTTGCCCCTATCACTCTTATCTTATAATTACTACACCCTTTCACCACTCTTGGTTTTCTCCTTGTCTCTTGTTTGAATATTTCTCATTTTTCCTTATCATTGTTATTGTTCTTGGTAGTTTCCTATCAAGTCACAAGATGTAAGGAATTTCTCATCTATTCATAGTTTTAAGGAAAAATGGTTACCTTACTTGAGTTCAAATTCTACTTTGTGACATTTTTATTCTTAAGGAGATGATTGTTTTTTTTTGACAAGAACATAATGGTATTGTATTAGAACCGGTATTTTAGCAACCGAAAGCTATTACATAGAAGATCTAGCATCAATACACCTCTTTTTAGCAGAAAAGCGATCTCATTTCAGCGAACCAGTGCGGCTTCGTGTCATTACTTCTTTTCGGGGTTGAACAATTTTTTTCCTTTTTGATACAGTCTGCCACTCGTTGCTCTGACTTTGATCAAGAGTTACTGGTTGATCTGGTGCTTCTTCGGCTTCGGCAATGTCTGCCCAGCTTGAGCCTCGCTGGGAGGGATTTGGCGAGCTAGGCGGAACTGCTTCTGCTGGATCTTCCTCCTTAGCTGGTTCTTTGGGGGCGGTTCCTGCTTCCCCTTCTGCAACTGGTGCTGGGATCATCCCTTCAGCTTGCTTCTTTGGGGTTGCTTCTGTCCACCAAGTGGGCTTTTGGCTTCGAGACTGCCTTCTTTTTCCGAGTTGCTTCTCACAGTTACGGGCGATATGCCCTGTTTCAAAACAAACCCTGCATCTGAAACAGAGGTTCTCATAGTCGATCTTCTGGGATCTAGAGTAGTCCTTGCCAGTTAGGTTGATTTCTGCTGGGAATCCCTTGTTGAAGTCCATATCTACACAGATCCGAGCAAAAGTTGATTGAGAAGGAGAAGTATCGGGACTTTTGCATAGAAATTTTCCGAGTCCATTTCCAATAGCTTCAAGAGATTGGTCCCCCCAGAAATGCAAGGGAAGGGACGGGAGTCTCACCCAGATCGGAGCAGAAGAAATAGAGGCCTTGGCTGGATCGAAGTCGGGAGTCCAAGGCTGCAAGGACAGTCCTGCTCTGCCCCAAAACCACGGCCCGGAGCTGGAGACCTTGTCTCTATCTTCAGAGGAGTCAAAAACCGCCGCGAAGAAGCCCCTAGCAAAGGGGCAAGCAAAAACCTCACCCTTAAGCAACGGAGACCACTCGGAGGAGATCCAGGAACGCAGGTCTGCAAGGCTCGGCCAGAAGCCGTTGAACCTGCAAACCAATGCAAATTTGCTGAACTGGGAGGCAAGCGTCCGGGCTTCCTCAGGCATGCAAATAGTGATAGCAGGTCCTTCAGGGATCGAAGAGGGCCGAGCAGATAGATCTCCCCGTCGAGAGGTCACGTCCTTGAAGGAAGGGCCGCCAGGGATGATGCTCGAGTCTACAAGAGGAAGCCCGGATTTCAGCGAAGGGACGGAGGTCTTTCCTGCTGCGGAGGCGCCAGGGAGAGGTCCAGCCGTGGGAGCCAACTCAGGAAACTCACGCGCTGAGAAGGGAGAGCTCCCAGGAGGAACGGAGCCGCGGACAGGCGCAGAAGCTGCAGGGGCGGCCGCCATGGCAGACTTGGCGCAGGAAGAAGCCAGACCTGGAGTAAAACCTTAAGGAGATGATTGTTGATGAGTTATATATCATATATTTATAAATTGTTGACTTAGCCATGTGCTTTAAAGAATATAGGGTTTATCATAGGTACCATCTTTAAAATGAGGAAAAGGGAACGAGGAAGTTTCCTTGAAATATATTACGTAGAAATAAATACAAAGAATCTCCTTGTACTACATACCTTAATAGACATTCAAACAAAATTTTGAATAACCTTAAGATACAATGCTACTACTTATTTTATCATGTTAATTATTATAAAATAATAATAATCTAATCTAATTTAACTTCATATCTTACCAAATTAATGCATAAAACCCTATAAATGCATCAAACACATTGATCCTAAACATACCTTTTGATGAATACCCTCTATCTATAACTATTAGTTAAGAGATTTAGATTAAACTCATTCATTTCCGATAAATGGCATGTTAGTCATTTAAAAGAAAACGGCCACGTTGACCCCTCATAGCTTGATTAAAAGGGTAGACACTCCCTATTGGAATGTCTCCACCTAGATTAAGTTACAAATTTTAGATATATATGGTTTGCAAATTGTTACATATATCAAGGAGGTTGTCAGTTTTTCTTATACTTTTTATGTTAAAATAAAAAATTAAAATCATTCCAATTACTAAATTTTATGAGTAACATTATTATTACATCCACATAAAAGAAAAAGGAAAAAAGTACACTCTATAAAACATGTATAAAAGATGATATGCAAAGTAGGTACTTAAATTAAAATAAGAAAAAAATTGACTTTTTTGGAATCAAAATTATTTTTAAAAAATATTAATTTTAAATGTTTTATATTAAAATTTATAATATTTTTTATTAAATACACTCCACAAAAACATGCATAAAAGATATAATGTCTAATGTAAGTATTTAAATTAAAATAAGAAAAAAATTATTTATTGTAAAATAAATAAATAGCTTAATCTTGAAGGTGTAGTCTAAATATTCTAGGTTTTCAATTTTTTCTGAGTATAATTTTTGTTTGCTTTTCTTCATATTTGTGTTGGAAAAATCTTAGAATCACATACATTAGTTATGGAAATTGCATAATTTGAGTGTCATGGAGGTATTTGAGGGTGTTGAATCCATTTATGGATTCAAAAATACAATTTAAACACGTAGAAATTTGGATTTTACCAAAACAAATTACTGGATTTCGACAAAAATCCACAGTAAAGTATAGACTACTCCAAGCTTACCATTTTATTATCGTTATATACATATATATGTATTACTTTTTCAATGTAATCACATTTCTTAATATCTCTTACAAATCAAACCCCAATTCTTAATCATCCATCATCAAAAATCAAATCTCAATTCTGCATCATCCATTATCATAAAACTTCTTTCCCACCATCAAAACTTTTCATTTACATTATTAAATTCGAGATTGAGATAAATTTAGACCATTTTTTTTAAGCAAAAAAAGGGACTTTCATTCTATTAAAAAGGAACCAGAAAAACAGTCAGACTTCATTACAATCCACCAGGTGCTAACAGAGCCACCATAACTCCTTTGATATCAGCATAAAGGTGCTAACAGAGCCACCATAACTCCTTTGATATCAGCATAAAGGTGCTAACTGAACCACCATAGAAACAGCAAGCTAAAACTAGACAAACCAGTGCTAACAGAGCCACCACAGAGTCAGAAACTAAACCTCCATTACAACATATAGACGATAATCAGGGCCACCACAGAACGACCGACTTACAGACAACCCCCAGCCATAGGCCACAGAAACATAAAGTATAACGAGCACCAGAATACCAAAAAATTGACAAAAAGGATGGACCTGAGTCATAGAACTAAAGCTGCAGAAGCACCAAACACCAAGCTGAAAAGCACCATGCCGACAGAAACTATCAGACGCTGAATCAAACAGACGGTCGAGCCTCGTCATCAATATTAACCACCGGAGGATTCACCACATTCTTCTCTTTGCCAACCAGATTCTCCACCTTCGGAGGACGGGTCAGATAGGAAATCCCCATGTCCCCAGCAATCAAGTCAAGTTTCATGTGAATCCAATGACAATTCTCCGTCGTGTCCTTGCAAAGATCTTCCAGCTTCGTCATACGCTGCGAACCAGACAGGGCGTCACCATGGGTTTTCAAACACTATGCTATCAGCGTCTTGGTAACCCACAGAGTGACTACGGCCCGGTTGTACAAGGCCATACGCCCCAGGGTGTTCCCCAGGTCGTGAATCTAATCCGCCATCGCGACCGCCTCCTCAGGCATCTCCTGCTCACCCACCAGACGCCGTAAATTAGCCTCAATCTCCTCCACTTCCTGCTGCACACCCTCAGGAAAAAACCGGCGAAAGAAGACAGTTGTCGCGGCAGCATGCCATTGTTCACGACTAGGGCTAGCCTGACCCAGATTACCCCCACCAACATTACTCTGCGTACCCTGAGCACGTCTTCCCCTCCTCATGTTTCTACCTCTGTTCGGCATGATACCCTTCCCCATGCAATCACACTCCACAATGAAACAGAGATTACAGGAGCTAAACCAGACAACATAATAAGATGGGTGATTACCACAGTGAATATAACGGTTCCTGAATTCCCTAAATATAGGAGAGTCACCCCCAGCCCTCACATAATCCCTCATCATTCTCCAGCCTCTGTAATAATTAACACAGTATTGCATCTGCGTCATCTCCACCCTCCTCAGATCGTGATAATCCATAAGACACATGCGAGTTTGATCATCATCACCTTCTCAAGCCGTAAATCTTTAGGCTTAATTTCCCCATCCGAAATGAAATCAGCGAACCCACATTCAGGAGTCCTTTTGTTCATGTTAACATGACACCTACTGCCAGGTGCAATCAAGGGAAAGTACCATCTGTAACACATTCTTCAAGATTACAAAGGGTTTTGACATCATCATTCAATACCGTTCCTCCACAGTCACACTCGGCGATCTTAATACAATTAATCTGACACGAGTTCGACGGTAAATCTAAGGCATCCCCATCCCATCTTTCCTGATCATTACTAGCTCCCTGATTCACCAGTGCATCGGCCAAACAATTGGCACTACGTTGGACATGCTGGAAACTGATAGAGTTAAAAGTAGTGATAAGCTTGCTCAAACAAGTAAGACACCACGCCGGCCTCCACGAAATGGCCACCTTAGCCACCCTGGTCCCATTACAAAGTTTCAGCGCCACCTGTATGAGCATGTTAGAGTCTCCTTCCACCATTACACTGTTGATTCCCCGGCGAGCTACCAAACTTAGACCCTGTAAAAGCGCTTCACATTCCGCTACGTTATTAGTTTCACAACCCAGGTGACCATAGTAGCTGAATAAAACAATCCCCTGGTCATTACGCACCACACCACCATAACCAGCCTTCCCAAGGTTACCTTTGGACGCGCCATCAAAATTTAGTTCCAACCACCCCTGTTGCGATGGTGACCACACGGTCGGACTATCCTGCCTCTTGATAATGGACCTATTGCCTCCGATAGACTGAGGAAGCCCATGACACCCCAGGATTGGAGAATCCGCATTTCATTATCCGGACCTTTCAAATCCTATTCCGTCCACGTAGATAATTTCAGCGTCTCAGTAATCCCTCGCTGAATATTCCCCCAGATCACTTTCCACGGACTTTTTTCCCCCTTAAACAGGCGCTTATTTCTTTCTTTCCAAATTTCCCACATAGTGAACTCGGGAAAAAGTTGCCAAACACGGTTCAAAATTCTCCCTTGGAAGGGCTCGCCCCTCCAATGTCTCGCAGTTTGATCAGGTTCACTCCTAACCCTTTCAGACCGACGGAACATCCTCGCACCTTCATCCCATAGAGTAGCAGCAAAACTGCACTCATCTAAAAGATGAGCAATAGTATCACTATGCAGACCCACAGAGGATGCAGATGGACGGACCCTCAAAACCACGCTTCACAATGTTATTCCAGGTTAGGATTCTACCCCTTAGAACCAACCAGAGGAAAAGAGTTATTTTAGGCCAGAGTTTGTCCTCCCATAAGTGTTTCCAAATCCGATCCTCCGCAGAACTCTCCTCCCTGATCAAGAGGTTATAGGCGTCTTTTATGGAAAACATTCCTTCGGGGCTGTATCCCCACCAAAGAATGTCCATCCCGCTCTAGTTTTTTATCTGTCTATTGCAAATGATATTGAAAACTTGCCACCCTAGATCTTCCCCATAGAAGAAATTTAGACCATTTTATTATGGCTAAATTAAATCATATATATATGCATTGTCTTTTTCAATATAATCATATTTTTTAAAACCTTTTACAAATCAAACCTCAATTCTTTATCATCCATCATCAAAAATCAAACCTCAATTCTTTATCATCCATCATCAAAAATCAAATCTCAATTCTTTATCATCTATCATCATAATAACTCCATCCCACCATCAAAAATTTATTTATACAAACACAAAAATCATGCATTAAAATCCTTATATGAAATCAACCCTCAATTCCTTATCACCCATCACCACCAAATTCTCTATCGCCCATCACTTGGTAACTTATTTCATGCATCAAAAATTAATCATGGAAACACAAAGATCATATCTTAGGATCCCTTTCTAAGATCAAACCCCAATTTGTATCACATGTAACCACCTATCACCACCATGGTGGTAGACCTCCATCCTACCATGGAAAATTATTCATGCAAACACAAAGGTCAAAGGTAGTGGGATACATCAAATTATCATGGTTCATTAAAATAGTGAGCAAGCCCACACCAACATCTTATCTCATAAATGCATCGCTTCCCATGAGTCAAAATATTTCCATGGTGAGTACCCAATATCCAACTATGACATATAAAGTTTCCATTCACTTTGGATTCTTTTGAAAAGGTATATCCATTACATGCACCCGGATCCACACAATCCCCACCTTTGGTACATTAGAAAGTACTAACCTAAGTAAAGGGTCCACACACTTTTCCACATTAACCTTTCACATTGCTTATACCACCCAAACATATCATAAATATTAAGGTTGAGTATATATATGATGTATACATAGGAGAGGAGAGTATATTTGATGTATATACAAGAGATAGTTGTTAAGCACCACCTTATATTTAGGGGTCATTGGATGCCAGCAAGTGATGTGTTGAAAAAAAGTAGGCAATGATGTCATCTTAAACTGTTTCTGAACAAACATTAAGACTTGTGTGTCGTTTGGAAAAAAAAAAATTCTTCAAATGGTCAACATAATCAAGAGTTTGCATTTTATGTCAACTTTTTATTTATTTATTAATAATGACTTAAATGTTCCACATGGATATATAATTTTTTTTTTTTTCTTCAAATGGTCAACATAATCGAGAGTTTGCATTTTAGGTCTATTTTTTTTTATTTTTTATTAATAATGACTTAAATGTTCCACATGGATATATAAGTTTAGTATTATAAAGTACAATTGAACATTAACGTGTGTAGATTATTTTATGTAAACTTAATTTGATAAGTTTATTCATAGCTTTTTAGATAAGATTAGAATTTTAAGATTTTTCTTTTATGGTGGTTATATGTTATAACATGGATGTGTTACATAGAGTATGACTATGTGTGTGTTTACATAATTGTTTTATATGTGATAATGCCAAAATCAATATACTGGTGTTTGTTGTTATATGATTATTTTACATATATTGATGTCGAAATATCATTGTGATATGATGAAGGAGGTATAAATTGAGTAAATGTATATGTAATAGAGGTCATCTAATAAAGCGTCTATATGTACAATGAATTAGAATATGTATATATAAAAGTCAATATAATTATTATGATTAATACATAAATGTGTGATTTGGGATATATGCATGTATCTGGAAATTTGAAGGAGGTTCTCATATTCTTTAAGGAGTTATTGTAAAACTTATATTTATTATCTCTTTAGGAGCTATTGGTGTACAATGCGTACATTATGCAGTACATTGTGTAATTTGATTAAAAAGTTTGGCAATGGCCTGACAATAGGGCTGAGATTATGGCAGTGAAGTTACTGTTGCTTCTAGCTCTAACAGAAATGGTCCAAAAGCTTCAAATTTTTGGGGACTCACAATTAGTCATAGATTGGTTGAAATTGAAAAGAGCACCTAAGAATATCTTTATAAAGCCTCTTTATGATGAACTTATAAGAATAGCAAGTATTTTCCGATAAATTTCTTGCCAACATATCTACAAGGAAAGGAATGTTTTGGCAGATCACCTCTCCAAGATGGGGTTGCTAGTGGGTGATGGCATATGGAACTTATGGGAGGTGACAAATGATACCATCAATGAACATGATATGGGACCCCATCCAGGATAGTGACCTATGTTGATAGTCCTTTATGAGTTTATGGCATTTCCTAGTTTTGTTTTTATGTATTTCATTATTTAAAACTGACAACATATATGTATATTTCATGAATATAGGTATGCTACTATGCAAGATAATAATTGGTAGCAGTTTTTGGTGGCAAGACACCAAAAGGTTATGTTTGTTGAAGACTTTATGATGTATGGCCTTCTTGGCCTAATGAACAATGTAGCTCGGTTTTAATATAATTGAACTGCGAATTTTTTTCCGTGGACAAAAAAAAATTGTGTGCATTATGTTATATTATGATATTTTAAAGATATTAAAAAAGTTACATCTCTTCCCCCTCCTCCTCTTCACGTTTGTTCTAAGTTGTGTGCACCATAAATGTTAGGGCATTATTATACTAAGATGAAATACTCAAAATTGAAGGATTCTATCATTACATAGACATTGCTAATTCAGGTTCCTATTAATAGTAAATTACTCTTTATCACATACTTAACATTAATTTAGTAAACATTTATAATAATGAGACAAAATACTTGGCAAACCTAAATGGAGAAAATAACAACCAATCCTCCTTACCACCCAATCTACGATTAATTGACAAACTATAAACAACTTTATAATAATGATTAAAAAAACACTAAATAACCTTATTTAATTACATCAATTAATAACTTAAAAAAAACATTAATTTATATTAATTTAATAAATATCTTTTTATTATATTAAAGTACAAATATTTTATTTTATTAGAATCACAATTTAATATTTTATCCCAATACATATCTATTTTTACACATAGGCAAAGCATTTTTTAAAATGTAATACATGTTGTGTAAGTAAAACCACAACAAATTTTCAAGCAAAGCATTTTTTAAAATGTAATACATGTTGTGTTAAGTAAAACCACAACAAATTTTCAAGCAAAGCATTTTTTTAAATGTAATACATGTTGTATAAGTAAAACCACAACAAATTTTCTCATGATGATTATAATAGGGGTTTTGCATTATCATTATAAAAAAAATTATTTTTATTATATTATATTGGAGTAGTTTATTTATTTTAGTTTTTGGAATTTTTTTTAAGAAGTTTTGGTTGGAATTTGGTTAAGTTTTTTTATAAAATTTAAATTTAAAAATGTTTAAATTGTTTTTTAATCTATAAATAGATTCAACACTTTCAAATATCCCTTTGACATTTACATTATGCAGTTTTCATAACTAATATGTAATTCTAATTTTTTTGAAAACCTAAAATATTTAGACTATACCCATTATATTATCAAGTAAATATTTCAATAAAAATATAACCTAACAGATTATTAATTAGTTTTTTTTCATTTATTCATTATTATTTTTTTACAAAAACGAGTAACAAGCTTTTATATAGAAAGGAAAATGAGGTTACAAAATTTTTGGGAAGACTGTTCCCAATATAGAAGAACTGCCAAGATTCATAGCTCATCTTTTTCCAGTCTGATATGTTCATGATAAAATCCTAATCTCCGGAAGCTATACCTCCTAACAAACTGACCTTGGATCAAAATACAGAAACATAACATTGTTGTGAAGAGAGACCTTAGAAGAGCTATTCTGCTACTGCTACATGCCTAACCGAAAAAGACACTATACTATAATTCTGATATAACATAATATTAAGCAAAAAGTTTCTAAAGATCTGGAAAGACCCATGTTGGACGAGTTACAGGTGTGAATTGTCCACCTTGTTCCCATCAGCACCTCCCGCGCCTCATTGTAAATCCATGGTGCTCTTTCTGATGTCTTCCCTCATGTTATTGATATTGGCTTCCACTATCATGAGACTATTTTGCAGTGCCATAATTTTAGTGTCCAAATTTATAGAACAAGGGCATCCTTTTTCAAGCTCTTCGGCCAGGTTGGCAACCTACCCAGTTAACTTGTTGCTCTTGCTTCAAATCTCAGAGTTCATAACTTGGACGAGAGTATAGAGGTGAGAAATGGCCCGTTTGAGATCAGATTTTTCCCCTCTAAGCTTACAGACTAGTACTTCCATTTCTTTCCAGTATGTTTGGACCTCATATGGGAGGCTTCCAAACCCCAGTGCAAGCACTAGACCATTGATTCCACTATTTTCCCCTACAGAGGAGCTCCAATTCTTTCCCATTCCCAACGCCTCAGCTTTGCAGTGTTCATGCATAGCTTGTTGCACCTTGACTGAGCCACCGAGGTCCATTTCCTGACCGACTTCAATTGCAAAAGGCATCTTCAGAACTCCAGCACACCCATTTCTTCCTAAGGTTGTGATGTGCTTCTTACAGTGCAAACATTGCAGTAAGAGAAGGCTCGAGACGGCAGAAGGAAAGGCTTCATCCATTTTAACCTAGACCTCTATCGCTATGCCCTGGATGCGGATACTACCCAACTTCTGACCAAGAATAACATGCCCCTGGCCATGATGTAGGCTAGCTCTACCTCAATCTTCTACCACCTTAAATTCTTTCATGCCATCCAGATGTGTCAAGCATGTGGAAGGCTCTAGAATCGCTGAAAAGGCGCGGGAAGGATCTGAGGAGGGGGAAGCGATCACATTAGATTTCAAAAAACCAATTCTAAGTTGTCCCAAAGTTATATAGATCATATGAATAACAAGTTGGTTCCTCCATGCCAAGGGTGTTTGCCACTTCCAATTGCAATGGAAACTATTAAGCTTCTTCTTCATAACTAGAAGAGGGCAAAGATTAAGGGACCCAATTGTTGCCAAACTCCTGGTGATTACTAACCATAATTCCACAATCGAGACCAGCTCCGACATTAGCCATTGCATCAGCATTCTGGTTATTGATCCTCAATAGATGAAGAAAATTGATAGAACTAACTCATTTTCAATGTAATTAAAGAGATGATGAATCTTAGTGGCAGGCTTCTTTCGGTTCGTCGCCAAGTTTCTAGCTTCCCTAATGACCAGCATTGAATCTCTGAAGGCCACCAGATCCTCAATTCCTTCCTTCCTTGCTATTTCCAACCCTTTAGTCAGCGCTAGCCACTCTGCACCATTGTTGGATCTCCTGCCAATTCCCCATGCAAAGTCTTACAACTTGTTTCCCTCAAGTTCATAAAGGACTCCTCCCACACCTGCCAACCCAAGATTCATTTATTCATTATTATTATTTAAGAAAAATCATATTATTAAAATAATATACAAAGATGGATTTTTTCAATTACTTAAAATTTAATAATATAATAAATTGAGACTTTATTTAAAATAGTGTAAAACTATATATATTTGTATTAAATATTTAAAATTTATAAATAAATAAACAAAAAAAAAACATAGCACTATTAAGTAGTTTTGTAGGCACCCATTCATCATTATTAATTAAGAAAAATCACATTAATCGAAAATCATAATTTTTTTCCTTGAAAAAAAAGCGTAATTTTATTTCATCTTCCGATAACAAAATTACATTCTGAAAATAATCACTTGTAGACAAGTGAAAAGTTGTTTGACAAAACCGTTTTTAGACCCCAAAAATGTCTTCAACATGTCATGGAGCTCTTAGCTATTTTACAAAAATGACTCAGTCTGTCAATCAACAAATCGGAGAAAATATACGAGCAATATACAAACACCTCTTATAGAGGCCACAGTAACAAGATATGGCAGTCCAAAGGCAAAAAGAAAAATAACAGTTGTGCATAGTGACTCGAAAATCATATTATTATTAAGATAACCACATTACTCGAAAACCATATTATTATTAAGATAATATATAAGATGAAATTTTGTAATTAATTAAAAATTAAATAATATAATAAAATGAGATTTTATTAAAAATAGTGTGAAATTATGTGTATTCATGTTAAATATTCAAAGCTTATAAATAAATTTATTGAAGAAAAATTTAAGGATATTTATCTACATTTATGGATGATGTTCTTAATAAACCTATTAATGTATATTAACTTGGGGGATTTGAGTGGGACACATAATGACTTTTTTTTTCGCATGAGTAGATGGATCGGCGCATGCCCGAAGGCGAAGGCACCTTGAGGGCAGGAGGTGTGGGGTCGAACTTGGGTGGGGACGACCACAACCGACCGCCCTAGCCACCTGTCCACAGCTGGGACCCATAGACACATACTGACTTAGTATTAACCAAATGCCCAACAACATTGACAACAACATGTTAATTCCCTTAACTTTATCAACTATTACGCACATAGAGACATAAGCACATATATGTGTATGTATATATATGCATACGTGTGTATACACATATACACACATATAAAAACATAAATAGATATATCATATACTAATGCATAAACATACATATATATTATATAATATATATAATTTTTTGTATTATAAGAAAAAACAAAATTACATTTTGCATATGTTTGGTAGCATGTCCCACATAACTATTGAATGTCATCGTATCCAATTCTGATGTAAATCATTCAAGTCCTTTGATAACAAAAAAATATTAATCTAGTACTAGCCTCTACTTAATTGTCTTCTTCATTTATCTAGTTCCCAAAAACAACTAAAGCTATGCAACCTATATAGGTCCAACTAACTTCTCCCGAAAGAAGAAACTAAGTACAACTATATGGAAATCTGATTGGAGAGGAGCTGTGAAGCAACTTCGTCAAGAATTCCAATCATGTTGTGGACGAAACTTATTCAGGAATATCTCTGTCCAAGGGACCAGCGACATCTTGCTAAATTATTTAGTTCAGTAAATATGAAAATACTTTTAAACTCCTTTAACATATAAATAATGTTACAATAATATAGCTAATCAATGTAGGCATTGACAAAAACCAATATAGCATTCTCCTTCTAGTGTGATATCAATATCTATATATCCTTTTGCCGAAAGAGCCATTAATGCGGCCGAGTGTTATGTTAATTCAGTGCTCCATTTTTCGAGAATAAGAACACATCATGGAGAACATTTTATCTCTTCTATCAGAGATTTGTGATGAATTAGATCCGATTGTTTTGCTGCTTTCTTTTCCCATTCTTCTAATTTTTGTCTTCTATTTCTTGAGGTCTCGAGGAGGAGGCACAATGTTCCTTTTTTTTTTTTATCTTATTAGGCGACTCGCTAGAGAACATTCCTAATGTAGATTGAGCTTGTTCTTTTGTAAGCATATCAACAAGATAGTTGAGATATCCAGGATTGAATTCAACTTCAAATTCAAAATCATTAAGCCATGCTAACCACTTGAGAATTAAGGTGTTATTCTCAGTCAATAATTTTTCATTATTTAATACACATTGTATAATTTTTTTATCAATGCATATTATAAAATGCACTGGCTTGAGGTATAAACCTGAAGTGTTGAATGGTCTTCTTGATTGCAAGGATTTATTTGTGATTAGATGGATAATTCAATTACGCTCTTTTAAATGAATTGGAAAGGCACAAATCTCTTTATGGTTTAGAAATTGATCAATTAATACTCGAACTCATGAATGATCAATTGTAAATTTTCCATCACTTGTAGGCAAAGTAAGAGGAGGAAGAGATTTTACCTTTTCTTTAATTATCTAGATGGCTTGGGTCATTTTAGGTGTCTAGGAGGTGGCTTCTTCTTGAGTTGATGTTGTAGGAGAAATATGTCTCTGACTTGTCTTTCGTAAAAGGGTCGAACATAATTGGGGTTGACAAGAAATTGTTGTAGCTGAACCTTTTCGATGAGTTCATTGGTAAACTTGGAAAAGACTTGCAGAACATGGAACTATCATAGAAATTGGCCTTTTTCTAGTTTAGAACATAGAAATTCAATTTAAGTTTTTCCAATCTCCATTTTCTTTTTAGATAATAGTAGACCATATTTAAAGATGAAATCATAAAAAAATTGCAAGTGCTTCAGATGTTCTCGCAATTTTTTTTGAGAAAAAGAGGAGATCATCAATACAGTCAATAATCCAACTAAATTTTTTGAATATATCCTCCATTCGCTTATGAAATTATCCTCAAGCAATATTGAGGCCGAAGGAGATGAGCTTCCATTGATACTTCCCATGAGGAACAATAAAGGCAGTTTTGGAGCGGTCTTTAGGGACTCAAAACTCATATGTGTGTGTGTCGTATTTTTTTCCAAAGAAAAAAGTCAATAATTTTATTCATAATGAGAAAAATTACATCCAATACATCCAAGGGTTAGTATCTATCATAAAATTCATCAAAATAAAGGGAGGATAACCTCAACCTGACATAAATTACAAAGATTTTGGGAGGCAAGCTCACTGACAAGAAAAAAAGATATTCATATTTGCAATAAAAAAGATGGGGAGACTAGCTCAACCATAGAAAATTGGATTTGTGGTGGAGAGTAAACTCGATCCATGCAAAAAAGTTTGTTGAAAGTTAAAAACGTAAGGGAATTGATCTCTCCTTATGTTTTTAATTACCTATGTGTATTTACCCATTATTGTTGACATGTTGTTCTGGACGAGATGATACCTTTGATTTTTGTACCTATATCTGTCCTTCTTCAAGCAAGATAGCCTCCTTCTCCAATGAATCTGCTTCAGTATTGTGATCTCTGTAAATGTGTACTAGTTTGCACAAAGAGAATTTAGATTTTAGATCAAGGCCTCTTCGCGGCAGGGTAGTAGTCTAATGTTTGAACACCGAGCCTTTGTCGAAAACCAATTTACAACTAGTAATGAATCTGAGAAGATGTTGAAAGTTGTGATGTCGTTTTCCATAGCAATATAAAGGAATGTTATCAAGCTCATGAGATCAACATAATTGTTGGAGTTGTAACTAGTTTCATGCTTGTAAGTCAGGTGAAAACCCCTAAAATTGATGCATCCTCCAGTGCCGCTTCTACCAGGATTCCCTTGTGAAGAACCATCACAAAAACCGAATGGCATTGCTCAGTTTACAACTAGCTGATACCTCCACTGTCAGGCCAGAAGGCATACTAGAGGATATCATTATCAACATCAAATCATGGGAATATCTTGCAGACTTTGTATTCATAGAGGTCAAGAGAAAACTTAGTGGGTACCCAATCATCCTAGGAAGGCCATGGCTAGCAATGACAAATGCCTACATAAGATGTTGATCTGGAGACATGAACATAACAAGTGGACAAGCTAAAAAGAAGATCACCATCTATCCCCTGACCAAACTATCTATGGATGCAGAAAGCCCTAATTGGATAGATGATTATGATGATATGTATGATCAAATTGTGCAACCAGTCCTTAGCATAAAAACTTCTTTAACATTAAAAGTTGAAGATGAGGATCCTTATTTATCTAACTTTATTCATAATGTTTATCCTAACCATAATATGCTTGAAGAAATTTTTGCAGCAGGACAACAACAGGAAGTGTTGAACACTCCTTCTAAAAACCCAAACAAAATGTGGTAGCGGGTATTCTATGTGGAACAACAACCTACAACAGTAAAAATATTAGAAATTCTACCTGGATAGACTATCAAAATCAATGCAAATATGAAACCAGATCAAGAACAACTCTTAATTAAAGTCCTCACAGATCATAAAAAGGATTTTACTTGGACCTATACCGACATGAAGGGCATACATCTTGATATTTGTAAGCATCATATTTATATCAAGGAAGGAGTTGTCCCAATAAGGAAACCCCAAAGGAGAATGAACCCAACATTAAAATATACAATCAAACAAGAATTGCAAAAACTACTTGATGCAGGATTCATCTACCCTATCTCAGACAGTGAATGGGTCTCACCTCTAGTGAGAGTTCCAAAGAAAGGGGGGAAATGGAGGATATGTGTGGATTACAGAGAGCTTAATAATGCAACCAAAAGAGACCACTTTCCTCTGCCATTAATTGCTCAGGTATTGGATACTCTTGCTGGAAACAAGTTCTTTTCATTCCTGGATGGTTTCAGTGGGTACAATCAAATACAAATCCACCAAGTTGATCAAGATAAAACCACATTTACCTGCCCATAGTGCACATTTGCATACAGAGTACTACCATTTGGACTCTACAATGCCCCAACAACCTTCCAAAGGGCTATCCTAAGTATATTTGTAGATTTCATCAATGATCAGATGGAGTATACATGGATGACTTCACTCCATATGGACAAAATTTTCAGAAAGCACTAGATCATTTGGAAGCGGTCCTAAACAAATGCATCGAAATGAGTCTTTGTCTAAGCAATGATAAGTGTCGAATTCTAATGGAAGAAGGAATATTTATAGTCCAAATCAACTACTACAGAAGGTTTATAGAAATATTCAACAGAGTGGCAGCTCCCATGTTTTCCCTCTTAACCAAAGAGACATATTTCAATTGGACTGACCAATGTATGACAGCATTTGACCACCTTAAAGAGAAGACAACTACTGCTCCTGTCCTCCAAGTCCCAAACTAGGATATACCTTTTCACATCCACTATGATGCCTCAGAAAAAGCTATTGGAGTAGTCCTAGGACAGGAAGAAGAAAAGAAACCCTAGTACACCATCTATTATATCAGCAAAAACTTAGCAGGAGCAGACCTCAACTACACAATCACTGAGAAGGAAATTTTAGTTGTTGTGCATGCTACCAACAAATTTCGGCACTACATAACAGGGTATCCAATTTTTGTGCACACCGACCACTCAACAATAAGATACCTAATGAACAAACCTCACACTAGTGCTAGAGTTATAAGGTGGTTACTTCTCTTACAATAATTTGATTTGAAAATCCTAGACAAACCAGGGAAGCACAATGTAGTGGTAGATTTTCTATCAAGACTAACCCATGTGCAGGATGATGAACTAGTAGAAGATACTTTCCTTGATGACCACTTGTTTGCAATATCGGTGGAAAGTCCATGTTTTGTTGACATTGCCAACTACCTAGTATCTGGAAAGTTTCCACAACATTATGACTACAAGGAAAGATGCAAAATAATAAGGCAGAGCGTGACTTACAGCTGGATTCAAGGCCTACTTTTTAAGAAAGGACTAGATCAAATATTAAGAAGGTGCATCAAATAAGATGAAGTACATGATATACTTCATGCTACTCACAATGAACCATGTGGAGGCCATTATGTAGCAAAAAGAACGACCTACAAAATACTCCAAACAGGATACTACTGGCCTATGCTCTATAAAGATGCCTAGGAATATGTATCACATTGTGATGACTGCCAGAGAATGGGAAAAACTACACGGAAAGATGAAATGCCCCTCCATCCTCAAGTATCATTGGAACCATTTGAAAAATGGGGATTTGACTTCGTTAGCTCGTTCAACCCACCATCTAATCAAAAGAACTACATCCCGGTGTGTAAATATTACCTTACCAAATGGATAAAGGTTAGAGCACTTACTGCCGCTGATGAGAATAGTGTGGCTAAGTTATTCACAGAACAAATATTCAGCAGATTTGGAGTCCCCAGGGAACTAGTTTTTGATCAAGGAACTCAATTTACCTCCAACCTCATTGAAGAAATCCCTAGAAGAAGCAAAATAAATCATAGGAAATCTTCTTCCTACCACCCATAGGCCAATGGACAGGTGGATGTCACAAAGATAGAGCTTGAGAAAATTCTAACAAAGAAAATACAATTACATAAAAGAGATTGGGCAGATAGGTTGAATGAAGCAGTTTGGGCCTATAATACAACATGGAAAACAACCAATGGGTTTACTTACTATGAATTAGTATATGGAAAAAAAAGTTATGCTACCCATTGAGTTTGATATCAAGACACTCAGAACAACAACTAAGATAAACATAAAACTATCAGAGATTCAACAAGAATGCGTTCTTCAATTAATCCAGCTAGATGAACACCGACACCAAGCTCTATCTCACACTGAGATCATACAACAACAAAGGAAACAATGGCATGGAAAGAACATAAGGACAAATAAATTTAGGGAAGGAGACTGGGATTTATTATATGACTCCAGATTCCAAAAATTCAAAGGCAAATTAACAACCCGATGGCTAGGGACATACAACATAGACACAATTTATGACAATGGAGTTGTCAAAATAAAAACAATAGATGATAGTCAATTTCCAATACTAGTCAATGGACGTAGACTCAAGATGTACAAGAAACCACAATCTAAAGAAGAATTCAATCAAACCTTATATAAGAAGCATCTAATGCTTATAGAGGACCCATATGCCCTCCACTTCAACTGAGAGCTTCTTAAAAAAAAAATTATGAAAAAAAAAGAACAAGAACAAGGAAAAAAACATAACAAATGATCTTCCTATCACAAGGATCGACCAACAAAAAGAAAATCAAGTGAGGAAGCAAACAAAATATCAACCGAAGCAACAAAAAGAAAATCAAGAGAGGCAGCAAAAATAATATCATGCGGGGCGAAAAAAGCAAGATCGAGTGAGGCAACATATCCATTACCAACCAAAGAGACAACAAAAATATTCATCAAGCAAACCAACAAAGTACATAATCACACATTACTTTAGTACTACGAAAACAAACAACCAAACTATAGACAAAGCTGAAATAAATACCAAACCACACATGCACAACTTTCCACAAAGGAGAGCTCCACATCACCACTCCAGGTACGCTAATTGTGAAAGGTAACCACTGACCTCATTATTTCCATATTCTATCAAATCTACTCTACCTACACAAAGTATAATTACCCATTATTGAGCTGAGGACAACTCATGTTTAGAAAGGAGGCGGTGCACGGCTCAAGAGAAGGCATTCAACCTATGTAAAGTAATCACTGCATATTCAAAATGGGAAAATAACAATCTAAGATGGCGAAGAAGGAGCATGAAAATGCATAATTAAGCACAAGCTACATATCTCCCCACGATTTCCATGTCAATAAACAATATAGTCGGGGGAATAATGGAGTAATAAGGCAGAGGAAAAATGAAAACAAGTGAACAAGTTTGACTTGCATTCATTTAAACACAGACTACAATAGAGAGCAGAAACAACAAAGAGGAAGCAGGGGCAAATTTAGACAACAAGCCAATTCTCGACTCAATAATGACTCAAGTAAGTTCATTCAGTCCTTCATCTTGTTCATATCATGTTCATCTATTCAATAGATTTTAAGACAATGACTTATGGGTTTAAGAAAAGTGAGCTGGAGGATCATTCCCCCATTTATGATAACCTGGAGGTATTGACCATCCGCACTGTGGGTTGGATGCCCTTCATCACCGGTTTAAAGGGATATGACTTGAATGTGGCACTCGATTTTTCTAAGAACCTCGAGCATTTGAAGTAAGAGGAATATGTGACGAGGGTGAAGGGGATACACATTCGCCTTAATGAAGAAAGAATAACGGCATACATAAGCAGTCCTCAAGGTTTACATTGGGGTAAAGATGACAAAGAAAGTAACATACAGGCAAAGTAGAACTTCTTTGCAGAAGGAGAATGTTATGACAAAGATAAAAATGGGGTAAAAAGGGAAACCATGCTGAAACCATGGGACGAAGTTGCAGCTGTCATCTTGAAGTACATCACCTATACTGGGAGACTTAGTTACATACCACCATTTCATTTCTGAATACTAGATCTCTTGAGGAACAGAGGGAATATTAAACCCAACAACAACATCAACATTCCTTTTTACTTATTACACTCTATATGGGAGATGAGTCGGAAGGTGGTACGAGGGAAAAAGGATGCCCTGTCATATCATGGGCTAATTAAGATGATCATCTGCGAGGATTGTCAGCCTAGGTCCCTGAACTTTACTAGGAAGAGTTCATACATATCTCCATGGATGATGTGCAAATAATGAGAGGAACCCCAGTTTTGAACTCAACTCCCACTACAAGGAGAAAAGAGAAGAAAGAGGCCACTCAGTCAGGGGCTAAAACAAAAATTAACTTCGAAATAGATGACAATGAAATCATGGCAGACACCCTGGTGAAAATAAAGCATTCCAGAGACGTCTTTTCTCATAAGCCACCAACATCGTCCTCCAGGGCATATGAATTTAGACGACAGAGCAGGAGACTTAAAAAGGAAGCAAAAATCAGAGAAGAGAAAGAGAGAGAAGAAGAAGAAGCAAAGATCAACAAAGAGAATGAGACATGGGAAGAGGACGAAGATAAAGAGGAGTCAAGGAAATCACGCTTGGATCAACAAGACTCCGAGGATTTTGAAATGAGACAAGGAGACCCCTTTTTTCCAATAGAAGAGGAGACGCCACTCAAAGGGAGCTCATTACAGGAAGAAGAGACACAAAACAAAGCAGATTCCCATCTATCCGATGCATTATCTAAATTTTTGAGGGTTAAGGAATAGTTGGCAGCGCTGAAGCTTGCAACACAGTCGCCTGTAACTATCAGTATAAGTAGAAAAGTTGTGACATCGATAGAAGCTCCCATCATCCATGAGAAAATCCAAATTTTAAAAATGAAACATGTCCACCAGTAGAAGCATTTGGAACAACAAAACCAGGTGCTACAGGCAAAATTGGGCAAAGCTCAAGAATGGTTGGCGAAGAAATACCAACAGATCCTAAAACTGGAAACTACCTTGGATACCACTACTAAAATTTATGAAGAAATCGTTGGTTATATACCCCCATCCAAGATTTACAATATGTATCTTAGAGAAAAGTGGTGTCAATTCCAGCTGCAGAGGTTGAAAAATAATTTACCATTGGAAGTATCCACCCCCAAAATATTTTGTGGACACTTCGCTAGACAACACAGAACTTGAAAAGACCAGCTATGCAAATTTTTCCTCCATAACTTGGTCGTGCCCCATTCATCTAACTGGTCGCCAAACCCATACATTGGGATTTCCAGCTAAGAGCACTTTGTTCCTGGATGAACCATGAAATTGAAAGAGCACATGATGTTCATCTATACCATTCAGAGAAATGGGTGAATGCATTATGGGTTAGATTAGAAGCCTCTCATCCTTAAAAAGTGATCTAAGATCATGATACTATAACTGTCGATGAGGACTTAATTCCTATCCTCGAGCAGAAGCAGCAGGAAGTTATTGATCACTTTGAAAAAACCATTCAGAGCACCCTTGAGGATGTAGAAGAAGCCATAAGAGATAGATGGAAAAGAATTTCAAAGAGAGAGCCACATTCCCCCCATAGATTGGATGTTGCTATCGTTAAGGCAAAAATGTACAGAGAATCTTTGCTGAAGAATAAGCTCAAATGGATTGGAATGAAGCTGAAATCGCCATTCTTCCTTCCCCTAATTATCAAGGAAAGCATTTATGAGGAAGAAGAAAGGAGGGCTTGGGCCAAAGAAGAACATAGTCAAGGATAGTACCGACAGATAGGGGCACCTAAGGTCATTGTATGGGATATCAGAGAGGCCGTTGAACAACAAGGAATCCCACTAGGACAAGGGGATATGTTACACTAGGATGTGTGTTTATAGGTTTAATTTAGATCCTATAATACGTTTTGAGGTGGGCCCCTTCATTGTGTTGAGCAAGAGCTCTGTGTTTTCCTTATATTATGATTTCATGCAATATTTCATTATTTTTTATGAAGTAAGCAATCGTAAATCATTCAAGTATCATTTATTGAACATGATATATTTATGGAAATGCCTGTTTTTATCTGTAGCTCTGTATAACAGTGTTTGTAGTTTCGTTACATGGCGTTTGTAGTCCTGTGGGTGCATTCCGTAAAGACAGTTTTACAGTTTTATATTTTTATGCATTAAAACAGTTCCATGGTATCTGCACCTTAGATTTGATTTAGATTAATTTCTCTTGGGAATTCATAGATTAGCATATCTCCAACTTTCATAAATAGTTATTTTCCTTAAGTCAAGTTTCCAAAGCATTTCATTAAATAGGATATTTACGCTTTCATATATTAGATGCTTGCTTTCGTTAAATAGATGTATGCTTTCATACATTAGATGTATGCCTTTATTAGAATAAATTTATGCTTTCACAGATTAGATGTTTGATTTCATTAAAATAGATTTACGACTTCATAGAACATATTTATGCTTTCATATACTTCCATAGATTATTCGAGTAATTCCTTCAGCAAGAAAATAAGATTGTCAAACAGTTCTTCTTTATATGCTTTCATAAAAACAGAATATTTATCTACCTGCTCTCCCCAAATCACATCACTCTACGTTAGGATTCTCTCAGCATGCTCATATAGTGCATAGTGCCTCTTAAGTTTGTACAATCCCTGGTTTATAATTAAAGTAAGGTTCCTGAACCGTAAGCCTGTAAAAAGGTCAATGTATCAATACACCACCAAGAACCATTAAGATACATTTTTCAGCTTTATTATCTACCTTACTCTTATTTTCTTTTGGAACATGCACATAAGCATCACAACCAAAAAAATTTAGATGTTTAAGAGAGGTTTTATACCAATCCATGCCTCATGCAAATTTATTTCAACCAATGTTGATGTAGGTGATCAATTTACCAAGTAACATGTAATATCCACTACTTTTTCCCATAATTCCTGTGATAACCCTACACCACTGAGTATACTTCTTGCATTTTCCATCAACGTCCCATTCATTCTTTTTGCAACTCCATCCTATTAAGTTTTGTATGGAGTACACTTTGTCCTTGTTATTCCTCACTTCTTACATAATTCCTCAAACTCATTTCCGAAAAAATATTCACCATTATTCGTCTCGTGACACCTTTTTTTTCTTCTCTATCTGGTTTTTTACAAGAGCCTTAAACTCTTTAAATTGATAAAAAACCTTATATTTATTATGAAGGAAATGGAGCCATATTTTCCTCCAAAAATCATCAATAAATGAAACACAATACACATATTTACATAATGATCAAACATGAACACGTCCAATCACATTACTATGTATTAAATACAAGATTCATTTTTCTCTTGTAGCACAATGTGGGAATCTCACTTTTTTTTTTCACCATAGATATAATGGTCATCAAATCAATCATATATACCTTCGACCATATCTTTACCATGTAATGCTCAAATTCCCTTCTCTCTAATATGTCCCAGTCTTTGATGCCATGGCATTGTCTTCTCTCTAGGTATAGTAGGGGTCCTATCTTCTTCATTGTTATCCTCATGAACAACATAACTATTACATCCATAATTAAAAGTGCTCCCTAACAACTTATATAGAGTTCCAATCTGAACTACCCTCATCAACACCATTTATCCTCAAACAATCTTGTATGTGTGCTTTTGAAATACAAATCCACACCTACATCACCCATATTACATATTGACAGTAGGTTTCTTGCTAGATTTGGAATGTGCAGAACCCCAACAAGAGTTCTAATCCTTCCATATTTGAGCAATAGATCGACCCTTCGATGTCCTATGGTTGTGGCTATCAAGTCATATCCTTGGAAAATATCACCTCCATTGTACTTTTCATATTCACAAAACCACTCCCTATGAGGAGTCATATGAAATGAAGCCCTCGATTTGTTCAACCATACATCATGAATTGTATGTGCACCAATATATGGCAAGTAAACATCACCTCCTTCTTCTGTAGAGGTTTTCTTTTGTATGGAAGGTGAATCATCATATCCCTTACCTTTATTGACATTCTTAGATTTGCAATCTTTCTTATAATGCCCATCTTTATTACATTTCCAATGTTTCCTTGTAGATTGTCTTGGAGATTTAGGTCTACCTTTAGATTTAGATATACCCCGCAAAGACTTATTTTTCCTCTCTTGGGGATGACGTATGATAGACAAAACATCCTTCGTCACAACCTCCATGGATTTTCTATATGTTTCCTCTGATAACAAGGATGCAACTACATCCTCAAAATTTAATGTGGATTGAGTGGTACTACCAATTACTGGAACCAGATTATCCCAAGAGTTTGGAAAATAACACAACAAGGTAATACACTTATCTGCTTCCTCCATCTTAATATCAATAGAGACAAGTTGACTTAATGGAGCATCAAGGACATTTAGATCCTTCGTCACAGAGTCACCATACTCCATCCTAATATGATAAAACTTCTTTTGAAGAAATGAATTGTTTACCAAGGAATTTGACTGATACAAATTCCCCAACTTATCCCACGAATTATTTGTGATGTCTTTTCTATAGACATTCAACAACACCAAATATGAGGGGAAAATCCGAATCGTGCTTCTCACTTTTCTTTCTAGATTTTCCCAATCTTCTTTCAACATAATAGTAGGATTTTTACCTAGATCCACAAGAACCCACTATTGTTTATCTACAAGAAGATATTCCATTTTTGGCTTCCATAACTTGAAGCTATGACCATTAAAATTCTCTATTTCTATTCTTAAATTGCTTTCCATTTTCTTTACACAAGATTCACTACACAAAGCTCCTACTCAAACACATGCTTATTAAAGAACCAAGATACCCTTCCTCTTCACAAAACAAGATAAACCCTAGTGATAGAGGCACCCCCTTGAAGACAATAACCTCAATTTGATACCAAATGAAAAGTTTGATAAACCTATGCAAGAAAATCAATACCAACATAATCTAAAACACAAGAAATAACAATGGCACACACACACACACACACACACACACAATACACATGGATTTACCTTGGAAACCCTTAATCAGGAAAACCAACCTAATTGAGATTTGCTCCTCTCTTTATCTCGTTATATCATATTCATTTTTTATGATACAATATCATAGCATCCAAAATCTTAATCCATTAACTCAAATTATATTACAACCCTAATTCCTTAGACATAATTAGTTTAGAATGGGCCAAAACCACTAGTTAAAATTATACATAACAAAGTATATTTTTTTCTCAAGAGATTCACACCCAAACCCCTAATTGGGGGTCCCCCTAGTCCCCATTGAACCCCCAACTGGGGGGCATCCCAGCTAGACCCCCTTCATTCAATTCTCAACCCCCAATCTTCCATCGGGATGTGACTAAGTCTACTTAGAAAGAATACAAAACATATCAATAAGGGTAGGAAAACAATATCTTCATTTTAACCTTGAAGCAACTTGAGGAAGAGAACGCATATATGTGGGAAAAAGTTGGTCTATGCCTAGTAGTTATAGAGAAAATAATGGAGTATAAACATAATAATAATATCGAAAGAGAGATGAGGCTAAATAGAGGAAAACATGACCAAGTTTTTTTGGTTCTACAAAACATCGAGTTGAAGTAGGAAATCCTAAAAATATCCCAGAAAGATGATTCATGCAAGGTTGGGAAAAGGGTGAAATTGAAGATTTGAAGGAAACGTTAAGTGCATAGATGATAAACATTTGTGGCATATGATCCATAGGATTTTCATTAATCATGAATTGATTTAGGCACTCCCTCGTCATCAACAACAAATTCATCCACTACGCTTTCATTGACATTGACAACCACTATGGATACTTGCTTCACCAATGCCAATAAATCCCTTTTTGATAATGCTTTTGTCAACAACTCCCTTATAAACAACACAATTTTTGATAACTTGCTAGTCGATGACACTCTCATTGAAACATTGTTTGTTGATGACACTCTTGTTGATAGATTGCTCATCAACAACACTCATGTCCACATATTTCTTGTAGACCACACTCTTGTTGATAGATTGCTCGTTAACAACACTCCTGTCCACATATTTCTTGTAGACCACACTCTTGTTGATGACTCTCTTGTCAAAAAATTGTATATCAATAACACTCTTGTCGATGACGGTAGGCCACTTATCAACAATCTCGCTACATCGACATCAATGGTCCTCCCATCAATAACCTTGTTCCATCAACACTTCCCATCCATATTACTTCAACACCCCACAATTACATGCAACAACGCAATATTAGGGTGTGCAACACCCTTGATGGTCTCTAGTAGAGTCGCTACAACATTTGGAGCATTAGTTTCTATTATGCATACCAAGTTCTAAAGCCTACCCGCACATTGCACTAGCTTGTGCATTCCAATAATTCAATTGTGATCAAGACCGCTATACCTACACACCACCAATAACATGTGGCACATTGAAGTGCAAATTGTTACTAACAGTTACCAACCAAAACCACCTTTGGAAGTTGAATGGACATTTTGCAACTACCATATAATTATGCTTATGATAAGTAAATATTAGAGTCTTTCTTCCAAATCTAATGATCTCTCTTGTAGAGTAATGTATAGAGCCTCTTACACAATAATATAAACATTGTTTGTTCTACTTGTGTCATTTTCCATTAATGCTTTTGCTACTTCCATTATATCAACTTATTCTTTGATTGCATCTGGGAATGGGATCATTAATAGTGACAAACTTAGTCATGTTCAAGGTGACATGGAAATTACGAAGGCCAATATTCTTTATGAGGTTGGTAGTGATCCATATGGATATAGGTGGCCACCCACCTATTCCACTCGCTCAAAATTGTTTTCCATTTTTGCCAAATTTTTAGTAATTTTTCCACAGTTTTTTGGGTCCTAAACTTCTGGGGCCGTTTTGAAGCCCTAAATGATTTTTTTTGGGTTCACAGTGACCTAAACAATAGTCATAGGCTTATTTTGGGTCTCTTTCACTTTTGTACTACTCAGATAGATCTTTCCAATGATCTACCGAGCACCCCAAATGAAGATCATATGCAAAAGTTATGACCCCGGGAAGTTGATTGTTTAACTAACCACTTTGGGGACGCAAACTTTATGACGGTTCATCTCCTAGGGTTAAGTTTTTGGATGGCTAGGGTTCTTTCCCTACTATTTATGACAAATAGACCCTTTCGGCCTCATTTTGTATTCATCTTGTCACGAATGAGCGTAGCCGCCACATCTCTTCTTAGAGATATAACTACCACCATTCTAGCTTCTTTTATTTTACAGTTTGTCTGTTTCACTCATTTAATAGAATCCGAGTTCAATGTATCACTATTTTTCTTACTATATATCTGTGTATGTGAATATATATATTCTCTTTCATTTCGTTCTCACATAAATCCGGATTAGTGGTATCAGATCCTTTTGCTCTTATGGTTTCTCAGTGCATGTCCCTGACGAGATCTGAATATTGAGAGTTGGGTCTCGAACTAGTTGAGATTGGGGAAAACCCCTCGCATTAGCCCAAGTAGGTTCACATGGCAGGAGAAGAAAAGAGAGATGATAGAGCACGAGATCCTATTAAGTTGTTTCTCGAGGAATCCCTTGCATGATAGAGGAACAAGATGATGGATAATTTCACCCAGATCCTTCGAAGAATGCCGACGACGACGGATGCACCTTCAATGAGCAGTCATTTCGGGGGTGCAACTCCCTTCAAGGTACAATTAATTTTGACATTCTATTATTTTAAGGAAAGATAGATGCATATGCTTTGGAGAAATAGTTAAATCTATTAGAGTGTTACTTCTATGTTCAAAAAAATTTCGATAGCGAAAAGATCACATTCACGCTCCTTAAGTCCGTCCCCCATATCAAAGACTGGTGGGATGGGTACTGCGAGAGGCATGCAAGAGATGAGTTTGAAATATTTAGGACATAAACCACTTGGGTGGCATTTTTTTATTCCACAAAGGAGGAGTTCTACCCAGTCATAAACTATGATGACCAATACACCAGGTGGCGTACGACTTTGCGCCAGGAGAGAGACCAAACAATGCTAGATTTTACCAATATGTTCCATACCCTACGCTCCAATATGGGCATTAGAGACTCTAAACGGAACTTGGTCCTAAAGTACCGCAATGGCATGCACAAGTACATTCATATGGAGATGGATTTCCTAGACATATCCTCACTAGGAGCAGCTTATCGGTACACCGTCAAGATTGAGCAAAAGTTTAAGCAAAAGAATAAGTGGGATTTTGGGTTTGCAAATCGGCAGTAGAATCATGACAAAGGTGGCCTTAATTCACAAAGCAAAGGATAGAGAAAGGACGACCAAAGCCTTGACATTCATCCCAAGCTGCGGGAAAAGAAGGGTAATGGGAAATCAAAGAAGGACACCTACAAGTGGTGTGAATTCCACAAGAGCCCCTGTCACAACATCAATGAATGTCACTCAAAACAATCCTTGTTGCCTGAGATGAAATCCTCGGATCCAGAATTTGGATCAGACTCTGATGCATATAAAGAAAGGGGAATGTAGATCATTGACACAGAACCTAGTGCCACCATCGCAACCGTAAAGATACAACAAGAGGAGTCAGAGGAGCTAGAGGAAGGGGAGCGCCTCTTCCATTCAAAACTGTGGGTGCAGGGGGTTCCGCTACATTTCATTGTTGATAGTGGTAGCCATAAGAACCTCATCTCGGCCGTGGTCCTTAAAATATTGAAGATTCTAGTTGTTCCACATCCTCGACCATAGAACATCGGTTGGCTGAGCCAGGGATGAGACATCTGCGTCAGTCAATAGTGTCTCCTTTCCTACGACATCAAGCCCTTCAAAGATGAGGTAATGTGTTATGTTTCCCCGCTTGAAGTTTGTGATGTTATTTTAGGACAACCATATATGTGGAAACATCATACTGTGTATGAGTCTAGACCTCATAGTGTCGTTATTACTTTGGGAAAGAAACTCTATAGGATACTAGAGACACTTCCCACTACTGCAATGTCCCTCATCACAGCTAAGCAGTGCAGGAAGGTAATCTCCCAAATAGGGAAATTAGTCCTCTTCATGGTTCAATCTGAAGGTGAATGAAAGATCGCAGTGACATCCACCACCTCCACACAGATCCCCTCTACATAACATAAACATGTGGATAAGATCTTTGAAGCATACAAAGGCATCTTCACCACACCTACTGGGGTGCTAGTACATTGCCAGGTCAAGCATTCCATTCATTTGATACCTGAAATGCCTTTACCTAATGGGCTAGTATACAGGCGTTCCCTCATGGAAAATGAAGAAATCAAACGCTAGATTCAAGACTTAATCCAAAAGGGGCACATTCGACCTAACTCCTCACCTTGTGGGAGCCCAATTGTGTTGGTACAAAAGAAAGATGGGACATGTCGACTCTGTGTTGACTATCGAGCTCTAAACAAGATCACAGTCTGGAATCAGTATCCCATTCCCCAGATCGATGACCTTCTTGACCAACTCAAGGGTGCCAAATATTTCAACTAGATTCATCTGAAGTCTGGCTATCATCAAGTTCCAATTTAGCAGACCGATGTCTGGAAGACTACCTTCAAATCTCGGGAAGGCATTTTTGAGTGGTTGGTCATGCCTTTCGGCTTGAATAATGATCCAACAACCTTCATGAGGATGATGGATGATATTCTATGTCCATTCACCAATTCTTTTGTGGTCGTATATCTAGATGATATCCTCATCTACAACAGAACATGGCAGAACATTTGCAACATATCCACCAGGTCCTCAACACCCTGCGACAACACAAGCTATATGCCAATCTAGAGAAGTGATCATTTGGCATGGAGAGGGTTCAATATCTGGCATACATCGTAGATGGACATGGTGTTCATGTGTATCCGGACAAGATCCAAGCCATTCACGATTGGTTGACCCCAACAACTTTCACAGAGCTTCGCATCTTCCTAGGCCTTGCCAACTTCTATCGCGGATTTGTGTTGGGCTTCTCTAATGTTGCTTGGTCCCTTATATAGGTGATGAAAGGGGGATCTAAGGCCAAGTTTTTCTATTCCAAGACACAACAACAAGCATTTGATGAGTTGAAGAAATGCTTATGTTCGACACCCGTCCTTGCCTTACTAGATCTACAACAACCCTTTGAGATTGAGACAGATGCTTCAGAGTATGCTTTTGGTGCAGTCCTCACTCAACATGACCATCTAGTGGCATATCACAGTGAGACACATTCAGATACAGTCCGCAAGTACCCCACCTATGTCAAGGAAATGTATTCCATTGTCCAAGCCTACTGCTAATGGAAGCATTACATCCTTGGAAAAGAAACGGTCATCCACATTGTTCACAAGCCCCCGCAGTTCATACAAACCCAAGTAAAGTTACGGAATTACTACCACCAGAAGTGGTCCACTTACTTGTAGCAATTCCACTTGAACATTAAATATAAGAAGGGAAGCACCAATCGAGTCGTCGATTGCCTCAGTCGACCTCTAGTAGAAACATTGACCATAGTGCTCAACTCTTGTGGCCAAGAGACCTTCGTTTGGCCTCAACTATATAGCAGTGATCTTGATTTTTCTCCCATATATCAAGCCCTACGTGCAGGCACATCCATGGCAGACTTTCATCTCCAAGAAGGATTTCTATGCCACCTGGGACATCTCTATGTTCCTTCAAGCGAGCGTGCAAAGATGATTTTGGAAGCACATTATAGTCGGGTGGCAGGGCACTTCAGCATCGAAAAGACAGTGGCCATATTGCAAAATAATTTTTATTTTCCCAAGCTCCGACAAGATGTCGAATGATACATCAAATACGACAATGCCTACGCCATTGCGAAACCTGTCATAAAAAAGCAGGGGTTGTACACCCCTCTTCCCACTCCTAATGGGCCATGGGAATCCATCTCCATGGATTACATGTCAGGAATACCTTCAACCAAGATGGCTATTATGATAGCTTGCAAGAAGAACATATTTGCTGAAGCCACTGCTAAGCTCTTCTCCGAGCATGCTTGGGTTCATTTCGGGATGCCACAGACTATCATTTCAGATTGGGACAATAGGTTCCTAAGCAATTTCTGGTCCATCCTATGGTCATTGATGGATACCAAGCTCACCAAATCGACTGCCTTCCACCTCGAGACCGACGAACAAACATAGGTAGTCAATAGGATGATTGTGCATATTCTGAGAATGTACATTTCTAAACATCCCGGCACATGGGATGAGATCCTTCCTTATGTTCATCATATATATAACAGATCCCTTGGTAGCTCTACCGGCCACAACCCTTTGCAAGTGTGCCTGGGATTCTAACCACTGGTCCCAATTGATGTAGCTCTGCCCATTGCATCCACACGAGAGGAATCGTCCCATGCTCAGACTGAGGCTGATAAGGCCATCATATTTGTTGAACAAATCCAACACATCCGCCAATAGGTCCATGACATTTTGGAAAAGGCCAATACTAAGTACACGCAACGACATGACCCACATCGAGTTCCACACAAGTTCTAGGTGGGTGATAAGGTTTGTTTCTATTTGCAGAAAGAGAGGCTCACCGGACCCCATCGCAAGCTTCGTCCACTTTGATATGGGATGTACATCATCACCAAGGTAGTTGGTGACCATGCATTCCAATTAAGCATTCCGCCATTCCTTAGCATGCACCCAGTATTCAATGTGGATCTCCTTTGCTCATATTTTCCACCATTGTTGGACACCTCGGAGGTGGTAGAGAAATTGACACCTACAAATATTAATCCCAACTGCATGGAACATGCAACTATTAATAATATCATGGACACATAGGTTAAGTGCACCCACCAACAAAAGATCCAACTATATCAGGTTGTCATAGCAGGGCAACTACTCCACCAAGGCAAGTGGATCACCACGAGTCAAGTTCAACAGAAGTTTCCTCATTTGATGTGCATTTGATGGGGGCACTCAACACAATGGAGACCATTGCTTACTAAGGGGGGGGACTGATCCAAATAGATATGGGTGGCCACCCACCTATTCCACTAGCTCAAAACCGTTTTCCATTTTGGCAATTTTCTAGTAAGTTTTCTACAGTTTTTCGGGACCTAAACTTATAAGGCCGTTTTGAGGCCCTAAATGATGTTTTTTTGGGTTACCAATGATCCAAATCCTGGGGGATGAGACCCAGAAGGCTTGAATGTTGAGAGAGGAGGAGATTAAACCTATAAATTGTTATCATTTTATCCATAAACGAGATCGGAGGTGAGACTCAGAGAGCCTCACCTATTAGAACAACAACTTAAATGGATTTAACCAAGAAAAAACTCACAAAATTACACACAATAATACGTCCCAATGTAGGATTACATAGATCATTGAATGCTTTATTGAGAAGGCATAAAGTCTTTATATAACATTATTACAATGTGTCTTGGGGCCATACCATGGGACAAAACCATGGGCTACCAAATACCATGGATGGGTGTATTCTAAACCGTGGGCTTCTAGAATCACTTGGAAGATTCCAACACCATGGATGGGAGAGGGTGGCTTCTCCATTTAATGCTTTTATGACTTATACATATGAATTTAGACCATATTCCCCCTAAAATCCAGATCAATCCTCCCCCCTTATAAAATGATGGTCCCCATCATTTCTCCCTTGCTAAAAAGAGACCCATGATTACAATGTGCCAATTGCTAATGAAGAGAAGGGTTTTGTGTGGTTGAACCATAACCATGGTGGCAATGGCAAGATTGTTTCCAATGAAGAGAAGAGTTTTGTGTGGTTGACCCATAACTGTGGCCAATTACAGTGAGTAAATATTACAATGGGATTTAATAAATCCCCAAATTAGAAAAATCATGATTTTGGGGGCAATTATGCTCATCTTGAGGACCCTCCAGGGCCGTTTTGAGGCCCCAAATGATGTTTTTTTAGGTTCGCAGTGACCCAAATGATAGCTATAAGCTCTTGGTTGGGTCCATTTCACTTTTGTACTCCTTAGATAGATCTTTCCAATGGTCTACCGAGAGCCCCAATTGGAGATCGTATGCAAAAGTTATGACCTCAGGAAGTTGACTGTTCAACTAACCACTTTGAGGCCACAAACTTTATGACGGTTCATCTCGTAGGGTTAGGTTTTTGGATGTCTAGGGTTCTTTCCCTCATATTTATGATAAACAGGCCCTTTCGGCCTCATTTTGTATTCAACTTATCACGAATCAATGTAGCCGCCACATCTCTGCTCAAAGATATAGCTACCACCATTGTAGCTGCTTTTATTTTATAGTTTGTTTTGTTTCACCCATTTAATAGAATCCACATTTACTATATCACTGTACTTATTGCCATATATATGTGTATGTGAATATATATATATATATGCTCTTTCATTTTGTTTTCATATAAATCCAGATCAGGTAGGCAACATCATGCATTAGGAGGAGACGTGATCGTGTGAAAGGTAAACAAATTGTGGACTCACATAGAGAAAACACAACTTGTGGTCCTAATTAAATCTCTTAATTTTTTATGTTTACTATGAAGGCATAACAAGCATGCCAGTGGAACATTTTATTTCAAGTTTGATAAATGATGGATTATAACACTAAAGACTTGGTATGTCTGCAACAAACTTATAAATAATAAGCTCGTTATTTTACTTTATAACTCTAATATACATGGATATGTCCAATCTAACAATTTTATTAGTAAAAGCAAGCACAAAAGCCCATATGAGGTTTACATATTCTTTAGAGATGTAGTGGCTTCCATTAATTTTTTTTGGTATTATATTTTTTTTTCAGGAAAATTTTATAGGCATTTCTTTACATTTGATGAATGAAACCTAATGCAACTTCATCGACACTTATTATGGTCTTTGACACTAGGGATATTGACTGAGGTAACCAATTTAGATGATCAAATTCGAGACCTCCTTCATGAAGTTGGAAGCATTCAACCACTTGAACTAGTCCATTAGACTAAATTTAAATGTTATTCTACACACACAAGGATGCTTCCTCATGTTCATGGATAACATTCCTATTAAACCCATCATCATTGTAAAGTAGTGCACCTTATATAAGGGATTTGAACCAAATACTTATTATCAAAAACTCGCCAAATACTCATTCATATTAATGACAACTAACTTAAACTACTATATAAACTTAAAAAACATACTTTAAAAAGTTATAATACTCAATAAATAATTTTTCTTAAATACAAAGTTTTGAAAAATGTATATTAAATCAATCATCCCACTTCAACCTTTTGTCTAATAACTTGTCACTCGTGTGGGTTGTTACTCAACCTTTTGTCTAATAACTTGTCACTCGTGTGGGACATAGCACAGTGAGATTAAAACCCTTAAGATGACTCATGGCTTTGTAACCTTATATTGTGATTATATATGTAAAAATTGGAATGAAGAAACCAAATACTTATACATAACCAACAGTATATGTAAATGGGATTGAATATATATAATAAATGTGGGAGATAACACAATGAGATTAAAACCCTTAGGATGACTTATGGCTTTGTAACCTTGTATATTGTGATCATATATACAAAAATTGGAATGAAGAAACCAAATACTTATACCGGACCAACAATATATGTAAATGAGATTGAATATATATAATAAAAATACAATAGAGGTTAATATTATTGTAGAAGTTAGTATATCTTATTGAAATTTAATTTTGATTAATTATATATTTTAAATAATAAAAAATAAATATAGTTAAATATTTTATACAATTTAAGAAAAATAATATAATCTATATATTTTTAATCAATATTTCATAAAATCAAATATAATTTTTAGAATATTTTATATTACATATATTTTAAAAAAAATATTTCATTTAATTTATGAAAAGCAAATCTAATTTATATATCTAAAGCAAAATATAATATAAATATTTTATGAAATCAAATATACTTCTTAAAAATGAGAATGTATTTTGTATCACATTTATTTAGCAAAGAGGTATGTTCATTAAACCAAAATTGAATCAATAAAAAACATAGTATATAATATAAACATAAATATTGTACACTTTAAATAATATAATAATAAACATTGTACACTTTAAATAATATAATAATAAACATTGTACACTTTACTGTTGTTTTTTTAACAAAGCTATAAAGTGTGTTAAGCTAAGAAATATTGATTTAGAGACGCAATGGCATAAAGGCCCCTTTGTGTGAAATAGTTACTGTTGTTTTTTTAACAAAGCTATAAAGTGTGTTAAGCTAAGAAATATTGATTTAGAGACGCAATGGCATAAAGGCCCCTTTGTGTGAAATAGTTATGCATAGAACTTTAGGATATTAATAATCGATGAGAAAGGAAACATTTGTTGGTGACCTTATAATAAGAGGTCATCTAAACAATTGTATGCCAGCGAATAATGTACATAAAATACAACAAACAACGATGTCATCTTAACCTTATAAAATATCAAGAAGGTTGTGAAAAAACGTTAGCTATTCGGTGGAGTTCGAAATACATTTTTTTTATTAAATGGTCAACATAATCAATGGTTGCATTCTAAAGTAAAAAAGCTATCCATTATTTTATTTCATTTTGTGTTCTATATTAATAATAATAATAATGAGTTTGGGTAGTCGTGTGACACATGGACAAGTGGATTTATAGATAGTATTATAAACTACAATATAGATTCCAATAAAAGTGTTTTTTTCCTCGGTTTCCTCGGAAAAAGTCGTAATTTTATTATTAAGAAGATACAAAATTACATTATGCAGATATATGGAGAGCAAAAGCTGCTCCATACATTGTCACATATAAGTGTGTACAGTAAATGAGCTCGGGAACAAACCCTCATTGCACAGATAAATGGAGAATACTGAAAATACTACAGAAGAATAAGCAGTAACCCGCTCATATCCACCATAGCCACACAAGAACTAGAAACAGAAAGAAGAGGAAGCGCAACACTTCCATCTAGGCGACGAATCACAAACTCTGGAGAAAAGGTGCCACAAACACCCGCCGGCCTCCAAGAACCCTAGGCATCACCTATGACCAGCCACAACTCACTTTGCAGCAGGCCCTCCACAGAAAGATATAGATCCGTCAAAATCGAAACCCTCATCGGGGGAAGCAGAAGGTCCGTGTCTGTGGACAGAGCAGCAAACTCGGTAGACCTCCCAGACCGGCGAAAACAGCCAGCAAGCAAGCCCCTTATGAAGAAGCAGCCATACAAACCCCATTTTGGACTGGAGCAGACCGCTGAAGCAAGCCGAGCGTCCCTGAAACCAAGAGCCCCAGACGCCTCCACCGAATGAAAGGGCACCGCCCCTCAGGAAACCCACCGGCCTCCAAGAACCCGAAGCAATAGAATCCTCAGCAAAAACGGCTGACTGGTGGGAGTAGGCGCCATAGTTGCAACACGCAGACCCCCAAACGCCGCAGCCGACCAGCCACCAGCAAACGCAAAACCCTGCACAGGCCTCGAAACTTGCCTTCGCATGTGGAGAGATTGTCTCAAAGTGCCTCTGTCGTCGGATAAGAAGCACCTGAGTAGCCACCGCAGCCGGAACAGGAAGCCTCGCCACCACGGGGTGCAGGCCAAAACTCGCGCTGCCATGGGGTGCACCTCATCAGAGAACCGCCACCGTCATCAAACGCAAAGGGCACCATCCCCATCTCCGATGCCATCGCAAGGTGAACAGTGCTTTTTTCCAGGAAAACGCCAGAGCAAAGATCCCCTGAAAACGAGACCACGGGACGCCACCACCGGAAGAATAGCTCCAAAACCTGCAACAAACACACAGCGGCTATGTACAGAGGAGAAAGGGCCAAGAAAACCTTCAATCGCTCTCCGGATCGAATTCCAGGTGCTTCCTATGCCAGATTCTAATAAAAGTGTTATTTAACTTTTGAGGGTTATTTATTATGTTAAACACTTATGTCCAACTTTGATATTCTTGTATAACATGTACTTGAAAAACTCACATTGGAAATAGAACCTAGTGAGAGACAAATGGTTTTGTAATTTAATATATTAAGTAGGGAAAAACCCAAGTATGTATGTATATGTAAGTATGTATGAATATACTTGCTTAATTAGCATATGTAAGTATGTATGAATATACTTGCTTAATTAGCATATGTAAGTATGTATGAATATACTTGCTTAATTAGCATATGTAAGTATGTATGAATATACTTGCTTAATTAGCATATGTAAGTATGTATGAATATACTTGCTTAATTAGCAAAGCGGAGTTGTGATATTTTTTTTTCGAGTGTTGTTTAATTATTAGACAATTTTGATTTTTCGACAAATGTGAAATGAAATTCGACATTTTGAAAATGGACAAATCGTAATTTTTCATTGCTTATAATCCAACTTTGATTGCAGAACTGGATTCGGCATGCCCCAAAACCCCCGTGACACCAAGAGTATACAATTTTAACAACTTATATTTAGAATTGAAAATTTTCCGACGAGATTTGGGGAAAAAATGACTAGAAAACAAAGGTGAAATCGTCTAATCTTTAGATTACTACGGTCTTAAAATTCAATTGTTATTACAATAGATTAAAAATTCAATTGTTACTATATATTGTTAAATTATAATTTTCATTTGTAAAACAAAGTGTTTTGATTTTACATTAATTCAATTTCAAGTTATAATTTTTTTCAATGTTTAAAAAATAATAATTTATTAAAAGTTAAAAATAAAATTTTAAATTTTACTCATTCCATATTAGACTTGGTAAAGAAGCTTATGGATGGTAGATAAATCCCTAAGAGTGTGGCTTCATTTTTAAAACACACAAATACAATTTAAAACATTTAATATAGAATTTTGTAAAAGTGCCATGTGATAACTTTCACATGTCATTGTTGACTTTTGTTTAAAAAAAAGATTGTTGTCCCTTTTCATATTATGTTTTGATTTTGATGTGAACAATTTCCTATATTTGGATTTTAATGTTTTTATGAAGACAATTACTTATGGATGTGGCAAATTTAATAAATAATTTATATTTTTATGATTTCTCTTTTACTTTCTCATTTTTTATACTCAAAGTGAAACTTATTCTCTCTCTACATTTTTTTGTAAGTTTTAATTCTATTAAAACAAAATTAAAGAGATATGGAGTTTGTAGTTGTCGTTTGTCCACATGGAATGCTGGACTAGTCACTCCTCCAAAGCTTTGAGACTAGGTTCCAAATTGAGTTGCTAATAATAGTAATACTAAAACAAACACTAGAGTTCCAAAAGTATGCAATAAAAGATAGAGACCCTCACAGATCAAGGCTTATAACCGAATTAATCCTATGTAACCAACGGATGTCAAGACTTTGAACATTATAAATAGACCTACCTATAAAGCTAAAAAGGTGAAAAAGAGACTGTATGACCTGAGAACGAAGCTAGAGAAAAAGCCGAGCTAATCATCATCTGGGATATGGATGAGAGGAGGGACGGGCTTCATATCGTCTTGGTGGTCGCCCTTCAAACCAAATGACCAACCTTTTGGAGGGGAAATCAGTTGTCGATGAAGGATGAGACTAGGGCCATGCCGATTCTCGGGAGGTTTGCTGAATACTTTCCTAGTCCGCTCACGAGCAAGGGAATTTAACTTGGCGTCGAAGTCCATTTGAGCTTTAGCCATACAACTAAGCCAACTTTCCAAGCAGTCCATCCTTGAAGCCATACTAATACCCCGAGTATCCTCCAACAATTTGCCTTATGTACTTTCTGTTATGGCTTGGCCGAGCAACATTTTGATATTCTAGAGAAGATTGAGAGTTTTAATGTATTTCGTCTCCCGAGTTCGGCTAGAGCCTGAATCCTCAATGAGTCTTCCTAGGTCTGCAATGTGTCTCTCCAAAGGAGGGTGCTCAAAGCGGCTTTGAATACAGGCCTCCATATCTTGGATATGAAGGCGCGCAGGAGGAGAGACCATGCCGAAAAGTTGGCCCGAGATTTTTCTTGTTCATTTAACACTCGAGGCATATAGGAGCAGCAAGGACTAGAACAAGTCTTGCGCTCAGTGCTCTTTGTTCTAACCATGGTGAAATCAACACATAGATATAACCAAGTAGAAACTAATCAACATAGGGAGAAACGAGTCCCCTGCAACCCTAATTTGTAGAGCCTTCCAGGAAAAATACTAGTATAATGATGATTTCACTTCCTCCGAGAACCATAAGAGTGACACATCCTTCACACAAAATTTGGAAACCAATCATCCTCCCAACTGAGGAAGGTACGGGTAGAAGGGATGGAAACATGATTCATAATGATTTGATCAATGGAAGACGAGTTTGAATACATGCTAGGATACATGTCGTATTGTCTTGTGGGGGGAAAGGACCCTCCTTTTCCAACCATCATTCTTCTCATATCAAACTGATGCACTGCACAGTACCATTGAGCAGGGTTATTTCCAAGTGGAGACCCATTCGTGCTACTTGTTGGAATCTTGTTCATCATGCATAGTGATATGATGACTTTTGACACCCAACCTGGAGGTTCATATCCCCCTGACTAATTTGAAGACATTCTTCGTTAGGATAGAAGGTTGGACCATGGACCAACGACTATTGAGTTCGTCCGAGGATAAGGAGACACTTGTTTTTACCAACTTATTGGCTAATTTGTTGGCATCTTGATGGACATGGTGGGGTATGATGGTAGGTATACGATTTAAAGTGTTGGAAAGCCATTCAAGTTTGGAAACTAAATTCCAACTTGGTGCAACTTTATCCGTTGAATAACCATTGAGAATTTTGGCGAGGATCTGAATCATGATTTGGGAGTCGCCTTCGATAATAAGTTTGAAATAGCCTTCTCAGTTGGAAATTTGGATCCCACTTGCCATGGCATAAAGCTCTGTTGCATTGTTGATGTTTGATGCAAGGGAGCTTGTAAAGATTCGAAGAATGCTACCATAATCATCTCAAAATACTTCGCCATAACCAGCTAGACCAAGGTTAACGTTACTGGCTCCATCGAAATTGAGTTTAATGAATCCGAGATCTGAAGGAGACCAAGAGTTGTAGCTGATGACAAAAGGAGGGGGGAACTTACGTGGAATTGTCATAGCAAGAGTAGAGACTCCCCAAGAATGTAAAATACGCATGTCTTTGGGCTGCCCCTGCCAATCATTGGTGCTCCAGGGTTTGACTAGAATGGTCGCTTGAATGTTTGATTGGATTTTTTTCCATATCCGACCTACTTTGAAAGAAGTGTCTTGAAATATTCTATGATTTATTTCCTTCCATATTTCCCACATGAGGAATCCTGTAAAGAGCTACCAGGTTCTGTTCACAAGATTGTTTTCAAAGGCTTGAGATCTCCACGTGGCTATATTTTCTTTGATGCTTCCTCTGTTGTGCTCCCGTTGTTTGAAGATGAGGGTGCCCCGATCCCAAAGTGTAGCACTAAAGCGACAAGAATTAAATAAGTGTTCAATATATTTAGAATGGTTGTTGCATAGGACACATTTGGAAGGTCCTTCAAAGCCTCTTTTACTAAGTCACTCCCACGTGAGGATATTCCCCCAAGCTACAAGCCAAAGAAAGGTTGATACTTTTGGCCATAAGTCTTGCATCCCTATATTCTTCCAAATTCTTTCCCTTGGATTAGCTCTGTGATTAGCAAGGAGTATTATTCCTTGAGTTTGAAAGTGCCCTAGATTTTGTATCCCTAGAGGAGAATGTTGGGACCATTGTGGATAGGGAGGCACCGATATTGGAGATTAGCCTAGAAATTGTCCCATGGGAAGTATGGGTGGGGGTCCGACCAGTGATTTATGTCCAACCATGCTCTCCAATTGTTACCTTCAATCGGATGAGCCCAAAATTGGGAGACCAAGCTTTGGTTGGTGACTTTGAAGGTTGTTCTGATGTGGTCACTTTGAGGGTAGTTGCTTAGTTTTGGACACCACTGCCAAGAGTCCTCCGAGAAGAGTGATGACTTCCTATTTCAGATTTCCTGAAAGGAATGTTGTTGGATCAGGGTTTTATTTTTCCATGCTGCATTCCATATGAGGGAGATTGGATTGGGTCCTTGCATTAGAATGAGATCCTTGTAGTTAAGGGTCAAGGTGTATTTTCTTTTCCAAATTTGAGCCCAAAGAGAGGAGGTATCGTTGAGCCATCACCTCTAATTTTTTTCACTTTGGGATTTGTTTTCGATTTTAGGATCTTTGATCCCAAGGCCACCTTGCAATTTTAACATGTAGACTTTGGTCCAGGCTACTAGAGCCCATATATTTTTTCTCCCCTTGAGTGCCTCCCTACATAAAGGATCATTGTAGATTCTTGATGGCATTAAGAACAAATTTAGGGGTAACTAGGCTGAGAAAAGGTAGGTGGGCATGCTGTAGAGAACAAACTTGAGGAGAGTTAAACATAGTGAGGTCAAGGGATCGAAAGGTCTAGTTAGAGAGGCACTTCTCCATTTTGGATACTAGAGAGGACCATGAGGAATGATGAGCAACAAAAGCAATGAGGGGAGCTCCTAGATATTTTGAGGGTAGGGAGCTACGCTTAAATTGGAGCAAATGGGTGATGCGGATTTGAAGAGTGAGGAGAGTGTTGAAGAAAAATATCTCATATTTGTTAGAGTTAAGATACATGGTTGAAGCAGTTAGAAAGGTATGAAGGACGAACTTGAGGGTTCATGATTCCTTAAGAGAGGGTGTTTCCAAGCATGGTGTCATCAACAAATTGAAGGTGTAAGGCCATGAGATCATCATTGTCACGATGAAGAGCCGAGAGAAGCTTGTGATGAATGCCATATTTTGGAGCACGACTAAGACCTTCAACCATTAGAATGAAAAGCAAGGGGGAGAGGGGATCTCCTTGGTGAATTCATCGAGAGGGATAAAAGGGGTTCGAGGAAGATCTATTGACCATGGTGGATAAGAAAGAAAAGGAGGTAAGAGCCATGATCCAATTGATCCATTGGGGGGAAAATCCAAAGGCTGACAGGGAACGCTCGGTGAAGTGCTAAGATATCTTATCAAAAGATTTAAAGAGGTCCAACTTGATGAGCATACCTTCTTTTTTGAAAATTTTTAGTGTGTGAATGGTTTCATGAGACAGGATGATGCTGTCTAGAATTTGGGGACGTCCTTCCACATACCTTGATTGTTCCTCCAAGATCAATTGGAGGAGAATCGGTTTGAGTCGATTGGAAATAAATTTGGTTATTATTTTGAAATGACATTGCAGAGAGAAATATGACATAATTTACCTGGTGTTGATGAGTTCTCCTCTTTAGGAATGAGAGTGATGGAGGTGGAGCTGAAGGAAAGTAGAACATTTATGTGCGATCTCGATTCTTCTATGAATTTTCAGACACCTTGCTCTATGATTTTCTAGAAGTGATGATAAAATTCCACCGTGAACCATCAATACCATGAGATTTCCTTGCTGACATGTCCATTACTGTTGTTTACACCTCTTCCAGAGAGATATTTCGGATAAGGCATTCATTCTCTTATACATTAACTAGAGAAGGGATTTTCTTCACTATCTGGTCAATAGCCTCTTCTTGATTCATGGGCTCTTTAGAGAGGACATGATGGTAGTAGGAGATTAATTCTGTTTCCAAGTCTTCATGGTGGGTGAGATTTTGGACTTGCTTGGTATGGAGGTAGGAGATTCTCTTGTATTGGCGATGCTAGATCATTGAGTCATGAAAGAATTTTGAGTTTTTTACTCCATCTTTGAGCCATTGAACTCTTGATTTCTATTTCCATAGAATTTATTCATGTTTAAGCCTTTGAAAATATTTACATGAAGAATCAAACACTGTTGAAAGATTTTCCTTGTGATAGTGCAGTAAATGCGATAGTTGAAGCAGTCAAGCGCATGAAATGTAATGCAAAATTTGTAAAGGACTGACTTCAACACTGCACAGTTGGCAAGTAAGGACGATTGCGTCATCACTGTGAAAGGAATGGTGAAGTATTGTGACAAGAACATGAGATCAAGGTAAAAGAACAATGTAACATCTTTATCATAAAGGCAATCAAAGGTAATTATGAAAAGAGATCAGTACAAAAGCCCTGCAAAACAATGGAGCATAAATACCAAGGGAGTTATCCCTAGATACAAATCGTGATGAATGCCAATGCAAAACAATAAAAAAGAACTCATATAGCGCAAAAGAATGGAACCTATTTTCCATTGATGTCAAAGGGGGAGAAATGCATGAAGCTGAGGAATGAAATGCACATCAGAAGTTGACATAAAGAGGCCGAGACATGAAAAGATGTTTGAATTCATATGTAACATAATGAAATGAGAGATGCATGAAGCTGTTCTATACATGATGATATAAGCGATCCATGAAGTTAGTAGGACATCATGAATGGGGGAGAATTGCAGACAGCAAAAAGGAACAACATGAAGACCTAGCAGATGTGAAAGAGCATGAAGCCTTAGCAGACGTGAAAGAGTAGTAGACATGAAAGAGCGTGAAGATGATTAAACATATGGTCTGCACAGATGTATCAGAAAGTAGAATGGTTTGCGTAGATAATTGGTAGTAGAAGTGCTAACAGTAGAAAACGCAATAGAAAAAATCCGAAAGAACTCATGGGGAGCATATACACAGGGGGAGCACTGCGACAAAGTATAGATGAATCATACAGTTCAAAGAAGATCAGGTACATCTTCATAAGGTGTTGACATCAATTCCAAAGGGAGATATTGTTGAGCATTGGTTGTCATTGATGTCAACTAAAGATGATGTCAGGTGTTTGACTGTCAACTAATGTCAAAGAGGATGTCAACTGATTCAGTCCGAGTCATTGATATCAACTGAAGTCAAAGTGGATACAATATTCCTGCAAAAGTATGAAGAAGTATATGGAAGCCACTTTGAAGTAGTATATGCACAAGATGAAGAAGAATATGAATACTAGAAGTATATGTGAAAATGGTGAAGGTGTCATACATGTATGCAACTTTGGAGTATATATAGAAGTGCATTTAGTCTGAAGATGTGTGTCAAGGATACATCATGCATGACAAGTTTGAATAAATACATAAGAAGATACATCATGCAAATCTAGAACACAAGTAATGTATCCTACAGGTGGTCCTTGGGCAGAAATCAAGTACACCAAGTCATACATTCACATGGTATTAGCCAAGGAGTTGGTTGGACAATGGTACATGTGCTCAAGAAGCCAAGGAGTTGGTTGAACAAATGGTACGTGTATTAAAGCAAGCCTGAGCATTGCTTGGTTAAAGGTTGGAAGTGTGGAAGCAGTTAATGGTCAGACAATCCTGAAAGCGCGAAAGTACAACCAATCAGAATATGCTTTAATTAAATGGAATGCGCACAAGTTCCTAGAAAGGTAAAGCGGTTGAATACCATCTATGAGAAAATTCCACAGCCGATTGTTCAGTAGGTGCGAAAGTCCCACAAAATATGACAAGGAAAAGGTCAATATTCCACGAAGAAGAAGTTGGAGTATGCACATATTCCACAAAGTATCAATGTGCCAAGGGCGCATTACCCACAAGGGATGGTACAACACAAGTCATAGACACATCAAGATGACGTGTGAGATTGCGCACATACCATAAGGCAATGGTACATTAAGAGCACAAAGGTACACCACCAAGGTGTAAATTCCCACTAAGTTGTGGACCTTGAGGGTGCAAGCCACATATCAAATGACACATCAACAACACAGAGGATGACACGTGGCATATGCATAATCCATGAAGTATGGAAGAAGGGATGCCACGACCTACATGTGAACATACAATCCGTGTAGGACATGTATAAATATAGATGCAAGTTGGAGACTTGAAGGGAGATTGATGATGAGAGCATAAGAGATTCAAGTGTAAGTTTCAGTTTGATTTTCAGGGCATCAAGGGGCTCGTGGATAGAAAAAAATGATCTAGCAAAGAGCCAAATGTGCACATGTAGTAGAATGAAGTTTTGATGGTGCGCAAAATGATGCAATAGATCTGTGACAGATGCGGGAGTACTGAAAGGAAGAAATTCGGAAGGATGCACAAGTGCTTGATGTTTCGAAGGACAATATTACAATCAACATGCCAATAGTCACAGATGCTATAGATACAGAATCAAAGAGATAGGACCGAAATTTATCAGATATTGCATAGATGTCTAGCTGATGCATATGAGCAGAAGTGAAAGTGTGCGATGTTGAGAACTCCATTTGATGCGCAACGACAAAACAACAACATGATCCGATAGGCGCATCATGATGCAGATGATATGAGACAATTGCGTTAAACAAAATGAACAAATCATTTGATGCATAGGACATCGCAGATTATATGAGAAAATGAAACACTTAAATAGAACAGACACATCAAAAAGTGCGTAGTTCCATTTGTTACTAGTGATTCATTTTAGAACAACAAAATATCAATTGAAAGCACAGTATCAGTTGATAATTGTAGTCACATAGAGCAGAACGTTGGGATAACAGAGACACAAACTATAGTATCAGCAAAGCACACATTACATGAAGTAAGTCATCGACAAAAGTATGATTTGAGAAGAATGGGAAGTCAAGTGATGTATGTAGCACATTGACAAAGTATAATATTGTTGGCACAATTTTACTTCGACCAGGGTTCAACACTTAACATCCACCAACAAACCCCACAATCCACAGACACCATCCCGAAAGGGAGTAAATCCCTTTTGGAAACATCTGTAGAGCAGATGAAGTCTCACCAAAGTATCTCTGGGGACTCTAGGAACCAGACTTCATGCATCACAGAAGGGGAACACTCGACAACTAATACATTCATCATTATGTTTTGTTATAGAACAATGATAGAACATAGCTTTGACAAGTTCATAACATCGACAGATTCCATTACTTAGCCAGATTAATATATTTGCATCCAGTTTTCATACAACTAAACCCATCAGGTATTTGCTTATTTATTCAATAGAAGAAATAACACATATCACATCACAAAACATTAACACACATAAATAAACATGTTTTAACGTGGAAAACCATCTAGGAAAAACTACGGAAGCGCTTGTATTTTATTAAGAGTCGCAACCAAATAATCACTTCATGTAAGACTTACAGATTTATTCATGTATTACAATGGATTTGCACACATAGCCTGTAGATCAATGACTCGGATTCTCCAACATTTCTCTAACAGAAACAATGGATATCTTCATTATAGAGTACAAAGACTTGACTATCTCTAATAACCAAATGTGTAACCCAAAACTTCTTTTTTAATACATATTTATAGGGTGCACTAAGCTTTTCCTGCTCCTACTAACCCACTAACTTCCTAACCGACTCATTATTACAATGTGGAGCAATTCTAACTAATTGACTCAACTCCGACCTTTGACACGATCAACACGACTGGTTTCCCCATTTCCTGTCCGCTTTGTCGGAGTTGACCGCAGCTGAATTGGTACCACTTTCTCTTCGTTCATACCAAAACTGTTACTTAAAAAATGGTACCACCAAAACACTAGGAAATTTGCAAAGAAGCATAACATACATACTCGACTGAATAATGAAGATTGGTTAGGAGGTGAACCTAGATATTGGACACCTGAGTTGATACAACGACCGAAGGGTGTGAAAAATAAAATCTCTTGCGCAGTAGATTTCTAGCTAGACAGTGTGTTAGAGTGGTATATTACTGAATTCACTTTTGACACTATCAAGTCATATAGTGCAGTAGAATGTGAGTTCTTTGAAGGTCCGCGTGGTAAGTACCTCAAGTCATTGAACTTGTCGATAAAAAAGCTTCTTCGTGAAAAAGGTGTAATGTGAATGGAATCTGACGAGTAGAGAAATCATGCGCAGTGGGCATGGGTATCAGATGGACAACGATATGGATAGAATTAATGGGATGAGTTGAGATGATAAGTGGAGACAAAATTGAATCAGACGAAGAGTGTGGATTTCTGCGGAGTGGAATACAGTTTCGATCAAACAAAAGGAGGAGAACTGCGACACAAAAGAGGCATTGTAGTGCAACTGAAAGGAGAAACTACGAATAAGTGCCACAACTCGACGAGGATTATAGTGACAAATAGGTTGACTACCAGCTTATTCCCGAGGAACAATAAGGCTCTGAAGGACCGTTCAAGACCCGAGGTTGGAACATACCCATGACCCCGCGTACATCTCCGGAGACTGAGGTAAGACCTAATATTTCTTTGCATTTTATTCCATCTAGTCAGAGTAGTGGTAGTAGTCTGAAGAGTACTTCTCTGAGTGGGAAGGATACGAGTAGTGGTCCATTATTAGTGAATCAATCAAATCCCTAGAGTTCTAGAATGGTCGGGGATGACATGAAGTTACCTATTTTTAATGGGAATGGATCCGAGGATCCAGAAAAACACTGATTTTTATGTAATGTTGTATGGATTGTGAAGCAAGTCTAGGATGACAACATCAAGTTGACGTAGTTGATCACGAATTTCAGAGGTCATTCCTTAGACTGGTTTATGAAATTTTCTAAAGTTATTGGTAACCAGCCCGCGGAGACCTTGCCAGAAGTCAAGGAAGGACTGAAGATTGAATTTAATAAGCTGAAGTATGAATCTCAATGTATTACGGAATTGAAGGAAATCAAGCAAGCATTGAATGAGTCTGTTTGGGACTTCGACCAACGTTTCAAAACGTTGATGGCTCGTATAAGCTTTCCAATGAATGATTTACAACATAAGAAATGGTTTATTGTTGCATTGCTACCCCACATCGGAATTCCACTTATGCAACAGAAGATACCGATAGATGGTGGCCTTGGAACTGGATATGAAGTTAGAATCATCACCTATTGGGGAGACTAGCGCTTGTATGGCTCAAATTCAATCACAATTAGCAAACATGTCTATTCAAATTCAGGATATTAAGAACGGAAAAGAAAAGCCTGAATATGTTTGGTGCACTAGATGTAAAGAATATGGACATTCCAAAGACCAATGTACAACGTTTCATGACTATCTTAATACTGGCAATCCATGTCCAATAAATCCTGTTGTATGGTGCCGAATCTGTCAAACCAAGGGACATCAACCAGAAGAATGCTACTTGCTGCAAAAGATGGTGAGTGCTCCCCAAAACTTATGGTGCAAGTTCTGTAGCTCTGTTGGGAATGATGAAAAAGCACTGTCGAGGATATCAGTTTCTCACTGAATGGACTGCAGACACATTTCTTATGAAGGGCGAGGGTTCAACTGAAAGACTCGAAGCACAATTCAATTAAACGCGAGGGGGATTCAGAGACCATGGGTGAGGAATATTTGGTCAAGGTAGAGGATAATTCATATGTTATAATTGTGGTACTCCTGGTCATTATGCTAGAGATTATCCACATCCTACTACATATTGTATGTATTGCAGAGTGCTGGATCATACCATTGAAGACTGTCCACAATTTATAGCCAAGTGGAAAGTGAAGCAAAATTAGAATCAGAATCAAAATCATAACCAAAATGTGCAAAATATTTCGGTGGAACCGTTACCAGGTCATCCTACTGTCACTGTTGTAACAAGAGGTGGTGCTGCGACGGGTGGAGATAAGAACAATAACGATAATCTAAGGGATACAAGAGTCAGACCAGTAGCTTAGAATCCACCACAATTTGATGTCCAAAAAGAGAAAAGTGTATTCTTTGAAGCTCAGGATGAAATTATGAAGGGCGCATCAACATCTTCACCGCCTGCCCTTGAAGAAGTACATGTGTACGACATGCCACCTCGCTTCGACAAGTTTGCGCCAAAGAAGAATTTTGGAAAAGTAAGGGCGCTTAACACTTTTCTCAGAAGTTGTTTGGATTTGGTTAAAGATGAGGATGCTTTAAGATAATTGCAAAAGTTAATTGGAGAATCTAATGAAGGAGTGCAACCCGAAAGGATTGTTAATCATGTCCAGCGAAGACATAAGACTGGTCGAGAACTGCGACTTAATGCGCAGATTGGTGACTAAGACATGGAATTTGTTATTCTAGATTCGGGTTCAGATGTAATCATATTGACCAAGCAAATGTGGGAGAATATGGGAAATTCGAAGTTAGTATGGTCACCTATCCAACTACGCTTAACTAATCAACATAAAGTAATACCATTTGGTCGAATGGTTGGGGTTCCTTTCGAAGTAGAAGTACTGTGCACATATGCAGAATTTGAAGGTATATATATTGTCGAAGACACCAATCCGTATCCTACGTTACTGGGGATCGATTCGAAAATTTAGAATCAGACTGTCATAAACTTCAAAACAAGAGTTCTGACATTTGAAAATGAGGATATTAGAGTTGTTGCAACTCTGGATCCATTATAAGGGCAAAGATATGTAGAACCAGTCAAAGAATATTATGATGCTCAAGATTTAGATAACATTTATAATGCATCTTCCAGGCTCAATGATTATATTAATCCTACAACAGATGGTTCACTCAGTTGGCAAAGTGTTAGTTCTTGTTCATCTGATTCTGGGGAAGCTCTTGAAAATTGGAAAAATAGGCTACATGAAATCTCTATGCGAAGATGCGCTCATGTGACAAATTCCCTGCGATGGATTGGAACTGAGGTATGTAGTATCCATACTTATGAGGGTTTACCTAACGTGGATGCGTTTATTAATGAATTTGAAGGAAAGGTGCCGAAGCAACAACACTTATTAGCCCTGGATGTTGCCCTGAAAGCAACACCAGAGAGATGGTGTGATAAACATAAGCACTCTGTACCTGGTTGGTTGTAGTGTAGAAGATACTTAGAAATTCAGTTTGGGAAGAGATCCCATATATTGGTGAGAAAAGTACATGACTTACTAGTCTTGCTGATCATTTGACAACCTATAGTACAATTTGGCAGAATATACCCAGGCGATACTGGGTACATATGTTCATTCATACACTTGATACTATTATGAGAAATTGGTATACATCACTGGATCTGTGACAAGGAATTGCAGATTGGGACAGTTTGGTTGCAAGTTTTAAACATACGTTTAACTATGAGGATGAAAGTCCCACAATATATGTGTAACATACCCAAAATTTGTATAAACAAACTAGGCTACTGTAATTTTAAATAATCATTAAGAAAATCAAGCAATAAAAAACTTACTTGAAAATAATGGGAAAAGAAAATTGGATATTCAGTTCCTCCCAACCATAGAATAGGATAGCAAATCCGCTATCCCAACTCCACCCTCGAGCTAGATCACCACCATGAACAATTGAACCAGAAAAGCAAATCTGAATGGATGACTCTCTCTCTCTCTCTCCGAGAGTCTATAGAAGATCTAATGATGGAATTACAATCAACATGAGAAATACTCAACAAATTTCCCTCATAGCAGCACTCTCTCCATGCACAACACAACGTATTGTGTTATCTCAATGCACCCATTTATAGTTTTTTTTCCCAGGTCTTGTGTCATCTCAATCAAATATCAATCAATCCCTTGATCCCTATAATTCAGGATCTTGTCTGGTGGTTTATATTTTACATTGGATTTTATTGACATAATATCTCTTGATTTATCTACACTTTTTCTTTGTCTCATGGTGGTGTCCCCTCTTTCAACTGATTGATCCAAGTGTCTTTCTTTTTTAGTAATAATAAAAATAATAGTTGTGCAAAATATCCACTCACACTATAATAAATAATGAATATAAATAAATCATATTGTCTTGGGGTATTACATTTCTCCCCCCTATTTTTAACACTGTCCTCGATGTTCTTTATTCATAGCTTTCTTGCTCATTCTGGAACATGGAAGGATATGCCTATCGCATTCGATCCTCCATTTCCCATGTCGCCTCCTTAGGGCTGAAGTGCTTACATTGCACTTTTATTTGAGCGATGGATCGATTCCATAGCATAAATTCCTTCCTGTCTAGGATGCGCAAAGGCTCTATCTAGAACTCTCCCTCGGGTTCTACCTGAATCACAACCCAATCAATTATATGAGTAGCATCATGTACATATTTTTTTAGTAAAGAAACATGGAAAACATTATGAAATTTTATAGAAGGGGGAAGTGCAAGATAATAGGCTACCGAGGCATTTTATATCAGAAAAAATGTAGTTTAGTTCCAATAACCTTATCATGGAAAGTTTTGAGACTCTTGCCCTTATAACCTTTGAAAACTACTTGGGTAATTGTTTCTAAATACTTGATCCTTGACCATAATTCAACCATCATCAAATTTAATGCACTAATAAATGAAAGTGGTATATGTTCCATATAGCTCGGTATATGTTCTATATAGTTCTACATAAAAATGCATAGATTTCATCAATTTACGACCAACATTATACAATAACCCAATAATCCTTTAAGAACTATAACAAGTTTACTTTTCCACATATTTTATAAAGAACTAAATAAGCTTGAATTAACTCCTTTTTAATATTGACAATAAGTACCAACTTTATAAATCTCAAGGGAAAACTATGTAAATCCTTCTAATAGGGTAACATTAACCACATAATTAGATAATTCCTCTTTTCTAAATACACAAAATAAAATCTCATTCAAAACAATAATCTATAGTCAAGACTACTTCAATAATAAAATGACTATTTTCTTCATTAAAATCACCATAATGAATACATCTATCTATTATCTCCGTAATCAAGATTGGAATGTTATAAAGCTCCGTATAACTTAATTTATTAAAAAGGTACTTATCTGATTTTTGAAGACCTTTGCAACTGAAGATGTGAATGCAACTTCTGGATATTATCTTCCACTTTTTACCATCTTTGATCCTCTACTCTTTCTTTCATAACCTGCACTTTACACAACCCATACGAGGTCTTCCAAAATTTTCAGCATATCATATGCATAACATGATTTTTCAAATTCAATAAGAACATAAGTAAGATTTTCCTTTGCAACATAATGTTATTGTTGTTCATGGAAACTCTTCAAGTATTTTTTTTTCATCAACTTTTGTGCTCTTATCATCGTAAGACAACATAAAACGTATATGTGATGATCATTTTTCAATATAACAAAAAGAATGCATAGGTAAAACAACCATTTACTTATCCTCTGGAGCACCATCCTTCATTTTCATTCTCGGATGATAATCCAGTTAGCTAGTCTCTAACTTGCTATAGACATATTTGCATACAAATTTTCAAAACTTGACACTCACCCTCCTTTTTGGTTGAGCTTTGCATTACCTACGGTGATATTTGCATAAATCACACTTAAACATTAGGGAATTTAACAACCAATTTTCTTGGTAGCTTTTACCCCTTTGTACCATTATTATACCATGGGGATGAAAGACTTCAAGAAATATTTGTTTTACCCAGAACCCTCCCTTGAGATCTGTCACCAAATTACAAGTGGTCTTACGGGATTTAAGCTTTTGAGATTACTCCTCTTTGGATTGCCAGTTAAAATTTTTCATCCTCAAAACATATAATGACCCTTTGGTTTATCCCCTGGCCATATTATTATTGTTGTTATGTTGGACATAGTGGCACAAGGTGCCTGGACTATGGTTTGCACATTATTATTATTTTTATTATGTTTAACATTCTTAATTAATAAAATAAAATAATCGGATCGACCGATGCCGCAAAAAAGAGTATGAGGAACCATGATGTTATGCGCAAGGGGTTGTGGGAAAAGTGTTACCTTCTGTTTTGACCTATGTGTATGTGGTACACCCTTCTTGTGGACTTGGTGGACCCTCTTGATTTATGCACCCTCATGTGTTATGCTACCCCTTGGTTTTTATTTTATTCTGAGATTAATTTGATTTGGAGTTAGAGTTTTTCCCTCACCTAGTGCCCCCTTCATGAAAATTTGTAACTCCCACCATGATGAGGAATCTCCCTCTCCCCTCTAATGTACCCTCTTGAGAAGTGTAACTCCCATTTTTCTAATTTGGGGAATGTAACTCCTCCCTTGTGTCTCCCTCTCTCCCCCCAATTCGAATTGCTCTTGGGAAATGGGATTTGGGTGGATGTGGGGTAGTCTCTCTAGTTGGTTATGCATTCTCTTGGATCTTGTTTTTTTTATGGTAATGGTGTGATTGGTTTTGGTTTCTCTTGACATGAGTTTTTTCTGGTTGGTACGCCCTTGTTGAGCCTGTGCCCAAGTTGAGTTACTATGGAATTGCCACTGTTTTGTCCTGGAATTACCTCTGGAGATCTTGGATTGGAAGTGACATGAAATCCACTTTCCATTGGATTTGAGGTTGGACTGATATATTTCTAAATATTTTGTCCGGGAGCCACTAGAATTTCCCTGGAGTGGAAGTCAAGGAATAATTTCCATTGAGTTGTGGTTGGATTGATTTCTCTTGAAAACTTTGTCCTGGAATTGCCACTAGAGATCTTGGATAGGAAGTGATGTGGAATCCACTTGCCATTGTATTGTGGTTGGACCAATGTTAGATGGGTTTTGTGGTTGAGTTCACTGTTTCTTGTGGCATCATTGTTCCGGCTCACGGGTGATCATTACAAAGTGAGTTTTGGCTTGCATTGTGTCAATGGTTGGGTGGAATGTGGCACGGTCGATTTCGGTTGCGTATTTTGCAAGATAAGAAATTTATTTCATGTTTATTTGAATTACTTGGCTCTGATATGATTATTATATGGTTTCACATGAAATGTATGAGAAAATATATGATCTAATTATGGAATAAACCTCTCATAGATTTTAGTTACATTATGCTACTAGTTTTTGGGAAAAATAACTAACTAGTTTTTGGTATTTTGTGAGCAAGTGCTTGATAAAAATGTTTATTTGGAACGTCTGCAACAGATCTGATAATTGTGCCTCTTTTATTTATATTATGTGTACTTTTATTGTGCAATAGCTTAGGAATGATTGGAAACACCTCTCTACAGTGTTTCTGTAATGTCCCCTTCTCCTTAGTAAATGCAGGGAAGGAAACATTAACAACATACCGGGCTTTTGTAAACTTAGCCCCAATGTTTTTACTCATAAATTTGTAATAATTAAAACTTCTCTATACAGATGTAAACTTCATTAAAACACATCGGATCTAAACACGACATATGCACACAGATTCATCATGCATTCAATCATATGAACAACAGTCATTAATTAAAATATTTACAGAGCATAGAATTACATAATTCAATTGCAATAATACTTATCTCGAATTGTAATGGCCCAAATGACTGGCTACGTGAGAGCAACATTCCACCCAACCATAGATCTCTGTCCAGCCTGTATTCTTTCAGCTGAGAGATCACCCCCGAGCTGGGCTGTGTATCCACTAAGGAGGAACTAGATGGCTCACTCACAGTCAGGGTTTCACTCAGACAACCATGCTAAGCCAACACACAGTTGGGTTTTTCAAGAATGCAATGGGAAATGGAGAGGAATGCTAGTCCACTGAGCTCAATCCCAGAGCTAGGTACACATCAAGCTAGACTCAAACGATCCCAGCCTCCATTCGAACATCCACACTTGGATTTCTCACAACTTTGTTCAGCAAATAACCCCAAATCCGTCACTGATTTTCTGGGCAATTAAAACTGGGTTTTCCCATGGATTTTGGGGTAGCTATTGCTCCCAAATTCGCCCCATGGTTCCTACCAATGGATCCCCCATTGGATTTCACTGTCCAATACCAAATCGAGACGTTTTTGGCTTCCCAAAACGTGGGTTCTCCCACAGTCGCGATTTCTGGTTTTCTCACTGCTGGGAGCTCGTTTTTGGATGGAGAATGATGTCTCATACTTCCACAGTGGAATGGGGATAAGGATGGAGCAACCCCCAAGATCTAGAGTGACTTGTGGGACAAGTCAACAGACCCCATACCTACCCATACGAATTTCAGGGCTTCCCATACTCCATTGAAGCCATGGGCTGACATCTCAACCATTCTCTTACAACAGGAATAAATGTCATCTAGAAAGGTCAAATGGGTTCTCATAAAGACATATGGCAACCTATGGTTCACTCCCATAGCCCCCTCACCACTCCCTAGTGGATACACGTGGCCCCTTCTCATTCGTTGCCTCCGTAGCCAGCTTTGGTATTTTATATTGCATGATGTTTATTTACATCCTATTACAATGTTCCATGGCTTCAGAGCACATGGTATCAAGATATCAAATACTTGCCCTTTAAATAAAATTCGGGCTTTCACTAGCGGGGCCTTGGCCTTGAGCTCCACGCTAGGAAAACATACATCACATGTACACATTGTTTACATTAAAGGCTAATATATCATAAGGGTCGAATTGGGGGTATTACATTCCCCTCCCCCTTAGAACAACACCGTCCTCGGTGTCCCAAAACTTAGGCATACATATACAATTTACACATATCCAAAACTTCAAAAACTTTGCAGATCTGCCCTGCATTCTACCCTTTACCTTGAACTTTCAGGACCAAGTCCTTTGATCTTCATGAGCTGCTCCTGCTGATTCGGATCTTCCAGCTCATCCATAAGTCTGAAAACTTTATGGCTTTTACCCTCTTGAGGTTCTCTTGTTGGGTAGTTGCGGAGGCAATGATCCCCTCCACATTTCCAACACTTCACTGGTTGCTTCATCTTTACCTGCTCGATTTCCTTTGGGTCTTCCCACCTGGAGCGTCTCTTAATCAGATGATTGGATGAATGATTCTTCATTGATCCACTTTTCTTTCCCTTGCTGATTGCTTTCATAATGCTTTTTACCTCTTTTTGCAGACGAAGAGTGTCCTGCAAGACCTCGTGGTTCATCTCGTTCTGCTGCTTTTGCATCTTGAGCATCTCTCCAAGATTTTCTTGGGTCTTGGCAATTGTTTGAAGAAGACCTCCAACCAATTCTAATAGCCCTTGGTATGCTGCCATGGTCAATGGAAACAACTGACCACGCTTTTCTCACTAGCAACACTTGCCTGCACCGGCTGCAACCAATTGATTCAATTTCCACCTGTGAAATTCATCATTACAATTCTCGTTAGGCCAAGCATGACCCAAACATTAAAAATCAGTCATTGGTTTTTCCCCAGTTGACATGGATAGTCCATGCTTTACTCATGAGACTTCCACACTTTTCATGCTTGCCCAACATACACATGAATTCCTTCATGTTCATCCATTCACAGGAAATTCATTAATTAGCATTCACAATTCACTTTAATCAAATAAACACACTTTTAATTTTAGTCATGCATGCATTCAGCAATTTTCTAATTCTATAAATGCATCAATAAAAAGGAAAGAGAGAGAGATCAGTAAGAGTTTCTCCTCTTAGTTTTGTTCCGTTCTGGAACCCACACCACCACTGTGGTTTTCATGCTCCTGTCCTCTTTTACTTCAACGTGAATGCTTGACCCGCCCTTCTTGGCTATGACATGTAGTGTCTATGGTCTATTCCAGATATTTCACCCATGGAGTTCCTCCACTTGGTTGGTCTAACTCTTGGCTGCTAGAACTCACACTGTTCTACTAGCCCCATCTTTCATTACTGCTCATGTTGAACTCTTTAGGGTGGTTACATGTCCACACGCATCCTTGAGATGCTTTCATAGTCATTGCTTCCAGCAATACCTACACTCAAACATTGAATTATTTTACGTGTTTAGTTTATTTTTATAGGAAATCATAACCAAATCATATACACATGTATATTCATAGGCAAGAAATTACAAGATAACCAAATACTTATCTGCACTAGATGTCTTCACTTTATTCCATAGGGTCCTTCTTTGCTTTACAAGCCTTGGAAACGCCTATGGATTTGGGTGTTTGGCCAGCGCGCAGGTTGCCCCTCAACATCTAACAGTCTTGTATGTTTGTCCAGCACGCGGGCTGCTCCACAACATCAAATAACCTTGTATGTTTGGCCAACACGCAGGCTGCTCCAAATCATCAACAATCTCGCATGTTTGGCCAGCACGCAGGCTGCTCCAAATCATCAATGATCTCACATGTTTGGCCAGCACGCAGGCTGCTCCAAATCATCAATAATCTTGCTCAACCAGCCACTTTCTGGATTTACCAAGCAACTTTTAGTTCTTTCAGAGTCCTTGCTTCCTGTATTGACCAAGGTTTCCAACAAAGAAACAATAATGCATCAACTCACTGTTACAAGCTTTATGCTTGAAACCTTCATTATTTCAAATAAGAGATGAATGAAAATGAATACTTATCTGTACTGTGCATTTCTTCTCTGGTCCACAGGGTCCTGCTTTTACTTTATAAGCCTTGGGATCCTCCTGCGGACTAAGATGTTTGGCCAGCACGCAGGCTGTTCCAAATCATCAAATAATTAATGCCCTACCAGTACACCTTCACGTCGACTGGGTTTACCAAGCATTTGGTGGTGCCCAACCAGTCCCATACCTGGTTGGCCCTCTCCATTGCCGAGCCAGCACATACGTCTGGGTCATCGACCAATGGAAGGTAACTGTGCCACCGACCATTACAGGTCAAGGCTCCACTACTCTGCCTTAGGCTTGCATCAGCCTTTCACGGTATCACAATCCCTCAATGCGCATAACAATTCTTCACCCACACAAGGGTGGCACTTCTTCTCTTATGTAAGCCGGCGGTCCCATTAAGGAATTCTTTAGGTGACTTTCTTAACTGCAGGCTATCATCGCCTCATGATACCCACTCACCCTACGCAAGGGTTACCACTGCTCATACAGTCTTCTTGAGTACTATTTTCTTCACTTTTCTCTTTAAGGTGCAACACTTAATTTCATATGTATAATCTGTCAACACAAAATGGATAGCAAGTTCATTAGTATTGCTGCTCTAGAACTGTAAACATATTTCATAACATCCACTATCCAACCTTGAAACACCAGGAATGTGTCCATTCCCTTAAGGCGTAGTCAATATTGGCATCCCTAACATAACTCAGCACCAGAAAGGCGTGCACTCCTTACTGATGTGAACTATGAAGGTACTAATCATACTTCAAGCAGTCTGCTATAATGGAAATGAAATCAAAACATGCTCTGCATATTAATTCTAATAATTAGACATGCATGTATGTATATATATATATCATTCAGGGTTTAGGGAACACTTATCCATTTTGCAGATGTTATTTCCCTTCTTTAATGAGGAATGGAGGCTCCTTCTCTGAGTTGACAGTCCCTCGGTTTGCCTTCCCAATTCCTTTTGATGTTACCTAACCTTCATATGTCTTACTGACATATTCTTCACCATCCCACTCATATTGTTTACCAATCATGTAGTGCGGATGAAACATTAATAATGTCTTATGGCATTCCACCTGGAACCCATTTTCAAATCATGGAATCCCTTCCCATGAAGTTTGGCTTCTGCAGGACCTCTCCATCGGTCTTACTGTAATGTGTCTCCCTGGCACACTTATTAAACAGCCAAACAGTCAGCAACCTTTAGCAATACAATTTCAAATCCGATTGCTCCATAACCAATCCATGGCACTAATAATTAAATTCAGTATGAACTTGCAACTCTGTCTACTACAGAAATTGGTTTTCTTATCCATGAGGCTATCCTCATATTGTTTGGCTCCTGTAAGTGACACCACTTTTCCCGTTATGGTCTTATTCTTGCTGCCATACATGAGCATCCACTTACAGCATGTCCTCCTGACACATTTTCATATAAGCCAAACAGTCATTAGTAAAAATTTCAAATCCGAAACATTTACAAATCTGATATTTACAACTGTTCTTACTAACAGAACTTAGAGCTCTCAACCATGAGAACTTTCTCATAACCTTTGGCTTCTACATGTGGTAGATCCCGGTCTCTACTATGGACTTATCCTCATTGCCATATGTAAGATCTTCCTACCAGAAACTGAAACTTCAATAAGCCAAATACGTTGTGAGTATCTACGCACATAATCATTCATTGCCATAATAGTCACTGAAGTGATCTCAGAATTATAACACTCAATAATTCAAACACCTTCAGCTGTTAACATTTGAAATGCAACGAAATATATATACACTTCTATATATGCGTCATTATCATAATAGAATTTTCAAGACATAGTCACACTATCCATGCAGCTTAACTAAATCGTAAATACTCATTATTCCACAGTCATATCATTCATACAATTTTGTCCTTCCACAGAGCATTCTAGCAGCCCCTCGATCATGATTGGGCTCTTCCTGCACTTACTATTCTGCATTCATAACAGCCCACGAGATGATCCTAGAATTATCATCAATTCATCATTTCATTCATTATTTATTTTGCAATAACACATGCATCATCCCTATGCATTCATACAATGCATCACAAGATTTATAAAATCTCTTAATGCACATCTACTTAATGCTATCTTGCATTGTTTCATGAGTACTATGCATTCAAGCATATTATGATCGAAGCATGACTATCTCATATAACTTGCATTACCATAATCAGGACCACCAATCCTCACTTGCTTTGGTTATTAAGCACATAACCAACATACACATGGAATTATATAAATTCATATGAATGCATTGATATTTCTAAATAGTCATAGGGTGTAAGGATCATTTCCTTCACTTACCCACACCTCACCAAGCTTGGTAGGTTAACAGTCCCAATCGGTATTCAATATCACATGCAAACTAACTCAACATAACTCAAACATAGTTGAAGAGATTTTACCAAATCCTCTTTCAACATTCATGCAATTTGGCACCAATAATCATTACCTGCATGGTTACCATTAACATTTCCTGCTGTTACCTGATCAATTGGCCTCTTACCAAGGCTACTCAGTCCTTTTGCCAAATTTATGATCATAGATTTGTTGCACTATCCTTTCTGCATAAGGTTGTTGGCTTCATGCAACAACATCCTCAGCACATTTAGCCATGCTCTTTGTTATCTTTGGTCCTACAACCAATACCAACATCAATAATGATTATCAGCCACAATATTCTCCATCAATGGTTCATTGCATTTGCAGACTTCATTATTTTACCAATATGCAACATCCCATTTATGCACAAGCATTCCCACATGTACTATGCAATGTTTGTTAAGATGCCATCTAGTGCATATACATCTATGTAATCCCTTACATTTTTAACATTTTTATGCCATATGACAATTTCATAATTATAAGTATGATAACAAACAGGGGTTTTAAGGAATTCTTCCCTTTTCGATCCCTCCTCGTATCATGGAATTCCTCTTCCATATCATGCAATTGTAGAAATTGCCCACATTGATAACAAAATTTGTTTGTCAAAACAGCCGCTTGCACTCTTCTGCACTAAATAACTATGATATCTGTAGACCTCATTCAAACTCTGGTCATGCATCATTGTTCCCTGCTGGACAAGCTTTCCAATGCCTGTCTTCATGCTCCATTCCGACATCAGGTGCGGAAACTGCATCCCTTAAAAAATGACAACTTTCACTTCAGTTCTGCACATTTTACACAGTTGCATTTTGGTCCCGAATGCCAACTTCAGCCGCATGTGGAAGAAAATCTATGAGGAATCACAAAAACTTATCTATCGGGAGAAGTTAGTCCATATAACAAGGAACACTCAGCAATTCACGAATTTCAATTCCGATGCACCATTCATCTTCTATGAATTTCTGGATTTCACTACTTCTCACTTTTCACAATTTCCCAAAATTCCAAATTTTGGGCTAAAAACGGCTATCTCCCAAATGGTGCATTTCTGGAAAATCTTCGTCTAACGGAAACTGTCCGTCTTAATGAGAATATGAAATGTCTAGTTCAGTAAAATTTCTGATTCCCACATCTAGGGTCACTTTTACTGTCCATCAGCTTTTCAAAATCCCGAAAAAGTGGCCCGGAATAGTGCTTTTTGGCCTTCTTGCTCACCCCGATTCCACATCCTTTGGAGTTTGGCTCCAAGATTCTCAACTTAACATCGTGCCTGCTTCATGGCCACGCCTGATCAATTTCAGCTCAAACCGACCTTCCGTCAAGCTTCGGGACTCCGTCCTTCAAAAGTCACTATTATCCATTTTTTGTCAAATCGGAGTGTAATGGGCTAGGGGTCTTCACTGGTCCTTTCATGGCCTTCGTCAATGGCCTCCGAGCCCCATAGGAATCATTCCATTCTGAGTTCGGATGCTCCTGCTATCCAAAAATCAAGTTTTAGTCACTTTTTTTTTTTTTTAAAATCCCCTCCGAAGGATCGGGGCGGTTCGGCGACGGCTTCCGCAATTGCGGAGCAGTTCGTCGAACGCTTCCGCAATTGTGGATCAGTTCGCCGAACGCTTCCGCAATTGCGGGGCGCTTGGCTGAAGCCTTCCGCAATTGCGGGGCGCTTGGCCGAGGCCTTCCGCAGTTGCAGAAAGATTCGGCGAAGTCTTCCGCAATTGCGGGGCGCTTGGCTGAAGCCTTCCGCAGTTGCGGAACGATTCGGCGAAGTCTTCCGCAGTTGCGGAACGATTCGCCGAAGTCTTCCGCAGTTGCGAAACAATTCGGCGAAGTCTTCCGCAATTGCGGAACGATTCGCCGAAGTCTTCCGCAACTTCGGAACGACTCGCTAAACTCTCCCGCGTTTCGGAACGATTCGCGGAATCCTTCCGAAATTTCGGAAGAGAATTCCTTCCGCAATTTCGGAAGAGAATTCCTTCCGAAAATTCCTTTCGACGCCGACACTTAGAAAATTTTTCAGCTTTTCGGAGCATTTCGCCGAATTTTCCGCGTTGCGGGACAACTCGCGGAATCCTTCCACAAATTTCGGAAGAGAATTCCTTCCGCAATTTCGGAAGGGAATTCCTTCCGCAAATTTCGGGAGACTTCCCGAACTCTTCCGCGTTGTGGAAAAACTCGCGGAATGCTTCCGCAGTTTCGGAGCAATTCGCCGAATGCTTCCACAACTGCGGAAGTCATTCGGGAATTCTTTCCGAAACAGACTTAAATGGATTTTCGAAAACACTTAGGAAATTTTAACAAACAGAAATCATATTTGCAACAACACAGTATTCCAAGAAAAGAAAAATTGCACTTCTTTAAGCATGAAACAGCAAATCAAAACAGCATAAGATGGCAGAGATTGCCCATGCTCCATCTCTATTTCATAGAATGCCATCAATGAAATCAATGCAAAACTGCTTGCAAAAATCCCCAAACAGTAATGGAAATGATTTCCCATTCCAACAAATAAAAGCCATGCGATCTTGAGGTTTCTTTAATGCATTTTAGTTCCAAATATAAAATGCATGTTGTTAACACCTAAAAAGTGCTCACTAGCTCATTCCCTTATTCACATGACCCATTTGTCCACTTTTTCACCATCTGAGCCTCTGAAACCAACAAAAGGTCATCAAAAGACCTGAGTACACCCCTTTTCCCACTAAAAAATATTATTTTTCCTGAAAAGCATAAAAAACCCTCAAAAAGGGTCCAAATTCCCCAAAATATTAAAAAGAGAATTAAAATATTAATTTTATTCAAAAAAGGAAAAAGGAGGGAAAAGTACCTAAACCATGTTGGTCAATACCATTTGGTTTCCACAAAACCACAAATGGTATTCTCCACCACCAAAACCTATAAAAAGGTGGTAGGGGCTCCTCATTACACATCCATCCATTATCTCATCCTTATGCTGCCGAAATCTTCCTTGAGCATTTTGGCCATTGTAAGCAACCTTGGAGAAGGAGACCTCTTGGAGTTTGGAGCTACTCATCTTGGGAGTTGCTCAACATCAACCTTCACCATTGAAGGTATTATCGCAAGCACTTGCTTGCCCCCCATTTTTTAATACAAATTCATTCTTGAATATTTTCTTGTTCTTGTTTTTTAAATGTTTACACTATTTGCTTATATTCTTGCATAGATCCATGATTAGTTTAGTTTAGTTTAGTTTCTTGTTTAATTCTATTGAAACTGCTGCTACTAGTTAGCAGGTGCCCATAGCACTAAGCCTGGTTGCAAAACCGGGCCAACAGTTTTTGGCGACTCCGCTGGCTTTGAACAATAGATCTCAAATTTTGCTTTTAATTTTAGTTTTTTATTAGTTTTTAGCCTTTAGATCCATAGATCTGCCATTCTAGACAGCAGATCCATTGCTGTTCTAGTTTTTGGCCCCATCTATTGCCATTAACAACCTGGAATTCTCAATTTTCGGGTTCGTTTTTCGGCTTCCGTGCACGGATTTCGCCTCGTGGTTTTTAGCCTGATAGTCGCACGGTCCATCGCAACTTTTCGATTTTTTCCGCGCGGTTCACCACGACTTTTCGGACTTTTTCCGCGCGGTTCACCGCAGCATCGCGGCCTGTTTCCGCGCTGCACATCGCGGCTGTGCGGCCATTTTCCGTGCGAATTCCCGCAGCCTCGCGGCCTATTTGCGCGCTGCACATCGCGGCTTCGTGGACATTTTCCGCGCGGTCCATCGCGACAGTGCGCCTAAATCCCGCGCGGTCCATCGCGACAGTGCGACAGAAACCCGCGCGGTCCATCGTGGATTTTCTGACAAAAGCGGCGCTGCTTATTTTTTCATTCGGCCATTCCGATTCAAAAAATTATTTTTTATTGTATTTTCTGCCCACATAGCACATTTTTACAATATTAAATTCTGCATAATTTACAGCCATAGAAATTTTTTTTTACTATGCACATCTAGAAGTCTTTTTAAAAATTTTCAAGAAAGTGAAAGAAAGACTTATTTTGCAGTTTATCTAGGTTAAATTTTTTTCCTGTTTACTTCTTTAAATATCTTGCCCTTAGCAATTTCCTGGAAAAGAAATCCATTTATTTCCTTTAGAAGTAATTTTATTTGCTTTTATATTTCAAGAAATCCTTTGTTTTTTGAATAAGTCATTGAAAAACATTTAATTTCCATTTATTGAAAAAAGTCATAAATTTGCTTTTTTATTTTTCGAAAGATCCTTTATTTTTTGAAATTTTCAGTAAAGCATTTACTTCTTTCAAGTTCAGTTTACAATACCACATGTGCACCCACTCGATCACTTAATTGAACTGAGCCTTAAAACTTACCCTAATTTCAACACACTTTTAACCCCACTTGGGGAACACTAAAAGAACGTTGTAGCTAGGTAGTATTGGGGGGATAGGTGTTCCAATAACACCCCTCAGTTATTACATCTGAGACATAGTTGTTGTCCTTTAGGGAGCTAAAACCTCTTAGTATTTATTGGCGCGGTCACAACCTGTTTGTGGGAAGGCCTCTCCCCTAGGAGGGTTGAAGTCGCGAGGATGGTTCCGGAAGCCGGAGTGGAATACCGAAATCCATTCAGCAACCGAAGGGCTACCATTCAAGTTCAGTTTACAATACCACATGTGCACCCACTCGATCACTTAATTGAACTGAGCCTTAAAACTTACCCTAATTTCAACACACTTTTAACCCCACTTGGGGAACACTAAAAGAATGTTGTAGCTAGGTAGTATTGGGGGGATAGGTGTTCCAATAACACCCCTCAGTTATTACATCTGAGACATAGTTGTTGTCCTTTAGGGAGCTAAAACCTCTTAGTATTTATTGGCGCGGTCACAACCTGTTTGTGGGAAGGCCTCTCCCCTAGGAGGGTTGAAGTCGCGAGGATGGTTCCGGAAGCCGGAGTGGAATACCGAAATCCATTCAGTAACCGAAGGGCTACCATTCACAGTTCTCGGGATATCCCTGTATTGAGATATTGCGATCAAAGGACCAAACAGCAGATTTACCTTTTCTCGACGCGTCATGAACGGAGTATCCTAGTAGCCTTTCTTTAGGATTGATTACCCGGTGTCCCTCCCAGTAGGGGGATATCTAGCCGTTGTCTCAACACTCATATTGTCTGACTTGGATTTCATCACCTTGCAGAGGATATCGTTTGTTTGAGTCACAATACTTTTAGTTAGGTGTTTGCATGATTCAACCCACCCTTGGTCTAGTTACACCTATTTTTTCTAGAAGCCGTTTGCATGTTGGTACTCTGACCATTTGTTGCATTCCTCCGCTTATTGTAGCACAGCTGCTAGAATAAGTACCTTTTTTGAGGTTGATTTTTTGGCCTGAGAGCCTTCTTTTTCACTCCCCTTCTTGCACCCTTGGTTGCATTAGGGTTTTGAGCTTTTTTATATATATCACCACCTGATAATTAAACAGATTTTATACACAAAAACTTAATTCTCACCATTGAGAATTTTAGATGCTCTCGTCGTCTCCAGGGCGAACTCCCAGAGTTTAGTCCACTTGGCTCTCCACGTCACCGACGTAGAGCCTTATCCCTTGATTCGACACATCGTCGGTCAACTAGACAGTCATCCGATTCTGACACGCCTCACTTCACTTCTGATTCTGAGGCAGAATCCGAAAATCCCACTGCGTTATTTCCAACCAACATTATGTCTGGAACACCATTTGATCCACTATTTACCAGCACCATAGGAGAGACGTCTACAGACCCTTCTACTGCAGTGCTGTCCATGGAAACAACCACCCCCCTGGGAATGCCCAATATGGGAAACACTCCACATTTAGGAATGCCCAACACAGGGCCATCTCCTGTTATAGGAATTCCCAACATAGGGCCACCACCTGTTATGGGTATGCCCAACATAGGGGTCACACCCCATCTAGTTTCCACAAACCCTATCCCAGGAATCACCACTACTATTCCGAACCCTAGTGCAACCCATGTTGCACTAGGAAGCGCTGGCCCTTACCAGACCACACCTATTGGAGGACATATACCTTCAATACCTAGCATACCTTTAGGTGCTGCTGGACCCCATACCACCATGACTAGACATGTCCCAGTCCCTACATCTGCTAGCTTACCATATATGGCAAGTCTGAACTTGCCAGATTTAGCCAGGCTCACCAATGACCCTATCAGACATGATCCTGCGTGGCCTCACATGCCCACCAAACTCCCCTCCAACATCCCTAAGTTTGAGGGTAAGGCAGGTGAGGACCTCCAGAACCATATCATGTCCTTCCATCTATGGTGTTCCTCCAACTCCATAGTGGACGACTCTGTCCGCCTCCGTCTGTTACAGCGCACTTTCATTGGCTCTGCAGCCAAGTGGTATATCGAGCAGCCCCATGGGACGCATGCCACCTTTACCTCCCTTGCCTCCACCTTCCTGCAGTTCTTTCAATTACCTGTCCGCTATGATGCGGGCGTCGAGATCCTACTGTCTTGCAGAAAGAACACGGCCACCCACATCACTGACCACATTCATGAGTGGCGTCGACGTCGAAGCCTCTGCAAAATCAAATTAGACGACCGTATCTTCTTAGATTGGTTTCTAAAATCCCTCCTCCCTCTCATTGCGAAGGATGTGGCATCTGAAAGACACCAGTCCGAAGAAGAGGCCATCCCCAAATCCCAACAGTTTGATCTCATTTACGCCCAGTCGGCTTATCTATACATAATCATACCAGACGCCCCACGATGCGACTCTTCACGCAGTGACGCGCCGAGGGCATCTCATGCCGCCGATGGCATTATTGGCCAAATCACACCCCAAGCTAAACCTTTCAGCATGGTGAGTACCATGCCTGCCCCAGACCTCTCTAGGGCTACATCCAGTTCCGGAGCGACAACTTCTTATGCTCCAACAAACCAGACACATCATATTCATGGACCCTCTTGTCCACAACATTGCTATGGACAAGCGCCATCAGTATATGTACCTCCTACATACTATAACCAACCTGCTACACAGAACCCCATTCAGTTCTCGCCACAACAAATGCAGTACCCATAGCAAGCTGCACCAGCTAATCCAACACATCCAATAGCTCAGGGGTACCAACAACCCCAACAGGCAACTGGACCACCGCCAGCTCCACCTGCATATTACCCACCGCAACCTGCTCCCGTACCTGCGGCTCCCCACAATCCCCCCAATGCTCAAGGGCATGTGTACGCACAACAACATCAGTCCCAATACCAAAATAACCAACGCAACCAGGGTGGGCAACCAAACCGTGGAAGAGGACGTAACCATGGAAACAACCAAAACCATAACCAAGCTCCACACCCTCCCCATCCTCCGCAAAATAATAACGCGGCGCCTGCTCATCAGAATCCTGATCGGCCACCTAAGCAAGCCAAAAACGCTAATTTACGAACAAACCATCCTTGTTCTATTTGCGGGGTCTATGGCCACTATACCCACACTTGCCCACATCTAGAGTGAGCTCGGCAGCTATGGACAGATGACGCCCATCGTCAAGGGCAGGCGGCTCCTCAGCCGCCACCCAACCCCCCACCACCTCAACAACAACCTTTGGTGCTACAAAACCCTTTTCCAACACAAGGAGTGGTGAACACTCAGCCGTTAGCTCCCCCACAGGGCAACGTGCCACCACAACAAATCACTTACGCCGCTCCTGATCAACCCATGTTTGATTCAGGCACTCACCACTTATTGATGATGTCCACTGCCGATGTCAACATTTCGACACGTCGGAACCAGTATGGCCCTACCTCCGAAGCCCCCCCCGCCGATAAAGATACTAACGCTCATCCCACTGATCAGACGTTACGTATACCACCGCTTCCACTCGATGGCACCTCTAAAGCACCTCGTTTCCCACTCCGACGTATCAACAACAACCCCAATGCACAGGCTGCGTCAAATTACAACATCGTAGATGACTTAGCTCAATCTCCCGCAGCAATGTCTGCGTTAGAAGTCTTGAAAAACTATCCTACGCAGCGCAAGACTTTACTTTCCGCTATTGGGGCGATTGACCCAAATGATTCGAAATTGATGACCTTTGATTTGGACCAGTCCGAACCACGTCTGCCTTCCACCATAGCAGTCCAAGTTTCTGTTTCTATTCGGAATCTTGTCATCCATCGGTGTATCATCGACGAGGGTGCCTCTACATGCGTCATGTCCACATTCGTTTGGCAGAAGTTGGGATCCCCTACTCTCCAACAATCCACCACTGCATTGCGGGCCTACGACGGCCGGTCAGCTCAACCTCAAGGTTTACTACCCAAGGTCCCCGTCCAATTAGGTGGGAAAACTGTGCTCATCTACATAGAGGTCATTAATGCCCAGCTCGATTATAACCTTTTACTTGGCCGCAGTTACATGTACGCCATGAAAGCGGTCGCCTCATCCGTTTTTCGCACCATGATGTTCCCCCACGAGGGACGCGTGGTCAAAATTGACCAACTCACCTACTATGATCCCAATGCCCCTACAGCACCCGAAAATGTTCTCCCCATGGTTGAACAACCCACTTCTAGTGCAACTACCTCCTTTGTTTCTTCTGTGGGGCCCGGACTTTACTCAGATACACCTATGACCTCTACATTCCAGGCCATTTCACCACCGTCACCGGAGACCCACGTCGCAAACCTCTGTACTCTTTCACAGAATACACAAGCACCCGGTAGTCAACCACCATTGGTCCCTAGTCACATCGGTGTTACACCCATCCACACCATCCCCTTTCTATTTCCTCCTTCGGGTGTAGTAAGCGCCCCGGTTATGGCTACCCTTAGTCTACCCGGGTTAACATTGGGATTACCCATGTGGTACATTTCGCCTCCCATTCCACCGCCGACACCAAATGTCATCCTCCAACCGGTACGACCTATTGTTACCACTACTCAACCTCCTCCTGGTGTCACAATCCCTTCGTCGTCGACGAAACCATCTCCTGGTCTCATGATCCCTTCATCGTCAACCAATCCTCCTCCTCTTGTCAAGCCCACTGGGGGCAGAGGTCCACAACCATACACTGCTATACCACCCCCTAAGGCAGTCAACACCCCACCAGTATTTCGAGCTCCTCCTAAATGCTCTTTGTGCGATGAGATAGGCCATCCGACTCATCAATGCCCACAGTTACCAGCACTCCAAGAGCATATGAATATGTTGGACGATGACACCGGCATCCCAGTCGTTAGACTTGAGCCCCCTCCTCAGCCTCACGACAGATCACTGTGCACCAACCATCCTTGTGCCATATGCAGTGTTTACGGCCACTACTCTCACCATTGTCCTGATCTCCCTGACTATAGAGCAGCATTGTATGAGTTAAACAACGTTGATTTGGAGATATCTCCTCTCCTCATCGAGGAGATCTACCCCCCGCCATCATCCTCGTCGGAAGAAGTCAATACAATATATATGATTTCAACAACTTTCAAACCAGAACCCCTTGATTTATGGTCTGACTACTTCAATACTGATGAGCAAATTTTGGAGACACTCACTGCACCCGACTACCCTTGGGATGATATGCATCATCGCTCGTATTTCCTCCCGGAAACATCTACATCCACCGCATCCAACCAACTATCAGTCGAATCGAAAGATTTCATACCCACCAAAGTCGATTGGTTAAAGGACCCCATCCCAGCACCGGATGCCTTTGAAGAAGGGAACATGTCCAACATTTCCCCCACTATACAGATAGATATTTCCACAACACCTGGGAAACCTGAGCTCATCTTGCTGGGCACATCGTGCACTCAAGCAGAAACTCAGGCGTACAAAAAGCTCTTTCAAGAGTTCCATGATGTCTTTGCCTGGTCCTATACCGAGATGCCTGGTCTCGACCCTGCCATCATAGAACACCACATTGATACATGGCCGGAGGTACCCCCTGTTCGTCAGAAACAGCGACCCATTCATCCTTCCAAGCTCCCCGCTGTTAAAGCTGAGGTCGAGAAACTTCGCAAAGCAGGATTCATTTATCCTATTCCGTACACCACCTGGGTGTCGAACCCCGTTCCCGTCAACAAAAAGCAAGGCACCCTTAGAGTATGCACCGATTTCCGTGACTTAAACCACGCTTGTCCAAAAGACAATTTCCCCACGCCATTCATTGACCAACTCATTGATGAGTGTGCGGGCCATGAGGTCCTATCTTTCATGGACGGGTTTTTCGCATACAACCAGATTCACATCCGTAAAGAGGATCAGTACAAGACTTCCTTCACCACCCCATGGGGCACCTTTGCCTATCACGTCATGCCATTCGGCCTTAAAAATGCTGGTGCCACTTTCCAGCGAGCCATGACCTATTTATTCCACGACTTGGTTCATATCCTGCGAGTCTACCTTGATGACCTCACAGCTCGTTCCCGAAAACGATCAGACCACCTTAACGACCTCCGGAAAGTTTTCCTGCGTTGTCGCAAATATAAAATCCGCTTGAACCCACACAAGTGTGTCTTTTGCGTCCTGGTAGGCCGGTTGTTGGGTTTCATTGTTTCCCAAGATGGAATCACTGTCGATCCCTTGAAAGTCAAAGCCATCTTAGAACTTCCTCCTCCTCGCACGCTTCGGCAGCTCCAGAGTCTACAAGGGCGATCAAATTTCCTTAGGCGCTTCGTTCCTGATTACGCCACCAAAGTCCACGAGTTCTTACGCTTACTTCGTACCCACATACCCTTTGTTTGGGATGAGCAAGCAGACATGGCATTCGAAGCCCTCAAGAAGGCTCTCACACAAACCCCCTTGATATCCCCACCGGATTTCTCTCAAGACTTCACCCTTTATGTCTCAGCATCTGAACATGTCGTGTCCGGAGTCTTGGTCCAAGAAGATGCCTCTCACCAAGAGCATGTGATTTACTACGTCAGCCAGACCTTGTCTGGCCCACCTCTGCGTTATCCATACGAGGAAAGAATAGCCCTAGCTGTAGTCTTTTCCGTACAAAAATTGCGACACTACATTCTACTCAGTCATACCACGGTTGTGGCCGACTCCAACCCTATGGTCTATCTCCTAACCCGACGGCTCCTACAAGGTCATGTTGCTAAATGGGTCATTATCCTCTAGGAATATGACCTTACTTTCAGAACTCCTAAAAGCACCAAAGCCCTCGCGCTTGCTCACCTCATCACCGACCTCCCATCCTCTTCGTCATCACCCGCTATCCAAACGGATCTGATTGAAAAAAAATCTTCATCATCTCGTCTGACGACCCATGGTACGGAGACATTTTGATTTACCTCCGCACGCAAAAATTTCGACCACACATCGATCGTGACGGACGCCGTCGGATACGACACCATGCCCCCCGATACCTCTTGATAGGGGATGTACTTTATCGACGCGGCATTGATACCATCCTACGCCGATGCCTATCCCATAGTGAGGCAGAACAAGTCCTCAATGATTGTCATAGCGGTGCTTGCGGAGGCCATTTCTCCGGCATGGCCACCGCCCAGAAGATCATTCGGGCAGGTTACTTTTGGCCCTCATTGTTTACTGATTGCATCAACGCAGTCAAACATTGCCAAAACTGCCAACTTTTTGCCCCCAAAGCAAGAACCCCCCCCGCCCCCCTTCATCCAGTTATTACTGTTGGACCATTCTGCAAATGGGCCATCGACTTCCTCGATTGCAACCCCACGTCAGCCGGCGGTCACAAACACATCGTTGTGGCCGTAGATTATTTCACAAAGTGGGCAGAAGCCATGCCGACTTACAATTGCAAGGCCGACACTGCCGCACGGTTTTTCTTCAACCATGTTATCACTCGTTTCGGAGTGCCGAAGCAACTAGTCTCTGACCACGGCTCTCACTTCGAAGATGCCGTCTGGAAAGAATTATCAACCATGTTGAAATTTGAACACCATTTCTCGTCCGCCTACTATCCCCAAGGAAACGGCCAAGTCGAAGCGATCAATAAAATTTTGAAGACCATCCTCCAACGAACGGTATACAAGCACAAATCCAATTGGCACCACATGCTTTTCTCGGCACTATGGGCTTACCGCACCTCAACCAAAACCGCCACCGGTTTTACCCCTTTCCATTTAGTTCACGGTGTCGGATCCGTCCTCCCTATTGAGTGCCAGATTCCAGCCTTACATATCGCCGTTGAACTCCTACCGGACACTTCCCCGATTGAGCAATGATTACTACTCCTAGAGCAGGCCGATGAAGATCGGTGCACAGCCATTCAAAACATGGAAGCAGCCAAACAACGATCAAAACTAAGTTACGACAAACACGTCCACCCAAGAACCTTTTCTGAGGGAGACCTTGTCCTCGCTTACGATCAAGCCCATGATAAAACCGGAAAGGGAAAGTTTGTATCTATGTGGCAAGGCCCTTACATCGTACACACTTGCCTCGGGCAGGGGGCATACATTCTGACCGATTCAGAAGGCAATCCCCTACGCAACCCACGTAACGGGTTGTACCTTAAACGATTTTACGCATAGAAAATCTGATGGACACCACCGTCCATTCTAGTATAGGATTACTTTCTTTTCTCACAAAAAATTCAAAAACCTAAATATTTGTTTTTCTCTGCATGACCACAGATGGATCCTCTTCCAGTCTGCTATGTCGGTTTTGCTGATGGTGCAAGCCGTTGGTCTCCCAATCTCGCCTCCGCAGCTTGGGTAATATACTCCCCTTCACATGAGTTAATTCACATTGACGTAGTATGTTTAGGTGCTGCCACCAATAACCAAGCTGAATACGATGCCGTGACCGGTCTCCTGGCCGCAGCTCTCCAAATGAGCATCGGTCACCTCAACGTTTTCTTGGACTCACAGCTCCTAGTTTCCCAACTCAACAATGATTACCAGGTACGCGATCCCTGTCTTTTCAGAAAATTCCTGCGCACTAAACAAATGGTTAGACAGTTTGAATCCATTTCGTTCACACATGTCCCAAGACACCTCAACAGTGTAGCAGACCATATGGCCAACAATGTCCTCGACTGGCACACCAATCACATCATGTCATAACCAAAATGTGCATCTACGTGCATAACATGTGCCTCCACGGGCATATAACAAAACAAAATAATGCATCCACGTGCATAACATGTGCCTCCATGGGCATATAACAAAACAAAATAATGCATCCACGTGCATAACATGTGCCTCCACGGGCATATACAAAAAAAAATGTGCATCCACGTGCATACACGACCATATATCCAAATATATATACACATATATATATAAACCATGATAGTCAACATGTCATAGGTGCCCTCAGCACCCGATATACAAAAAATACATCAATCGTACAAAAATGCTTCCCCATATGCTCATCAGCATTTGGGGGCAGATACAATATCATCTACTCATCAGGATCCCTAGGCTCCTCCAGCCCCTCCTCCGCTGGCCCCGCCGGGTCATGGCGAGCCCGAACTCTGCGCTCCTCTGGCGCCTCCTCCGCTGGCCCCGCTGGGTCATCCTGTAGACGGATCCTCATCTGAGCCGGCTCTGCCGGGACATCCCGAGCACCACCCCTGTGCCCTGCCACAAACACCGCTGTCCTCAACAAGAGTGACCACCACTCAGGCGGCGCACCGAAGCAACCCTCCAAAATATCCCGATCCAGGTCTCTCCAACCATCCTCGGGGAGTCCAGCCAGGATCCGGTCGAAGGTCTGTCTGACACCCTCTATGGCGTCATCGCGAGGGCCAACCCCTCTCCCACGAGCCGCAAAACCTCCACCACGTGGAGGTGGTACCGCTGCAGGTGGATGAGCGACCACCATCGGCTTCCCCTGACGAGCCACGTAGCCGGACGGTGGTACAGGCCCAACATCTGCACAATGCAAAATCAACCATCATATGCAACTATAATCATAAGACTGGTAAATCCAACAACACATGATATAGTATAAAGTAAAACACAAAACATACCCTCTAAAATCCAGGCCTGTCCTGGGGCACGAGGCATCTCCGGGTCACCTCGATAGTCCATACCGGCGTAGGGGTAGTCCTCAATCACCAGGGGCATCTGCTCCCACTGCTCATAAAAATCCTCCGTGAAGAAACCACGGTTACCACCGCCACCACGAGGCATCATCTTCCCCCACCGCATCATACGAGGCTCACTCACCAGACCAGCACGAATGGGTACCCGTGGCCGCAAGGTCGGCAAGCGCTCAAAGAAAAAACAACATAGGAAGGAGGCATAACAGAACTCACCTCCCTCTCGAATGGCCTTGTCCAGATCTCTCCGGACACCAGCCATAAACATCTGCCCCCAGGCATAATAAGTCCCCCGGAGAACAGAGTCCACCATCATCGTCTGTCCCCCAGACATACGATGAGGCGCAGCAGCACCCAATATCCGCAAAACACATGCACCAACAGCCCGCATATCCCACTCACGTAGGGATCGCAGACTAATAGAGCTGTTCTGCAAAACAACATCATCAACACAGAAAGTTTGTAACAAGTCCTCCATGTCTAGACCCGGCGGGATCCTCAGCAAGAGATCACCCACCTCACCCAAACGAGGCAACCTAGTCAAAAAATAGACATCCGTGAGGGTGATCTCCAACCTCTCACCCCCAATAATAAATGCACCCTCCGCCGGCACCCACCAACTCACTAGCTTGTTCAGGAGCCGTCTCACTGAACGAATAGGTGGGATCTGAGCGAACTTCAAAAGTTCGCTCACAGCCAAAGTCTGTCGCACCCTCGGATCAGTCTGAATCCTCGCCATAAGATCATCATCGATCTCCCGCTCCCTCCACGAGGACAATGGTCTCCTCAACATCCTGCCAGAAAACAGAAGAAATTTTTAGCCCTAGCATAAAATTTTTGAAAAAATACCATTGCGGCTTTTCCACAAAAAGCCGCGATGCCCATCGCGGCATTTCCACCAAAAGCCACGATGACCATCGCGGCCTCCGTGCAAAAACCCGCGATGAACATCGCGGATTTTGGCCAGACAGTCGCGATGAACATCGCGACTATCTCCCATGAACTCGCGATGAACATCGCGGGTTCCAACCTCACAGTCGCGATGAACATCGCGGCTGTCAGCCTGAAACCCGCGCGGTTCATCGCGGGAACAGACCCGAAACCCGCGATATTCCACGTTGGAGGGTCAACATGGAATTTCGCGGCCTTCGGGGGCCCACCGCCAAACAAAAAGACATAATTGAAAAGGCTAAGGCAAATAGAGTTACCTGAAACTCGCAGAATCGAAAACCAACGGTGAAATCTCCCGGAAATCAAGAAATAGCTCTGATAGCTCTATCAAACTCGCACGTAACAATGATAAGTCATTTGGGCCCCACGCCCTATTTATAGAAATTCCACCAATTTTCAACCAACCATTGCGGGATCATATGAAGTCCATTTCTCAAACCGTTGGTACCGTTGGAATCAGCACAGCGAGAACTTCATGCAGGTTCCTTCCTTTTCCTGTTTTGACGGGGTCCATTTTTTGACCATTTATTGGCCCCCCTCGTGGCCTCGATTTGCGTGCCACATCGACCGTTCTCTGTTTTCGACGTGCCTTATATCGCCGGATTCAGTTTTCCGCGCTCGTGATGATGCTTGAGATCATTTCTCGCTCTCACCTTTAGATTTTTTGGGCATTTTTTCCCATGCCCCCTCGTCACCTCGGTTTGCGTACCACATCGGCCGTTCTCCATTTTCGATGTGCCTTATATCGTCGGATTCAGTTTTTTGTGCTCGTGATGATGCTTGAGATCATTTCTCGCTCTCACCTTTATATTTTTCAGGCATTTTTTCCATGCCCCCTCGTCACCTCGGTTTGCGTGCCACATCGACAGTTCTCCGTTTTCGACATGCTTTATATCGCCGGATTCAGTCTCGCTATCACGTCCTGATTTTCAGGGCATTTTTTTTTCATGCCCCCCACGTAACCTTGGTTTGCGTGCCACATTGGCCGTAGCCCCTTTTCGACAATCCTTATGTCACCAATTCCAGTTTTCCGAACTGATGATGATGCTTGAGACCTTTTCTCGCCCTCATCAATCCCTTTTTGTTCGGTATAATTTTATCCCTTTTTCGGGCCGAGCAACCCCTTTTACGAAAAAGGCACTTAGGGAGTTTCTGTTAAGCTCTTTTCTGACTCTTAAAACAATGAAAAGATTGCCGAGCAACCTTGCTTCCCTTCATGCTCGTTAAACGTATCTGAAAGGGCGTCTACCTGGTATAAGTTTACCCCTTTTTCGGACCCTGTAGACTAATTACGAAAAAGGAATACTCTAGTCACATCGGCTAGAAGAGTTCTCCATCTGCATCATTTTATGCTTTTTCGGGCCTTGGAGACTAAACTTACGAAAAAGAAACACCAATAGAGTCCACTTACCGTTTTCAGACTCTCTAAACATGAAAGCAACCATGAGCATGAGCCGTCCTGGGCTCACAAAATCCACAGGACCGTACCATTTCAGAGCACACTTTTATCCCTTGTTGGAGATCATTAAAACTACGAAGAAGGAATCAATGGTGCCTCTTGGCGCCACGACAGATCACATCTACTCATCAGACAGCTTCCCCATTTTGGTCGCCTTTGTTCAGAGTATTCTGCAGTATGTCACCTTGATAATCCCTCGACGGCACCTATCAGCTCGTCCCCCCCCCAGAGTCAATATATACCATTCAGTCAAAGCAATGATCCCCACACCTACAAGTCAGTTCCCCACGCTGCCAGGTCAACCATGTCATCATGCTCTGAACAAAGGAAGTTTGAGTCTACCCATTTTTTGACCCAGTTATTTCCCATTCCCACAAGTATGTCAGTACTACCACACTTCAGTTCTACACCTCGCGCTCCTATCAAGGAAACATCATTGCCTTATTAGTTACTGGTCTCCCTCTGTCGACGACAACCAAATTTATTCCAGAGGATAGACCTAGAGGTCCCTGTGTCTTGGAATCATCACCATTTATGATGAGTGCCTACGAATCATTTCGAGAAGAGTCCTCAGTGCCTCTCCAAATGGTTGTTTCTCACATGCTCGACTTCAACACCTTGATCGCATCGTTGAGACTCGCACAAGGTATTGGTCTGCTCAGTTATTCGTCGAAGACCCCGGATACCTCCCGACTCCTCCTCATTTGAGAGTCTACCTATGGATACAACCTGTTACCACTTTTTCTATAGATATCTGGGTTGCGCATGGCGACAGTATTCAGATGTACCCCAGTTTCCTACTCCCTTGAGTATACAGTTACATTGAATCTCAGAGATGACTCACACTTTTTGAGACCCTACAGATGTTGGACACCTTCAGTTTCAGCAGTTCATCAATTATTCCAGTGTATCAGTTCTTGAGATCAGTTATGATCAGGAGTATATCCCAAAATAATGTCCCCCCCTGGACCATTATGATGTACCAGTAGATTCTTTATGTATCAGATCCCCCTTCTTGGGACTAATTGTTATGTATATGTCTTGATACGAGCATGGGAATGCCCGCCTCGTCCATTATCAGAGATTATACCTCATTCATATTGAGGTCATGTAATATTTTTTGTTTTTGCAGCTTCCAAGGGCCGTGGCTCCAGTCTCCAACCGGTCTCTTCTCTCCCTAAACCCCAGAAAAAAGACAAAAGAACTATGATGTCTATCGGCCATACGATGAGCTCCTGCCCTCACACATCAGGGGGCAATCTGTTAACACCTAAAAAGTGCTCACTAGCTCATTCCCTTATTCACATGACCCATTTGTCCACTTTTTCACCATCTGAGCCTCTGAAACCAACAAAAGGTCATCAAAAGACCTGAGTACACCCCTTTTCCCACTAAAAAATATTATTTTTCCTGAAAAGCATAAAAAACCCTAAAAAAGGGTCCAAATTCCTAAAAATATTAAAAAAGAATTAAAATATTAATTTTATTCAAAAAAGGAAAAAGGAGGGAAAAGTACCTAAACCATGTTGGTCAATACCATTTGGTTTCCACAAAACCACAAATGGTATTCCCCACCACCAAAACCTATAAAAAGGTGGTAGGGGCTCCTCATTACACATCCATCCATTATCTCATCCTTATGCTGCCGAAATCTTCCTTGAGCATTTTGGCCATTGTAAGCAACCTTGGAGAAGGAGACCTCTTGGAGTTTGGAGCTACTCATCTTGGGAGTTGCTCAACATCAACCTTCACCATTGAAGGTATTATCGCAAGCACTTGCTTGCCCCCCATTTTTTAATACAAATTCATTCTTGAATATTTTCTTGTTCTTGTTTTTTAAATGTTTACACTATTTGCTTATATTCTTGCATAGATCCATGATTAGTTTAGTTTAGATTAGTTTCTTGTTTAATTCTATTGAAACTGCTGCTACTAGTTAGCAGGTGCCCATAGCACTAAGCCTGGTTGCAAAACCGGGCCAACACATGTACACACACAATGACTTATATCTCTGTGAAGGGCCCAACAGCCGTAGTGTCGAACCTAGGGCTCTGATACCAAACTGTAATGTCCCCTTCTCCTTAGTAAATGCAGGGAAGGAAACATTAACAACATACCGGGCTTTTGTAAACTTAGCCCCAATGTTTTTACTCATAAATCTGTAATAATTAAAACTTCTCTATACAGATGTAAACTTCAATAAAACACAGCGGATCTAAAAACGACATATGCACACAGATTCATCATGCATTCAATCATATGAACACCAGTCATTAATTAAAATATTTGCAGAGTATAGAATTACATAATTCAATTGCAATAATACTTATCTCGAATTGTAATGGCCCAAACGACTGGCTACGTGAGAGCAACGTTCCACCCAACCATAGATCTCTGTCCAGCCTGTATTCTTTCAGCTGAGAGATCACCCCCGAGCTGGGCTGTGTATCCACTAAGGAGGAACTAGATGGCTCACTCACAGTCAGGGTTTCACTCAGACAACCATGCTAAGCCAACACACAGTTGGGTTTTTCAAGCATGCAATGGGAAATGGAGAGGAATGCTAGTCCACTGAGCTCAATCCCAGAGCTAGGTACACATCAAGCTAGACTCAAACGATCCCAGCCTCCATTCGAACATCCACACTTGGATTTCTCACAGCTTTGTTCAGCAAATAACCCCAAATCCATCACTGATTTTCTGGGCAATTAAAACTGGGTTTTCCCATGGATTTTGGGGTAGCTATTGCTCCCAAATTCGCCCCATGGTTCCTACCAATGGATCCCCCATTGGATTTCACTGTCCAATACCAAATCGGGACGTTTTTGGCTTCCCAAAACGTGGGTTCTCCCACAGTCGCGATTTCTGGTTTTTTCACTGCTGGGAGCTCGTTTTTGGATGGAGAATGATGTCTCATACTTCCACAGTGGAATGGGGATAAGGATGGAGCAACCCCCAAGATGTAGAGTGACTTGTGGCACAAGTCAATAGAGCCCATACCTACCCATACGAATTTTAGGGCTTCCCATACTCCATTGAAGCCATGGGCTGACATCTCAACCATTCTCTTACAACAGGAATAAATGTCATCTAGAAAGGTCAAATGGGTTCTCATAAAGACATATGGAAACCTATGGTTCACTCCCATAGCCCCCTCACCACTCCCTAGTGGATACACGTGGCCCCTTCTCATTCGTTACCTCCGTAGCCAGCTTTGGTATTTTATATTGCATGATGTTTATTTACATCCTATTACAATGTTCCATGGCTTCAGAGCACATGGTATCAAGATATCAAATACTTGCCCTTTAAATAAAATTCGGGCTTTCACTAGCGGGACCTTGGCCTTGAGCTCCATGCTAGAAAAACATACATCACATGTACACATTATTTACATTAAAGGCTAATATATCATAAGGGTCGAATTGGGGGTATTACAGTTTCTAGCCTCTATTCGAAAACTAGTTCACTGGTTGGGTTGTTTTATGTAGTTTCGAGACTTGGCATGTGAAATGTTTGAGAAAATTACCGAGTGAGATAACTGATATTGGATCTGATAACTAAACTTGAAATGTATGAATAAATGTGTGGAAGAGTTCCTAGATAGTTCTATATTTGTTTATTGAAATCCTAGTTTTGTTTCCATTCACTGGCTCCTTCGAAAGAATTGTTTTAAATTGATTTATGACTTTGCATGATAAGTGTTTGATGAAATGTTTACATGAATTATACCTAGGATAAGACTTATAATACATGGTATTTAGAGTTGGAATGGATTCCAAATGACTCTGCAAATTGTTTATGCATTTATCTTACTTGATTCCTCAATTTCTAGCCAATTTGGAGAAGTGGATTTAGCTAGCTTGATGAATTGATAAGAGGGCTATTTATGAGCAGAAAGATAAAACCATTTGTCTGTAGTGGACCTATGATATGATTTCCATGAGATAAAATAGTCAATATTTTTTTTTGTTTTTTTTGTTTTTGCATTTGAAAACTAGAAACAAAAACTAGCTTCAAATCGATGAAAATTGGTAACTAGTTTGTAGATTGAATCTATGTTTTTGTAATTTTTGGAATGTACGACCATATGATATGTTTTTGGGTACTTTAATTTTGATGTAGAATGATATTTTCCATATCTTTACCCTCTCCTCTGTGTGCTCCGGAATTGAGTACAATTGATTGGGTTAAATTCCTAGTAGTGTTGATTAACTAGTTGCATTGATTTAGCTTGAAAGAATCATCGTTTATGTGAAAATATATGAACTACAAATTCAACTTTATTTGGTTGTATGTGCCTGCTTAAATATATGTATAATGTCTGTAGGTTCACTTTTTGGTTCATTGGCATGGTTGTGTGTTGAATTCGTGCAAGACTAGTTGTTTGTGTTAAATACTAGTTAACTAGTCTTGTGGAGTCATGTTCGTAATTGTTTTGTTTAATAAATTGGAAAATGATAATTAGGACTTATTTACATGATATTAGGTGTTAATTATCCATTGGGCTTGATAAATTATTATTAGGTAATAACAAAATTAAGTTATGTTAAGTGTCGTCAATTATGCGCTAAGTGTCGCAATTAGTACACTAATTACTAGTTAATCATGACTAAGTGAAAATGACCTTTTTAGGTGCACATAACCCGTGTTATGGCTTGGGATGGATGCATAATGATGTTATATAGTGTTGGATAATATTTCCCAACCTTGGTTCAATTTTATTGATCAGTTATGAATTTTATTTTATTTTATTTGGAATTATTGATATTTTGTCATAATTAAATTGTAGAAAAATAAATTAAATATTTATAAAATTATCCACTGTGCTAAAATATTCTAATTATCCCTAGAGAGCTAATGATATGTCCCTAAGACCCTTTGATATCCTCAGGGGACATTACATGTGGTATCAGAGCTATGGTTCCAACTCTGCGGCTATTGGGCCTGTTACATACTCATAATTTTGTGTTTATGTGCACCGGGAGTTTATAAATATGATTTGTGAAAGAATTTTAACCTCCCTTATGTTAATGGAAGAATAAGAAGCCTCACTTCAGAGATCAGTTTGTTGTATTCTTTAGAATTACTTAATATTGCATGTTTCTTGTTCAATAGAATGATTGGTAAGTACTATGTGGTGCATATCTAATAATCAAGTAGACTGACTGGTTGATGCATGTTCACCTTGCATTGCCTCCTTTATTGTTTAGTGATTTGATTGGTAGATGCTTGTGCATTGCCTCTTTTCCTTCTTCAATGATTTGATTGGTCGATGCTTATGCATTGCCTCTTTTGTTGTTCAGTGACTTGATTGGTTGATGATTGTGCATTGCTTCTTTTGCCGTTCAATGACTTGATTGGTCAATGCCTGTTCATCGTGAATTCCCTCTTTTACTGTTCATTGAATTGTTAATATTGAAATGCTTCTTGCGGTATGATTTATTTACTTGTACATTATGATTATTAATTGATAAGTAAATAATTGTCATTATAATAGTATGTACTATGTACCATTATCAATATTAATTTAATGATAAGTTATTAAGATGATACAGTTTTATTATTTTTAAATATTAATATGATTTATTAAGTGACATTTATACCCTATATGGATTTTGGATTTTCTATTGATGGTATGATTTTATAGGCTTATTTATGCCACTTGGATGGTGGTGGTTATATTGATGACTAACTCATTGCCTATTTTTGGAGGAAAAGAGCCACTTGTCCTGAATGGTTCATATTCTCTTTTATTTTATTTATGGAGATGTAACTCCTTGTCTATTTTGTTTTAGTAAATGAGCCACTTGTCCTTAATGTTTCATATTCTCTTTTATTTTATTTATGGAGATGTAACTCCTTTTCTATTTTTTTTTTGAGGAAATGAGCCACTTGTCCTTAATGGTTCATATTCTCTTTTATTTTATTTATGGTTATGTAACTCGTCCATTTTTGGAGGAAATGAGCCACTTGTCTTTAATGGTTCATATTCTCTTAATTTTATTTATTTTATTTTATGTGTGTAACTAGGTAGTATAGTAGTATATGATAATGTTATATATATATATATATATATATATATATATATGACATAAATTTAAATATGCATAACATAATATGTGGTGTAAGATAGATGAAGGGTATATGATATTGAATATAGTATAATATAAATATTATATATGGTATATATATAATATATATATGTAATTGTATAATACGTGTGGTATACATATATTTGTTAAAAGTATATATATATATAGTGTGTGTGTGTGTGTGATAAGAAGTATTATGTTAGTATATATGTTATAATGCATACTTAATATGATAGCATTGGATTAAGTAATCATACCGCTATAATTGTATGTATATTATGGTATAACATAATAATTATACATGTGTGTAAAATATAGGATATATAGGTTATATGACTAACATGTTGTGTATATGATTAATAATAATATGATATATGATTGAATAATTATAATATGTATGTAGAAAAATTGGCTTATGTATAGAAATTACACCTAGTAATAGTAAGTATGGTGTATGGTATGAGTGTATGATGGTGTGTTGTATAGCTAGTAATTATTTTTTTTATTAGAAGATTTTGGTGGTAGGATGTTTGGTTGTTTGATGCGACTATGTATTTACTTTGGTTGAGAGTATAAGTAGTGTGCTACGTGTAAGTAATTAGTAACGTAATGTGTAACAAATATAAAATAATATATTAATTATAATTTATTAATTACTAAGTGAAAGGGTGTAACCCTTCACTATGCATGCTCAAGCCTATAAAGACGAGCCTCGTAAAATCTTATCATCTCCTATCAATACAATTGTTATTTTTATCAATTATGGCAAGCAGACTTGCTTCTTAATCCTTCCAACCAGACTCGGTTGCTCCATTTGGTATCAGAGCCAGATCGACTCCTCGCTCCTGCCTTGGCTACTCTCACCACTGACGCTCTTTCTGATCTGCTCGCTCCATCATGCCTTCCCCTTTACACCACTCCCCACACTCCATAATTCCTCCCTCGCGCTGATCTTGAGCAATTCCATCTTCTTAGCCCATCTCTCACCCATGCGCCCCCCTTTTCACCACTCTGTCACACTCTCACGCCCTCACAGCTCTTCTGACTCTCCCTACGCAACCCTCCCTATGTCTTCCACCTACGCAGTCCCTCCCCTCCACCACGTTGCATCCTCCCGCAACCATCAACATCTGCTTATCCCGCTCCCTCCAGCTCTCCGTGCTGCCCTCTCCCATCCTCCACACAGCCTCATCCCCCACACCTCCCATCTCTTGCACCTCTTTTCCCCTGTGCAGCCCGCACCTCCTTCCTCCCTGCTAACCCTCCTCTACACTGATTCTCCACCTTTGTGCACGCCCTCATCCTTTGCTCCTACCCTTCCTCCCCGTGCAGCTTCCCCTTCCAAAGCCACTCCTCCCGCACCAACTCCCTGCGCCACCGTAACCTGCAAAACCAAAAAAAAAAAAAAATAACATCATAAAAATAATATTTGTTTTTTATTAAATTTTTATTTCTAACCTTATAATAAAAATATTTAAATATAATATTTTATTATATTTATTAAAATATACTTATTAATTATAGTAATTATCATTACTATAGTAATTATCATTACTATAGTAATTTTCATCATTCTTCTTAAGAGATTAATTGTCTTTTCTCTTACCCCATAAACCAAAATAACGTCCCCATATTCACCCCCCCACACCAGATCAAGAACCATGTCGGAAATTAAGGACCAAATGGAAAAACTAGAAAAGACCAAATTCGAGATTTGAAAATCCTTGAAGGTCTAAACTACAGAATGGATAAACTTGACATAGAGTTACGAGAAGGAAAAGAAGAGCTATCACGAAGTGTGCAATATGAAGTTGCAGGAGTAGTCTCATGGGAAATGACGAAGGTACGAGAGGAAATGAAAGCATACTTCGGTGAAGGGCTAGAAAATATCAAGTAGTTTTTCAAGGATAGAGATGACGCTAAAAATGGGGAGTCTCCAAAGGGATACCACTCATGTCGTGATGCAGCCGATACCAATAATCATTAATCAAATTCCCCCAAAGTGGACATACCAAAAGACCATAAAGACTACAATCATCATAAATCATATTGGGCTACAATGAAATTGATGGGGGGATACTCAATGAAACCTAAATTGGAGTTAGCCAAGTTCGATGGAGAAACAAAAAAGAATGTGGCATGGATCAACAAAGCGGAAGAATTCTTCTACATTCACAAAATCTTATCAGATGATGAAAAAATTAAATACGCCTCCATGCAGGTCGAAGGTCGGGCATACAATTGGTACATGTGGTGGAAGAAAATGACAAAGGTATGCGCCTACAGTTGGGACACATTCAAAAATGATTTTTTAAAATATTCGAAGATGTGACAGAGAAATAATTTTTCGCCAAACTAACTAGACTACAACAAGAGGGTGATGTGGAAGAATACACCTACAAATGGGAAGCATTAGCGACGTGAGTAATAGAATTAACAGAGGGTCAACGAATCCAGAAATATGTCTATGGTCTTTTTTTTTTTTTAAGCAAATAAAACATCCTTTTATTAACGGTAGTTCAAAATTACAATCCTTCTTTCACCATCCATCAGAGTGCTTAAAAAGCCACTTCTGAGATTACAAAATTACTGCGGATCTTCAAACCATAACCAGAGAATACTCATATCAGTAACATAACTAACCGAGCTACAGAGGCTAAAAATTATGACCAACAACATACCGACTACTATTCGCCCAAAGAACATCAAAGCCAACATAGTAAGACTACTCGTATACCCAGACCAGATTACAAAAAGAGATGACCACAGTCGATACAACAGCATAATGCCGAGAGCTAGAGATCCGAAAGGAAAAAAGAAACAACCAGCCATAACTAGCTTCAGGTCGCAACAAGCTTCAGTATAGTCCCCGAATAAGACTGGATGGTCTCAAAAGGCCCAAAAAACAGAGAAACCTCGACTGGACGGTCCAACCTCATCCTCAATGTGAATCACAGTCGAAGTGTTCGCTACAACAACTTTACCACGAATGTCACTCACCCTCTACTGCATAATCTTGCTCGGCCTCGCAAGGTAGTCAATGCCCAGGTCATCAGCAATGGCGTCCAACTTCATATGGATCCACTTGGATTCGTCCGCATGCTCTTTACAGAGTTCTTCTAATTTCTGTATCCTCTCCGAGCCTTCCAGAATGTCCACCCTAGTATCCAAGGTATGGGCAATAATCGTCTTGGTAACCCAAAGTGTTACCACCGCCCGATTATAAAGGGCCATACGACCATGGGTGGTACCAGGGTCCTGGACCCAATCGGCCATCACTAATGCTTCAGGAGGAAGCTCTTTCTCACCCACCATTCTCCATAAATTCGCTTCCAATTCCTCCAGCTCATTTTGTAAAGGCTCAGGGAACATTCGGCGAAAGAAAACAACAGTCATGGCCGCTCTCCACTAATCTCTACTTGCCCTAGTCTGAGCAAAACCCTCCTGGTTCTGGTTACTCGTCTCACCCTTTCCATTAGGACCCTTACGAGCAGGACAACCTCTCGGCGCCATATTCTTAACAACATAAATGATACACTTAGACAAACAAGAAAACAACCTAGAATTCAGCACTACGTAGAACTCCACCGGATGATAACAACGATGGGGATAGCCGGCCCTAGTGGGAGAATTTAAGGGCCAAGCGCCACTACCCAACATTAAAATCCTCATAATGGTAAAATATATGTAACAATTCCCCTCGTCCTTCTTTGAGTTCACGATCACATCACCCTGCTCCATAATCGTATTGCTAAGTGTGGGAGCTCTGAAACTAGCCTCCGTCCCACACATGCGTACCCTGCTTATCATGAATTCCACATGCAAAAAACTCATAAACGGACAGGCCAGGAGATTTCAACCATAAATACCCCTAAGGTTTCCCAATCCATCCGCATTTATGAAAGCCCCACTTGCTAACCGCCATCCCATCACATTACTCCAGATGCCTCTTGGTGGCATCATTCATCCCATAGATGTCACTCTGTTCAATAATCATGCATTCATTATGACACGTGCTTATCCTGTGAAAATCCTCACAACAGATCTAAGATATGATGTATACCTCACAAGAGAAAGACTATGATTAAGCAAGAAAATTGAAGAAGAGTGGTCAATACAGTATAATGAGCAACAGAATAATATGGTACAGTAGAACTCGGATAGAAGCAATAATACTTCACACACACTAGTTAATTAATCACAATATGGAAAAATAAATAGTACAATGGTAGAGAGGATTCAAATGCCTAAGGTGGCAATTCGAATTAGCCTCTCAGAGTGATCATAAGATCAATAGAGTGTCATCGGAGCACAACTAGGTGTCCTCATGATCATCGGAGCACAACTGGAAGTCTTCATCATCATCAATGGAGTCATCAATGCTCAAGTAATTGTCAACCATCAGTCAAACTAACTCTGGTAGGTGTAACTGAGTGTAAACTGAAGACAACTGGACTGGTAGGTGAAGAAGGGCAAGTTGCTCCCTAAAATCAAGGAAGAAGGGCGCATTAAGCAACTGGACAGCTAAAACGGAATAGTGAGAAGCTCCTGGGGGCTGGCTAACTGAGGGCTAGGTGCTGGATTGATGACTGGGATGCATGCAAACCCTAGAATGCATGCAAACCCTAAAAGTGCATGCATGACTGAAAATGTAAATGATCAAAATACTGGTGGGACTAGGATGGACTATAGGAATATCCTAACACCCCCCCTTAATCCATCCTGGGCCCTGGTAACTAAGACCAAAGGTCACCCAATACAATGAATAGTAACAATCAATAAACCAAGGAAGTGGGAAAATTTCATGGGAAACATACCCCCTCCTAAAAAAACCAGACTGTAAGGCACACACAAAAATAAGTGCTCCAAACTCAAGCAGGTGTGATGCTTGGTCATATGTCTAGAGGTATATTCTTCTTGGGAAGAAGTGGATCATGCTCAAAAAGCATGTGCTTGTACTTGCTCTTCAGATCGAATGTGATGAGATCAAATCCAACAGTATGAGAATGATCCTTGAACCTGTGATTCGAATCAGCTGAGGTAGGATCAAATCTGTGAAAGTGTATATAGTCTTTTGTCTTCTCCTTCGAACCACCATGGGTGAGATTATGCCAAAAATAACTATTACATGTTTGCTTGAAATCAAAATCAGATTTAAGACTTAAAAGACAGTTTCTTGAGATCTCCTTTGAACCAGCAGGGATGAGATCAAAACTATCATATGCATGAGAGATTTTCCCAAGCAATAATTGCTTAGAACCTAAATTAGATACAAGACTTGAATCATGGTTTCTTGAGATCTCCTTTGAACCATGAGAGGTGAGATCAAAACCAGTAGATGCATGAGAAATTATCCCAAGCGAATGGCAATGGCCATATTCTTCAATGATCTTCTGAAAGCATGGAATTATGATCATATAGTAGTATAAAAGAGGAGATAGCTGGAGAGGAGCGAATGCATGACCTTCAAAAGCTGTTTTGACCTTCAAAATAATCATGTGATCATGATTCAAACCAACAGACTTTGGTGCAAGAGAGGATTTAGGACCTTCTGCAATATCTAGAGTGTGAGCTGGCACAGAAAGAGAAGAAAGTTTGAGCATGAGTGGAGAATCTGCAAGTTCTTTGTCAACAAATTCAATATGAGATGATAGTGGTGTATGATCTGAGAGACCATCAAGGGGAGCGAATGGAACACTTTGCTTGCTTTTGAATGGATTTGGACCAATCCCTTCATTCTTTCTGCCAAATTTTTCATCCAGGTGAGCCCATAGCTCTTTTGGAGTCCATAATTCTCTTGGAGTTTAAACACCATCACGGTATTCGAAAAGAAATCTCTAATATTTAGGAAAATAAAGCATCATTGTTCCAAAGGCCATGTCACCTTTATTCAACCAATCAATATTCTCTTCAGAGGATTCGAACTCTCTTTCAAAATAACAATCAAAGAGATCATGGCTCTTCAAATATGCTATCATTTTTGGTTTCCATTCATCATAGTTGAATGGAGAAAGAAGAGGGATTTCTTCTGAATTCATGGAAGCTTGTAGAGGACCTGCAAAAACAATATAGAATAACTGCAATTGCTACTGCTGCAAAAATGCAGAAACTGTTGCAAAAATGCAGAAACTGCTGCACTCAAAATCTTGGTAATAACCTGCAAAAAAATCTCAAGAATGGAGATAAAAAATACTCTCAACATGCTCTGATACCATGTGAAAATCCTCACAGCAGATCTAAGAGATGATGTATACCTCACAAGAGAAAGATTATGATTAAGCAAGAAAATAGAAGAAGAGTGGTCAATACAGTATAATGAGCAACATAATAATATGGTATAGTAGAACTCGGATAGAAGCAATAATACTTCACAAACACTAGTTAATTAATCACAATATGGACAAATAAATAGTACAATGGTAGAGAGGATTCGAATGCCTAAGGTGGCAATTCGAATTAGCCTCTCAGAGTGATCATAAGATCAATAGAGTGTCATCGGAGCACAACTAGGTTTCCTCATGATCATCAGAGCACAACTGGAAGTCTTCATCATCATCAGTGGAGTCATCAATGCTCAAGTAACTGTCAACCATCAGTCAAACTAACACTGGTAGGTGTAACTGAGTGTAACTAGGTGTAACTGAGTGTAACTAACTGTAACTGAGTGTAAACTAAAGACAACTGGACTGGTAGGTGAAGAAGGGTGAGTTGCTCCCTAAAATCAAGGAAGAAGGGCGCATTAAGCAATTGGAGGGTTAAAATAGAATAGTGAGAAGCTCCTGGGGGCTGGCTAACTGAGGGCTAGGTGCTGGACTGATGACTGGGATGCATGCAAACCCTAGAATGCATGCAAACCCTAAAAGTGCATGCATGACTAAAAATGTAAATGATCAAAATACTGGTGGGACTAGGATGGAGTATAGGAATATCCTAACATATCCTTATGTCAATCCTCTCACCGTCCCATCCCTCCTTGCCACAGATGGCACCCTGGTTGGCGAGCACGTCATCCAGGCGATTGGCACTGCGTTTAACGTGATGAAAGGATATCGAGGGCATCTTATTAATGAGACTTTCCAAACACGTCAGCCTCCAAGCCAGCCTCCATGCAGGAGCAAGTTTAGCCTCTCGACTACCATTCAGTAATCTGGTTGCGATCTGGATCATAATTTTAGAGTCCCCCTCCACCTGGATACATCTGATGCCACGCTTACCTGCCAGGCATAGCCCCTGTGGCATTGCCTTGCACTTTGCCACGTTATTAGTTTCAACACCCAGGTGTCCATAGTAGCTATAATGAACCTTGCCATGGTCACCCCTCATGACACCCCCGTAACCAGCTAAACCAGGATTCCCCTTTGACGCTCCGTCGAAATTAAGTTTAAGCCATCCAGGAGGAGGAGGTGACCAGGTCCCTGGACTTACCAGAGATGGATGCTGAGCCCGAATGCTGCCGATATGCTGCGGTAAAGTTAGAATTCCCCAAAGGGCGAGGATACTGCCTTCATTTGTTGGTAAGTTATGATCCTTCTCATTCCAGGCCTTTAATTGTAGAGTCTCCATAATTCCCCACTGAATCAGATTCCATATGTCTTTGCAATGCTGAATTTTACTTGCAAAAATACGCCTGTTTCACTCTTTCCAAACTTCCCAAACAAGAAATCCCGGGAAAAGATCCCAGATTCTGCTAATAATTCTCCCTTGAAAGGGGTCCCTTCTCCAACCTTTTATCGTTCCCACAGGGTCCGTATAAATCCTATCTGACCTTCGAAAGATCATAGCTCCCTTGTCCCATAGTTTAGAAACAAAATCACACTCATCAAGAAGATGATCGATCGTTTCCCCATTTTTCCGACATAGAATGCAGTAAGAAGGTCCTTCAAAGCCTCGTTTCCGAATATTATCCCATGTCAGAATTTTTTTTTTTCATCAACAACCAGAGGAATAGGGTAATTTTGGGCCACAGCTTATTATCCCACAGGCGTTTCCACATTCTGTCATGGATAGGATTATCATTCCCACTTTGAAGGTAATATGCTTCCCTAATGGTAAACATACCCTTTGGCCGGTATCCCCAACGCAGAAGGTCCAATCCTGACTGAGATTTTATCATACGCTGAAGCAGGATTTCATGGATTTGTTTACCAATCTCCTCTCCACAGTTTTCAATCCACCATTTAAGAGGTTTCCACATCCGAAACCCTTTATCATCAGGGTCCTTCATCCAATAGTGAACGACATTTTTCCAATCATGGTTTGAAACTGGAGAATCAACAGGGATATTCTCAATCAGAGTTGATAGAGCTGGCTGTTGCTGCCAAGCATCATACCAAAAATTGGTGGAAGTTCCTTGCCTGACTTCCCAAAAATAGTGCTTCCTAATCAGATGACGACTATCCCTAGCCATTTTCCAAATTGGAGATCCCTGATTCGGACTTTCCATCCTGACCCAGTCATGCCTTGCCATCTCAAGAGCATACTTTTTCCCCCAAAAGTCAGCCCATTGCTTGTTGGTATGATTAAGCCACCTCCACCAGATCTTGGCTCCATAAACAAGATTCATCTTTTTAGGGTCACGAAGGCCAAGCCCCTCTTCCTGTTTAGTTTTGCACAAAGTCTCCCAATCCACCAGTGGCCATTTTCGATGCTTAATGCTACCTCCCCACAGAAAAGATCTTTGGATATCTCGGATCTCCCTGATGACTGATTTAGGTGCCGATAAAATAGAAAACAGGTACAAAGGCAAGGTTTGCAAAACACTTTTAATCAAAACCACTCTACTCGGGAAGTTAAGAGCCCAGAAGGTCCAGTTTGAGAGTTTCTCCCGCATCTTACTAAGCAAGTCCTCTCGAGAAACTTTCTTAAGAGTTTTATCAGAGAGCGAAGCACCTAAATATTTGGTTGGAAGGGAGCTCTTTTTGAATCCCAGAATCCGAACAATGTTTCTTTGAGTTGCAGGGGGGGTATTGAAGAAAAAATCCAGTGATTTCTCCATATTCAAAGTGAGCCCAGAAGCTTTTAAGAAAATGTTTAAGGCCTTCACTATTTGTCTGGCTTCCTGAACAGAGGAGTGCCCCATAATTAGAGTATCATCAACAAATTGCTGATGAGTGATAGACTTTTCATAAGGTGGAAAGGTGAGACCTTTTATTTTCTCTTGCTCAACCAAATGAGTAATGAGCCTGCCACGACCCTCAGTCATAATCACAAAGAGAAAGGGTGACAGAGGATCCCCTTGACGGATACCCCGAGTTGGTTTAAAAATCTCCGAGGGATTCCCATTAATAAGAATAGAAAAGAAGGCAGAGGACGTCAGGTTGGAAATCCATTTGATCCAAGTCTCACTGAATCCAAAGGATTCCATAATCTCTTTCATATAATTCCAATTGAGTTTATCGTAAGCTTTCGAGAGATCTAACTTCAGAAGCATCCCGAGATTTTTGGTGCTCTTAAGGGAATGTAAGACTTCCTGAGCAAGAATAATACCATCCAGGATCTATCTTCCTTCAACAAATCCCGTCTGTTCTAATGAAATCAATGAAGGGAGGATAGGTTTTAGTCTGTTAGCCAAGACTTTCGTGATGAGCTTATAAATGAGATTATATAAAGAAATAGGTCAGAACATCTCGGCTCTTTCGGTCCCAGGAGTTTTCGGGAGCAGGGTTAGGAAGGTAGAGTTTAAAGCAGGGAGGACCCCTTTCATTTGTCTTGATTCTTCCACAACCTGCCACACTTCGAACTTGATCAGGTCCCAAAAATGGTGGAAAAAATTAGCTGTAAACCCATCAGGCCCAGGGGATTTACTATCTTCCATTTGATTGATCGCCTCCTTAACCTCCTGGAATTCAATAGGATGGGTAATCATTTCATTCTATTCCTGAGTAATGATTCGGGGAATGATATTCTTAATCTCCCTGCAGGCAGAAGATCTATCAATAAGAGGTTCTGTCGTAACATCCTTAAAGTGAGTTATGAGTTCCTTCTCAATATCCTCACGCGAATCCACAACAACACCCTCATTAGTATGAAGCTTACTGATCTGGTTCAGATGTCTATGTTGTATGGTTGCTCGTTGAAAGAACTTAGTGTTCTTGTCCCCATCCTTAAGCCATTGGTTTCTCGACTTCTATTTCCACAGCAGTTCCTCTTGCTTGTGCCTATGATATAACTGTTCGGATAGGTTCTTTTCCTCCCCAACCAGCTCCTTCGTCAAACCAATCCTCATGACACTTTCTTGAACCAGAGCCATCTTATTTTCAAGCTTTGCAATATCAACAAAAATGTTTCCAAAAACCTCTTTGTTCCATTTTTTAATACTTTGTTTTAACATTTTCAACTTTTGCTGGAAACAATACATTTTAGTCCCCTGAGGAGGAATTATACTCCTCCACCACTCCTCCACTTTGTGATGAAAGTCTTTATGGAGAAGCTAGAATCTCTCAAATCGGAAGGGCCTATTCATATTATCACCAATATTACTCCAGATAAGGGAGATTGGCCAGTGGTCTGAGCCAGAGGACGCAAGAGGACTAGAAGACAGAGTACCTCCTAAAAACATAATACTTTTCGTCATAAGAAATATATCCAATCTTGCTGCCACTAGATGCTCCCCGCCTCATCTATTATTCCAAGTAAACCCATTTCTCCCCATGGCCATATCAATCAATTTACTGTTCTCAATGAATTCATCGAAAATAGTATTATCCGGCGTAAGGATTCTCCTTCCCCCTTTTTTCTCGGCCAAAGATCTGATTAGATTGAAATCTCCCCCCATAATCCAGTGCTTATCTTTGAATAAATTTATGAGCGTAGAAAGACTCTTAATGAAATTACGCTTTTCAGGGTAGCTACTCGGCCCATACACATTAGTAATGATCCCCTTCACACACATACCTAGAAGATGAAAAGAAGCAGAGATACTAAATTTAGTGGAGAGAAAATCAGTAAGTGAAATCAGTCGGGGATCCCATAGGATCGCCACACCTCCCGACTGGCCAACAACATCCAGAGACATACACTTACAATTGTTCCATATACTTCTCACATTCAGATCCAACTGATCCCCAGAACACTTCGTTTCTTGTATCATAACCACAGCAGGTTTTTCTCTCATAATTTTTCGTTTTATAGTTTTCTGTTTCCGAGGGCCATTAGTCCCTCGAATGTTCCAGGAAAGAATTTTCATCAAACACTGTATCTCACAGAAAGAAGAGCTTCCTGGATCGTCGGATATTGGCCCGAATCCACCAATCGAGCTCCAATTTCACCTATTCGTTCCCTATTTGATCTTCTTCCTCTTTTCATACCTCCTTCTTTAAATTTACTCTTGCTTTCCTTCAGTTTAAGAGGTCCAATTCCCAGGTTAGGGGTTGGTTTAGTTTTAAGGATAACATCTTTCAGAAGCTTCAACTGAGTATCCGGAATAGAGTGAACCTCAATGTTTTTACATTCTTCTTCCATACTATCAAGATCAAGATCTCCTAGTTCCACCTCCTCCTGCTCCTCCTCCAATTGATGAATCTCCGGAGTCTTCTTGCTTTCCTTTTTACTCTTATGGTTGATCTCTGCTACGACTGTAGGCTTCTCCGCATTGTTACTTATGTGGTTGATCTCAACTAGATCAATAGGCTTGTCAGCCTCAGTAACAGGGTTTCCCACAGGTTGGTCTTGAATCATAGGGTCAGCCAAATTTGGGTCTAAAGCCGCAAAGCTATTAGAACTCTGTTCTTTCTTCTTCATCTCAACACCATTATGTCTTCTTTCGCCTCTTCTTCGACTAGTGATCTTTGTAAAGCCTTCATCATCACTCTTATCCTGTAATTGGTTACCCGGGATCTCCCCGGGGAGATTAATATGGAAGTCACGAGCTAGGTGTCCATGGATATGGCATCGACGACACCGAAATGGGATATGTTCATAATCCAGGGTTTGAAACCATTCTGATTCTTCCCAGTTTAAAGTGGTTCCTTCAGGCAGAGTTCTAGAGATATTCATATAAACACATATTCTGGCATACGAAGCATACCTTCCTTGCTTTGTTTGGTCTGAAATTTTTATAAAGTGCCCAAGAGCTCCTCCGATATCCTTTAGTATATCAGGATCCCAGTATTCAGTTGGGAGAGAGTATAGTCTTATCCATACTGGGGCTATCAATAGGTCTTCCTTTTCCGGGTTGAAGTGATCCTTCCACATTTGTAAAAAAAGCCCCGCCGAGTAATAGAAATATGGGCCACCCTCAAATAATCTATCCTTATCTTCAACATTAAGAAAAAATACCATAAAAAATCCCTTCAAACCCAGCAAGAGGTCAAAATGCCCCTTCGGCTTCCATGTTGAGTTAATCCACCATGTTAACGCTTTTTCTGAGGGCCATATCCCCATGAATTTTCTGATTAACGCATGATTAGTCATATATTGAATTCGATCTTTTACTTTGCTAGGGTTCACCGATATTGCAGGGGTTCTGGATGACTTGGGAATACAATTCCCCAATCCCTCTTTCCCACTACCAGACGTCGCTAGCTTTCCCTTGGTTCTTCCCCCGTCTTCCCTGGTTTGTTCTTCCTCCCGGTGCACCATCGAAATCTCGACTTCCATCTCCTGATCAGGACGCAGAGGAGGGAGTGAGCCCCTCCCCTATAAATTCACCATAAGACCCTGCGCCCCAAGGTTCAAGCCTAGAGTCCTTGCTTTAGACAGCTAAGCTGCTACTGTTACCTTGAGAATCTTCTTGGAGCATCACCGTTCCCAAATCAAGCGTATCCAGTTTTCAATATGTATCTGGTCTTAAACCGTACATAAGAGACGAATTAGAATTACATAATGTGTCCAATTTGGATAAGGCTAGGCGCAAAGCAAAACTTATCGAGGAAAAATTAAAAAAAATCAAGACAAGGGAACCTTAACAAGGGATATTTGCGACAGCAAGAGACATAGTGTAGGTATTGTGAAGATACATGGTCACCCGGACATCAGTGTAACAAATCAATCGTATGGCTATGAAGTTTAAAAGAGTTCAAAAACATCAAGTAGTCGCACAGACAATGACAGAAAAAAATAAGAAGAATACTTGTTGTCGATGTGTAGAAGATTGGTTCCTAGGCCATAAATGCAAAACCAATCACACAACACATTGCAAAATCATTAATGGGAAGCAAGTACAGGTATCAAGAGAGGCAGATACAACTAACTAGGATACAGACACAAGCTCATCTGAAGCATCAGTTGTGACGATTATGTGTACTCAACAAGCTTGTAAGGAAGAAGGGGTAGAGACACCTAAGATAGATTACACCCAACAGAAGGAAAGCCAAGCACTCGTACGGAAATATATTCCACCTCAGTTGAGAAGTCGTGACATCCTTATAACTGAAAAACTCATATTCCGAGTAACATAATCAAGGAAGACAGGGCAAACAATACTACAAATTACTGGGAAAATTAAAGATAGGGATATCACAATTTTGGTCGATTCCGGGAGTACCCATAATTTGATTGATATCAACAAGGAAAATGAACTTAATATTTTTTGTGTTTCCCCCAAAAGGGCTTAGAGCATCAACCATCGCTGATCAACACATAGAAAAAGTAGGAAAATTTCATAAGGTGTATTTGCACATACAAAACTTACACCTACAACTCAATTGCATTGCTTTACCACTCAAGGAATTAGACATGGTATTAGGCGCTGACTGGTTAGCATTGCTAGGGACATACTCTCCCAATATACAAAAACAGTACAAGAGTTTTAAATGGAATGGAAGCAAGTACCGATTGTATGGTCTGAGAAGTTCGCCACTTAAGCAAAAAGAGACGCAACATAAGAAGGACCCAGGCCATCATCACGATAGAGAGACCAATCCAGATCGTTTAGCTCAAATCAAGCATCAACACAAATCAAGAACAAAAGATGATGCCAACAAATACAACTTTGAGGACAAATCTCCCTTTAAAGGGGGTGGCAATGTAACAAATATAAAATAATATATTAATTACTAAGTGAAAGGGTGTAACCCTTCACTATGCATGCTAAAACCTATAAAGGCGAGCCTCATTGTAAAATCTTATCGTCTCCTATCAATACAATTATTATTTTTATCATCATGGAAATCATACTTGCTTCTTAATCCTCCCAACCGGACTCGATTGCTCCATAATGTATGGTTAGTATATGGGTATTAGATGGGATTGTTGTCAATGTATAACATTGCTATTGATAGAGTATGTATGCACGAAAGATGTATGATTGTGTATGTGTTGAGTGTTTACATAAGTACACTATTAGTAGTGTTTGTGTGATGATGTTGGTTGCATACATGTATTATTAATATATGGATATTATATATATCGTCATGTGCTAATAATTATATATAATGTTACGATAATAGTAAATATTTGAAATGATTGCTATGGTCAATGTATGATGTTTGAATGGTTGATTATGTTGTTTGATACTATTGGTTGTTAATGGTTGATGTTGGTTGATTAATGGTTGATACATGTACGATATTGTCATTATTGTATGTATGGCTATTATTGGTTGTTATGGTTGTTGTGTGTATGATTGATGAACGATGGTTGACGTTGAGTGGATGATGTATGGATGATACTATTATTTGTATGGTTTCTATTGGTTGTTATTGTCGTCATTGGTTGATATTGGTATGATTGATTTGCGTGGGTAATCTTATTGAGAAACTAATCGATGTTTATCAGATGTGGGATAGATGTGATTGTTAAATATTAATGTAATTTGATTGATGTATTCTATTTGATGTATCCTGATTTGATTGATGTATTCCGATTGACGTATTCTGATTGATGTATTATGCTTGAAGTATTTCGGTTGATGTATTTTTCTTCCGGTCGATGTATTATGATTGATGTGTTTAGGCTAATGTGTTCTGGTTGATGTATTTTGCTTCTCGTTGATGTATTATGATGTGTTCTAGTTGATGTATTCTATTTGATGTATCCTGGTTGATGTATCCTGGTTGATGTATTCTATTTGATGTATTCTAGTTGTTGTATTTTGCTTCTTGTTGATGTATTATGATGTGTTATTGTTGATGTATTCTATTTTATGTATTTTGATTCTCGTTGATGTCTTCTGATGTGTTCTGGTTGATGTATTCTATTTGATGTATCCTGGTTGATGTATTCTGGTTGATGTATTTTTCTTCTTGTTCATGTATTCTAAGGTGTTCTGGTTGATGTATTTTTCTTCTCGTTGATGTATTCTAATGTATTCTGGTTGATGTGTTTTGGTTGGTGTATTCTGGTTGATGTATTCTGGTTGATGTTTGTATGGTCAGTTGATGCATGTACGATTGTCATTGGTTGATATTTGTGTATGATTTATATATGATCGACATATGATTGATATGTGGTCGAGGTATATTATGAATTGATGTATTTTGGACCGACGTTTGTATGAATTATGTATGAATGATATTGGTTGAGGTTACTGGTTGGCACTAATTACTATTAGTTGACGTATAATGGATTTTTGAATGTTATCTAAAGAAGACTTATGCTTTGTGTGGAGATGAAATGTAGTATGTTTAACTACTAGTCATTATGGCCCTTTTTGGTTTCTTAGTTAGATTGGAATTGTTGCATATAAGTTCACTTGCCTATTACATTAAGTGCATAAAATGTTCAGGTGATATTTGAAATCTTTGATATCTTTGTGATCTTCATTAGAAAGGTATCTTTGTGATCTTTGTTGAAAGGTATTTTGGTGGTATGTTGGTGACATTTCATGTGTAGGTATCCTAGTAATATCATGGTGGTATTTTGTATGTCTTGTTGAAAAGTATGTACTAACTGTGTGACTGATTAAAGTATGATTAAAGTACCTCTATTGAAGATGTACTTCATGTATCCTTATATATATCCAATACTAATACAAGTATCCTTGTTAGAAAAATATCCTTGTGATCTTGCTGAAAGTATATTGTTAGAGTATCCTTACGGTATATCAAATACCTTTGTTGAAAGGCATCTCTGTAAAGTATCATGGTAAATATCATGCATCCTTGTAGGGAAAGTATTTGGGTGATAAATCATGTAAAAGCATCTTGGTTATGCATCTCATGTGATTGAATGATTGGAATACATTTCATATATCTTAGATGCATTTCATGCATCTTGTTGATAGAGCATATGCATGATGCAATTCATGTATCTATAGGTAAAGTATATGCATTTCATGTGATTGATTGACTGTAATGCATTTAATGAAGAAAGAGTACACACTTAATGCACTTCATGAGATTGAATGGTATACTTGATGCACTTCATGAAATTGATTGATACACCTAATGCATTTCATATGATTGAAATTGATTAGAATAAGATTCATGTAGATGCATTTCAAGTATTTTGTTGAAGAAGTATCTATATCTCATGTACCTTGTATATACTGATGTATTTCGTGTGATTTATTTCATTTACCATGTACACTGAAGATGTATTTTATGTATCTAGATGAAATATATATATATATATATATATGTTTGCCGCTAACCGTGTGTTTGTTGGAATGTGAAATGTATTTTTGTAGAAGAATATCTTTATATCATGTATCACATATTTTTTTTATTTACCTGATGTAAATCCTATGAGTGAATGAAATATGATTTTCAGGTGGATGTATCTTTGTTTAGGTTTGAAGGCCTTGTAAAGAGGATTGAAGACCCTGTGATGGGGATTGAAGATCGGCACTTGGTTCCTTGAGTCCACCTTACTAGTCTCGGTTCTCCCATAGTTAGTGGAGACGTATAGGAAAGTAGGTGGTATTGGGAAGTATTTTGGTTAGAAAGATGTTATCTTTTCGAGGCATGTATGGGCATGCATGTTATCTTTTTGTAAAGGCATGTATGTGTATGCATAGAGGACGATGCATGGTTTAAGGGGGGAGGGATGTAATGACCCTCTGGTTTAGCCCCTGGACATATTATTATTGTTGTTATGGTTTAGCCCCTAGACTATGGTTTGCACATTATTTTTATTATTATTATGTTGAACATTATTAATTAATAAAATAAAATAATCGGATCGACCGATGCCACGAAAAAGAGTATGAGGAACCATGATGTTACAAGCAAGGGGTTGTGGGAAAAATGTTACCTTGTCTTTTGACTTATGTGGATGTGATACACCCTTCTTGTGGACTTGGTGGACCCTCTTGATTTATGCACCCTCATGTGTTATGCTACCCCTTGGTTTTTATTTTATTCTGAGATTAATTTTATTTGGAGTTAGAGTTTTTCCCTCACCTAGTGAGCCCCTCATGAAAATTTGTAACTCCCACCTTGATGAGGACTCTCCTTCTACCCTATAATGCACCCTCTTGATAAGTTTCACTCCCATTTTGCTAATTTGGGGAATGTAACTTCTCCCTTGTGTCTCCCTCTCCCCCCCCCAATTCGAATTGCTCTTGGGAAATGGGATTTGGGTGGATGTGGGCTAGTCTCTCTTGTTGGTTATGCATGTTCTTGGCTCTTTTTTTTCTATGGTATCGGTGTTATTGGTTTTGGTTTCTCTTGACATGAGTTTTTTCTGGTTGGTGCGCCCTTGTTGAGCCTATGCCCAAGTTGAGTTACTCTAGAATTACCATTGTTTTGTACCGGAATGTGACCGGAATTGCCTCTGGAGACTCTAGATTGGAAGTGATGTGGAATACACTTGCCATTGGATTTGAGGTTGGAACGATATACTTCTGAATATTTTGTCATGGAGCCACTAGAATTTCCCTAGAGTGGAAGTCTAGTAAGACTCGCCATTGGGTCGTGGTTGGGATGATTTATTCTGAAAACTTTGTCCTAGAATTGCCATTGGAGATCCTGGATTGGAATTGATGTGGAATCCACTTGCCATTGGATTGTGGTTGGACCAATGTTAGATGGGTTTTGTGGTTTAGTGCACTCTTTCTTGTGTCATCATGGTTTTGACTCGGGGGTGACCATTGCAAAGTGAGTTTTGGATTGCATTGTGTCTACGGCTAGGTGGAACGTGGCACGGTTGATTTCGGTTGCGTATTTTGTAAGTTAAGTAAGTTATTTCATGTTTATTTGAATTAATTGGATATAATATGATTCTTATATGGTTTCACATGAAATGTATGAGAAAATATATCAGATAATTATGGAAGAAATCTCTCATAGACTTTAGTTACATTATGCTACTAGTTTTTGGGAAAATAGATAACTAGTTTTTGGTATTTTGTGAGCAAGTGATTGAGAAAAATGTTTATTTTGCACCTCTGCTACAGTTCTGATAATTGTGCCTCTGTTATTTATATTATGTGTACTTTTATTGTGCAATAACTTAGTAATTATTGGAAACACCTCTCTAGAATGTTTTTAGCCTCTATTAAAAAACTAGTTCACCGGTTGGGTTGTTTTATGTAGTTTCGAGACTTGACATGTGAAATGTTTGAGAAAATGCCAGAGTGAGATAAGTAATCTTAGATATTATAATTATACTTGAAATGTATGAAGAAATGTGTGGAATATTTCCCAGATAGTTCTAGATTTGATTATTGAAATCCTAGTTTTGTTTCCATTCACTATCTCCTTCGAAAGAATTGTTTTAAATGGATTTATGACTTTGCATGAGAAGTGTTTGAAGAAATGTTTACATGATTTATACCTCTGATAATACTGATAATACATTGTGTTTAGAGTTGGAATGGATTCCGAATGACTCTGCAAATTGTTTATGCATTTATCTTACTTGATTCCTCAATTTCTAGCCAATTTGGAGAAGTATATTTAGCTAGTTTCATGAATTAATAAGAGGAATATTTATGAGAGGAAAGCTACATCCATTTGGATGTAGTGGAACTATGATATTATGTCCATGAGATATATTATTCAATACTTTCTTATTGTTTTGCATTTGGAAACTAGAAACGGAAACTAGCTTCAAATCGGTTGAAATTGGTAACTAGTTTGTAGATTGAATCTATGTTTTAGTAATTTTTGGAATGTAAAACCATATGCTATCTATTTTTGGGTACTTTAATTTAGCTGTAGAATTCTATTTTCTAGATCTCTACCCTCACCTCTGTTTTCTCCGGAACTCAGTACAATTGATTGGGTTAAATTCCTAGCAATGTTTATTAACTACTTGCATTGATTTAGCTTGAAAGAATCATCGTTTATGTGAAAGGATATGACATGAAAATGAACTTTATTTGGATGTATGTGCATGCTTAAATAAATTTATAATGTCTGTAGGTTCACTTTTTGGTTCATTGGCATGGTTGTGTGTTGAATTCGTGCAAGACTAGTTGTTTGTGTTAAATACTAGTTAACTCGTCTTGTGGAGTCATTTTCGTAATTGTTTTGTTTAATTAATTGGAAAATGATAATTAGTCCTTATTTACATGATATTAGGTGTTAATTATCCATTGGGATTGATAAATGATGATTAGGTGATAAAAAAATGAAGTTATGTTAAGTGTCGTCAATTATGCGCTAAGTGACGTTAAGTGTCACAATTAGTACACTAATTACTAGTTAATCATGATTAAGTGAAAATGACCTTTTTAGGTGCAAGTAACCTGTTTTATGGCTTGGGATGGATCCATAATGATTTTATATAGTGTTGTATAAGCTTTCCCAATGTTGGTTCAATTTTCTTGATCAGTTATGAATTTTATTTTAATTTATTTGGAATTATCGATATTTTGTCATAATTAAATTGTAGAAAAAGAAATTAAATATTTATAAAATTATTCCACTGTGCTAAAATATTCTAATTATCCCTAGAGATCTAATTATATGTTCCTAATACCCTTTGATATCCCTAGGGGACATTACAAAACATCATGGTCTTTCTGTTCCCTTGACGTTATTTTTAATTTAGCTGGCCTAAGTCTTTCCATTGATGATCACCCCCTCTCTCTCTTTTCCACTCAAGCTCACTTGCTTGAGTCTAGGAATTTACTTTCTTTTCCACTCAAGCTCTCTCGCTTGAGTCTAGGAAAATTACTTTAGCATGTTGGGGCTTAATCATCAATTTTGTCACTTAGCGTTTTTTTTTCATCTCTATATTGTTTTTCTCCATTCATGGATCAACAATAATGACCATAACACATTATAACGTACCCCAAAAATCACAACCAATCGATTATCTTAGCTGCAATAATCATTTATGCAACAAAGATAATGTGTTATGATCATAAACTCAACTTCATCAAGCATAGACAATTAATATAAACTTGTGTATATTCATACTCAACTTGTTCGAGCTTAAATGATATACATCATGTGCTATAGTAGTAGATCTTTACAAAAGTATCAAACCCTTACTTATGAAATACATTCATGTTAAAAGTTAACTAGATATATCAAATAATATAATTTCAATATACCCTTTCTAATAGGAATATCAAATATACAATCAACTCCACACTTTCATGAAAACTCATCAAGATATTTTTAACATTAGATCACATAGGTGAATGTGGGAACAAACTTTTGATAGAGGCAACATACCTTTTTAGTACAACAAGAATCAACTCAACAAATTACAAGTGATTCTACCAAATCCAAAAGATTATACTCTCGATTAGTTCATCATTTAATATCCTTAATCCTTAATCATAACTTAGGCCTTTTGACATGAAGAAATCCATAACACTAATTTTCATGAAAGTAAAAAATCACTACTTTATAGTGTAAGATGTAAAATCATTTATCTAAATTTAAACAATCGTTCCTTTGTTTTAAACATCCCAAAGCCTCTTATCGAAGAACCTTCTCAACTTATAGCTACTACACGTTTACCATAAATATATTCCTTAAAGCATGGCTCATTATTTTCTTTCATCCTTTTCATAAGTTCTAATTCATCATTAATGTAAACAAATATACATGAATCTTCCAACCATAAAATATGAAATGCCTTAATCTCAACATTATATATACAGGAATGAATTTGTTCATCACATACACTTCAAAGACACTAAATCTATAACATAATCCAAAACATTTTGTATATTTGAAATACAATTTAATATAATAAAGTATGATGCACGATTCTAAATTTCTTAACTACACTCTTCTCATACATATAATTCATGCATATATATGTTAAGCTATCTATCTTTTCTTCATAAAAACAATCCATGCATATACTCTAACCAATATATATATAGATTATCCCATTTACCTCTTATCATAAATTAATTCTTATATATATATATATAACCTATTTACCTTTTTCGAAGGATCTCCTCCCTTGCTTATTAACATAAAATAAAAAAACACCTAGTGTAAATGCTAACAATTAATTAAAGTATTTCCTATTAACAAAAACAACAAGCACAAAATATAGTCAAAGTGTATGATTAAAAAAAACTGTACTCAATATTGTTCCTAGGGCCAGGATTTTATAACCATACATGAGGTGCTTCATACCAGCTGTATTGAGATGGTTTGTGAGGATTACGGTGTCTCCTTTTTAGCAAAATTCATGTATAGCTACGGGTAAATGCATTCTAAGAAGAAATCCTATGGTCTCATAGATATTTATTAGGGAGAATATTTTGAATCCCGGAAACATCAATTATATTAATTCTAAAATGTGACATAACGTGTATATAAAATGAAAATTGTAAAGGAGTATCCTGACCTCGTAATAAGAGCAATATATGAGAGAGTGTTTGCGTTGTTTGTGTGTTGTATCATTCCTCGTCAAGAATAGTCAACTAGAGATGTTACCATCATGCTTCCAATGCCCAATGAAACATAACCAAGATATTATATAGTACAAAAGATACAAAGTTGAAACGTGTTCCATAATATATATAGTATAAAGCTACATATCATGTGCTCGCTTTCCATACATATATAATCAGTCTCTATAAAACTTCAAATCGACCATTCTTAAAACGAATATATACACCGTCTATAAAACTTCGAATAGACCAACCTTATTATGAATATATACCGTCTGTATATACTACATATCGACCCAAAACTGAAGCTGTCCCTTAATAGGATATCTAACTAAAGTCAATAAATATAATCGATATAACTAGAAGTTCTGCGAGCGTTTATTTTTCTTCTATATACCAAACGACATTAATGTATACAAATCCGATCTACCTACATTGTCTCCCATACAAAACTATAATAATACATACGCGGATCACTTGCTTCGAATTCCCAAAATAAATATTAGTGCATGTATTCACATAGAATCTCAAAACCAATAAAAACCTATCGAGTGTGATTGATCCATAATACCACACATGAAAAGGAAAATACTCTATCCCAAGCGATAGCAGAAACCAAATGATGATCCTTTAGATCTAAGCATTTGAACCATGCTCTGATACCACTTTGTAACACACCCAAAATTTGTATAAATAAACTAGGCTACTGTAATTTTAAATAATCATTAAGACAATCAAGCAATAAAACACTTACTTGAAAATAATGGGAAAATACAATTGGAGATTCAGTTCGTCCCAAACATAGAAAAGGACAGCAAATTCGGTAGCCCAATTCCACCCCCGAGTTGGATCACCACCATGAACAACTGAACTAGCAAAGCAAATCTGAACACAACTCTCTCTCTGAGAGTCTGTAGCAGATCTAATGATGGACTTACAATCAACATGAGAAATACTCAACAACTTGCCCTCATAGCAACAATCTCTCCATGCACAACACAACGTTCTGTGCTATCTCAATGCACCCATTTATAGTTTTTTTTTGCCCATGTCTTGTGCCATCTCAATCAATCCCTTAATACCTATAATTCAAGATCTTGTCTGGTGGTTGACCTTTTAGATTGGATTTTATTGACATAATATCTCTTGCTTGCTCTACACTTGTTCTTTGTCTCATGTTGGTGTCCCCTCTTTCAACTGATTGCTCCAAGTGTCTTTCTTTTTTAGTAATAATAAAAATAATAGTTGTGCAAAATATCCATTCACACCATATGTGAGTATTTTGAGTTTTATAACTCTTTTACAAATAATAATTGTTTTTGAAATAATAAAAATAAAAATAAATAAATCATATTGTCTTGGGGTATTACAAGATGCGGCTCTACAAGTTATTAAGGATAAGATTTTTGAAGAAATCCCAGGACCAACATCCAATCTGCCACAGTGGAGAAAATGATGGAGTGTTACAATATTAGTGGTGGACCAGAAGATGACAACCCCGAGGGATGTCCATATCCCAGAAAGTGAAGGAAGTCACGATTTGAAGGGGCTAGACATATCATCAGATAAGTTTCTACATCCGTTGAAGATAAAACAGGTAAATATTGGCTCTACCGAAAATATAAAGTTTTCAAACATAGGTGATTATTGGGATGATAAAACCGTGGGAAAAATTACTGACTTATTGCATGAGTTCCAAGATCTGTTTCCTACTAAATTCTTAGAGATGAAAGGTGTAGTTGGTGCTCTGGGTGAAATGAAGATTCCCCTGAAACTAGGTGCTAAACTCGTGAAGCAACGGTCATACAGACTAAATCCATGGTATAAATAGAAGGTTAGAGCAGAGCTCGATAGAATGCTTGATGCATGAATTATTGAACCTATGAAATAATCAGAATGGATCAGTCCTATGGTGGTCCAAGACAAGAAGATTGGAGAGATCACGATCTGTGTCAACTTGAGGAAGTTGAACGATGCATGTTTATATGATCCTTTTCCCACTCCTTTTATAGATCAAGTGCTTGAGACTGTCGGAGGACAGGAAGCCTACTCTTTTACGGATGGATTCTATGGATATAATCAGATCAATATTGCTAAGGAGGATCAACATAAAACAAAATTTGCGACAGAATGGGGTTGTTTTCAATACACGGTAATGCCTTTTGGCCTAAAGAATACCCCTGCTATTTTTTCATGGGTAGTTGTTGCTTCCTTTAAGGAGTTTATTCATAAGTTTCTAGAAGTGTACTTTGATGACTGGATAGTTTATGGCTTACTGAACAATCATATCGACAGTTTAAGGTTGATGTTAGAATGTTGTTGACAATATCAAATTTATTTGAATTTGAAGAAATGTATATTCTATGCTCCATTTGGCATACTATTAGGACATGTCGTTTGTAAGCAAGGCATGCTAGTAGACCCTACAAAGATTGATATCATAGTCGATTTGCCTCCACGCACTATAGTTTGATAGTTGAGAACAACCCTGGGTCATACAGGATATTACAATAAGTTTATTAAAGGCTACGACGAGATAACAACATTGATGGAGAAGCTGCTAAAAAATGATGCAAAATTTCAATGGAATGAAGAATTCCAGCAGAGTCTTGATACATTGAAGAAAATATGATTACAACACCTGTATTAGTATTTCCTGTCTGGAAGAAAGAATTTCATGTCCATGTTGACGCGTCATCTATTGCTTTAGGGGCGGTCCTTGCTCAACCAGGTGAGGGGTCCATCAACCACCCTATTGCATTTGCCAACATAAAATTATCCATTGTAGAACGAAATTATACAACGACGGGAGGGCCTTGCTATGGTATATGTTTTACAAAAGTTTCGACATTATCTACTAGGAGGCCACTTTAAGATGTTTACTGACCTTTCTGCGTTAAAATACTTGGTCAATAAGCCAATGTTGGGGGGGGGGAGATCTGTCGGTGGTTGTTGTTGTTCAAAGAATATGATTTTGAGATCATAGTTAAGCCTAAGAGATTGAATGCAAGGCCTGACCATCTATCGAGGTTGGAAACTAGTGAAGAACCAAATAGCTTAGAAGACAATCTTCCAGATGCACAACTCTTTTCAGTAAAAATGGTTGATGACTAATTTCAGGATATTGTGACATTTTTGTCCACATGTATGCCACAAGAAGGATACATGACAACCCAGAAGAAGCAGTTAGTAGTCAAGTTCATGGATTATCAGTGGATCGTCGGTTAGCTGTATAAGTTGGGACCAGATGAAGTATTGAGTCGTTGTGTTTTGGAGCACAAGCGACCAATTATATTGGCTGAGGCTCATGATGGGGTCGCCGGAGGCCACTATGTAGGGAAAGATACAGCGCAGAAGATATTAAGAGCAAGATTATGGTGGCCAACTCTTCATAAATATGGTAAGGACTACTGTCAGAGTTGCGACGTATGTCAGAGAATAGGGAAGCCCTAAAAAAGAGACGAAATGCCTTTAGTACCTCAGATTACACTGCACGCATTTAACAAGTGGGCTGTTGACTTCGTGGGACCTATCAATCCACCTGGAAAAAGGACAGGAGTAAGATATATTATAACTGCGACATATTATCTTACATGTTGGGCTAAAGCAACGCTAGGTAGAGATTGTACAGCTGCGAAGTTTTTATTTGAGAATGTCATTACTAGGTTTGGATGCCCACATACTTTGCTAAGTGATCAAGGCACACATTTTGTTAATAAAACTTTAGAGGCCCTTACTGAATAATTTCAAGTTTATCATCAGAAGAGTACTCCATATCATCCACAAGAAAATGGAACTATAGAAGCGTTCAATAAAATTCCGGAACATGCACTTACTAAAGTTTGTAATGTGAACCACGACGACTGGGATTTAAGAATCCCTACAGTATTGTGGGATTATATAACGACATGTAAACGGTTGACAGGCCAGACTCCTTTTTAGTTGGTATATGGAAAAGAGGCTATGATGCCCATGGAATAGATTGTACCCAGCTTAAGGATTGCAGCTTTTATACACATGTTTGATACTGGGGCCCTTGAAGAAAGATTGGCGTAGTTACTTCAATTGGAGGAAGATCGTTTTGTCCCGGGTTTTCATCAGCAGGTGCAGAAAGACTGAGAAAAGGTGTGGAATGATCGCCACATCACTAAGAAACATATCCACCGAGGAGACTTAGTTCTTCTCTATGAAAACAAATTCTTCAAACATCCTGGTAAGTTAGGGATGCATTGGCTAGGGCCATGTGTTATAAACTTTGTTATAGAAGGCGACGTAGTACAGTTACAAACACTAGATGGTCAAATCCTTTGAGGATTGGCGAATGGGAGCTAGTTGAATCCCTACAGGGACAGGCGTGGTGTGTCGAAGTGAAAATAATTGATTTCAAGTTTGTACATAAAAAAAAAAATTGGAAACAAAAGGTGTTTAGACGACAAAATATTAACAACTATAGAAAAAATGACCCATACAAGAAAAATTAAAATAGGAATATTCCATTTTCTTATATAAAAGGACAAATAGTAAAAAATAGTTACCAATGTTTTTTTTTACCAAATTGGGAGGAATGAAAACACCACTTTGGAGCCGATTTTCAAACGTCGATTGTGCATTAGTGTAGAGGAGGGCCATCTGAATGATTTAGAACCCTAGCAGTGGGCTCTCAGTATGGCTCGAGCTGGTCTACTGCTATTGTTACATATACTGCACTTTGGTTGCACTATGAAGGAAAATTCATGTGTGAAGCAACTTTTAGTATGCTTGCATGGAGGGTGCCTTTGGTTGGAAACCAAGGTATCCATTGATACAGACCTTATTGCTCGAATTACGGGTTTACCCAAGGCTAGGGTAGACCCTTCACAATTCTTTGTTGGAAAAGAGAGGGACCATGACTTAACGAAAATGATGAAGGGAAAATATAATTTGTCAAAGAGAAACAGGGGCTTCAACGCAACCTCTATCGGTGACCAAGGTGTTCGGTTCGCTGCCAAATTGTTAGCCACTAAGTTGGTGTTTACGGACAATTTGTTCGAGCAGACTCAAATAGATCTCCCTAGTCTAAATGGTTTAGATATAGAACAAATAGGTACACAATACTAGTATCTTTCCTATATTAATAGAAATGCAAGACGGATGAAAAGATAACTTACCTCAAATATGCAATTCCTTTCTCCTTGCTGATCCAAGCTTCAAAGTCTTCCGATCTTTAGCTGCAAAACCATATCAAGCATGTGGAAACAAACAAGTGGTAAAAGCACATGGACATGAATTGGTCTAGATTAATAGTTAAGGAGGAAAATCCTAAATATCATTAACACAATAACATTTATGGAAAGAACTTGTTTTTAATGCAATAATTAGAAGTACATAAGGATATATGTTACGAACCAAGCCTTAATGTCATAAACTCCTTCCAACAATCCTAGCCTCCAAGATTGAATGCTTGCCTCCAAAGGATGAAAATGATCACCTAGAGAAATTTCACCAGCATACGAGTACTTTATCCTTCCTCCCTTAACAATGGAGAGGGGGTTCATATATATAGGGATAAAGGGATAGTATAGGTTGAGGATTTTGGGGAGAGGCTTAAGGGATCATCCCACTAGGTTAGGGGATCGAGTTCCACCTTTACAAGCATCTAGGAATAAGCCTCCACATCACCAAGCTTTGAGAAGTCGCTCGAAGCTTCCTTTTATCCATTTTAACCAACTTCGACGCACCTTGTGAAGGAAACACACATCAGAAGGGGATCATCGCACCTTGAACAAAGGCAACCTGTGTCACCGATGCGCTCTACTAAGTTGCAGCACGCGTCACCTGGGGTTAGACGCTCCTTGCTAGAAAACATGGTGCATCAGGGTGACAACAAAAGGTTAAAAGGGAAGGACAAAATCCTTCCTACTGATGTTTTATCCAAGCGACTTCATGGATTAAGGCATGGAGATAACACATGACTCATGATGATGAGATTTTGGTGTAACAGAATGCCCCCCAAATCACGAAGCTGGTAAAAAAGAACAGGTGAAATGCTTTATAATATGAAAGGGTTGAAGGAAAGGATCATCGGTTGGAAGATACTTCTCTAGTACAACTGACTCTGAGAGATATGTCTCACATGACTCATAACATGGCTGCCGACCAAGACATTGCAGATCCATGGTAGTAAAGAACGACTGAACACAATCATGGATACTAGACACAAGTGTAGATCCATGATGAGATGATAACACAGTCACGACCAATACAAAAGTGGATCCGTGTAATATGACTCAAAAAATCTCCATTGCAACCTGGGTAATATCTATGAGTTAACCCAAGGTCTTCAAGTCGAACCCATAATGATACGAATCTAACCATTTGATTACAATGTCTTGAAGTCGAACATGGTAGAAACCACTTGATTACCGGTCATTGATGTATACCGTTAATAAGCGCGATGGAAATCACCATTGATGTCAATGATTCCCAAAGTATCATAGTACATACCATCGAATGTGAATCAATGAGCTGAGGTCGAACACTCGATGGAATCTTTCAATCAAGAGCCAATGATTTGAACTCATGTTGAAAGCGAGCTAACCTGCCATTAAGGCATGCAGGCCCAAGGTACTTGATTGGTTTCTAGATTCAATCCTCAGATGATGTGTTGAAGTCGACAAGGATGAAACCGTTGAAGGAGGGCCATGATGTATCCCCCATCATCTACACGAAACATGATAAAATATGTTTTGGAGTAAATCAGACCGTAGAGCAATGTTTGAGACTGAATCAGGGAAAGTATGACATGATAGAAGGTAGATTGATTGCAGATAGTGAATCGATGAACATACCTCTCTTGAACATGGTCATGGCATGACTTGATAATATTGACATGACGAGAATGATACCAACCCATAATGCAACTGATGGTGGAAGCATTCTTTGGATGAACCAAAGGAGTAAAAATACTCATGGAATCGGTAGGACTCGAAGACAAACAGATTACCCAAGTACTTGAATGCATATGCAGATGAGTGCCATGTTCAAGAGTGACTAAGTACTGCCGTAATTACAATGAAACACAAATTCTTTCCTTATCTCCATCATGATTGATGAGTACCTCTTTTGTTTTTTAACGAGCTTGAGGAGGGTAACGTATGCTCGGTATAGCTCATCCTTCGGACGAGTCCAATCCCAAATATTTTACGAACCTAAGATAGGAGGGGTTCGTCCCAAAACAGGCCCTTCAATGTCAGATTTTAACGAGTCCAAAGAAGGTAAACTCGACTTCATTTCATGTTTAGAGAGTCTGAAAAGAACTAAAGAAGACTCCAAAGGTTCTTTTCAATAAAAGTTAGTCTCCTCACCCGAAAAAGGATAAAACAACGTGAGAGAGAACTCTTATAGCCATGATTAACCGAAGTGATCTTTTTTTTGTAAATAGTACCTCTTGTCCGAAAAAGGGGTAAACTATCACCAGAAAGACGATCATTCAAATAATTTTACAAGCGTGAATGCATCAAGTTCACTTGGAAATATTTTCATATTTAGGGAGTCTGTAAAGAGATTAATGAGGAAATCCGGGGGGTTCCTTTTTCGTGGGAGTTTTACTAGCCCAAAAAAGTGATAAAATGTAACTCAATGACTTATTCTCATCGTTTTATGAGCACAAAAAATGACAAGAGTAAGCTCGATGTCATCAATTCTTAAGTTTAATGAGCGCAGTGATAACATGACAAATGCTCGAAGAGTTGTTCACACTTGTCAACAAGCCTGAATGACCACGATAATTGCGGAAAAGTTAAAATTCCACTTTACTTCATTTGGGGACTCCAAAAACTAAGTCAATACGACAAAAAGGTGTTTAGACGACAAAATATTACCAACTATAGCAAAAATGATCCATACAAGAAAAATTAAAATAGGAATATTCCATTTTCTTATATAAAAAGGCCAAATAGTAAAAAATAGTTACCAATGTTTTTTTTACCAAATTGGGAGGAGTGAAAACACCACTTTGGAGTCGATTTTCAAACTTTGATTGCGGAGCCCACGATCATTTGTTTCTCACCACATCAAGGACAGGTAGGCCTAAAATTTGTCCTACATATTTCCAATGGTTTACTTTTTTTATTTATGCTCAATTTTTTGGGTTTTTTTACTTGTAAATGGGGGTATTGCGCATGCCCTAGTCGACTTGATTTCCCTTTGCGGAAAGTGCGTCGAGGGATCTCTGATGCACTTCCCGCATGGGAGAAGTGCATTTCCGGTACACTGTGTACGAAGCCGGGGTGTGTCGGTGCAATTACCAACATAGATATGAAGAAGTTTGATTGTAATGATCTCATAACATGGGTATTCTAGATAGAGTAATTTTTTTATCTACACCAAGTGTTGACTTTACAAAAGGTAACTATTGCACCTTTGTATCTAGAACATGATCAATTTCTGTGGTACCAAATGATTTGTGATTGTAAATGAACTCTATGGTCTCTTGGTTTGTATTTACATATGAATTGATAGCACATTATGGGGATATTAAGAGAAACACCTTCTTTAGCTAATTGATAAATATCAAGAAAAACATTACAATTACATAGCACATTAATAACTTTCAAAAGTTGAGTCTCAGGGTGAAGAACATTTTAGATGATAATTTGTTGGATCTCTTTATGTGCGCTTTAAGGGAGATCATTTAGCACAAGGTGTATCTCTTTGAACCTAGATGCTTGGAGAATGCTTTTAGTTTGGAAATGGATTTTGAAAGTAAAAATATGGCTACTTGAAGGGTTACCACTAACACCTATATAGAAATAAATCCCCCCCACCCCCAACCTAACTCAGCTTACAAGTGGAGGAAAGAAGAGAAAGGGAAAAATTTGTGAAAACAAGTATAATAAGGGGAATTAGTGCAACATGAAGAAATTAATCTACATCGAGTGTGAAGAGGAAGAAGATATAAAGATGGAACAATCTCAAGATGTAGAACTAGAAGTTACTACTCCAATCACATATTGTCACACATTGGATGGCATTAACACTCCTCAAACTCTTAAGATAGAAGGCTATATCAAAAAATACAAATGTAACAATGTTGATTGATTTTGGTAGTATCCATAACTTCATTAATTGTAAATTAACCAAACGTCTCAATTGCATTATATATCCAACACCAAAGTTTCATGAATGATTGTAGATGGAGGTACCATAAATTGTTCACGGAAGTGCCATAGTATTAAGCTTACTATGAGGGAGAATTATGGGATAGTCCAATGATTGCAATCCAAATGGGTGTTGTTGTTGTTGTATTAGGGGTCCAATGGTTACAATCATTGAGAACAATGGATCTTATTTTTAGGAACATTTCATGATATTATCCTCATAAGTTAAGGATATAGAACTCACATGTATTCCAGAGAAAACCTATAAGTGATAAATTATAACAAAATGACAAAATTGCTAAAAAAGCGATACCATTGTGTCATTGCACAATTGTGCTCACTCTCTATTCTAGTGGATATTCAAAGATTTATTGACAATCATTTCAAGTTATTTAGAGAGATTCCTAAAGGTATTTCACCTACTTGAGATCATGACCATGCTATTCACTTGTAACTAGGAAGTGTACCGCCTAACATTAGATCCTACAGGTACACGTATGCACAAAAGAGTGAGGTTGAGGATGTGGCTCAATAAATATTAGATGTAGGAACCATTCAACCTAGACAAAATTTCTTTCTTTGCACTAGTGGTGATGGTTCATAAAAAGGAAGGTTCATGGGATATGCGTTTAGGTTATAGAGAGCTAAACAAAATGACCATTAAAGATAAGTTTTGTATTCTTGTTATTAATGAATTACATGGATACATTTTCTTTACCAAGTTGGCTCTCTGTTTTGGATATCACCAAATTAGAATGTGGCAAGAAAACATTCCAAAAATATCAATTAGAACACATGAAGGTCATTATGAATTTTTGGTGATGCCATTTGGTCTTACTAATGCACCTTCCACATTTTCAATCTTGATGAATTATATTTTTAAATATTTTCGTAGAAAATTTGTGTTAGTAATTTTTAATGATATACCAATCTATAGAAAATCTCCAGAAGAACATGTACAACATGTTTACATGGTCCTAAAACTATTGGAAGAGAACCAACTACATGCCAAGCCTTCTAAGTGTGCATTTGGGGTTCATGAAGTGGAATATTTGTGTCATATTGTATCTCATGAAGGTGTCAAAGTGGATCCTAAACAATTTAAAGCTATGATGGAATGGGTAATTCCCAAAAAATTGAAGAATATTATATGATTCTTAGGAATGATAGGCTATTACCGCAAGGTCATCAATAAATATGGTAAAATAGAAGTACCTCTAACAATTTTATTTAAAAATGAGGAATTTTCTGGGACTCAAGAAGAAACCAAAGCTTTTTACAAACTTAAGGAGGCTATGTGTACAACTCCTTTATTAGCCACACACGAATTCACAAAAACCTTTATTTTGAAGTGTGATGCATCAAGGTATGGTATTGGTGCAATTTTAATGCAAGAAATAAGCCCCCTTTCCTTTGAAAGTTGTCAACTTAAAGGAAACAAATTACTCAATCCAATTTATGAAAGGAAATGTTGGCCTTACTAGAAGAAATTAGGAAATGGTTCCATTACCTAATAGAAAGACACTTCAAGGTAAGAACATATGATGATATCCTTTAGTACTTCTTGGAAGAACAGTTATCTCAAAAAGAGAAAAAATGGGTTAAATATGTTAGGTTATGACTTTTGAATTATCCACAGACAAGGAAAACAAAATGTGGTGGCAGATGCATTTTCAAGGAAAGATGAAGACACACAGGGATTACTTTGTGCTCTTTCAATTTTGCAATAAGATTGGGTGGAAGAAGCAATAATATAATGGAAGTAGGATCAAAAGGCATGCAATATAATTCAACAACTACAAGAGGACCCTAGTGCATTAGATAAATTTGTGTGGAATAATGATTCACTATAGTACTAGGATCACCTATATTTATGCAAGAATTACCAACTGAAAACAAATATCCTTTTGGATTTTCATGCTTCTCTGATACGAGGAGATTCAGTGTTGTTGAAAACTTGCCACATGATCAAGAAGGATTTTTTCTAGGAAGGTATTAAAGCTAATGTCCAAAATTTTGTGGAAAAATGTTTGGTTTGCTAACATAATAAAAGTGAGGCAATCAAGTCACTAGGTCTTCTGCAACCATTAGCCATGCCAAGTTAGCATTGGAAGAGATCTTAATGGATTTATCACAATCTACCAAAGTTTGAAGGAAAGAATGCCATCATGGTAGTGGTAGATCAACATTATGCCCATTTATATTCTCTTTCTCATTCTTTTAAAGTAAGTGAAATGATACAGATACAGATCTATTTTTCAATGGTAATTTTTAGAAGGAAATATTTTATTTTTTGGGTACTCAACTCGCTCATAGATCCTCTCACCATCCTCAATCTGATGGACAAACTAGGACTGCGAATAATTCTCTATAAGGGTATCTTTATTTCTTTGGATTCGATAAATTAACACAATGGGTTAAGTGATTTCCCTTGGCAGAATGGTGGTATAAAACAACATTCTATACTTCATAAAAAATGTCCCCATTTATGACACTTTATGGATATCATCCTCTATCCATTAAATCGTCCTTGAAAGAGAAAGCTAAGCTTAAAGAAATGGAGGATCACATAGAGTGCCAACAAGAGGTTCTTAAACTATTGAAAGAAAACTTTCCTATAACACAGAATATGATGAAACAACAAGCATATCAACATTATTGAAAAATTGTTAGGAACCTATGTCAACCCTTCTCTTTACTATGTTAATATATTGTTGTTGGACGCATATGCTTTGTAAGTCGTCCTGTAGTATTTGTTGATCCGTAGTTTATATTATCCCATAGTATTGACCCATAGTATTGGACGCATATGCTTTGTAAGTCGTCCTGTAGTATTATATGTACCATGGTTTTGACTCATAGTATTGGGCATAGACTTAGTATATAAGTGTGTGTTGAGGTCATTGAGGGCACCGTGAAGTTAATTGTATTGAGCTTGCTCAAAGGAGGTTGCCCCCTCGAAGTGGTCTGTGATCAATATAAAAGTGATTCTGAGTTCTGTCATTTCTGCTATTTCGCATATTCTTGTTAATTAATTGTTGCAGGTGCATCACATCTGGTATCAGAGCACTTTCTTGGGCTCGTTGGGTGGAATTTCTGGCAAATTTTTTTTTTTCGCATTTGTTGCAGCTTCGGATTTGGGAATAATCCCTATCTGCTTAATTGTGGGAAGTACTTGGGCATAATCCCTAAAACTCATTGTGAGGGGTACCACAAGAACCCCAAAGTAGCTAGCCCATTGAGAGGACCTGCCAGCGAAAAGGGCAACGACCCCTACCTGATTGACTAGTTCCCACCCGTGAGGTAAACCAAGAGCTGTCGTTTGTGGCAAAGCGGTTATCAATTTTACCTGAGCTGTGGAGTGAGGGGTATTTCCCCAATACGCAAGCCGTCAAACAACATTGGTGGCCGAGTGAAACACCTGAACTGTTAGGAAGCCGTACATACCTGGGGTCCATATCTATTTTCAGTTGAACTGTTGCCGATCACTTCCACTCCAGATCCAGCCATTTCAGATCTATTCTGAACGTCGTTCCAGATCCAGTCGCCGTTTCAGATCCAACCGTTTTCGATCCCCTCCGCGCCATTGCAGATCCATCTGTTGCGGATCCCTTCCGCGCCGCTGTTGTCGATCATGGCTGAATGCTGAAGATGGAGGCTGAGAAATTTTTCATCCAGATCTTGGAGTTTGGTTTGGATGGCTGCAAGTGCTTCCTCCATGGTGTGTGCTCCTGCACAGGTGACAACACCAGACAACCATAATCTTTTGCAGCCACCGGGTTCTCTTCTTCCAGCAATTTTCGTGGGCTGAAGCTTGATTTTACTCGCTTCAATGGTACTGATTCGACTGGATGGATATATCGAGCAGAACAATATTTCAGTCTGCATAATACTTCTGATACCCATAAAGTTCCACTTGCATCCTTTCATTTGGAACAGGAAGCCCTTCAATGGTACCGTTGGTACATCAAAGCTCATCCCGAGCCAAACTGGACAGATTTTTGCCAACTCATTTTGCCACGATTTGGTCCTAGTGATTTTGATGATTTCACAGGAGTACTCACTAAACTTCACCAAATTGGCACAGTGAGAGAGTATCAGACAGAATTTGAGAAATTGACCAATCACACAGAAGGATTGTCTGATGAATTCTACAGGAGTTGTTTTATCAGTGGTCTGAAGGATGAAATCCGCTCAGAGGTCAAATTTTTTTGTCCCAACACAATGATGGAAGTCCTAGGGTTGGCTAAGCTGGACAAGGACAAGATTGCAGCTCAACAACGCTCCAAACCCACCTTTGTTCCCTTTAGAAATATGGGTTCCCAACAACCTCCCATCACGCCTGCTCCTCAACCAACTCCTATCAAGCATTTGTCTGAAATAGAAATGCAGGCACACCGAGAAAAAAGGCTTTGCTATAATTGTGATGAGAAATTCACTCGGGGACATCGATGTGTTCAACAAAAGCTTTATCTCTTGGATGCGGATTCTTCGCCTACCTTAGAACTTGGTGAAGAAGCTACAAATATAGTAGATGATCAGGTCGACATTCAACACCCGCTTGTTGACACCCCATCTCAGGACGACCCACCCGAGATCTCTCTCCATGTTGTAACCGGCTTCACCACCCCACAAACAATGCGGGTCAGGGGATACTTCAAGAAGTTCCCTCTTACCATACTCATTGATTCTGGTAGCACTCATAACTTCATTGACCCTCGGATTTCCAAACAGGCTGATTGTTTTGTCCATCCTTGCTCCAACTTTGAAGTCATGGTTTCCAATGGGGGCACCTTACCTTGCAAGGGGAAGTGTGACAATGTGCGCATCTCTATGGAAGATTATAACCTACGCTTTGACATGTTTGCCTTGTCCTTAGGCGAATGTGATGTGGTTTTGGGCGTTCAATGGTTACGCACACTTGGCCCCATCTTATGGGATTTTGCTGAACTTTGGATGCAGTTTAAAGTTAATGGGGCACAACACAAATTTATGGGCTTACAACCAGGGTCTCTTTGCATCATCAGTTCACATCGCCTGGAAAAAATCCTTAAGAAGAATTCACATGGTGTCATCGCTCAGCTCAATTCCATTTAGATGCACCCATCAACAGTCTCCACTACTTCCTTGGATAGATATGCAGGTATCTTTGCTGAACCAATGCGCTTGCTGCCTTCATGAGACCTTTCCGGTAAGAATTTAGCCACATCTACTTCTCAGTAGGAAATGATGGCTATTTTGCATGCAGTACAGAAGTGGCAGCCATACCTACTAGGGAATTATTTCTGCATCAAGACTGATCTCCAGAGTCTGGAAAATTTTCTGGAACAATGGGTCTCCTCCCCAACACACCTGAAATGGGTTATCCAACTCATGGGTTATCCCTATGTGATCACTTACAAGAAGGGTAAGGACAATATGGTGGAAGATGCTCCTTCTCGCACAATTGATGACCCAGTTTCTCTTACAGCTCTTTCTCTGCTTGTTCCAAATTGGTTGCAATATGTTCAACAGGGCAATCTCTTCTATGAACTCCATGCTTCTTCATCAACAGGGCACTCTGGGTTCTGCAAAATGTATGACCGGGAACAATGTAACTTCTTTTGGCATGGACTAAAAATGACAATTCAACAGATGGTGGCTGACGATGATACTTTCCAAGTCAACAAGGGTGAAACGACACTCCTTTCGGGATTGCTCAAACCCATTCCCATCCCTACACAGCTTTGGCCAACTATTTCTATGGATTTCCTAGCAGCGCTCTGGTGGTACAATACCACATCTCAAAGGACACCATATGAAGTAGTCTATGGAAAAACACCACCAGTTCTTCTTCCATACACCCTTAGCAGCTCCCCAGTTCAGGAAATTGACTCGGTTATTCGAAACCGCGATCAGATTCTTCTCATTCTGCAGGACAATCTTCACATGGCCAGAATTCGCCTGAAACAACAAGCCGATCAGCACCGTTCTGAGCACATTTTCCACGCAGCTGACAGGGTTCTTCTTCATCTACAACCTTCCAAGCAATCCTCCTTGACACTCCAAAGGCGTTAGTGGCCCGAAATGCAACCCGAGGATGCTACCGGGGAACCACTCCTTCAGATTCTGCAGCACTTTCTCCAACCAAAGCTTTGAGGACAAAGCTTTTTCTAAGGGAGAGGGGATGTTAGGAACCTATGTCAACCCTTCTCTTTACTATGTTAGTATATTGTTGTTGGACACATATGCTTTGTAAGTCGTCCCGTAGTATTTGTTGATCCGTAGTTTATATTAGCCCATAGTATTGACCCATAGTATTGGACGCATATGCTTTGTAAGTCGTCCTGTAGTATTATATGTCCCATGGTTTTGACTCATAGTATTGGGCATAGACTTAGTATATAAGTGTGTGTTGAGGTCATTGAAGGCACCGTGAATTTAATTGTATTGAGCTTGCTCAAAGGAGGTTGCCCCCTCGAAGTGGTTTGTGATCAATATAAAAGTGATTCTGAGTTCTGTCATTTCTGCTATTTCGCATATTCTTGTTAATTAATTGTTGCAGGTGCATCACAAAAATTAAATTTGAAGTAAGGGATTGGGTATTTTTGAGGCTACGACCATACATACATATGTCCTTCAAGCAACAAAATGAGGACAATAAATTAGCGCCCAAGTACCATGGTCCCTATAAGGTGTTGCAACAGATGGGAAGTATGCTTTACAAATTGGAGTTGCATCCATCTTCACATTTATTGCTAGTCTTCCATGTTTCTTGCTTAAAAAAGGTAATTGGAGACAAGATCCTAGTTTAGGCTATTTCACCAAAGGTTTATGAAGAAGGAAAAATCATACTGGAACTTGAAACAATTCTTGGAGAATGGATAAATCAACCGTGAAATAGAGCAATTATTGAGTACCTCATCAAGTTCTTCATGCAAAAACATGGGAAAAAGAGGTGACATGGAAAGATGAGTTTTTCATGTAGAAACATCCACAGTTAATCAAGTGTTGAGGACAACACTTGTTTGAAGGGAAGGGGCATGTTAAGCCCTATATATTGTGATATTACATTTATATTATTATTTTAGTATTCTCTTTATTGGTTAACTAGGACCTAATTGTAATTGTATGGTCATCTAAGACCTTACTTTTAATTGTAACCTTTGTCTTCTATATATACCAAGGAGACCTAGTTTTAGAGATCATCTCATCTTATGCATTTGATATAGTGTAAAAGGAGGTTTCCCCCATGAAGAGGATTTTTATTCATCTCTTTATTTTATTCTCAAGGTGTTGGGTTACTCTTTCTTTATATTTTTATGCTATTTTTATAATTTGGCATAATTTCCAAGGATTTCTCGCATAGGAAGACCCTAGACTTATAAATTCTTACTATCAGGTAATCTCATTGACTTCCTCTAATAATCATATATGAAGGTGGTAAGGCATGTCACAAGGTTCCAGTGTTCTCACAGTAGCATTCTTCCCATGATTTCCAACATACAATAGCCATCATTTGTTCTTAGTAGACATATCTATAATCTCACCTATATCACACACATACAATTACAATGAGATGCCATCATAAATAAATTAATCAAAATTTAACACCTATTTCATACGGAAATCAAATTTCATAACTATGAGATCCAACACATAATGCTTGACCCTCACATATGGTAGCAACCAATATTCATTATGGGGTTACATCATTGCCACACCCAAGATAGTTCTACCTGCAGCCTGAACTATCAATAAACCAAACAACAATTATGAGTATTCCTACCTATAACCTTTTCATCGCAACATTCATGAAAACACATGAAATGACATGAGACTTATCACATACAAATAATTTAATAATTTTAAGTTGTCCATATATTAAATACAATGAAATATCATTCACACATTGCTTTCATATTCAATAATTTTAAGTTGTCCATATATTAAATACAATGAAATATCATTCACACATTGCTAGCATATTTGTTTTTCACTTGAATATGCTAAGAGTTTTGCAACTATTTGTTGTTGTATGTCAAGGGGCTTTATTATTATGTTGGAATCTAAGTTTAAGCCTCGCCCAACTAAAACTTCACAATTTTTATGTGAGTAAACTATTAACTTGTGGCACATGTAATACATACTAGTGAGATTTTTCATTGTTTTGTATTAAATTACTAAACTCCATTAATACCATTTTGAGCTCCATTTGCACACAATATCTATGATTCAATCTCAAAATTATTCTATTCTAATTGATTAATTGTACTTTAGATTTGGCCTCAAAACAAATCCCAAAATATGATATGCATATTCTAATTGATTAATTGTCCTTTAGATTTGGCCTCAAAACAAAGCCCAAAATATGATATGGATATGCTTGGCTATCCTATTTAACAACATGCTTCCATAATCATAACATGAAATATTTAAAAATCACATCAACTTAAATATAAGTGTATAATCAAGCTATAAATTTTATTCTTGACAAAGAACTTGCAAAGGAGACATAATGATGTTTTAATTCAAAAGTTAAGGAGGTTGGTCTGCTACAAAATATGGGAAAAACTATTATGGGAAAAACTTTCCTCCTTCACAATACAACTCAAAATCAATCGAGCAGTATAAGTTAGAATCAATTTCTCTTTGTAACTAATGATTTTCCTATAGCACATATGAAAAAATGAAATCAATTTAAATTAGAGTCAATACTTTGTGCAACAAACTACCTATAACATAGATGAAATCATTTTTTACCAAAAATTAATACAATGTGTGAGCAAGGATTTAAATATGAACACAACTAATTTTACTTAGAGACAATTATTCCTACATCCTTTTGGAAAGGAATGTAACCATCTATCGAAAGGAACATTGGCTACAAATTCAAGAACTATATATTGCTCACCATGTACATAGAAACATCCTTTAATAGTTACAAGATTGAGCTGGCTAAGCTGTGCTATCCTTCATATATATATATATAACCCTATTTTATTAAAATAATACACGAGAATGTTACAATTCTACAACTTAAAAAAAATCAATTTTATTACTTTGGTAGGTATAACTTATGAAGGTGGAGATGCATATGTTCAAGGTGAACATGAAGGTAGTATAGTAGTTGTTCCCGAGTATCTCTTTTCAATTGATCTCCTCCCATGTTTGGAACTCGAGTAATTTAATTTTACTAACATACCCACTAATTTTTGTGGTTTCAAATGACCAATAACCTTGTATCTATCTTCTATAAACACAAGTGATAACATAATTGAGCAACTAGTAGCAATACCCCCTATTTTCTTAAATAATTATTAGTTGTAGATGGTTGTGCAATTTAAAAATATTGATAGACTCTTAATTATTTACAATCTTTTATTTTATATAGAGATAAGGTCAAGGAGTTAGATCGGTAATCACCTCCCTTCTCATCATCAACCCCTCATCATTTTTTTTTTCTCTACCATCTTTCTTCTCCCCACCAACATCCATATTATCCCCACCACTATCCTTCTTCTCCCCACCACCAACACCACCTTCCTTCTTTCTTCACCCCATACTTCTTGTGCCATTCCTAATTGTCTTCAACCTTGTTATGTGGGATGATCTCCATATAATTCTTGGATGATCTACAAATATGAATCTAGTAAAGCATTGAAATAACAACATTCAACATTAAAAATGACATACAAGGCCGAAAGGATTTAGTACAATACCTTTTGTTCTTTTAAAAATCATTGTAACTAGACATATTTGTATTGAAGTTTACGTGTAAAGGAATAAGGGAGATATGGGTAATGTTGTTTCTATATCTTTTCACTCTCTATTGGGATGCAACAGTTCATTGATAAGTACAAAGTAATGGTACCTCTTGGCGCAAGCTTTATTGCACTTCATGCAAAAATTTGAGTAGCTCATAAGTTGGTTGCTATCCCCAATTGGTTCACTTCCATTATGTTATCATAGATGTTGAATGTGTTCATTGGAATCATTGTTATTATTTCTATAATTCACCCAAACAACAACACCAATGAGGGCCTTAGAAGAAACCCATCTTCAATATAAAAATTAAGCACCTTTAGTTTATCTAGAGATCAATTCACCCTTCTTGTCTTCACCATCATATTTGAGTTCATAAATACCCTTATTTTCATCACCCCCTCCTCCATTTTTGTTTTCTCCACCTTCTTTCTTCACCCCACTACCATCCTTTGACTGTGGTTGACTAGGGGGTGCTATGGGTGGCAACTTAATAAAATATGTAATTGTTGATGTATATGTAACTTCAGAATGTATTTCACATATATGTATGTTGTATTCCTATAGAGATGTTATTATTCCACTATACGGAAGTGTCGTCATTTATATTGTAACTGTCGTAACTTATACTTGATGGGTTATTAGACCACCTTGTTGGGGTCGGCCCTGTATAAGTCATGTGGGTCAAAGGGTTATTAGACCACCCTAGTGGGGGTCGGCCCAGTCAGCGTTATGTTAAGTGGTTAAGTTGAGGCTGACCTAGTTGAGTAAAGGTCAAGTTAAGTTAGTGTATAAATAGAGAGTGTCTCTCTCTCATTTTACACATTCTATTGTCTCACTCACACTTTGGAGAGTGGTGCACTTGTGGAGGAGGAGGCTCTTATGCTAGGAGAAGACTATCTCTTGTATTCTGGTTGTATCATTGCTCTATATATCTCTGAGGAAGTTATTGGGGTTTTTCACCTTTATGGTTTTCCCCAAGTAAACTCCGTGTCTCTTGTGTGCTTGCATTGTTGTGTCCATAATTGATATGCTGTAGATTTGCTGTACATGTTGTTCTCTCAGTTAAGATCCTAGATCAAATTGAAGTAAATTCTGAAAATTTAACATGGTATCAGAGCTAGCCTAAAAGAAAGCATGATATGGCATGTATGACACTTGTTGCACTTACGATGCTAGGGCTTGATATAGCAAAAACCAGTCATCATAGAAATTTCACTATAAATCCATTTTGGCAAAGTTTTCAGATCTGAAAATTTTACAGGTTGAAGATCAGATCCCCATGTACCTTGTGTCCAAAGGAAAACCTCTAATTCGTTATACTTTGTGATTTATGATCTGTACAATATAGGGTTTCCGCCTCTTCTAGATCTGAGTAAAAAAAAGGTGACCTTGGAAAAAAGGTCATAACTTGGGATAGGAAGCTCCAAATGCAAATTTCGTAAAAATTGACAGGTAGTACACAGATTGTAATATCTCAAGAAAATTTTTCAAAGGCCGATGTTGAACCAGTGACACGTGGCACGCCGTACAAGTTTTCTCTCCTGTTTTATCCCATAAACAGGTCACGTTGCGACACTTGGCATAAATATCTCTCAGAGAATCCAATTGAGGTTAGACCTATCGGGATGGAAAGATGACAGGTTGGGATATCTCAAAACACATTTTCAGACCCTGTGGATCGAAAAGTTCGGAGTTACACCAGAAACAATCAGGTACATATTTCTGTCAAAACAGAATTATTTTTGAGCACCTTCATTCATGGCTTCCAGAATTTAGGGTTTCGGATAAAGTGGAAATTTTTGTAATCAGAGACCATGGCTGAATGCTACTCATCAAAATTGAAATTTAGAGACCAAGATCAGAATTTTTGGTTGGGAAGAAGGCCGGGCTTGATCAGACCCTAGTTCGGGACTTTGATTAGAAAAGTGGAAAATTAGGGCTTCTGCAAAAATGGGAATTTTTGAAATCTGTGACCACGACTGGAAGTTCCTCATAAAAATAGAAGCTTAGAGCTTTGGATCAAACCTTTTGATTTGGCAAAAGAGTGGGCTTCATCAAACCCCAGTTTGGGGTCACGTCCAGTGAATCCGGAAGTTTCAAAGGCAAAATTGAGGAGTGAAACTTTGCAGTTTTCAAATTATGAATATACCAGCTTGATCAACTCATCAAGGCACATATTTCTATCCTTTCGGAAGTTTGAAATTCAAAGTTTGAATTTTTGGGGTTTCTCTGACAAAACCTAATCCAGCTCCAGGTCCAATTCTTGCAAATCAAGTGGATTGGGTTAATCCTAGAAGAAGATGGATTGGTCACCTGCATAAGTGAATAAGTTCTTGTTTCAGAGGGAGATGAGGCTAAGGCCTTACATAAGAAGATTACAAGCGATCTCGACAGGTATGACTCATCGATGTATGTTTTGAGATTTGTTCATGATTAAGTTTATGGTATGTTTGTCTTCATGATTATTACGGTTAGTACAATCTTGATTTGAGATTTGTCGTATCACCTTAACAAAATTATGAATGCATGATAGAAGATATTCATTGGTTAGGGTGTTGACACTTATGATTGTACTAATGCATTATGGTGTTGTATGAGGTTTATATTGTCTGCTAACATAAAAGGTACACCAAGAAAGACAAATCATGTTCTACTTCAAGAACATATGATCATGGTGACATGAAGACAAAGATTCATCCATTATCATGGATCACATAGAAGATCTACTTACGAGGTATGTATGACTTGGTTCTACAATGGTTAACTTATGAGACATGCAGGTTACTAGCACAAGTCACTGAAGAGAACCAGAAGACATTATGCGGGTATGTTAGACATAACTAGCTAGCATGCTAATCTAGGTATGTTTTTCCTATATCAAGCTAGAATCCTACCTTGTGTTAGGATCTTATACTGTTGTGTTGTTGATAATGATTATTCATGAAGTCATAGGTTTGAATAGTCATGGTTGTATGCATATTATGTTTCTTACCATAATTGATGATATGACTAACCATAAGAATCATGAAGGTATAGGTTTGAGTAATCACGGTTTTATGCATTGATGATTTAACTAATCAGAAGAGTCCTATGATCAAATAAGAATATGCATGAGTAAAAGAAGACTTCCCTGAAACCTTGAATACTAATGTTTATTATCTGTGAATGATCATGACTATACATGTTTAAGATTATTGTGATTTGATAGTATTAATATTATACTAATAAATGTGTGATTATGTATGAGACCTCAAGGATAACACAATGATGATACTAATAAGCATGCATAGTGATTAAGGATGGATATAAGTTCAAGGATAGGTAATCCAGGAAGCAAAGATCAAGAGGGAGCACACTCCAGTTGTTCCTGCAAGAAAGCAAAGGAGCACACTTCAGTAGTTTTTACAAGGATGCATATATTCTTAGTGAGTTGACCACTTCTCACAATCCACATCAGAATGGAGTTGCAAAGATTCAGAGGGAGTCCACCCAGCAACCAAACAAAGATAAGTATTTGAATTGTCATTTCTTACATAATGTTATTCAATGATGTATATGCTTATGTTCCTAGAATTAGGTTTTGTATTATGCATATTAGAATAGTTGCATTGATGAACAATATACTACTAATATACATGGGTAAGCGGCCTATGGAACTGTACAACATTTCATTGCTACTTATCTAGAATGAAACCTCTTTGCTGACATGTTGGGAGTTGTGCACACTCTTAACAATGTTCTGGTAGAGATTGGAAGGCATCTAGAAAGTTACGGGATATGGATAAATGTTGTATTGAAGCATTGGCTAAGATAATTGCATGACTGTATGACATATTTCTTTATGTGTAAGAATTTGTTCTGAAAACTATGAGATGTTTTCTAATCATGCAATTTAACTTGTTGTGTAGGAAAGATAATATAACATCACCTACAAAAGAAGGACTACAACATTTGTTCAGCAACAAAGTTATCTATTGAAAATATTGAAGATATTGAAGTTCCCAGGATCTGGAAAGAATGCCATGATCGAGGAGTACCAGTCGATCATGAAGATGTTTGGGATGCAGTCCCAAGACCTGAAGGGGATTATGTAGTGACTTCCAAGAGGATCTACAAGATCAAGCATGCTGCAGTGATGAAGAGGAAGATACACTTTCTTGAATGGTGTAGTTGAAGAAGAAGTGTATGTGGTGGAGCCACTTGGTTCTGAGACACATGACAGGGAGTCATATATGTGCAGAACTTGGTATGGTAGGATAGACAACTTTCTATCCAGTTTGGGCTTTACCAAGAATAAAGCGGATTCCAACCTTTACTACAAGGTTGGGGAAGGAAATCCAGTGATACTACTATGTGGATGACCTGTTTGTAACAGGTGAGGATAGATTGATTTTCGACATGCAACGAAATCTTGCTGCCGATTTCGAGTTGAAGAAATTGGGGATGATGCACTATTTGTTTTTGTCATGGAGGTGTGGCAGAGTGCAGATGGAATCTTCCTTGGAAAAGGGAAGTATGTAGTAGAGATCCTGAAGAGGTTCGGGATGATGGACTGCAAGGCTATGGCCACACCTATGGGATTGAACCTAAAGCTTCTGTGTGATGCTTCATCTTAGCCGGTTGATATCACTATGTATAGTCAGATGATTGGGTCCTTGATGTACTTGACGAACACGAGACCAGATATTTGCTTTGCGGTGAACACATTGAGCCAGTTCCTGACGGATCCGAGGAGTGTTCACCTGGTTGTTGTAAAGCATATTCCGAGGTACCTGAAGGGTACAATTGATTATGGGCTCAAGTATGATGCGAATCAAATGTTTAACCTGCAGGGTTATGTTGATTCAGATTGGGCAGGCAGTGCTGAAGATAGGGATTAGGTGTGATCTCTTGGTTTAGCAGGAAGCAGTCCTGCATAGCACTGAGTACAGCCGAAGCAGAGTATGTTGCGATGGATAAGTAGGTTGTAAATGTATTGACCAAGTCGTTGGCCAGAGTGCAGTTTGAGTGCTTCAGAGAGAGACTTGGTGCACTTTAGATCGAGGTTCCTTCCAAAAGGAAGTGATGAGTCCGGAAGATGTAGATGCACATGAGCTTTTCTGACATGGTTGATGTGTTCTCCGTTGGTCGTGATGTAATTGCTGAGCCATTTTTCACATGGTGGTAGATGTGTTCTCCCATGGTGAAAAATTAATGGCTGGAGCCTTCCCCGAATGGTGGTAGATGTGTTCTCCCATGTCGGTGGTGTAAGTGCTGGATGATGTGCATCTGGGCTGTGCTTCATGGACGATGAGATGATCTGAAGAGGACGATGCTATGATGATCAGGAGGATCATGGATGATGAGCATGAGGACAATGCTCCAGTTAATACTCTGTATATGTATATGCATCATGTTGGATGCTTGTTATGATCAGTTGGATCATTTATATATATATATGCATCATGTTGGATGCTGGATATGATTAGTTGAATCATTTATGTATGTATGCATCATGTTGGATGCTGGATATGATTAGTTGGATCATTTGTATTTTGTATATGCATCATGTTGGATGCTTGGACCATGTATCTGTATATGTATCAGGTGGATACATTATGTGGATCATGTATCTGTGTATGTATCAGGTGGATACATTGTATGATCAGGTAGATACTTGGTATGCATCAGGTGGATGCATTGTATGATCATGATGATCGTGGATGACGAGCTTCTCCAAATGACATGCATCAGGATGATGCAGTGATGATGATCAGGATGATGTATGGTGAGTATCAGGATGATACTTTGTGGCCGTGGATCAGGTTGTGCAGATGAGCATGTCTGGGAGATCCTATAGGTCGGAGTTGTGTACCCGTAACAGCCTGGGATGCTCTTTCGTGACATTGTTTTGGGAGGACATGTAATTTGTGCCCTGGGAGATCTTCAGGTCGGAGTTGTGTACCTGTAAAATCCTGAGATGCTCTTGCGAGGTTTTGTCCTATGGCATGTAATTTGCTCCTGGGAGATCTGGACAGGATGAAAAAGGCCTCAGATGCTTCAGCCAGGTTTTTCCATGACCACATGTAATTTGCTCTTGGGAGATCTGGACAGGATGAAGAAGGCCTCATATGCTTCAACAAGGTTTTGTGGTGGACCACATGTAATGTGCTCCTGGGAGATCCGACAGGTAGAGCTGTGTGCTCGTAATAGCCTGGGATGCTTCAGCCAGGTTTTGTGGTGAGATCACATGTAATGTGCTCCTGGGAGATCCAACAGGTAGAGCTGTGTGCTCGTAACAGCCCGGGATGCTTCAGCCAGGTTTTGTGATGGGTCACATGTAATGTGCTCATGGTAGATCCGACAAGTAGAGCTGTGTGCTCGTAATAGCTTGGGATGCTGCAGCCAGGTTTTGTGACACATGTAATAAGTCCTGAGGATTCCATAGTATGGCCAGTGATGACGAAGACCTGCAGGTGGTGGGCCTACATCCAGTATGAAAAAGGACTAGCTCTGTAGACCTTCCTATGACGAGTAGATTCAGAGATTGATTGAGATAGCAGCAGCAGTGACAATGACGATGATTCGCTGATGATGATCCAGAGAAGAAGACTTGTGCTAGAAGAACTGTGTCGAGAAATACCTTCCTAGTTAAGAGGGAGTGTTGATGTATATGTAACTTCGGAATGTATTTCACATATATGTATGTTGTATTCCTATAGAGATGTTATTATTCCTCTATACGGAAGTGTCGTCATTTATATTGTAAGTGTCATAACTTATACTTGATGGGTTATTAGACCACCTTGTTGGGGTCGGCCCTGTATAAGTCATGTGGGTCAAAGGGTTATTAGACCACCCTATTGGGGGTCGGCCATGTGGGTCAAAGGGTTATTAGACCACCCTAGTGGGGGTCGGCCCGGTCAGCATTATGTTAAGTGGTTAAATTGAGGCCGACCTAGTTGAGTAAAGGTCAAGTCAAGTTAGTGTATAAATAGAGAGTGTCTCTCTCTCATATTACACATTCTATTCTCTCACTCACACTTTGGAGAGTGGCGCACTTGTGGAGGAGGAGGCTCTGCTTCTAGGAGAAGACTATCTCTTGTATTCTGGTTGTATCATTGCTCTATCTATCTCTGAGGAAGTTATTGGAGTTTTTCATCTTTATGGTTTTCCCCAAGTAAACTCCGTGTCTCTTTTGTGCTTGCATTATTGTGTCCATGATTGATATGCTGTAGATTTGCTATACATGTTGTTCTCTCAGTTAATATCCTAGATCAGATTGAAGTAAATTCTGAAAATTTAACAGTAATACTGCAAATTAACGTAGTTTCTATTGAAATGTTCCAACTAATTACTAGTAATTCTCAGTTGGGCTCTATTACACTACATGCACCAAGTTGAGTAGCTCCTTCTTACCTTGGATGGAGAAGGCCCCCCTCCCATTACCCCGTGAATTAGATCATGCATTTGTTATTTCTTTTGAGGGGGGATACATTAGAATTTTTATTATCCTTAAAACCAAGATATCAACTTGACAAGTCTCAATATGAACAAGTGCATACCTGGCATATTTGTAGTAGCTCGCTCCCCTAACACGATTTTGTGGTTTAAATCCTTTAAATTTAGAGGATTACTATGCGATCTATTATTTCTAGAATCACATGGCCTTACTTGAGTTGTCTACTCTCATCTTTTGAGTAGATTGTAGTAATTGATGGCTTGATATAAGCGTGCCTTGGTTATTTTGAGATATTAGTTAAAATTGTAGTTGCATATCCACAAATCACAATATTTCATTAGGTATACCTTACAAAGGTGAAGATGCATATGAAAATGAACATGAAGATATTCCAACATATGCTCTACAATCTCTCTTTTTAATAAAATACCTCCCATGTTTGGATATTGAATACTTTAATTTTATGAAGCTACCCACTCATTTCAACCATGACGGTTGTAAATACTGCTATTCTTTTTGGATTGCACCAAAAAACGAAAACTAACATTGAGGATCCCAAAAGAAATCCATTTATGTTACACAGACTAAGTACATTCTAATGGGAAAAAAATTATAAAATCCCATCTTTGACCTTTCTCCTCCAAGTTGAACCTTGTTTATGATGTTTACAAAAAAAAATCCCAATATTTCTCATACAAAAATGAAACTAAGATGGCTAGCATTCATGTCTAGAGGCTTAATAATTCTATTCACTCATGCCACAAGCATTGTATTAATGAAGCAAATGTAATCGAAACCCACAAAACTCGAATTAGCCACAATGAATAGTAAGAATTGAATGATGATTTTTACAATAAGAGAGAAGACCTTTTATAGGTCTACACACACCGTTTCAATGGAATGGTGTGACCCTACGATTAGATAAGTAATATTACATTTAATATTTGAAATAATTGTTCTTAAATACTTAGATACATAACATTGCCGCTGTCTTTTAGAACACTTTGTCCTCAAAGCAGGGGTAAAGACGGATATTGTTGACGAAACTGTTCTGTCTCCCATGATGCATCTTCATTTGGAAAATTCTTCCACCTAATGAGATATTCCTTGAGTGTTCGAGAATGAAGTATTCTTTCTCTGGTTGCAATGATGGCCTCTGGTTCCAAAATGACCCTTCCTTCGTCATCTAACATAGGAAGTATTGTTTGCACCGTTTGATGTTGCCCCAACATTTTTTTGAGACATGATACGTGGAATACATTGTGGATACGACTTTTAGCAGGTAATTGTAATTCATACGCGACTTGACTAATATTCTTGGTGATCTGGTATGGTCCATAGAAATTTCAGGCCAACTTGTTTTTTCCTCCTTGTTTAAGAGATATTTGTTTATAGGATTGGAGCCTTACGAACACCCAGTCTCCTACTTCAAATTCTCTCTTTGTTCCGCGTTGATCTCCTTGTTGCCTCATACGGTTTTGTGCCGTGACTAAGTTATCCCTGAGTAATTCAATCGTTTTTTGAGTTTTCACTAGTTGATTCATTACTTCTGGAACATTATTGTTGTTTAGAACCAAATCCTTCCAATTTGGAGGTTCATACCCATATAAAGCTTGGAACGGGGTCATTTTTGCGGAGGTGTGGTATGTTGAATTGTACCGCCATTCGACTAGATGTAACCTTTGAGACCAGTGGTTTTGATTGTCTGTTACAAAACAACGTAGATAGGCTTCTAGGCATTTATTTACGACTTCAGTCTAACCATCAGTTTGGGGGTGATAAGTTGAGCTCATATTGAGTGATGTGCTCACTTGTTTGAAAATTTCCCTCCAAAATTTTCCATTAAATTTTGCATCTCTATCACTGACAATGACCTTTGGGAAGCCATGTCATTTGTAGATATTCTTGCAAAATACATCTGCAATTTGTTTTGTTGTGTCTGTCCTTTTTATTGCCATGAAGTGTGCAAATTTGGTTAATCGATCAACCACCACAAAGATTTTGTTCTTTCCCTCTGACGGAGGTAACCCATCGATGAAGTCCATTGATATCTCTTCCCATTTCTGGTTTGGAATGTGTAGGGGGTGGAGTAACCCAGGAGTTAAAATATTTTCTCTTTTTTTCCTCTGGCATTTGTCGCATTCTGCCACATATTGCTGGATATCTTTTTGCATCCCCTTCCAAAAAAATGACCTTCTTGCATTATAGTAAGATTTAAAGAATCCTACGTGTCCTGCAGCTGGTGAATCATGGGATTCCTTCATTACTTTAGCCTTGAATTTAGAGTTTGAGTTTAAATAAATCCTCCCTTTATACCAAAGGATATCGTTTTTCCATTCAAACACGGAGTCATGATTGGGATTGTAAATTATAGTGCTTGTTTCTGGGTCCTTGGCGTATTCGCTTCATATTTCGTCTAGCCATTCTGGAATTATGACTGAAATGGAATAATAGGTCATGTACTCATCTTTTCTGGAGAGTGCATTTGTGACTACATTTTCCTTCCCTTTTTTGTGTATTATTTCCATGTCAAAAGCAACGATTTTTTCTATCCATTTCCATTGTTCTGTGGACAATGTTTTCTGTTGAAGTAGGTATTGAAGACTATTGTGGTCTGTGCGGATCATGAATTTGCTTCCTAGGAGGTATTGTCGCCACTTTGCTAATGCATGCATAATGCCTAACATTTCCTTATCATATGTAGACTTCAATTGTTCGCGTTTATTTAGTTTTCTTCTCACAAAGGCTATTGGATGCTCATCTTGCATTAGTACTGCTCCCAAACCATAACCTGAAGCATCACATTCTATTACGAAAGGCTTGGAGAAGTCTGGGCAGCTAGTACAGATGTGGAGGACATAATTCTTTTCAGTGCTTCAAAACACTTGTCTGCTTCTTCACTCCATTGGAATGCATTCTTTTTTAGAAGGTTGGATACAGGAGCGGTTATGTGCACATAATTCTGGATGAATCTTTGGTCATATCTGGTTAGTCCGAGGAATCCCCTTAACTTGGAGATGTTAGTGGGTTTGGGCCACTCTGTGATTGATTTGATTTTTTTCTGGGTCCGCCTTGACGCCTTCTTTAGATATTATATGACCGAGATAATTCACTTCTTCCTTACCGAACGTGCATTTGGACATCTTGGCGTAGAACTGATTTGATTTTAAAATAGAGAGTACTTGTTCCAGATGTCTGAGATGGTCCTTCCATGTCTTACTGTATATGAGGATGTCATCGAAAAAACCTAGTACAAAATTCCTTAGGAATGGCTGAAATAAGTTACTCATGGTTGCTTGAAAGGTTGCTGGTGCGTTGGTTAGCCCAAAAGGCAATACCTTAAACTCATAGTGTCCTTCATGGGTCTGGAAAGCTGTTTTCGCCACATCTTCTAGCCGTACTCTGATTTGATAATATCCTAATCTTAAGGCTAGTTTAGAGAAGTAACTTGCGCCATGAAGCTCGTCCAACATTTCATCGATGAAGGGAATGGCGAATTTGTCTTTAATAGTTATCTTGTTTAGTCCTCTGTAGTCGATGCATAGCCTAAAAGACCCATCCTTCTTTCGTACCAGTACTACTGGTGTAGCATAAGGACTCCGAATTTCTGTAATCACTCCACACTTTAGAAAATCATGGATTAATCTTTCAATCTCTCTCTTGTGATGGTGTGGATACCTATAACATTGACGAGGCTTAATCTAGACTTGATTTCGATGATATGCTCGATCTTCCTTTCTAGTGGTAACTTCATGGGGAGATATTCAAATACCTTTTTGTACATTTGGATGAGTCCCTGGATATCTAGTTGACCCGGTTTAACCATTTCTGAAGTTAATAATTCCATCTCTTGGAATTGTACGACATATGCTGGTGCTCCTTTTTGAATTAGCTTCTCCATTTTGTGGGATGACACAATTTGTGTGTGAGGGGGTTGGAACCCATGCAACTTGTATTTTTCTCCTTGCCACTTGAACTTTATAAAGTGTTCTTAGTGGTTGGCTGAGTAGGTACCTAGTGTTTGTAGCCACTGAATTCCTAATACTGCATCAACTCCCCCTAAGGGTACTACATAAAATTCTGACTCAAGGTTATAATTTTGTAATTGCAGCTTAACTTTGTGGCATTTTCCCACCTTTTCGATCTTCTTTCCATCTGCGACCATTACCTTCATGTTAGGTACTAGATATATGAAAAGGTTAAGCCTATTTGTGACACAACATTGTTATTCTTGATATGCCCCTTAAGTTTTAATGTTTGTGGCTGATGGATTCCGGTTATGGCCGCAATTGATATCTTGGGCGTGTCTTCATCTTCTGTCTCCGAGGGAATATTTTGGAGGTCACTTGTATCTTCTATGTCAGATTCATCGTTGTCTAAATTTTCTTCCTTCTCTGCTTCACATTGATATAGGTTCTTGGTGGTTTCTTTTTTTAGACACCTATGTATTGGGTCCCATTTCTCTCCGCAGTACTTACACTTTCCTTCTTTCATTCGTTGGGATTCTAGATTGGTTTTGTCGTCACTTATTAACTGTGGTGGCCGATATTTTGTGTCGGATTTGGTATTTTGGACAAACCTTCGATCTTTATCATGGTTTTTGTTCCAAGTTTTTTTGAATTTTTTCTCAATGATTTTTGCCTTGTGTCTGGCCTTGTCTAGGGTTGATACATTTAGTAGTTCTAGTTCATCCCTGATATATGGTTTCAGTCCGTACACATAATTTTGTAGACCTTGACTGTCTGTGAGTTTCAGCACACGTGTTGCTAGGGCTTCCCATTGGTCGGTGTATTCATCGACATCACCTTTCTGCTGCAGTCTGGTGAGCCTTGCGAAGAAGTCTTTTTATTTTAAATATTCAAACCTCTTAAAGAAGTCATTTTTGAATGTGTTCCAATTGACCTTAGTTGTCTGTGTTGTCACCTTCCACCACATATACCAGTTGTATGCCCGACCTTCTAATTGCATCGAAGCATATTTTATCATTTCTTCTTCGGATTTGATATTGTGTATGGAGAAAAATTCTTCTGCCTTGTTGATCCACACCACACTCTGTTTTGTTTATCCATCAAAATCTGATAATTCTAACTTAGGTTTCATTTGGTATCCACTCCTATTGGTGGTTTTGGAGGAAAGAGCGGTTGTTTAGGATGCGGAGAATGATCGTGACCGACCTCTTCTTGTGGGATTTCCCCTTTGGGGGGGTTTGTCTTATGATGGTTTGAACTTGAGGATGGTTGATCTTCCCCTGACACATTGCCAACTAATGTGGTAATTGTTTCTTCTAAATACTGCTTGAGTTTGCTTAATCCGGTTTCGAACACTGTTGATATATCCCTTCTTACTCCCTCCATCTCCCATAATATAACTTCATTGACTTCCTTTTTGACAGTTTCTAATAATCCTTTTTGGCCCTTGTGTAGTTCTGCTTCGATTTTGTTAGAAAAACAGGATCGCAGAGCAATAACAATAAACAGAAATGCAAATATAATCACACATACACATTACAAGAGAGACACAGATATATCGTGGTTCACCCAACTTGGGCTACGTCCACACTGAATTTGCCAGTCCTTATTATTATTACCGTCCAGCAAGTCGAAGGGATACAACCTGCAACACAACCGCTGCACTTCCTCTTCTATGTTTCACAGTCTCTCTCCTGATCTCAAAGATCTTTACAATGCATAAAACCTAATACATCAACAACCCTAGCCGTATCACAATGTCTTTCTTTTATAGGGGAAATACAATGGGAAAATACCATGGGATACCCAAAACCATGGGCCCGCAAAACAGCTGGCGAAAATAGCCCCAAAAATTTTCTTCGGGGGCGTTGCCCCCGAACCCCCATTTCTTGGGGGCGCTGCCCCCGAACCCCTGCCAGGGGACCGCTGGCCCCCAGACCCCCCAGCCAGGGGGGATGGTCCCCCCTGGAACCCCATGGGGGGGCGATGCCCCCCCACACCCCCCGCTGGGGTGAGTGTACAATCCACCTACATATCATATAAAACTGGGGTACAAACACGGTTGATACAATATCATCTATGAGACTAGAAGATCTGGCTCCACAACCAACAGATTTGGTCGAGCCTTGAGTGTAAACCTTTGAGATTTTTAGAATCTTGGACTTGGTGTTTTTCCAAAATCTCCATTCTATCCTTAATTTCCTTCATTTCTGCCATACTCCTTGTACAAGGAGGATTTTTTTTTGTTTACTAAAGATGGTGAGTTTTTAAATATAATAATTAATTATTATGTTAATAATGATCTTTATTTTGTTTTAATAATAATAAAAACAAAATTATGAAATATTATAATACAATATTATAATATTTAATTTTTGATTTTATGCAGGTTTACGTGGAGGTGGGAAAATGGAGGCGGGGCAAGGGCATGGTGAGGAGGATGGTGAGGGCACTGCGAGGGGTAGGGAGAGGAGTGTAGCAGGCGGGAGGACGTGGAGCAGGTGTGTGCAGGTGGATGTGGGGAAGGGAGGACGACGGAGGTCGCGTGGAAGGGAGTGAAATGGGTGGTAGGAGATGAATGGGTGGGACATGGAGCAGGTGTGTGCAGGTGGTCGTGGATAAGGGAGGACAATGAAGGTCTCGTGGAAGGGAGCAGAATGGGTGGTAGGAGATGAATGGGTGAAGTGGAGGAACGTGATGAGAATAGCTAAGAATGAAGGAGGTGAGAGGTGGAGAGGAGATGAATGGAGATGCGGAAGGTGCCGAGGATCCGCACGACTCTGATACCACTTGAAGCGAATGTAATCGAAACCCACAAAACTCCAATTAGCCACAATGAATAGTAATAATTGAATGATGATTTTTACTATAAGAGAGAAGACCTTTTATAAGTTTACACACACCGTTTCAATGGAATGGTGTGACTGTACAATTAGGTAAGTAATATTACATTTAATAATTTAAATAATTGTTCTTAAATACTTAGATACATAACAATTAAGCCCTAAATATGGGCACATTTCCCCGTATATTGTGGTTCATTACATTAGTTTTGATGTTTTCTATGGTCCATTAGTGGTAATTGTCATTAGTATGGTTATATTAGTTATATTGGCTTGGGTCAATTAGTTGGGATTGTATCCCTTAGTCTCCTATATATGGGAAGGATACCATTTCATTTGGAGTATCTTATTTTGTCTTGTCTTGTGTACTTAGTACATTGTATAAGGAGGTTTCTCCTCGAAGAGGCTTTTTATTCAACTATTTTATTCAATAAAGTCGTGGAGTACTCTTTCTGATCTATTTCTTCTCTTTTCAATCTATTTTTGGAAATTTGTTGCATAACATTTGGTATCAGAGTCCTTTCCTCGGACTGGTTTCTTCAAAACGATTCATCTTGGAATTTTCGCTATAAGATTTTTTCTATAAGGGTTCAGAGAGTGAGAATTAAAAACCATATAGATAAAAGGCCAAGCTAACTGTGGTCCAAATTTTAGATCTTGAAACATTACAGGTTCAGAGATATTCACTCTAGAAGCTAACGTTTCTGACTAGTTCAATAACTAGTCTAAAATAGGTGTTCTGGGAAAAAATGGATCCAAATTGAGTATGAACTGTTGAATCTGAAAGAAGACGGACCACAATATCTGTGGTAGAGTTTCGACCTCATATACGAAATATTGGACACGTGGAAGACCGTACAAGTTTGTTATTCTGGAAAAACAAAAAATAAGAAGTGTTGGGAGATTTACAATACCTTATTGGTAAATCCAAAGTGGGTCAAACCCATGGCATTGGAAATAGGACACATCAAGATATAATAGGAGGAAGTTTAATATCTAGAGGAGCATAAATTTCAAATTTACACGAGTTTCAAGTCGACCCTAAAACAGTCTTCCAATCAGGGTTTGACAAGGTGCCACATTTTTAATTTTGAATAACTTTGAGTAGAAAGATATAACTGTGGTGACACCTAAGGTGTGATATATATTTATATTGTTCAAAATGCCACCAAAACGAAGTGTAAAGACTCACACTCCATCCAAACCACCAGAGGATCGATCCTCGACATATGATGAAAGGGAAGACCTCTCTTTTCGAGTGTCCCAGTTGGAAGATATGATTAAAGGGTCTGTGAAAAAAGTTGATTTGGATAATTTGGAGGAGAATTTGAATAAATTGGAGGAAAATATGAAGGGTTCAGTGAGAACATTTGATTTACTCAATCTAGAGAAGAATTTGATGGGAAATATGACAAATATTGATGATCTCATACAAAATTCAAGGGATACTTTTCCTACAGGTGATGATGTGTTCCGGGATACTCAGAAGGATAGAGATAATTATCATGTTGATAAGCCTTCCATGAATAATAATACTCCAATAGGAGATTATTTTAGTAATGGAAGTCATCAAGGATGGTCACTAAGGGGTACCCAACTTCCCAAGATTGACATGAGAAAGTTTGATGGTAATGATCCAATAACATGGATATTCCATATGGAGAAATTCTTTGATCTACACCAGGTTCCAAATTTGCAAAAGGAAACTATTGCATCATTATATTTAGAGCTTGATCAATTTGTATGGTACCAATGGATTTATTTAGATAATAAATATAAATAAAAAAGGTCCATTTACATAGCACATCAAACCGTTTCAGAAGCTAAGTCTTAGAGTGAAGAACATTTCAGAATATAATATATTGGATCTCTTTATTGGCACCTTGAAGGATAACATTCAACATGAGGTGCGTATCTTTGAACCACCATCCTTGGAGAAGGCCTTCATGACGGCTATGAAGGTTGAAAGTAAAAATATGATGATGGTTACTAGAAATACCACCTCCAACACCTATCAAGATAATATTGTTACTTCTTCTAACCCACCTCAAAGGTTGACACCTCAACAACTACAGGAAAGAAGAGCAGAAGGCCTATGATTTAATTGTGACAACAAGTATAGTGAGGGACACAAGTGTGGTGAGAAGAAATTATTTTACATAGATTGTGAAGATGAAGAACCAAAAGAACAAGAACCATCTACAGATGAAGAAATAGAAGATACTACTTCAGAAGAGAATACTCCCACCATATCATATCATGCATTGGTTAGAATTAGAACTCTTAAAAATATCAAGATCGAAGGATTTATCAAAATGAAAAAGGTAACAGTGTTGATTGATTCTGGTAATACTCATAATTTCATTCACTATAAATTAGCAAAATCTCTCAACTGCTTTGTATATCCAGCACCAGAGTTTCAAGTAATGATTGCAGACGGAGGAACTATCAACTGCTAAGAGAAATGCCATAATATAAATCTTACTATGGGGGAATATGTATTGAATAGTCTAATGATTTCTATTCCAATGGGTGGTGCTGATGTTGTCTTAGGAATTCAATGGTTACAATACTTGGGAACAATGGCTTTTAATTTTCAGAATCTTTTCATGAAATATTTATGGGAAGGAAAGGAATATGAACGACAAGGTATCACAGGGAAACCAAGCAAGGTGATAAGCTCTAATGGTATGACAAAATTGATGAAAAAGGGACATCAAGGTGTAATTGCACAATTATGTTCATTAGATGTTCAAACATCTAAGCCTCCTATTTCCCCAGATCTCCAAAGGGTCATTAATAAGCATTCCAAGGTATTTGAAGATTTTCCGAAAGGTCTTCCACCTGTATGAGATTTTGATCATGCTATTCACTTAATTCGAGGAAGTGTTCCTCCTAACGTCAGACCTTACAGATACCCCTATGGATAGAAGAGTGAAATTGAGCGTATGCTTGAAGAAATGTTAGAGGCTGGAATAATTAGGCCTAGCCAACGTTCTTACTATGAACCAGTGGTAATGGTACACAAGCCGGATGGATCATGGTGTATGTGTTTATATTATAGAGATCTCAACAAGATCGACATTAAAGATAAGTTTCCCATTCCTATCATTGATGAATTATTAGATGCAATTACATGGAGCAATTTTCTTCACAAAGTTGGATCTTCATTCTGGGTATCATAAAATTAGAATGAAGGATGAAGACATCCCAAAAACAACATTCAGAACTCATGAATGTCATTATGAATTTATACTCATGCCATTTGGTCTCACGAATGCCCCTTCCACATTTCAAGGTCTGATGAATTCCATTTTCAAGCCTTTTCTTAGAAAATTTGTGTTAGTATTATTTGATGATATACTGATCTATAGCAAGTCTTGGAAAAACATGTTCAACATGTTGACAGGGTACTACAACTACTACAGGAGCAACAACTATATGCAAAAACTTCCAAATGTTTCTTTAGGGTGAAGGAGGGTAGAGTATTTGGGTCATATTGTATATCGTGAAGGTGTCATGGTAGACCCTAACAAAATTAAATCCATGATAGACTGGCCGATTCCCCAAAACCTGGAAAATATTCAAGGATTCTTAGGTCTGACAGGGTTACTACCACAAGTTTGTTCGAAATTATGGAAGAATAGCAGCGCCTTTAACAACATTATTGAAGAAAGATGCATTTTCTTGGACTCCAGAGGCAACTCAGAATTTTGAACAACTTAAACATGCAATGTGCACATCTCCTGTATTGGCCAAACTAGACTTCACAAAAACCTTTATTGTGGAATGTGATGCTTCAGGAAATGGCATTTGCGATGTTCTAATGCAAGAAGGACACCCACTTTATTTCACAAGTCATCTAATCAAGGGAACGAACTTACATAAGCCCATTTTTGAGAAGGAAATGTTGGAAATACTACATGCTCTTAAGAAATGGCGTCCTTACCTAATAGGTAGGCACTTAAAGGTCAAAACAGATCATGATAGTCTTAAATACTTCTTGGAACATAGACTATCTCTGGAAGAGAAACAAAAATTGGTAACCAAGTTGTTGGGATATGAATTTGAAATCATCTATAGAAAGGGGAAACATAATGTGGTGGAAGATGCACTCTCCAAAAAATATGAAGATGTTGGGGCAATTACTTTGTTCCATTTCCATTCTACAACCAAATTGGGTAAGTAGCAGCAAGGGAAGAATGGAAAAATGACCTATCAGTGTGGAAGCTCATTCAAAAGCTACAGAATGATCCCAGTGTATTATATAATTTTGTGTGGAAAAATTGATTCATTATGGTATAAGGATCGCTTATATTTATGCAAAAAATCCCAACTCAAGCAGAAGGTCCTTTCAGAATTACACGCATCTCCTATAGGTGAGCACTCCAGATTCCTAAAAAATGATCATAGGGTTAAGAAGGAATTTTTTCAGGAAGGTCTTAAATCGGATGTTCAAAGGTTTGTGGCTGAATGCTTGGTTTTCCAACAAAATAAGGGTGAAACAGTTAAGATCCCAAGACTTCTACAACTATTAGAAATACCTTGCCAACACTGGGAGGAAGTCTCCATGGATTTTATCACAGGGCCTACCCAAGTCCGAAGGAAATAATGTTATTATGGTGGTTGTTGATAGAATCACGAAGTATGCACACTTTTGTGCACTCTCTCACCCTTTTAATGCAAGTATAGTAGCTGCAACCTTTATGGAAACTGTTCAGAAGTTACATGGAAATCCTAATATTATTGTAAGTGATAGAGATCCAATTTTCAATGAAAAATTTTGGATTGAATTATTTTCTTGTTTGGGTACTCAATTGGCTCATCATCTTATCACCCTCAATATGATGGGAAAAATGAGATAGTGAACACGTGTTTGGAAGGTTATCTTCGTTGCTTTGCATATGATAAACAAACACAGTGGGTGAAATGGTTGTCTTTGGCAGAATGGGTGGTATAATACTTCCTTCCACACATAATAAAAAACGTCTCCATTTATGGAACTTTATGGGTACCAATCTCCATCTATCACATCTCCCTTAAGAGGAAAATATGAAGTTCAAGCCATGGAAGATCACATAGAGTACCGGAAAGAAGTTCTCCACATACTTAAGGACAATCTCACTATGTTAAAAAACAAGATGAAACAACAAGCTGATCAACATTGCAGTGAAAGGAGTTTTGAAGAAGGGGATTGGGTATTTCTGAGGCTACAACCTTACAATCATATGTATCTCAAGCAACTAAATAAGGACAATAAATTAGTACCCAATTATTATGGTCCTTATAAAGTGTTGGAGAAGATTGGAAGTATGGCTTACAAATTGGAGCTCCCTTCATCTTCAAGAGTACATCCAATTTTCCATGTTTCTTGCTTAAAGAAGGTAATAAGAGACACGATTCCAATTCAAACAATCTTGCTGGAGATTGATGAAGAAGGAAAATTCATATTGGAACCTAAACAAATCACTGAAACAAGGACCAAACAACTACGAAATCAAGATATTACTAAGTACCTCATAAAGTGGAAGAACTTACCAGTTGAAGGTTCAACATAGGAAGATGAGTCCTTCATACAGAGGCATCCACAACTAATCAAGCGTTGAGGAAAACACTTGTCTGAAGCGGAGGGGCATGTTAAGCCTTAAATATGGGTACATTTACCCTATATTGTGGTTCATTACATTAGTTTTGATGTCGTCTTTGGTCCATTAGTGGTAATTGTCATTAGTATGGTTATATTAGTTACGTCATCTTGGGTCAGTTAGTTGGTATTGTACCCCTTAGTCTCCTATATATAGGAAGGATACATTTTCATTTGGAGTATCTTGTCTTGTCTTGTATTGTTTACTTAGTACATTATATAAGGAGGTTGACCGCTCGAAGAGCCTTGTTATTCAACTATTTTCTTCAAAAAAGTCATGGAGTAATCCTTTTGATCCATTTATGCTCTTTTTGGAAATTTGTTGCATAAGACATTGCCTTATTATCTACAAATGAATCATGCCTTGTCTCACTTAAACATTTTATTTTGAGAATAAATGAATAAATGACAATGAATTAATTTAATCAGATTTTTGTTCATTATCAAGTGTTGAAACAATCTAGTTCTTGTCACTTTTCTTTCCATCTTTTGCCAATATTCTTTCAACATGCCACTAGGTTTTGTGCCTAGATCCAGACCAACCCACTATTCTCTATCTACAAGAATACATTCCATCTTTAGCTTCCATAACTTGAAGTTGTGTCAATTAGTATTCTCTATTTCTATTCTTAAACCACTCACCATTTTCTTTACAAAAAGACCCAAGATACCCTTTCTCTCCACAAAACAAAACAAACCATGTTAACAATGACGTCCCCCTAAAGCTAATAGCCTCACTTTGATATCAAATGAAGACTTTGATAAACATGTGTAAGAAAAGCAATAACAATAGAATCTAAAACACACAAAATAACAATGGCACACACACACACACAAGACACATGGATTTACCTTGGAAACTCTTAACTGGGAAAACCAACCTAATTGATACTTGATCTTCTCTTTTATCTCATTGCATCCAAAACCATAATCCATTAACTTAGATTATATTACAACTCTAATTTCTTAATTGGGATTAATTTACAATGGGCCAAAACCATTGGCTGAAATAATACATAACACACTAGACTTTTTTTCCTCAAGGGATTTTCCCCCAAACCCCTAAATGGGTGGCCCTTTGGTCCCCAACGAACTCCCAACTACGGGGTATCCCCAATAGACCCCCTTCATTCAGGGGCCAATCCCCAAACTGTCATTGGGATGTGACTAAATATACCTAAAAAGAATACAACACATATCAAACAAGGGTATGAAAAAAAATCCTCACTTTAACCTTGAAGCAACTGAAGGAAGAGAACAAATTTATGTGGGAAAAAGTTGGTCTACAACCAATAGTTGTAGAGAAAATAACGGAGTATATAAATACGAATAATATTGAAAGAGAGATGAAGTTGAATAGAGGAAACCATGACCAAGTTTTTTTGGTTCTACAAAATATTGAGTTGAAGTGGGGATTCTTACAAAAAATCCGAGAAAGGTGATGCAAACAAGGCTGGGAAAAGGGTGACATGGAAGATTTGAAGGAAAAGTTAAGCACATAGATGATAAGCATTGGTAACATGCTCCATAGGATTTTAATTGATTTCTCTAAGCACTTCCTCATCATCAACAACTAATTCCTTCACTATGCTTCCATCAACATCGACAAACACTATGGATACTTGCTACATTGACGTCAATAATCCCTTGTTGATGATACTTTTGTCAACTCACTTATCAATAACACACTGATAGATTGCTAGTTGATGACACTTATTGACATATTTTTTGTTGATGACACTCTTGTTGTAGATCACTTGTCAACAACACTCTTGTCCACATATTGCTTGTCGACCACACTCTTGTTGAAATTTTTTGTGTCAATGACACTCTTGTTTATGATTGCGAACCACTCATTGATTGTCCTACTACATCAACATCAATGGTCCTCCCATCAATAATCTTTTTCCATCAACATTTCCCATCCATAGTACTCTAACACCCCATAATTACATGCAAGAACCCAATATTAGGGTGTGCAACAACCTCAATGGTCTCTAGTAGAGCTTCTACAACATTTGGGGCATTGGTTTCTTATGCATGCCAAGTTCTTGTACAAGCTAAGTTCTAGATCTTGTGTGCACATTGCACTTCCTTGTGCATACTACATCCTAGAGCCTGTGTGCACATTGCACAAGCTTGTGCATACTACATCCTAGAGCCTGTGTGCACATTGCACAAGCTTGTGCATGCCAAGAATTCACTTGTGATCAAGATCTCTATACCAACACACCAACAACAACGCATGGCACACTGAGAGAGAAATTGTTACTAACATTTACAAACCAAAACCACATTTGGAAGTTGAATCCAGACATTTTGCAACTGCCATATAATTATGTTTATGATAAGTAAATAATAGAGCTTTTCTTCCAAATTTAATGATCTCTCTCACAGAGTAATGTATAAAGCCTCTTACACAGTATTATAAACATTGTTTGCTCTATTTATGTCATTTTCCATTAATTCTTTCAATACTTCTATTACATTAACTTATTCTTTGATTGCATCCTAGAATCAAATCATTAATAGTGACAAACTTAGTCATGTTCAAGGTGACATGGCCATTATGAAGGCCAAAGTTCTTTATGAGGTTGGTAGGAAACATCAGGCATTAGGAGGAGTTGTGATCATGGGAAATGAAAACAAATTATGGAGTTGTTAAGGAGAAAACACAAATTGTGATCCTAATTAAATTTCTTTATCTCTTAAGTTTTTTATGTTTACTACTTTGAAGGGGTAATAAGCATGTCACTGAACACATTTAAAAAAAATGATAAATGGTGGATTGCGACACTTAAAATGCATGGTATGTATGCAACAAACCTATAAATAATAGGCTCCATATTTTAAACTATAGGTCTAATATACATGGATATGTCCAATCTAACAATTTTATTAGTAAAATGAAGCACAAAAGGCCATATAAGGTTTACATGTTCTTTAGATGATGCAATGGTTTCCATTAATTGTTTTTTGGGTATTATAATTTTTTCTAGGAAAATTTCATAGACATTTCTCTAAATTTGCTGAATGCTACCTAATGTAACCTCATCAACACTTATTATGGTCTTTGACATGCTAAGGATATTGAGTGAGGTAACCAATATAGAGGATCGACTTTGAGACCTCCTTCATGAAGATGGAAGTATTCAATCACTTGAGCTAGTTCAATGGATTAAATTTAAGAGTTATCACACACACACACACACACACACACACACACACACACACACACACACACACACACACACACGCGCGCTGCGCGCGCGCGTGCGCGCGCGCATACACACACGCATGCGCACGTGCAGGGATGCTTCCTCATGTTCATGGATGTCATCCCTAATAAACCCATCATTGTTTTAAAGTAGTACACCTCATCTAGGGGATTCAAACCAAGTACTTATTGACAAAAAAACTACTATCTATCTATCTATCTATCTATAAACAAACTTAAAAACATGCTTAGAAGAATTATAATGCATACAAAATACTTCCTATCTATCTATCTATATATCTATGCTGATCACAGTAAACTAAATGCTTAAGTGCATTTGAAGAATGTGCATTTGAAGAATGTATTATGTTTTTCCTATCGAGAAATATGATATGTTTTTTTTCTTTGAAAAAAAAATATAAATGGGATTGAATATATATTGATATAATATAGATTAGTATAGATGGTTAATGCATGATGTTATCTCTTATTAATATTTGTTTTTTATTAATTATATATGATTTTAAATAAGTTTTTAATAAAAAATATTTCATATATTTATAAAAATTACATATAATTTATATATTATATATAAGAAAAGCTAACTATCATTTATATATTTCATAAATATTTGATGAAACCAAATATAATTCTTAGAATATATTTTGTTGTCACTGAGTGAAAGAAGCCCGGATATTTCAGAAAGTGCGATATGGAGTGGGGTTCAATTCCCCTACACTACAATATATTCTGGAAAAAAAATAAAATTCATTACCAAAATTGAATCAATAAAAAAACACACAATATAGACATAAACATTGTACACTTTATAGTTATTTAACAAAGCTATAAAGTAGGTTAAGCGAAGAAATATTGATGTGAATTAGCTATATATAGAACTTTAGAATCTTTATCATTGATGAGAAAGGAGACAATTGTTAGGTACTTATATTAAGCGGTCATCTGAATAATTGGATGCCAGCGAATAATGTACTTAAAATACAACATATTAGGTCTTGGGTGGAGTGCGAAATACATTTTTTATTATTATAATGGTCAACATAATCAATAATTGCATTCTAAAGTAAAAAACTATTTATTTTGTGTTCCATATTAATAATGAGTTAGTGTAGTTTGTGGATTTATAGATAGTATTATAAACTACCGTACAAACTCCAGTCAAAGTAGTATTTAACATTTGAGGGTTATTTATTATGTTAAACACTAATCTCCAAGTTTGATCTTTTGTATAACATGTCATTCGCTTGAAAAAATCACATTGAAAATAGAACCTAGTGACTTGAGAGATAATGGTTTTGTATAACAGTAGTATTTAACTTTTGAAGGGTTTTGTATAAAAATAGTATTTAACTTTTTGAGGGTTATTTATTATGTTAAAACACTTATGTCCAACTTTGATCTTTTGTATAACAACATGTCATTTTATATAAAAACATGCATTCATTTGAAAAAGCCACATTGAAAATATAATTTAGTGAGTGAAAAATGTTTTTACAACTTAATATGTTAAGAAGAAAAATAAGGAGTGTGTTTATAGATTTGTTTAACATCAAAGTGTATATATATAAAATTCAATTGCTTTAATAATATCTATAAATGTAAAAATAAATATTTTTCATTTGCAAATCAAATTACTTTAATTTTATTTTATGTTATAATTTTTCCAATATTTTTTTTATTAAAACAAATATGAGTTGTCTAAATGATCTACGATTTCAGTCAGAAATCTTTCCTCTAGCGAAATCGTAGATCATTTTCCAGCGATCGCGATCCAAGTTTGACTACTAAGAGGCGTAGGCGTAGGATATTGTGAAGAAACAAATCCACCGGAGGCGTACGTTGGATATTGTGAAGAAACAAATCCACCGGAGGCGTACGTTGGATATTGTGAAGAAACAAATCCACCGGAGGCGTACGTTGGATATTGTAAAGAAATAGATCTAGATTTGAGTCGCGATCGATGGAAAAATGATCTACGATTTCGCCGGAAGGAAGGATTTCCAGGCGAAATCGTAGATCATTTAGACAACTTCAAACAAATATATTGAATTTTTTTTTTTTTTAAATTCCACTCATTCCATTTTCTTTCTAAATCCGAAAGCCTGGCTTTATTTTTAAAACATGAAAAGTCAAATTAAAAACATTTAATATGATTTTTTATAAAAGTGCCATGTGATAACTTTCATATGTCATAGTTGACTTTTTTTGTTTAAAAAAAAGTTGTGATTTTTCATGTGACCTTTTGGTTTTATGTGACCATTTCCATATATTTTAATTTAATGCTTTTAAGAAGACAATTCCTTATTGATGTGGCAAATTTTATAATATATATTTTTAATGATTTCTCCTTTACTTTATCAATTTTTATACTCAACATGAAACTTATTCTCCTATCTATAATTATCTTCCAACATATGTATCAATTAGTTGTGTCGTTTTTCTCGGTCTGCATACCACACTGTCATCTCCTCCCACAACCTCCTTTGTAAGTATGTAGCACATGTGGAGATTTCAATACCAATATTCTTACTCAATTCCACGACATGATTCACAAAAATAAACCCTATTGCAAAGAAACTATTTTCAGCATGGCTTTATATCATTTGACACATAACATTTAGTCGATCATTCCTTTCTTTACATAATTTCCTTCCAACATAGGTAGGGACTTTGTTACTATACAACTCTATTTCCTATTATATTATTATTATTATTATGTGATGGTTAAACAAGTAGGCCAAACATAATGATGGATTAAGTTTTTCATCAGGTCGATCACATAACTTAGTAAAATAAAAGGCTTTCAAGGAACTATGAAGATTCAAACAAGGGCGAGGGGCATATCACCACCCTACTTTACTTACTAGACACACACACACGCACACACACACACACACACACACACATGGCACATAAGTATTTAATAATATAATTTATTATTATTAACTAGCATATAAAGTATCATAAAAGGCTTTCAAGGAACTATGAAGATTCAAACAAGGGCGAGGGGCATATCACCACCCTACTTTACTTACTAGACACACACACACACACACGCACACACACACACACACACACACATGACACATAAGTATTTAATAATATAATTTATTATTATTAACTAGCATATAAAGTATCATGTAGGATCAAATAATCCATGGTGTTCTTTAACCTTTAAACTTGAAATGACACAGGATATTCAGAGGTTAAGATGTAATAAACCAGATATTTTAAAGTATAACTAGAAACATTAGACAACATAAATATAAATATGGCAAGGAATGAGATTTATATTATTAGAAGAATTTCCGGAAGCAATGTTCAAAGTCCTCTTGAGGTAGGGAGACCTTTCACTCGAGCAGAGCTCCCTTACAATAATTATCGACCAAAAAATTCATAGCCTTGAAGCTCTTTATATAGGATTCCTAGATCTAAAACCCTAACTACTTGCAATGGTCAAATAATTAATAAGTAGCAACTTCCTAGTGGGTCTTAATTAATAGAGAGACCATTTTTTACATTGATTGTTGACTACTAGTTACTTGGACTTATTCCCAAGAGATCATAGTATACAATACATGACTAACTACTAAAGTAAGGAGGGTTAGGGTAGGACCCTAGCATGAACTCCCCATTCAAAAGAAACATTGTCCTCAATGCTGAAGGTGAGGAAAGTGCTTCGAAAGGTCAGTTGGTTCCCAAGTGAATAATCTCGCATCATATCTTTCCACTGGACCAAAACTTCTTTGACGGTGCGCCTGTGCAATTGTCATTCCATGAAAGTCATGACTAGTCGTCGATTGTTATTATACCCTTATTTTCCACCCTTGAGGTAGATATGAGACTCACCATACTTGTTATGCCTTGACTCTACCTTTTTGACCCTTGACCCTAAGCATCATTGTTAGTTTGAGCACTATCACTCACTATACACTATGTAGGGTGTGACCATCCCTCACTATCGCTCCTTGCACTATAGAGAGAGAGAGATACCCTATCGCTCCTTGTACTACCGACATAGAACAATAACCTCATGACCTTTCTATTTGATTATTTTCGAGGATATGTCTATGATGATTTGGACCCACATTTCATGAGGTTGGGAACTCTCAATCCCAATTCAAGTGTGACCAACCCTAGGAGTCTAGATTCATTCAATTTTCCTCCTCCACACATCTATATAATGAAGTAAATTAAATGGAAAAGGGGCGACTAAAAAGAGTATTGTTGTGATATTGAATTCCAAAGTGAATTCTTGAAGCTCCCATTAAGATGATTGTGTGTAATTAAGATCAAGGAAGGATTGGGACAAGGAGCTAGGAGAAGAATTGCATACTGATTGAATGTATGTGCATGAAGTATATTTCTCATTGATTCTATATATAGATATATGCATCCCCCCCTCCATTTCATGCCTATACTATTATTTGCATTGCGCTTATGATTACATCTGTTATGTGTGGAGGATCTGATCTATCCTTGAGTATATACGATTAGATCTATGTCCTATCTTGATTGTATTGATGTGATTTATATCTTGTTGGTATTAATGGTTGAAAGGGATTGACAAGGGTATTGTTGTTTGATTGTGTGTAGGCAGCAGGTGCAAAGGAGCTAGAACAAAGTCATCCATATCTACACCAACAAGGGATCTACATCAACAAACATCACTAGAGACAAGGTGAGTTATATTTATATCTTATCTTCCTATATGATATGCTACCAAGATTGACTCTAGTGTGGGAAAATAAGTGATCTACCCCTCATTTGTCTTGGTCCTTGGATCAATGGAAAGAGATCCAAGGGATGTCCTATCTGTCTGCAAAAGGGAAAAATACACAAACGGAACTGGCGACTCCATTAGGGCTGAGATTTTAATATTTCCCTAGTTTGGTTTAAAAATTCCTTGTTTCAATCATCCTTTTGAAAGTTATTTTGATCTCTAAGTCATCCATCGACATTGCTTGGGTTATTGGAAACCTTCGAATTGTTCAGATATGAACCCAATCAATATTGTTTTTCCTTTTCTTGACCCATTGCCCTCTCTAGTGAGACATAGAGCGATAAAGTCACTCCTTTCCAATGTTGAGAGAGTGATAACTCTTGTTTATCCCTCCTTGCATAGACAGGTTGGAGCGATAATCCCGTATAGGTGAATTTTTTTATTTTCTTAAAATCCATCTCAGATTTGGATTACTTATTGGTTTGAGGAGTATGTTTATGGTTTGTTTACATCATCATATTACCTGGATAATGTCCTGTTGCTCATTTGAGTAATATTTATTGTCCTTTTGGCCATTTTTTTGTATGTTATTTGCATCATCTTAAGTCAGTAATTGGTGATCTTATTTGATTTTCTTTAGTTTACCACTAATACTTTGATATTGTTGAAGCTTCTTTTGCTGCTTGATTATCTCTATTTCAAGTGATATCTAAACAATCTTCTATATCCTATAGTCATCTCTTCTTATTGGTTTTGGTTTGCTTGTTGTTGTGCAACATAGTGGTATGAGTGAACAATGATCTTTACTTGTATTTGCATCCTTGTTTCTTTTGTTTGAAAGTGTGCTTGGCATATTGTTTTCTTTCACATTGATTAATCCATATTAGTGGTTGATTTTCTGGTGTTGTAGGCATTGTTTGGATTGCATTTTTTTAGTGTGATCATATTAAATGGATTGTTTGGATTGAATGTCCATTGGGAGTGTTTGATTGGTTGAACATTGCATTGTGGAAAGGAAAAACTCCCGTCCCTTCTATTAGAAAGGTCTTCATCAGAAAGAACATTTCATTTGCAATTTTTGCATTCTTCCTTTTGAGAGTCAATAAGAGTCAAAATGTAGTGTCCCTTTTTAATAAATTTGGTAAAATTGGAAAAATTGCAATTGTTGGCCAATTCGACCCTTAGACTAATAATGACTCAAATGCTTCCAAATGGCTCCAAAGGATTCTGAATTGGGTCTGAATGTGTTTGGAAGGTATTAAGACATAAAATGAGGCTTATGGATGCTTGGACACTCTCAAATTACTTTTGCAACATTCATTTACAATCAGGGAAAAATAGGGAATTTTACTAGTCAATTCGAGGTTCAAAACCCCCAAGGGTAGGGGACAAAAATGGCTTTCCAAATGCAGTGCGAACCTCCCAAATTTCAGAACAGATACATGTAATTATTAAAGGACTTCAATTTTCTCCCAAATGCATCATAAATCAGTTTCTAAAGGCTTCTGTAACTCCCATAAATCATAGGTTTGTGGACATGTCTTCACCTAGGGGAAATGATAGGAAAACTTCACCATTTGCTATGAAATTCAAGATTTATGTTCCAAAGGCTTAGGTAATGTATATTAAACTTATTCAGGACATTAATGAATCTCTGTAAATCATAAATATTACAGAGATGAATTGATACAAGTCTAAATAAAGCAACTTCAAGCTTTCATAACAAGATACGAGGAAAATGGCACCATTTAGACATTGTTTGGTATTTTGACATAGTTTCACTTGGTATTTCAACCTGAGGATCTTCTGAGCAGAAAATAAAGAGTAAATACATCATATTACAAATAAATGGGGCCACAAGAGCTCCCCAAAATAGATCAGCATCTCACCAAGTGTGCCCTTCCTCCAAGAGCCAAAATATGAAGAGAAAAGTGAGAAAGGTGTGGAAACAAGTTGAAGAAGAGAATGTCACGAGCATACATGTAGCTTAAAACTGCAACAAATGAATCCATTTTAGCTCTAAATGAAAGTTTTGAATGGCCTCTGCAATTTCCAATTAGGATGGGAATCTTTCACCCTCGAAATTGGTACTAAGGAGAGTAGAGTAAACACTCCACAAGCATGGACAAGCTATGCTCTCCAATATGCAAAATGAGAAATGATCAAAAGCCACTCTCCTTATTTGTTATTGAATTTTATAAAATTGCAAATACCTCCTTAGCTCTAATTCCATCCATCAGCTTCATTCCAACTCGAATTGGGAAGAAATTCCAATGTGTGCCACTTGTCCCTCCATTCCTAGCTTCCTCCTTCACTCAATTCGAATGGATGACTCTTTGGTTGCCCTAACTACCTTGTATGTCCTCTTGGAGGCTATTTTTAGACCCGACATGTCATATATGTCAGATGTCAGCAATCAGGTCTGATTTGTGTCATAAGTGTCATAGCATCTTCATCATTGTTGTCATAGAAGCTAGCGAATCTAGCCCAAGTGTCTCAATTTCTCTCAAATGCCTCTTCCTATTCCATGGGAGTTACTGTTATACCGCCATATTTCACAGTGTCGCATATTCACAATAAAAATAGTCGACGACACTTCCCCTGCTGCTTAAAACACCCAGAAGAGAAAAATGATGAATGATCCATGAAGACAAACCTGTCCTATTAGGAATCAACCCAGCTGAGACTTCATATACCTGCACTACCGCTCCTTGCTCAAGCTTAGGAGCGCGGTAGTCCCCACTACCGCGTTATGATCCTTTCCTGCTGTGTGGTACTACCGCGTTATGCTCAGTTGCAGGGGCGCGGTACTCCCTTTTTAGCCCTTTTGCCATGGCTTGTGGGATCTTGATCTTCTAGAGATTTTTTAGGATTGGCATCCCTAATTCGATCCTAACTCACCTTCTCAGATTAGTGGGTCTGATCCACTAAATACTCCCAAGATCCATCCTTCTCTCTTGTTGGTTAACCCTACTACACACTATAAGAGAGAGGCCTTCCATGAAGGGGGAGGACTCTTGGAGACATCAAACCTATGATCTTGAATCTTTGTGGAGATAGCTAGAGGAGAAAGCGCTTGGAGCTGGGAGTTGGCTTGGACATCAAGCAACCATTGTAAGTGTCTTCAAGTTTGCAATAAAACATAACTTGTCTTATTTCCCAAATTGTGTGTGTTGATCTTGTTTCAATCATATGATTTGTTTCTGCTATAGATTTAGATTCTAACATATATTTCAGATTGCTAGAAGATTGTATATGCTTGTATCTTGGTTCGTTCTAACAAGTTCATTCGCGAGGACTTGAAGATTGGAGCAACAATTAGGACGAGCGATTAAATCAAAGGTCAGTAAGATATCTTCCATTTATTCCAGCATTATAATATTGAACTATTTGTTTGGATCTAGGAATTCAAGGTAGCATTTGTTATCTTTTTGTCTTAGTTTAGAGTCAGTTAAATCTACTTTAACCTAAGAGAGTTTCTACCTATCCGTAGGGAGAAATATCTACAACAAAAACTGGCGACTCCGCTGGGTTGAACCCCATTTGATTGATTTATTTCACTTTCAGTCATTTTTGATTGTGATCCATCTTTCTCTTCAAACCAGTACTGAATTTTGGTCTCTTTGACCTTTATTCACCCTTTCTCTCTACATATTTTCTCCCTCTGTGATTAGTGAATCCTCTGGGTCTGCAGCACCCCTGAAAAATTCATTTTTTTTTTCAAAAGTTGTGTTTTTCCACTCTTTGCAGTAATACCGCGCCCTCATTACTGCATACAACACAGTAGTACCGCGTACCCAACACTCTTACCAGCGCGGTAGTGTACCAGTACCACGTTCTATCCAGTGTATACCCCGCGGTAGTATCTGCATTTTTTCCATTTTTTCTTTACTGTTTGGTTTCCTGAGTCATTTTTTGATCTTCTCTGCCTTAGATTGGTGTTTGCTGCTGCTTACCAGCATTCTGTTCATTTGCACAGTCATTTGTGGTTTGTTTATTTCTCAGTGTGAGCTTGATTATTTTCTGAGTTAGTGGCATTATTTGTATATTGGGTCACCCCTTCAGTTTGATTGCATTGGCTTGATCTTCCCATTACAACCAAGTTGTTACTACCGTCCGTTTTTACTGGATTGTATATCTTTCATAATCACATTGTTCTTATAAATATCATCTTTTCCATTATTGTCATTAAAATTTATATTGGAAATTATCATTGGAGAACATTTGTGTTGTTTGGATTGAAATGATCTAGCATTTTATCGTGCATTAGGAAGTGAACCACTCAATTTGCCACATAAATTCTCATTTTGAAGTGTTATAATTATAGATTAGTGAATTTGAAAGAAGTGTTTATTTCAGTTTGTCTTCACTTAGAAAAAGAAAACAAATTTTTTGTTTTGAAGTGGTTTTCCATTGTTTGTGAAAGTTTCATGCATTTATGATCGAAGAACTCTCTCTTTTCCATAGCTAGTTTTCATCGAATACAAGGCTTATTTCGATTCATTCTCACTTGCATGGTTTGGGTCGTCACAACACCACCAAGTTTCACGTCCATTTACCCGATTGAGTAATACAACCACTAAAATTAATCTCCCTAACTAAACCAACATTAACCTCACTTGAGGAAATCAAAAGAATTTGGTAGTTAGGTAGGACACCGAGGATAGGCATCCAAATAATCCCCCCTTGTCATTATCATCTGAGACATAGTTGTTGTCCTTTAGGGAACTAAAATTCTCTAGTATTTGTTGACACGGTCATACACCAGTTTGTGGAGGGGCCTCCTGACTCTTTTAAACTTTCAGGGGTTAAACCACCGCGAGATTGAGAACCGGACGGACTCTGTGGAATGCCACACTCCACTTAGCCCTAAGGCAACATCGATCATTGTCTTCCTTGTGTTATACGGCCACCATATTGATAATACAAGGGTGATAAGGCATAAGCACCGAAAACCTTTTCCAACGTGTCATGAACGAGGTAGCTTAGTAAATTTTATACTAGGGCTCTTTTACCCAGGATCCCTTTCGGTAGAGGGATATCCTTCTCATATTGGTCTCTCACGTTGTATTGTTCGACTTGGATTTCATCACCTTGCGAAGGATACAACTTGTTGAGGTCTCCAGCTCTTAGTTAGGAAGTTTTATTGTTATCTCATCTTAATAGAGGGTCTTTTTTCTTTTTAGTGATTGCTTGTTGGCATTCTGGCCATTTTTGTTTCCAGCTCGCTATCTGGGACGCTGATCTCAGTATAGATTTTAGAGCTTACTTTTTTTGGCCCGTAAGCCTTGCTTTTCCTAGCTCCCCTTTTGCACACTCGACTGCATTAGGGTTTTTGAGTTCTTCGTTACGAGACTGCCCCCAGATTTTGTATATCTATCATTATGTCAGAACCACCACGGAGATCACGAAGAGTACAGGGACGAAGCCCACCACCACCACCATGGATCTCTGGTCCACCTACATCACGTATTCCCGTCCCTCCTGGCCGCGGTGTCGGCCGAGGGAACATTCCACCGTCGATCCACACTACATCTTCAGTTCCTCTTGTAACTGTTACTGACAGTATGGTCTCAGAACCTCTTGCAGTTTCTGCAAACACTAGTACACTTGAAACTCCCACTGTCACTTCACCCACTGTTATTCCAGATATACCTGCCACAGTGGACAACATTACAGCGGATGAAACTAGTACAACCCAAGATACTAGATCGGAGGCCATCATCCTCCCCGATGTTATCACTACCCTTCCACCAGAGACTTTCTACGATGTTAAGGAAGGATCTATTGGCACCACCGAAGGATCCGACCAAGATATATCCGAATTGATTGCAGTCCCGGGTGGATATGTCGAAGTTATCGAATAAACCCAACTTCCTAATACACCTTTTGAACCTGACTATGGCTTTATCGCTTCCTAGGTGGAACCTCCACCTGCTATCACTGCGCCATCCAGTGTTCATCCATAGGAAACCGGTTCTTCCAGCAACATACCTCGTACAGTATCCCTCCCCAACCTCCCTTCGAGACATGAGATCATGGCCTCCATCCAATCTAGTATGGTTAGTCTATCTAACTCCCCGTTAGCGTCAACACAGTTTAAACGTGATACAGAGCAAATGCTCTCGTCGGCTTCTAGATATCCCCCTGCTACCCGTCCTCCCGACTATTGGTCTCCCAACGTTCCGTCTAACACAGAGTTTCATCACTCCTATGCAGATGGTTCCGGACCTTCAGATGTTACTATACCTTTGTTCCCTCCGGACCTCGAAAACCCTTTTCAAGATACAAACTCGGACCCAGTCCTCGATAGTCCTCCTATTGTTGAAGATGCTATGGACGAAACTCCCAACACCCCTCAGTTAAATTCCCCACATTTACTGCCATCACACATGTTTGGCGCACATTCTATGAGGGATAACCCGGTATTTTCTCCATCCCCGCCGTCACATATGGAAGACCCCCTCCACAAATCGGCACCTTTGGCGTCGTTGGCCAATCGACACTGTCTCACCTTTCTAGTGTCGGAAGAACATCAAGTCATACAGCTGGATCATCCATATTGATCGGAGGTTCACCTTCGGCCACTATATACACCATTTCAGGAGGTGGACAACCAACTGTTGTGACTGCTAATCCCAACAACCAACCCCCTCCTGGCAGGCCATCAACCCAACCTACTGGAGGACAACCCTTTGTTGGGAACCCCGCTCCTAGTCACAAACCGCCTCCCATCTGTTAAATTTTCAGAATTTACTTCAATCTATTCTAGGATCTTAACTGAGAGAACAACATGTACCGCATATCTACAGCATATCAATCATGGACACAATAATGCAAGCACACAAGAGACACATATTTTACTTGGGGAAAACCATAAAGGTGAAAAAATCCAATAACTTCCTCAGAGATAGATAGAGCAATGATACAACCAGAATACAAGAGATAGTCTTCTCCTAGCAGCAGAGCCTCCTCCTCCACAAGTGCACCACTCTCCCAAGTGTGAGTGAGAGAATAGAATGTGTAAAATGAGAGAGACACACTCTCTATTTATACACTAACTTGACTTGACCTTTACTCAACTAGGTCGGCCTCAACTTAAACACTTAACATAATGCTAACTGGGCCGACCCCCACTAGGGTGGTCTAATAAACCTTTGACCCACATGGCCGACCCCCAATAGGGTGGTCTAATAACCCTTTGACCCACATGACTTATACAGGGCCGACCCCAACAAGGTGGTCTAATAACCCATCAAATATAAGTTACGACACTTACAATATAAATGACGACACTTCCGTATAGAGGAATAATAACATCTCTATAGGAAAACAATATACATATATGTGAAATACATTCCGAATTTACATATACATCAACACTCCCTCTTAACTAGGAAGGTATTTCTCGACACAGGTCTTCTAGCACAAGTCATATTCTTTGGATCATCGTCAGTGGATAATCGTCATCGAGTCATCATCATCGTCACTGCTATTGCTATCTCAATCAATCTTTGAATCTACTTGTCATAGGAAGTTCTACAGAGCCATTCCTTTTTCATACTGGATGTAGGCCCACCACCTGCAGGTCTTCGTCATCACTGGCCATACTGTGGAAATCTCAGGACTTATTACGTGCGTCACAAAACCTTAAAAGAGTCTCTTGACTAGCAAGAACTCTAAAGAGCATCTGAGGCCTTTTTCATCTTGTCTAGATCTCCAGGACTTATTACATGTGACCCCACCAAAAAACCTCGAAAGAGAATCCCAGGACTGATTACGAGCACAAGGCTCAACCTATCGGATCTCCCAGGGCACAAATTACATGTGGTCACCACAAAACCTCGAAAGAGCATCCCAGGATTGATTACGAGCACACGGCTCAACCTATCGGATCTCCCAGGGCACAAATTACATGTGGTCATGGAAAAACCTCGGAAGAGCATCCCAGAACTGATTACGAGCACACGGCTCAACTTATCGGATCTCTTAGGGCACAAATAACATGCCATAGGAAAAAACCTTGAAAGAGCATCTACCAGATATCCCAGGGCACAAATTACATGCCATAGGAAAAACCTCGAAAGACTATCTGCAGATCTCCCAGGGCACAAATTATATGTCCTCCCAAGAAAAACCTCGAAAGAGCATTTTCCAGATGTCCCAGGGTACAAATTACATGCCATAGGCAAAACCTCGAAAGACTATTTGCAAATCTCCCAGGGCACAAATTACATGCTTATCTGCACAACCTGTTCCATGGCCACAGAGTATCAACCTGATACTCACCATACATCATCCTGATGTACACATGATCATACTGATCATCATCACTGCAACATCCTGCTGCATGTCATCTGGAGCAACATCCTGGAGCTCGTCATCCATGATCATCCTGATCATACAATGCATCTACCTGATGCATACCAAGTATCTACCTGATACATATCATCTACATGATCCACCTGATCATACAATGCATCCACCTGATACAAATACAAATACATGATTGAACTGATCATACATGATACATATCAACATACATGATCTACCTGATCATACAATGTATCCACCTGATACATATACATATACATGGTCTAAGCATCCAACATGATGCATACACAAAATACATACAAATGATTCAACTGATCATATCCAGCATCCAACATGATGCGTACATACATATAAATGATCCACCTGATCATATCTAGCATCCAACATGATGCGTACATACATATAAATGATCCAACTGATCATATCCAACATCCAACATGATGCATACATACATATACATATAAATGATCCAATTGATCATCTCCAACATCCAACATGATGCATACACAGAGCAGTAACTGGAGCATCGTCCTGATGCTCATCATCCAGCGCTTACATCCACAACCATGTGAAGGATCCTCCTTCCAACATGCTTGGAATGGCTTTTGCAAATGTGTCCATCACATCTTCCTCGAAGTGTCATCAATCTGAAGAACACCAAGCCTCTCCCTGAAGTACTCGAACTTCACCCTGGCTAGTGGCTTTGTTAGCACATCTGCAATCTGCTCGTCTATCGCAATATACAGGAGCTTCGGCTGTACTCAGTGCTACGCAGGACTGCTTCCTGCTAAACCAAGAGATCACACCTGATCCCATACTGAAGCAGCACCCAGAAGTGCTCTTCCTATCTGTAGCACTGCATGCCCAATCTGAATCAACATAACCCTGCAGGTTAAACTTTTGATTCGCATCATACTTGAGCCCATAATCAACCGGATCAGATGGAGCATCACACAGAAGCTTCAGGTTCGATTCCATAGGTGTGGCCATAGCCTTGCAGTCCATCATCCCGAACCTCTTCAGGATCTCTACTGCATACTTCCCTTGTCCAAGGAAGATTCCATCCTCACTCTGCCACACCTTCATGCCAAAAACAAATAGTGCATCATCCCCAATTTCTTCAACTCGAACTCGGCAGCAAGCTTCCACTGCATGTCGACAATCAATCTATCCTCACCTGTTACGAACAGGTCATCCATATACAAAAGTAGTATCACTAGATTTCCATCCTCAACCTTGTAGTAAAGGTTGGAATCCGCTTTACTCTTGGTAAATCCCAAATTGGATAGAAAGCTGTCTATCCTACCATACCAAGTTCTGCACATATATGACTCCCTGTCATGTGTCTCAGAACCAAGTGGCTTCTCCACATACACTTCTTCTTCAACTACACCATTCAAGAAGGCTGTCTTGAAATCCATCTGGTGTATCTTCTATTTCATCACTTTTATATTTCTCTATGCTGCAATCTGCAACATGCTTGATCTGATAGTTCCATTTGGAAGTCACAACAAACTTCCCTTCAGCTCTTGGGACCGCATCCCAAACATAGTTCTTCATGATCGACGAATCATGGCATTCTTCCCATATCCTGGGAACTTCAATATCTTCAATAGATAATTTTGTTGCTTGAACAAATGTTGTAGTCCTTCTTTTGTAGGTGAAGGTATACGGTCTTTTCTACAAAACAAGTTAAATTGCATGATTAGAAACATCTCATAATTTTCAGACAAATTCTTACACGTAAAGAAATATGTCATACAGTCATGCAATTATCTTAGCCAATGCTTCAATACAACATTTATCCATGTTCCACAACTTTCTAGATGCCTTCCAGTCTCTACCAGAACATTGTTAAAAGTTTGCACTACTCCCAACATTTCAGCAAAGAGGTTTCATTCTAGATAAGTAGCACTGGAATGTTGTACAGTGCCATAGGCCACTTACCCATGACATGCATATTAGTTGTATACTGTTCATTAATGCAATCATTCTAATATGCAGAATACATATCCTAAGTCTAGGAACATGAGCATATACATCATTGAACAATTTTATTTAAACAAACAAATATGCAAGAAATGATAATTAAAAATACTTATCTTTGTTTGGTTGCTGGATGGACTCCCTCTGAGTCTTTGCTTATTTGGAGGAGCTGCTGAAGTAGATTCTTCTACACCTTTATGTTGTGGAATGTAGAAAGATGGTCAACTCCCTCTGAATATCTGCATCCTCGCAGAAACTACTAAAGTGTGCTCCTTTGCTTTCTTGCAGGAACAACTGGAGTGTGCTCCCTCTTGATCTTTGCTTCCTGGATTACCTGTCTTTGAACTTACATCCATCCTTAATCACTATGCATGCTTATTAGTATCATCATTGTGTTATCCTTGAGGTCTCATACATAATCACACATTTATTAGTATAATCTTAATACTATCAAAACACAATAATCTTAAACATGTATAGTCATGATCATTCACAGATAATAAACATTAGTATTCAAGGTTTCAGGGAAGTCTTCTTTTACTCATGCATATTCTTATTTGATCATAGGGCTCTTCTGATTAGTTAAATCATCAATGCATAAACCCGTGATTACTCAAACCGATACCTTCATGATTCTTCTAGTTAGTCATATCATCAATTATGGTAAGAAACATAATATGCATACAGCCATGACTATTCAAACCTATGACTTCATGAATAATCATTATCAACAACATAATAGTATAAGATCCTAACACAAGGTAGGATTCTAGCTTGATATAGGAAAAACATACCTGGATTAGCATGCTAGCTAGTTATGTCTAACATACCTAAACAATATCTTCTTTGTTCTCTTCAATGATTTGGAGATCCTGTGCTAGAACCTGCATATCTCATAGGTTAAGGATAATAGAACAAAGTCATACATACCTCGTAAGTAGAACTTCTATGTGATCAAAGATTATGGATGAGACTTTGTCTTCATGTTGTCATGGAACTTGATTTGTCTTTCGTGATGTACTTGTATCTTGTTAGCAAACAACATCAACCTCATACAACACCACAGTGAATTAGTACAATCATATAACCCTAATCAATGAATGTCTTCTATCATTCATATGCATTCATATTTTTACTAAGGTGATACGACAAGTCTAAAATCAAGATTGTTCTAACCGTAATAACATGAAGACAAACATATCATAAACTTAATCATGAACAAATCTCAAGACATACCTAGATGAGTCATACATGTCGAGGTTGCTTGTAATCTTCTTTTGTAAGGCCTTAGCCTCATCTCCCTCTGAAACAAAAACTTCTTCACTTATGCAGGTGACCAATCCATCCTCTACTAGGATTAAACCAATCCACTTGATTTCCAGGGACTGGATCTGGAGCTGTATTAGGGTTTGTCAGAGAAACCCCAAAAATTCAAACTTTGAATTTCAAACTTCTGAAAGGATAGAAATATGTGCCTTGATGAGCTGATCAAGCTGCTATATTCAGAATTTGAAAACTGCAAAGTTTCACTCCTCAATTTTGCCTTTGAAACTTCCGGATTCACTGGACGTGACCCTGAACTAGGGTTTGATGAAGCCCACTCATATTCCCAATCAAAAGGTTTTATCCAAGGCTCTATTCTTCTATTTTTTTGAGGAGATTCCAGCCGTGGTCACAGATTTCAAAACTTCCCATTTTTGCAGAAGCCCTAATTTTCCACTTTTCTGATCAAAGTCCCGAACTAGGGTCTGATCAAGCCTGGCCTTCTTCCCAACCAAAAATTCTGATCTTGGTCTCTAAATTTTGATTTTGATGAGTAGCATTCAGCCGTGGTCTCTGATTACAAAAATTCCAACTTTATCCGAAACCCTAAATTCCAGAAGCCATGAATGAAGGTGCTAAAAAATAATTCTGTTTTGACAGAAATATGTACCTGATTGTTTCTGGTGTAACTCTGAACGTTTTGATCCACAGGGTCTGAAATGTTTTCTTGAGATAGAATGACCTGTTATATTTCCATCCTGATAGGTTTGACCTCAATTGGATTCTCTGAGAGAGAGTTATTCCAAGTGTCGCAATGTGACCTGTTTATGGGATAATACAGGAGAGCGCACTTGTACGACATGCCACGTGTCACTGTTTCAACTTCAGCCTCTGAACATTTTTCCTAAGATAGTAAAGTCTGTGTACTACCTGTTACTTTTTATGAAATTTCATTTGGAGCTTCCTAGCCCAAGTTATGACCTTTTTCCCATGGTCACCTGATTTTGACTTAGATATGGAAGAGGCAGAAACCCTATATTGTACATATCATAAATCACAAAGTACAACGAATTAGAGGTTGTCCTTTGGACACAAGGTACATGGGGAACTGATCTTCGACCTGTAAACGTTTTAGATCCGAAAACGTCGCAAAAATGGATTTATAGTGAAAGTGATACGATGACTGGTTTTTGCTATATCAAGCCCTAACATCGTAAGTGGAACAAGTGTCATACATGCCATATCATGCCTTCTTTCAGGCTAGCTCTGATACCATGTTAAATTTTTAGAATTTACTTCAATCTGATCTAGGATCTTAATTGATAGAACAACATGTACAACATATCTACAGCATATCAATCATGGACACAATAATGCAAGCACACAAGAGACACATATTTTACTTGGGGAAAACCATAAAGGTGAAAAACCCCAATAACTTCCTCAAAGATAGATAGAGCAATGATACAACCAGAATACAAGAGATAGTCTTCTCCTAGCAGCAAATCCTCCTCCTCCACAAGTGCGCCACTCTCCCAAGTGTGAGTGAGAGAATAGAATGTGTAAAATGAGAGAGACACACTCTCTATTTATACACTAACTTGACTTGACCTTTACTCAACTAGGTCTAATAACCCCCAATAGGGTGGTCTAATAACCCTTTGACCCACATGAATTATACAGAGCTGACCCCAACAAGGTGGTCTAATAACCCATCAAGTATAAGTTACGACACTTATAATATAAATGACGACACTTCCGTATAAAGGAATAATAACATATCTATAGGAAAACAATATACATATATGTGAAATACATTTCGAAGTTACATATACATCAACACCATCGGGCCATCAACCCAACCTACTGGAGGACAACCCTTTGTTGGGAACCCCGTTCCTAGTCAACAACCTCCTCCTATAGGACCATCCAACCCATCTGCTGGAGGGAAACCCATCGGCACCATCCAACAGCCCTCCCAACCAGCAGCCTCTGCTCAGTATGGTATGTAAAACACACCTGGCAGCGGACAACCTTATACCGGTTTTCCAACTGGGCCTCATCTTCCACATCCCTCGTTAGGCACGCTTCCTTCTTGGGGATCTCAAATCCCACAGAGCGGGGGGTACTCATTGTTTGGAAACTGGAACCCAGCTGGGGGGAAATCTCAAATTCCCCCCAACTTGAATTCTGGCCTCCCCTATCCTTCGGCTGCAACAACTCCATGGAACCCATCCCTTCAATTCCCACATCTTCATCAAGGTGGAACCCATATTCCATGGACACCACTGTTACAGCCACCCCCAACCTTGCTATGGGAAACCCTCCACTTACTCAAAGTTGTGGTAACATTCCTGGGACCCAACAACTCTAGGGAACCTTTCCCCAACCAGGATCAACAACCATTCCTGGGACACAACAACCCCAGGGTACCATTCCCACCATCCCCACTCAGCAGAACGTCCAACAACTGGTTACCACTGTGATTCCCAGTCAGGTAATAACTTTCAACACACAACCGGTTAACCAGATGGCCTACTACCCCCAGAACTTTCAGCAGTACCCTGCGGGAAACACATATGGGTATAACATGCAGTAATATGCTATGCAGGGCCTCCCAGGTTTCTCTGTACCATACGGTTATTACTCATACCCGCAGACCAATCGTCAACTTCCCTTTTTGGCCATGCTAGATTTACCTGATTTGTCGAGGCTCATTAATGATCCTATATGGCATGAACCTCACTGGCCACCTATTCTAACCAAACTTCCATCGAACATTCCTAAGTTTGATGCCAAGCCCGGGGAAAACCCCAAGAACCACGTGATGACCTTCCATCTTTGGTGTTCATCCAACTCATTGATGGACGACTCCATTCGACTACGGCTCTTCTAGCACACGCTTACTGGCACAGCAGCAAAATGGTACATCTAGCTGCCACAACACTCCTTTCATGATTTTAACACCTTGGCTATGCAGTTTCTAACCCATTTCCAGCTCCCCATCCGGTATGAGACTGGAACAGAACTGTTAACCTCGTTGCGTCAAACCACTTCTACACACATTTCAGATCACATCCATGAGTGGCGTCGACACCGTAGGATAATCAAGGCACCCATTCCGGATCAGCTACTCGCTGATTGGTTCACAAAGTCATTCTTGCCTCCCATAGCCAGGGACATTGGTATGCGCAGGACGGTCATGGAGGAACAAGCCATCTCGGCAGCCCAGTACATGGATTTGGTATATACCCAATCTGACACTTTACACGAACTTCTTCCCCATGCCACCCGCGTTACTACTGATCCAACTAAGCCTGTCGCTGAACCCCCTATCGACGGTATTGTCGGTTCAGTTAAGGCCCAGCCTACCATTCAACTGACAGGGCAACAAGCTTCTGCTTCCCCCTCTCTACCCCAGGCTGCTCCAAAAGCTTCTACCTCTCCCGCTGTCTCCTCCGAAGTGAACGCAGTTCAATCTACGTCACAACCATCCAGAGGAAAGAAGAAGAACAATCGTGGAAAGTCCAAGAAGACTTCTAACCAACAGGATAATCCCAAGCCACAACCCACCCACAACGACCTGAAACCACGTCGGAAGGCTAAGTTTCCCTGCCTGATTTGTCAAGATGATCACTACACGCGTGATTGTCCCTACAAGGATGAAGTCAACAAATTCATTAAAGGATCCTCTCGTCTGGAAGTGTTAACTGATCCTTTCCCTCAGCAGCAACAACAGATGGTTGCCCAAGAAACCCCACAAGGGGGCAACCCGAACAACCCATCTCACGGAGAGACGTCCGCAAACCGCGAAATCCTGATGACGAGTAATGAAGAGATTCACATAACCACTCGTTCAAAGACGTACGAAAACCCCCCAAGTTCAACCAAACAGTCAGAGACAGCCAAAGGCAAGTCTCCTGTTGAAGATCCTTCTCCTACCCCTCCCCCTAACGGCCATCTCCACATTGAGAGACCGCTTACGGACACAGTGCTACGCCCACCCAAGGGCACCATACGAAAGGTGACATTTAATCCCAATGCGCGAGCTGCCCAAAATTACAACATTGTTGAGGATTTAGCTCAAGCACCATGCGCCATGTCGACTCTTGAGGTTCTCCAACACTACCCTATGCAGCGCAGAACCTTACTTTCAGCACTGGGGGCAATGGACCCGGATACTTCAAACACCATCATGTTTAACTTGGAGTATGTCAAAACTCGGATTTCCCATCAGTTAGCCTTCCAGGTTCATACAAGAATCCGTGGAAACAATATCCATCGCACTGTCTTAGATGAAGGTGCCTCCACATCGATTATGTCTTTGAATTGTTGGAGAGCCTTAGGCTCACCCGAAGTCACGTCGTCTCCCACTACTCTCAGAGCATTTGACGGACTTGATTTTAAACCTTATGGACTCATTCCCGCGATTGGTGTTGAACTGGGGGGAAAAACAGTATCTGTACACATCGAAGTCGTGGATGCACCATTATATTACAATCTTCTACTTGGTCGAAACTAGTTTTACGCCATGACCGCCATAGCATCTACTGTCTTTCGGATCGTGCAATTTCCTCATGAAGGGAAAATTGTCACCATAGATCAGCTTGATTACTGTATCCCAGACTCTCATCCAAACTCCGCCAACACCGTCCCATTATTGGATCAACCTCGGTACCAGTTCCAAGACGTTGGCGTTGGTCTTATGAAGGATTCTTCCCTTATTGGAGTTTTCCTAGAGCTGGGGTCCCATGTTCAACCAGTCAACATGATATCATCGAATGTCACCCCTTCCAATGATTCTTGGATAATCTCGAGTCCCACTGAGATTGAAAACTACGGCAACTCCATGCCATTAAATGGGAACCTCGCAGCATACGAAGCGATCCAGTCAGCCACCAATTGGGTCAATTTTTGTACCCATCACACCATGGAACAACTCTCGTCTAAGACTCATTCATCCCCACCACTTATCGATCCTCTCACATTGATTTTTCCCACTGACGAATCAATTATGGAGGTTATGTGCGGTGATGAACCACCATGGGGAGATTTCCATCATCGATCTTCGTTCCCCACCATTCAGACGATTGAGCCTGATACAAAATCCAGCCCTTCACTTGGAATGGTTCAAACCAAGATTCCCACTTCCCTCGATGAAGTATTTTCCGAAGGAAACTTGGCCAACCTTATGGAAACCACTCCCATTGACATTTCAGTGAAGCCCGGTGTCATGGAAAATGTTCATGTTGGCAAGACATGCACTCCCACCGAAATGGAGTTCTACACTGCCTACTTTAAAACTTTCTGCGACGTTTTTTCCTAGAGTTATGAAGAAATGCTAGGAATAGACCCGTCTATCGTGGTCCACGAGATTCCAACATTTCCTGGCGCCCGACCTGTTCGGCAGAAACTCCGACCCGTCCATCCTCATAAGGCAACCTCTATCAAAGCAGAAGTTAAAAAACTTTTGCGTGCTGGTTTTATCTATCCTGTCCCACTGATAGAATGGGTATCTAATATCGTTCCCGTAGCCAAGAAATAAGGAAGGATTAGAGTCTGTGTCGATTACCATGACTTGAACAAAGCTTGTCCAAAGGACAACTACCCAACTCTGTTCATTGACCAGATCATCGATAACTGCGCCGAGAGTGTCATCTTTTCATTTATGGATGGCTTTTCCAGCTACAATCAGATCGAGATACTCCCAGTGGACTAGCACAAAACGGCCTTTATCTGCCCATGGGGAATCTTCACATATCAAAAGCTACCTTTAGGCCTGAAAAATGTCGGGGCAACTTTCCAACGGGTGATGTCGTACGCATTTCATGATATCAAACATATTGCAGAGCCGTATCTTGATGACCTTCCTGCTCATTCTCAGACCAGGGAAGATAATCCTGATCACTTAGGTGCCGTCTTTGCAAGGTGCCGTTGCTACAATATTCGTTTGAATCCGCATAAATGCGTCTTTTGCGTTGAAACCGAAAATCTTTTAGGATTCATAATCTCCAAAAGCGGCATATGATTGGACCCTACGAAGGTAGAAGCTATTCTAGCCCTGCCTTACCCCACGAACATACCAGAACTTCAAAGTTTGCAGGGGCACGCAAAATTTCTACGCCATTTTATTTGCAATTTCGTCGAGATAACAAAAGGCTATATGAGGCTTCTAAAGAAGAATACCCCATTCATTTGGGACGACTAATCCCAACGCTCCTTTAATCATCTAAAGGCGGCCTTAACTAAAGATCCTGTGATTCAACCCCCCAATTACACACGAGATTACATTCTTTATCTCGCAGCTTCGATTTCTACCATCGGTATGGTGTTGTTCCAAGAAGACAATAACGGCATAGAACATGTGCTATACTATCTTAGTAAGAGTCTTCTCGACTACGAAACTCGCTATTCACATGTTGAAAAGCTGGCTCTGGCAACAGTTTTTGCTGTCCAGAGGTTTCGTCATTACATTCTACTCCTCCAGACCACTGTCATAGCGGATTTCAATCCAATGTACTATATCCTCACACATCAAGTGCTTGGGGGAAAATATTCCCGTTGGATTGTCATCCTACAAGAGTTTGACTTGGAATTTTCCAAAGCCAAATCCAAGAAATCTTTGGCTTTGCCGAGTTGATTTGTAACCTGCCCCGTGCTACTGAGCAACCTGAGCCCATCGATTTGCTCCCTGATGAATCATTGTTCCTCATTAGCACGTCTGACCCATGGTACAGGGATATTTTATTATATCTCCAAACCCAACGTTTTCTCCCTGACCTCAACCGCGATGAACGTCGACGTATCCGACATCATGCCAAGTACTACCTTATAGTTAATGATACCCTTTACCGGCGTGGTGTTGATACCATTCTTCTACGTTGTTTGAGTTTAGACGAGATTGAACACGTTCTTAATGACTGCCACGCTGGAGCATGTGGTGGTCATCTCTCTAGGATGGCTAAAACCTAGAAGATATTACGAGCGGGATATTTATGGCCCTCGATTTTCAAAGACTGCATTGAAACGGTTAAGAAATGTCCACCCTGTCAATTCTTTCATAGTAAAACACCCTCACATCCTGCTCTGCTCCATCCTGTTATTGCCGTCAGCCCCTTTTCCAAATGGGGCATAGATTTCATGCACTGTAAGCCCACTTCAGCCGGGGGGCATAACTATGTCATAGTAGCTGTCGACTATTTCACAAAATGGGTTGAAGCGATGCCTACTTATGCTGAAGACGACAAAACAACAGCACAGTTCATATTCAACCACATTATAGCTAGGTTTGGTGTCCCAAAATCCATCGTAACCGATCATGGCTCCCACTTCAGGAACCATATGATTGAAGAATTGAGCGCCAAGTTGGGTTTTCGTCATGAAAACTCAACCCCGTACTACCCACAAGCTAATGTCCAAGTAGAAGCCATTAACAAAGTTCTGAAATGCATGATCCAGTGAATTGTGGGTACTCATAAGTCCAATTGGCACTCATCTCTTTTTTCGGCATTATGGGCATACCGAACCTCAGTGAAAAGTGTTACCAGGTTCACACCATTCCAACTGGTGTATGGCCTGGAAGCCATTTTACCAATTGAATGTGAAATCCCGTCACTGAAGATAGCCATAGAGCTACTTCCCCATACCACTTCCGAATAAGAACGGTTTCTATACCTAGACAAGCTAGATGAAACCCGTCGAGACGCTGCTTTAGCCAATGAAGCTCATAAAAAACACGTCAAAGTACAGTATGACAAATCCGTTCAACCTCAGGTTTTCAACGAAGGTGACCTCATGCTCACATATGACCAAATGCATGATAAACTTGGAAAAGGAAAGCTAGAGTCCATGTGGTACGACCCCTTCGTTGTAAAACGTGTTTTGGAGAAAGGAGCCTATGAACTTGTCGATTGTGATGGCACACCGTTGGCACGACCCCGCAACGGGATGTACCTCAAACGTTTCTACGCGTAGGTTCATCCTGCGCGAGATACTTTTTGTACATAAAGTACCTAGTTTGTTTTCATTTATCTTTTTGTATGCACGCACGGATCTCATGCATCCATTCTTACCTTGACTTGTGCTTTTATGCGTAGATGTCTGCCTACCATGGATTTGCCGACGGTGCGAGCCGACACACCCGGAACCTTGCTTCCGCAGCATGGGTAATTTATTCTCCCACTGGCAAGTTGTTATCTTCAGGAGCCGCTTGCTTGGGGCCCGCAACCAACAACATTGCAGAGTACCATGCAATCATTGGACTCTTAACAGAGGTTGCTTCCCTCGGAATTGACTCCCTATCGGTCTTTCTAGAATCCCAACTCTTGGTTTCCCATCTGAATCGTGTTTACACAGTCCGCGATCCTATCCTACTTCGCTTATTTCGAAGGGTATGCCTCTTGGAACGATCTTTTAATTTTATTTCATATCAACATATACCGAGGGAATTCAATTGTGTAGCTGATTCATTAGCTAATTACATTTTGGATTGGCATCTAGCCCATACATAAAAACACATCATAAAATGAACACACAAGTCATTGTAAATAAATAGATCATAAAAGTAGGTCCATGTATATATATCACTGCATATAATTTTTTTTTTCTCAAAATACATAAAGTTTGTGTTCAAAAAGACAAAATTTGGGATCTAATCCCATACAAAATTTGGCTCTCAAGCCTGCATATCGTGTGCATGCCGCAAAAATATAAATACTACCATCTAAGGAGATCTAGGAGATTTATCATGTTCCTCCTCAGATTCCTCACGCCGCTGATGATAGCAAACTATAGTCCGAGCCACCCTACGGAGGAGTTGGCCAATACGCCTAGGCACACCTACGGTATGCCGCTGGAGATGCAAAGGGACGTCATCCATCCTCATAGCTGGGACCCCGAGGGTTAAACCCTGTAGGTTCCTCTCTATCTCCCTGAACCCTCTTGCCTCATCCGCGTCTTCTTCCTCGTCCGAAACAGCTCGGCGATCGACACCACCTCGGCGTAACGACGAGTACCCTGCGGGTCTCTGTGGTCTACGATTTGCGACATGCACACGTACGTATATTACAATATTTTTGCACATTCTAAAAAACAATTAAAAATCATATATTCAAAAAATTAAAAAACACATTAATGAAGGTCATACCTGAATTGTCCCAATCCTCATCTTCCGGCAGTGCCAAGTCTATGTCCTCGCGGAAGTCCACCCCCGCATAGGGGTAATCATCGATCATCACGATCTGTTCCTCGAGCCATGAGAAGAAGTCCTCACCAAAGGCCAAACGCTGCGGCCCTCCAAGACGTCCTGCATACGCACTCCATCGAGCCATCCATGGCTCAGTAGGTGGACGGGGGGGCATGGTCAGCTGTAGACACAACAATGGCACCCTGTGCAAGAAGAAGGTGACCAAAATGCTCCCGTACCCAAACTGAGAGTTCTCTCCAAGTCTACACTTGTTCACTTTCTCTTTGAGGTTGGTCAACACTGCTTCACACTAGTTGAATAGTGTCGATGCCATGCAATCCACAGCAAGATTCATCTATTTATGGGATGCCTGATGGGGACCCGTACTCCCTGCTGCACGTGTGATGGTGAACAACACGGTTTTTAAAGGAAGTTCCACAATATATTTAATGACCACCTTACCGATTTTCTTCCCCGAACCTTGACGACAATAACGAGCAATCAAAGCATCGGTGCTCACCTCCGAGTTCGTGAACCCTGTAAAATTCACCCGGGCCCCTCTCTTCGAGAGACCTGTGAGGAAATAAATGTCCTCGAGCTCAATATCGAGGGTGTGTTCTCCAACTCGGAAAGCTTGAATATCGGGGTCCCACATTTGTATAATGTGGGTGAGATGTTTTGCTTGCTTGTGGATACCTTTTGTTTTGAAGAATTTCAAAAACCCACATTCCCATAGTGCAGTCAAGGTCTCTTGGTCATCTTCAGCCAACAAATCATCCGCTTCATGCTCCCTTTCTTTCCAGATGACCATTTTGCCCCAAACAAGTTGCAAACACCTGCAAAAGGTCACAAGAAGCATTCATTAATAATTTAATAACTTGATCTCAGGAAAAAAATTGAAAAAAATCATTTTTTCTTCCCTAATGCTCGCCACTACCGCGCCTGGGGAAAACACTACTGCGTGGTAGCCTACACTACCACGCCCCTATTTAACCATACAGAGCGGTATCCACCGACAGTACCACGCTTCCTGATTAAGCAAGCACGTGGTACTGTCAGGGGCGAAAAAAGCCTATTAGGGCCTACTCAAAAATTAAGTTTTTCCCACTGAAATTAAGTTTTCTACCTATGAAATGAAAGAGGGGCTTGAAATCTCTTACCTGGCGCAGACGGCTGTTGGAACGGTGCTCTGGATCTCCAGATATGAACTCTTGAAGTTTTTGCTCCTTAATGGGTAAAATTTCCTCTTTGGGCAAATGCACAAGTGAAATGGTAACTTTCCTATTCCTTATATAAATTTTTCACTTATTTTTTTACTCATTATTTTATCTGGTTAAATTAAAACCCATTTCACATTGCTAATATCTGGTTCCGTGTGCCTTTTTTGACAGGATCTCCTTTAAAAATGTTCACACCGGCGTTTATTCACTTATTTGACCTTCATTTTGAGCCTACTTTATCTTTTTCATGCTCTGGATTAAAACTTGAAAAAGATTCCAAGCGCTTTTACACCCGTGTCGTGCTTGTCAAACTCAAGAAACGGTGTTGAGATTAGTCAACTTTACTCGTGCTCGTTAAACGATGAGGAAAGTATTATTTTGGTTGTATTTTATTCTTCTTTCGGGCCAGAATAATTAAAATTTACGAAAAAGACCATTGGAGTTCTTTTTAAGTCCTTTTGAAGACTCCCTCGTTTCGAAAATATTTCCAAGTGATCTTGTCTCTTTCACACTTGTAAAAGTATTTGAAAGGTCGTCTATTCGGTGAGAGGTTACCCCTTTTTCGGCCCGTCTAGACTATTTACGAGAAAGGTATACCTCAGTCAATTTTTGATTGGGAGAGTCCTCTCGGGAATTGTTTTACACTTTTTCGGGATCGAGGGACTAAATTTACGAAAAAGTACACTTTGGAGCCTTCTTTAAGTTTTTCAGGCTCTCTAAATGTGAAAAACTATCAAGTTTTCCTTCCTTCGACTCATTAAAATTTGACATCGAAGGACCCACTTTGGGACGAACCCCTCCTTTCTCAGGTTCGTAAAACATGTGAGATCGGACTCATCTATGAGATGAGGTACATCGAGCATCTGTTATCCTCTTTAAGCTCGTAAAACAACAAAGAGGTACTCATCCATCATGTCGGGGGAAAATGAGAAACAAGTCGATTTTATTTTGTTGGCAGCTTGTCAGTCGTCACCTTTGAACATGGCATGCGTCTGTCCATTATCTATTTTTGGGCATCTATTCCTGTCGAGTTATGGTCATCATCCCGAGTCATCTCTCTGTCCATGAGCCTACTCGTTCGGTGTCTATCCTCTGCTATCAATAATCCTTGCTGCCAGGTCCTGCTCCATGCCGTTATATGTTCAAAGGGTTGCATTGTTCAGAGTCATTCATTGTGTCAGACCTCCGGTGTGTCACTACACGTTCTGTTGTTTCATCATCCTATACTATCCTTCATTCCGATTTCGTGTCGATGATGTGGGAATCATTATGGCCCACCTTCGACGAGTCTATTCCCGTCGACGCCAAATCACTATCCGAGAATTGGACTTAGGAATCAACCACTAGTACCTTGGTACCTACACGCCTCAATGGAAAGTTTCCTCGTGTTCGACAATGGGTTTACATTATTGACCTCTGATCGAACAATCTCTCGAATGCTCGACATCAACTCATTCATTCGCATTTCATTGAGACATACTATAGATACCTTGGGGATCATCGTCATCATTGGTGATTTCCCTCGCATTTGTTAAGGGTTCACATCATTGAACGGTAATCAAATGGTTTCTACCATGTTTGACTTCAACACCTTGTAATCACATGGCTAGATTCGTATCGTTTGCGATTGAGTAGAAGACCCTGGACGCATCTTTGTACTTTGATTGCATCCAGGTTGCGATGGAGATGTCCTTTGTATTGTCACACAGATCCACTTTTGTATTGGTCGTGGCTGTGTCATCACTATCTCATGGATCTACGCTTGTTCATAGTATCCATGATTTGTCTATAGTCTATATCATCTCAGTACTCATGGATCTGCAATGTATTGGTCGGCAGCCATGCTCTGAGTCAATTGTTTCCGAGCATGGGAATGCCCGCCTCGTTGGTATATCTGACATTTTGTTTTTGTTTCAGCTCCTCATTGCTCTCCTCGATGCTATCTCTGCACAGTATTTGCAAAGTCTTTCGACCATCAAGCCCTTTTGACCTCACACTTTAGGGGGCATCTTTTATACCGCCATATTTCACAGTGTTGCATCTTCACAATAAAAATAGTTGACGACACTTCCCCTGCTGCTTAAAACACCCAAAAGAGAAAAATGATGAATGATCCATGAAGAAAAACCTGTCCTGTCAGGAATCAACCCAGCTGAGACTTCATATACTTGCACTACCGCTCCTTGCTCAAGCTTAGGAGCACGGTAGTCCCCACTACCGCGTTATGCTCCTTCCCTACTGCGCGGTACTACCGCGTTATGCTCAGTTGCAGGGGCGTGGTACTCCCTTTTTAGCCCTTTTGCCATGGCTTGTGGGATCTTGATCTTCTAGAGATTTTTTAGGATTGGCATCCCTGATTCGATCCTAACTCACCTTCTCAGATTAGTGGGTCTAATCCACTAAATACTCCCAAGATCCATCCTTCTCTCTTGTTGGTTAACCCTACTACACACTATAAGAGAGAGGCCTTCCATGAGCAAAAGGGGGAGGACTCTTGGAGACATCAAACCTATGATCTTGAATCTTTGTGGAGATAGCTAGAGGAGAAAGCGCTTGGAGTTGGGAGTTGGCTTGGACATCAATCAACCATTGTAAGTGACTTCAAGTTTGAAATAAAAAATAACTTGTCTTATTTCCCAAATTGTGTGTGTTGATCTTGTTTCAATCAAATGATTTGTTTCTGCTATAGATTTAGATTATAACATATATTTCAGATTGCTAGAAGATTGGATATGCTTGTATCTTGGTTCATTCTAACAGGTTCATTTGCGAGGACTTGAAGATTGGAGCAACAATTAGGACGAGCGATTAAATCAAAGGTCAGTCAGATATCTTCCATTTCTTCCAGCATTATAATATTGAACTATTTGTTTGGATCTAGGAATTCAAGGTAGCATTTGTTATCTTTTTGTCTTAGTTAAATCTACTTTAACCTAAGAGAGTTTCTACCTATCCGTAGGGAGAAATATCATCAGAAGTTACTCTTCCACTCCAATTCGACCTTCATTGAGTCATGCCAATTATATTTACCTTACAACTCCCCAAGAACATTAGAATCCACCTTGGATTTGAATGGGTGAGAATAGGATGCCATGTGGCATGAGGAATCTAGCTTTGTGTGGGTCCCACACCACCAATGTGTCTCCGTGACCAAGTTCCACTTTATTTTCCTATCATAAATATTTATTTAACCCCTTTTAATATATTTATGTCAAGATAATTTCCATTTGGGGTTTATTAGCTCCCTTATTCAAAATCCCAATGTTTCCACCCCAACCTAGGAAACTAGTAGATTGGTGGAATTTTCTCTTTTGAGATTTATTTCAATGGGGACATTACAGTCCTCCCCACCCAAGATTGCTTGTCCTCAATAAATTTCAAACATGGATGTTGAAGAACCTGCTTCCTTTCCAAAAATTTCTTTCCCAAAAATGTTTTGGAACCAATGAGACTAAAAATTATTCCAGGGTCCCATTGCTTGTATTGCACTCCAACAATTAGGAGTGCTCTCCAACCCATACCATCAGGCAAGAGAATTTTAGGATCCCATTTCCTTGTATGCATTCTTCCAATCATCATAAGTACAAAATATAGATCATCAAAGTACATAGCAACATAATACAAATGTACATCAAGGAGGTGCCTCATCAAAGAGTCATGAAAGTGCTTATACCTTCAAGCAAGTAGATCACCATTTGCCAAGTGCATACAAGCATCAAGTGACCAATCAAATCTACTCCAATGGAATAGGTGAGGATCCTATGTCCTATAATGCTGCTCCAAAAAGATGTAGGATAGATCAAAATAATCAGCCCTATGTTCTTTCATCCAAGAAGTGAATGAATAATCTCCATTAAAATCTGAACCAAGTGGGAGCAAAGAAAACAATGAGCCTTCAAGGGGCTCACATAAGTACCATTTATGCATCCATGGATATGTGTATCATCAAGAAATAACAAGGGATGTTGCTGCTAATAAACATTTTCTCCAATCATATATTTCTTCACCCAAGTAGTTAATGAATTTCCTCCAACATCAATTGAACTAAGCAAGGAGCAAGGAAAATCATGAGTCTTCAAGTGACTCAAGTGAACATCATAAGTGCATCCATGAAGATATGTACCATCACAAGGTAAAAAAGGATGCTGCTGAAAATGTAAATAATGAGGTGATCTAGTCATGTCATCATCAAAAGGAGAGGTGGGAGTTTCACACTCCTGATGTGGCACCATCAAAAAGAAACTTTTCACCCATCATTGGGATGAATGCTGCAAAATAGGGAAGTGTCAGATGTAGGAGAATGAACCAACTCACCCAAATGATTATAATATGAAAAAGTGTCATCATTTGTAGGCTCCATAAGGGTAGGATCATGCACATCCCTCAAAAGGGAAAAAATTTCCTCTTCATGTATTGCTTCAAATATTTCAAAGCAAATATTTCACTGCTCTTTCACTCACACACATATGATTTTTTCTCCAAGGCCTTTTGCAATAAAGGCATAGACCTTCCTTCACTAACTCTACATCTTCATTTTTGGGCCTATTTTTAAACACCCAATTAGTAAAGTATTCAAAAGGAAGGGCCTTTTGTGCATCTCCCTTGTACACATCAAGATATGCCTTATATTGTTGGGGAAAGGTTTTACATGTTGCTCTCAATATTTGTAATTCATTCATAGAATTATCCTTTGGTAGTGTGACACACTCATCTTCATCAGATTCAAGGTCATAATAATAATAATCATTCCTTATGAAATTGTAATAAGTGCTGCATGATGGCACCTCTTCCTCATACCATTCACATTCTTCTTCATATTGCTCAGAAGCATTGTACTCATAGGATTCATCATAATAGTAAGACATGGATGCAATTTATTCTTCAAAGGATGAACCTAATGCACACGTGTAAGGACCATCCTCTGATACCACTTGTAGTGCCCCTTTTTAATAAATTTGGTAAAATTGGAAAAATTGCAATTGTTGGCCAATTCGACCCTTAGATTAGTAATGACTCAAATGCTTCCAAATGGCTCCAAATGCTTCCGAATTGGGTTTGAATGTGTTTGGAAGGTATTAATACATAAAAATGAGGCTCATGGATTCTTGGAAACTCTCAAATTACTTCTGCAACATTCATTTACAATCAGGGAAAAATAGGGAATTTTACTAGTCAATTCGAGGTTCAAAATTGCCAAGGGTAGGGGACAAAAATGGCTTTCCAAATGCAGTAGGAACCTCCCAAATTTCAGAAAAGAGACATGTAATTATTAAAGGACTTCAATTTTCTCCCAAATGCATCATAAAACAATTTCTAAAGGCTTATGCAACTCCCATAAATCAGAGGTTTGTGGACATGTCTTCACATGGGGGGAAATGATAGGAAAACTTCACCATTTGCTATGAAATTCAAGATTTATGTTCCAAAGGCTTAGGTAATGTATATTAAACTTATTTAGTACATTAATTACTCTCCATACATCATAAATATTACATATATGAACTGATACAAGTCTAAATAAAGCAACTTCAAGCTTTCATAACAAGATATGAGGAAAATGGCACCATTTAGACATTGTTTGGTATTTTGACATAGTTTCACTTGGTATTTAGACCTGAGGATATTCTGAGTAGAAAATTCAGATTAAATACATCAGATTACAAATAAATGGGGCCATAATAGCTTCCCCAAATAGATCATCATCTCACGAAGTGCGCCCTTCCTCCAAGAGCCAAAATATGAAGAGAAAAGTGAGAAAGGTGTGGAAACAATTTGAAGAAGAGAATGCCACTAGAATCCATGTAGCTTAAACATGAAACAAATGAATCCATTGTAGCTCCAAATAAAAGGTCTGAATGGCCTCTCCAATTTCCAATTAGGATGGGAATCTTTCACCCTCGAAATTGGTACTAAGGAGAGTAGAGTAAACACTCCACAAGCATGGACAAGCTATGCTCTGCAATATGCAAAATGAGAAATGATCAAAAGCCACTCTCCTTATTTTTTATTGACTTTTATAAAATTCCAAAGACCTCCTTAACTCTAATTCCATCCATGAGCTTCATGCCAACATGAATTGGGAAGAGATTCCAATGTGTGCCACTTGTCCCTCCATTCCTAGCCTCCTCCTTCACTCAATTCGAGTGGATGAATATTTGGCTGCCCTAACTCCCTTGTGGGCCCCCTTGGAGGCTATGTTTAGACCTGACATGTCATATATGTCATATTTCAGCAAGCAGGTCTGATTTGTGTCATAGGTGTCATAGCATCTTCATCATTGTTGTCATAGAAGCTAGGGAATCTAGCCCAAGTGTCTCAATTTATCTCAAATGTCTCTTCCTCTTCCATAAGAGTTACTCTTCCACTCCAATTCGACCTTCATTGAGTCATCCCAAGTATATTGACCTTCCAACTCCCCAAGAACATTATAATCCATCTTGGATTCGAATGGGTGAGAATAGGATGCCATGTGGCATGGGGAATCTAGCTTTGTGTGGGTCCCACACCACCAATGTGTCTCCATGACCAAGTTCCACCTTATTTTCCTATCATAAATATTTATTTAACCCCTTTTAATATATTTATGTCAAGATAATGTCCATTTGGGGTTTATTAGCTCCCTTATTCAAAATCTCAATGTTTCCACCCCAACCTAGGAAACTAGTAGATTGGTGAAATTTTCTCTTTTGAGATTTATTTGAATGGGGACATTACAAAAAACATCATCAATTTCACTTCGTTTACCCTTTTGAGTAAGAAACAACCATAAAATGAATGCCAATTAAAATCAATTAGGTATCTTTTCATTCATAGAAAACCAACATTAGCTTAGGATCTAGGGCCTTGGAGTAGGATTGGAGAGAAAACTCTTCAAGACCATGAAAACACAACTAGAGTCATTAAAAAGAGTAAAATCCATTAGTAACTAATGGTGTTTGATGGGAAGGATCCTCTCACACAACGATTATGCCACATCCCTATTCATCAATTTAACCAAAAAATGGGGATACTTATGAATTCTAGGCTTGTAAAAATTGTCCCCATAGACATATTATGAAGTGATCAACAATGAAATGCATGTGTAGATGAATAAATGGTAAACAAAGTGGAAATAAACTCTATCCACACACACACATCATGCATATACAAGCATATTCATCAACACATGCATAAAATAAAATCGTTGCATAGTCAAATACAAGAGAATACTTATCTTTAAACAAAGAAGATTCAAGCAACTATTTGTGTAAGAGGTCTTTCTAGCATATACTCTTTCTACTGAGAGACCACCTCCAAGCTTTGCTATGAGGCCACCAATGTGAAGGAAACACCTACAATATTCTCTCTCTAAACCCATAAACCGATTCTTCTCGCAATGCTTAGCCAAATTCTCATCAAGAGATCTACATGAATCTCACTTAACCATCATAGCCATGGCACTCCTTCCAAATTCCCCACACAACAAAAGGAAGGCATCCCCCTTCACTAATCCACAGTTCCCTCAAGAAATCCAACCCTTACATTTCTTACCAGTGTGTGTAGTAAGAGTCCAATATGCGATATGCTATTGGAGAACCTCATGTAGCATTAATTCATGGCTTCTCAAGCATATGTAAGTAGCAAAACTCAATGGGTAAAAGTTCCTAGATTTGTTATCCTCTATGCTCACCTACAACCATCTATTTTTCCCTCAAATATGTAGCTCTATTTCCAAATTACAATTTCTAGTTATGCACAATTTGGTAATTGGTAATGAAATTGGAATGAACAACAAAAGGAAGAGTTCTATGTATTGTAAAAACTGTTGTCCCAAAATCTACATCCTGAAAAATGGACGGGTAGACTCCAAAAATATGAGAGGATGGTGTTAAAGACAACTAACATAAATTTTAAACATAGAGGAGAGGCCTCTTACAACAATCACATAAGTTTATTCATCCCATGCTTCCATAACTACAAGAGAATAATTTCCTCACCAACCTCACACGTGCATTCAATTATGGGATAAAACAAAAAAATGAAGTAATTGGCTCATTTAAAGGAAAGGGTAGCAACTAGGTGAGTTCTAAGGTTTACACTTGAAAATAGATGATTTAATCTCCCATAGGCCCCCCTTCCTCTTCCCCTCTAGTGGAATCATAGCCCCTCTAGTGGTATTTACACATCCATCTTGGACCATTTCATTATTTTCCAATATAAAATTTACATAGCATTCGAATTGGCACGATAAGCCAACCGCACGTCCATAAAGAAATATTTACATTATACATGCCTAGCCATTCATTAGTTAGGCCTTGGACTTAAGCTTCGCACTAGGATTCCATACTGGCATATTTACATCATTTACATGATTTGATTTCATATATTCCAAGTCAAAACTGGGGCTATTGCAATCCCCCCCCCTTGGAATAACAGTGTCCTTGGTTTTTTCTCAAAATTAGAACAAAAATGGATATGCCTCTGTCATGGCATCCTCCAACTCCCATGTAGACTCATCGAGACCAAAGTGATTCCATTGCACCTTTACCTGTTTGATGGTTTAGTTCTGGAGCAATGCTACCTTTTTGTCGAGGATACATAGTGTCTATGTAATGTCCCCATTCAAATAAATTCATAACAAGGAAATTCCATCAATCCTACTAGTTCCCTAGGATGGATGGAGACATGAGGATTTTCAATAAGGGAGCTAATAAATGGTGTTTGGACATTAGAATGGAATAAATATTTAATAAAGGATATGAATAAATAAATACAATGGAAAATCAAAGTGGAAAGGGTTCATGAAGACACATGGAGGTTGTGGGACACACACAAGCTAGAAATTTTGTGCCACATGGCATCCTCCTCTTGTAATTTCGAATCCATGGGAAGCCTAAGGTTCTTGGGAGGATTTGGAAGGCTCATACACTTGGAAATATGCAGCATAGGTTGAATTGGGATGGAAATGTAACTCCCATAGAAGAGGAAGAGTCAAATGAGGAGTTATTGAACACTTGGACTAGATTCCCTAACCTATATCACAAAAATGATGAAGATGCTATGACACCTTGTCGTTGCTGCAACACCCTTCCCCAAATTTTTTTTGAAGTTATTTGGGGCCCCTCCTTCTAACACTTTTGTAGCAATATTTTTAGTTCATCTTTCAGGTTTTCCTATAACTAATCAGAATTTCGTCACCTGCTTCCAAAAGAGTCTCTCATTTTATCTAAGGTAAAGTCATCCTTTCCTTTAGCGCAGATTCTAGTCTCAGCTTCCCCGCTGTAGTGCAAGATCTAGACTTGAGTCTGCCGCAACTTTGGCGCATATTTAACCACAAGTCCTCCGTCAAGCGCATGCCTTGACTCTAACTCATTTGCCCTTGTGACAAGTCCCAAGTCTGTCATCTGGCGCAATAAGCCGGCCACCGTTAGCGCAAGAGATAATTTTTCTCGGTCGCTCGAGGCGCAAGAATTATTATTATCACCCTGCCTTGGAGCTACGCTTCACTTCCTTGCAAGAACTAAAAGTTAGCGTGTCACTCCCCAGCGCAACTATGATGATAGAGTCGAATCCCAAGCGCTAGAGATGCGCTTATCCATCCCGCTTGCAAATCCGTGCTCGTCTTTCGAGATAACTCATGTCTGGAATGTTATTCTGAGTGCAATCCTAACGCTGGCATTGCCGCTTGATCGCAAAGCTTATCTTTGAACGTGCGCTTGCCACATAACGCGAAACATTACGCTCCCCGCTTGGCGTGAAAGCTGAAATCGATACTCGACGCGAAGAGATCTCCTCGATCCCTGTGCACCGGAAAGCCTTTAATGAAGCCATGTGCCACTCTTAATGATAAATTTCTCGAGCCCCATGCTCATGACCCCGCCAACTTTAAACGTACGTGAGCATTTAACTCCCCTCCTATTTAACGCATGCAACGACGTTTTGGGTTTTTATTTGGTCATTTGCACTCGGAGCGCTCGCCATTCGCGTCGAAGTTCGAGGCTGCCATCTGTTGCAAGAGTTGAAGTCTCATAACGCTTGCCATACTGACAGGTAGGCTCTTTCCCAATCCTGCTCTTGGATTAGTAGGTTAAAAATCACCCACGCACAGTTGAATAGCTCAAACGCCCTCCATTTTACTTTGCATGAAATCTAGAAAAGACGTAGGACAGTCGTTGGTCTTTTCCCTATGAGGATATGAAGCCACCACTTGCAGACCAAGGCAGAGACGACCCCATCTCACAGGCACACAAGTCTCTCCCCTCTGTTGCGTTGTCGGTTTTCCTAGCTTTTCCCACAGAGTTTCGTTCACCAATCGATACCCGCAGCTCCCCATGATTGCATGTTGAAAGTCTTGTATGTTTTCTTGGTTGCGTAATAGTTTGGGGGTATTTTCCTTGAGTAAAGTCGCTGTTTCTAAAATTATGAAGTGCCCTGGTTATGAGGTCGAGTCATCCCAATAGTATTTTTTAGCGGCCTCAGAGTTTTTGCTCAAACCCGTAGAAGCCGCAGCATCATGACGCCTCGTTTGCAAAGCTCCTGTCCAACCATCCTCTACGCGTAAGGCCCGACCCTTCTCGCTCCTTGAAATTAACGTTTCATACTATAAGTACCGAGATACCTTGCTCGACCAAGAGCGAGTTTTATTCATGTCGAGGTTGCTTGAAACTTCCATTACTTGGTCGAAGCGGCCATGGGGATGTGTTAAATCGACCAATTAAGCCCATTTAGAAACTCGAAGTTCTGACCCGATCCTTAGCTGATAAAGCCTGCGACTACGAAACTTATCCCTCTTTAGCGTAGCTTCCACTATAAACTGCCGGCGCATGAAATGTTAAACATTGACGCATAGACAATATCGCGTACATTATGTTAAGCGCTAGCGCAAAAGTAAGGATAGGAAGCAGCGCATGCAGCTAGCGCGCGAATGTGTTTAGCTTTGGCGCTCAAACGAAATGATGGCGCTGGTGCGCAAAATATTTTAGGTCTTAGCGCAGGAATGTATTTTCGCTCGGCGCCCGAATAAGTTTAGGCACCGGCGCGCGTGTAACATTTAAATATTAGCATGTGAATTCCAGCTGATACCCCAGCGCCCACTAGATCGCCAATATTAGTGCGCGCATAATCCCAAGCGCGGCGCATAACTTAATTTGGGCGCCAGTGCAGAAATCTCCATCAGAAATCACGCAAGTGTTTGTTTCACAATCCTAAAGATGCCTGCATGCCGAAAATAAATCACGCAGACCCAAAATGATCTTGCTCTTCGTCCTGATTTGTTGTCTTTGTTTTAGCATGAGGAACATTGTTGAATTAAGCTTACATGTGAAATGAGGATAATTATGTTTGTTTTAGACAACCTCTATTTTATGAAAATGTCATATTTTGGCTTTGTCTTAAAGTGTTGCCAATGTTTGGAAATGGTCTATACTAAAGTTTTGTGATATTGCCTTACTCGCCGCAGGATTACCATGCACAGGAAGTTAGCCAGAAAAAAGGCAGCGCAGAAAGCGACCTCAGACTCAGAGGTTGAGATTCTGTCGGATACTTCTCTTGTCACAATGTTTGCTGACACGCAAGCTACCACTGGTGTGTCCCCTGGGAGCGCCGCCCCTGAATTTCAATGGGGTGATCTATACAGATTCATCATAGCTCAAGATAATTCAACAACCGCTATAGAGGACGCTCTAGTATATGCCAACATAAGAAGGTCCTATTTGCATAAGGCAACAACTCGGCTAGAGTTTTTCCCTTGTTCTGAAGTTGTTGGAGGGCTAATTCCTAACATTCAGACCGACACAAGGCTTATGACTGATAAAAATGGATTGGTCCTAGATTCTTTCGCCCCCGTGCATGTCACTGCTGCCTACAGATATCCTTCGCACAGGGCTTCTTTAGACGATGAATGGATGGCAAAGCATCAAATGGACTTGCTAGAAACTGCCCGTAAGATGACTATAAATGACAGGCAGATCAGGAGGAGACAAAATAATGAATATGAGAGCAATCTCCTAAAAACCCCTTACAGGATCATCGTCTCGATGTTGAGCAGGCTCTTTGGCATGCCTAATGGCAATATCTTTAAGATTGGATGGGTGCCAGTGATGTTTCACATAGACACAGAGGGCACCATCTTCAACTGGGCTAAAATAATCTCAAATAGCTTGGCCTCACAGTTAGCAATAGCCCAAGGTGGATTGGCCCAAAAGAAGGCATATTTATTTATGTCTTCATACCTGATTGACTGCCTATTAAGCAAGCATTCATTCCCGGACTTGGGTTGCACATGGAAGCCAAATGAAACAACTCTCTTCATAGCTTATCAGTGTACATGGGTGAGTAAGTATGTAAACCACTACAAGATGATTTGTGAAAGGTTTATCATGCCACTGTACCAGCTCATATTCGTGCAAGAACCAGATTGTATGTCGGAGAATGCAATGCCTATTATTGAACAGTTTGGAGACTATTATCACAGTGCAGAAGGCACATACATCAGGATGAGTGGAGGGACTCATGAACCATATATGTTCCCTCGGTAAGTTACAGACTTTGTTATTCATAAGGAGGCTGTGAGAACTCTTCGGCACCGGTGCCATAAGAAAATTCTTAACAGAAAGGAGGAAAGGTATGTACCCTCCCATGCCATTCACCATAGGAGATTACAACCTCCCAAGAGCAAGAGACAGGGAAAATTACGTTAAAAGCTTAGAAATTTTCCATTTCGGCTCAGTCCCTTTCAGGAGACATGACCCCAAAGGTGCAGTAAGCAAACATTGTCTTGACCTAAAAGTCTCCTTTGAGTATGCTCATGCAGTGGAACGAGAAGACGATTTTTTCAGGAGCGCCCGCAACTTAAATGAGCTAGGAAAGCGGTATAATGCAAAAGTTGTGAAAGAACCAAGTCCCAGACCTATCGGTTTGATCCCAAGAGAAAGGGAGGCATCGACCTCACAATCAGAGGAACCATCGGAGTTGGAGCAAGACAGAGTGCTCCAAGAGCAGGCTCTCAAGCAGCAGCAGGACCAAGATCAAGCAAGGATTCAAGTTGAGCTAGCTGCCAAGCTTCAACAAGAGGAAGATGCAAGGAAACAACATAATCAAACTTCTCAGTTGGAACAGCAAGAAGAAGCTGCCAGGATCTAGAAAGAAGGAGAAGATCATGTACCCCAGGAGCAAGCTTCCAAGCAGCAGACTTAGGAGGAGCAAAGGCCCCTGGGTGAAAAAGCTGGTGAATTACAGACTCAGCAAGGCCGACCCTACATTCCAAGCCCAATGTACCGTGGCATCAGCCAAGGCAACTAAAGCCAACATTGATTTCTTGAAAGAAAAGATAAAGCATTACAGAGAGCAATGCCTTAAGATCAGAGATGACAGAATGAGGGAGGTATTGGAAGCAAACAAGCTGAAAGAGAAATACAATCAATTGTTAGGAGATAATCTGGTGCTTAAGTCAGAAATTCTCCAGCTCAAAAATGATAAGAACTCCTTAGAAGTGCAGTTGGCTTTCTCTGAAGGTGGGCTGGAGAATCTGAAGGCTCAGATAATAGAATTGGAAGAACTCAAAATAAGCAAGGCTCAGCAGATTCACCTCCACGAGCATGAATGTGAAGGGCTGATCCAAGAAAATGAACAACTGGAAAGATAGCTCAAGGAAGCAGTAGAGGACCAACAAAACTTGTCCACATTTCACAAGCAAGCATGTGATATGCGGATTAAAATCCATCAGCTGCTAATGATGATCTCAGAAGAGATTTGGAGCATGAGAGAGATGATTAAGAACATGACAACAATTGAAACCAAAGCCCTAAGGATTCGAGATAGGTTTGAAGATCATGTAGAGAAGCTGAAGCAACAATTTGAGTGGAAAAGGGGAAAATCTCAGCTCCCTTCACACTTACGCGCCCCTACAGGGGATGAATTGGACGTGGACATAGGAATTCTTGAATTCACCAGAGATTGCAGTACCAAGCTAAGTTCGGAAATCAAAAGAACGGTCCACAAGTGTTGTTTCATCTATTCCGCACTCAGGGAATCGCTTAGCAAATGGCATCTGGTTATCCCCACCTCCATTTATGATTTCCCAAAAGAAGAAGACTGATTGTTCGAGTTGCGGAACAAGTTGGACGATGACTTGGCTTACATCAAGAAGATAGAGGTAATGACTCAGGACAAATTTCAGAAGTTCATTTGCCAACCTGCAATAGATATTTACTTCCTGGAAGCAATGGCAAAAGAGGCCACACAAGGTAAAGCGCTAATCAAATCGGACTTGCGTAAGCATGAAATAGCATCCCAGGCAACGGTATCTTCCCGTAGCAAGCTTATCGTGAAGGATATCAACCAATGGACCTCGTACATTCAAAGTATTGATGGCCCGATAATTTCAAGCGATCCGGTTGGTGGAGACATGTCGTCAAGCCAACAGACAGAATCCCCAACTAAATAGACAGATAATTTTGATTTTTGTTTTAATCCAGTCGAAAAGATGAATTTCTTCCTTTGTATAATTACTCTAAAAGGACAGCTGGTCCTTAGTTTTTGTTAAATTTTCAGAATTTACTTCAATCTGATCTAGGATCTTAACTGAGAGAACAACATGTACAGCATATCTACAGCATATCAATCATGGAGACAATAATGCAAGCACACAAGAGACACAAAGATTTACTTGGGGAAAACCATAAAGGTGAAAAACCCCAATAACTTCCTCAGAGATAGATAGAGCAATGATACAACCAACCAAGAGAGATAGCCATAACCTAGCAGTAGATCCTCCTCCTCCATAAGTGCGCTACTCCTCCTTGAGTGCATGTGTGAGAAGTGAGTGAGTAAATAGAGTGCCTCTCGCACTCTATTTATACTTGACTTGACTTGCCTTTTTACCTAACTCATGTAGGCTCGAACTTAACCACATAACATAATGCTAAGTGGGCCGACCCCCAATAAGGTGGTCTAATAACCCTTTGACCCACATGGCCGACCCCCAATAGGGTGGTCTAATAACCCTTTGACCCACATGACTTATACAGGGCCGACCCCAAACAAGGTGGTCTAATAACCCATCAAGTATAAGTTACGACACTTACAATATAAATGACGACACTTCCTTATAGAGGAATAATACCATCTCTATAGGAATATAATATACATATATGTGAAATACATTCCGAAGTTACATATACATCAACACTCCCTCTTAACTAGGAAGGTATTTCTCAGCACAGTTCTTCTAGCACAAGTCATCTTCTCTGGATCATCGTCACTGGATAATCGTCATCGAGTCATCATCATCATCACCACTGCTGCTGCTATCTCAATCAATCTCTGAATCTACTCGTCATAGGAAGTTCTACAGAGCCAGTCCTTTTTCATACTGGATGTAGGCCCACCACCTGCAGGTCTTCGTCATCACTGGCCATACTGTGGAATCCTCAGGACTTATTACGTGCGTCACAAAACCTCGAAAGAGCATCCCAGGATGTTACGGGTACACAACTCCGACCTGTAGGATCTCCCAGGGCGCTATTACATGTGACCCCACCACAAAACCTCGAAAGAGCATCTCAGGATGTTACGGGTACACAACTCCGACCTGAAATCTCCCAGGGCACAAATTACATGTGGTCCACCACAAAACCTCGCAAGAGCATCTCAGGATGTTACGGGTACACAACTCCGACCTGAAATCTCCCAGGGCGCTATTACATGTGGTCATGGCAAAACCTCGAAAGAGCATCTCAGGATGTTACGGGTACACAACTCCGACCTGAAATCTCCCAGGGCCCAAATTACATGCCATAGGACAAAACCTCGCAAGAGCATCTCAGGATGTTACGGGTACACAACTCCGACCTGAGATCTCCCAGGGCACAAATTACATGTCCTCCCAGAGCAATGTCTCGAAAGAGCATCCCAGGATGTTACGGGTACATAACTCCGACCTATAGGATCTCCCAGACATGCTCATCTGCACAACCTGATCCACGGCCATAGAGTATCAACCTGATACTCACCATACATCATCCTCATGTACTCATGATCGTCCTGATCATCATCACTGCAACGTCTTGCTGCATGTCATCTGGAGCAACATCCTGAAGCTCACCATCCATGATCATCCTGATCATCATCACTGCAACGTCCTGCTGCATGTCATCTGGAGCAACATCCTGAAGCTCATCATCCATGATCATCCTGATCATCACTGCAACATCCTGCTGCATGATCCACCTGATCATCAATGCATCCACCTGATGCATACCAAGTATCTACCTGATACATATCATCATACATGATCCTCCTGATCATACAATGTATCCACCTGATACATGATACATATCACCATACATGATCCACCTGATCATACAATGTATCCACCTGATACATATACATATACATGGTCCAAGCATCCAACATGATGCATATACAAACATACATACACATGATCCAACTGATCATATCCAGCATCCAACATGATGCATCCATACATAAATGATCCACCTGATCATATCTAGCATCCAACATGATGCGTACATACATACATAAAAATGATCCAACTGATCATATCCAGCATCCAACATGGTGCGTACATACATAAAAATGATCCAACTGATCATATCCAGCAGAAACCAGAACATCATCCTGATGCCCATCATCCAGCGCTTACATCCACAACCATGTGAAGGATCCTCCTTCCAACATGCTTGGAATGGATTTAGCAAATGTGTCCATCACTTCTTTCTCGAAGTGTCCTCGATCTGAAGAACGTTGAGCCTCTCTCTGAAGTACTCGAACTTCACTCTGGATAGTGGCTTCGTCAGCACATCTGCAATCTGCTCGTCCATCGCAACATACAGGAGCTTCATAGCTCCTCTTTGCACCATATCCCTGATATAGTGATATTTGATCTCTATGTGTTTTGACCTGTCATGAAACACTGGGTTCTCGGACAGCTTCACACAACTCTGGTTATCACAGAAGATACCAGTAGCCTCCAACGGGAGATCAAATAACTCAGACAGTAGTTTCCGTAGCCATACTGCCTCACAGCTAGCTGAACAGGCTGCAACATACTCTGCCTCAGCTGTACTCAGTGCTACGCAAGACTGCTTCCTACTAAACCAAGAGATCACACCTGATCCCATACTGAAGCAACACCCAGATGTGCTCTTCCTATCTGCAGCACTGCCAGCCCAATCTGAATCAACATAACCCTGCAGGTTAAACTTTTGATTTGCCTCATACCTGAGCCCATAATCCACTGTACCCTTTAGGTACCTCAGAATATGCTTTACAGCAACCAGGTGAACACTCCTCGGATCTGTCAGGAACTGGATCAATGTGTTCACAGCAAAGCAAATGTATGGTCTCGTGTTCGTCAGGTACATCAAGGACCCAATCATCTGGCGATACATAGAGACATCAATCGGCTCAGATGAAGCATCACATAGAAGCTTCAGATTTGATGCCGTAGGAGTGGCCATGGCCTTGCAATCCATCATCCCGAATCTCTTCAGGATATCAACTGTGTACTTCCCTTGACCAAGGAAGATTCAATCTACACTCTTCCACACCTCCATGCCAAAAACAAATAGTGCATCATCCCCAAGTTCTTCATCTCGAACTCGGTAGTAAGCTTCCGCTGTGTGTCAGCAATCAATCTATCTTCACCTGTAACAAACAGGTTATCCGCATACAAAAGTAGTATCACTGGATTGCCTTCCTCAACCTTGTAGTAAAGGTTGGAATCCGCTTTATTCTTGGTAAAGCCCAAGATGGATAGAAAGCTGTCTATCCTACCATATCAAGTTCTGCACACATATATGGCTACACCATGCTGTCTTGAAATCCATCTGGTGCATCTTCTATTTCATCACTTTTGTATTTCTCAATGCTGCCATCTGCAACATGCTTGATCTGATAGTTCTATTTGGAGGTTACAACAGAATTCCCTTTATCTCTTTGGGATCGCATCCCAAACATCATTCTTCATGATCGACGGATCATGGCATTCCATTTCTTCATCCCAGATCCTGGGAACTTCAATAACTTCAATAGATATCTTTGTTGCTGGAACAAATGTTGTAGTTCTTCTTTTGTAGGAGATGGCATACTATCTTTCCTACACAACAAATTAAATTGCATTATTAGAAAACATCTCATAGTTTTCAGACCAAATTCTTACACATAAAGAAATATGTCATACAGTCATGCAATTATCTTATCCAATGCTTCAATACAACATTTATCCATATCCCGTAACTTTCTAGATGCCTTCCAATCTCTACCAGAACATTGTTAAGAGTGTGCACAACTCCCAACATGTCAGCAAAGAGGTTTCATTCTAGATAAGTAGCAATGGAATGTTGTACAGTGCCATAGGCCACTTACCCATGTGTATTAGTAGTATACTGTTCATTAATGCAACTATTCTAATATGCACAATACATATCCTAAGTCTAGGAACATGAGCATATACATCATTGAACAATTTTATTTAAACAAACAAATATGCAAGAAATGATGATTAAAATACTTATCTTTCTTTGTTCGTTGGGTGGACTCCCTCTGAGTCTTTGCTTCCTTGCAGGAGCTGCTGGAGTCCTAATCTGAAGTAGCTTCTTCTATACCTTTCTGTTGTGGAATGTAGAGAGATGGACAACTCCCTCTGAATATCTGCATCCTTGCATAAACTATTGAAGTGTGCTCCTTTTCTTTATTGCAGGAACAACTGGAGTGTGCTCCTTTGATTTCTGGTAGGAGCAACTGGAGTGTGCTCCCTCTTGATCTTTGCTTCCTGAATTACCTGTTCTTGAACTCATATTCATCCTTGGTCCCTATGCATGCTTATTAGTATCATGATTCATATAAAATCATACATTCATTAGTATACTATTAAAACACAATAATCTCAAGCATGTATACTCATGATCATTTCAATCAGAAATAATAAGCATTAGCATTCAAGGTTTATGTAGGATTCTTATGGTTAGTCAAATCATAAGAAGCATAACATGTCTAAACCTATAATTACTCAAACCTATGACTCTTCGCGTTAGTTGAACCATCAATTAAGATAAGAGATATAATGTGCATAAAACCTGTTATTATTCAAACCTATACCATCATGAATAATCATTATCAACAACACGATAGTATAAGATCCTAACCCAAGGTAGGAATCTAGCTTGATATAGGAAAAACATACCTGGATTATCATGTTAGCTAGTTATGTCTAACATACCCGTATAATGTCTTTTGGTTCTCTTCAGTGACTTGTGCTAGTAACCTGCATGTCTCATAAGTTAACCATTGTAAAACCAAGTTATACATACCTCGTGAATGGATCTTGTATGAGATCCATGACAATGGATGAATCTTTGTCCTCATGTTATCATGATCATATGTTCTTGGACCAGAACATGATCTGTCTTTCTTGGTGTACCTTTCATGTTAGTAGACAACATAAACCTCATACAACACCATAATGGATTAGTACAATCATAAGTGTCAACACCCTAACCAATGAATATCTTCTATCATGCATTCATAATTTTGTTAAGGTGATACAACAAATCTAAAATCAAAATTGTACTAACCGTAATAACATGAAGACAAACATACCATAAACTTAATCATGGACAAATATCGAAACATACCTCGATGAGTCATACCTGTCGAGATCGCTTGTAATCTTCTTATGTAAGGCCTTATCCTCATCTCCCTCTGAGACAGGAACTTCTTTCACTTATGCAGGTGATCAATCCATCTTATTCTAGGATTAACCCAATCCACTTGATTTTCAAGAACTGGACCTTGAGCTGGATATGGGTTTGTCAGAGAAACCCCAAAAATTCAAACTTTGAATTTCAACCTTCCAATAGGATAGGAATATGCGCCTTGATGAACTGATCAAACTGGTATATTCAGAATTTGAAAACTGCAAAGTTTCACTCCTCAATTTTGCCTTTGAAACTTCCGGATTCACTGGACGTGACCCTGAACTGGGGTTTGATGAAGCCCACTCTTTTTCCCTATCAAAATTTTTGATCCAAAGCTCTAAGATTCTATTTTCTGAGGAGCTTCCAGCCGTGGTCACAGATTTCAAAAATTCCCATTTTTACAGAAGCCCTAATTTTTCCACTTTTCTGATCAAAGTCCCCGAACTAGGGTCTAATCAAGCCCGACCTTCTGCCCAACCAAAAATTCTGATATTGGTCTCTAAATTTCTATTTTGATGAGTAGCATCCAGCCGTGGTCTCCGATTACAAAAATTCCAACTTTCTCCAAAGCCCTAAATTCCAGAAGCCATGAATGAAGGTACCAAAAAAATAATAATTCTGTTTTTGACAGAAATATGTACCTGATTGTTTCTGGTGTAAATCCAAAATTTTTGATCCACAGGGTCTGAAAACGTTTCCTGAGATAGCCTGACCTGTTATCTTTCCATCCTGACAGGTCTGACCTCAATTGGATTCTCTGAGAGAGAGTTATGCCAAATGTCGCAACGTGACCTGTTTTGGGATAAAACAGGAGAGCGAACTTGTACGGCGTGCCACGTGTCACTGTTTTAACTTCGGCCTCTGAAAAAATTTTCTGAGATATCTCGGCCTGTCACCTTTCCATCCTGACAGGTCTGACCTCAATTGGACTCTCTGAGAGAGAGTTATGCCAAATGTAGCAATGTGACCTGTTTATGGGATAATACAGGAGAGCGAACTTGTACGGCGTGCCACGTGTCACTGGTTCAACTTCGACCTCTGAAAAAGTTTTCTGAGATAGTGAAGACTGTGTACTACCTGTCACTTTTTACGAAATTTCATTTGGAGCTTCCTAGCCCAAGATATGACCTTTTTCCCAAGGTCACTTGATTTTGACTCGGATCTGGAAGAGGCAGAAACCCTATATTGTACAGATCATAAATCACAAAGTACAACGAATTAGAGGTTTATCTTTGGACAAAAGATACCTGGAGATCTTAGCTTTGGCCTGTAACAATTTCAGATCCGAAAATTTTGCCAAAACGGATTTATAGCGGAAAGTGCTACGATGACTGGTTTTTTGCTTATACCAAGCCCTAGCATCGTAAGTGCAACAAGTGTCATACATGCCATATCATGCCTTCTTTCAGGCTAGCTCTGATACCATGTTAAATTTTCAGAATTTACTTCAATATGATCTAGGATCTTAACTGAGAGAACAACATGTACAACATATCTACAGCATATCAATCATGGAGACAATAATGCAAGCACACAAGAGACACAAAGATTTACTTGGGGAAAACCATAAAGGTGAAAAACCCCAATAACTTCCTCAGAGATAGATAGAGCAATGATACAACCAACCAAGAGAGATAGCCATAACCTAGCAGCAGATCTCCCCTCCTCCATAAGTGCGCTACTCCTCCTTGAGTGCATGTGTGAGAAGTGAGTGAGTAAATAGAGTGCCTCCCGCACTCTATTTATACTTGACTTGACTTGCCTTTTTACCTAACTCATGCAGGCTCGAACTTAACCACATAACATAATGCTGAGTGGGCTGACCCCCAATAGGGTGGTCTAATAACCCTTTGACCCACATGGCCGACCCCCAATAGGGTGGTCTAATAACCCTTTGACCCACATGACTTATACAGGGCCGACCCCAAACAAGGTGGTCTAATAACCCATCAAGTATAAGTTACGACACTTACAATATAAATGACGACACTTCTTTATAGAGGAATAATACCATCTCTATAGGAATATAATATACATATATGTGAAATACATTCCGAAGTTACATATACATCAACAGTTTTGTCCTATTTGTAAAATTGTCCACGTATCCATAGGCTTTCTAATGATGCGACGAAAGCCAAGGGAAGAGGTTATAAAATTAGGGTACACTTGTCAGCCCAGGAGGCGCTTTGTAAAGATATAAGTAGAAGGTTAGAAGGAATAGAGAGGACTTTTTGGCAGGGAAAAGAAGCTTCTCAGCTTTACGAACTATTTTTGTAATTAGCTCTATGGAAGTGATTTTTCCTAATAAAGAGCCTGAGGGAGACATTTGTTTTTCCTGAAAATGGATGTTGGATGTTTGTTGGATTATTCTTGTGGCGTTTCATATCCAGCTGTGAGATCTTTCTTTGCTGTTCAGAATTATTTCTGTGTGTTGAATGGGCTTACTATTTTTTCTGTGCAAATGGTGTTTCTTTTAACATGAGTAATAGAATGCTCTCACATGGATTAAAAGCTATCTTTTATATCTTTAATCTCTTGCTGTAGGTGTATCTTTGTGATTTAATGGTTATCTGTTGATCTTTAGATATCTCTTTCAGCACATTCCTCATATTTACAGTTTGTTCCTTGCAGGGATAGATTATATTTATTTCAGTTTTAGATACATATTTGTTTCAAGCTATGCATTTAGATTAAATTAGCTTAGTCACTTGCACGTCATTTTAATAATAAAAATGAAAAAAAAGAAACGGTGGATCGGGCCATAACCGGTTGTAAAGAAAGAAAATTTGACAGTAGCCGGAACTGTTAACCAGACGGATTCCCCATACCAAACGATGGACAATATAATTGGGATAGTTTACCGGGGAGAATACCTTTCTACTTGATGCTGCGAAGTTCGAGGCATCAACAATTTTTTGGCACTAGAAGGAGGGCCTAAAGTGCATGGATGATAAAGGAAAAATCTCCCCATTGTCAAAAATGTTACTGAAAACCCGCTTAAAACAGGAATTTCAGACAGCCCAAACCTTGTAGTAACAAATCAAGAAAACTCCATCTCTGTTTCTGAACATCAAGAAGTCTTGTATGCTGTGCCTTTTGCAGAAATAGAAGATTTAAGGAGACATACACGATCTTATGTTAGGCAACTAGTGGTTTAAACGCTGTAACGTTTCTCCCTAGGAAAAGTACTCCCAGAAAAGAAAGACAATACACCCATGATTCAATTCTTGTGCAGAATTTTGAAGAGCTTGTAAATTTAACTTTGGGAGGAAATTGCAGAACCCCTGAAAGAAATTGATCTTGAAAACACAGAGAATCTTTCAGATCCTGAAAATCTTGGAGAACTTGTGACTCTAAAGAACACTCCACTTAATTCACCACAAAATTCTCCACCTGATTCTCCACATAGAAATATGGCTATACCTGCTTGGAGAGCAAGGGGAGCATTAAATCTAGCTGGGCCATTCCACAATCTGCCTAAAAATCCAGAGAAAGTCTTGCCTAAATTCGACCCAGGAAAAGCCATTTCTGCTGAATATCATCTCAAGAGTTTTTATTTAGCCCTGAATCTTTTAAATGTACAGCACGAAGATGTAGTTTGTAGGCTTTTCCCATACACATTTGAGCCAAAAGTTTCTTCCTGGTATTTTAGCTTACAAGCTAGCTCAATTTCCAGCTGGGATGAATTTGAAACATGTTTCCTAAAAAAGTATGGAAATCAAAAGACTGTAGCTACACTCATGAAAGAATTATTGTCCATGAGAATGGAAAAGAAAGAAAAGGTTCAGGACTTCAACCAGAAGTTCACAACACTCTTAAATAATTTCAAGCGAAGCAAATAAACTAGCAGAAGAATCTCTAGTTGAATATTATACAACAACTCTTGAAAGGCCAATAGCAATGTTTGTCAAAAGATCTAAGAAAACCACCCTGATAGAAAATTTTGAAGAAGCGAGAAAGGTGGGAAGAAGAAGCAGACAGCATTGCCAAACATGCCTTAGATGCAGAGACAAAACCAACAACTAGTAAAAAAACCTTGCTTCTCACCAGGAATAAAGAAGAGTCATCGGCAGACATGGAGAACGTAGTTAAGATGATGTAGAATTGTCTAATAAAATTGTAGATCTCGAGAAAGATAAAGCAGCTAGTACATCTAGGAAGCCTTTCAAACCATTATACAAGAAGAGAGAAGACAATGATCAACCTCATCCACCAATGAATACTTCTCCTGTTTTAAATATGAATGAAATAGGGATGGAAATTTTTGCACATTTCATCAAGAGCCACACTTGGAAAAGAGCTGCCCACAATGGATTAACTCTATGAGTTTAGTCATGAACCAAATGCTGGATTCACAAATTCCAGATCAAGACGATCCTCCAGAAGAACCAAGCCCTGAGAGAGCAGAACCATCTCCAGACACTACCATGGTGCTATGGGATTGGGTACCTTTAACAGAGTTGGTAGAAGATGATCCCGTGGAAAGATCAGTCTCTGTTGTAAATATTAACACTTGCAGTAAAGGTCCCATTGCAGATCCAGTTCCAAGATTGACTACTCCCAAACCTAAAGTTTCAAAAGAGACACCTAAAAGACACATTACGGTCATTCCACCGCAACCTAAAGCTAACCCAACAGTAGCCAAACAGCCAAACATTCACACAACAGTTCCACAACCAAAGGTCACACCGAATAAGACGGACCATCAAACAAAAACTGTGAAAGAATGTGATATGGGATATGACATTATTGAAGATGTAAAGAAAGTTAAGGCAAATGTATCAATATTCGATATGTTCAATTTGCCTCAGCAACGAGACAAGTTGTTGCATGTCCTCCAATCCTATCCCAACGCTCCATTAACAGACATCCAAGAAGATCCTGAAATTAATGAGGCCAGCATCGGTGGGAAATCCAAATCTTAGACACTGCCATTCCTTCTAACCTTTAAAATTTTCAACCACAATGTGCACAATTGTCTCGTAGATTCTGGAGCATCTTCGAATGTCATGCCGCTATATATCTGTAAAAAGATCAACGGTCAACCAATTCCATCCCCTTCCCAGATTATTCAGTTAGATAGGACTGCTGTCAAAGTTATTGAGGAAATGAAATATGTCCTCATTAGGTTGTCAGCAGATTTTAGAGTTTGTCAGTTCATCGATAGAATGGTAGTTGACATTCCTGAAGCCTATGGTTTGATCCTAAGTAGGGAATGGTCCACAAAGATGAACGGTTACTTTGCAACTGATTGGTCCCATTTGTGGTTGCCCCATCAAAATAGACAGAATCAGATCAAGGTTTTGAGAGAACCGCACATGAAACAAAATGTAACTCAACTAGAAGGAAAGAATGAGGCCGTAGCCTTCTCATCCTCAGTTTTGGGAAATTATTTCTTAGAAATTGACCCGGGTAATTATCAGTCTGAAACTATTAGCCATGAATCAGATGAAAAATCCGATCTCCTTCATTTTTCTCGGACTGATGATATTGACTGTAATATAGTTAGTTTAGTCACTGACTTAGATCATAACGATACTAACTTAGATAAATCAAACGATCTTTTTTGGACATTACACTTTGACAGTTCTAAAAATTTGGAAGGATCCGGAGCCGATTGCATTCTGATGGATCCAGAAAGAAATGAGTATTTTTTGTCCTGTAGGTTAGAATTTGATTGTACTAGCAACACTGCTGAATATGAAGTGCTGGTCCTCGGATTAAAGAAAGCTATCGGTTTAAATGTCAAGTACCTGAAGGCGTTTGGTGACTTGGAAATAGTTGTAAGACAGGTAAGAGATACCATTCACTGTCTTTCACCTCATTTGAGGAGTTATCAGGCCGAGGTATGGGATTTAATTATGCATTTTGATGCTTTCAATATAAAGTCTATTCCTAGGTTGCAAAATTCTGCAGCTGATTTGTTAGCAATATCCGCTTCCAGATTGGTGCCAACTAACAACAAGTGTTCAATTGAATTAATTTTCAGGCCTTCTGTCCTTGATAATATCACAAACTTCAGAGTTATCGATGATGACGAACAGATTATCAGTTTTTCTAACAAACAAAGACATATTTCAAGAAGCTATGATAGATGAAGAAGAGCACGATTCTGATTTACAAAAGAAAGATACAGCTAAAGGAAATTTCATCCTCAAAGGGGTAAGGTCACTTGAAACGCTGTTTGATCTTCAGAGTAAGTTCAAAAGGCTAGCAAATACCAAGACCAACAGTTCATCAATGCAGCATGAGTTAGTTAATATGGGCACCGAGGCTGAACCAAAGTTTGTCAATATTGGCAAATGTTGTTCACCAGGAGAAAGAGATAGGTTCATCAAACTATTTCGACAATATAGGGATGTTTTTGCATGGACTTATGAAGATCTGAAAACATATGACATCCGCATTATTCAGCATGTCATACTAATGAAAGCGGGGGTGTCAATCCATTTCAGCAGCAATTAAGAAGGATGCATCCTACTCTGGAACCTCTATTCAAAAGGAATTGAAGAAGCTACTGGACGCTAAAATAATCTTTAAGGTCCGACATTCTGAGTGGGTGGCTAACTTGGTTCCCATGAGAAAGAAGTCAGGAGAGATAAGACTATGTGTCGGACTTCAGAAATTTAAACAGAGCTTCAGATAAAGACAACTATCCTGTCCCTTCAATGGAACAAATTCTTCAAATGGTGTCAGGATCTGAGCTATTCTCCCTTCTTGATGGCTTCTCCGGTTACAATCAAGTATTGGTAGCTGAAGAAGATCATCTTAAGACTACCTTCCGCACTAAATGGGGAACGTTCGCATACCGAAGAATGTCGTTTGGCCTGATAAATGCAGGAGATACGTTCCAGCGAGCAATGGACATCGCCTTCTGAGGATTGGGAGGGCACTGTGTTGTTGTATATCTAGATGATGTGACCATTTTTTCAAAGAAGAGAGAATACCATGTTGTTCACTTGAAGCATATTTTTTATCGTTGCCAGAAATATGGTATCTCATTGAATCCAAAGAAGAGTGTATTCGCTGTTCCCGAAGGTAAACTACTAAGCCATATTATTTCCAAAAGAGGAGTATCAATAGATCAAGAAAGAGTGCAAGCTATCAATAAAATTCCAATGCCTCATAACAAGAAATCCATGCAGTCGTTTATGGGCACTATCAATTTTTTCCGAAGGTTTGTTCCGGATTTCGCACAAATTGTTAAACCTTTGCAACAATTGGTCAAGCAAAGCATACAGTTCAAGTGGAGAGACTTAGAAAAAGATGCATTCAGAGACATTAAGGCAACCATAGCTAAGGCTCCTTCCTTAAGAAGCCCAGATTTTGACAAAGATTTTATATTGTATACCTTTGCTTCGGATGATTCACTCGCAGCGATGCTCACGCAAAAGGTAGAGTTAGGAGACGAATATCCAATCTCATTTATGAGCACTGGTTTGCAAGGTGCTGAACTGAACTATCCCGTTGTTCACAAACATGCGTATGCTGTCTTCAAAGCGGTCAAACAGTTCAGGCCATATATTCTTAAGAGAAGAACTAAAGTTATAGTCCCTCACCCAGCAGTCAGATCCCTTTTCGTTCACAAATAATTGGGAGAAAGAAGGGGAAAGTGGGTCACGGCTCTTCAAGAGTATGATTTAGAATTCAAACCAACCACCATCATCAAGGGACAAGGCCTGTGTAAATTGCTTATAGAGCATCCAATTGATGAAGAGCTGCACTGGAAGAATGAAGCCGAATTGAATTCAGTTGAGGTTTGTCCCATTTTCACGGCTCCTAAATCATGGTATAGAGGTCTAGTGCATTATTTGCAGCAGGGATATCTACCAGAACATTGGAGTTCTAAGCAAAGGAGGGCACTCCATTTGAAATCAGCATCTTATCAAATCATTGATGGCATACTTTTCAGAAAAAATTATGATGAAATTTTTCTTAGATGTTTAGAAAAGGAGGATGCAAGTAAAGTTGTCAAAGAATTACATGATGGCCCCGCTGGTGGACATTATTCAGGGGAGACAACAGCTCACAAAATACTCAGAGCTGGATATTATTGGCCCACCTTATTCCGAGATGCTCATGCTTATGCATGGAACTGTGATATATGCAAAAGAAGTGCTGGGAAATTACCTAAGGCAGCAGGACCTTTGCAACCGGTTATTATCTCAGAACCTTTCAAACAATGGGGTATAGATGTTATAGGAGAGATAAAGCCAAATTCTTCTCTTCAGAATCGATACATCCTTACAGCCACCGACTACTTCACCAGATGGATGGAGGCTATCCCATTGCGCAAGATCAATGAAGATGCAATCATCAATTTCTTGAAAGAGAACATCATAACCAGGTTTGGGGGTTTCAATTTCCCTAGTATTTGATAATGCCACCTATTTATCGTCTTTTAAAATAAATGAATTTGTCTATGAATGGGGAATTAAACTACATTATTCATCCAATTATTACCCTCAAGGAAATGGATTAGCTGAATCTTCAATCTCATCCGAATTCTTAAAAAGAATGTGATAGAAAACCAACGAAGTTGGCATATAGCTCTCGCAAATGCCTTGTGGGAAGATAGGGTGACTCCAAAGAACGCATTAGGGGTTTCCCCTTACACCCTCATCTACAACAAAGAAGCTATTTTACCTCCCAATATCTTGCTTCCATCCTTACAGTTATCCCAAGCCTCTCGGGGATCTGGTAATCAAGTCTTGCAATCTAGGATCAATACTTTGCTTCAACTTGAAGAAGCCCGTCAGAAAGCTAAAGACCAATTTCACCATCACCAAGATATAGTCAAAAGGTGGTTCGATAAAAGGAAATCTGGTAAAAGAAGTTTTGAAGTAGGAGATTTATTTCTGAAATGGGACCATAATCATGAGGGCAAGGGGGTGCACACTAAATTCCAACACTTATGGATAGGCCCTTACCAAATTTCTGCAAAGCTCGGCCCATCCACTTACAAGCTGACAGACCTCTAGGGAGAGGAAGTAACCCTTCCTCTAAATGGCCTCGCCTTGAAACAATACTTCGCATAGTCTCAATGAGACTTTCTGTACATAAATAAAGTTGTTCTTTTATTTTTTGCTTTAAGTCTCTATTTTCTGTGTTTCAGCTAGTTTTCCTCCTTCCCTTAGCTTTTGAACTTTTGTACATTTTTGTCTCCCTGGGTCACCTGCAATTGGGCCTCTCGTGAAGGCAGATCTTGCAAGAGAATTGCACAACTCGTAAAGCTGGAAATGTATCCTAGAAAGATAGTTTACCCATGCATTTGGGGATTTGTTGATCGTTCTCCAGAATGAAGAAGATCCTGTTCTATTGGTCGCGCTAACCCTTGTTTAAATAGAAACGATCCATGATCATCTTTACCACTATCTTTGGGCTCGATCCACCATCACACTTAAAAGCATCTCAAGAAGATCGCTGTGGTTGGACCCATGGAAGAGTAGCATATCTAGAAGGCATATGGTATTGAAATGACTCCATGCTGCAAATTTAAACCCAAAAGGGCTTATAATCAGGGGTTTGTTTTCCAGAAATTCTCGTCTCAATCAAAGCACGACTGAGATAAAAGCAAAGCATACAGGTCAAGAAAGCTGTCCAAAATATTTAACTCAAGCTAGGCTCCTCTCCGTCCGTGAGGCTTGATAAAACAATAAAATCTCTCACTCACACAAAAGGGCATTATGGATTAAGGAGCCAAAATCAAAGATCGTATTTTAAAGAAAATATTTCTGGAAGGCTCAAACAACAAAGTTGTCAAATATATGAATATCTAAATGGATGCAGGCAGCATGGGAATGAGGAACAAGAGCAATGGTGTCTATGAGATGTTGTTGCAAAATCCTGTGGAGTCCAATAGCAGTGGTCATCTGAAAGATGAATCTTCTAAAATGAACCCCATATGTCGGCCCTAGGAAAGTTTTAAAGATGTCTTCATCGAAGCTTCCTCCTCCCAATGACCAATGGATTAAGTGACTTCTTCCTTTGCCGAGGTTCGAACGCTTAAGCTGACTGCTGCACATAAGGTGAAATTTTTTTAAAAGGAATTCTTCCGATAAGCGAGATAGTCTTCAGAGATCTGTGTTCACCAGCGATTCACCAATTGTTGTTGCTGCAACACCCTACCCCAAATTTTTTTTGAAGTTATTTGGGGCCCCTCCTTCTAACACTTTTGTAGCAAGATTTTTAGTTCATCTTTCACGTTTGCCTATAACTAATCAGAATTTTGTCACCTGCTTCCAAAAGAGTCTCTCATTTTATCTACAGTAAATTCATCCTTTCCTTTAGCGCAGATTCTAGTCTCAGCTTCCCCGCTGTAGCGCAAGATCTAGACTTGAGTCTGTCGCGACTTTGGCGCATCTTTAACCACAAGTCCTCCGTCAAGCGCAGGCCTTGAATCTAATTCAGTCGCCCTTGTGACAAGTCCCAAGTCTGTCATCTGGCGCAATAAGCCAGCCACCGTTAGCGCAAGAGATAATTTTCCTCCGTCGCTCGAGGCTCAAGAATTATTATTATCACCCCGCCTTGGAGCTGGGATTCACTTCCTTGGAAGAATTAAAAGTTATTGCATCACTCCCCAGCTCAACTATGATGATAGAGTCGAATACCAAGCGCTAGAGATGCGCTTATCCGTCCCACTTGCAAATTCGTGCTTGTCTTTCAGGATAACTCATGTCTGACGTGTTTTTCTGAGCGCAATCCTAACGCCGGGATTGCCACTTGATCGCAAAGCTTATCTTTGAACGTGCGCTTGCCACATAACGTGAAACATTATGCTCCCCGCTTGGCGCAAAAGCTAAAATCGATACTCAGCGCGAAGAGATCTCCTCGATCCCTGTGCACCGATAGAGTTGGTAAAGCCTTTAATGAAGCCATGTGCCACTCTTAATGATAAATTTCTCGAGCCCCGTGCTCATAACCCCACCAAATTTAAACGTACGTGAACATTTAACTCTCCCCCTATTTAACGCATGCAACAACGTTTTGGGTTTTTATTTGGTCATTTGCACTCGGAGCGCTCGCCATTCGCGTCAAATTTTGAGGATGCAATCCGCTAGAAGCAGTTGAAGTCTCGGAACTCTCGCCATACTGACAGGTAGGCTCTTTCCCAATCCTGCTCTTGGATTAGTAGGTTAAAAATCACCCATGCACAGTTGAATAGCTCAAACGCCCTCCGTTTTACTTTGCATGAAAGCTAGAAAAGACGTAGGACAGTCGCTGCTCTTTTCCCTATGAGGATACGAAGCCACCACTTGCATAACAAGGTAGAGACGGCCCCATCTCACAGGCACACAAGTCTCTACCCTCTATTGCGTTGTCGGTTTTCCTAGCTTTTCCCACAGAGTTTCATTCACCAAGCGATACCCGCGGCTCCCCATGACCGCATGTTGAAAGTATTGTATGTTTTCTTGGTTGCGTAATAGTTTGGGGGTATTTTCCTTGAGTAAAGTCATTGTTTCTAAAATTATGAAGTGCCTTGGTCATGAGGTCGAGTCATCCCAATAGTATTTTTTAGCGGCCTCAGAGTTTTTGCTCAAACCCGTAGAAGCCGCTGCATCCCGATGCCTCGTTTGCAAAGCTCCTGTCCAACCATGCTCTGCGCGTAAGGCACGACCCTTCTCTCTCCTTGAAATTAAAGTTTCATACTGTAAGTACCGAGATACCTTACTCGACCAAGAGCGAGTTTTATTCATGCCGAGGTTTCTTGAAACTTCCATTACTCGGCCGAAGCTGCCATGGGGATGTGTTAAATCAACCAATTAAGCCCATTTAGAAACTTGAAGTTATGACCTGATCCTTAGCCGATAAAGCCTGTGACTGTGGAACTTATCCCTCTTCAGCGTAGCTTCCACTATAAGTTGCCGGTGCATGAAATGTTAAACATTGACGGATAGAAAATATCACGTACATTATGTTAAGTGCTAGCGCAAAAGTAAGGATAGGAAGCAGCGCATGCAGCTAGCGCGTAAATGTGTTTAGCTTTGGCGCTCAAACGAAATGATGGTGCTGGCACGTGAAATATTTTAGGTCTTAGCGTAGGAATGTATTTTTGCTCAGCGCCCGAATAAGTTTAGGCGCCGGTGTGCATGTAACGTTTAAATCTTAGTTCGTGAATTCCAGCTGATACCCCAGCACCCACTAGATCGCCAATCTTAGCGCGCGCATAATCCCAAGCGCGGCGCAAAACTTAATTTGGGTGCCAGTGCAGAAATTTCCATCAGAACTCACGCAAGTGTTTGTTTCACAATCCTAAAGATGCCTGAACGCTGAAAATAAATTGCGCAGACCCAAAATGATCTTGCTCTTCGTCCTGATTTGTTGTCTTTGCTTTAGCATGAGGAACATTGTTGAATTAAGCTTACATGTGAAATGAGGATAATTATGTTTGTTTTAGACAACCTCTATTTGTTTTGTCTTAAAGTGTTGCCAATGTTTGGAAATGGTCTAAACTAAAGTTTTGTGATATTGCCTTGCTCGCCGCAGGTTTACCATGCACAGGAAGTTAGCCAGAAAAAAGGCAATGCAGAAAGCGACCTCAGACTCAGAGGTTGAGATTCCGTCGGATACTTCTCTTGTCACAATGTTTGCTGACACACAAGCTACCACTAGTGTGTCCCCTGGGAGCGCCACCCCTGAATTTCAATGGGGTGATCTATACAGATTCATCATAGCTCAAGATAATTCAACAACCGCTATAGAGGACACTCTAGTATATGCCAACATCAGAAGGTCCTGTTCGCATAAGGCAACAACTCGTCTAGAGCTGTTCCCTTGTTCTGAAGTTGTTGGAGGGCTAATTCCTAACATTCAGACCGACACAAGTGTAGCTAGGGTTTTACCCCTAGCTTGTGCAAATGAGCACCTACTAAGGAGAAGGGACTCCTTAGTAGCAGTTCAGTAAATGTGAATTATTAAGCTAAAACAAAAATGTAAAAACTACTCTAAACATGTGCATGAAAAATAAACAACAATTTGTAAACAAGGGTTTTGTATTAATATTACCTTCAATGTGAAGGTTGATGAAGCTCCTTGCAATGTCCAAGAGGGTTGCTCCAAGCTCCAATGTGCTCCTTCTCTTTCTCCAATGGTGGGTATGGGCCAAAAGTGGCTCTCAAGGTGAAAGTAGTTCAATGGTGAACTAGGGTTTCGAGAGAGATTTTGGCAGAGTAAGGGTATATATGATTGTGGATATGGAATAAGGGATCTCCATCACCTATTTATAGTTTTTTGGTGGTGGAGTGCTGACCCATGGTTTTAGAAAACACATGGTTTAGGGCAGCTGTATAGGGTTTTTTCCTTCTTTTCCTCATTGTTTTATATTTTTTATTCCCTTTTTAGGGGATTTTTGCTATTTTTGGAGGAAAAGGGGGTTTTTTAGCCTTTTTGAGGCTATTTTGATGGTTTTGCGGCCTTTTGGAGGCTTTTTAGTGGGATTTTTTGGGTTTTTAAGGGAAATATGGTAGGGAAATGGACAAATGAGCCATATAATGTGGTAGATGAGGTAGTGAACACTTTTGGGGTGTTAACAACAAGGCTTATGACTGATAAAAATGGATTGGTCCTGGCTTCTTTCGCCCCAGAGCATGTCACTGCTGCCTATAGATTTCCTTCACACAGGGCTTCTTTAGACGATGAATGGATGGCAAAGCATCAAATGGACTTGATAGAAACTGCCCGTAAGATGACTATAAATGACAGGCAGATCAGGAGGAGACAAAATAATGAATATGAGAGCAATCTCGTAAAAACCCCTTACAGGCTCATCGTCTTGATGTTGAGCAGGCTCTTCAGCATGCCTAATGGCAATATCTTTAAGATTGGATGGGTGCCAGTGATGTTTCACATAGCCGCAAAGGGAACCATCTTCAACTAGGCTGAAATAATCTCAGATAGCTTGGCCTCACAGTTAGCAGCAGCCGAAGGTGGACTGACCCAAAAGAAGGAAGATTTCTTTATGTCTTCATACCTGATTGACTGCCTATTAAGCAAGCATTCATTCCCAAACTTGGGTTGCTCATGGAAGCCAAATGAAACAACTCTCTTCATAGCTTATCAGTGTACATGGGCGAGTAAGTATGTAAACCACTACAAGATGATTTGTGAAAGGTTTATCATGCCATTGTACCAGCTCATCTTCGTGCAAGAACCAGATTGTATGTCGAAGAATGCAATGCCTATTATTGAACAGTTTGGAGACTATTATCATAGTGCGGAAGGCACATACATCAGGATGAGTGGAGGGACTCATGAACCATATATGTTCCCTCGGTATGTTACAGACTTTGTTATTCATAAGGAGGCTATGAGACAACTCTTCGGCACTGGTGCCATAAGCAAATTATTAACAGAAAGGAGGAAAGGTATGTACCCTCCCATGCCATTCACCATAGGAGCTTAAAGCCTCCCAAGAGCAAGAGACGGGGAAAATTACTCTAAAAGCTTAGAAATTTTCCATTTCGGCTCAGTCCCTTTCGGGAGACATGACCCCAATGGTGCAGTAAGCAAACATTGTCTTGACCTCAAAGTATCCTTTGAGTATGCTCATGCAGTGAACCGAGAAGAAGAGTTTTTCAGGAGCGCCCGCAACCTAAATGAGCTAGGAAAGCGGTATAATACAAAAGTTGTGAAAGAACCAAGCCCCAGACCTATCGGTTTAATCCAAAGAGAAAGGGAGGCATCGACCTCACAATCAGGGGAACCATTGGAGTTGGAGCAGGACAGAGTGCTCCAAGAGCAAGCTCTCAAGAAGCAGCAGGACCAAGAGAAAGCAAGGATTCAAGATGAGCTAGCTGCCAAGATTCAACAAGAGGAAGATGCAAGGAAACAACATAAGAAAAATTCTCAGTTGGAACAGCAAGAAGAAGCTGCCAAGATCCAAAAAGAAGGAGAAGATCAAGTACCCCAGGAGCAAGCTTCCAAGCAGCAGACTAAGGAGGAGCAAAGGCCCCTGGGTGAAAAATCTGGTGAATTACAGACTCATCAAGGCTGACCCTACATTCCAAGCCCAATGTACCGTGGCATCAGCCAAGGAAACTAAAGCCAACATTGATTTCTTGAAAGAAGAGATAAAGCATTACAGAGAGCAATGCCTTAAGATCAGAGATGATAGAATGAGGGAGGTATTGGAAACAAACAAGCTGAAAGAGAAATACAATCAATTGTTAGGAGAGCATCTGGTGCTTATGTTAGAAATTCTCCAGCTCGAAAATGATAAGAACTCCTTAGAAGTGCAGTTGGCTTTCTCTGAAGGTGGGTTGGAGAATCTGAAGGCTCGGATAGCAGAATTGGAAGAACTCGAAATAATCAAGGCTCAGCAGATTCAGCTCCACTAGCATGAAAGTGAAGGGCTGATCCAAGAAAAGGAACAACTTGAAAGATAGCTCAAGGAAGTAGCAGAGGACCAGCAAAACTTGTCCACATTTCAGAAGCAAGCATGTGATATGGGGATTAAAATCCATCAGCTTCTAATGCTGATCTCGGAAGAGATTTTGAGCATGAGAGAGATGATTAAGAACATGACAACAATTGAAACCAAATCCCTAAGGATTCGAGATAGGTTTGCAGATCATGTAGAGAAGCTGAAGCAACAATCTGAGTGGAAAAATGGAAAATCTCAGCTCCCTTCACACTTACGCGCCCCTAAAGGGGATGAATTGGACGTGGACATAGGAATTCTTGAATTCACCAGAGATTGCGGTACCAAGCTAAGTTCAGAAATCAAAAGAACGGTCCACAAGTGTTGTTCCATCTATTCCGCACTCAGGGAATCACTTAGCAAATGGCATCTGGTTATCCCCGCCTCCATTTATGATTTCCCAAAAGAAGAAGACTGATTGTTTGAGTTGTAGAACGAGCTGGACGATGACTTGGCTTACATCAAGAAGATAGAGGTAGTGACTCAGGACAAATTTCAGCAGTTCATTTGCCAGCTTGCAATACATATTTACTTCCTGGAAGCAATGGCAAAAGAGGCCACACAGGGTAAAGCGCTGATCAAATCAGACCTGTGTAAGCATGAAATAACGTACCAGGAAACGGTATCTTCCCGTAGCAAGCTTATCGTGAAGGATATCAACCAATGGACCTCGTACATTCAAAGTATTGATGGCCTGGTAATTTCAAGCGAGCCGATGGTGGAGACGTGTCATCGAGCCAACAGACAGAAGCCCCAACCAAATAGACAGATCATTCTGATTTTTGTTTTAATCCAGTCGAAAAGATGAATTTCTTCCTTTGTATAATTACTCTAAAAGGACAGCTGGTCCTTAGTTTTGTCCTATTTGTAAAATCGTCCACGTATCCATAGGCTTGGTAATGATGCGACGAAAGCCAAGGGAAGAGGTTATAAAATTAGGGTACACTTGTTAGCCTAGGAGGTGCTTTGTAAAGATATAAGTAGAAGGTTAGAAGGAATAGAGAGGACTTTTTGGCAAGGAAAAGAAGCTTCTCAGCTTGTACGAACTATTTTGTAATTAGCTCTATGGAAGTGATTTTGCCTAATAAAGAGCCCGAGGGAGACATTTGTTTTGCCTGAAAATGGATGTTGGATGTTTGCTGGATTATTCTTGTGGTGTTCATATCCAGCTGTGAGATCTTTCTTTGCTGTTCAGAATTATTTCTGTGTGTTGAATGGGCTTACTATTTTTTCTGTGCAAATGGTGTTTCTTTTAACATGAGTAATAGAATGCTCTCACATGGATTAAAAGCTATCTTTTATATATTTAATCTCTTGCTGTAGGTGTATCTTTGTGATTTAATGGTTATCTGTTGATCTTTAGATATCTCTTTCAGCACATTGCTCATATTTACAGTTTGCTCCTTGCAGGGATAGATTAGATTTATTTCAGTCTTAGATACAGATTTGTTTCAACCTCTGCATTTAGATTAAATTAGCTTAGGCACTTGCACATCATTTTAATAATAAAAATTAAAAAAAAGAACGGTGGATCGGGCCATAACCGGTGTAAAGAAAGCAAATCTGATGGTAGCTGGAACCGCTAACCGGACGGATTCCCCATACCAAACGGTGGACAATCTAATTGGGATAGTTTACCGGGGAGAATCCCTTTCTGCTTGATGGTGTGAAGTTTGAGGCATCGACACACCTATGACAAATTGCAGACCTTATTGCTAACATCTGACCATTATGACATGTCAGGACTAAAACTAGAAACCAAGAGAGTGCTCATGGGATTTAGAGAAGCTCAAAAGATTCCTACTCGAATTGGAGGAAGGTGGAAGACTAGGAAGTGGAGGACACATGGCAAATCATGAACCACTCCCTAATTCGAATTGGCTTGGGGTATTTGGATGGAATTGGAACCTTATAAGGCTAATTTTGTTTATAAAATACAGGGATCAACCAAGAGAAGGGATTTTGATCATTTTGAGAATTTACATTTATGAAGAGAGCTAGTGGAATACTAGTCTACTTGCCTTAGCCAATTTTAAGGGTGAAAGATTCCCTTCCTAGCTGGTGTGTGGAAAGGCCATTCAGACCTTTCATGGGAGATTTAATGGAGTCTTTATTTGCAGGTGTCAGCTATAGGACATCTAGTGGTTGCTTCTATTGCAACTCATTCCTCCAACCATTTCCAATTTTCTTTGCATATTCTTCATCCTTGAGGAGAGGTGCTTTTGGTGAGCTATTATACTCTTTGGGGGAGCTTCTAATGCCCCATTTATTTTGTAATAAGATGCCTATACTCTGTTATTCACTTTAATAACTCTATCAGGTCAATATTCCAAGTGGATATATGTAAAATTGATCATTAATGAGCAAATAGTGACCATTTCCCCACTATATTTATGTATACCAATGAAATGTTGATGAATTAGAATGGAAGAGTGTTTCACTGATGTATTTATGATGAATTTACTGTTATTAATGAGTTTAACAACTTCCATGTGAAGTACTTAAGCTTTTGGAGTCATCTTGCTCAGTTTTATATCAATTGGAGAGGATTTAATGCCATTTCCCCCAAGGTCGAAACTAGTAACTTTGTAGCTCTTTGGAGAGGGTTGTAACATGATTACAAAAATGAATAAATATGCACATGATAAATTAACATTTTCTCTTATATTTCCTCTTCCTCTTTTCAGAAATTCGAGAGGGTTTGAGAGCTTTTGGAGAGCCATATTCAACATTTTCCCTTGAGGGATTTGAACCCCAAATTGCTAGTAAAAACTCCTATCTTGGCCAGAATATTAAAGGGGTAAGAAGAAGTCTTTTGATGGTCCTAAATCATCCCTGAACATTATAATCAATTCCAAATATCATTCATACACCTTCTCTAAATATTTGGGAGCATTTGGAGTAATTTGGAGACCTATACCTCAAAACTAGTCAAAGGTCGAACTAGGGAAAAAAGTTGAAAATTTCACTATTTTAATAAAAAAAAAGGACATTACAAGTGGTATCAGAGCATGGTCTTGGAACCTGATGTGGTTAATCATTCATGAATACAAGGATTCAAACAAATAAGCCACCACCCTTAGAACCTGAAATTGAAGGTGTTGTTGTTGAAGAGGAAGAAGTAGGAGAAGAAGAGGATCTTGTTGAAACTATGACTAAGGGACTCTCTCACGATAAGGAGGAATATATTAAACTCATAAAAAACCTCTTTGAAGACATGACCAATAACATGGCCCATCAGCTTATGAAATGATTCAAATTGATGGCTAGCCAACTTGGAAGCAAAACAGTAATAGGAGGCAACAATAGTTCACATTCAGAAGGAAAGAAGACAATGGGTGAGCATATTTTTTCCAGAACATGAACACATAATAGACCTAATGAATTTCAGAGCACACCAAGGCCTACTGCACCTAAATTTCTTGTGCCCAAATAAGATCCTAACACCCAATTTAATATGAATGAAGTGGTAAAAGAATGGGAAAAGTTGAGTGAGGATTGTAAAAGGACTCTACCATTTGACCAATACTTTACTGTCTCAAACACACTCAAGAAGGGGGAGGATAATAGGGCTCTATTCCAAAACAAAGAATTAAATTGTGCTATTGGTAAAATGCCACTTCCTACTTTTGATGGTTCCTCTCAAAGTTTTGCTAACACTTGGGTGCAAAAACTAGATGTGTATTTTTAGCTGAATCTAATGGTGGAAGAGGATGCCTTAAAAATGACAATTTTGCATCTAGAAGGAGATGCCAATGAATGGTGGTTCCATGGTCTGAAAAATTTGGGACATGATCAGGTTACTACCTATGGAGAATTTGTTGACAGGGTATTAGAGAGATTTGAGCAAAAGGACCCATAATTACCTTTCAAAGAACTAGCCCAATTGAAGCAAGTGGGAACCACTACTGATTATATGTTGGAATTTCAAAAATTATCAGTCAAGGTGGATGATGTATCTACGGGAAGGTTAGCATTGTTTTTTGCTGAAGGTTTGGTTGAACCCTTAAAAGGTTTAGTTAAAGTCCACAAACCAACTACATTAAAGGATGCTATGAGCTTGACTAGAGATCTCCAAAATGTGCTTCCTAGAACAAGGTTTCCTCCCAAGCCTAACTTCAGATTTGAAAAGAAGCCTTGGAAAAGAGATACATTTGAAAATAATCCTTGGAAAAATAATGAATTTGAAAAGAATAAGAAATATGGACTAAACAGGGAAGAACTTAGAAGAAATTGTTTTTGCTACACATGCTTTCAACCATGGGCACCGGGGCATAAATGTACTAAGGGAAAAGCTCAATACATTGAAGTATTTTTTGATAATGATAAGTATGAAGGGGGTATGGAGGAAGAAGGACATATTTCAGATAAAAAAGAGGGATATGATACAATAGAAGAAGGGAAACAAGAAGAAAAACAACCCTTACTTGACAAAGTAAGAATGACAGTACTTTCAGCAGTACCTCGTTATCACACTATTCAATGCAAGGGTGTGGTACTCGGACAAATGACCTCAGTTTTGGTAGATGGAGGAGCCACACATAACTTCATTGATTCAGACATGGTGAAGAGAAGGAATATACCTAATGAACCATTTGATGGCTTCACAGTTGTCATTCCAGGTCACAACACAATGGAGTGCAAAACATGGGTTCCAAAGCTACAAATCACCATAGGTAACTATAATTTTTCTGATAGATTTTATGTGGTTGATGTTGTTGATACTGTTGAATATTGTAACTTCTAAGAATATTATATTTGTACATTATTTATTCCGGAGATGTTCCATACCTCCAATGTGATTATACTATGAATCCAGAGATGTTTATTCCTCCGAATTGGTTGTGGTAACTAGGGTTATTAGACCCACCATGTGGGGGTCGGCCCAGTTAGTTATAATAGGGTATTTAACGTAATGGTTAAATACGAGCCTACATGTACTTGTGTAAAATACATGTCAGTGTAGTGTATAAATAGAGGAGGTATGTTCCTCATTTGACACACTCACTCACTTGAGAGAGGCGCACTTGTGGAGGAGAGGTCTGCTATGGTGGAGGAGGAGATCATGTCTTTGGTTTGCATATTTGTATATTGCTGGTCATCTATATTGAGGAAGCTTTGCTGGGTTTTCTACCCCATGAGGGTTTCCCAGGATAAATTTGTGTCTCTTGTGTTTATGCTATGCTTGTTGTTTCTTCAGTGATCCTGTATATGCTATTATTGTGAAATGGAATGTAATGCTGCTATTTTCTGTATTATAATATTAAATTTTAACATGGTATCAGAGCTAAACTGAAGGAAGGAAAGGTATGGCACTTACGACACTTGCTTTACTTACGACAATTTGAAGGTTAGGGTTTTATATAGAAAAAACCAGTCATCATGGAACTTTTGCTATAAATACATTTTGGCGAAGGTTCAGGATATGAAACCTTTACGGGTCGTAGATAAAATCTACAGGTATCTTGTGTCTAAAGGGAACCCTCAGATTCGTTGTACTTTGTAAGTTATGATCAGTACAAGTTAGGGTTTATGCCTCTTCCAGATCTCAGTCAAAATCAGGTGACCTTGGAAAAAAGGTCATAACTTGGGCTAGGAAGCTCCAAATGAAATTTCGTAAAAAGTGACAGGTAGTACACAGACTGTACTATCTCAGAAAACGTTTTCAGAGGCCGAAGGTGAACCAGTGACATGTGGCACTCCGTACAAGTTCGCTCTCCTGGTTTATCCCATAAACAGGTCACGTTGTGATACTTGGCATAAATCTCTCTCAGAGAGTCCAATTGAGGTCATACCTATCAAGATGGAAATATAATAGGGAGAGCTATCTCAAGAAAAGTTTTCAGAGGCCGAAGTTCAAACAGTGACACGTGGCACTCCGTACAAGTTTGCTCTCCTGTTTTATCCCATAAACAGGTCACATTGTGACACTTGGCATAACTCTCTCTCAGAAAATCCAATTGAGGTCAGACCTGTGAGGATGGAAATATTATAGGTCAGGATACTACAGAAAATGTTTTCAGACTCTGTGGAGCAGAAATTTCAGAGTTATAGCAGAAACAATCAGGTGCATATTTCTGTCAAAACAGAATTATTTTTGGAGCACCTTTATTCATGGCTTCCAGAATTTAGGGTTTCGAAGAAAGTTAGAATTTTTGGAATCAGAGTCCATGGCTAGAAGCTCATCAGAAAAATAAGAGTTTAGAGCCTTGGATCGAACCTTTTGATTCGTCAGAAGGGTTGGCTTCATCAAACCCTAGTTCAGGTTCCTGTCCAGAAGATACAGAAGTTTCGAAGGCAATTTTGAGGGGTCAAATTTTGGAGATTTCAAAATTGAAGAATGCTAGGTTGATCAGCTCAGCAAGACACATTCTTCCATCCATTCAGAAGTGTGAAAGTCAAATACTGAATTTTTAGGGTTTCTCTAGCAAACCCTAATCAAGCTCCAGATCAAGTTTCAGGGGGAGTTGAGGCTAAGGCCTTACATAAGAAGACTACAAAAAGTCTCGACAGGTATGACTTAAGGAGGTTCAGGTATGCCTTGAAATATGATTCTTGATTAAGTTCATAATGTGTTTGTCTTCATGTTATTTCTTAGTACAATCTTGATTAATGTTATTAATTGTCCTATCACCCTAGTAACAATATGAATCCATGTGAATGATCGAAGACATTCATTGATTAGGGCTATATGATTGTACTTATGCATTATGGTGTTGTGTGAGGTTGATGTTGTCTGCTAACAAGACACAGGTACATCACAAAAGACAAATCAAGTTCCATGACCATGACAACATGAAGAAAAAGACTCTCAAGGTATGTATGACTTTGTTATATCATGTTTAACCTACGAGACATGCAGGTTCTAGATCAGGATCTCTAAATCATTGAAGAGATTGTTTAGGTATGTTGTACATAACTAAGTAGGTATACTAATCCAGGTATGTTTTCCTATGTCATGTTAGAATCTTACCTTGTGTAAGTATACTTGGTATGATTGGTTAGTAATCAAGGGTTTATGCATATTATGTCTCTTATCTTGGTTTATGATTTAACTAACTAGATCAAACAAGAATATGCATGATTAAAATAAGACTTCCTTGAAACCCTAAATACTAATGATCATGACTGTACATATTCAAGATTATTTAGAATTAGAATGTTTTGATAATATTGAGAATATACTAATGAATGTATGTTTGTGTATGAGATCATGAGGATGACACTAGTGTACACTTGAGCATGCACAGTGGTACAAAATGAATAGAAGTTTAGAAGACATACAGAAGATCAAGCGGGAGGCAACCACACAAACATAAAAGATAAGTATTTCGGTTGTTATTAGAAATAGTAAATGATATTGCTCGTATGCATATTTGTATTCCTAGAATATATCATGCTGAGTGTAAACATTCATAAAGCATTGAACATTATACTACTAATATGCATATGATTGGTAAATTGGACAAACATTCCATTGTTGCTTGTCTAGAATGAAACCTCTTTGCTGACATGCTGAGAGCTATGCACACTCTCGATAGTATGTTCTGGTAGAGATGGAAGGAATCTAGATAGCCACTGTATGCATACAGGATATGGGAAAGTGTTGTGCCAAAGTACTGGTCAAAATAGTTGCATAACTATGTAAATGATATCTGTATGCATAATAGGTTATCATGTCAATATGATTTGATGATTATGAAGTATTACTAATCATGTACTTAATTTTGATTTGTAGGAAAGATCGTGATGAATGATGACCTCTGAACAAGCGATGGATGTTCAACAAAAGATTTACAAATCAAACACACTATAAAAAGCTTGTGGTTAAGAGATTCTCTTAGAAAGAGGAAGAGAATCATGATGAGATGTTTTTCTCCAAGGGACTAGATAAGACCATTCTCTTAATGGTGTAATTAAAGAAGAAGTGTGAATCAGGTTCTGTATGGGTACCCAGGATCGATAATCTATTGATGAGCTTAATGATCACCATGGGTAATGTGGATCTCAACCTTTACTACAAGGTTGAATATGGCTTCTATACACATATGACATGGATGCAAGAAAGAACTCATCACAGAGTTAGAATGATTTTGAGGCTCATATTAGTAGACCCATCTAACGAGAGATGGCACAGATAGATATGCAGAAGATCACTCAATGCAGAATGTGAATAATGGACAATTGACAGCTTCATGACAAAGATCGGGATTTACCAGAAGTAAAGTTGTTCCTAACCTTTACCTTAAGGTTGTGGATGATGAACCTATCATACCATTATTGTATGACGATGATCTCTTTCTGACAAGGAATGAGAAACAGGTCATGAAAATGGCTGCAGAAATGAAAATGAAAGATCTTGGATTAATGCACTACTTCTTAGGTCTAGAAGTATGGAAAGATCCAAAAGGAATCTTTTAAATCAAGGTAAGTATGCTGTGAAGTTTCTAAAAAAAAAAAGATTTGATATGTTGGAGTATAAATCCATGGCCACTCCCATGGACTCCAACTTGAAGTTATTAGTTAATGACTCATCATATTTAGTGGACCTAACCCTATATAGACAAATCATTGGGTCATTGATGTATTTAACAAATACTAGGCCAGATATATGCTTTGCTGTAAATACCCTAAGTCAGTATCTAGTAGAACCTAGAAAGGTTCACTTAATAGCTACAAAGCATGTAGTGAGGTACCTAAAAGGTACTTTAGATTTTTGGTCTATATTATCTTGGAGGTCATGAACTCCGTTTACATGGTTACTCAGATTCTGATTGGGCAGGAAGTGTCTCAGACAGAAAGAGTACATCAGGTGGATGTTATAGTCTTGAATCTGCCATGATCTCATGGTTCAGCAAGAAACAATCTAGTGTGGCTCTCAATAATGCTGAAGCAGAATTTATGGCTGTCTGCTCTGCCAGCTGTGAAGCAGTATGGCTTCAGAAGCTTTTATAAGGAGTGTTTGAATTAGAAATGGATCCCATTGTGATTATGTGTGACAATCAAAGCTGCATTAAGATGACTGAAAATCCTGTGTTCCACGATAAGTCAAAACACATAGAGATCCGATACTTCTATATACGAGATATGGTGCAAAGAGGAGTTATCAAGCTCGAATATATAAGCACTGAGGATCAGATTGCTGATATCTTGACTAAACCTCTGTCTCGAGTGAAGTTTGAATACTTTCGATACAAGCTTGGTATAGTTCAAAAGAAATCTCCTCGAAAGGGGGAGTAGCATAGTATCTGATAACAAGTCTGTCTCATCAATGATGAGGTTACCTATTTACTGCACTTAGTTACTTAGAATTATTTTTAGGACCCTTATATTTTTACTTTTGATGATAGATGTATTAGTAAGAATACATGCTTTTGATGATAGATGTATTAGTGAGTATACATGCTTTTGATGATAGATGTATTAGTGAGAATACATGCTTTTGATGATAGATGTATACATGCCTTTAATGATATATGTATTTGATGCTATTAATGAGGATACATGTTTTGATATACATGTTTTGATGATGAGGATACATGTTTTGATATACATGTTTTGATGATGAGGATACATGATGCCTTGATGTACTTGTATGGATGAAGATACTTGTACCCATGATTGACATACAAGGGGATTGGATCATCCCTGGACTTCAGTCCTAAAGAGAGCCGTAGACGTATGTCTTCGAGAATGAAGTCCTTGCTGGACTTGAGGGGATTGGATCATCCCTGGACTTCAGTCCTAAAGAGAGTCGTAGACGTATGTCTTCGAGAATGAAGTCCTTGGTGGACTTGAGGGGATTGGATCATCCCTGGACTTCAGTCCTAAAGAGATCCGTAGACGTATGTCTTCGAGAATGAAGTTCTTGGTGGACTTGAGGGGATTGGATCATCCCTGGACTTCAGTCCTAAAGAGAGCCGTAGACGTATGTCTTCGAGAATGAAGTCCTTGGTGGACTTGAGGGGATTGGATCATCCCTGGACTTCAGTCCTAAAGAGAGCCGTAGACGTATGTCTTCGAGAATGAAGTCCTTGCTGGACTTGAGGGGATTGGATCATCCCTGGACTTCAGTCCTAAAGAGAGTCGTAGACGTATGTCTTCGAGAATGAAGTCCTTGGTGGACTTGAGGGGATTGGATCATCCCTGGACTTCAGTCCTAAAGAGATCCGTAGACGTATGTCTTCGAGAATGAAGTTCTTGGTGGACTTGAGGGGATTGGATCATCCCTGGACTTCAGTCCTAAAGAGAGCCGTAGACGTATGTCTTCGAGAATGAAGTCCTTGGTGGACTTGAGGGGATTGGATCATCCCTGGACTTCAGTCCTAAAGAGAGCCGTAGACGTATGTCTTCGAGAACAAAATCCTGAATGAACAGGTAAGGGGATTGGATCGTCCTCGGACTTTAGTCCTTTGAATTGAGCCATAGACATGATGTCTCCGAGAAAAAAATCCTGAATGAACAGGTAAGGGGATTGGATCATCCTCGGACTTTAGTCCTTTGAATTGAGCCGTAGACATGATGTCTCCGAGAACTAAATCCTGAATGAACAGGTAAGGGGATTGGATCGTCCTCGGACTATGGTCCTTTGAATTGAGCCGTAGACATGAGGTCTCCGAGAATTGAATGATAGGACTGGATCATCCCTGGACTTCGGTTCAAAAGGTACATGATAGGACTGGTCGTCACTGGACTTCGGTTCAAAAGGTACATGATAGGACTGGATCGTCCCTGGACTTCGGTCCAAAAGGTACATGATAGGACTGGATCGTCCCTGGACCTCGGTTCAAAATGTACGTGACAAATCCTAGAATTGTTCTAGGTTACATCCAGCATGAAACAGGGCTGGCTTTGTAGATGTGATACATCCAGCATGAAACAGGGCTGGCTCTGTATATGTGATACATCCAGCATGAAATAGGGCTGGCTCTGTAGATGTGATACATCCAGCATGAAACAGGGCTGGCTCTGTATATGTGATACATCCATCATGAAACAGGGCTGGCTCTGTAGATGTGATACATCCAACATGAAACAGGGAACAGGGCTGGCTCTGTATATGTGATACATCCAGCATGAAACAGGGCTGGCTCTATATATGTGATACATCCAGCATGAAACAGGGCTGGCTCTGTAGATGTGATACATCCAGCATGAAACAGGGCTGGCTCTGTAGACGTGACACATCCAGTATGAAAGAGGACTGGCTCTGTGGCGGTAAATCCTAGATCTGATCTAGGTCACATCCAGTATGAAAAAGGACTGGCACTGTGGTTGGGATTAGATCGTCCCTAGACATGAGACTTGTCCTAAAGAGATAAGGATTGACCATCCTGGAACTTGATCTGGATTGTATCATCCATGGACCTATGTCCTAAAGAGAGAAGGATTGATCATCCTGTAATATGATCATGTGATGATGATGCTGATGATCGATGCTGATGATCATGTGATGACAATGTTGATCGTGTGATGGCGATGCTGATGATCGTGTGATGATGATGCTGATGATCGTATGATGACGATGCTGATGATTGTATGATGACTATGCTGATGATCGTGTGATGACGATGCTGATCGTGTGATGTCGATGCTGATGATCGTGTGATGACGATGTTGATCATGTGATGACGATGTTGATGATCGTGTGATGACGATGTTGATGATCGTGTGATGACGATGCTGATGATCGTATGATGACAATGCTGATGATCGTGTGATGACGATGTTGATGATCGAGTGATGTTGATGTTCCAGTAACTAGTTGAGTTACTGATGATGATGAACTGAAGAAAGATTCCGATGATATATAGATGTATCATGTATGATGTATGACTCGTTGCTCCTGCGGATATTGTTATAATATCCTTCTCGTTAAGGGGGAGTGTTGAATATTGTAACTTCTAAGAATATTATATTTGTACATTATTTATTCCGAAGATGTTCCATACCTCCGATGTGATTATACTATGAATCCGGAGATGTTTATTCCTCCGAATTGGTTGTGGTAACTAGGGTTATTAGACCCACCATGTGGGGGTCGTCCCAGTCAGTTATAATAGGGTATTTAACCTAATGGTTAAATACGAGCCTACATGTACTTGTGTAAAATACATGTCAGTGTAGTGTATAAATAGAGGAGGTATGTTCCTCATTTGACACACTCACTCACTTGAGAGAGGCGCACTTGTGGAGGAGAGGTATGCTATGGTGGAGGAGGAGATCATGTCTTTGGTTTGCATCTTTGTATATTGCTGGTCATCTATATTGAGGAAGCTTTGCTGGGTTTTCTACCCCATGAGGGTTTCCCAGGATAAATTTGTGTCTCTTGTGTTTATGCTATGCTTGTTGTTTCTTCAATGATCCTGTATATGCTATTATTGTGAAATGGAATGTAATGCTGCTATTTTCTGTATTAGCATATTAAATTTTAACAGATACTAATGTGGTTTTGGGGGTGCAATGGTTGTAATCTATAGGGGAGCATACAATAAACTATCAAATTCCTGAAATGAAATTCCAATATTCGAAAGGAATACTAATGGTTGTGAGAGGGCAGCACACCTACCTGAATCAAGTGGTGACTTCACATAGTATGAGGTATATATTGAGGCATGGAGATATTGAATGGGATGTTGAATTTCACATAACCTCCCCCAAGCCAAACATAAATGTTGTTGAACACCCAAAGGAGATAGAGCAACTCCTACAAAAATATGAAAAAGTTTTTAGAGGTCTTCCACATGGTAGACCACCTGATAGGGGGGTTGAGCACAACATTGTTTTGGAGGAGGGTACTTCACCCATCCAAATACCACCCTATAGACATCGAAATAAATTCATATATGAAATTTAAAAGTCCATCCAAGAACTCCTAGATTTGGGACTCATTAGACCAAGCTCCAGCCCTTATGCTTCTTCAGTAGTGTTGGTGAAGAAAAAAGATGGAACCTTGAGGATGTGCATAGACTTTAGAGCTTTGAACAAGAAGACAATCAAGAATAGGTATCAAAATCCTAAAATTAATGAGCTCATGGATGAGCTATTTGGTGAAAAACATTTCTCTAAAATTGATCTTAGATCAGGTTACCATCAAATTCAAATGAAGGAAGAAGATGTGCAAAAGATTGCTTTTAGATGCCACTATGGCCACTTTGAGTTTCTTGTTATGCCTTTTGGACTAACAAATGATCCATACACATTCAAAGCATGCATGAATAAGATTTTTTGCAAGCAACTCAGAAAATTTGTTTTGGTTTTCTTTGATGGCATTCTCATTTACAACAAAACTTGGGAAGAGCATTTACATCATTTAGAGGTTGTGCTGAAAATTTTGCATGAACAGTCCTTGTTTGCTAAGTTGTCTAAATGTGAATTTGGGATGAAGGAACTCTTGTATATTGGGTAAATTATTGGAAAAAAAGGAGTGAAAGTGCACATGGAAAAGATAAGGGCTATCCTTGAATGGCCATCACCAAAAAACATCACAGAATTAAGAGGATTCATTGGAATATGCACCTATTATAGGAAGTTTGTGAAAGGGTTCTCCAAATTGACTTCTCCACTCACTAATTTGACAAAGAAAGATTCTTTCAAGTGGGATGAGGAGGCTGAAAAGGTATTCCAAAAAATGAAAGAGGTAATGAACAGTTTTCCAATACTTGCATTACCTGATTTTACTAAACCTTTTGTTTTGGAATGTGATCCTTCAGGTGAAGGGATAGGGGCTGTCCTAAAGCAAGGACAACACCCTATAGAATTTGAGAGCAGAAAGTTGCAGCCAGATGAAAAGATTTACTCCATCTATGAGAAAGAAATCTTGTCCATTATGCATGCATTGGCCAAGTTTAGACAATACTTGGTGGGAAACAAGTTTGTGGTGAAAACTGATCACAACAGTTAAGGCACTTCCTCACCCAAAAAGATCTTAATGAGAGGAAAAAAAAGTGGGTAAGCAAGATCCAAGATTTTGATTTTGATATTGAATATGTGAAAGGGAAGAATAACATTGTAGCTGATGCATTATCTATAAGACCTTCTTTTTCTCTCATGGACATTGCAAAAGATTGGAAAAACATGCTAATGGTTGAATATGCAAAAGATGGATTTGCTTGTGATGTATTAGATGGGATCAAAGAGGATGATAAATACAAGATTTTGAATGGGATGATATATTATAAGGGTAGAATTTACTTGGTTCAAAATTCAAAACTCAAGTACAAGATTTTGCAAGAAGCACATGATTCCCCGCTAGCTGGCCATCTGAGGATCTTCAAAACTTATAGGCAATTAAGGCGAAGATTTTTTTGGAAGGGGATGAAGGAATATGTTCTGAAATATGTGAATGAATGTAAGGTATGTTATCAAAGCAAATCTGAACTAACATTCCCAACTGATTTATTGCAACCATTGCCCATTCCGGAACAAAAATGGGAGAGTATTTCAATGGACTTCATCATAGGTTTACCCAAATCTTTGGGAAATGATTGCATATATGTGGTAGTGGATAGGTTGACTAAATTTGATCATTTCTTTGTTGTTACATCATCTTTTAGTGCTGTACAAGTGGATGACATTTTCTTTAAAGAAATCTTCAGATTGCATGGGCTCCCTAAGAGCATTGTAAGTGATAGAGATAGTAGATTCATGGGTGCTTTTTGGCAAGAAATTTTCAAATTGGTGGGCACTCAATTTACTCCAAGCACAAGATATCATCCAAAAAATGATGGCCAAACAGAGAGGGTGAATCAATGATTGGAATGGTACCTAAGGAACTATGTGGGAGAGCAGCAAAAAGCATGAGAAAAATGGCTACACTTGGGTGAGTTTTGTTACAACACCGCCTTTCATATTTCAATAGGAATGTCTCCTTTCAAAGCATTATATGATTATGATGCGCTTACTTTTGTTTAGCTTATACTTGGTTATAGTAGAGCCCCAAAAGCTAAATATTGGGTGGAAGAGAGCCAAGAAATATTGAAGATCTTGAAAGATAACTTGCAGGTAGCCCAAAATCAACAAAAAAATATGCAGATCAACATAGGTAAGAAAGGACCTTTCATGTCAATGATTTGGTATATTTGAGGTTGCATCCATATAAACAAACATCCTTGAAAAAGAAGGGAGCAGAAAAGCTAAAACCAAGATACTATGGCCCATACAAGGTAGTTTGGAAGGTTGGAGAGGTAGCATATGAGTTAGAACTTCCGGAAGGAAGTAAAATCCATAATGTATTTCATGTTTCATGTCTCAAAAAAGGCATTTGTAAGAAAATTTCCATTTCAGAAAAAATTCCTCCTTTGGATGATGAAGGTCAGCTCACACTTGTTCCAGAAAAAAATTTGAAGACTAGGGAAATAAGGTTAAGGAGCAGAACTATCAAAGGATACTTGGTACAATGGAAGGATCTCCCAAGTGAAGATGCCACATGGGAGGAGGGACAAATTTTTCAGCATCCAAATGTTAAATTGTTTGAGGACAAGCAATCTTGGGTGGGGAGGACTGTAATGTCCCCATTCAAATAAATTCATAACAAGGAAATTCCATCAATCCTACTAGTTCCCTAGGTTGGATGGAGACATGAGGATTTGCAATAAGGGAGCTAATAAATGGTGTTTGGACATTAGAATGGAATATATATTTAATAAATGATATGAATAAATAAATACAAGGGAAAATCAAAGTGACAATGGTTCATGAAGACACATGGAGGTTGTGGGACCCACACAAGTTAGAAATTATGTGCCACATGGCATCCTCCTCTTGTAATTTCGAATCTATGGGAAGCCTAAGGTTCTTGGGAGGAATTGGAAGGATCATACACTTGGAAATATGCAGCATAGTTCGAATTGGGATGTAAATGTAACTCCCATAGAAGAGGAAGACTCAAATGAGGAGTTATTGAACACTTGGACTAGATTCCTTAACCTATATGAAAACAATGATGAAGCTGTTATGACACCTATGACAAATTGTAGACCTGATTGCTAACATTTGACCATTATGACACGTCAGGCATAAAAATAGCAGCCAATATAGTGCTCATGGGAGTTAGAGAAGCTCAAAGGATTCCTACTCAAATTGGAGGAAGGTGGAAGACTAGGAAGTGGAGGACACATGGAAAATCATGAACCACTCCCTAATTCGAATTGGATTGGGGTATTTGGATGGAATTGGAACCTTAGAAGGCTAAGGATTTTTATAAAATACATGGATCAACCAAGAGAAGGGATTTTTATAATTTTGAGAATTTGCATTTGTGAAGAGACCTAGTGGAGTACTAGTCTACTTGCCTTAGCCAATTTCGGGGGTGAAAGATTCCCATCCTAGTTGGTGTGTGGAAAAGCCATTTAGACCTTTCATGGGAGAGTTAATGGAGTCTTTATTTGTAGGTGTAATCTACAGGACAACTCGTGGTTTCTTCTAGTGAAACTCATTCCTCCAACCATTTCCATTTTGCATATTATTCATCCTTGAGGAGAGGCGCTTTTGGTGAGCTATTATACTCTTTGGGGGAGCTTCTAATGCCACATTTATTTTGTAATAAGATGAATATACTCTATTATTCACTTTCAGAACTCTATCAGATCGATATTCCAAGTGGATATATGTAAAATTGATCATTAATGAGCAAATAGTGACCATTTCCCCACTATATTGATGTATACCAATGAAATGTTGATGAATTCGAATGGAAGAGTGTTTCACTGATGTATTTATGATGAATGGAATGTTATTAATGATTTTCACAAGTTCCATGTTCAGTAATTAAGCTTTTGGAGTCATCTTGATCAGTTTTATATCATTTGGAGAGGATTTAATGCCATTTCCCCCAAGGTCAAAACTAGTAATTTTGTAGCTGTTTGGAGAGGGTTGTAACATGCTTAAAAAAATGAATAAAGATGCACATGAGACATTAACATTGTACCTTATATGTCCTCTTCTTCTGTTCAGAAATTTGAGAGGTTTTGAGATCTTTTGGAGAGCCATATTCAACATTTTCCCTTGAGGGATTTGAACCCCAAATTGCTAGTAAAAACTCCTATCTTGGAAAGAATATTAAAGGGGTTTGCAGAAGTCTTCCGATGGTCCTAAATCATCCCTAAACATCATAATAAGTCCTAATATCATTCATACACCTTCTCTGAATATTTGGGATTATTTGGAGCAATTTGGAGACCTAGACCTCAAAACTAGTCAAAGGTCGAACTAGGGAAAAAAGTTGAAAATTTTACTATTTTAATATATATAAAAAAGGACATTACAAACTCTCCCTCAGTTTCCACCTGGATCACATCTCAATCAATCGCATGGTTATGATCATGTACACATTTCTTAAGCAAAGAAACATGAAAAACATTATGAGATCTAGTGTTAGTAGGCAATTGAATTATATATGCAACTAGCTCTATCCTCTCAAGCACTTCAAATGGCCCACAATATCTTGTTGATAGCTTGGCACAAATTCTAAATCTTCAAGGAGATTTTCCTTGGCCTCACTCTAAGGTAAACATGATCGCCAACATTAAATTCCCTATTCACTTTGTTCTTATTTGCATAGCTTTTATGTCTATCTAGGTATGCAATTAAATTATGCCTAATCTTTGCAACCTCTTATTCCATTTACTTGAGCATTTATGGGTCAAGAACATTTATGTTTAATGGATTATCCCAAGTCATTGGTGTCTTGCACCTTCTTCCATACAAAGCTCCAAATGAATTCATTCCTAACGATGCTTGTTGCCCATTGTTATATGCAAACTCTACCAATTGCAGATAATCTTTCTAGTTAGATGGTTTTTCCATCACATACATGTGAAGCATGTCTTCAAGCACCTGATTTACTCTTTTTGTTTTCCCATGTATTTGTGGATGGTACACAGTGCTAAAGTTCAGCTATGTACCCAAATATGCATATAGACTTTTCTATAAATTAGAAATAAATTTTGTATCACGATCAACTACAATTTCTTTGGGTAACTCATGCAAGTTGAATATTTATTTCATGAATATTCTAGCTAACTCATTAGCCTTATAAGTAGATTTAATAGGAATAAAATGTGTTTCCTTAGACAATTTATCCACACAACCATGGTTGAATCATGCTTTTTTGAAGTAATTGGAAATCCATTTAATAAAATCCATGGTTACCACTTCCTATTTCCATTCCAGAATTGGAAATGGAAGCAATAAACCTGCTGGGTGTTGATGCTCAGATTTCAATTGTTGACATTTCATACATTTTGAAATGTACTCAACAATGTCTTTCTTTATTCCCAACCAAAAATATTACTTTATGGTTGTAGAAATTATTTTTGGTATCCTAGGTGACAGGAATATGGCATTGCATGAATCTCATTCATAACAATCTTCCTCAAATTCCCAGCATTAGGAATATACAATCTTTCCTTATAGGTCAGAAGTCCTTCTTCTTCTAAATGGTAATCTCCATACTTCTTTTCCAAATTCTACTACTGTAATTTATCTTGTATTTGCACATATTGCTCATCTCCACCAAGAGAGTCAACAATCTGCCACCTCAAATCTGATTGGAAAATAATAATAACTGCCACCTGCATTGCATGCATTTTTCTGCTAAGTGCATCGACCACTTTATTTGTTAGGATTATTAATACTCCATCCCTATTCTACCTAGCATTATTTATTTTTCCTAGTAGTTGATGATGTCATTTCCCCCCTAGTGGTGTGCATATGTCATCTAGGATCCATCCAACACCTACTGCACCCTACATGCATCATTTTAGGACCACTTAATTTAGTTCCTTATATTTTAGGAGCCTACTCATTGTTCTAGTTCATTCTACCTGAGTTAGTTGACTCTTGTGGGGGGGTTATGATCTGATTTCCACTGATTGTGGCCTCATGCACCCTTTTCTGATTAATTTGCATGAAAAAATCATGGATGCACCATCCTTAGTCAGTTAATTGATAGTGTCTTCAGTTAACTAAGTTTAGGTTAAGGTCAGTTGCATTTGGGTCTTCTAGAGCACTTCAATGGTGACAATTCCTATGCTATACACACTAAGAATCGAATTCTCCTATGTGATTCGAATTCTCTCCATTGTAACATCATTTTTGACTATACTGATTATTGGATCATGTGACATTATTCTGTTCCTATCTGAGTTCTCATGCACGATTAGTTGCTTGCTCGTTTTTACTACAATTTGCATTGTAACTCAATTTCTCCGCTAATTCTTTCTCTATGAGGTATTCTTAGCTCCATGATCTGCTGTGATTTAGAATTTCACATGGTATCAGAGCTCAGTGAACATAGGTTGATAAATTTCTTTCAGTAGTTCATTAGAATCCTATGGATTTCCACAACAAATCCTGGTGCCATTGCATTTACAATAGTAGCACCAGTACCACTTTGTATTCGCTCCAGTAGTTCTAATGGAGAATTTGAATGCTCCTCTCTCTCCCAGGGTCCCGATGCATTTCAATTACCTTGATTGGAGGGATGATATGCAGATGGTCTTGCGCAACAAGTCATTGTATAGGGTAACAATGGTAAAGGAGGTCAAACCTCAAGCAGCTGTTGAGAAGTCCAAGCATCTGAATAGATTGGATGAAGCATTTGGTTTCATGTGTATTCATATTTCCAGATATCTACTCTTCCACCTCGATGGATTGAAGAATCCAAGAGAGGTTTGGTTGAAGTTGGATATTTGTCACGTCCCCTCCCATCTATCTAATTCAGGGAAGGGAACACGATACCAATCTGTGGGTATTTGACATAAACTCATCCCATTCATTAGATTCATACAATTAAATCAATTGTGTGTAGATGAAAATCAATTAAACATGCACAGTGGAATAAAAACATCATCCACACACACACCTTTCATATGCATTCAACATATTAGAAACAACCATCAAATTATAACATTGCAGAAGTAAAACACATAGACAGATAAACACTTATCTTTATGGTGAAATGGTCCCAAGCAACTAGCTATGTTGTTGCAACGTTCCACCCAACCATAGGTCTCTGCCCAACCTGTATTATTTCAGCACTCAGAGACCACCCCCGAGCTGGGCATGATTTCTACAAGGAATAGGGGACATTCCAGCTCTTATACAACCAAGTAATCAATGCATCTAAGCCAAGCCAGTCCACAGCTGGGTTTATCAGGCTAAATCAGAACCCTAGATGCTTGCACTCAAGCTCAAGCCAAAACAATGGATTGGGAGAGGGAAATTCAACCAAAGGGAAGAAAACGATTTCTCCCACAGATATATAAGCATTCAACAACCAAAACGGTCTCAATGGAACCCCAATTCGATTCCCCTTCTTCCCCATTGATATATAACACAAAAACGCCCTTCTCCCAGCTGAGAAACAAAGAAAAACCAGAAAAACATGGCTGGAAAACGCCCAGGTAGCTCCAAACTCATGAGGGAGAGAAACTCGTTCATGGGTAATGTCTTGGGGAGAAATTCATGGCTCTTTTCTTGGCTCTTTTCATTTTGGCTCCGTTGTGAGTAAGGTAAATGAGGTCGTTGCGCACAAAACCCATGTCCCATATTTTCGAGCTTTGTCTCCAACTGCTCGCAAATCGAGACGCAAATCACTGTGTTCTTATCTGACACACGTTTCTGGTTGGAACAGTTTGAGTATGAGATGGAGGCTTCCATGTTGGACTTGAGCACAAATTGAAGTCACAAATGCACATAATCAATCCTAGGAATGAAAACATGTTTTTAATCTCCATGTGTATGTGTGCTAGCATGCCAACTTTGGAGGCTTGAACCATGGCTGCTACTGCTGCTAATATGAAAAATCACTCCATATGCCATCATCAGTAAAATTATGCATAATAGTCTTCAATTCATCAAAGATAAAGGAAAATAATCATTATTAACCACTAAAGCATCAATGGAAGTAATATGGTATTTTACGTGCAGTTACAACAAATGGATGGAAAATGGAATGATAAATGGATAATAATAGGAATAAGAGGAATGAAATATATGTCGAAAGGTGATGAAAATATGGACAAATCCGTGACCGAACACTAACAACACTTGGCTGGTAACAGCTGTAACCAATGGATTTCAAATTCTCACCTGTGAGACTCATCATGGAAATTCCTGTTAGGACAAGCATAACACAATATTAAAATTAGTCAATTATCTTCCCAATTGACATGGAAATTCCGTTCTTTACTCATGAGACTTCCACACTTTTCATGCCTTCCCAATATACACATGAACTCATTCATGTTCATCCTCTCACAGGGAAATAACTATTTCAGCATTCACAATTCATTTCAAGCAATTAAACACAATCTATTTTCATCTATGACATGCACTTCAACAATCCTCTGTTTCTGAAAAATGCATCAATAAAAAAGGAAAGAGAAGAGTAAGAGTTTCCCCCTCTTAGTCTTGTTCCAATCGGGAGCCACACCATCACTGTGGTTCTATGCTCCTTAACCTATTTCAATTCAATGTGAATGCTTGACTTTCCCTTTCTTGGCTATGACACATAGTGTCTAAGGTATGTCTAAGGATTTTCAACTAGGGAACCCTTCCCCATTGTTGCTTGCAGAACCTTTGGCTGCTAGGACCCACACATGTCCACTAGCACCATATTTCATTACTGCTCATACTGAGCTCTTTAGGACGATCACATGTCCACATGCATCCCTATGATGCCTTCATAGTCCTTGCTTCCAGCAATACCTATACTCAAAAATTGAATCAATTCACATGTTTAGTTTATTTTCTTAGTGTTTATCTTTGAACAAGAGTTTGAGAAAATCATAACCAAATCATATACACACGTATATTCATAAGCAAAAAGTTGCAAGGTAACCAAATACTTATATGCATTGGATATCTTCACTTTATTTCACAGGCTCCTTCTTCGCTTTATAAGCCTTGGATTTCCTGTGGATACAATAATGAATGTTGGGCCAACACACAGGATACTCCACTACATCATGTAGTTAATGCCCAACCAGTTACTCTTTGGTTTTACCAATAATTTTATAGCGCCCAACCAGTTACTCTCTGGCTTTACCAAGAATTTATAGCGCCCAACCAGTTACTCTATGGTTTTACCAAGAATTATAGTTCTTTCAGGGTCCTTGCTTCCTACAATGACCATGGTTTCCAACAAAGAACAACAGTGTATCAGCTTAGCTATTAGAAAACTTATACCTGAAATCTCCATTATTCCAAGCAAGAAATAAATGAAATTGAATACTTATCTGTATTGTGCATTTCATTGCTACTCCATAAGTTTCCTTCTCTTATTTACAAGCCTTGGATCACCTGTTGGGTGGATGCTTGGCCTGCACACATGCTGCTCCATAGCAACATCCAAATAGGCAATGCCAAGCCAGTACGTCGACTGGGTTTATCAGCAATCCCTAAAATCAGTATGCTAAGCTAGTACGCCGACTGGGTTTATCAAGCATTTAAAAAATCAGTATGCTAAGCCGGTACACCGACTGGGTTTATCAAGCATTTCAAAAATCAGTATGCTAAGCCAGTATGCCGACTGGGTTTATCAAGCATTCAACGATCATTTCCAAGCCAGTTCTATGACTAGGTTTGTCAGGAAATAAAACCTTTCACCAATACCTCCACAACATGCAAATAGCCAATGCCAAGCCAGTACACCGACCGGGTTTGTCAAGCATCCAATTTAACAACATGCTAAGCCAGTACACCGGTTGGGTTTATTAAGAAATAAGAACAACATAATATGATTATGTGGCTCCTTCTCCTATGCAAACCAGTGGTTCCCCCCAGGAACTCCATAGGTGACTCACTTGACTGCATGCTAGCATGGCCCCACAATACCCACTCACACTACACGAGGATGATACCCCTTTTTTGCAACACAGCTCCTCAGTCCTATCCATCTCTTCTAGTGTCATTTAGTGTGAGCATAGAAAGGTTACCACTGCCCATACAGTCCTCTTGATCACCCTTTATTCACTTTGTCTCTTAGCGTTCAACACCAAATTGCATCTGTGTAGCTGATAGCATAAGAAGGATAAGTAGGGCTCATTAGTATTGCTACTCTAAAATTGTAATCATATTTCATAATATTCACTATCAAGTATTGAAACACCAGGAATGCGTCCATTCCTTTAGGGTGTAGTCAATATTGACAACCCTAACATAACCCATCACCCGAAAGGTATGCATCCATTTCCGATGTGAGCCATGTAGGCCTTATTCACACTCAAGCAGTCTAGAATAATAATGATATTATAAAACATGCTCTGCATATTAAATCTAATAACCAGACATGTATATCCTCAGTTAGGGTTACAGAATACTCATTAGTTTCACAGATGTATCTTTTCTTCATTTGCGAAGAATGGGGATCCCTTCTCTGAGTCAACAGTTCTTTGGTTTTCCACCCCAATCTTTTCACGTTCCATAACCCACACATGCCTTCTTGGTATAGTTTTACTGTCTCACTCACATGCTTTACCAACATGCAGTTCGGTTGAGACATTATCAACATTTACAATGGCATTTCACCTGAAACCCATTTCCAAAGCATGAGATCCTTCCCATCTAGTTTGGCTTATGCAAGCCATCACACATGGTCTTCCTGCAATGTGTCATCCTAGCACACTTATCAAATAGCCAAAGAGTCAGCAATATTTAGCAATAAACGTCAAATCTAATTGTTCCATAACCAATCAATGTCATTAATAATTAAATTCAATATGAATTTGCAATTCTGTCTACTACAGAAATTGATTTGCTTAGCAATGAGGCTATCCTCATATTGTTTGGCTCTCGTAAGTAGTATCACTCTGTCCATTATGGTTTCACCCTTGATACCATACATGAACATCCACCTACAACATGTTCTCTTGACACAATTTTATATAAGCCAAACAGTCATTAGCAATTATTAGCAAAATTTCAAATCTGAAATTCACAAATCTATTTCATGCATTAGTTAAATTCCACAACCATGAGAACCTTCTCATAACCTTTGGATTCTATACATGGTAGATCCCGTTCTTTACTATGGACTTATCCTCATTACCATACGCAAGAATTTTCTACCTGAAATCTGAAACTTCAATTAGCCAACATGTTGTGAGTATTTATGCACATAATCCTTTCATTGCTACAACAGTCACTGATGTGATCTCAGAATTATAACACTCAATAATTCAAACACCTTCAGCTGTTAACATTGAAATGCAATGAAATATATATATATATATATATATATATATATCATAATAAAATTGCAAGACACAGGTACATTGTTCATGCAATTTAAATAAACTGTAAATACTCATTACTTCACATCCATATTCCTTTTATGCAACTTTGTCCTTCCAACAGAGCACTCTGGTAGCCCATCAACATGTCTACCTTCTTCATGCAATCATTCTCCTGCATTCACAACAACTCATGAAATGGTCTTGGGATTAACAATAGTTCACCATTTCATCGATTATCTAATTGCATTGAAACATATTATATCACAACCATGCATCCACACAATGCATCTCAACATGTGCACCCACACATATGCATGCACATTCACAAGATTTAAGAATATTTTAATGCACATCTCTTCAATGCAACCTTGCATTACTTCATGAATACTATGCCTTCAAACATACTATGGCTTAACCATGATTACCACACATAACATTCACTACCAAGGCAGGTCCATAAGTCCTCACTTTCTTTAGTTGCTAAACTCACAACCAATATACACAAAGGGCATGATATAATTCCATATGAATGCATTCAGGTTTCTAAGCAATTATAGGGTGTAAGGCTTCTTGCCTTCACTTACCCACACCTCACCATACTTGGTAGGTTGACATTCACATTCAGGCACTCAATACCACATGCAAACCAAATCAACATAGTTTAAATATAGTTGAAGTGATCTTACCAAATCCTCTTTCAACATTCATGTAATTAAGCACAAATAACCATTACCTGCTATAATGTCCCCTTCTACCCTTTAAATGCAGGGAAGGAAACATTAACAACACACCGGGATTTTGGCAGACTTAGCCTCAATATTTATACTCATAAATACATAACAATTAAAACTTCTATGTGCAGATTCGAACTTCATAAAACACAACGGAATTAAACATAACAACACACATAAGCACAAACAGAAGATGATTCCATATGCAGGGATTCAATCCCATTCTTATGCTATGCACACACTTCATTTCAATTTCAACCTCATGAATAAATAACATTCAGATTTAGCACATTGCGGAGCACAAAATATATATATAAATCAAAAACATAGAGAGCACTTATCTTGCAACGCAAATGTCCAACGACTGGCTACGTGAGAGCAACGTTCCACCCAACCATAGATCTCTGTCCAGCCTCTATTCTTTCAGCTGAGAGATCACCCCCGAGCTGGGTTGTGTATCCACTAAGGAGGAACTAGATGGCTCACTCACAGTCAGGGTTTCACTCAAACAGCCATGCTAAGCCAACACACAGTTGGGTTTTTCAAGCATGCAATAGGATATGGAGGAAGATGCTAGTCCACTGAGCTCAATCCCAGAGCCACCTACACTTCCAGCTGGAATCAACAATCCCATCCTCTGTTCATACATCCACTCTTAGATTTCTCACAACTCTGTCACAAATAACTCCAAATCCGTCACTGATTTTCTAGGCAGTTAAAACTGGGTTTTCCCATGGATTTTGGGGTAGCTATTGCTCCCAAATTCGCCCCAAGGCTCATACCAATGGATCCCCCATTGGATTTCACTGTCCAATACCCATTCTGGGTGTTTTTGGCTTCCCAAAACGTGGGTTCATTCTAAGTCGCGATTTCTGGTTTTCTCACTCCTAGGAGCTCGTTTTTGGATGGATCATGATGCTGGGTTCTTCCCCCATGGAATGGGGATGAGGAAGAAACAAATTCCAAGAGGTAGAGTGACTTGTGGGACAAGTAAACAGAGCCCATACCTACCCATACGAATTTCAGGGTTGCCCATCCTCCATTAAAGCCATTGACTTCATTCTTCAACCACTTTCTTACAACAGGAATAAATGTCATCTAGAAAAGTCAAATGGGTTCTCATAAAGACATATGGAAACCTATGGTTCACTCCCTTAGCCCCCTCACCACTCCCTAGTGGATACACGTGGCCCCTTCTCATTCGTTGCCTCCGTAGCCAGTTTTGGTATTCTATATTGCATGATGTTTATTTACATCCTATTACAATTTCCATAGCTTAAGAGCACATGGGCAGCAAAATATCAAGCGTGTCTAGCTTAAATAAAATCCGAGCATAAACTAGCAGGGCCTTGGCCTTGAGCTCCACGCTAGGGAAACATACAACGTGTGTATACAATATTTACATTAGAAGCCAATATTTTCTAAGGGTCAAAATTGGGGGTATTACACCTGCATGGCTATCATTAACATCACTTGCTGTTATGTGATCAGTTGGCCTCTTACCAAGGCTTCACAATTCTTTTTTCCAACCTCGTGATCATAGATTTGTCGCCCCAAAATTTCTTCATAAGGTTGTTGGTCATATGCAACAACATCATCCACATATTCAGCCATGCTTCGGTTTTCTTTGGTCCTACAACCAATGCGAACACAACTAATTATTAGCAACCACAATCATTATCTTAAGTGGCTCTTTGCATGTGTAAAACCTCACCATGATTTTACCAATATGCAATATCATATACATGCACAATATTTTCACAGGCACTGTGCAATGTTTATTAATATGCCATCTAGTACATCTTCATTTCGTCTATCTAATCTCTTTTATTTTCAATCATGCTTCTATGGTTTGATTCCCACAACCATTATCAACAACATTGATTGTCATCAACCATATGCAATACCGTTAATGGGCCATGCACATGTAACTTCACTACCTTTACCCATAAGTAACATCATGCTCATGCATAAGCAATTCACATGCATTATGCAATGACTCTCTAATCATGCCCACTAATTCATATGCATTTAATTTGCTACTCTCTTGCATTTTCAACATCCCTATTCCATAATTTTCAGTATATAAAACTCGAAAAATATAAATACAATAGCAAGAGAGGAGTTAAGGAATTCTCCCTTTTCAATTCCCCATTATAGTATGGAATTTCCTCTTCCACATCATAGCTGATCCAATTTCATGTCCTCTCTAACATGCACACAAGAAATTATTAGCTATGATCTTCTCACCAAGTAGAAATTCAATATATGTATGCATGTGTATAACATTCATTCTTGATACTTTCCAAGCATACAAGTATTATGTTATAAACATAAATAGTTTGAGGTGAGATATTTCCCTTTCATCCTCCATAATGGATATTGCAACCAATTACCCTTACTGAGGATTCCACACCCCCTTTATGCAATTCCTGCTTCTCATTCCAAGCATAGAGAATGCATTTCACATTTTCAACGACTGTCTCCGGGGGACGACGGGGGTCAAGGGGGCTTTCCTCCTCGTGGATTCCCTGCGCCACTGCAGGGCGGGTCGAGAGCAGTGCCCTCATTTTTTTTTGTTTGTAAATATTTCCATTTCGCGCAATCTGGCACATAAGTTCCATGGCATTTTTCACTTTTCGGGCATATGAAAATCTCATTGGAAACTACTAAAATTTCCCTGTTTTCGACGTACTTGTCGCTTTACCTCCTACCGTTTCGGGAGTTTAAGCCTTTCATCATCGACCGATTCCTTTGACCCCTAGTTGTTATGATCTATCTTAGAATGTGTCGACCATGTTGCGACGTTTTAGCTTAAAAATCGCCGACCGTGTCACGACGTTTTAGCTTAAAACTCACCGACCGTGTCGCCGCAAATAAGGCTAAAATTGTCGACCGCGTCGCAACAATTAAGCCTAAAATCGTCGACCACGTCACAGCATTTAAGCCTAAAATTGTCGACCGCGTCGCAGCACTTAAGCCTAAAATTGTTGCCCGCGTTGCAGCATTTAAGCCTAAAATCGTCGCTCGCGTCGCAGCATTTAAGCCTAAAATCGCCGCTCGCGTCGCAATATTTAAGCCTAAAATCGCTGACCTATCGCCAAAAACATCGAAAAAAATTCGCAAAACACATCGTCGTAACTCAACTTAACTCGCCGACAGTTTCGGCGTTTTCTGGCTTATCTTTTGCCAACAGAGTCTTTGGTAGAAACTCATAAAACATTTAGAAAAAATTTGAAAATTGAAATTTTTCTTAATGATCAAGTGCTGAGTAGGAAGCATGCTTACCTCTGCAACTGTGATAGGTATCCCATGAAGGTCCAAATGTTGCAACCATCGCTTTGATACCATTATGTCACATCCCCTCCCGTTTATCTAATTCAGGGAAGGGAACACGATACCAATCTGTGGGGCTTTGACATAAACTCATCCCATTCATTAGAGTCATACAATTAAATCAATTGTGTGCAGATGCAAATCAATTAAACATGCACAGCAGAATAAAAACATCATCCATACACACACCTTTCATATGCATTCAACATATTAGAAACAACCATTAAATTATAATATTGCAGAAGTAAAACACATAGACAGATAAACACTTATCTTTATGGTGAAATGGTCCAAAGCAACTAGCTATGTCGCTGCAACGTTCCACCCAACCATAGGTCTCTGCCCAACCTGTATTATTTCAGCACTCAGAGACCACCCCCAAGCTAGGCATGATTTCTACTAGGAATAGGGGACATTCCAGCTCTTACACAGCCAAGTAATCAATGCATCTAAGACAAGCCAGTCCACAGCTGGGTTTATCAGGCTAAATCAGAACCCTGGATGCTTGCACTCAAGCTCAAGCCAAAACAATGGATTGGGAGAGGGAAATTCAACCACAGGGAAGAAAACAATTTCTCCCGTGGATATATAAGCATTCAGCAGCCAAAACGGTCTCAATGGAACCCCAATTCGATTCCCCTTCTTCCCCACTGGTATATAACACAAAAACGCCCTTCTCCCAACTGAGAAACAAAGAAAAACTAGAAAAACATGGCTAGAAAATGCCCAGGTAGCTCCAAACTCGTGAGGGAGAGAAACTGGTTCATGGGTAATGGCTTGGGGAGCAATTCATGGCTCTTTTCTTGCCCAAGAAGCAAAACATGATTTTCCATGAAGGGTGGCTTTCCCATACCCGAATTTGGAAAGCCATACCTTCCATTCCCCAAGGCATTAACTACCTCAACCAACTCTTGGTAGAAATGAATGATTGGGTACAAAATTCAACATGGGTAGTTGAGGGTTCATGGGTTCTCTCACTGACATTTGGCTTGACTTGATTGGCTCAAGGGTTTGAATGTTTTCCCTCCCAATTCCTTGTAAAAATCATGCCCCCATCTCTTAGTTGCATTACATAGCTAGTTGTGGGTATTTTATTAAAATGCATATTTACATGATGTTTGAATTCCAATGTGCCTGGCTAACACGCAAACCATATGCATCAATAAATCGATGGTGGGGCCTTGGCCTTGAGATCCTCACCATGATTTTATAACAATATTACATCATTTACAATTTTAATGCAATAGGGTCAAGAGGGGGATGTGACAATATCCTCTTCTGCAAACAAGATGAGATAAGGGGCCATATTATGGAGAATGAGTTGATTGCTCTTCAACCCAGTAGTTTTGAGACCATCCAGGAATTATTTTCCAAATTCAAATCTATGGTCATGCAATGCAAGCAATGTAGCATTGAGAAGAAGGATGAGCAGTTGCTTCTATCCATTCTGAGAAAGCTAGGTTCTGAGTTCTCCATCGTTGTCTCTACCTTCCATTCAGAATGAATGTCGATCCCTGGTTGGAAAATACCATCATTAGAACCCTGTGATCCCTAATTATTATTGTTTTTATAAAACCTTGTGCTATTATTTTTATTTGATATTAATTGACCAAGCGAGGTCAAAACAATTGCGAAAGAAATATTATTATTATTATTTAAATAATTAAATAAGGGATTCAAAACTGAAGGAAACCATTGAAGACTGTTTGTTGAACCACAAGGAGGAAAAGACAACTGTCAAGGGAAACCCAGTACCGCAATCCAACCTAGTAAAGGCGCACATGATGCAAGAGGCATCTTCCCCCAAACGTACAGGTTGTGCCTCCTGTTGGAGCGATATGAGCATGAGGCTCATGAACGACCTAAGTCCTAGGCCTAGGAAAATGATATAAAGCAATGTTTTCATCCACTGAATAGGAGGTTCAGGATGAAGGGGACAATACGATTAGTATTTGATTCACCCACTGAGAAGGATGCTTAAGGTGAAGTGAGGTTGTGACCTAGCTTGCAAGAGGGAATCTATGACCAAGTCTTTGTCCATGTGGTTCAACAAACAGGCTCGGGGGTTTTCGAGTAAGTAGTTTGGTTGCTCTGGGAGTTGGTTGGGAGGAACGATGACCTTCAGCTCTGATTTTCCCTTGCTCGGACTCAGGTTCTTCTATCTATTTCTAAAATGTTTGATTTCTGTAAATGATAGCTAATTATTGTATTGTTTAGTTCAGAGTATGTTTATTTCTTTTCTGACATGTCTACTCACTAGAGCTAATATCTAATGATTGCCTAGATTATATATGGTTTAATATATTCATTTTCTGACATATCAATTGCTATAGATAATACCTAATGATTGCATGGTTTAGTTCAGGATCTGGTGGTCATTTTGAAATGCATTTCTGTAAGTAATACCTAATGATTGCATCGCTCAGATTTGGTTCTATTTCATTCATTTATGAACTATTTTTTGATTGCATAGCTTAGTTCTGGTTCCACCTATTCATTTTTGAACTATATGTTGGTTGCATGGCTAAGATCAGGTTCTATTTTATTCATTTCCGATCTGTCTAAATTATTGTGAATCACATTGTTTAGATTAGGTTCTATTTATTTCTGAACTGTCTTTGATATCTAATGATTTCATTGTTTAGATCATATTTTGTTCATTAGTTTATGAACCGTCTATTTACTTTAGATGGGATCTAATAATTTCATTTTCTTAGTACATGTCTATTTATCCATTTATGAAATATCTATTGCTGCAAATGACATCTAATGATTTACTGTATATGCATGTTACAAGAATTGATTAGTTGGCTTATGCATGTTACTCAAGAATGATTATTTGGCTTATACATGATTCATATAATGTTTTCACTGTGCATTTCTGATTTATCTTATTCCTGCATGTGATCTTGCTTATGCATATTAACATAATCGATATCTTGCTTATGATATAATGATTTACTGTACATTACTTATTACTGTAGATGTTCCTATTCATTTCTAGAATTGCATGCAAGATATTCAAACACTAAGATTAAGGTGTTTCAGTTTATATGCAAAAGATATATCAATTATGCATCAATTTCTGTTTATCCTCTCATCGTTATAAGCCAAATATTGTTCAGGATTCTTTGCATATGGGTTTATGGATTAGGCGTTTTAATATATAACGTTGTTCATATATGGATAAGTACAGAATAAACTATTATACTTTTCATACAGAGACAAATAGATAAGTGTTTGTACTCTCAGAGCTGTTATAGAGACGAATGGCTTAAATATTTAAGATTCCATAACGTGGGCAACTGGGTTAGGCGTTTTTACTGTTAGAGGATGGGAATTTATTTTAATTATGTTACATAGATTTAATTAGAGGATAATTATACTGTTGGAAAACCCTAAATATTGTTAATTAAATTTCCAAACTTTACCTAAGATACAGCCTATCTGAGTCGTCGATTTCACCAAATACACAACCGGAAATACCATGTTTAACCCTAGAAAATTTGGGTTCCGCAATGCGGAAGTCAGATTGCAGACCCATCATGTTAAACAGTCGGGTGGAGGGGGTTCCGCAATCCCGCATCCGCAATGCGGAAGACGGATTGTGGACCCGTTGTGTTTAATCGGCCAAAAATTCAGGGTTTCGCAAAATCGCATCCGTAATGCAGAAGAAGGATTGCAGACCCGTTGTGTTTAATTGACCAGAAATTTGGGGTTCCACAACCCGCATCCGCAATGCGTATTGCGAATTACGGAACCAAAAAGTAAAACTTTCGGATTTCAGTGTTTTGCAACCTATTGGTGTCCATTTTGTCACCATTTTTTATCATCAAATATACTTTGAGTGGTGTTATTTTCACTATTCTGATATAATAAATCACTCTTCTTACCATTCAGACCGTCAATCAGATCCATGTATGATCGTATTTACATATCACGTGAATCTTGGCTCAATATCATTATTTTCATGGGTTATTAACATTAATTTAATATTTTTCGACTCGCTTGGCAAATAGATTTCGGCTTGCAGGTTATGGGTTTCAAACAGACCTCCGTTCAAACTTGTGTTCACGTTGCAAACGTTTAGCCGCATCCAGTCCGCCGTTCAGCCCTTCGTTCATCCCGCGGAATCGTCGGTTGGCATATTCCTTCCCATTAAAGATAAAAACAGAAATATGAGTTATGTTAGCAACGTGGTGGTTATGGTTGGTGAGTCAACACTCTAGAATATTCGCTTCCCTGCTTGCCCAGCTCGACAACACACCTCCTGCTCATGTCAACACTCCAGAAGCTCTATCTTTCCCGTTCCCTCAGCTAACAGCACGCACCTCCGCTCACTTTGACGTTCCAGAAGATCCTTGCTCTCCCACTCTCAGCCTGCGAACGCATTATCTGCCCACGATGGAAGGAAACCGAATCACAACTGTTCGTGTCAAAGGGGATCGACATCATGGAAGCAGACGGACGACCTCTGTGCTGTCATCAACCACCAAGCAGCCGTTGCATAATCATTAAGACTTCTATTTTTAGAGAGGTCGACTTTGTCGACCTTCTCTCCAATTGTAAACTTATAAATAGATGTCTCCTTTGGAGAAACGCAGACGGGAAAATAGACGATATATAGCACAATAGATATAGGCATTTACGTTATCAAGTAATTCATAGAAACACTGTATAATTTTCTCAGTTAATGGAAGCTCTTGAATTTTACTGTTGATATTCTGTTGTTGGTGACTAAGTTGATTTAGTTCCAATCTCTGATTGCTGGGAAGGGCTCCTCATCAACTGGAGGTTTTTATGTATAGTTTTGTATTTTCCATTTTGCAAGTAAATAGTTCATTTTCCAGTACATGTAATTAATTTTGTTTTCCTGTATATGTCATTTCCTTATTTTTTCTGTAATCTGTATTTTGTTGCTAACTTAATTTACTTTTCCAGAATTGATAATGGTCGACCAAGCAAAGTGTTTATAGTTTTCTTTCAGTCTTTTGCAATTATATAGAGTTTAGTTAGTTGTTGTTTCAGGTTTAGTTTATAATTAGAATTAGTTTTGTTAGTTCTTTTCCTGTAGTTGTAGGTTAGCCTTATTAATATCTCAGTTTTGTTTGATTAGGCCATAGAAATAGTTTATTTCTTTAAACAATGATTAGAATAGGTTATCTCTTGCTATCTTAGCTTCTCAACAGTCTTCTCACTGACTTCTTTACACTGTATGATCATATGCATCAGCCAGCTGGTAGTTAAGATCATCCAAAATGCTTCTTCCCTTAGTTTAAATCGTTTTCCTCCATCCGGACTGTCATTCAGACAGTCATCCGGATCGTCATTCAGACTTTCATCCTTTCTGCATTGTTTTATGTTTATTAAGAACTCAATTTCTTAGGCTTTTCAACTATAATATTTCTTGCCTTTAATTAGAATTATTAACTGTAATTGAGATCTTGTTTTATATTACAAAGAGTTTAATTAATTTTTTTCATTGTTCTTAGTTTTCATTTCATCTCCCTTAACTTTGCTTTAACTGTCTTTTCCAAGTTATGTCTTTCATGTTTGATTTGCCAATAGGTTACTGTTCTAGAATCTATCAGTTTTACTCTTAGTATAATTTATTGTATGTTCTTAAGGTTTATTTCGGATTAGAGTTAATAATTTCATTCTCCAAGTTATCTCAGTTTTGATAGTTTCTTCATTAAAGCATATGATCAATTTCCCATTCATACAGATAATAAAGATGTTCATAAAATAGTGTTTGGTTCAGAAATAAATATCTTTATCAAGTTTTCTACTTGTTTCTATATAAAATATCTTTATCAAGTTTTCTACTTGCTTCCAAATAAAATTCAGTTCAAGTAAATATATTTATTAATTTTTCTACTTGCTTCTAGATTTCATTAGTTTCATATCATTTTGCTTATGGATAGAAGATAGATCATAATGTTTAAAGCTAATTGTAATTGGTCTCTTTGTAGTTTACATCTCTTTGTAGAAATTAGATTAGATTTACTTCCATTTTGTTTTGCTGTTACATTTGAAAGTCATTACGATACATTCACCCCAGTTCCTATCACATTTGACGTACAACATCAAGGAGAATGGAATTAGATACTTTAGTGTAGTCTTGAAGTGTTAACGGAATGCATAAGTAGTTGTTGAATTCACTAAGTAGTTTGTAGTTTTTGTCGTAAGTCAAGTAGTTTCCATTTTCATAAAAAGTAGTTTGTTTTTTTATCAGTATTTGTTCTTTTCCCATTATTTAATCATAGAGTAGAGTAGTATAGCTTGATACTATACTAATCTATTGGTTTAAATTAGGTTTAATTAGCTCCTTTGTTGTTTTTCTGAAGTTTGACTCGGTTTTTCATTTTGAAAGATCTTTCGATCTTTTCTTTATTAAACATGTTCTAAGGTCTACCGAGCCGAAAATTTAGGCCCCATTCTACCTTAGTATATATTGTGCCACAACTCTAAGATTACCAACCCTGGTCGATAATTAAATATTTTGGTGATTCCTTAGGACAGTAAATACACCTCAACACAACCCGCATCCGCAATGAGGATTGCATAACCATAAAGTAAAGCAGTTAAGTCTGGGGTTCCGCAAACCGCATCCACAATGCGGATTGCAGATTGTGGAACCGCAAGGTAAAAAGGTCAAATTTTGGGGTTCCACAACCCGCATCCGCAATTGCGGAAGCTGGGGTTGCGGAACCGTAAATTTACACAGTCAGTTTTTGGGATTCTGCAAGGGGTTTGGGGTAAGGGTTTAAACCCTCTGTTGTTAATTATGTGGAGACTAATAATGCTTATTAATGATGCGTGTAATTCCTATAGTGCTTAATGATGTTTATAATGCTTAATAATGCTTATAATGCTTAAATAATGTTTAATAATGCTTGTATTGCTTATAAGGCTAATGTTGCTTATTAATTATGCTTATAATAATTATAATGCTTAATGATTCTCATAGTGCTTAATGATGCTTATTAAGGATGCTTATCATGCTAGAATGCTTAATGATGCTTGTTCAAGAACAGAACCATATCATGCTTCTAACCCTGGGCTTAGATTCCAGTATGTAATCAAGTAAGGTATTTGTGTCTTCCGCAAGTATACATGATTTTATTTTATTTATTTATCTTATTTTTATTTTTTTTAATATAGGAATTTTGGGCTATGTGACATAATGGTATTAGAGCATGGTTACAACACTTGGCCTAAAGGGATCAACATTGAACACAAGTACAAACAAAAAACTAACTTAGGTGTTATGGTTGACTCTCTTAGGACTCAAAAGAGAAGTATAACCTTGATTTTGAAGGAGCTATGGAAGATACTGAAATGTTAGCTGAAGAAGAATTCCATCCTAGAGAACAAGTAAATAATGAACAAGAAAACATAAATGACAATAATCTATGGGTGCATCTAAACGAGCATAGGAATGATAACCCATCTGAATTGTTAAAAACAATAAAATATTTAAGAGTAGAAATACAAAGTGTTAAGAAATATAATGAACAAATTATGAAAGCACAAGAGGAGTTAAACCATGCCTTGTTAACAAAATTACATAATCAAGAAGCAGAAAAGAAGAAAGGGTCTGAGAAAGAGACATCAAGGACTGCATCTTATAAATGCAAGTCAAGGAAGTTAAATTTTTTTGATAGTGAAACTGAGTCAGCTTCAAGTAGAATTTCACCTAAACAGAGTAAAAAGAATTACAAAGAATCTAGTGAAAGTAGTTACGGTAATAAGTATTGTAGGAAAAGTAAACCTTATGAAGATATTTCCAGTGAATTTAAGAAGATAAAACCTCCTATATTCAATGGTGATATTGAAACCGGAGAAGAAACGGGAGCTTGGCTATCAGGAATGAAGAAGTACTTTCAGATTTACAATTATTCTAATGAATTAAAAGCAAAGATGTCAATTTATAATCTAACGGGAAAGGCTGACATTTGGTGGCAAGATATTAAGAAGGTGAAATGCATTAAGGAACGCCACTTAACTTGGAAAAGTTTTAAGAAATACTTTAAAGGAAAATACTTGTCAGAACAATATTATGAAGAAAAAGCTAAAGAGTTTTATGATTTGAAACTAGGAACTCTTACAATGAAGGAACTGTGTAGTAAATTTCTGAGTTTTTTTATGTTATGTGCCTTATATTTTTTATGAAAAACCTAAATTACAACGTTTTCTCAGCTGTTTACCAACAATATACAAAGAAATAATTGAATATGACAATCCTAAAACATTAGATGATGGCATGAGGAAAGCAAATTTATGTTATGATCAAAATAAGAACAAAAGAGACAATGTACCAAGTTGGAAAAACATAAAACATGAAAGATTTGAACATAAAAGAAAAGTTATGAGATTTAATAATACTTTTGGGAATAAAAGAAAAGTTATGAGATTTCAAAAGTTTTAAGTCACAAAATCCTACAGTAATGAAAGAAAGAGACGCACCTGCTAGTTATAATAAAAACACTGTCCAAAAAGAACCTTTAAAATGTTGGAAATGTGGCGAACCACATTACTTTAAAAAAATGTCTAGTCAAAATTGTAAGATCAGGTTTTGTCATTGAGAGGGGGGGGTGAATCAGTGACCCAAATTTATACACAATTTTTACTTTTAACAAACATAAGAACATAATTGAACACAATAATTTATCGTGGAACCCAATAAGGTAAACCACCAACACTTTTCTATTATCTGCAAAACTTTGTTTTTACAATTATACAATAGAAGAAGGTGTTTTTAGATTAGCACTGACTGATCAGGATGCACCCACACCTTTCTTCACTAGCACCAACTGGTAGAAGACTATGACCCATGTTTAGTCATCTACGACTGAAAAGGAAGCACCAAAACCTTTTGTAGGCACCGACCTGCCCTAGCACCACCCTGCCTCCCTTTTAGTATTAATTCTTCATAAACTGCCTGGACTGTATCTCTTCCTTTTGGTCTCTCTTTTACTTTGGATACATGGATGGAGAAATTAGAGAGATTCACTTCAAATGATTTTGTTTTCAAAATATATACCTCTCCAATAGTCATGTGTATTTTGAAATAACACAACTTTTCAAAATAATGCGACCCCTTTAAAAAAATAATACCACATTAAAATCACTTTTTAACTATATATTTTTATTTAACCTTTTACTCTACTAGTTAAAAAAATATTAACCCTTTTGATTATTAAAAACCATTTTATTCATTTTTTATTTTTTATTCTAGCTCTTTAGGCCTTTGTACTAAGTCTTCAAGCTCTTTTAATATTAACACTAACGAACCCATCTCTGCCACACGATTATTGCCACGTCTGCAACACATCACTGCCACACGATTATTGCCACATCTGCAACACATCACTGCCACATATGCAACATCTTAGTCATCATCCACATCGAAGAGATAAGCCACGTGTAGAAAAAGATAGGGGGCCACCTAGGCGTCCCGAGCTCCAGGATGGTGTTCTTCTCATGGAGAACCAAACACCCAGAGCTCCCACACTATCTTTTCACTACGCGTCAATAGAATTAGCAATGACCGGCGTATATAAACACACATAAAGAATTCTTCACTATGAATGTGGGATAATTCCCAATCACAAAATCAATCACCACCATCGATCATTTGATCGAACGGTCCCTGAGTCTCAGCCTGTAATTCTGCTCGTCTCTGCATTGTTTTTGGCTTAGATCCTTCATGCCTGGATGTAGCTTGTGGTATTCTTCACTTGGGCATCATTTCCACGAGCATACCTCAATGGATCTACAAGTGTCTGGAGTCTTTCAAACAAGCTGTGTGAAGAAACTGAGACTGGAGTGGTAATTTGGTTAGCAATCCCATAACCTGTGGTAGTGTAACTCCCTCCGATTTGGGAACTATCTTTGATATGGCTCAAAGTAGACTTCAACACTGTCTGTTGGTTCTAATCCATCTTTCTTACGGAGCTTCTGAACTCGATTGACAATATCACTAGCAACTACTGCCTCAAACAGAGTCTCATTAGGACGCAAGTCCAATACTACCAGGACATCACCATCGCTAACTGCATCTACATCATTTTTCTCTACGCCATTAGGCAAATAAAACTAACGAATGACCTTTATCTCACTAATTTTCAAATTATGTCCTGCAAGTGTTACTTCTACAGACTTCAAAGGCTAGAATGCTAGCCTGCCCCATGGACTTCACTTCCTTGGAAACAATGCCCATTGCCTTGCCTAATCGCTTACCAAACACACTAAAATTTGGTTCAGCTCGCAAAGATCCATATTTCAGAGGGTCATTACATGGAGCCACTGATCTCACATTTAACTCCTCCCTCACATAAGCATAATGTGGACAGAGACTAGAAAGAAGCAATGGTGAACCAACTACATCCCGTATATAGGAACCATGTGAGTCAATAACTTGTTCCAACACAAGTCTGTCTCCTTCACATCTTCTGCCCTGGGAAACAGCTGAGGAGATGCAGCATCTGATATCAGTTATACCATTATGAACACACTCTGTAGGTTTATTCCATGCCCTATCCAGCACTGAAACTTCAATACTGTCTGGTTGTGCTTGAGCATACATATCACTACTACTAGTCTCATAATGAACAAAAAATGTTTCTTCCTCTCCAGTGAACAAAATCCTCTGGCATTCATAAATTGTGATAGTGGCGTGTATTATTTTAAGCTCTGTAATGTATTTCTGGAACCTGGCGTGCATAATTTAGGAGTTGCACGCATTTCAGGCATGTATTTCTAGCCAACATGCTTTGTCATTTTTGTTTCCTTATCTCAACCTGCCATATTATTCATTTCCCTTTCTTCATGATGCATTGGACAAGTAGACATTTTATTTCCCTTTCTCTTCATTGTGTTCCTATGTCATCTGATTTCCATCAATGACAATCTACACCCTCTGCCGCTGCCATATTGCCAACAATCTCCCCCTTTGGCATTGATGGCAATACTATTCATTTCTCCCCCTTTGACATCAAGGGCAAAGGGATGAACAATTCCCCCTGACTCTGATCACTGTCTCCCCCTGAACTGATGCCACTCTGATGCATTAATTTCTTAAGAGTTTAGATTGGAGAGGATACCACCCCTAATCTTTGCCTAAGATCTTCAAACACATCTCTGCTTAAAGGTTTAGTAAAGATATATGCCACCTGTTCCCATGTTGGGATATATTCCAACTTAATGTTCTTCTTTTCAGCCCGTTCTCTTAAATAGTGATACTTTATAGGAATGCGTTTTGATTTTGAGTGCTGAACATGATTCTTGTACAAACTTATAGCACTTGTATTATCACAATAGACAATAGTGGGTTCTTCAAATATTACTTTGATGTCTTGTAGAGTTTGTTTCATCCATTCTACTTGTGTGCAACATTCTGCTATTGCAATATACTCAACTTCAGTAGTAGAAAGAGAAATTGAGGTTTTTTTTTTTGCTTTTCCAAGCTACCAATGATTCTCCCAAGAAGAATGCCCCTCCACTTGTACTTTTTCTGTCATCTATACAACCAACCCAATATGCATCTGAATAGGCTTTTAGAGTAAATGAATTTTTACTAGGATACCACAACCCTAGATCTATGGTTCCCTTTAAATACCTAAAAATTCTTTTCACAATGTGAACATGGCTCTCTTTTGGTTCATCTTGAAATCTAGCCACCATTCCAACAACTTGTTTAACATCAGGTCTGGAAGCTATTACATATAGCAAACTCCCAATCATTAATCTGTAGTGTTTTTTATCAACAATTTCGGACTCATCTTCCTTGCTTAGTTTACATCCTATTGTCATTGGTGTACAAACAGGCTTGCAATCTTCAAATTGGAATTTTTTGACAATATCTTTAACATACTTGGATTGATGGATAAAAATTCCCTTTTTGGACTGAACTATTTGAAATCCTAAGAAGAATTTTAGTTCACCAAGTAAGGACATTTCAAACTCTTGCTGCATCCTACTAGCAAAGTCTTTACTCATTTCTTCATCATCACTCCCAAATATGATATCATCAACATATACTTCCACAATAACCATACTATCACCGGTAAATTTACAATAACGATTATTGTCTGCTGATCCCCTTTTGAAGCCTTGTATTTGTATATAGGAATCCATCCTTGCATACCATGCCTTGGGTGCTTGTTTTATCCCATAGAGAGATTTTTTTAGTTTACACACAAAGTCTCCTTTATCAGTTAATTTAAACCCTTCTAGTTTCTCAATGTAGACCTCATCTTCTAAGTTTCCATTGAAAAATGTTGACTTGACATCCATTTGGTATACTTTCAATTTTTTATAGCTGGCAAAAGCTAAGAACATCCTTATTGCTTCCAATCTTGCCACTGGTGCAAAGGTTTCTTTGAAATCCACTCCTTCAACTTGAGCATACCCTTTACATACTAATCTGGCTTTGTTCCTAATAACTTGTCCATTTTCATTCACTTTGTTCCTAAATACCCATTTAGTTCCAATGACATTCTTGTTTTTTGGTCTTGAAACCAACTCCCAAGTTTTGTTCTTTTCAATTTGGTCCAATTCTTCATTCATGGCATTGAACCAGCTCTCGTCTTTACATGCTTCTTTGATTGATCTAGGCTCAATATGTGACAAAAGTGAAATTTATGTCTGATATAACAATTGTCTTCTTGTCTGCACTCCGGTGCTTTTATTTCCAATAATCAGGTCTTCGGGATGATTTCTTTGAATTATTCTTGAAGGTGTCTTTGTGTCTCTTCTTGCAGATTCTTCCTTTGTCTCTTCTTCTCGAATATCTTCCTCTTCTTCACTGGTATCCATTTCATCTTCTTGTGTATCTTCCTTTTCTTCTATATCTGCTTATGTATCAACTAGCTCACCATCATCTTCATCTTCGCTGTCCAGTACAGTCTCTTGATGTTTGAATTTCTTTGTTTTTAAGTCATCAACTTTAACATCTGCACTCTCAACAATTTTATGTAATCTGAAATTGTAGCATTTGTATGTCTTTTTGGTAGGGAAGTATCCAAGAAATATACCTTCATCAGATCTAGCATCAAATTTTCCGAGATTCTCATCAACCCTTTTGATGTAACATTTACTTCCAAAGACTTTGAATTATTTTACTGAAAGAGCTCTCCCATACCACAGCTCATAAGGAGTTTTATTGTTGTTGATCTTGAGCTGACCTCTATTTAATATATATACAGTTGTGCTTACAGCTTCTCTCCAATATCCATCAGATAATTTTGCTTCATTGAGCATGGTCCTTGCAGCCTCCTGGACTGTTCTATTCGTTCTCTCAGCAATCCCATTTTGCTGACGTGTTCTGGTAGCAAAAAATTGTCTCTTAATTCCATGGGTTTCACAAAAGAGATTAAACTCCTTTGAGGTGAAATCACCACCATTTTCTGGTCTAAGACATTTGATGTTTGCCTCTATTTCATTTTCAACAAACGTTTTAGAGATTTTGAATTTGTTAAATGCTTCTAATTTTTCTTTGAGGAAAAATACCCAAGCCATTCTAGTAAAATCATCAATGAACAACATAAAGTAGGACTCACCTTGCAAAGGTTTGGTCCTTGTTGGTCCACAAAGGTCAGTGTGAACCAGGTGTAAAGGTTTTGAGGTTGAGTATTCTTTTGTTTTGAATCTTACTCTAGTTTGCTTCCCTAGTTGACAATGTCTACATGTGGGATTTTGAGGTTTTGTAATTTTTGGCAAGTTTCTCACTGCCCCAAGATTACTGACTTTCACTAAATTATCGAAATTGATGTGCCCCATCCTCCTATGCCATAGCCAACTTTCATCCACTACATTTATATGACACTCCTCATGCAATTTTGTGTTTAGAATGTATATATTCTCAGGAGTTTTAGAAGCAACACCAACTAATTTTCCTGAGTTCTTCTTCCTTATCTCACATTTCTGAGAGTCAAAGATGCAAATATTCCCTTGATCACATGTTTGGTTGACACTTAATAGACTTGGTTTCAAGTTTTCAACAAGTAATACATTTTTGGCTTTGTTCTTTCCCACATTCACAGTGCCTTTTCCAAGAATGTTGCCTGAAGCATTGTCACCAAATGTAACTTTACCCTTTTGTTTTTTGAGGATTAAAAACTTATCTTTGTATCATGTCATGTGTTTTGAGCAACCACTGTCAACATACCAGAGATCCTTTTTATCTTGTGCCTTTAAAGCAATAAGACATTCTTCTTTTAATGTTCTTTCTCTCCAAAGTAATTTTTGCTCTCTAATGTTTTTTCTTTTTTCTAAGATCTCCATTAATTTGCAGTTGCTTGCATTATGTCCATAGTTATGGCAGTTAAAACATTCAAAGTTCTTTCTTTGTAGAGGTGCAAAGGAATTTTGATTTCTGTTCTTCCCTTGATTACTAGCCATTTGGTTATCCTTGAGGTTATAGTTTTTAACCTTCAGGTTTTTCTTTCTATAAGCTCTACAATTCACCGCTTTGTGTCCAAAGTTAGAACAAGCAAAAAAATAACCAAGAAAGATGTGAGGATACCTGTTTTGATAAGATTTCCTTGGAGTTGTCTTGAATTCCTTCTTGATGGGTGGAAATGACTTTTCGAGGGTTTGATCATTGCTTGTTCTTATTTCTTTTTCTTTCTTCTTGGATGTATTGAGAAGAGCAGCTGCATAAGATTTTGGGCTATCTTGACTTTTTCTTTTAGAATACCCTATTCCATTCTTGTTACTTGGATTATTTTGTGTGGTTATAATTTTATCTAGGATTCTGGAGCTATTTTCATATTTTGTTTGGATAAATGTTTCATCAAGTTTTTCTCTTAAATGAATTAATTCTGCTTCCACTTTTTCATAGGATAATTGTTTTTCATTGAGAGACTTCTCTAGTCTTTCTTCCATCTCATTTGCCTCTAGAATTTGAAGTTTTAGTTTGCTTATAATTTTCTTCATCTCTTCTTCTCTCTGCTCATGTTATTCCTTCTATTCAAATACTAAATGTTTCATCTTTTTATATTTGTTTTTGTATCTTCTCAATTCACCCAAGGCATTGAGCAATTCTTCTTCCATATTATCCTCGACTTCATTTTTTGATCTTTCTTCATCCTCAATCTCTTCTATCTCATTGGGTTCTTCAATACCTAGAAACAGGACTTCATCATCACTGTCACTGATCTCAGATGAACTGTTGTTCTCTTCTTTAGAGTATAAATTCCTTTTTTCTTTGTAATTCTTTTTCTTATAGTGGGATTTTCCCTTTTTCCAGTATGGCTTATTTTTGTCATCATCATCTTCAGCGTCTTTCTTGGGATAAGGACACTTGGCTGCAATGTGCCCAAATTTGCCACAATTAAAACATTTGAAAAGAAGTTTTAACTTGTACTTTCCTGATCCTTTCTGAAGCTTCTTAATAAAATTGGCTTCTTCTACATCATATTCATCGTGATGGTTGTCCTGAGATGTTTGATTCTGATTTTTTGTTTTCTTAATTACTTTGAAAGTTGCTTCTCCTTTTGGGACATTCTCAATACCTAATAATAATTCATAAGCTGTGAGGATTCCATATAATTCATCTAGGGTAAGTTCTTCTAGTTTCTCTCGGTCTTCAAGAGTAGATACTTTGGGATTGTATGCCATAGGAAGTGTTCTTAGTATCTTTTCAACAACTCACCATCTGGTACCTCTGCTCCCAAACCTTTGATTGCATTGACAAGATTGTCCACTCTTTCGAAGTACTTTGAGATATTTTCTTCATTCTTCATTTTTAGAACTTCGTATTGTACTTTGAGGGATTGAAGTTTTTCCCTTTTTACTTTGGAATCTCCTGCATATATAGTTTCCAATTTATCCCAGAGTTGTTTGACACTATTACATGTTAATACTTTTGCAAGGATCTTTTTGCTCAGTCCATCTTGTAATGTATTTAAGGCCTTTGCATGTTCGCAGTATTTCTTCATGTTTTCTGCTTCTGTGGGGATGTCTTTTGGAACATCATATCCTTCTGCAACTAATTCCCATACTTCCAGTCCAGTGGACATCAGATAGATTTTCATTCTAATCTTCCAGAATATGAAGTCTTCACCATCAAATATGGGAACTGTTATTGACATCTTCATTTGTTGATCCATAGTGTTTAATAGAATCTTCCTTTTAGTGGTTAAACTGAAGTGAAGGATCCGACTCTGATACCAATTGTAGGATCAGGTTCTGTCACTAAGGGGGGGTGAATCAGTAACACAACTTTATACACAATTTTTACTTTTAACAAACATAAGAACATAATTGATCTTCATTTGCTGATCCATAGTGTTTAATAGGATCTTCCTTTCAGTGGTTAAACTAAAGTGAAGGATCCGGCTCTGATACCAATTGTAGGACCGGGTTCTGTCACTGATAGGGGGGGGTGAATCAGTGACACAACTTTATACACAATTTTACTTTTAACAAACATAAGAACAGAATTGAACACAATAATTTATCATGGAACCAAATAAGGTAAACCAACAACACTTTTCTATTATCTGCAAAACTTTGTTTTTACAATTATACAATAGACAAAGGTGCTTTTAGATCAGAATCGACTGATCAGGATGCACCCACACCCTTCTTCACCAGCACCAACTGGTACGAGGCTACGACCCCATGTTTAGTCAGCTACGACTGACAAGGAAGCACTGACTCCCTTTTACAGGCACCGACCTACCCTAGCACCACCCTGCCTCCCTTTTAGTATTAATTCTTCATAAAATGCCTGGAATGTATCTCTTCCTTTTGGTCTCTCTTCTACTTCAGATAAATAGATGGAGAAATTAGAGAGATGCACTTCAAATGATTTTGTTTTCAAAATATATACCTCTCCAATAGTCATGTGTATTTTGAAATAAAGGGTACTATACATCTGGTTCAAAACCTTTAGAGCTTGTTCACACTGACCTTTGTGGATCAACAAGGACCAAAAGTTTGCAAGGAGAGTCCTACTTTATGCTAGAATACTCAACCTAGGAAGTAATTTTAGAAGACATGCTTAGAATGTATGTAACGGACAAACCTAGGAAATGGGAAGAATATTTACATCTTGTTGAGATTGCATATAATAATCATTTTCATTCCGCTACAAAGATTATTCCATTTGAGATACTTTATGGACGGAAGTGTAACACTCCAATTTATTGGAGTAGCCATGTTGATAGACTAATGTTAGGTCCTGAAATTTTGAAAGATATGGAACTAACAGTGAAACAGGTACAACACAACTTGAAGATAGCTCAAGATAGATAAAAGAGCTATGTTGATTTAAAAAGAACTCAAAGAGAGTTCCAGGTAGGGGATCATGTGTATGTAAAAGTAAAACCCATAAAAAGTTCCTTGAAATTGGGAAAGTGCACAAAATTGGCACCCAGTTATTGTGGACCATTTGAGATATTGGACAAGGTTGGGCCAGTGGCTTATCAATTAGCATTACCACCTACAATTAAAGCACATAATATTTTTCATGTTTCAATTTTAAAAATATATGTTCATGATGCTACTCATGTGGTTCACTGGATTGTTATCCAGGTGGTACTGGAAGGAGATTTCCAGGTGGGACCGGAATGTATTCTCAAGAGGAGAGAACTTTTGCTCTGGAACCGCACCATCTCGAACAAGTCAAGGTGCAATGGAAGCACCTTAGCCCAGAAAAGGCTACTTGGGAATTGGAAAGTAATATGCAGGAGGCATCTCCAATTCTGTTTTAGAATGATGCAAATGAAGTTTGAAAAGTAACACTAAGGACGGTGTTAAAATTTAAGGGGGGGTGTATGTAATACACCTAGGAACCCTAATTATTAATGCTTTTTCTAAAACCTTATGCAAGTATTTTTATTTGACATTAATTGACCAAGCGGGGTCAAAACAATTGTGAAGGAATTATTATTATTATTATTATTTAAAGAATTAAATAAGGGAATCAAAACTGAAGGCAGTCGTTGAAGAGTGTTTGCTGGCCCACAAGGAGGAAAAGACAAGTGTCAAGAAAAACCCAATACCGCAAGCCAGCCTAGTAAAGGTGCACATGATGCAGGAGGCATCTTACCCCAAATGTGCAGGTCGTGACTCCTGTTGGAGCTGTGAAAATTCTCACAACAGATCTAAGAGATGATGTATACCTCACAAGAGTAATTATGATTAAGCAAGAAAATAGAAGAAGAGTGGTCAATGCTGTATAATGAGCAACAAAATAATAATACAGTAGAACTCGGATAGAAGCAAAAATGCTTCACACACACTAGTTAATTAATCACAATATGGACAAATAAATAGTACAATGGTAGAGAGGATTCGAATGCCTAAGGTGGCAATTCGAATTAGCCTCTCAGAGTGATCATAAGATCAATAGAGTGTCATCAGAGCACAACTAGGTGTCCTCATGATCATCAGTGGAGTCATCAATGCTCAAGTAACTGTCAACCATCAGTCAAATTGAGTCTAGTAGGTGTAACTCAGTGTAACTGACTGTAACTGACTGTAACTAAGTGTAACTGAGTGTAACTGAGTATAAAATGAAGACAACTAGACTGGTAGGTGAAGGAGGGCGAGTTTCTTCCTAAAATCAAGGAAGAAGGGCGCATTAAGCAACTGGAGGGCTAAAACTGAATAGTGAGAATCTCTTGGGGGTTGGCTAACTGAGGGCCAAGTGCTGGATTAATCACTGGGATGCATGCAAAATGCATGCAAACCCTAAAAGTGCATGCATGTCTGAAAAAGTAAATGATCAAAAATACTGGTGGGACTAGGATGGAGTATAGGAATATCCTAACATCCCCCCCTAATACATCCTGGGCCCTGGTGACTAAGACCAAAGGTCACCCAATACAATGAATAATAACAGTCAATAAACCAAGGAAGCGGGGAAAATTTCATGGGAAAAATACCCCCCCCCCTCAAAACAGACTGTAAGGCACACATAAAAAATAAATGCTCCAAAACTCAAGCAGGTGTGATGCTTGGTCATATGTATGGAGGTATCTTCTTCTTTGGAGGAAGTGGATCATGCTCAAAAAGCATGTGCTTGTACTTGCTCTTCAGATCGAATGTGATGAGAACAAATCCAAAAGTATGAGAGTGATCCTTGAACCTGTGATTCGAAACAGCTGAGGTAGGATAAAAAACATGAATATGTAGATAGCCTTTTGTCTTCTCCTTCGAACCATCATGGGTGAGATCATGCCAAAAAGAACCATCAAATAATAATGTTTTCTTGAAATCCAAATCAGATTTAAGGCTTGAAGAATAGTTTCTTGAGATCTCCTTTGAACCAGCAGGGGTGATATCAAAACTATCATATGCATGAGAAATTATCCCAAGTAGTAATTGCTTAGAATCCAAAGTAGATCCAAGACTTGAATCATGGTTTCTTGAGATCTTCGTTGAACCATAAGAGGTGAGATCAAAACCAGTAAATGCATGAGAAATTATCCCAAGCGAATGGCAATGGTTTCTTGAGATATCCTTTGAACCATAAGAGGTGAGATCAAAACCATTAGATGCATGAGAAATTATCTCAAGCGGGTGGCAATGGCCATATTCTTCAATAACCTTCTGAAAGCATGGAATAATGAACATATAGTAGTAAATAAGAGGTGATTGCTTGAGGAGAGCGAATGCATAACTTCAATAGCTGATTTTACCTCTGAAATAATCATGTGATCATGATGCAAACCAACAGACTCTAGTGCAAGAGAGGATTTAGGACCTTCTGCAATATCTAGAGTGTGAGATGGCACAGAAAGAGAAGAAAATTGGAGCATGAGTGGAGAATTTGCAAGTTCTTTGTCAACAAATTCAATATGAGATGATACTGGTTCATGATCTGAGAGACCGTTAAGGGGAGCGAATGCATCACTTTGCTTGCTTTTGAAGGGGTTTGGACCAAATCCTTCATTTTGTTTGTCGAATCTTTCATCCAAGTGAGCCCATAGCTCTTTTGGAGTTTCAATATCAATAATGAAAGGGTACAATATGTACTTAGGCATAGTAAGCATCATTCTTCCAAGGTGCATGTCACCTTTATTCAACCAGTCAATCTTCTCTTCAGAGGATTCGAACTCTCTTTCAAAATAACAATCAAAGAGATCATGGCTCTTTAAATATGCTATAATATTCGGTTTCCATTCATCATAGTTGAATAGAGAAAGAGGAGGGATTCCTTCTAAATCATACATTGAAGCTGTAGAAAACCTGCAAAAACAATAGAGAATATCTGCAACTGCTACTGCTACAAAGATGCAGAAACTGCTGCAACTGTTGCACTCGAAATCTTGGTAATAACATGTAAATAACTCTCAAGAATGGAGATAAACAATACTCTCAACATGCTCCTATACCATGCGAAAATCCTCACAACATATCTAAGAGATGATGTATACCTCACAAGAGTAATTATGATTAAGCAAGAAAATAGAAGAAGAGTGGTCAATGCAGTATAATGAGCAACAGAATAATAATACAGTAGAAATCGGATAGAAGCAAAAATACTTCACACACACTAGTTAATTAGTCACAATATGGACAAATAAATAGTACAATGGTAGAGAGGATTCAAATTCCTAAGGTGGAAATTCGAATTAGCCTCTTAGAGTGATCATAAGATTAATAGAGTGTCATCAGAGCACAACTAGGTGTCCTCATGATCATCAGTGGAGTCATCAATGCTCATGTAACTGTCAACCATCAGGCAAACTGAGTCTTGTAGGTGTAACTGAGTGTAAATGAGTGCAACTAAGTGTAAATGAGTGTAACTAAGTGTAACTGAGTGTAACTGAGTATAAACTGAAGACAACTAGACTGGTAGGTGAAGGAGGGCACGTTGCTTCCTAAAATCAAGGAAGAAGGGCGCATTAAGCAACTGGAGGGATAAAAATGAATAGTGAGAAGCTCTTGGGGGCTGGCTAACTGAGGGCTAGGTGCTGGACTGATGACTGGGATGCATGCAAACCCTAGAATGCATGCAAACCCTAAAAGTGCATGCATGACTAAAAACGTAAATGATCAAAAATACTGGTGGGACTAGGATGGAGTATAGGAATATCCTAACACCCCCCCCTTAATCCATCATGGGCCCTGGTAACTAAGACCAAAGGTCACCCAATACAATGAATAATAACAGTCAATAAACCAAGGAAGTGGGGAAAATTTCATGTGAAAAATACACCCCCCCTCAAAACAGACTGTAAGGCACACATAAAAAATAAATGCTCCAAAACTCAAGCAGGTTTGATGCTTGGTCATATGTCTGGAGTATCTTCTTCTTTGGAAGAAGTGGATCATGCTCAAAAAACATGTGCTTGTACTTTCTGTTCAGATCGAATGTGATGAGAACAAATCCAAAAGTATGAGAGTGATCCTTGAACCTGTGATTCGAATCAGCTGAGGTAGGATAAAAAACATGAATATGTAGATAGCCTTTTGTCTTCTCCTTCGAACCATCATGGGTGAGATCATGCCAAAAAGAACCATCAAATAATAATGTTTGCTTGAAATCCAAATCAGATTTAAGGCTTGAAGAATAGTTTCTTGAGATCTCCTTTGAACCAGCAGGGGTGAGATCAAAACTATCATATGCATGAGAAATTATCCCAAGTAGTAATTGCTTAGAATCCAAATTAGATCCAAGACTTGAATCATGGTTTCTTGAGATCTTCTTTGAACCATAAGAGGTGAGATAAAAACCAGTAAATGCATGAGAAATTATCCCAAGCGAATGGAAATGGTTTCTTGAGATCTCCTTTGAACCATAAGAGGTGAGATCAAAACCATTAGATGCATGAGAAATTATCTCAAGCCGGTGGCAATGGCCATATTCTTCAATAACCTTATGAAAGCATGGAATAATGGCCATATAGTAGTAAATAAGAGGTGATTGCTTGAGGAGAGCAAATGCATTACCTTCAATAGCTGATTTTACCTCCGAAATAATCATGTGATCATGATCCAAACCAACAGACTCTGGTGCAAGAGAGGATTTAGGACCTTCTGCAATATCTAGAGTGTGAGATGGCACAGAAAGAGAAGAAAATTGGAGCATGAGTGGAGAATCTGCAAGTTCTTTGTCAACAACTTCAATATGAGATGATACTAGTTCATGATCTGAGAGACCATCAAGGGGAGCGAATGCATCACTTTGCTTTCTTTTGAAGGGGTTTGGACAGAATCCTTCATTTTGTTTGCCGAATCTTTCATCCAGGTGATCCCATAACTCTTTTGGAGTTTCAATATCAATAATGAAAGGGTACAATATGTACTTAGGCATAGTAAGCATCATTCTTCCAAGGTGCATGTCACCTTTATTCAACCAGTCAATCTTCTCTTCAGAGGATTCGAACTCTCTTTCAAAATAACAATCAAAGCAATCATGGCTCTTTAAATATGCTATCATATTCGGTTTCCATTCATCATAGTTGAATAGAGAAAGAGGAGGGATTCCTTCTAAATCATACATTGAAGTTGTAGAAGACCTGCAAAAACAATAGAGAATATCTGCAACTGCTACTGCTACAAAGATGCAGAAACTACTGCAACTGCTACACTCGAAATCTTGGTAATAACCTGCAAAAAACTCTCAAGATTGGAGATAAACAATACTCTCAACATGCTCTGATACCATGTGAAAATCCTCACAGCAGATCTAAGAGATGATGTATACCTCACAAGAGTAATTATGATTAAGCAAGAAAATAGAAGAAGAGTGGTCAATGCAGTATAATGAGCAACAGAATAATAATACAGTAGAACTCGGATAGAAGCAAAAATACTTCACACACACTAGTTAATTAATCACAATATGGACAAATAAATAGTACAATGGTAGAGAGGATTCGAATGCCTAAGGTGGCAATTTGAATTAGCCTCTGTTGACCAAGTCGCGACCTCACAGTTGACAGGGGTCCACCGGTTGTCGACCCATACCGCAGTATCCTTGGGCACCGACCCGATCAGGTTTGAGCCCACCTAGCAACACCCGCAAAACGGATGAGGTCTCACCCGAGGCGTCCAGGAAGAGCAGACAGAACCATGTTTCCGCCGATGGAGGAGGCAAGTTGCGCAATATGGTATTAACAACAATTCCAAACATTCATCATGAAGTTCTAGTACATCGCAGCATTTAATATTACCAGAAACAGAGATCGCATATTACTTTAATCGCAGCATTTTCACATAGACAGGTAACACATTATTGCGGTATTCACATCATAGCAATAGAAAACAGATAATTGCATTACCATAAACACACAGATTGCACCAAATCATCATCCTTATATTACTGTGGCAAACCAAAGGCAGTACATGAATCTATGCGCAACTCCAGCATTATCTTTGCATACAGCTCTATCTCTTTCTCTTATCTATCAACTCCTCCTCTTCCTCTAACACTTACAATCCTTCTATATTTATAGGCTTCCGCCTCCTATAATACTTGTCCACTTTCCTAACCGACACTTATGGACAATCGACTAACTGACTTGGTCGAATGACCCAAAAACCCGCATACCGTGGTATAATGACTTGATCTTACAAAATTCATGACCCAAAAAACCGCCAACTGCGGTATACTTGACTCAATATTACAAAATACATGGTCCAAGTGACCCAAAACCCCGCCAAGTGCGGTATCCTTTGGCACCAAATGCTCCTTTCACGCCTTCATCCAACATGTCGTGGTGTCAACAGTACCGCGATCTTTCCTCGTCGAACCGCCTGCCAACAGGCCCCCAACACAATCTTGTGGCTCGCCCTCGAGCCACATCAGCTACTGGATAGAGTACACGTCGCGGTGCTGGCCTTGAAATCTGCATATGGCTACTCTACGTTCTGCACCAACTCGTGAGCTTCTTTGGCTGCTGCCCAACTTGTGACCACATCGTCGGCCGATGGGTGGTCGACAAGCATCTCCATGACCTGTTGGTGACACTTCTAAACGGTTGGAAGTGCTTCACTGGCCTGCAACATCAGTTTCCCACCAGTGTCCTGGAACTCATCTAACTGGGTTGCACGCAGCTTCTGGCGTTCCTCTGCCTTGGCGACCCATTGTTGCAAGTCCTTGAGTTCACGCAACTTAATGACTTTCTCCATTGGGGGCAAATTTATCATTGTAGCCTTCAGTGTGGCCACCTGTCCCTCCGCTTCCTGCCGAGTCTTAGTGAGCTGTGCAATTTGGTCATCGTGAATGATACGACCCCAAAACTCTACTGTTTCGGCGGTGAGCCTGGTTGCCTTCATCTTGAGCTCCTCCATCTAGGTGGAAGCTTCCTTAATTGCCCTTCTTCGTTCTTCCAACTTGGCCTGAGGCGTACTTGGTTTCAACTGAGCTCTCAACCACACGTTCTCCTCTCGCAACTAAACAATGGAAGCCCCCAACTGCTGCACTCGGTTAAGCACATCTACCTCTTCAGTAGGCTTTGGGACATGTTGATAAGCCTCTGCAATCGCATGATCAACTCGAATGCTATCATCCCACATGCGATCCCTTTCCGTAGTAAGTAAGTCTTGTTCCTTTTTAAGTGCTTCAATGGTGCAATTGGTTTCGGTCTATTCCTGTTGAAGGTCAGCTTCGAGGGCATCGACTGCTTCTCGTGCTGTAGCAGCTCTGCTCAAAAGCTCATCTTTCTCGGCGGTCACAGTGGCCTCTCTTACCTGCAAGTGTATACAACTCTTGCTGAGCTCCTGTATTCTATCCGCCATTTCCTGGGAGGCGCCCCTCTGCATAGTCATCAGCTCCATTGCCGATAGCGCATTGACATTAATAATCACCTAGTCAATCAATTGTAGCACCTTTTTCAACTCTTCGTTTTCGGTGAGAACCGCAGTCGGAGGAAGGTTGACATTCTTTACCCGGGGTGTGGTACGGATCGTGACCGTCTCCTGCATGGGTGCACTGCCAGGTTCCATCTGCAGCACCGCAGTACCCAAAGAATCCATGCAGGCCGCAAGCGTAGAGAATCCCTCCTGCACCTTGAAGGACAGCTTGTCGACAGCCGTCGTGGCGGCATGGTTAATGGCTGTGATTAACCGACCCAACTATGCCTTTGTCGGCAAAGAAATCCCATTGATCGTGGCATGCTCATGGTGCCGTTTGGTGCGGTTTTCCTCCAGAGCACGATCACTATCATCCGCAGTTGGTGTTCGGATTGACGCATGATCAGAACTATGATGACTCTGCTGATCCTGAGGGGATCCTTGATCCGAGGGGCCCTCCGGTGGATCTCCACCATCAATTTCTGCAGGACTCATGGGCTGTCACCAAGTCACCGGCCACTCGTTCACAATGGCCTCCAAATCTGTTGTTGTCACTTTAGACCTTATCTACAACCATTGTCGATTAACATCGCGGTGAGCCTGTATATGTAGGACACTCGATCGTATTGCAATGCCATGACCGGTGTGAATCGTGCTACCACGTCCGTGGTTATCCGTGGGACCTGGGTGGCAGCATCACAAAGCATTTTCAAATATAGCCAAAAATATAATTGGCACTCCCGGGTTCGCTCAGGCTCTCGCACAGCCCATAGATTCTGATAACTTGCACCTCGTCTGTCCCTAGCAGTCGGGCAGTCCATGCCCTGGTATGTATCAAGATATTTCCATGCGACAAGAGCAACCCAGATGTCTGCGACATCCTCCATTAGCTGATTCAAAATATATAAGGACCAATTCATCTAGACTCCTTCCACGCACTGCTCAGCGCAAGCAACTATCCCTGAGTTGCATTGTTTAGGGCGTCCTCCCTGAATCACTTTACAACACAAAATATTAATTCCTGTGAGTACCACTTGATTGTTGCAGCTACTGGTGCGATACCCGCGCCCATCCTATTCCAAGCCGTACTTCTGTACCAACTGACGTGCCCGTGTTCTCTCACTAGCCTTTCCTTGGAGAAACTCTGCCGGATCAACGCCTTTCTTGGGCAAGCCGGTAATCAAAGAAATCAAGTCAACGATGACTAGGACTTCTCTGTCCAGCCATAATGAACCCCCATGGAAGCATGACAAAATTTGTTTGACACAAGAATTAACTTTTGTCAAGCATCCAAAATGCGGCATGTTAATTAACCCTAACAGACCAACCTACCGCAATCCACGTGCCCATTCATGTATCATTGGTTCCAGTAAATGGCGCGTCTCTTTTACGTATGGGGCAGCAGCAATTTCAGGGTGGGCCACCATGTCATGGTCATCGTAGCGCAGGCGCATCAACGCCAGCCCAATATCCAATGAGCACTCCAAGCTTGCCAGGAGTGCGGGCATCTTCACACTGAATTTTGGTTTCAAGGTCATCTTACACGGGGCGGCATTCGGCCGAACAGGAGGGATGTACCCAAGAATATTACTAGAGGACTGGCCTAGCCATTGGGCAGATGTAGTGGCAGCGCGACTGCACTGCCCCCCTTGTTCTAGAGTTTCATCGGTCGTCGCGGACCGAAGCAGTCTCTTACTCTTTGGGGATTCAGAAGGATGACCTCCTCGGTGCTTCTTAGCAACAGTTGAGGTTCCCACCGGCATGTTGGTGACCTCAGCTCCAAGATCAACAATGTCCGAGGACATACCTTCTCGGTCTATAGCAACGGGAATAAATGGAGACTCCACTTCACTGCTAATGTCCACTGTCTCCAGTTATCGTGGCATACCTCACCACTCGTCGTAATACACCTAATAGTAGCTGACTGAAAACACAACAGCATTCCACAACAACATGGCGTGCTAATTTCTCAGCGTCGTCTGCTCGATGCCAAACCCTGCTTTATAACATCGATCCAAACCAGCCAAAATTATGACTAAATCATGCATTAATTCAACCAAATCCCAGTATTAATGAGGGAAATCTGTCGGCGATCTTGTCCTCCCCGTGGTCGTATTCATCATTAATGCCCAGGTTTCAACCGCACCGGTATTTACCGATCTCCACTTTTAGCATTTATTATTGATCTGACCAGGCCACCACACGGCCATATGTCACTGACTGTGCCAAGATTGCGGTACAAGCCTCCCTGCTATCGCATACCTTCTTCTGTTGGTGTGCCATCTACCACCAAGCAACCTGCAACAATCATTAGCAAAAAAAAAAATATTTTATTTTATTTATTTATTTTTTTAATGCGATTCAGACATCGCACTACTCCAATCCCGTGCGATAGGGCTTCAATCTGTGACCATTCACCAACTTGGGGAGCATACCCCCATCCAATCGCTGCAATTGAACCGCTCCTCCTGAAGTAATGCTATTGACGCGGTAGGGACCTAGCCAATGCATCTGCAACTTGCCTGGATGTTTCATAAACTTACTGTCATATAGTAACACTAAGTCGCCTTGCTGAAACTGCTTGGTTTTGATGTGGCGATCATGCCATGCCTTCAGGCGATCCTTCTCCACTTCTTGATGAAAGCCAACAATAAATCGATCTTCTTCGAGTGCCACCAATTGTGCTAGACGCTCGTCGATTGCTGCAACATCATCCATGCTTGTAACAGCCGCAATTCGTAAACTGGGAACAATGTACTCCAAAGGCATAATGGCTTCCTTCCCATATACCAGCTTGAAAGGTGTCTGACCAGTCAACCTTTTACATGTGGTGCGATAGGCCCACAACACCGCGGGAACTTTCAAATCCCAATCATCACGGTTCGCATTACACACCTTTGTTAATGCATGCTCCAAGACCTTGTTAAACGCCTCTACCGTCCCATTCACCTGTGGGTGATAGTGTGTACTCTTTTTGTGCTGAATCTGCAATTCCTCTGTCAATGCGCTGATAGTGCGATTAAGAAAATGGCTGCCTTGGTCACTCAGCAATATCTTGGGGCAACTGAAATGAGTGATAATGTGTTCGAACAAAAATCTAGCAACTGTTGCGGCGGAGCAGTCAACTACAGGTGCTGTCTCAGCCCATCGGGTCAAGTATTCTGTCGCTATGATAATATACCGCGCACATGTGCGGTTCCCTGGTGGATTGATCGGCCCCTACGAAATCCACAGCCCATTTTTCAAATGGTTGTAATGTCACCTGCGGTAGTAGTGGCATCTCGTCACGTCTAGATGTCTTTCCAGTTCATTGGCAAACATCACAAGACCGCGCATAGTCTGTCACATCATTGTGTAAAGTGGGCCACCAAAGACCTGCACGCAATACCTTCTGAGCAGTCGCCTGACCGCCATAATGTCCTCCGACGACTCCACCATGTGCTTCAGCCAATATATGCGCTTGCTCATGCGGAAAAACACATCTGCGTAATATCTCATCAGCGCCTAATTTATACAACTCTCCTACGATCAGTTGAAAGTCAGCAGCCTTGACGACCAATTGCTTCTTTTGAGTCATGGTAAAGTCATCGGGCGCGGTGCCAGTTGCCAAGAAGTGAAGGATATCATCAAAATAGTGGTCAACAGTGGCAACATGAAATAGCTGGGCATCCGATAATCCGTCTTCGATATTAGTCGGTTCCTCCCCTGTCTCAATCCGTGACAAATGATCTGGTCCAGCATTCAACCGCCCTGGCTTCACAACGACTTCGAAATCAAACTCCTGAAACAAAAGTAGCCATCGATAGATCTTCCCCCCCAACACAAGCTTATTGACCAAGTATTTCAATGTTGAATGATCAGTAAACATTTTAGAGTGGCCACCCAACAAATAATGCCTGAACTTCTGTAGCACGTAAACCATGGCCAAACCTTCGCGTTCTGTGGTAGTGTAATTGCGTTCTTCCAAAGATAGCTTCCAACTGGCAAAAGCAATGGGGTGATCAATGTCGCCTTCACCTAGTTGAGCCAATACAACTCCTAATGCAACCGATGAAGCATCAACGTGGACGTGGAATTCCTTACTCCAGTCCGGAAAAACCAAAATCGGTGCCGATTCCATCTTCGTTTTGAGGGTTTCGAATCTTTCCTGACATTCCGGGTTCCATTGGAATGCCGCATCCTTTTTCAACAACTTCTCCATAGGGGCAGTAATCATAGCATATCCCCTAATGAACTTGCGATAGTATCCCGTGTGACCCAAGGTCACGCGCAACTGCTTAACCGTGGTTGGCGGTTGCAATCCCAAAATAAGTGCAATCTTGGATGGATAAACCAACAATCCCTGCTTACACACGATATGACCTAGCAATATCCCAAATGGAGCACATAAAATACATTTCTTCAAGTTCAGCGATATCTGGTGCTGTTGGCATCGCTCAAGCATCAATCGCAGATTAGCCAGATGATCCCGAATTAACCCATAAATAGTCCAATCATCCATATATACTTGCAGAAACTTTTGAATAAAATCTTTGAAGGCGGAAACAACTACCTGGGAAAATATCGCAGGTGCATTTGTCAATCTGAACGGCATGACCATGTACTGAAAGCAACCCCATTCGGTAGCAAAAGTTGTCTTATGGCGATCTTCCTTGGAAATACGGATCTGATGGTAGCCAGAGAATCCATCAGTGAAAGACTACATATCCTGGCCACCCACTCCTTCAAGTACTTCATCGATAAATGGAGTCTGGAAGGGATCATGCAAGCAAGCATCATTCAACTTCCGCAAGTCGACACAGATGCGCACTTCGCCTGTTTTCTTGTCCTGCACCACCATAGGACTGATCCATTTTGACTCTTCCACAGGTTCGATAATACCAGCATCCAACATCCGATCAAGTTCCGCCTTGAATTTCTCTTTATGCCACGGGTTTAGTCGATAAGGTTGCTGTCGGACTGGCTTAGCGTCTGGTTTCAATGGAATCCTCATTTCTCCTAAGTCACCCAGGATTCCCTTCATTTTGAAAAACTTCGTGGGAAACACATCTTGGAATTCATGTAGTAACTCAGTAACCTTACTCATCATCTCATCGTCCCAATAATCCCCTACATTAGCAGACTTGGGAATAGCTTCAGTGCCGATATTCATTTTGCGAAGCTACAATGGCTGATTGAACGGATTACTTGGCGCAACAGGTGGAACCACATCGTGACTTCTTTCGGATTCAGGAATGTTAATATTCCGAGGGTCATCATCATCCTCTGGCCCTCCACTGACATTGAAGCACTCCATGAGAGACTGCATCTGACTGTGGGTATGCGGATCAACAGATCGTGCCACCGGAACAACCCGAAATATCACATCACGGATGAGTTGTAGGGCGTTATGGACATATGGGTTGGCATCCGCAAATGTGAAGGTATGAGTGAAACAGATCGTCAACTCGCCCCATGTTGTAATTTCACGACGCAATTCAGCTGCAGTATACCACAAGCGCGGTATCTCCTCCAAAGTATGGACAAAAGCATGAACCCACTCATCTCTGGGTCGCGTGATCCGCAATCGTTGACACTCCATCACATGATCACCGGGATCAGTTCGGCCATCATACGTGCCAGTGTGATAAACCTTAGTATTTCCAAATCGAACCATCATCAACCTTCGACACTGTGACCAATCTTTAATGAATTTCTTATGTGTCGCCCACCAACGTGCTGGAGTTACTAGCCTTCAGTGCTTCTTCCAAGGCCAGCAAGCGTTGTGGTTCTGGAACACAGTCTTCAAATTCTGCTACAAAGGTGTCTAAGCTAGGAAACCCCTCATAGATAGGCAATGTGATCGTTTCTCTTGCAACACGACATAAAGATTGCGTAACTAAACTGCACTTCCGGATTAATACTTCATGCATGCGATTCTGCCAGTGTTCCAATGCATCATCGGAGTCGGAAGACGCAGAGCTCTCACTGCGCCACTCCAACTCACCGTGAACAGTGGGATGAATGTAATCCTCAGAAATATTAAATGCGTGATCCCAGCCAGTGTAATCATTATCTTTGACAGGCTCAACATATCGGCGTCCTTCAGTCGGATCCAAGGGAGCGATAACTCAAAAATCGAGGTTCTCAAAAGTCATCATGCACTTCTTGAAGTTAATTATAGCTCTGCTATCATTATCCCATCCTATTCCCAATAGAACAGGATAGGAGCTTCCATCGTCAACCACCTCAATGATATCGAAGTCGGCATAAGTCTTCATTCCCTCAATATCAATTGTGAGCCGCGGAACTCACCCAATAGGTGTAACCTTTGCATGATTAGCGAACCAAAGCTGTACAGGGGACCAGCTCAATGGGGGACTCCCCATTTTCTGCCACGCCTGCTTGGTTAAGATGTTAACATCTGAACCAAGATCAAGAATTACAGAATCAACATCATAATCACCGATCTGAGTATTCATTTGCATTTCCTTGCCAGTCTTCCATCGATGTAAAGAATTGACTGCCGATTCTTTCCATCCTTTCAGAAGTCACTGCAACCATCCCTCAATCTCAACCAGGGCAACCGGGTCTCGTGCCAATGACAGACAACTTTCAAGGAACTTTTGCAATATCCCTGGTGGTGATCGATCGGCGTCAGAGGTAGCATCAAAGATAGGCGGCATATCACAAACAACAACCTTACCGCGGTCTTTCTCCAATGTGCGACGTGCCTCGAGGAACATCTCCCGTTCCGCATCAATGTCGAAATTTACCGTCTTTTGACCAACTAACCGAATCAATGGTCGTGAACCATCTTCCCTAGTCGTCTTACCTCCGCGAGTGACAGTAGCCACCGAAGCATCTTGTGGCCACGGTTCCGCAGAAATAGTCGCAATATTAGCACCCTGCATCTGATTCTGCTGTAAATTCCCTGGTTGATATACATTTGGATTAGCGTTTGACGGTGGTCGCGAGGGTTGGTTCTGTACTGGTTGTTGCACCAGGTTCTGTACTGGTTGGTGTACTGGGTTCTGTAGCTGCGGAGTGTTCCCAGCCTTCCATCTTGCAATCAATTTTGGACAATTCTCGACTGTATGATCGTTACCAGAACAAAACGTACACTGATTCTGTAGCAGTGGGTAGTCGCACTGATAATACCCCCATACCGCATAGTGGTAACATTGAACAGGTCCTCGACCACCTCGACCTCCTCCTCCATGACCAAACCCACCACCACGTCTGCCCCTGTAGCCGCCCTGCTGTTGATACTCAGGTTGGTTAAACTATTGTTGCATGGGTGTTGGCGGCATCCCTTGCCCTTGTGGTGCATACTGCGGTTGTTGCACATACTGAGGCTGCGGGGGGTTCACCGATGTATATTGCAGCACAAACTGCTGCGGTTGCTGCTGCTGCAGTACAAACTGCATCTGTGCTTGAGGCATCGGCTGAGCTACCTGCGGCTGCAGCGGGGCAGCACGCTGATCATCTTTGACATAGAATGCATCACACATTCTCTCCTGTAGCAACCCATATGCTCGACAATCCTTGTCATCATGTCCTACCGACTTATAGAAGGTGCAATACAGATTTCGCGGGGTTGTGACCATTTTTGCATATACGAACAATTATCATGACCGTGTCCAAACACCTGGCAAACACGACACCACGGCATACTGCCGCCATTCAGCGGATTGGGCGCATCTGAGACCAAATAGTTACGAAAATATGGGAAATCATCTTTCGCATGTCCCTCTCATCGACATCACGTACACCATACTTCATCGCGTTGTTCTTTGTTCTTATTTAAATCTTGTAATTGTATAGTTAGGTTAGCGAGCTGTGTCTGTATCTGCAACATCCCAGCTGCATTATCTCCAATTGGTGATGCCTTCAATCGCATTGCAATCTCCAAAGCTTCCCTAGGTGTCGATATGTTTTACTGCATCAGCGGCAGCCGAATATGGGGTAGAAATGCCGCAATGAACCATTCTTTATGTTGGACAACACTCATATCAAAAATAACCTTTTCCATCAGCGTCTTGAATCCTTGATCGAAGTCCCATACCATCTCATTGGGATACTGCTTAATTTCCTTCAATTCAGTAATATACTGGGCCTCTGACTTAGGCCGTCTAAATTCAACAATCAGCCCATCTTGAATCTCATTCAATGACTTATCTGGAGTCCCCGTAGGGACTAAGACAAATTTCATGACCCAATCTAATGCACGACCTCGCAGCGTCGTGGCCAACTGTCCCTTCTTAACATTGTCATCAGTGATCTGTTTCACAGTCCAGACCGCTTCACACAAAAACCAATACTGCTCTGGATTATCTGTCGCACTGCCATGGAACAATGGTAGCTTAGCATCATCGCCCACCATCTTGGGCTTCCTTCCTCTTGACACCGTATTACTACTACCAATTAACTTTTGCGGCATCAACGCACTTGGCAATGTCGAAGTAGTTTTCCTTGTTGGTTGAGAGCTAGTGAGCGGAGGTGTGGGCACGTTGGTGCTGGGGTTTGGTCCTGCCTCTATCCTGGGTGTAGCCTGGTCGTTCCTATTAGGACTGTAAGGTCGCTTCGTCCCGTGTGGCCTTCCTTCACGGTCTTGCAGTCCAATCGCAACAGGACCTTCTCCTATGCTCTGCCTCTTTTCCTGTCAGAACCTTGCTCCTCCCCTCGTAAGGCCACTTTCTTCCTCGGCTTCACTCATAGTCTCCTCATGGTCTGCACCCATCTACCCCTTTACCATTCCATGTATCGTTCCCGAACAGTCATGGCACCCACGGCCTCCGCCCACCAGGCTGTCTGCTGATCAAGGTGCATCTTTAATATACCTTTCTCGCAAATTAGCATCTTAATCGACAGTTGGAGCAACAGTAGAAACCTTCCCCTCGATCCGTCAAAGAAATATCTTTCCACTTCACTATAGGATTTCTTCGTATCAACCGTAAATTCCGTAATATATCCTTCTAAGATGCTATCAAGCCAAACTTCGATAGCCCGCGATGCCTTATTATCAACTTCCTGCTATTCCTGAATCAATTCCGGGGTCCAAGTCGTCGATTCACCACCCTGTAAGTTCCTTTTCTGGAAGGTCAGCTTCGACAACCATTCATATAGAATGACCGGAAATTCACAGAAAAACCATTCATGTGGTCCGTTGTGAATATATCTTTCCACCCAGTGATCTACCGTCAATCGCGTGTTCCGACTTTCTTCTTCAGTGAACTCCTACAACTTCTGATCGAACCATTTTTGTATCTCTAGCTTCGTCGGGTGCCACAACATGACCTCTTTCTACTCTGCACACAGTCCCGGCAACGGAACCATTTGTTGACCAAGTCGCGACCTCACAGTAGACAGGGGTCCACCAGCTGTCGACCCATACCACAGTCTCCCTGGGCACCGGCCCGGGCAAGTTTGAGCCCACCTAGCAACACCCGTAGAGCAGATGAGGTCTCACTCGAGGCATCCAGGAAGAGCAGACGGAACCATGTTTCCACCGAGGGAGGAGACAAGTTGCGGCAATATGGTATTAACAGCAATTCCAAACATTCATCATGAAGTTCTAGTACATCGCAGCATTTAATATTACAAAAAACAGAGATCACATATTACTTTAATCGCAGCATTTTCACATAGACAGGTAACACATTATTGAGGTATTCACGACCTATGTCCTAGGCCTAGGAAAATAATATAAAGCAACGTTTTCATCCATTGAACAAGAGGTTCGGGATGAAGGGGGACAATATGCTGAGTATTTGATTCAGCCACTGAGCAGGAGACTTAAGGTGAAGTGAGGTTGTGACCTAGATTTTAAGAGGGACTCTGTGACCAAGTCTTTGTCCTTGTGGTTCAGCAAACAGGATCGGGGGTTTCAGAGAAAGTAGTTTGGCTTCTCTGGGAGTTTTTTGGGAGGAACGACGACCTTCAGCTCTGATTTTCCCTTGCTTAGACTCAGGTTCTGCTATCTATTTCTTAAATGTTTGATTTATGTAGATGATAGCTAATGATTGTACTGTTTAGTTCAGAGTCTGTTTATTTATTTTCTGACGTGTCTGCTCACTGGAGCTAATATCTAATGATTTCCTAGCTTAGATCCGGTTTCATTTATTGATTTTCTAACATATCGGTTGCTATAAATAATACCTAATGATTGCATGGTTTAGTTCAGGATTTGGTGGTTATTTTGAAATGTATTTCTGTAAGTAATACCTAATGATTGAATCACATTGTTTAGATTAGGTTCTATTTATTTCTGAATTGTCTTTGATATCTAATGATTTCATTGTTTAGATAAGATTTTGTTCATTAGTTTCTGAACCGTCCATTTACTGTAGATGGGATCTAATAATTTCATTTTCTTGGTACATGTCTGTTTATCCATTTATGAACTATCTACTGCTGCAAATGACATCTAATGGTTTCCTGTACATGCATGTTACAAGAATTGATTAGCTGGCTTATGCATGTTACTCAAGAAGGATTATTTGGATTATGCATGATTCATTTAATGTTTTAACTATGCATTTCTGATTTATCGTATTCCTGCATGTGATCTTGCTTGTGCATATTAACAAAATCGATATCTTGCTTATGATATAATGATTTACTATACATTACTTATTACTGTAGATGTTCCTATTCATTTATGGACTTGCATGTAAGATATTCAAACACTAGGATTAAGTTGTCTCAGTTTATATGCAGAAGCTATATCAATCATGCATCAATGTTTGTTTATCCTCTCATCGTTATAAGCCAAATATTGTTTAGGATTCTTTGCATATGGGTTTATGGATTAGGCATTTTAATCTATAACGTTGTTCGTATATGGATAAGTACATAATAAACTGTTATAATTTTCATATAGAGACAAAAGTATAAGTGTTTGTACTCTCAGAGTTGTTAGAGAGCCGAACGGCTTAAAGATTTAACATTGCATAACGTGGGCGACTGGGTTAGGCATTTTTACTGTTAGAGGATGGGAATTTATTTTACTTCTGTTACATATATTTAATTAGAGGATAATTATACTGTTGGAAATCCCTAAATCTTGTTAATTAAATGTCCAAACTTTACCTAAGCTCCGACCTATCTAAGCCATCGATTTCACCAAATCCACAACCGGAAATACCGTTTTTAACCCTAGAAAATTTTGGGTTATGCAATCCCAATTCTGCAATGTAGAAGTCGGATTGCGGACCCAACATGTTAAACAGTCGGGTGGAGGGGGTTCCGCAATCTCGCCTCCGCAATGTGGAATATGGATTGTAGACCCGTTGTGTTTAATCGGCCAAAAATTTGGGGTCTGCAACCCGCATCCGCAATGCGGAAGACGAATTGTGAACCTGGTGTGTTTAATCGGCCGGAAATTTAGGGTTTCGCAACCCGCATCCGCAATGCGGATTGCGGATTGTGGAACCGAAAAGTAAAACTTTCAGATTTCGGCGTTCTGCAACCCACATCCTCAATGCAGATTGCGGATTGAAGAACCGTAAAGTAAAGCAGTCAAGTCTGGGGTTTCGCAACCCGCATCCACAATGCAGATTGCATATTGCATAATCATAAGGTAAAAAGGTCAAAGTTTGGGGTTCCACAACCCGCATCCACAATTGCGGAAGCTGGGGTTGCGGAACCGTAAATTTACACAGTCAATTTTTGGGAATCCGCAAGGGGTTTGGGGTAAGGTTTTAAACCCTCTGTTGCTAATTATGTGGATATTAATAATTCTTATTAATGATGCTTGTAATTCCTATAGTGGTTAATGATGTTTATAATGCTTAGTAATGCTTATTAATAATGCTTATAATGCTTAAATGATGTTTAATAATGCTTATTAATGATGCTTGTATTGCTTATAATGCTTATCATACTAGAATGCTTAATGATGCTTGTTCAAGAACAGAACCTTGACATGCTTCTAACCCTGGGCTTAGAGTCCAGTATGTAATCAAGTAAGGTATTTGTGTCTTCCGCAAGTATACATGCTTTTATTTTTTTTATTTATCCGATTTAATTTTTTTTTTCAATATAGGAATTTTGGGGTATGTGACACATTATTCTGTTCCTATCTGAGTTCTCATGCACGATTAATTGCTTGCTCATTTTTACTGAAATTTTCATTGTAACTCAATTTCTCTGCTCATTCTTTCTCTATGAGGTATACTCAGCTCCATGATCTACTGTGATTTAGAATTTCACATGGTATCAAAGCTTAATGAGCGTAGGTTGAGCAACTTCTTTCAGTAGTGCATCGGAAGCCTATGGATTTACACAACAAATCCTAGTGCCATTGCATTTGCAACAGTACCACTTAGTATACGCTCCAGTGGTTCTAATGGAGAATTCAAATGCTCCTCTCTCTCCCAGGGTCCTGATGCCATTCAATTACCTTGATTGGAGGTATGATATGTAGATGGTCTTGCGCAACTAGTCACTGTACAGGGTAACAATGGGAAAGGAGGTCGAACCTCAAGCAGATGTTGAGAAGGCCAAGTATCTGAAAAGATTGGATGAAGCATTGGGTTTCATGTGTATTCATATTTCTAGATATCTACTCTTCCACCTTGATGGATTGAAGAATACAAGAGAAGTTTGGTTGAAGTTGGAGATCCTATTCAACAAACAAGATGAGCTAAGGGGCCATAGTTTGGAGAATTAGTTGATTGCTCTTCAACCCAGTAGTTTGGAGACCATCCAGGAATTATTTTCCAAATTTAGATATCTAGTCATGCAATGCAAGCAATGTGTCATTGAGAAGAAGGATGAGCAGTTGCTTCTATCCATTCTAAGCAATCTAGGTCCTGAGTTCTCCGTCTTTGTCTCTACCTTCCATTTAGGGCGAATGTCAATCCCTAGTTGGAAAATGACATCCTTATATGTTTTCACTGAATGTCTCATCCAAGAACAAGACAAATTGATCCAGATGGGTGCCCTAAAGGCCTCCAAAAATCAAGCTCTTGTGGTTGGAGAAGTAAAAAGTGCGAATGGAAAAGGGAATCAGAAGGGAAAAAAGAAGAGGCAATTTGAACCCAAGCAGAATGCCAAGTCTAGTCCATCACAAGGAGCTTCCAGCTCCAAGAAGGACAAACAAAAGAAATTTGAGAAATCCAAGTGTACATATTGCAAGAAGGGTAATCATATTGAGATTTCTTGTATGAATAAGACCATAGATCAAATCGAAAAAATCCTTGAGTAGCATAACATTTTCCTCCCTGAAGGCACAAGGAAGACTAATCCAGGTGTCAAGTCACAATATCATGAGATATGTCACGCATTGAAGGTTGGATTCTCACAATCCCAAGATTTTCTTATTGATTTTGGAGCCTCCAACCACATGGTTTCCTCCAGAGACCCATTTTCTTCATTAGATCTCACAGATGGACCCAACATACACATGGGAGATGACTCTCAAATATTTTCTAAATGGAAGGGTACTATACAGCTTGAGCATGGAAAGTTCAATAATGTGATGTATGTTCCTTCTCTAGCAGCTAATCTGTTGTCTGTTTATCAGATGACACACACAGGTTCTCCAAAGAGAGTTGTATTTGGACCTGACACAATTGAGGTTGCAGAGATCTCATCTGGGAAGTTGATAGCCAAAGGAGTTGCAAACCATGCTTCCAAGGCATATGAGTTCTCCTGCTTCTTACCATACTCACATCAAAGTTCTCTCTTGACTCATGCAAATGAGACAAGCAGAATCTGGCTTGAAATATTCATAGACCTAAACTTCAAATACCTACAGCAATTGCACAAGGAAGATATGTTTGAAGCTTTGTCAAGCATAAAGTTCTCTCAAGGAATCTGCAAAGCTTGCTTGGTAGGGAAGCACCCACAACAAAAGAATGATGTTGGGAAGGCAAAGAGAGATTCTTTCATCCTAGCTCTGATTCATAGTGATGTTACAGGACCGATTCCCACTACTTCAATGAATGGATCCAGATACCTTCTGACCTTTATTGATGACTATTATAGGTTCTGCTAGATCTACTTTCTCAAACAGAAGTATGAGGTGTTTGAATGCTTCAAAGTTTTCAAGTCCTTATTTGAGAACATTGTTGGAAGGAATATCAAGGCACTCAGATCTGATAATGGAGGGGAGTACATCAAGAATTATTTGCATCAGTTGTGTGCTTCCGAAGGTATTCAAATGAAGCATTGTGTCCCATACACACCACAACAAAATGGTGTAGCAGAGAAGAAGAATAGGTCATTGAAAGATATGGTTACCTACTTGCTTGAAGCAAGAGATCTCCCATCAAATATTTGGGCAGAAGCAGTGAACTAATCTATTTGCTTTGTTTTATTTTTTTAATACTTTCACTATCATAACTTAACAATTATATCATATTAACTTATTCTTTGTTCTTGAATTCAGACCATCAATGGTGATATACTGAGTCATATTATTCATTTCCCTTTCTTCATAATGCATTGGACAAGTAGACAAGTAGACATTTTATTTCCCTTTCTCTTCATTGTGTTGCTTTGTCATCTGATTGCCATCAATGACAATCTACACCCTCTTCCATTGCCATATTGCCAACAATCTCCCCCTTTGGTAATTATGTAAATACTCTTCATTTCTCCCCCTTTGGTAATTATGTAAATACTCTTCATTTCTCCCCCTTTGGTAATTATGTAAATACTCTTCATTTCTCCCCCTTTGGTAATTATGTAAATACTCTTCATTTCTCCCCCTTTGACATCAAGGGAAAAGGGATGAACAATTCCCCCTGACTCTGATCATTGTCTCCCCCTGAACTGATGCCACTATGATGCATTAATTTCTTAAGAGTTTAGATTAGAGAGGATACCACCCCTAATCTTTGCCTAAGATCTTCAAACACATCTCTGCTTAAAGGTTTAGTAAATATATATGCCACCTATTCCTGTGTTGAGACATATTCCAACTTAATGTTCTTCTTTTCATCCTGTTCTCTTAAATAGTGATACTTTATAGGAATGTGTTTTGATTTTGAGTGTTGAACTGGATTCTTGGACAAACTTATAGCACTTGTATTATCACAATAGACAATAGTGGGTTCTTCAAATATTACTTTGATGTCTTGTAGAGTTTGTTTCATCCATTCTACTTGTGTGCAACATTCTGATGCTGCAATATACTCAGCTTCAGTAGTAGACAAAGAAATTGAGGTTTTTTTTTTGCTTGTCCAAGCTACCAATGATTCTCCCAAGAAGAATTCCCCTCCACTTGTACTTTTTCTGTCACCTATACAACCAGCCCAATCTGCATCTGAATAGGATTTTAGAGTAAATGAATTTTTACTAGGCTACCACAACCCTAGATCTATGGTTCCCTTTAAATACCTAAAAATTATTTTCACAACGTGAACATGGATGTCTTTTGGTTCAGCTTGAAATCTATCCACCATTCCAACAGCTTGTTTAACATCAGGTCTGGAAGCTGTTACATAGAGCAGACTCCCAATCATTGATCTGTAGTGTTTTTTATCAACAATTTTGGACTCATCTTCCTTGCTTAGTTTGCATCCTACTGTCATTGGTGTACAAACAGGCTTGCAATCTTCAAATTGGAATTTTTTGAGCATATCTTTAACATACTTGGATAGATGGATAAAAATTCCCTTTTTGGACTGAACTATTTGAAATCCTAAGAAGAATTTTAGTTCACCAAGTAAGGACATTTCAAACTCTTGTTGCATCCTACTAGCAAAGTATTTACTCATTTCTTCATCATCACTCCCAAATATGATATCATCAACATAAAATTCCACTATCATCAACATAAACTTCCACAATAACCATACTATCACCGGTAAATTTACAATAAAGATTAATGTCTATTGATCCCCTTTTGAAGCCTTGTATTTGTAGATAGGAATCCAGCCTTGCATACCATGCCCTGGGTGCTTGTTTTAGCCCATAGAGAGAATTTTTTTAGTTTACACACAAAGTATCCTTTATCAGTTAATTTAAAACCTTTTGGTTGCTCAATGTAGACCTCCTCTTCTAAGTTTCCATTGAGAAATGGTGACTTGAAATCCATTTGGTATACTTTCAATTTTTTATGGCTAGCAAAAGCTAAGAACATCCTTATTGCTTCCAATCTGGCCACCGGTGCAAAGGTTTCTTCAAAATCCACTCCTTCAACTTGATCATACCCTTTACATACTAATCTGGCTTTGTTCCTAATTACTTGTCCATTTTCATTCACTTTGTTCCTAAATACCCATTTAGTTCCAATGACATTCTTGTTTTTTGGTCTTGAAACCAACTCCCAAGTTTTGTTCTTTTCAATTTGGTCCAATTCTTCATTCATGGCATTGACCCAGCTCTCGTATTTACATGCTTCTTGATTGAGCTAGTCTCAATATGTGACAAAAGTGCAATTTCTGTCTGATATAACAATTGTCTTCTTTTCTGCACTCCGGTGCTTTTATTTCCAATAATCAGGTCTTCGGGATGATTTCTTTGAAGTATTCTTGAAGGTGTATTTGTGTCTCTTCTTGCAGATTCTTCCTTTATCTCTTCTTCTGGAATATATTCCTCTTCTTCACTGGTATCCATTTCATCTTCTTGTGTCTCTTCCTTTTCTTCTATATCTGCTTGTGTATCAACTAGCTCACCATCATCTTCATCTTCGCTGTCTAGTACAGTCTCTTGATGTTTGAATTTATTTGTTTTTAAATCATCAAATTTAACATCTGCACTCTCAACAATTTTATGTAATCTTAAATTGTAGCATTTGTATGCGTTTTTGGTAGGAGAATATCCAATAAATATACCTTCATCAAATCTAGCATAAAATTTTCCGAGATTCTCATCAACCCTTTTGATGTAACATTTACTTCCAAAGACTTTGATGTATTTTACTGAAGGAGCTCTCCCATACCACACCTCATAAGGAGTTTTATTGTTGTTGATCCTGAGCTGACCTATATTTAAGATATATACATCTATGCTTACAGCTTCTCTCCAATATCCATCAGATAATTTTGCTTCATTGAGCATGGTCCTTGCAGTCTCCTGGACTGTTCTATTCCTTCTCTCAGCAATCCCATTTTGTTGAGGTGTTCTGGCAGCAGAAAATTGTCTCTTAATTCCATGGGTTTCACAAAAGATATTAAACTCCTTTGAGGTGAACTCACCACCATTGTTTGATCTAAGACATTTGATTTTTGCCTCTGTTTCATTTTCAACAAAAGTTTTAAAGATTTTGAATTTGTTAAATGCTTCTAATTTTTCTTTGAGGAAAAATACCCAAGCCATTCTAGTAAAATCATCAATGAATAGCATAAAGTAGGACTCTCCTTGCAAAATTTTGGTACTTGTTGGTCCACAAAGGTCAGTGTGAACCAGCTCTAAAGGTTTTGAGGTTGAGTATTCTCTTGTTTTGAATCTTACTCTAGTTTACGTCCCTAGATGACAATGTCTACATGTGGGATTTTGAGGTTTTGTAATTTTTGGCAAGTTTCTCACTGCCCCAAGATTACTGACTTTCACTAAATTATCAAAATTGATGTGCCCCATCCTCGTATGCCATAGCCAACTTACATCCACTAAATTTATATGACACTCCTCATGCAATTTTGTGTTTAGAATGTATACATTCTCAGGAGTTCTAGAAGCAACACCAACTAATTTTCCTGAGTTCTTCCTCCTTATCTCGCATTGCTAAGAGTCAAGGATGCAAATATGCCCTTGATCACATGTTTGGATGACACTTAATAGACTTGGTTTCAAGTTTTCAACAAGTAATACATTTTTTGCTTTGTTCTTAACCACAGTCACGGTTCCTTTTCCAAGAATGTTGCTTGAAGCATTGTCACCAAATGTAACTTTACCCTTTTGTTTTTTCAGGCTTAAAAACTTATCTTTGTCTCATGTCATGTGTTTTGAGCAACCAATGTCAACATACCAGAGATCCTTTTTATCTTGTGCCTTTAAAGAAATAAGACATTCTTCTTTTAATATCCATTCTCTCCAAAGTAATTTCTGCTCTCTAATGTTTTTTGGTTTTTCTGAGATTTCCATTAATCTGCAGTTGCTTGCGTTATGTCCATAGTTATGGCAGTTAAAACATTACAAGTTATTTCTTTGTAGAGGTGCAAAAGAATTTTGATTTATGTTCTTCCCTTGATTACTAGTGATTTGGTTATCCTTGAGGTTATAGTTTTTAACCTTCAGGTTTTTCTTTCTATAATCTCTACAATTCACAGCTTTGTGTCCAAATTTAGAACAAGCAAAACAATAACCAAGAAAGATGTGAGGATACCTGTTTCGATAAGATTTCCTTGGAGTTGTCTTGAATTCCTTCTTGATTTCCTTGGAGGTTTTGACCATTGCTTATTCTTATTTCTTCTTCTTTCTTATTGGATGTATTGAGAAGAGCAGCTGCATAAGATTTTGGGCTATCTTGACTTTTTCTTTTAGAATACCCTATTCCATTCTTGTTACTAGGATTCTTTTGTGTGGTTATAATTTTATCTAGGATTCTGGAACTATTTTCATATTTTGTTTGGATAAATTTTTCATCAAGTTTTTCTCTTAAATGAATTAATTATGCTTCCACTTTTTCATAGGATAATTGTTTTTCTTTGAGAGAATTCTCTAGTCTTGCTTCCATCTCATTTGCCTATAGAATTTGAAGTTTTAGTTTGATAATTTTATTCATCTCTTCTTCTTTATGCTCATGTTCTTCCTTCTGTTCAAATACTAAATGTTTCATCTTTTTATATTTGTTTTTGTATCTTCTCAATTCACCCAAGGCATTGAGCAATTCTTCTTCCATATTATCCTCGACTTCATTTTCTGATCTTTCTTCATCCTCAATCTCTTCTATCTCATTGGGTTCTTCAATACCTAGAAAGAGGACTTCATCATCATTTCCATTGATCTCAGATGAACTGTTGTTCTCTTCTTTAGAGTAGAAATTCCTTTTTTCTTTGTAATTCTTTTTCTTATAGTGGGATTTTCCCTTTTTCCAGTATGGCTTATTTTTTTCATCTCCATCTTCAGAGTCTTTCTTGGGATAAGGACACTTGGCTGCAAAGTGCCCAACATTGCCACAATTAAAACATTTGAAAGGAAGTTTTCCCTTGTACTTTCCTGATACTTTCTGAAGCTTCTTAATAAAATTGGCTTCTTCTACATCAGATTCATCGTGATGGTTGTCCTGAGATGTTTGCTTCTGATTTTTTGTTTTCTTAATTACTTTGAAAGCTGATTCTCCTTTTGGGACATTCTCAATACCTAATCTTAATTCATAAGCTGTGAGGATTCCATATAATTCATCTAGGGTAAGTTCTTCTAGTTTCTCTCGGTCTTCAAGAGTAGATACTTTGGGATTGTATGCCATAGGAAGTGTTCTTAGTATCTTTTCAACAACTCACCATCTGGTACCTCTGCTCCCAAACCTTTGATTGCATTGACAAGATTGTCCACTCTTTCGAATTACTTTGAGATATTTTCTTCATTCTTCATTTTTAGACCTTCGTATTGTACTTTGAGGGATTGAAGTTTTTCCCTTTTTACTTTGGAATCTCCTGCATATATAGTTTCCAATTTATCCCAGAGTTGTTTGGCACTATTACATGTTAATACGTTTGCAAGGATCTTTTTGCTCAGTCCAGCTTGTAATGTATTTAAGGCCTTTGCATGTTCCCATTATTTCTTCCTATCTTCTTCTTCTATGGGGATGTCTTTTGGAACATCATATCCTTCTGTAACTAATGCCCATACTTCTATTCCAATGGACATCAGATAGATTTTCATTATAATCTTCCAGAATACGAAGTCTTCACCATCAAATATGGGAACTCTTATTGACATCTTCATCTGCTAATCCATAGTGTTTAATAGGATCTTCCTTCGGGTGGTTAAACTGAAGTGAAGGATCCGACTCTGATACCAATTGTAGGATCAGGTTTTGTCACTGAGAGGGGGGGTGAATCAATGACACAGCTTTATACACAATTTTTAATTTTAACAAACATAAGAACAGAATTGAACGCAATAATTTATTGTGGAACCCAATAAGGTAAACCACCAACACTTTTCTATTATCTGCAAAACTTTGTTTTACAATTATACAATAGAAGAAGGTGTTTTTAGATCAGCACTGACTGATCAGGATGCACCCACACCCTTCTTCACCAGCACCAACTAGTAGGAGGCTACAACCCCCTGTTTAGTCAGCTACGACTGACAAGGAAGCACCGACTCCCTTTTGCAGGCACCGACCAGCCCTAGCACCACCCTGCCTCCCTTTTAGTATTAATTCTTCATAAACTGCCTGGACTATATCTCTTCCTTTTGGGCTCTCTTCTACTTTGGATACATAGATGTAGAACTTAGAGAGATGCACTTCAAATGATTTTTTTTTCAAAATATATACCTCTCCAATAGTCATGTGTATTTTGAAATAAATGGTACTATATAGCTGGTTCAAAACCTTTAGAGCTAGTTCACACTGACCTTTGTGGACCAACAAGGACCAAAAGTTTGCAAGGAGAGTCCTACTTTATGCTAGAATACTCAACCTGGGAAGTAATTTTAGAAGACATGCTTAGAATGTATGTAATAGACAAACCTGGGAAATGAGTAGAATATTTACATATTACTGAGTTTGCATATAATATTCATTTTCATTCCGCTACAAAGATGATTCCATTTGAGATACTTTATGGACGGAAGTGTAACACTCCAATTTATTGGAGTAGCCATGTTGATAGACTAATGTTAGGTCCTGAAATTTTGAAAGATATGGAACTAACAGTGAAATAGGTACAACACAACTTGAAGATAGCTCAAGATAGATAAAAGAGCTATGCTGATTTGAAAATAACTCAAAGAGAGTTCTATGTAGGGGATCATGTGTATGTAAAAGTAAAACCCTTAAAAAGTTCCTTGAAATTGGGAAAGTGCACAAAATTGGCACCCAGTTATTGTGGACCATTTGAGATATTGGACAAGGTTGAGTCAGTGGCTTATCAATTAGCATTACCACATACAAGTAAAGTACATAATATGTTTCATGTTTCAATTTTAAAAATATATGTTCATGATGCTACTCATGTGGTTGACTGGAATGTTATCCATGTGGAACTTGAAGGATATTTCTAGGTGGGATCGGAATGTACTCTCGAGAGGAGATAACTTTTGCTCTGGAACCGCACCATCGGGCAAGTCAAGGTGCAATGGAAGCACCTTAGCCCAGAAGAGGCTACTTGGGAATTGGAAAGTAATATGCATGAGGCATATCCAATTCTGTTTCAAAATGATGCAAATGAATTTTGAAAAGTAACACTGAGGACAGTGTTAAACTTTAAGGGGGGGTGTATGTAATACACCTAGGAACCCTAATTATTATTGTTTTTATAAAACCTTATGCAATTATTTTTATTTGTAATTAATTGACCAAGCGGGGTCAAAACAATTGTGAAAGAATTATTATTATTATTATTATTATTTAAATAATTAAATAAGGGAATCAAAACTAAAGGCAGTCGTTGAAGAGTGTTTGTTGGCCCACAAGGAGGAAACTACAAGTGTCAAGAGAAACCCATTATCGCAAGCCATCCTAGTAAAGGTGCACATGATGTAGGAGGCATCTTCCCCTAAACGTGCAGGTCGTGACTCCTGTTGGAGCATTATGAGCAGGAGGCTCATGAACGACCTATGTCCTAGGCCTAGGAAAATACTATAAAGCAATGTGTTCATCCACTGAACAAGAGGTTCAGGATGAGGGGGACAATACACGGAGTATTTGATTCAGCCACTAAGCAGGAGGCTTAAGGTGAAGTGAGGTTGTCACTTAGATTTCAAGAAGGACTCTGTGACCAAGCCTTTTTCCTTGTGGTTCAGCAAACAGGATCGGGGGTTTCAGAGCAAGTAGTTTGGCTGCTCTAGGAGTTGGTTGGGAGGAATGATGACCTTCAGCTCTGATTTTCCCTTACTCAGACTCAGGTTCTACTATATATTTCTTAAATGTTTGATTTATGTAGATGATAGATAATGATTGTGCTGTTTAGTTCAGAGTCTGTTTATTTCTTTTTTGACATGTCTTCTCACTAGAGCTAATATCTAATGAATTCCTGGCTTAGATCTGGTTTCAATTATTGATTTTCTGACATATCGGTTTCTATAGATAATACCTAATGATTGCATGGTTTAGTTCAGGATTTGGTGGTTATTTTCAAATGTATTTCTGTAAGTAATACCTAATGATTGCATTGCTCATATTTGGTTCCATTTCATTCATTTATGAACTATTTGTTGACTGCATAGATTAGTTCTGGTTCCACCTATTTATTTATGAACTATCTATTGGTTGCATGGCTGACATCAGGTTCTATTTTATTCATTTCCGATCTATCTAAATTATTGTGAATCACATTGTTTAGATTAGGTTCTATTTATTTCTTAATTGTCTTTGATATCTAATGATTTCATTGTTTAGATAAGATTTTGTTCATTAGTTTATGAACCGTCCATTTACTGTAGATGGGATCTAATAATTTCATTTTCTTTGTACATGTCTGTTTATCCATTTATGAACTATCTATTGCTACAAATGACATTTAATGATTTCCTGTCCATGCATGTTACAAGAATTGATTAGCTCGCTTATGCATGTTACTTAAGAAATATTATTTGGATTATGCATGATGCATATAATGTTTTAACTGTGCATTTCTGATTTATCTTATTCCTGCATGTGATCTTGCTTGTGCATACTAACAGAATCGATATCTTGCTTATGATATAATTATTTACTATACATTACTTATTACTGTAGATGTTCCTATTCATTTATGGACTTGCATGCAAGATATTCAAACACTAGGATTAAGTTGTCTCAGTTTATATGTAGAAGCTATATCAATCATGCATCAATGTTTGTTTATCCTCTCATCATTATAATCCAAATATTGTTCAGGATTCTTTGCATATGGGTTTATGGATTAGCCGTTTTAATGTACAAAGTTGTTCATATATGGATAAGTACATGATAAACTGTTATACTTTTCATACATATACAAATGTATAAGTGTTTGTACTCTCAGAGCTGTTACAGATCCGAACGACTTAAAGATTTAAGAGCCCATAACGTGGGCGACTGGGTTAGGTGTTTTTACTGTTAGAGTATGGGCATTTATTTTACTTATGTTACATATATTTAATTAGAGGATAATTATACTGTTGGAAATCCCTAAATCTTGTTAATTAAATGTCCAAACTTTACCTAAGATCCGACCTATCTGAGCCATCGATTTCACCAAATCCACAACCGGAAATATCGTTTTTAACCCTAGAAAATTTGGTGTTCTGCAATCCCAATTCCACAATGCAGAAGTCAGATTGCGAACCCATCATGTTAAACAGTCGGGTGGAGGGGCTTCCGCAATCCAGCATCTGCAATGTGGAATATGGATTGCGGACACGTTGTGTTTGATCGACCGAAAATTCGGGGTTCTGCAACTTGCATCCGCAATTTGGAAGACGAATTGCGGACCTGTTGTGTTTAATCGGCCAGAAATTCGGGGTTCCGCAACCCGCATCCGCAATGCATATTGCGGATTGTGGAACCAAAAAGTAAAACTTTCAGATTTCGGTGTTCTATAACCCGCATCCTCAATGCGGATTGCGGCTTGCAAAACTGTAAAGTAAAGCGGTCAAGTCTGGGGTTCCTCAACCTGCATCCACAATGTGGATTGTGTATTGCGGAATCATAAGGTAAAAAGGTCGAAGTTTGGGGATCTACAACCCGCATCCGCAATTGCGGAAGCCGGGGTTGCGGAACCGTAAATTTACATAGTCAATTTTTGGGAATCCCCAAGGGGTTTGGGGTAACGTTTTAAACCCTCTGTTGCTAATTATGTGGATATTAATAATTCTTATTAATGATGCTTGTAATTCCTATAGTGCTTAATGATGTTTATAACGCTTAGTAATTCTTATTAATAATGCTTAAATTATGTTTAATAATGCTTATTAATGATGCTTGTATTGCTTATAAGGCTAATGATGCTTATAATACTTATAATGCTTAATTATTCTCATAGTGCTTAATGATGCTTATAATGCTTATCATACCATAATGCTTAATGATGCTTGTTCAAGAACAGAACCTTGACATGCTTCTAACCTTGGGCTTAGAGTCTAGTATGTAATCAAGTAAGGTATTTGTGTCTTCCGCAAGTATACATGCTTTTATTTTATTTATTTATCCTATTTAATTTTTTTTTTCAATATAGGAATTTTGGGGTATGTGACACATTATTTTGTTCCTATCTGAGTTCTCATGCACGATTAATTGCTTGCTCATTTTTACTGCAATTTTCATTGTAACTCAATTTCTCTGCTCATTCTTTCTCTATTAGGTATACTCAGCTCCATGATCTGCTGTGATTTAGAATTTCACATGGTATCAGAGCTCAATGAGCGTAGGTTGAGCAACTTATTTCAGTAGTGCATCAGAAGCCTATGGATTTCCACAACAAATCCTAGTGCCATTGCATTTGCAACAGTAGCAACAATACCACTTTGTATTCACTCCAGTAGTTCTAATGGAGAATTCAAATGCTCCTCTCTCTCCCAGGGTCCTGATGCCATTCAATTACCTTGATTGGAGGGATGATATGCAGATGGTATTGCGCAACAAGTCATTGTACATGGTAACAATGGGAAAGGAGGTCGAACCTCAAGAAGATGTTGAGAAGGCAAAGTATCTGAATAGATTGGATGAAGCATTTGGTTTCATGTGTATTCATATTTCCAGATATCTACTCTTCCACCTCGATGGATTGAAGAATACAAGAGAATTTTGGTTGAAGTTGGAGATCCTATTCAACAAACAAGATGAGCTAAGGGGCCATATTTTGGAGAATGAGTTGATTGCTCTTCAACCCAGTAGTTTGGAGACCATCCAGGAATTATTTTCCAAATTCAGATCTCTGGTCATGCAATGCAAGCAATGTGGCATTGAGAAGAAGGATTAGCAGTTGCTTCTATCCATTCTAAGCAAGATAGGTCCTGAGTTCTTCGTCTTTGTCTCTACCTTCCATTCAGGGCGAATGTCAATCCCTAGTTGGAAAATGACATCCTTATATGTTTTCACTGAATGTCGCATCCAAGAACAAGACAAATTGATCCAGATGGGTGCCCTTAAGGCCTCCAAAAATCAAGCTCTTATGGTTGGAGAAGCAAAAATTGTGAATGGAAAAGGGAATCAGATGGGAAAAAAGAAGAGGCAATCTGAACCCAAGCATAATTCCAAGTCTAGTCCATCAGAAGGAACCTTCAGCTCCAAGAAGAACAAACAAAAGAAATTTGAGAAATCCAAGTGTACATACTGCAAGAAGGGTAATCATATTGAGATTTCTTGTATGAATAAGACCATAGATCAAATGGAAAAACTCCTTGAGTAGCATAACATTTTCCTCCCTGAAGGCACAAGGAAGACTAATCCAGGTGGCAAGTCATAATATCATGAGATATGTCATGCATTGAAGGTTGGATTCTCACAATCCCAAGATTTTCTTATTGATTTTGGAGCCTCCAACCACATGGTTTCCTCCAGAGACCCATTTTCTTCATTAGATCTCACCGATGGACCCAACATACACATGGGAGATGACTCTCAAATATTTTCTAAATGGAAGGGTACTATACAACTTGAGCATGGAAAGTTCAACAATGTGATGTATGTGCCTTCTCTAGCAGCTAATCTGTTATCTTCAAGGGGGATTGGATACCTGTGTATAGTTTTTGTTCTCTACGCGTTTCAGACTCCATAGTTGAGTCCATCTTCAGGAGAGAAGGTATTTGAAGGTAATATGTTGTCTGTTTATCAGATGACACACACAGGTTCACCAAAGAGAGTTGTATTTGGACCTGACACAATTGAGGTTGCAGAGATCTCATCTGGGAAGTTGATAGCCAAAGGAGTTGCAAACCATGCTTCCAAGGCATATGAGTTCTCCTGCTTCTTACCATACTCACATCAAAGTTCTCTCTTGACTCATGCAAATGAGACAAGCAGACTCTGGCTTGAAATATTCATAGAACTAAACTTCAAATACCTACAGTAGTTACACAAGGATGATATGGTTGAAGGTTTGTCGAGCATTAATTTCTCTCAAGGAATCTGCAAAGCTTGCTTGGTAGGGAAGCACCCACAAAAAAAGTATGATGTTAGGAAGGCAAAGAGAGATTCCTCCATCCTAGACCTGATTTATAGTGATGTTTCAGAACTGATTCCCACTACTTCAATGAATGGATCCAGATACCTTCTGACCTTCATTGATGACTACTCTAGGTTCTGCTAGATCTACTTTCTCAAACAGAAGTATGAGGTGTTTGAATGCTTCAAAGTTTTCAAGTCCTTATTTGAGAACATTGTTGGAAGGTATATCAAGGCACTCAAATCTTATAATGGAGGGGAGTACATCAAGAAGTATTTGCATCAGTTGTGTGCTTCCAAAGGTATTCAAATGAAACAGTGTGTCCCATACACACCACAACAAAATGGTGTAGCAGAGAGGAAGAATAGGTCATTGAAAGATATGGTTACCTACTTGCTTGAAGCAAGAGATCTCCCATAAAATATTTGGGCAGAAGCAGTGAACTAATCTATTTGATTTGTTTTATTTTTTTAATTATTTCACTATCATAACTTAACAATTAGATCATATTAACTTATTCTTTGATCTTGGATTTAGATCATCAATGGTGATATACTTAGTCATATTCAAGGTGACATAGCTATTATGAACGTCAAATTTATTGATGAGGTTGGTTGGAAACATCAGTTGCTACAAGGATATGTGATTGTAAGAAAGGGAAACAAATTGTAGACTCACATAGAAGAAAACATAAATTGTAGTCCTAGTTAAATTTATTTATCTGTTAATTTTTTTAATGTTTACTACTTTGAAGGAGTAATAAGAATGTTAATGAAAAAAATTTAGGTTTTTTTTGTAAATGATGGATTATGGCAATTAAAGGCTTAATATATATGCAACAAACTTATAAATAATAGACTCGATATTTTAAGCTATAGGTCTAATTTTTTTTTCCCTGGAAAAAAAAGCGTAATTTTATTTCATCTTGAGAGTACAAAATTACATTTTGATAATGCAGAAAGGCTTCGGTGAGCCCTTTATAAGGGTAGCTTTTCAGCTTCATAAAAATTTCAGGTACCAAGGCACCTCAGAAAAAACCAACAAACTAAAACCCTAAATCAAGGTAGCCATGAATCGCTCGAAAACAATGAAAAAACCAGCTCAGAAAGTGTAGCATAGAACCAAAAAGAAAAAAAACGATTTTCCAAAAACGCCTGTAATGATGGTAGATCCACTAGCTTCAGCAATGAAACCCCAGTCCGCAGCAAGGTATCGTCTCCTCCACAGCCGACCGGTAGTCGTAGAGACGGCTCCCCTCGAAAAAAAATGAATCTGTCGCCGCCACAAAAAAAAAAAACGAGACCGCCGATAGTACATTGAAGTCACTACTATCAGCAGTCCACTGCCGTCATTGGGTAATCCCACGCCAAATATGGGATCTTGTGCTCAGTATATCGCCCGCAACAGTCTTCGAACCAGGGCCAGAGAATCCCCCTTGTGCGGCTTCCTCAACGATTTCGCCACTGTCAAAGGAGAAAACAGATGGCTTCCTCAGCAATTCCACGTCAAACTGGAGTCGTGATCCATAGGCCTCCACTTCCGCCGACGTTGTCACACCAAGGATGCCCATCCTCATATCAACTCCCTCTTCACACAAAACCACCACCGTCGCCACTAGGAAGCAGGAGGAGCTTGCTGCCCAATGGGTTGTCGCGCGAAGGCTTTGCCATCGTTCCAAAGCATAGGAAACAACTCAATGAAGGAGGAGGAAAAAAAAAATCTATAGGTCTAATATATATGAATATGTCCAATTTAACAATTTTATTAGTGAAAGGAAGCACATAAAGCCATATAAGTTTTACATGTTCTTAAGACATACTAGCTTCCAATAAAAAAATTTGGTATTATATTTTTTTCCAAGAAAATTTTGTGGGGAAATATATGGGCACTTACATGTTTTATGAATGATATCTAATGTAATCTCATCGATATTTATTATGGTCCTTGACATCCTAAGGGTATATAGTGAGAAAGTCAATACAGAGGATCGAATTCAATACCTCTTGCATGAAATTTGAAAAACATTCAAGCACTTGAGCTAGTCCATTGGACTAAATTTAATTTAACCATTATTGCATGCGCACACACACAAAGAGATGATTCCTCATTCTCATGGATGGCATCCCTAATTGTTTGAATATCCACATCATCTTTTTCAGGATCTTGCATTCAATTAGGGTTTTCATGCAAATTCTAGGGTTTGCATGCACTTTGCATGCATCCCAGTCACCAGGTTGATGCCTCCAGCACCTTAGCCACCTTATTCTAGCACCCGGGAGCCACTTACTTCAGATTTTTATCCCTCCTAGTCAGGAAGGCGTCCTCTTCTCACCTACTACAAGAGAAGGGCGCACTTCTTCACCTACCACTGCAGTTCCACTTCAGTTACACTCAGTTAGCTACGATTCTCCCTGATTTGAGGCTAGTTTCACTCACGACTGACTGTTTCACTTCCGTTGGACCTCCAGATTGACTTGATGACTTGTTCTGACTTCAGTTAGCCTCCCATGTGCCCTCCACTGATCCCACTTCCCTATATCAGTGCTACACACTTTAGTTACACATGTTACACTCAGTTAGACTCAGATTGACACCTGGATGACTGGTTCTTGTGCATTGATGACCACTACTGATTGATGATGAGGACTCCTAGTTGGAGTCAAGCTACTCCATTCAATGATTCGAATGACCTCCTTAGGCAATTCGAATTGCTCAGTCATTGTTACTGTATTCTATTGTAATCATTCACCCTTACTGGGATATTGAGCACTGCTGCATGTTTTGCACAGTTTTACACCATATTTTCTATGTTCATCTGTTGTGATTGATTTACTTGTTCATTAGATCTGCTGTGACTAATTTTACATGGTATCAGAGCCATTGTAGGGACAAGATCTCTTTTCTATAGGTGTTTCTACAAGAAGATTTGAGTGAATTGATCAAAAATTGCAAAAAGTTTTGGCATGAAAGATCTCAAGGGCATTTGCTCCTGTGCATGCAAAGCTTGAAAATACATCCAATACCACTCCAGAAGCTTGAGTTTCCACATAATTCCTAGATCTGATACATTGGACCCATTCAACATTGTTTGATCTCCAATCCCAGGTGTGATGCAACTCTAAAAGGGTGGATTGTTCGACCTCATTGTTCTTGGTTTATTGTGATTTGCAGGTTATTGTCTCCATCATTTGCATTCGCTACTCTGCCCATGCAAGCTTCTCTACATCAGTGTGCACTTGCTCCTAGCAATGGAATACTCTTCTTCAAAGCCTATCCTCACCCCATTCAATTATTTTGATTGGAAAGATGATATGGAGATCATATTACATTCAAAAGTTTACTACCGAGTCACTCTTGGTCTTGAATTGGAGCCAAACAACTTGTTAGATAGAACCAAACACTACAACAAACTTGATGAAGCTTATGGTCTTCTTTGTCTCTCCATCTCCAAAGATATTCACTTCCATCTCAGCGGATTGAAGACTCCAAAAGCTATATGGGAGCAACTTGAAACACTATTTTGCAAGCAGGACGAGCTTAGGGCTTTTCAATTAGAGAATGAATTGATTGCCCTTAGTCCTGAGAATTTCAAGACCATTAATGAATTCTTCACAAAATTCAAGAACTTGAACTTGCAGTTGAAGAATAGTGGAGTTATCAAAGAGGATAAACAATTGATCCTCTCCATTCTCAGCAAGCTTGGTAAAGATTATTCGGTATTTGTCTCTACTTTCAATTCCGGTCGGCTAACTACCCTGAATTGGAAGATGCCTACCTTGAATGCCTTCATTGAGTCCGTCACAAAAGAGCATGACAAGTTGATTCAAATGGGGTCCATAAGCTCCAAATATTCAGCCCTATATGTTCAAGGACCCAAGATCTCAAATGGTAAAGGAAAGCAAAAGAAGGAGAAGCCCAAATTCGAGCCTCACAAGCAAAGAGAGAAAGGAAAACAGATGGATGCACCATCCAGTTCAAAGTTCAAGCAAAAGGGCAAAGAAGGTAACCAAAAATCTAAATGTACTTATTGCAACCGTGGCTTTCATCCTGAAAGTTCATGTATGAAGAAGACTATAGATCAAATGGCCCTCCTTTTGGAAAAGAACAACATAACTCTTCCTGACGGTGCAAGGAAGAAGGATAGGAATGATGATCATGAAAGAGGACAAGCACTCATGGAAACTGTTTCGAAGCCCACTACTCTCTTGATAGATTCGGGTGCATCGAATCATATGGATGCAAATATTGATTATTTTTCTTCATTCGATCCAAACAGCTCCATCCCCATCCATTTGAGAGATGACTCAAAAATTTCTTCAAATGGCAAAGGTACGATTCATGTAGATCATGGAAGCTTTCAGAATGTTCTCTATGTGCCTTCCTTGGCTTCAAATATTCTTTCTATGTATCAAATGACACACACTGGTGAACCGAAGAAAGTTACATTCAGCCCTAATACAGTTGAAATTTCTGATATCAAAAGTGGAAGACTTGTTGCAGTCGGAAGGGCAAACCACACTGCAAAATGCTATGAGTTTTCACACTTTATTCCGCTTGCAAAGCCCACTGCTCTTCACACACATGGTAATGAGGTTAGTAGGCTTTGGCATGAAATATTTGGACATATTAATTATAAATATTTGTTGCTTCTATCAAACAAATCCATGGTAGATGGTCTTCCACAACTCCGTTCCTCGAAGGGAATATGCACTGGTTGCATTATTGGGAAGCACCCCGAGCACAGATTCGACCGCAGCAAAGCTAGCAGAGCTTCTACAGTTTTGGGGTTGATACATTCTGATATCAGTGGTCTGCTGCCCCATATGTCATTAAATGGTTCAAGGTATGTTTTGACATTTATTGATGATTTTTCCCGCTTTACATGGGTATTCTTTCTCAAAAACAAGTCAGAAGTGCTTGGAAAATTCAAGGATTTTAAAACTTCTGTTGAGACCGCCACTGAGAGCAAGATCAAAGCTCTTAGATCTGATAATGGTGGAGAATATATCAAGGCCGAGTTTCTACAACTTTGTTCCCAAAGCGGAATTCAGATCCAACATACAGTTCCCTACACACCCCAGCAGAACGGTGTAGCGGAAAGGAAAAATCGGTCACTGAAAGAGATGGCTACATGCATGATTGAATCAAAAGGTTTGGCTGCAAATATTTGGGCTGAAGCAATCAATGTTGCTGCATACATACAGAACCATGTTCCACATTCATCCGTGAAAGGTATGACTCCTTTCGAAGCATTCTTTGGTCACAAACCGGATGTGTCAAATTTGAGAGTTTTTGGCTCTGCTGCATGGGCTAGAATTCCTTCCAAGAAGAGACGAACTTTGGATCCACAAAGTATTGAATGCATACTGATAGGATATGGGGAAGAATCAAAAGCATATAAACTCATGGATATCAGATCTAAAAAGATATTCATAGAGCGCAGTGTGCAATTTGAAGAACCGCTTCAAGAATTGCAACTAGTCGAGGAAGAGACTGCCGATTCACCGCCTTCACCAAAAGAAGATCCGTGCAGCGATAATGAAGGTATGAGTTCTGATATTTCTGATATTTTAGCAGCACATGATGATCATGACATATCAGGTTCAGAATCCGACCATTATGATCCTCCTCAGTTACCAAAGTGGGCCCAAAACACTCTTCAATCTGCTGGTTCGAATCTTGGAAATCCTGTTGATCCGAGACGAACAAGAGCAGACTTTCAAAGAGCAGGTATGGATCTTTCTATTGCTGATCCATTAATTCCTGAGATTTGTTATTTGATGGCTGTTTCAGATCCCACATCATACTATTCTTCCCACCGAGATCCGAGATGGCAAAGTGCCATGGATGAAGAGTACAATTCTCTTCAAAAGAAACACACATGGGAGCTAGTTTCTCTTCCACCTGGAAGAAAATTAGTAAAGTGTAAATGGGTCTACCGCATGAAATTTGCTACCGATGGCTCTATTAGCAAATACAAATCAAGTTTGGTAACAAAAGGTTTCTCCCAAGTCCAAGGAGTGGACTACACTGAGACCTTTGCACCGGTTGCAAAGATGGATTCCATCCACCTTGTTTTGGCTATTTCTGCATCCAACCACTGGGAAGTGCACCACATGGATGTGAAGAGTGCATTTCTACATGGAGACCTTACTGAAGAGGTATATATGCAGCAGCCAGAGGGCTACACATCAGATCCATCATTAGTTTGTAGATTGAAGAAGTCTTTGTATGGGTTAAAACAGGCCCCAAGAGCTTGGTACGCAAAGATGGACTCCTTCCTTCTTTCTCTGAATTTTCAAAGATGCAAATCTGATCTGAATGTGTATATTCACCGATTTAAAGGTAATTTTTTGGTTATTGTACTTTATGTTGATGATCTTCTCATTACTGGTAGCACTCTTACTTCAATAAACAAGCTAAAAACTGCCTTAAATCTAGCTTTTGACATGAGCGATTTGGGCTTGCTGAGTCACTTTTTGGGCCTGGAGATAGCTCAAAATTTTGATGGGATCACTATATCTCAGCAAAAATATGCTTCCAACCTGTTATTGAAGTTTAATATGGCTGAATGTAAGGCAGCCCCATTCCCATTCCTCTCAGGAATCAGTCTTGAGGAGGGAGATTCTACACCGCTTGTAGATTGCAGTATGTATCGACAGTTGATTGGTTCACTACTTTATTTGACACACGCAAGGCCTGATATTTCATATGCCGTGAGTGCCATGTCAAGGTATATGCAGCAGCCCCATGAGCTTCATTGGCGGGCAGCCAAGCGGATCTTGCAGTATGTGCAAGGTACGAAACATTTTGGCATACATTATGCTGCAGATTCTAAGCTTGATTTCATTGGTTTTACTGATTCAGATTGGGCAGGTGATAGCATTGATCAGAAGTCCACTTCCGGTTATGTTTTCATGATTGGTCATGGTGCTATTTGCTAGTCCAGCAAAAAGCAAGCAGCCATTGCACTTTCTTCAGCAGAGGCAAAGTATCGAGGAGCAGTCAATGCCTGCATTTAGGCAGTTTGGTTGCAGGGTATTCTTTCCGAGTTTGGTTTTGGTGGCACTACTTCGACTGTCCTATTTTGTGACAATCAAAGTGCTATCAAGATCTCCATAGATCCAGTTCAGTGGCAGAGGACCAAACACATTGAGATTCATATGCATTACATTCGACAGTTGGTGCATGATCGCACCATCATTCTGCAATATTGCCCTATCGATGAGCAAATTGCAGACATCTTCACCAAGAGCTTCACTGAGAGGAAGTTCTCTTACCTCCATTCACTATTGGGGGTGAGTTCCATCATGGTGGAGACAGATTGATCCATTATTATGCTTTAGCTTGAGGGGGGGCTTTCTTCCCACTGGGTTTTCCCTCTTTCCTCACTTAGTTTATTTTCAGCATTTTTTGGATTATTGTATTGGGGTGACCTTTGGTCTTAGTTACCAGGGCCCCACATTATTTTTTGCACATCATAGTCTATCTTGAGGGGGGGTGTTCGGATATCCACATCATATTTTTCAGGATCTTACATGCAATTAGGGATTTCATGCAAATTCTAGGGTTTGCATGCATCCCAGTCACCAGGTTGATGCCTCCAGCACCTTAGCCACCTTATTCTAGCACCCGGGAGCCACTTCCTTCAGATTTTTAGCCCTCCTAGTCAGGAAGGCACCCTCTTCTCACCTACTTCCAGAGAAGGGCGCACTTCTTCACCTACCACTGCAGTTCCACTTCAGTTACACTCAGTTAGCTCCGATTCTCCCTGATTTGAGGCTAGTTTCACTCCCAACTAACTGTTTCACTTCCGTTGGACCTCCAGATTGACTAGATGACTTGTTCTGACTTCAGTTAGCCTCCCATGTGCCCTCCACTGAGCCCACTTCCCTATATCAGTGCTACACACTGCAGTTACACATGTTACACTCAGTTAGACTCAGGTTGACACCTGGATGACTGGCTCTTGTGCATTGATGACCACTACTGATTGATGATGAGGACTCCTAGTTGGATTCAAGCTACTCCATTCAGTGATTCGAATGACCTCCTTAGGCAATTCAAATTGCTCAGTCAGTGTTACTGTATTCTATTGTAATCATTCACCCTTACTGGGATATTGAGCACTGCTGCATGTTTTGCACAGTTTTACACCATATTTTCTATGTTCATCTGTTGTGATTGATTTACTTGTTCATTAGATCTGCTGTGACTAATTTTACACTAATAAACCCATCATCTTTGTAAAGTAGTGCACTTCATCGTGACTTCATCTAAGGGATTTGAACCAGATACTTATTGACACAAAGCTAACCAAATACTTATCAATATTAATTACAATTGGTTGAGTTAATTCCTTGAACTAAAGTTTACATATATATTCTTAAAAAAACGAAATTATAATGCATAATAAATATTTTTTATAAAAATATATATATTTAATTAATCATCCTGAACCTATATCCAACTTAAGCTTGTGTTTAATAACATGCCAATGAAATTAAAATCCTTGGGATGAATCTCAAGCTTATATATGGCCAACAATATATGTAAATGTTGGCTCAATACAATGTTCTTTAACTTTCCAAGATAGACCCAGGTTCTGCGCGGTTCAGGGAACCAACAAAACCCCTTTTCACCGGCCATTTTGGCAACAGTCTGCGAGCAGACTAAGGTATCACCCGAGGCGAAGTTATAGGTAGGTTGTAGAATAAGGTTTCCACAACCGGGTGATGCACGGCTCAATAGAATGGGGGACTACGCGGAGTTCCACCTACTTTGTGGTTTACACTTATGCTATCACACATCCAGGGACTACATGCTACGGAATGGCTACTCGTCAACAGGACATCGCAACTGAGGACTGCACTACCTATTTAATAATCACCCATCTTCAACAAAATTTACTCAATGTAAATCATGCATTCAACAAGCACCTTAGACTGTATACTTTGTGACTTATGCGATGCGATGAACTACAATGTAACTGCGCACTTCCGGTGCTACGCTTCGAGGGAATTACACTACACAGACTGCGCTGACTTAGTGTTTACCCAATACTTATGCATTCATCTTACTCAGAAATACTTACACATTCAACATTGCTTGCATCTTTAACATTCACACATGCACGTTCAACACTTAGCATATTGTTCTCATTGCCCATTCATTCTTATGGAGAATACATATAAAAGCGAAGATACATTTACTCATAAGCAAGAACTTAACCATTCAAAAAAATCAAATACACATTCAATCACACAACACGGCGATTTAACGTGGTTCACCCCCAGGATGGGAGCTACGTCCACAGGAACTGTTTATTATATTATTGGGAAGGGTCCAATAGTTCTAGTCTGCGCACTCAGCTATAGACTCTCTTCTCTCTTCAGTAGGTCTCTGCGCACACAGCTGCAGAGCCTCTTTACAATAGTCTCTCAGCAGAGATCAATCTAAAACAACAACTTAACAACAATAACCAACCATTCATTAACCCTTTCCCTTACAAAAGATTCCATTTATATAGATCGTGCCCTTAGCTCACGTCTGTTACAATGCAGTGGGATAAAAACCTTAAGGTTACCCAAAACTAGTGCGGTTACCCCGCTAACCACCTATGTTAGGCTATGACAGTGACTTCATCGTCATGGTCATCCTTCTGCGTGTGGTCACGTGACTTTCATCCTCTATGTCGAGCGCATGCTGACGGGTCGCTTTCATCATGTTGTTCCTTCTCTAACGGTTTCGTGCATCCAGTTCACTTAGTGCTGCCTTTTCTCGTGTGAACGGTCGCTTTCCTTCTTCGCCACTCCTTACCCACCTGCTGGGAATCTCGGAGCATATTAACCAAAATAGATCGCCGATCGATCTTACTGGAACTTATACCAGTTTCCTTCCAACATTCTTCCATGCCGCATCTTCGCGTAGCTAGCACTTCGCAGCGTTGGATCTCCGTAGCGCTGTAAGTTCGCAGCGCTGACTCTTCTACTCTACCGATGCTACACTGCGATGTAACTTCACAGCCCTCAAAATTGACTTGTCCAAAATTTTCTTAACTTGGGCCACGCCCAACAGGCCCCTAACACTTACACGTGGCTCGTCCCTTAGCCACTCTCAGTAGGTTCACTGGGCTACGCTTCTCTTTGCTGAGCTATATTCGTAGTAAATCCCTGATAAGTTGTGCTTAGATTCGCAACTATGTCCTTAGCTTCTTGTTCAACTGCCTTTACATTTTCCACCAATTCTGGTAACAGGTCTTCCTTAGCATGTTCTTGTACTGTTTCCTCTGATGTGCAGAGTTCCTGCAATTTCTCTTCAATTTATTGCGAGATGGCAAGAGATTCTTCCTGTAGGGGCTATGAATTTGCCGAAGTGTCAGCCTCCCTTTCTCTTAAAACTTGGAGTTCCCTCTTTATTTCCTTGACTTCCGCAAACCGTTGGAGTCTCTCTATCGCCGAAAGGGTCTTCATCTGCGCATTCAGAGAATCTAACTATGCTTGTGTTTTCTGTAAACTAATTTGAACCTCCAAAAGATTAGGGTCCTCTTGCAAAGTGGTCCCGTACTCTGGTTGCTTCATCTAGTAAGTTCTGGCACTTAACTATTTCATTAGATATGTTTTCTGCAGCAACCTTCACTTCTGCTACTCTAATTTGTGTTTAATCCGGTGGTGTCTTAGGGAGATTCTATTCTTCCATGTTGGCAAGCTTTTCTTTGTATTCTATCTCCATGTCGTCCATTTCATCTTTAAGATTGTTGACTACCGAGCCGATCTTAATAATGGTGTCTACGAGCTCTGGTTGCTCGTCGCACTCTGGTATCTCTGTGCAGACCGAAGCAACAGTCTCCTCTATTCTTCAACGTTTTTCATGCGCACTTTCAAGGTCCTTAGCCTTCTGCGCATTTTATTCTTGCAACTGCTTCTACTTTTGCTTCCAGATCCTGGTGCTGGCTCAAAGTTACCATATCTCTAGCGTGGATTTCCTCCACAACCTGCAAGTGCATATTATGTATACCCTCCAATGGCAACATCGTGATATCAATATCTACATGTGGTAGTGTCTCTACGCCTTCAGTTAATTGATCGCTTGGCAAAATTAGACTTAGTGGGTCCATGCAGATGATGCGCAGTCGTGGTGCCATGGTTAGCTTTGCTGAGGTGTGGCACCGGGTCTTCCTTTTGAATCAGAATCGTGAACCAAGTCTTTCTAGACTTGTTCTATCTTCGCTGTTATGCTCTGCAAGGTGGTCATATTTTCTTTTATACTCACTTGAATCTCCTCGTTTTTGTCGTCTTTTAGGGAAAGCACGTCTTCCAGATATGCGCTGACTCTACCCGCGATGATCTCATAATTATCATCATGCAACTGCACTTCGGATGGCATCTTTGTGGCTTTTTGCTTCTTTTTATGACCTTTCTCTGGTACCGAGCTTTCTGGCTCCTTCCTTTTTTCTCCTGGTATAGTCTGAGCTTCGTCAGCTCCTTTATCTTTCTCTTCATCGGTTTCTTCAATGACCTTTGTTGGGATCTGAGTACTTTCATCTGATTCTGAGTCGATCACCATCGGCCCTTCGAACTTCCATTCGTCTAACCATTTCTTCATGATCAGATCAATACTCACTTCGTCCAGGTGATAGTTTCCTGCGAACCATTCTGGATTCTTTTTCTGCACCTTTGGTGAAATATAAATGAAATGCATGTCAGCTTTAAATTCAAAGTGCGGATAAATTTTGTCGTTACCTCCTTTGAGATGCGTGGTGTGCGAACGATGACATCGCACAACTGTTCGAAGTATGTGAGCAATACTTCATTTGAGGGGCGATGTTGGTCTGTCTTCAGAGTTGCCCAGATATTTCTGTATCTGGGTCCTCGGCAATCCTGGATGAGAGAGGGGAGACTGATGTAATGCCTTGGTTCCTTCCATCATACAAATGCGATCAAAACCATTAGCCAACTGTAATGAAATGCGGTGCCATTGATTTGAGTGTCACGGACATCGTCCAAGAATTTGTTCGGCAAATACTGAGACCAATTAAACTTTACTCCCTGCGTTGTCTTCGCAGCGAGGTGAATTGCTCTGGCTGGCACTTTTGTCAGTCTCGCCTTCCATAAGAATTTTCCTCCAAGCAGTTGTACTACAAACCACGTGGCCTCATATTTTATATCTTATGTGTCGAAACCTCGTTTTCCTTTGGGGATGTTGAATTCCTCCTTCATCTGCGCGGCGACCTCTTTGTCCCTAGTTTTTCCCACAAATAACTTCTGAGGGTTGTCGCCTCGCTTACTTAGTCCGGTGATTCTATGGATCCAGTCTATGTTGATATCAGCATTCCTGTCCATCCATAGGAAGCCTTGGTGTGTGCACGATATCAGTGTGCGCACAACCGCATTGATTTCGGGACTCCTATCGAAGTGTGGGATCCGCAGCAGGTTCAGAAGTCCGGATTCCATGACTTCGGATAGCCAACTCTGCGCTACCAGCAGTGGATTGTTCTTCATGTCCATATTTCAACACATATATCTGTCTGGTTGTAAATGAGGGTATTTGGGCTCGTCCGTATCCTTGAGTTGTTGCAGTAAATCGTAGTCCTCAAACTTGCAGTCAACGATCTTGCCTAACAAGTTTTCTTATGGTTTGACATGACTGGACATTGCCAGGAGCGGTATCTCATATTTGGCGTTTATGGAAAGCTTTACTGTTGGTGCATCTGGTGCTCACGGAGATATATATACTGGTCTTAGGTATATGGGAAGCTCTTTGTCTGTTCCTGGAGCATCTTGTTTCTTGAGGCCCATTACTATCAGCTTTGACATCTCAACTGCAGGTTCTTTTCCCTTGTGTTGCATCGATGTGGGTTGGTGTGGTGAGCAGCGTGAACCGTGGCCTTTTTCTGGAACAGACTTCTTGGCAGGGGTTCTCATCAACCCTCCAGTCCTAGCTTGTTCAAATTCATGCAGCACTTCGTCTAGAGTATACACTTCAGACATTCACTTACAGTGCGATTATGAGCTCAAGAAATTCTATGAATTCTCTGTAATACTCAAGCTTGAAAATCGTGGTAACCAAATTACTGTGCAAACTGCGGTATTTATAGGAATTTGAAGTCTTACCTGCATCCCTTAACGGTTAGATTAGCATTAAAATCTATGACCGTTCACCAAATCCGCCGAGGATATTGGTCCTTTCCTTCATCAAATTCATCCAAACGGCTAACTTTGCGTTAAATGCTCAATCGAGCGTCGACAAAATCACTGTATAACGACTAGTTTTCCGACTGACATTTTAACGGCTAGTTTTTGCGAACTGCACTGATGGCTTGGACAAAAAAAATTATTTGCGCGGTTCCTCTTCGCAATTGTGCTCTTCCATTTGTAACTTCGCGGCTACGCTTTCAATTCATACTTTGCATCGTAGCTTCTCTTGTACTCTCCGCCTTCGCGCTTCTGGTGTGCACTTCGCATCTGAATTCCTTTGTGCACTGCACAGTTCGTATGTCATGGAATTATGTATTTTCGCAAAACTGTGTGCAGACTCTTTATTCTTTCATTCTTAGTGTCCAATTTCAATGTAACTGCGCACTTCCAGTGGTGCGCTTCGAGGGAATTACACTACACAGACTGCGCTGACTAAGTGTTTACCCAATACTTATGCATTCATCTTACTCAGAAATAATTTCACATTCAGTATTTCTTGCATATTTAACATTCACACATGCACATTCAACACTTATCATATTATTCTCATTACACATTCATTCTTATGGAGAATACATATAAAAGAGAAGATACATTTACTCATAAGCAAGAACTTAACCAGTCAACAAAAGAAAATACACATTCAATCACACAACACAGCGATTTAACGTTCACCCCCAGGATGGGAGATATGTCCAGAGGAACTATTGATTATATTATTGGGAAGGGTCCAACGGTTCCAATCTGCGCACTCAGTTACAGACTCTCTTCTCTCTTCAGTAGTTCTCTGCGCACACAGCTGCAGAGCCTCTTTACAATAGTCTCTCGGAAGAGATCAATCTAAAACAACAAATTAACAACAATAACCAACCATTCATTAACCATTTCCCTTAAAAAATATGCCCTTTATATAGATCATGCCCTTAGGTCATGTATGTTACAATGCAGTGGGCTAAAAACCCTAAGGTTACCCGGCAACGGAACCATTTGTTGGCTCAATAAACTGTTCTTAACTTTCCAAGATAGACCCAGGTTTTGCGTGGTTCAGGGAACCAAAAAAACCCCTTTTCACCGTCCATTTCGGAAATAGTCTGCAAGCACCTTGTGTAATGTCCCTTTTTCAAAAATTTATTAAAATGACCAATTTTCCACTTTTTCCCCAATTTCGACCCTTGACTAGTTTTGTTGTTTTGGCCTCCAAATTAACCCAAATGCTCCCAAATATTCTGTAAGGGTATATGAATGATATTTAGACTTGAATAATAGGTTCATGGATGATTTATAACCCTCAAAATACTTCTGCAAATTTGATTTATATTCTGGTCAATGTAAGGTATTTTAACTAGCAATTTATGCATCAAATCCCCCCTAGGTAAACACTAAAAATGGCCTCCCAAATGCTTCCAAACTCCCTCGAATTTATGAAAAGAGGTAGGGGATGTATTAAGGATGTTATTAAGGTCTCATGTGCATCATTAATTGATTATTATCTATGTTCCAACCCTCTCCCATTCAGCTGCAAAAATCACCAATTCGACCCTTGGGGAAATGGCACTATTTCTTCTCCCAATGCAATTAAACTGAGTAAAAATACTTCAAATGCTCAAGTATAGTACATGAAACTTGTAAAATACATCCATGGCAGTCTATTAATCATAAATTCATCATAGAATCATCCATTCATTCTAAATCATCAACATTATCATGCTATACATCAATGTAGTGGGGAAATGGACATTGTTTTCTCATTAATCAACATTTTTGCATACAACCAGTGGGTATTTTGACCTGATACTTTCTGAATATGAATAAAATAGGAAATGAATCTATTACAATCATAAATACATAATGAAAATATCTCCCAAGAAACACAAGAGCTCACCAAAAACGCCCTCCCTCACGGAGCATGAATATGCCTTCAAAAATGGAAATGGTTGAGAGATGGTGCTGCACTAAACAAAACCATGAGCTGCCCTGTAGCTGATACCTACAAATAAAAATCCATTAAATATCCATGAAATACCTGAGTGTCCTCTCCAAACACCAACTTGGATGGGAATCTTTCACCCTCGAAATTGGTTAAGGCAAGAAACTAGTCATCCACTAGCTCTCTCTTCACAAATGCAATTTTTCTCAAATCATCAAAAGCCATTCTCATAATTGATTTTTTCATTTTATAACCAAAATTAGGCTTCTAAGGGTCGAAATCCTCTCCATAGATTCAAGATATTTCCACTTATGAAATATTCCCCATTTTCCACTTGTCTCCTAGTTCCAACCTTCCATCTTCTCCCAAATTCGAGTTTGAGTCTCTTTGGCTTCTCCAACTCCCATGAGTACCTTCCTTGAGCCTATTTTTGGGGGTGACACGTCATAATGGTCAGATTTCAGAGGTCAGGTCTGCAATTTGTCATAGTCGACATAGATGCTCCATCATTGGTGTCATAGGGGCTAAGGAATCTAGCCCAAGTGTCCACAAACTTCCAATTTGACTCTTTATCTTCCATGGAGGTTACCAATCCATCCCAATTTGACCTAAGATGTTAAATTCCATGTTTTATGACTTACCAACTCACCCAAGAGTGTTCACATTCTCATAAATTCGAATTGGCAAGAGAGAGATGCCATGTGTCCTTGAGAAATCAAGCTAGTGTGGGTCCCACATCCTCCATATGTCTTCAAAACCACTTTCCACCTAGAATTTCTCTTGAATTTATTTATTCAACCTATTTATTAAATAATTGACCCTTCTAATGTCTAAACATCATTTATTAGCTTCCTTATTACCTTTCCACATGTTCCCATCCAACCTAGGAAACTAGTAGGAATGATGGGATTGTCTTACTATGCAATTATTTGAATGGGGACATTACAGTCCTCCCCACCCAAGATTGATTTCCCTCAAGAAATCTCAATTTACCATGGTGCAAAATTGTCCCTCCTCTATCAGGTAGCCTTCCATGATTAATGTTTCCCAAAACCTTTCTATTCCGGTGCTTCATGCTGTGGGAAGAAACTACCTGATTTGGATAGGTGTGTTTCCCTCTCACAACCCTTAGTATTCATTTTGAATCTTGGAATTTCATTTCCGGAATTTGATAATTTACTGTATTCTCTCCTATTGAATACAACCATTGTACTCTCAAAACAACATTAGTATCAGCAACATCAACCACATAAAAACTATCAACAAAAGTATAGTTACCTACGATGACTTGCAGCTGTGGAATCTATGTTTTGCACTCCATTGTGTTGTGACCGAGAATGACAACTGTGAAGCCATCGAATGGTTCAATAGGTATCTTCCTTTTCTCCTCCATGTCTGCATCAATTAAATTATGTGTGGCTCCTCCATCTACCAAAACTAAAGTTCTTTGTCCTAGTACCACACCCTTGCATCGGATTGTGTGATATCGAGGTACTACTGAAAGTACTGCCATTCTCACTTTGGTGGGTGAGGGATGCTTCACCTCTCGTTTCCCTTCTTCTACTGTAGCATATCCCTATTCTCGGGCTGAATTATGTCCTTCCTCCATGCCCCATTCATATCCCTCATCACAAAATACTTCAATGAATTGGGCCTTTCCCTTAGCACATTTATGTCCCGGTGCCCACGGTTGGAAGCATGAGTAACACAATTTCTTCCTTCTGGGATCTTCCCTGCTTATTTCCTCTTTCTTATCATTTCCATATTCATCTTCTTGCCATGGCTTCTTATCAGGTGCATCTCTTTGCCAAGGTTTCTTTTCAATTCTGAAGTCAGGCTTGGGAGGAAATCTCGTTCTAGGAAGCACATTTTGGAGATCCCTAGTCAAGCTCATTGCATCTTTTAATGTAGTTGGCTTGTGGGATTTGACCAAACCTTTTAAGAGTTCAACCAAACCTTCAGTGAACAGCAATACCAACCTTCCCATAGATACATCAGCCACCTTGACTGATAATTTTTGAAATTCCAACATATATTCAATAGAGGTCCCAGTTTGTTTCAGTTGAGCTAGTTCTTTGAAAGGAAATTCTGGATCTTTTTGTTCAAATCTCTCTAGTACCCTGTCAACAAACTCTCATGTTTTAACCTGATCATGACCCAAGGTTCTTAGTCCATGGAACCACCATTCATTAGCATCTCCTTCCAAATGCAAAATGGCCATTTTTAATGCATCCTCTTCCAACATAGGATTCAGCTGAAAATATACATCCAATTTTTGCACCCAAGTGTTAGCAGAATTTTGAGAAGAACCATCAAAAGTAGGAAGTGACATTTTTCCAATAGCACTATTTAATTATTTTTTTTGGAATGGACTCCTATTGTCTTCCCTCCTTTTAATTTTTTGTATAGCATCAATGTAGTCACTGAGTGGTACACCTCTTTTACACTCTTCATTCAAATCATTCCAATCGTTTGCTAGTTTCTTATAATCCACCTCAATATTGGGATCTTCTTTGGGTGTGAGAAATTTAGGTGCAGTATGCCTTTGTGTGCTTTGGAATTCATCAGGTCTATTATGTGGTCCTGTGCTTGAAAAAATATGCTCACTCCCTTTTATCTATTCCCCTGAATGTGAACCATTATGATCTCCTATCATCCCTTTGCCTGAAAGTTGGCTACCCAACAATTCGAAACTTTTCATCATTTGTCTACTCATATCTAGCATAACCATGGTAATTCCATCAAAACCTGGTTTTAAGGCTTCAATAAATTCCTCCTTATGTCTTAATTTTTCCTCATCCTCTCTACCCATTGTTTTAGAAAAAAACTATTTTTTTGCTACTATCTCTTCTTCAACTACTGATTCAAAGGGTGGTGGTTTATTTGTTTGGCTTATTGTTAATACCATTAGGTTCCAAGACCATGCTTTGATACCACTTGTAATGTCCCTTTTTCAAAAAATGATTAAAATGACCAATTTTCCACTTTTTCCCCAATTTCGACCCTTGACTAGTTTTGTTGTTTTGGCCTCCAAATTAACCCAAATGCTCCCAGATATTCTGTAAGGGTATATGAATTATATTTAGACTTGAATACTAGGTTCATGGATGATTTATAACCTTCAAAATACTTCTGCAAATTTGATTTATATTCTGGTCAATGTATGGTATTTTAACTAGCAATTTATGCATCAAATCCCCCCTGGGTAAACACTGAAATGGCCTCCCAAATGCTTCCAAACTCCCTCGAATTTCTGAAAAGAGGTAGGGGATGTATTAAGTATGTTATTAATGTCTCATTTGCATCATTAATTGATTATTATCTCGGTTCCAACCCTCTCCCATTCAGCTGCAAAAATCATCAATTCGACCCTTGGGGAAATGGCACTATTTCTTCTCCCAATGCAATTAAACTGAGTAAAAATACTTCAAATGCTCAAGTACAGTACATGAAACTTGTAAAATACATACATGGCAGTCTATTTATCATAAATTCATCGTAGAATCATCCATTCATTCGAAACCATCAGCATTATCATGCTATACATCAATGTAGTGGGGAAATGGATATTGTTTGCTCATTAATCAACATTTTTGCATACAACCAGTGGGTATTTTGACCTGATACTTTCTAAATATGAAGAGCAGAGGATATGGATCTATTACAATCAGAAATACATAATGAAAATCTCTCCCAAGAAGCACAAGAGCTCACCAAAAACACCCTCCCTCAAGGAGCATGAATATGCCTTCAAAACTGGAAATGGTTGAGAGATGGTGCTGCACTAAAAAAAACCATGAGCTTACCTGTAGCTGATACCTGCAAATAAAACTCCATTAAAGCTCCATGAAAGACCTGAGTGGCCTCTCCAAACACCAAATTGGATGGGAATCTTTCACCCTCAAAATTGGCTAAGGCAAGAAACTAGTCATCCACTAGCTCTCTCTTCACAAATGCAATTTTTCTCAAATCATCAAAATCCATTCTCATAATTGATTTATTCATTTTATAACCAACATTGGCCTTATAAGGGTCGAAATCCTCTCCATAGATTCAAGAGATTTCCACTTAGGAAATATTCCCCATTTGCCACTTATCTCCTAGTTCCAACCTTCCATCTTCTCCCAAATTCGAGTTTGAGTCTCTTTGGCTTCTCCAACTCCCATGAGCGCCTTCCTTGAGCCTATTTTTGGGGCTGACATGTCATAATGGTCAGATTTCAGAGGTCAGGTCTGCAATTTGTCATATTTTTCATAGATGCTCCGTCATTGGTGTCATAGGGGCTAGGGAATCTAGCCTAAGTGTCCACAAACTTCCAATTTGACTCTTTATCTTCCATGGAGGTTACCAATCCATCCCAATTCGACCTAATATGCTCAATGCCATGTGTTATGACTTACCAACTCACCCAAGAGTGTTCACCTTCTCATAAATTCGAATTGGCAAGAGAGAGATGCCATGTGTCCTTGAGAAATCAAGCTAGTGTGGGTCCCGCATCCTCCATATGTCTTCAAAACCACTTGCCACCTAGAATTTCTCTTGAATTTATTTATTCAACCTATTTATTAAATAATTGACCCTTCTAATGTCTAAAAATCATTAATTAGCTTCCTTATTACCATTCCACATGTGCCCATCCAACCTAGGAAGCTAGTAGGAATGATGGGATTGTCTTACTATGCAATTATTTGAATGGGGACATTACAGCTTGAGGTCTCACCCGAGGAAAATTTATGGGGAGGTTGCGGAATCAGGTTTCCACAACCGGGTGATGCACGGCTCGATAGAATGGGGGACTGCGCGGAGTTCCACCTACTTCGCGGTTTACACTTATGCTATCACGCATCCAGGGACTGCGCGGTACGGAATGGCTACTCGTCAACAGGACAATGCAACTGAGGACTATGCTACCTCTTTAATAATTACCCATCTTCGGCAAACTTTACTTAATGTAAATCATGCATTCAACAAGCACCTTAGACTGTATACTTTGTGACTTATGCGATGCAATGAACTACAATGTAACTGCACACTTCCGGTGTTGCGCTTCGAGGGAATTACACTACATAGATTGCGCTGACTTAGTGTTTACCCAATACTTATGCATTCATCTTACTCAGAAATACTTGCACATTCAACATTGCTTGCATCTTTAACATTCACACATGCACGTTCAACACTTAGCATATTATTCTCATTGCCCATTCATTCTTATGGAGAATACATATAAAAGAGAAGATACATTTACTCATAAGCAAGAACTTAACCATTCAACAAAAGCAAATACACATTCAATCACACAACACAACGATTTAACGTGGTTCACCCCCAGGATGGGAGCTACGTCCACAGGAGTTGTTGATTATATTATTGGGAAGGGTCCAACAATTCCAGTCTGCGCACTCAACTGCAGACTCTCTTCTCTCTTCAGTAGGTTTCTGGGCACACAGCTGCAGAGCCTCTTTACAATAGTCTCTCAGCAGAGATCAATCTAAAAACAACAACTTAACAACAATAAACAACCATTCATTAACCCTTTCCCTTACAAAAGATGCCCTTTATATAGATCGTGCCCTTAGGTCGCGTCTGTTACAATGCAGTGGGCTAAAAACCCTAAGGTTACCCAAAACTGGTGTGGTTACCCCGCTAACCACCTCTGTTAGGATATGATAGCGACTTCATCGCCATGGCCGTCCTTTTGCGCGTGGTCACGTCGCGTTCAACCTCTCTATCAAGCGTATGTTGACGGGTCGCTTTCATCATGTTGTTCCTTCTCTAACAGTTTCGTGCGTCCGGTTCACTTAGTGTTGTCGTTGCTCGTGCGACCGGTCGCTTTCCTTCTTTGCCACTCCTTACCCGCATGCTCGGAATCTCGGAGCATCTTAACCAAAATAGATCGCCGATCGATCTTACCGGAACTTATACCTGTTTCCTTCCAACATTCTGCCATGCTGCATCTTCGCGGAGCTGGCACTTCGCAGTGCTAGATCTCCGCAGCGCTGTAAGTTCACAACGCTGACTCTTCTACTCTGTCGATGCTGCGCTACGCTGTAACTTCGCAGCTCTCAAAACTGACTTATCCAAAATTATCTTAACTTGAGCCATGCCCAACAGTAAATGGAATTGAATATATATAAAAACAACAAAGGTTAGTATGAATGGTTAATGCATGATATTGTTATCTATTATTGAAATTTAATTTAAATTAATCATATATTTATATTTACTAAAATATATTTTCATAGAAATATTTCATATACATAAAATTAAATATAATATTTAAAATATTGTATAATATATAAATATATATATAACGTCAATAAAGGCCCTTTGAATTAATTACTATAGAATTTGAGAATATTTTATATATCATATGTGGGAAAGGATAATAAGGGGTCATCTAAACAATTGGATACCATTGAGTGATGTAGGGAAAGTTCAATGAACAATAATGTCATCTTAACATGTGAAGAAACATTAGCTCTTAGGTGGAGTTCGGAGTTATTTTTTGTTCTTATAATGGTCAACATAATCAATGAACATAATCAATGGTTGCACTCTAAAGTAAAAGTCTATTCATTATTTTATTTTACGATATTAATAATGAGTTAGGGTAGTTGTGTTTAACCTGGATATATGATTTGGACATGTAGATTTCTAGATAGTATTATAAACTATCGTATATATTCCAATAAAAGTGTGATTACCTTTTGAGGGGTATTCATTATGTTAAACACTTATGTCCAACTTTGATCTTTTGTATAACCTGTCATTATTTTATTTTGCGTCCTATATTAATAATGAGTTAGGGTAGTTGTGTTCAACATGGATATTATTATAAATTGCCATACATATGCCCATAAAAGTGTGATTTAACTTTCGAGGGTTATTTATTATGTTAAACACGTATGTCCAACTTTGATCTTTGTATAACATGTCATTCACTGGAAAATAAAACCGAGTGAGTAACAAATGGTTTTGTAATTTAAAATATCTAAATATGTATACATGTATATGGGAGTTGCCTAGTTAGTAGAGTGGGGTGATATTATCTTTTCTAGAATTCGAGTGTCATTATTATATGATGTTGTATAAGTGGGACAAACATCATGATAGATTAAGTTTCTTCATTATATTCATTATATAATTTAGTAAAAGAAAATGTTTTTTAAGATTTGAAAATCGTGGTGAGAGGAATATCACCACCTATATTGTATTAATCAAAAAGGTTTATATATATATATATAATGATAGAAAAATGACTATTTATCACCAAAAGCTAAAGAGATGGAGTCTCTCTTATTTTTACATGTGATTATGATTTGATCTCAACAGATTGCATGTGATTTTCCATTCCAGGTAGTGGAAGATGCCTTTCGTGCCACATAGCATGGATTCATATTTGATGTTGGAGTTGGATAACATAATTGTGGGAATATCAAGATGTTTGAGTTTACAATTTTGGGCGTGGCCAATGCGCATGATTTGTAGAAGCTCAAGATATCTACCATACTTGAATATAAATCTATTATTTATGAGTGTTAATTTATTATTTTTTATTTTTTAGAGCATATTAATCTTTATTGAGTGTAAATCGATATTTCAAGCATATTTCGAACCTCCTTTAGATCAATCTCTTTCTTCTAATTAGGTTAAATGTTATGGGCATGATTATCAAATTTCTATGAAGAATATTTCGAGGAAATCCATTTCGGCAAAAGCTTCAGAACACATCATTCTCCTCGAGTAGAAACTTCAGGACAATCTAGGGATCCATGTGGATTTACATCAATTACTCTATGAGGGTAAGCAACTAAAGAATCTTCTCACTCTCTATGATTACAACATTTATAAGGACTCTACCTTATATTTGGTCTTATGGTTATATGGGGCAGCAATGGGTTTTGAGTTACCTACATCCTTCATCTTGGTTTCCTATAAGGACATAGCTCGATCCAAGACATCTCCTTCATCAACACAACTACCAATTTTGCTAAATCAATATATTGTTGAGAAACTAGATGAGGTGCCAAGTTTGGAGGTCAAGTATTCAAAGGTAAATGTGATTTTCTTATCACTTGAAAATGAGGCAATAATATTTAGCTTGAATGGATTTTGGCCACGATCGAAAGATCTACACCAATGGATCTATTCTAACTAGACCAAAAATTGTGAGATCATTTTGTGCTTTAAAGGTTTCTTTGTAATACAGATATATTTCCATGATGATTACGAGAAAATATTTGATGAGGGACCTTGGTTTTGGGGAAGAGTAGGGCTCTTTATTACTCCATGGTTTCTAGAGTTTGATCCCACTGCTATGGTGGTATCCAAAATGTTAGTATGGGTTTGAATTCAAAATATGCCTCTTCATTTTTAGCACCATTTAATGTTAAAAGATATTGGCAATACTTTGGCCAGATATTTAAAGGATGATGGTGGGAGGACCTAGTAAGGTTTGTTTACATATACTCGTATTTGAGTGTAGATCAACCTTAGTAAATGTCTTCCAAATAGAGTGTTGTTGAAACATGGAAATAAAAAATTCATACAGAGTTTGGAATATGAAAACACAGCCTTTAGGTGTCAGCATTATCATCAAACATGACATCTTTAGTAAACTTGTCCACAACTAAGAAGTATACATCAAAAGAAAAAGGGAAAGTTCTTCAAATCTAAACATTGTTAGACATATAATCTTTCTTCTCTGGAGGATGAAGAAGAGGAGAGATTGGAATATTTCCCACTATTGAGGTTGAGAAATTCAATCAAGAAGCATCCAAAATAAAGAACAATGACATAAAATAGAGAATAAAGATTGTGCAACCTATGGATTCCTTTTCTTTAGGGGTTGTGATAACTATGGATACTTTGTCACGAGGAATGGAAAGAGCACATGAATTTGAAATTGTTGATTCTACTATGGAGCAAGCTCCTTCAATGAATAAAGATTATTTAGCAGTTGACTTACACATGGTAGTTGTAGATCCATCACTAGTGGGATGGACCAAGGTGAGAAATAGAAAAGGAAGAAAGGAGAGATTGAGGACTTCTTCAAATCTTGACTTAATGTAAAACATTATTCTTTGTTCTTCTAGGGAGCCATTTATTTGTCTATATTTGAATTCTTTAAGATCACGTCTATGTATTGTGATGCATGCATTTGAAGAATGTAACTTCCACTCTTATTTATGACTATAAATTATGATGTTTTATTTTTTTATTTATTTTTTCTATGGAAAATAGTGTATGATGCTTAAGTATTTTATAGTATAATTTACTATTATTAAATAGCATATAGAGTTTCATCTATAAAACAAAAAATCACTTAGAGGATAAGGCCTTTAGCATGTGAAAGTGTAATATATTTAGAAGTTTAGAGTCATATTTCTTCATCATCAACCAGAGAGGGTTGCTTTTTTCCTATCAACATGGGTGAGAAGCATTAGTAAAGTCTCAAGTTCTCTTCGATGATACCTCTGTTCAAATCCCATGGAGAACATGTTTAAATGATAAAGGTGAGAAAATAATGTTCGCTATATTTTGTTAATGCAATGTGGGATTCATAATTCCGCACAAAAAAAATTTACAAATATCAAAAAAAGGAGAGTGGACAACTTTTTCTTGATAACTTTTGCTTTCAATTGATCCATGGGGAGATATGAAATTCAATTCCACGTTAACGTGGGATAACAACCCAAGTTTACATGGGGAGGAGAGATGTGAAATTTTCACCTTTGTAGGAAAGAGTAATGCACTCACCTATTAATTGTCATAATATAAAAATCCAAAAGATATGTCAAATACCTTTTCCTCACCTAATTTAACTTCTCACTAAAAACACTGGTTTGCACTCTTGAATCATCACTATTGTAATAGCCACTAAACTTGCATCACATTCCACCTAAAATACCTACTGAAAATTGGCAACTCCGATACTAATAACCTAGTGATTCTCTCCTTCAACAATTCAAACACTCATTATGCTTGTTTTTTCCAATGAAATTATTCTCTTCTCATGCACTCTACCTTAGATGCACAAATTACATTAGACCCTCTTATCAAATTCATGTAAAAATGAGCTATGCAATGGAAACTTCATACATTGTGCACATTCAATATTACTTTACAAAATATATTTTCCTTCACTTTCTCAAGATCCATGCTCAATGCTTGCCACAATTGTTAAGATTCAATATGCTAAGATAGAAAATATCAGCATTACATTTCATTTCACAACAATAGCATATACAGGATCACTGAAGAAACAACAAGCACAGCATAAACACAAGAGACACAGATTTATCCTGGGAAACCCTCATGAGGTAGAAAACCCAGCAAATCTTCCTCAGTATAGATGAACAACAAATACAAAGATGTAAACCAAAGACATGACCTCCTCCTCCTCCATAGCAGACCTCTCCCTCACAAGTGCGCTGCTTTCCGAGTGAGTGAATGTGTGTTAAATGAGGAACACACCTCCTCTATTTATACACATCTCCGACTTGTATTTTATATTAACTAGGTCGGCCCCAACTTTACCACTGGGTTAAACACCCCATTACAACTGACTTGGCTGACCCCTCTAGGGTGGTCTAATAACCCTTTGACCCACATAACACATACAGGGACGACCCCCACAAGGGAAGTCTAATAACCCAAGTTACCACATTCCGACGGAGGAATAAACATCTCTGGATATACAATAAGATCTTCATGGAGGAATGAAACATCTCCAGAATAATAAAGTACAAATATAATATTCTTTGAAGTTACAATATTTCAACACTCCCCCTTAATGAGAAGGATATTATAACAACATCTGCACGAGCAAGGAGTCATCAACATCATACATGATACATCTATAAATCATTGGAAGCTTTCTCAACATCATCAGTAACTCAAGCAGTTACTGGAACATCTTCAATACTGGAACACCAACATCTTCAGTACTGAGTCTTCATATTCTGTAGCACTCGAACAGCTACAACAACATCAACATCATCATCTGGATCCTCACAATCATCAGCATCGTCATCACACGATCATCAGCATCGTCATCACACGATCATTAGCATCGTCATCATACGATCATCAACATTGACCAGCATCTGGATCGTCTCGATCTACAGCATCTGGATCATCTCGATCTACAGCATCTAGATCATCTGGATCTACAGCCTTTGGATCATCTTGATCTACAGCATCTCGATCATCATCTCGATCTACAGCATCTGGATCATCTCGATCTATAGCATACTCTGCAATACACACGATCATATTACAAGATGATCGATCCCGGTCTCTTTAGGACATAGGTCCATGGATGATACAATCCAGATTAAGTTCCAAGATGATCAATCCTTATCACTTTAAGACAGATCTCATGTCTAGGGACGATGCAATCCCGATCAACTTCCAGGAGGATCATTCCTTATCACTTTAAGACAAGTCTTATGTCTAGGGACGATGCAATCCCATTCACGTACCTTTTGAACCAAGGTCCAGGGACGATGCAGTCCTATCACGTACCTTTTGAACCGAGGTCCAGGGACAATGCAGTCCTATAATTCAATTCTCAGAGACATCTGTCTATGGATCAATTCAAGGGACCTACGTCCGGGGATGATGAAATCCCCATTCTCGAAGACATCTTGTCTACGGCTCAATTCAAGGGACCGCTGTCCGGGGATGATGCAATCCCCATTCTCGAAGACATCTTGTCTACGGCTCAATTCAAGGGACTGAATTTTAGGGATGATACAATCCCCATTCTCGAAGACATCTTGTCTATGGCTCAATTCAAGGGACCAAAGTCCGGGGACGATACAATCCCCATTCTCGAAGACATCTTCTCTACGACTCAATTCAAGGGACTAGAGTCCGGGGACGATACAATCCCCACCTGTCCACTAAGGAATTCATTCTTGAAGACATCTGTCTACGGATCAATTCAAGGGACCGAAGTCCGGGGACGATACAATCCCCACCTGTCCACTAAGGACTTCATTCTCAGAGACATATGTCTACGGATCATTTTAGAACATGTGTTCAAGGATGATACAATCCCTCTTCTTTCTCGGAGACATATGTCTACGGATCCTTTTAGAACATGTGTTCAAGGATGATGCAATCCCCTTGTCAACTTAGACCTTGTCTAAGGACCATCCACCAACCTCTCTATCGGCATTACCAATATAGGTATCCTCATCAATACATGTATACATATCATCAATACAGGTATCCTCATCATCGACTTTACTATCGTTGTGGGAAATCTCATCATCAGTGTCTACATCACTCCCCATTTCGAGGAGGGTCCTACCAAGCTTGTCTCGGAAATACTCAAACTTTTACTTGAGGTAGAGGTTTGGTTAGTACATCGGTAACTTGTTCATCAGTGTCTACAAATTCGAGTTTTATAGTTCCTTTCTGCACCATATCTTGTATATAGAAATATCAGATCTCTATGTGCTTTGACTTATCATGGAACACTGGATTCTCTGCCATCTTGATACAACTCTAGCTGTCACATAGAATCACAGTGGAGTCCACCTCTAAGTCAAACAGTTGTACCACTTTACAACTAGTAGAGAAAGCAACTATATATATATTCTGCTTCAGCTATGCTGAGAGCCACACTAGACTACTTCCTGCTAAACCATGAGATCATGGCAGATCTCATATAATAACATCCTCTCAATGTGCTCTTCCTGTCTGATACACTTCCTGCTCAATCAACATCTGTGTAGACATATAATCTGAAGTCGTGATCTCCAAGAACCAAATTCTAACGTACCCTTTAGGTACCTCATCACATGCTTTGCAGCTATCAGGTGAACACATCTAGTTTCCACTAGATACTGACTCAAGGTGTTCACAGCAAGGCATATATTTGGCCTGGTATTCGTCAGATACATCAACGACCCAATAATATGTCAGTAGAGAGTCACATCAACTAACTCTGATGAGTCATCAGCTAACAACTTCAAGTCGAAACCCATGGTTGTACAAATCAATTCTTCTCAAGATTTTCATAGCATACTTTCCTTGGTTGAGAAAGATTCCTTCTAAGCCTTTTCATACTTCCATCCCTAGGAGGTAATGCATCAATCCAAGATCATTCATCTCGAACTCTGTAGCTAGCTTCTTCTGGCTTTCCATGATCTGTTTCTCATTCCTTGTTAGAAATAGATCATCCACATACAATAATAGTATCATCCATAACTTTTAAGGTAAAGGTTAGGAACAACTTTACTTCTGGTAAAGCCCAAGTTTGTCAAGAAATTGTCAATTCTCCCTCTGTGACTGAACATCATTCACACTCTGCATTGAATGATCTTCTACATATCTATCTGTGCCATCTCTCGACAGATGGGTCTACTGATATGAGCCTCAAGATCATTCGAACTCTATAGTGAGTTCCTTCTTGCATCCATGCCATTTGTATATAGAAACCATATTCAACCCTGTAGCAAAGGTTGAGATCCACATCACCCATGGTGATCATTAAGCTCATCAATTGACTATCGATCCTAGGTACCCGTACAGAGCTTTCTTCAATTGAATCCTGGGAGTTTCTGCACTTCTTCTTCAATCACACCATTGAGAGAACAATATTATCTAGCTACTTGGAGCAAACATCTCGTCATGATTCTCTTCCTCTTCTTAAGAGAATCTTCTAGCCATGAGCCTTCTATATTATGTTTGATTTGTAAATCTTCTTGTTGAACATCCATCACTTGTTTGTTGTTCATCATTCTTCATGATCTTTCCTAAAAATAAAAATTAAGTATATGATTAGTAATACTTCATAATCATCAAATCATGTTGACATGATAACTTATTATGCATACAGATATGATTTACATAGTTATGCTACTATCTTGACCAATACTTTGGCACAACACTTTTCCATATCCTGTATGCATACAGTGGCTATCTAGATGCCTTCCATCTCTACCAGAACATACTATCGAGAGCGTGCACAGCTCTCAGCATGTCAGCAAAGAGGTTTCATTCTAGACAATCAACAATGGAATGTTTGTCCAACTTACCAATCACATGCATATTAGTAGTATATTGTTCAATGCTATATGAATGTTTACACTCAGCATGATATATTCTAGGAATACAAATATGCATACAACTATTACAAGCAATATCATTTACTATTTCAGAGATTCAAATAACAACTCAAATACTTATCTTTTATGTTTGTGTGGTTTCCTCCCGCTTGATCTTCTCTATATGTCTTTTGAACTTCTATTCATTTTGTACCACTATGCATGCTCAAGTGTGCACTAGTGTCATCCTCATGATCTCATACACAAACATAAATTCATTAGCATAATCTCAATATTATCAAAACATTATAATTCTAAATAATCTTGAATATGTATGGTCATGATCATTCAATACATGGGTATACTAAGATCCTAGCACAAAGTAGGATTCTAACATAGGAAGACATACCTGGATTAGATACATGCTTATTTATTTCTAACATACCCAAACAATATCTTTAGTCTCTTCAATGATTTAGAGATCCTGTGCTAGAACCTGCATATCTCATAGGTTAAGCATAACAAAGTCATACATACCTCATAAGTAGAGCTTTTAAAGACTATGGATAAGTCTTTGTCTTTATGTCATCATGGTCATAGAACTTGATTTGTCTTTCGTGATGTACCTGTATCTTGTTAGCAGACAACATCATCCTCATACAACACCATAGTGCATTAGTACAATCATATAACCCTAATCAATGAATATCTTCTATCATTCACATGTATTCATACTTTTATTAGGGTGATAAGACAATTCTAACATTGTCCTAACCTAAATAATATGAAGACAAACATATTATGAACTTAATCAAGAATCAGATTTCAATACATACCTATATCTCCTTAAGTCATACCTGTCGAGACTTCTTGTAGTCTTCTTATGTAAGGCCTTAGCCTCATCTCCCCCTGAAACTGGATCTGGAGCTCAATTAGGGTTTGTTAGAGAAACCCTAAAAATTCAATCTTTGACTTTCACACTTTTGAATGGATGGAAAGATGTGTCTTGTTGAGTTCATCAAACTTGCATACTTTAATTTTGAAATCTCCAAAATTTGACTCCTCAAAAATTGCCTTTGAAACTTCTGGATCTTCTGGACAGGATACCAAACTAGGGTTTGATGAAGCCCACCCTTCTGCACAATCAAAAGGTTCGATCCAAGGCTCTAAAATCTTATTTTTCTGAGGAGCTTCCAGCCGTGGTCACAGACTTCAAAAAATTCCAACTTTTGCAGAAGCCCTAATTTTCACCTTTCTGATCAAAATCCCGAACTAGGGTTTGATCAAGCCCACTCTTCTGACCAACCAAAAATTTTGATCTTGGTCTCTAAATTTTGATTTTGATGAGTAGCATCCAGTCGTGGTCTCCGATTACAGAAATTCCAACTTTCTCCGAAACCCTAAATTCCGGAAGCCATGAATGAAGGTGCTCAAAAATAATTCTGTTTTGACAGAAATATGTACCTGATTGTTTCTACTGTAGCTCCTAACTTTTTGATCCAAAGGGTCTGAAAACATTTTATGTGGTATCCTGACCTGTCATCTTTCTATCCCGATAGGTCTGACCGCAATTGGATTCTCTGAGAGATATTTATGCCAAGTGTCGCAACGTGACCTGTTTATGGGATAAAACCAAAGAGCGAACTTGTACGGCGTGCCACATGTCACTGGTTCAACTTCGGCCTCTGAAAACGTTTCCTGAGATAGTAAAGTCCATGCACTACCTGACACATTTTACGAAATTTAATTTGGATATTCCTAGCCCAAGTTATGACCTTTTTTCCTAGGTCACCTGATTATGACTGAGATCTAGAAGAGGCATAAACCCTAACTTGTACTGATCATAACTCACAAAGTACAACGAATAGGAGGGTGTCCTTTGGGTACAAGGTACATGGGGATGTTATCTACGACCTGTAAAATTTTCAGATCCTGAAACTTTTCCAAAATGGATTTATATCAAAAGTTCCACGATGACTGGTTTTTTCTATATAAAACCCTAACCTTCAAATTGTTGCAAGTGAAGCAAGTGTCGTAAGTGCCATACATTGCCTTCCTTCAGGTTATCTCTGATACCATGTTAATATTCAATATGATAAGATAGAAAATATCAGCATTACATTTCATTTCACAACAATAGCATATACAGGATCACTGAAGAAACAACAAGCACAGCATAAACACAAGAGACACAGATTTATCCTGGGAAACCCTCATGGGGTAGAAAACCCAGCAAAGCTTCCTCAGTATAGATGAACAGGAAATACAAAGATGTAAACCAAAGACATGACCTCCTCCTCCTCCATAGCATACCACTCCCTCACAAGTGCGCTACTTTCCGAGTGAGTGAATGTGTGTTAAATGAGGAACACACCTCCTCTATTTATACACATCTTCGACTTGTATTTTATATTAACTAGGTCGGACCCAACTTTACCACTGGGTTAAACACCCCATTACAACTGACTGGGCCGACCCCTCTAGGGTGGTCTAATAACCCTTTGACCCACATAACACATACAGGGCCGACCCCCACAAGGGAAGTCTAATAACCCAAGTTACCACATTCCGACGGAGGAATAAACATCTCCAGATATACAATAAGATCTTCACGGAGGAATGAAACATCTCCGGAATAATAAAGTACAAATACAATATTCTTTGAAGTTACAATATTTCAATAACAATATGGCGTATCTCAAATAAACCAATCCATGCCTGAAGAACTCACATTTAGTTAAGTTGATGCACAACTTCTCCTTATCCAAAGCTTCCAGCATCAATCAAAAGTTTTGCAGATGCTTGCCGCTTATACCACTACAAAACAAAATGGCATGGAATCCATGTACACAACATCCAACTTACCTAAGTATGTTGTATGCATTGAATGAATAATTCATAAGGAACAAATACATGATAGAATTTTTTAAATGGGGTGGTAAGGTAAGTGGGCTTGACTATGGGGAAAAACCATGGTTAAGTGCACTTGAGTCGGAGGAGTCTTGAGATGGGTGACCTTCATTTAGATCCTAGTTATTGAATTCAAATATCAAAGGTAATAATCAACAATATGTGTTTCATTTATTGGTTTTAATATCACTTGTTGACCCCTATGAGTATCACCAAATGTAATGAGTTATGAGTGGACTATTCAAGCTCGTGTGAAATTGATCATTAAGACTAATTATCATGGGAGATGGATCTTACTAAGTGAAGTAATACTCTACACAGTTAATCCCAACAAATGGTATTTCATAAGTTGGATTATGAAAGTCCCCACATTCTTAATTAAAGAGAAGGGGTGTCTTAATGAATAGTTCATAAGGCACGATACTGTCTAACATTTTGAAAATGAGTTAACAATCTAAGTTGGCTTGACTATGGGTTAAAGTCTCTATTTTTAAGTGTGCTTGACCTAGAGGAGTATTTAGATGGGTGACCTTATTGAGAACTCATGGTTATATGGTGTAAGTCTCGTAGGTGATGATTTATGTTATGTGATTCATTTCACTAGTTTCAATCTCACTTATGGTTATTTGTATGAATTCTTCATTATAGAGTTCAAGTCTCATAGGTGGTGCTTAATATTGTGTGATTCATTTCATTGGTTTCAACCCCACTTCTTCACCTTTGGGAGCATCAACTAATGTAATGAGTGTTAACACTACTACAATACAAACCTATAACATCACTGGTTTGCATTGAAACAACCCATTTTCATTTTTTATTTGTTATTAGTTGGCATGCATCAGGATTTCACTATGTACTTTTTGCATCAAACTCACAACATTAAAAACGTTGTTGTTTTTTGTATTGCATCATACTTGTGCGACTAACATTGTATTGTTTCCATTTTTTAGTTGTTTTTACATTGTTAATATTTATCACATGTCGTGTTGTGTTGCAATGAAATATTGTCTTATATGTAAGTGTATAGTGTCTTATTAGCATCATATTAGTGTCGTAATAATATATTTGATTAAAAACTATGTTCCGTGGAATTGTTGTCATGTTCACACACAATTCCAACTTCACTCTTCTAGGAAGTTCAAACTAATTATTATCAATAGTGGATTCCATAGAACCTAATTGGAGGAATCATGAAGTAGCAATTAGGCAAGGATATATCTTCCTTGTAGCCCATATTTTCTCTTCAAAATTCAGGCTAATACACTACATTTAAGAAGAAAAACAAACACCATTTAACCTAGTGTTATGATAAACCACCCATCCTAGATTCATGCTAAAGAATTCTTACATGTCAGCTTATTTGGTTTGGTGGGATTGATAAGACCTTCAAATCATAAAATCACAATCTTCCAGTTTCATGGATTCATGCCTACCCAAACAAAGTTTTTATCCATTAGTATCTCTACTCTTCTGCTTCCTAGACAATTTAATCCATTAGTATTGTGATATTTCACTTCCTTGCTGGCTATATTTAGAAACACTTTTCTTGTGTCCAACCATCAAAGAAGAAAAACAACCACCATTCAGATTGTTTCTGAGTACCTAGTGTTGTGACATACCACCTAGCCTATATTAAAGCTAGAGAATTCTTCCCTATTATCTTATTTGATTTTGGTGGGATTGATAAGACCTTCATTTCCTCAAATCGCAACCTTTCAGTTCCCTAAGGACTCATACCTTCCCAAAAAACATTTTTTATCCATTAGTATTTCCACTCTTCCTCTTCCTAGATGTATTAAGCCATTAGTATTGCATTATTCCACTTCCTTGCTAGTTGGATTTAGCCTTTGTATTTGTCTGACCATGGGAGAGGGAAGGAACATATTGAGTGGTATTTAAGAGGGATTATTATGCTTTCACATCCTTTGAAATCTTCCATTGAGAGACACAATACATTTCTCTACCCTCTTTTCAATATGGAAATCCCTTTGGACTTTACTCCCCCATCTCAATCTCTCTTATGGGTTTTTTTATTCTATTATCTCTTGGGGAGAAAAAGAATGAATATGCCCAATTGATAACATCATTTTATTCCATTATGCTCCACTTGAATGATTTAATATATCACTCTACCTCTTTTAGATAAGGAGTTACCTAAAAGAAATATTTGAAAATCGACAAGGAAATGGATTCATTCTACAACTTCAAAAATAGTCAAAAAAATTACTTGGTATGCATAACTTATGAAGATGAAATTACAATGTTCAAGATGAACATGAAGGTAGTTTAGTAGTTGTTCCAAAATTTCCCTTTTCAGTTGATTTTCTCCCATGTTTGGAGCTCGAGTAATTTAATTTTACAAATCCACCCACCCATTTACATGGTTTCAAATATCTTATAACCTTGTATCTATATTTATTCAACACAAGTGATCACATAATTAAACAACGAGTGGCTAAATCCCCTCTTCTTAAAACTTTGATAGTTTTCAATTATAGATAGTTGGGAAATTTGAGAATCTTGGTAGTCAATCTTAATTATTTACAACCTTTTAGTTTGTATAGAGATAAGTCCAAGGAGATAGCTAGAGTCATCACCTCCCTTCTTATCATCATCCCCCCTACCTTTTTGTTTTCTTTTCCATCCTTATTCTCCCCTTTTCTTTATTACCCCCATCCTTCTTGTCCCCTTCCTAATTGTCCTCATCCTTCTTTTATGGGATGATCTCCATATAATTCTCAGATCATATGAAAATATAAATCTAGTAAAGCATTGAGATAACAACATTCAACATTAATGGTAACATACAAGCACAAAAGAATGTAGTATAATACCTTTATTATTGAAATTTCGGCACAAAGGCAGAAATGAGACATGGATAATGTGTCAATTATCCCTTTTCACTCTCTTTTGGGTGTTGGAATCTATTTAATACTGAGAGGGAGGGTGAATCAGTATTAGCGTTGTTATGAAAAGTTTTTAATTTCTTAATAGATTAATCTTGATCTTCAATTATGCATCCACCATAAATAAACCATTCATCTACATATGCGCAAAACATAGAACACAGAACACAGAATTTTTTCATGGAAACCCAAATGGGATAAAAACCATAGAATGTTCTTTTATAATGAAAAGATTACATTCGAGGAAGCACCAACTTCCTAAGTTCTCCAGCACAATCTGGAAGGAGGAACCTACCTAAAGGAAGCTAAAACTCCTTGAGTTCTCCAGCACCAACTAGAAGGAGGCTATGACCCACTGTTCCTTGCCACGTCCTTTTGTCCAGATATATAAGAATAAGATATTGCACTGCTGAACTTCTGATCCGCGCACACTTCAGATATGCTATTGTTCTTTATGCTATGAGCACCTTTTGTATGTTGTAATATTGTTGTCACTTTGTTGCATACATCACTTGACTTCACACTCAATACTTCACTTCAAATGATGTCACACTTAATATACTATGTGTTGCTTCATCAACTTCTGCAGTCTACGCCAAGATTCAATATTCCATTCTACTACTACGCATTTGCAATCTCAATTGATACTGTGCATCAATTGATAACCTATTGTTATGACTTTGCACACCAGTATCAGATGGAGTTGCGCACCCTCAAATATATGTTCATTATGTTTAGGTGCAATATCCTTTCAAACAACCTGTGACCTACTGTGCATTATATGATTCTTAATGTCGATTTAACGCACTTATCTCAGGTCATCCTCATCATGACGCACATATTTGACTATGTTGCAACTCCATCTTTGTGTATCTGATGGACTTCCTTACTTCGCACACTTCAATTCAGTCTCAGTGCATTAGAAAAAATTATTCACTTCGCGCATCACAAAATATACTCCAGGTCTATATCTGCGCTATTACTTAGAACATATGTGACTATCTGCGTGTTGTCTATGATTATGTCATTTATTCCTCATGCACTTGTGCATATTTTGTTATTATGCCTTTCTGTCTTCGCACAATTGTCACAGATATACAGCATCAATCTATGCACCATCAGCTATTCCATTCCTCTACTTGTGCGCACTCGGATCTCTGTTAGATCATGTTGTCCTAGTTCCACGAGCCCTTGATGCCCTGGTTCCATCTTTCTACTTACAAGCACTTCGTCCTTGCTTTCAATTTTTATCCAAATCTTCAACTTGCTTCTTATTTATACATGTCCTACACGGATTGTATGTCCACAAGTTGGTTGTCGCTTTCCTTCTTCTTTGCTTCATGGTTTATGCTTCTTCACGCTTCCACCAGTTGTCATCTTATGTGCCTGCTGAGGTGTCATATCTTTTTATTCTTTCACATATATGGTCCCTGACTTAGTGGGACTTTCATCCTTATAGTGTGGTCTTGCGCCCTTGATGTACCATTTCCTGTGGAATTTTCACATACACGATCCTTGACTTAGTGGGACTTTGACCCTTGCGGTATAGTCTTGCACCCTTGATGTACCATTGTCTGTGTAATTTTCGCATATGATATCTTCAACCACTACACCCTTCTTGGTGATTGTGTTTGCTTCAACAACTGATAGCTTCTTCTGATTGGTGAGCCTTGTGTGCATTCAAGGACTTGCATAACTATTCAATCGTTTCTTGTTACCAGCTACTTGTGCAAACCCGAACCTTTTCCAAACAACTTTAGACTTGCTTACGCACACTTTGAGATTTTTTCCAACTAAATCTTTGACTTGCTTGCACACTCTTCAAGTTTTTTTCCAACCAACTCTTTGGCTTGCTTGCGCACTCTCGAACCTTTGTCCAATCAACATGTTTGATTTTACCTTGAAGGGATATGATTGGATGGACTTGAGTCATGCTCATATACCATGTGTACTAGATGTATTCCTTATGTACTTATTTGAACTGGATATGTTTGATATTCCTCTAGATATACTTCTTCATACTGAATGCACTTCGGATATACTTTTTCATACTAGCATCCATACACTTCTTCATCTTGCTTGTGCATATACTTCTTCAAAGTGGTCATTCTATATTTCTTAAAACTGGCATAGGAATACTGAATCCTCTTCAACATTAGTTGACATCAATGATGATTAAATTGTAGGTCCATAATCAATCTCAAATCGTCCCATAGTCGAAATCAATCAAACACAATAAAGCAAATCCAATTCCTATGCAAAAATATGTTATACTGTTTTTCCATAAACTCATCAAAATCATTGTTTAACAGATCTACGGATCAAACCTAGCCATGGGGGCACTATTGCAGGTTAACATACAACCAAAATCAAGTGAAATATAAATACAAAGCTCCCTTCATTAATCAAGAAAGGATTTCTAAGCATTTCCACCATATTTCAAGCAGAAACACCAACACCTGCAAATCAATTGTTAAGATCTGAATCCATAAAATTCAACACAACATTTTCATTACACTGGGAAATTTTTGCTAATGCAAGAACAGAAAAATAAACTCATTAATAATTCCCATTTACTATTTAGAAAGTGCATGGAAGATCTGAACAGTAAAACTAATCATCTTGCATTCACTATTTGCACATAAAACAATTTCTCAAGAAATTATTAACTTAGTCACCAGCTATAAGAATTATTCAACACATCACACTGTCACACCACTATTAAATAACATAATTTATAAATCAGAGATTTATTAGAAGCATTTCAGATATTCGAATAAGAACAAGCAAAGAACTGAATCATTAAAATTTTGAAACATAATACTTATATCTGAAATGGGAAACTGAGATCAACGGGGCAACGTTCCACCCATCCATAGACACAATCAAGTTACTCGAACTTGAACGGTCACTCCCAAGACGAAGCTATGAATTCCACAAGCAGGAGTACTCTCTTGATTACAAAATAAAGTGAGCTCACTCTACCACTTTGTAGTGTCCCCTCCTACCATACCAATGAGATAGGGAGGACGTGGTGCTCAATCCGGGCAATTAGCCCCAAAACGTTTGAATTAAAATCATTGATGCAAGAACTGTATCTGTGCATACTATGGAAAAACGACGGTAATCAAATAAATGCTATTGATCTCTAACACACATTCAAAATTCTGTGGCAGCCATGAAATAAAGATCTGTGCAGAATTATACAAGATCATATGGAAATGCCTAAACTTTTAAAAACACAGCAGAAGCAAATTCGTTTAATACATCCACATACATTCATAACATTCATCAAATGATAATTGCCAATTTACACAAGAGAATACTTATCTCAATAAGGCAGTCCCAAGCAACTGGCTATGCAACTGCAACGTTCCACCCAACCATAGGCCAGTGTGCTCCTCAATCCCTCAGCACCACTGCCACCCCCGAGCTGGGCATGATCTCTACAAGGAACCAGGGAACAGCAGACTCACACATAGCCAAGCATACACCAAGATGAGCCAAGCCAATCTACAATTGGGTTTATCAGGCTACTAGGAGATGGAAAGGAAGAGTTGCTAAGCTAGTGAGCTCCAGCACAGAGCCAGGGATAACCTTGCAAGATCTATCTAGCTTGGCACCCACAATACCTACACACCCAGCACAAGGAAGTATTCTTTTCACTGCTGTGCAGTCCCTCAAGCCATACCTTCCCTATCTAGTGCTCTCAGGGTATGCATAGAAGAGTAACCAAAGCCCTCTTGATCTTTTTGAGAGGTTGTCTCCCCCACTAGGTTTATCAAGCCACTTCTATCCACTACCACTCCAACACTTCAGCTCACAGGCTCAAACCAAGAACAAGGATGCACATAACAGCAGAGCCCCACTTGCTGGGCATGAGGAAAACGTTTTCCACAGTGGAATGCATGAGATGGGGTTTCAACTAACCCAGAAAAACGTGGGAACCCACAAAAACGAAATGGGAAGTTGGTGAACAACCCAGGAAACCAAATCCGTTCTTAGAAAAACGTCCTTGGACATTCAGGGGCAAAAACGACCTCCCTATAGTCCTCAAAACGTGGCCCTCCCTCTCCCAACTGTTATATACTGCAAAAACGACTCCCAGGCATGGAAAAATGCAGTATTTAGATGAAAAACGTAAATGGAAAGACCCCAGCTAACTCCCCCTGTGTGAATGATCAAAGGCTGCCTGTACAGAATGGCTTTTGGGCACCATTTCGTGGGTGGTTTCTTGCCCAAGGAGACAAAACACGTTTTTCCAAGTTGATGGCTTGCCCATGCACGAAAATGGCTTGCCCATACTCTTTCATTCCCAAGGCATTAACTGCCTTAACCAATTTCTTGGAAAAAAAATTAAATGATTGGGTACATGAGACAAAATGGGTAGTTGGTGGTTTATGGGTTTCCCCATTGACACATGGATTAATACCATTGGCTCAAGGTTTGAATAATTTCCCTCCCTTTTCCTTGTAGAGTCATGCCCCATCTCTTTTGTTGCATTGCATAGCCGGATGTGGGTTTTTCCATTAAAATTCGTATTTACATGGTGTCTTATTTACATTGTGCCCATCTCGCACAAGAACCATGGGCATCTATTTTTAATTGCCGATACATGAAACGCTAAATCAATGGTGGGGCCTTGGCCTTGAGCTCCTCACCATGATTAAATTACAATATTTACATCATTTACGGTTTAATACAAAGGGGGTCAAAATGGGGACATTACACACTTGTTCGGATTCACTCCGATGAGATGTGGATATTTCCCTCCCATACATAGATGTGCAAGCACGTGAACGGATAGAGTGATAAATCAGAAATCCCTCTACCACTCGTCTGACTTCACTCCAAATAGATGTAGATTCCTCCCACTCTCATACATATATAAGGATGTGCAAGTACCTATACGGATAGAGTAGTCCCACCTGAAAATAAAACACTAAGCTGAGAAACAGAGTTTCTCCTCTCACATAGACTTGGCCAAGATGTGTAGAACTAGTTTCAAAAGGAAGAGAAGGCATGAATTAATAGGAAAAGGAGCCAAATCAACCAATTTGAGTTAGAGAGAGGGTGATTAATTACTATAAGGGGCCAATTTGAGTAGTGAGAGGGAGCTTACTTACACGCTTACCAATCCTCTAACAACATGGTAGGCATTAGACACGCGTACCAATCCGTCATCCACATGCAATGCATTAGGTGCATTAACCAATCTCATGAGGTGCTTCAATATTCCAACCGAAGTCATGAAGTGAATCAAGTATCTCAACCAAGTTCATGAAATGCATCAAGTACTCCAACCAAGTTCATGGAATGCATCAAGTATACCAACCAATGTTATGAAATGCATCAAGTATACCAAACAAGTTTATTAAATGCATCAAGTACACCAACCAATGTTATGAAATGCATCAATTACACCAACCAAGGTTATGAAATGCATCAAGTATACCAACCAAGGTTATGAAATGCATCAAGTACACTAGCCAAGGTTTTGAAATTCATCAAGTACACCAACCAAGGTTATGAAATGCATTAAGTACACTAGCCAAGGTTTTGAAATTCATCAAGTACACCAACCAAGGTTATGAAATGCATCAAGCACACCAACCAACATTATGAAATGCATCAAGCACAACCAACGTTATGAAATGCATCAAGTATACCAACCAAGGTTATGAAATGCATCAAGTACACCATCCAAGGTTATGAAATGCATCAAGTATACCAACGAAGGTTATGAAATGCATCAAGTATATTTATGCAATCTAGTCAATTAGTCACATGCATGTGTTTCACCAATCGATATATTAAACACTCACAAGACATATTTACCACAAAGATATATACAATATCTCTAAATGATGCATGAAAGATAAGGATACATGAATTGTCACTATGATACTTTACAAAGATTCCTTTCTACAAAGATCTATCATAAGATACTCTTCTGATCAAACATAATTTTTCAAAGGAGACACCTTATCAGCAATATCACAAAAATGATTCTTTAACAAGATCATAAAGATACTTCCTAACAAAGGTAACAAGGATCATATACATACTTCTCTAACAAAATCATAAGAAGCTTTTCTAGCAAAATCATAAAGAAGCTTTTTGAAAAAAGATCATAAAGTTACTTTTCTAACAACATCACAACCAGGATCATAAAATACTCATCTAACAATATCATAAAGTTACTTTTCTAACAAAGGTAGCAAATATCATAAGATTATAAGAAAACTCTATGCACCTAAAGGAAATCAGGAAAGCAAATTATGTGCAAAAATCCCAAATGAGAAAATGCATTTACCCATGCATCTTATTATTTACCCTGTGATAGCTAAACAAGTTCAAGAAAACATATGCAATCATCGAGGTGTACACTAGTGTGCACTTGAGGTTCCATAAGCAAACTCAAATCATCCCATAGTCGAAATAAGTAAAAAATAGTAAAGGAAATCAAATTCCTATGCAAAAATCTGTGATACTAGTTTGCTAGAAACTCATCACAATCATTGTTTAACATATATACGGATCAAACCCAGCCATGGGGGAACTATTGCAAGTGAAAATACATCCAAAATCAATTGAAATGCAAATATGAAGCTGCCTTCATTAATCAAGAAAGGATTTCTAAGCATTTCCATCAGATTTCAAGCAGAAACCCAAACACCTGCAAATCGATTGTTAAGATCTAAATCCATAAAGTTCAACACAGCATTTTCATCACACTAGGACGTTTTTTCTAATGCAAGAAAAGAAAATAAACTCATTAATCCTTCCCATTTTCTATTTATAAATTGAATGGAAGATTTGAACAATAAAGCTAATCATCTTGCATTCAGTATTTGCACAGAAAACAATTTCTCAAGAAATTATTCACTCACCAGCTATAAGAATTATTCAACACATCACACTGTCACACCACTATAAAATAACATCATTTATAAATCATATATATATCGGAATCATTTCATATATTCAAATAATCATAAGCAAAGAACTGAATCATTAAACTTCTGAAACATAATACTTATCTCTGAAATGGGCAATTGAGATCAATGGGGAAACGTTCCACCCAACCATAAACACAGTCAAGTTATCTGGACTTGAATGGTCACCCCTAAGACAAAGCTATGAATTCAACAAGTAGTATTACTCTCCTTAATACAAAATAATGTGAGCTCACTCTACCACATGTCCGACTTTCACTCCGATGAGATGTGGATACCACCCACTCACTTTCCTAGATGTGCAAGCACCTGAACGGATAGAGTGATAACTCAGAAATCCCTCTACCACCTGTCTGACTTGACTGTGGATTCCTCCCACTCTCATAGATATATAAGGATGTGTAAGTACCTAGACGAATAGAGTAGTCCCACCTACAAAGAAAACACTAAGCTGAGAAACAAAGGTTCTCCTCTCACACAAACTTGGCCAAGATGTGTAGAACTAGTTTTAAAAGGAAGAGGAGGCATGAATAAATAAGAAAAGGAGCCAAATAAACCAATTTGAGTTAGAGAGAGGGTGATTAATTACCATAAGAGTCCAATTTGAGTTAGTGAGAGGGATCTTACTTACCACAAGAGGAAAATTCCAATTTGGATGGGGCCCACTTGAATTTGTGAAGGGGTTACTTGGTTTACATGAAGAGAGGTCAAAATTGATGGGGCCCACTTCAATCCTTGTGAGGGAATTTGAATTAATGGAGAGGGAGTTACATAAGAGAGATAATTTTCCCAGAATAGAAATAGGAGTTACATGCATGCATGAGGATTTATGACAGGTGTAAGAGAATCCATGACAAGGTAAGAGAGGGGTAAATGATTCCAACTAGCCAAGGAGGGTGAATTAGCTCATGTGGTGCCCAAAACATCAATAAGGGAGTTTGCAAAGATAAAAATTAGGCCAAAAGTTTGTCAAATATATTCAGGATAACATAGTCCAAGGTCTAGGATAAGGTCAAGTGCACTAGGTAACAACATAACATCACGCCTTCCCCCTTGCTTGTGAATTTCATAGCTTCACGTACTCTTTCACTTGCTCCGTTAATATCAATTGTTTTATTTAATAATAATAATAATGTTCATTCTATGGTCCCGGAACCCTATGCCAAAATTTCAAAACATATGTCTAGGGGCTTAACATAGAGGCATTACAATATCTCATCCTAGAGAGAACATATGTCTAGAAATTTACCTGGACCAATAGGGTGGAGAGCAGGCTCCAATGTCCCCATTGGATGGATCATTTATTCAATTTATGGGACCAAGCCCCAAGAAGGTAAGCATGAAGATAGAGGTTTCTTCTCAGTACCAATTGGACACGAGGGATATAAGGCCACATAATTTACCCATGGCGAGGTAGTGTCCACCGAAACACTAGGATTTGACAAAGGATATACTTGGTCTCGAGTCGGGTAATGAGAAGGGTCAATGAATGCAAGTTGATTAATAGTGACAATGCTTTCCTTGTGAGGAAAATACATCACAAGAAAGAGCGTAGAAACCACAGTATGCATAGCATATAAATAATCATGCCCAAGGATCATACTGAATTCCAAGGGGTCCTCCCTAACCATAAAGTTGACTAAGACAGTCTTCCCACCTAACGTAACAGGAAATTGAGGAAGATATCCCAAAGTTTCACTAGGTATTCTATCAAAATCCAGCAGATGATTAACAGTCGGCACAAGGTTGGGAGATCCCATACCTTTCCAAGCATGTGCAGATAAAATACTAACAGAGGCTACTTCATATACAATGCAATGAGAAATGGTGCAGTGTTTAACTTGAACCTTTATTTGAAAAGATGCATCACAAGGAAGGTGTGGCTCAGCTAAACTATTCCAATCAAAGGAATCAATCCTAGATATTGGCGAGGGGTTATTCAAAGAGAACTGAGTGCCCCCTTGTCCAAAAAGTTTTGAAATGACAGTGAAGAAAACATGACTTGTGGACACATCACTCAACAGAAGAGTGGGATTGGACAAAGATTGCATTGGTTCAACCTTTTCAACATCAACACTCTCCAATGGAGGAGTGGGATCAGTCAAATATTGCATCAAATCGGTCACTTCATCAACCAAAGGTTGAATAGGCTGTTGGAAAATCACAAGTTTTTCAGGAGCAGAAGATCCTTGAAACTTAGACCACGCTCTTTGTACCTTTGCAATAGCAGGGCATGGGTAAGTAAGGTGATCTCCCTTGCAAACATTACAAGGGAACTTAGGCGTGTGTCTTATTCGTTTAGGTTTCTCAACAGTATCAACGTGTTCAACATAACTCATATTGGCTGACTATTTTCCCTCAGCATGAATTGCAGTGGTTGGTTGCTTGTCTCCAGAATGGCATGTAGTGACTAGTGACTTGCCATTAATATGACTCACAGTGATCAATGACATGTCCTCAACATGACTAGAAGAGGTTGATGACATACTTTCAGTATGACTTGTAGTGACTAAAATTTTTCCCCCAACATCACCTCTAGAGGTTGGTTGCAAGTTTTCAGTATGACAAGCAATGACTGAATGGGTGCCCCCAGTATGACTTGCAGAGGCTAGTGGACTGCCACCTTGTTTTCGCATCTTCTTCATATTCTTCCTTCTTCTATTCCTTTTAAACTGTTGGTTACTAGTATCAAAAATTTCATCACATGAGGTAGAAGGAGAAGGAGAACATGCTACTGGTGAGGAAGGAATAGATTTTTTATTCCCTTGATATAAAGTGTTTTCTTGAGAAGCATCAGGAGCATTCAGGATATATGGAGTGGAAAACAACCAAACTGGAAACCCAAGGGTGAATCCAAGAAGATTCAAAGTGGGCATCAAGGGAGCACCAAAGTTCCCAAGAAATGGAAAAGCACAAGGATCCCCTTGCACAGGGGTCCCTTGGTTGGTGTCCACGAGAATACTAGCCATAGTTTCCAATTCACAAAGCAAGAAATTTATAAGGCCAACTAAAACACGCACAACCAAAGAGCACACCACTAGAAAATGTCCTAGCCAATCAAACCAAGCAAACAGATAATCCTTCTGAAGTTTCAATTGTGGGTTGATTGAGTCCCACCGCTAAAACAATAAAGGTTGAAATTAGTTTCTAAGGCCGGGCATGTTTCCCTTCTTGGTGCAAGTGTTTTACTAGATAAATATAGAAAACACCCTCCAAGGGTACTAATGATCCACACTTAGAGACTTCCCAAGGTGTTCACAGAAAATCCTCGACTAGAACCTGTGTATGATCCTACGATAAGATACTATGGTTACCAATTAATTAACAGTGTCTGAGGGAACAGTAGTAGGTCAGAATCATATGTATGGGCAGGGTAACAAAGCTTGAAACTTCAACAGTACTTAGGTAATGAAGAGATTCCCCATACATGTAAAATCCATGGTATATGCTTGATTAGGAATTGGAGGGATCTCTCTGCAACCTAACCTCACATGACCCCATGCTTAACTCTGGTGTGAGTAGAGCTTCTCGGCCACATTGTTTGCAAAATTAGATTTGTCATATCTTGAAGAAAGACCACTATTGTTTCAAATTTTATGTGTTTTGGAAAGTTTACAGCTGTCCTATTCCAAAGTGCTTACTTAATCTATTGGCAAACCCTATAAAACAAAAGTCTAGTTCATTTTAAATTAGGCGTTCAGTTTAGTGGTTGTTTGTTACTTAGAAGGATGAAGAAGTGTAAAAAAGATGATGTTCTCAAATGAAAAATACATAAACAAGAAATTACTTGGAAATTAAAAATACCACTTGAACTTTTGAAATAGTTACTTAACGATAAAAATACTTTCAAAAGAAAGAAAAATCGAGCATAACCTTTCAAATTTTTGAACGAGATGCAACTTTTTAAGGAGATTGATATAACCAAATCAAGCACCTTCTTATGATTTTCATGAGATAATAAAAATGAAAGAAATATAGTCTTTTCTTTTATGAGAACACTTCCAAAAACATCAAACTGCCCGAAAAAAAATCCTAAATGAACCGGAAACAAACTATGTTTTTTTTGCAAAATTCAGTTTTCTTTTTTATTTAGGGCCTAGTAAAAAAACACAAAAAAATTATTTTGAAGGCTTAAAAATCAAGATTTGGAAAATCTAAGAAAGGCCCAGATCGCCACTAGACCCAATAAACCTAAAAAACCAATAAAAAATATATTTTTTTTGAAAACATATCCTTATTTTTGGCCTACCAGGACATATAAGCGACCTAGCCCACTATAGACCACGTATTTAGAGGTGAGATATGTGACTTAGCGTAAGGAATCATGCGTATACATGGGTTACACTTGTGGTTTTGTGTATTTGGCTATATATATGCGAGGTGCATACGCTACCTGGCTTAAGATAGCCCACGTATACGCAGTCTATATGTGTACAACTAGCATATGGGCAGAAAAATAGTGAAAAATAAAAAGAATGCTCTCCTACAGGAAAAATATGTGATTGTGTATGCTCACAGACAGCGTATAGGGTCGGGGAAAGTCAAAAATAAAATTCACAGTGCCAAACACATCATATTTACAAACTTATAAGGATTAAGGGGAAAAAGTGAATCTTCTCAACTGAAACTGAAACCACCCAACAAGTCAAAACAACCAGAAACCTAACAAAAGAAACCCTAAAACAAAAATACCCAAAAGAAAAGAAGAACACCAACGGAGTAGTCAGTTTTTTTTAGGGAAATAAATCTCCAACAACTATTGGGTTCAGTTGTTGTAGAGCAGAGACAAACAAACCCTAATCTTGCAAGTAATCAAGATACTTTCTTTTCAACAAACCATTGGAATACAAATCTTTAAGGGTACATACCTGGTTCCAAATGTTTGAAGTAGAATCCTTCAATCTTGATATTTTCTCCTTTGCCTCAACTTCTTACTGCAATTCCTTAAATGAAAACAAAGGAAAGTGAAAGCATCATAATAACCATAAAAGATTATAAAAGAAACTTGCAGAATTATAGATTTCCAACTCAATAGCAATAATCATTCACATAAACTAACATGCATATAAAGATATTGTATTGGACAAGAAAAAGATTTCATTTATATATTGAAAATGACAAGAAAGTACATAGAACAAGTAAACCTGATCATATTGTTGTCGATCTGAAACTGAGTCTGGGGTTCTTTCTCCTAAGCCACTTTAGCACTCCAATCTCAACTCAAATTATTTTCACACAAAATATGCTCAAGATATTTGGGGAATTCTCTAGCATAATAAGTTTATGGTGAAAATAATGGAAAACTAGGGTTCCATATAGGGAAAGAAGGGTGTTGCAGACTTAGAGAAAAGGGTTGTGCAAATTGATTATAGAGAGTGTTTCTTCTTCAAGAAAAATACCACCAAAACTCGGGCAAGGTGGTTGTATATTATGTGTAACCTATGAATTCTTCTCACCTATGCTCTTTTATACTTTTGAGGAGAGAAGTTAGGGAGTTAGGAGAATTTATTCATGGGATTTGGGAGTTTGGGGAATGGTCTTGAACCGAAACTATCACATGAAATAAATTTTACTAATTATTTTTATTTTTTACCGTCTTGCAGACACATGCATGGGATAGACATAGTTAGGTTGCATATACACGGGATATCCAAGGATAGGTTGCATATTTGTTGAGAAATAGGGTTTTTTTAAAGGATTTCTCAAGATAACAGTTTGTCCACAATGGCACAAGCGAAAAGGGAAGTCTGCAACCAGGAACAAGGATAAGATCAGCCATTATAACATCTTGGGATCAATTGTGGAAAAAGACACTATAACAACTAGGGACTCAAAAGAAACCCATCTCTATTATACCAACTAAGTACTTTCCACTGGGTAAAAATGACATAATTCCACCTTTAACCTTTCTCCTCTAAGGTGAACCTTGTTGATGATGTTTATTGATGATGTTTAGAAAGAACTATTCCATTTCTCATAGCAAAATGAGACTAACATGGATAGAATTCATGTCTAGAGGCATAATCATCATGTTCACCTATGCCACATGAATTGAATTATTATCTACAAATGACTCATTCCTTCTGTCACCGAAATATTTTATTTCAAGAACAAAGGAAGAAATGACAATGAATTAATTCAACCCTATTCTTGTTGAATACTCATTTTTAGGTAAGCATTCATTTGAAATCAAAGTAACAAATTCTCATAGTGTTGAGAATTACAGTAAATGAATTCATCTCATATAGTGTTATTGTATATAAGAGATGTGGATGAAGCACTATCTATTTTATTGGCAGAATCTTTGGAGTTTAACCTATGTTAGAGTTATGAGATTATCTATTTTACCAGTTTCTTCCAAAGTGATGTTTCATGATTGTATTGAGTCATCTATATGATATTTGAATGTTGTTCATTTGATTTTGGAGAAAAAAGAAAAACTTAAAGGCCTGATATATTCTTTGTAGATAAATGTATTGCTTGAGTTACAAAACTTGGCATGGGTGAACACAAGTCTGATTGTGGGAATATAGAGATAGTGAAGGAATCTCTACTTGAATTGTTGGCTATGACTTCGACGGGATCAAGGTATTGTAGCATAATTGACAAACATATGTTAGACTAATTTGAGTAAACTATAACACCAACTGTTAAAGAAGCATAGAAGTATGCTATTTTGAAAGAGTTTAACACCAACATTGAGGGTATCAATTCTAAATTGGATGAAAAGGGTATCAGCTTGTCTTGGTCTACCTTGTTGTGCCTAGTGGGAATTATTAAATGCTATGACAGAAAATTATTTGAAATAATGCTCAAAATGTTTTATGAATGTACATATCTTCATAATTTAAGCATTGCTTCTACATTAAATAGTTACTATTTTGAACACAAGACACCGAACATTGTAAGTCGTGGGAGATGGAGAGATTATTACTTCAACCTCGTTTCAAGTTTATTTTCTTACCAATTGGACTGATAATATAATGTCAACCTCATGAGCATTGTTTATCCAAACAATGTTGATAGATTCATAGCATTTTAGAATATGTTGGAGAAAACAATGATCTGACTCATGAACGATTATTTTTTCATCTGAACTAGATATGAAATTTAGAATAGAGCTCACTAAAGACTGATCCATTCGTGTAGAAATAGCATGGTATTTGACATATTTGGTGTAAATTTTCAGACTAAAATTGAGAGGGCCTCAAAGAGTTTTGAGACTTCCATAATCATGGATAATAGTTGAGAAATATGACCTTGTTTGGCTTGTTTCAAGATTCCAATTTTTAGCCTATGGGGAAGCCATTGCCAACTTTTTTTTTAGTTTTCAAACCATGCCATATCAACAAAGAATATTTTTAGGTTAATCAAGTTATATTTTTCCATATGTGACTATAGTTTGCAAAATTTCAATGTTGAACCTTTTATTGGTCACTAGGTGGGCTCCACATGAGCTAGGTCTTGTACAAAATATACAAATAATTATGCTATAATTTTCAGAAAATTTAGTGGATTTACCTCGTAGTACTTGGAAAAATCTTTCCAATGAGCCCTATTTTCCCTAATTTTGAGTTCATGTGCCCAATCTATGAAGAGTCCATTGTTGCACATCTCCAACGTGCAAATTTCACAGTTATGAATTCATTAATTAGATTGTTTTTTAATCAAATCTAGAGACAAAAGTGGGCCTAGTGATTATGTGGTTATGTTTGATACATTCCCAAAGGTATATCACATGATTGGTTTTGACCCCCTACTGTTGAGAGCAAACTTTTGCAAGATCAAGTATAGTTTCAAGGTAGCGGTCTTCGGATTGATCTAGTTCTGAATCAATTGTTATTTCTTTATACAGGTATTCGAGAGTGGGATTCACTACATTTATACATTTCAAATCATCTCAACTAGATGAAGGTATGGATAGACTACTGTAAATAAATTAATGATAGGTTATCATGGAAATATTTATAAAGGAATTACCCATTAATTTTTAGTTTTTTATGTTTCTTTTTCAACATGTGTTGTGTTTTTTTCCCTCACTCAACCTACAGATATTATCACTTGATAATGCATTTTAAACTTGTGGATCATTTAGGTGAGATACCACAAGTCTAGGTGATGTAATGAAATAATTTATTGATAGGTTATCAGGGAAATGTATGGAAATGAATTACCCATTAATTTTTTTTTTCTATTCTTTTTTTTCTTTTCAACATATGTGTTTTGTTTATGTCCCTCACTCAACCTACATACATTGATGAATTGATAATGCATAGTTAACTTGTGGAGCATTCAGATGAAATGCAAGTCTAGTGGTGTAATGACCAAAAATTGTATCAAACAATTGAATGATAAGAAGAAAATATATGGCTGCAAGTTAAATGCAGTTTTCTAGGTTATAAATGTTTCCTGCAATAGTGACATGTGTCAAAAATTACTTGAAAATAGATAGTATGGCTTTGTGAGAAATATACTTGATATAGATTTGGAATCATCCAAAGTAGTTATCTTCAAGGTCGGTTGGTACATATTACACATGAATGAATGTGATCCTAATAGAACTATAATTAAGCATGATAATGAATCTACCATCATTAATATAATGTGATTAAAAATAGTACAGATCCTTATGAGCTTCAAAATTAGTGTGAGTAGATATTTTATTCAAGGGTTCTAGGTAGAGAGGGTTGGTCATTTGTTGTTAAATATATTCAAGATGAAGCCTTGTAAAGTATGTACCAAAAGAATACAATGAAGAAGATCACCGGGAAGATGCAAGGGAGTGGGTATATGTGTTAGTAGAAGAAGATCCTATGTTTCATGTTGAGAATGATATTATCAATGATCATATTAATGATGATGTTATCATTGATGTTCTGTGTGACTTTTCAGTCACATTTTCAAAAAGAATCTACTAGAGGATTATGCAATATAAAGTAGATCAAAAAAATGGAGAGGAAACTAAGCTAAACAAATTAAATCTGTAAGCATTCATGCATAGCATATAGGAAAACTAGCCAAAAATAGTAAATGCAACACATGTATATAATGTTTGATTTTATTACACAAAGAATAAGAGAGTACAATAGAACCTTGGTATCGGTCGTGGATGGTAGGTGACCTATGAAGTTGATATGAGGGGAGTTTCTTCTATGTCCTTTGTGCCCAAGTCTTCAGCCAAGTGATTAGATTTTTTATTCCAAAATGGTGAAAGAATGATGACTCTCTCTCTCTCTCTCTCTCTCTCTCTCTCTCTCTCTCTCTCTCTTTGTTGACGCAGACCCAGTCGACAGGGGTTCCACACACCCACCGTGATCTCCTGAGCACCGACCCAGACAGGTTTTACCCGGTCCAGCAACACCTACGGAGCAGATGAGGTGTCACCCGAGATGTTCAAGGGAGAGTTGACGGAACCATGTTTCCACCGAATGAAGGAGGATGTTGTGCATCAATTAACTTACTTATCGCAACATTTAGAAATAAAACTAAGCATTCAACTTGGGCATTAGCATAATTGAGACATTATTCAACAGATCTCATCATTGATAAAACCATAGATATGCAACAGATATAACAATAAAGCATCAATCGCGGCAAGGAAACATCGCATCATTCATAAAGTCATATCGCATAATGCATTTACCACAGAAAGATGGAAACGACACAAAGGTTCTGCTCAAAATCTCTGACACATCATATTATCTCCACAAAAACCCAGATACAACGCGATACACAGTTCGGATCAAGATTTCTAAGATTCAACAATCATGTTCTCCCTAAAAAGATTCATATCAACACTTATCAACCTACATATATTTATAGGCTTGCACCTTTACAATTATGGTCCACTTAGGAAACCGCCTAACTACTTCTTAACAAACTTTTACAAATTTATGACCCAAACCCACCTAATATGGTCCAAATGACCCAAAACTACATATGACGTGGTCCAAATGACCCAAAACTACATATGATGTGGTCCAAATGACCCAAAACTACATATGACGTGGTCCAAATGACCCAAAACTACATATGACATGGTCCAAATGACCCAAAACTACAAAAAGTTCTATCGCCATGCGCGCTACTTTCCTCCTTTCGCGGTATCTTCGGCCTTGCGTAGAATCCGCGATGCTGCGATGTTGACTCACCAAACCTCCTTCCAACAGGCCCCCAACACAATCTTGTGGCTCGCCCTCGAGCCACGTCAAGCGTACGGGGTGTACTTAGGCCCATCTATCACTTGACTGTATCTATGGAATTGTTCTTGATGTTTGGATATCGCTGTGATCTACTGCTCCTTCTGCTACGATGATCGTCAGCTCGCTGTCATGTACTTATTAACAGCGGGCAGGGATCCTTTGGCTTGTTGTCATGTGCTTCTCAAACTCATCCTCTAGTCTCTGAGAAGCTGGTGCAGACTGAGGAGAAGGTTACAAACGGTGCCCAGGTGTGAAACAGGCCAACGGCTCTGACACATCTATTTCGCACCGGTGAGCACACACTAATGGGACCAGGGGGTTGCTACCCCCATCATCTTTGTGGTCACCGGGACCACAAAGGTTCGAACTACCACCATATGCCTAGACATCTTGGATGAGACTTTGTCTCTGTGACACCCAAGTGTCTGCGGCGCTACCTGCTCCAGGCGCTCATGCACACTTGTCGTTCGGACCCTCAACGCACCTTTTGTGCTACCATGCGAAATGAAATGGATCATTTCCATAGCCTCCTTGGAATTCCTACTCAACTAGATGCTTGACCCTCTTGCAGCATGAATTCCTCTCAGCTAGTAAATACCACGTTGTCTAGCTAGCCTCCAGTACCTGTATTTATGCATCGCATCCGTCCGGATGTCTGCCTCAAAAATCATTCGTAAACCTATTCATGTAAGGTGTCCATCATGCCATCCCACTGGTTCTTGCATGTGTAGGCCAGAATGCTGACAAGCGGAAGGGTGACCATACTCCCGCCTGTTGTCGGGCGTGATGAAATGTGCAGACCATCACCCCCTGGTGCCATCGGCCATGCGGCCACGGTGTGTTCCATGTGCCAACCGTGCTGTATGGCGGCGCCGATCTGGGCCAACTATCAAGCGTACAAGTCCCATCTACTAACGAACCGTATGAATTTTTGATATGACATGATCGCGACACTACCGCTGTCGCGAACCTTCTCCCAAACTGCGACACAATCCATTCCGCTTGCGCATTCTGTCCCTGCTGGTGCACCATCCTGCCATCGAGCATCCTGCACTTTTCTTTTCTTTTCTTTTTTTTATTTTTTTTCCTCGCAATGCGACTCAGGCGTCGTGCTGCTCCAAGCTCGACCTATAGGGCTTCATCCAACTACCATTTACCAACTTGGGGAGCATCGCCCCATCTAATTGTTGCAACTGTACTTCTCCTCCCAAAGTTATGCGACTGATGCGATATGTACCAAGCCAATGCATCTGCAATTTCCCTGGATGCTTCATAAACTTGCTACCGTACAACAATACCAAGTCACCTTGCTGAAACTGTTTGTTCTTGACATGGCGATCATGCCAAGCCTTATGTCGATCCTTTTCCACGCACTGTTGGAATCCTACGATAAAGCAGTCTTCTTCAAGCTGCACTAGCTACTCCAGACGTTCTCCTAATGTCGCTTCATCGTCCATACCTGTCGATGCCGCTATGCACAGACTCGGAACAATATATTCCATAGGCATAATCGCTTCTTTCCCATACACCAGTTTGAAAGGTGTCTGTCCCATCAAACTTTTACAAGTGTGCGATATGCCCACAAGACCGTTGGAATCTTCAAATCCCAGTTGTCACGATTCGCATTACAAACCTTTGTCATCGCATGCTCCAAGATTTTGTTGAAAGCTTCGACTATCCCAATTTCCTGCGGATGAAAGGGCGTGTTTTTCTTATGTTGTATCTGTAATTCCGCGGTTAATGCGCTGACAATGTGATTGAGAAAATGACTTCCCTGATCACTCATTAACACCTTCAGACAACCAAACCGAGTGACAATGTTATCGAACAAGAACCGCACTGTTGTAGCAATAGTACAATCTACGACTGGTGCAGCCTCCACCTATCTCATTAAACCATATGTTGCTATGATGATGTATCTTGCACCAGTGCGCTTCCCGGGTGGGTTGATAGGTCTCACGAAATCCACTGCCCATTTATGAAAGGGATGCATCATAACTTGAGGTATCAGTGGAATCTCATCCCTCCGAGAGGGCTTCCCGGTTCTCTGATAGACATCTCAAGTCCACGCATAATCTGTCGCATCATTGTGAAGCATGGGCCACCAAAGCCCTGCGCGAAGCACCTTTCTGGTAGTCTCACGACCGCCATAATTCCCACCAGCGACTTCTGCATGTGCTTCTGACAATGTCTTCCCTTGCTCATGAGGCAGAACACAGCGCCTCAAGATCTCGTCTGATCCTAATTTGTACAATTTCCCTAAAATCAGCTAGAAATCTGCATCCTTGACCACCAGCTGCTTCTTCTGACTGGTGGTAAACCCCTCCGGTGCGGTACCTGTCACCAGAAACTGAAGGATTTCCTCATAATAGGCATCAGCTACTTCAACCTTAAACAGTTGCGCATTGGGAAACCCGTCTTCAATGGTGGTTGGTTCCTCTCCTGTATTCAAACGTCCTGGCTTCACGATCACCTCAAAATCAAACTCTTGAAAAGGAAGTAGCCATAAACATATTTTCCCCCCAAACACAGGCTTATTGACCAAATATTCCAATGCAGAGTGGTCTGTGAACATCTTAAAATGACCGCCTAATAGGTAATGCATGAATTTCTGTAGTGCATACACCATCACCAGACCTTCCCTCTCTGTAGTTGTATAGTTGCGCTCTACAGACGACAACTTCCGACTGGAAAACGCAATGGGGTGATCCAAATCACCGTCCCCTGGTTGCACAAGCACCACTCCTAGCGCAATCGATGATGCATCTACGTGGACATGGAATTCCTTGCTCCAGTCCGGAAATACTAGTATCGGCGCCAAAGGCATCTTAGCCTTCAGCATCTCAAAACTAACTTGACATTCAGGGATCCATTGAAATACCGCATCTTTCTTCAGCAACTTCTCCATAGGGGTCGTGATCGTTGCATACCCACGGATGAACTTGCGATAATACCCAGTGTGTCCCAACGTCGCTCTTAGTTGCTTGACATTAGTCGACGGTGTTAAACTCAGGATGAGCGCAGTTTTTGTTGGGTCGACTAAAAATCCCTGCTTGCACACAATGTGACCCAGTAATATCCCAAATGGCGCACAGAAGATGCACTTCTTAAAGTTCAGTTATATCTTATGTTGTCGACAGCGCTCCAACATCAGTCGCAGATTAGCTAGATGATCGTTGATCAAGTCTTAGACTGTCCAGTCATCCATGTACACCTACAAAAACTTCTGAAATAAATCCCTGAAAGAAGCAACAACAACCAGTGAGAATATCGCAGGTGCGTTCTTCAACCCAAACGGCACCATTGTATACTGAAAGCAACCCCATTCTGTCACAAAAGTTGTCTTGTGGCGGTCTTCTTTCGTAATTCGGATCTGATGATACCCAGAGAACCCATCCGTGAAAGAATACATCTCTTGGCCACCCACACCTTCCAGCACCTCATCAGTGAATGGGGTCAGAAATGGATCATGCAGACATGCGTCATTCAGATTCCGCAAGTCGACACAGATGCGCACTTCACTGGTCTTCTTATCTTGCAACACCATAGGACTAATCCAATCTGATTCCTCAACCGGTTCAATAATTCCAGCATCCAACATGCAGTCAAGTTCTACCTTGACCTGTTCCTTATGAAGCAGATTAAGTCGATATGGTCACTTCCTGATCGTTTTGGCATATGGTTTCAATGGGATCTTCATCTCCCCTAAATCCCCCAAGATTCCCTTCATCTCAGAAAACTTCGTAGGGAACAAGTCTTGAAATTCATGCAACAAGTCGGTAACTTTCGTCATCCCAATAGTACCTAACATTCGCAAACTTGGGACTTTCCTCTATTCCAATGTTGACCTTCCAGAGCTTCAGCGGCTGACTGATTGGATCAGTCGGTGCATCTAGTGCTACCACATCGCGACTGCCTTCGGATTCCAGAATATTGACATTCTGCGGATCATCTCCATCTTCTGGCCCACCAGTAATATTATAACATTCCATCATTGATTGCATCTTGCAGTGCACATACGGATTCGCAGGATAGGCTACTAGAACAACCTTCAGAACTACATCGCGGATGAGATGCAAAGCATTATGGACATCCGAGTTGGCATCCGCGAAACTAAAAGTATGAGTACAACACACTGTCAACTTCAACCAAGTGGAAATTTCCCCTCGCAATTCAGCTTCCGTATACCATGATCGCGGCATCTCATCCAGAGTATGGACAAAGGCATGGACCCACTCATCCCTAGGTCGCGATGCCCACAATGTCTGATATTCCATTAAATAACTGCCAGGGTCATTTCATCCATCGTGCCTGCCTGTATGGTAGACTTCGGTGTTGCCAAAGCGAACCATCACGAGTCTCTGACACTGCGACCACCCATCGATCGACTTCTTATGTGTCGCCCACCAACGTGCTGGAGCAGCCTTCAGTGCTTCCTCCAATGCCAGCAATCGCTATGGTTCTGAGACCTTTTCCTCAAATGCCATGAGAAAATCAGACAAACCAGGAAACCCTTCATATACGGGCAAGGCAATAGTTTCAGTTGCAACTCGACATAGTGATTGTGTGACTAACCCATACTTGCGAAGTGACACCTCATGTAAGCGATTCTGCCAATTCTCTAAGGCGTCATCAGAGTCGGACGATGCAGAGCTGTAGCTACGCCACTCAGGCTCATTGTCAGCAGTCGGATGAATATAATCTTCTGAAATATTGTATGCATGGTCCCATCCACTGGGATCGTCATCCTTCACCGGTTCAAGATACCTGCGTCCTTCAGCCAGATCCAATGGAGCGACGACCCTGAGGTCGCGGTTTTCAAAATTCATCATCTGCTTCTTAAAGTTGACTATCGCTGCACTGTCGTTATCCCATCCAATCCCCAGCAATGTGGGATAGGATCTTCCCCCTTCAACTACTTCGATGACATCAAAATCAGCGTATGTCTTCATTCCCTCAATGTCCACAACCAGGTGTGGAACTCTCCCGATCGGCGTCACCTTGGCCTGATTAGCTAGACGGAGTTGTACGGGAGACTAGGTCAGCGTTGGAATCCCCATTTTCTACCAGGCCTGCTTGGTTAAGATGTTTACATCCGAACCAAGATCGAGAATAACTGAATCAACATCATAGTCTCCAATCTGAATGTTCATACGCATTTCCTTACATGTATTCCTCCTTTGTAAGGAATTGACCGCAGACTCTCGCCGACCCCTGGCAGGTCGCTGCAACAGCCCTTCGATCTCTGCAAGAGCATCAAGATCCCTTGCCAGTGATAAAAAAATTTCAAAAAATTTATGTAATGTACTAGACTGTCGCGAAGGGCCTGCTTCTGAAGTGGCATCAAAAGCAGAAGGCATGTCACAAATAATAGCCTTACCACTATCTTTTTCCATCGCACAACGTGCTTGAAAGAATGCATCATGCTCATAATCAATGTCAAACGACACCTTCTTCTGCCCTGCTAACTGAATGAGAGGATGTGTACTATCTTCTCATGTAGTTGCACCTCCACGAGTGATAACTGCAACAGCAGCATCTTGTGTCCTTGGCTCCGCAGAAATTATTGCAATAGTTGCACCCTGAGTCTGATTCAGTGGCGGATTCCCAAGTTGGTTCACGTTCTGGTTAGCATTCTAATTCAGACATTGGTTATGGTTCTGCGATGGTTGTTGTACTTGATTCTGCACTGGCTGTTGCACATGATTCTAATTTTGCAACTACAGAACATTCCATGCTTGCCATCGTGCAATCAGTTGCGGACAGTTTTCAACCATGTGATCGGTAACAAAACAAAACGTACATTGTGTCTGCAATTGTGGACAATCTCGCTGGTAGTGTCCCCACACTCTGCAATTATAACACTGGATAGGTCCTTGACCTCCTCGTCCTTATCCTCCTCCGTGACCAAATCCTCCATCGCGGCCTCCCTGGAATCCTCCACGGAATCCCCCTTGCTGTTGGTATTGCGATTACTACATGGGATTCGGTTGCGATTGCGCATACTGCCCAAGCTGCACATACTATGGCTACTGAATGTACTATGGCTGCTACGCAGCCATTTGCATCAGAGCATATTGCGGCATAAACTGTTGTGGTTGTTGTTACGGTACAAACTGCACCTACAGTTGAGGTAGCGGTTGGGCTACCTGAGGCTACAGTTGCAGTTGTACGGCACGCTCATCATCTTTCACATAGAATGCATCATACGTTCATTCTTGAAGCAACCCATACGCTCGACAGTCTTTGTCTTCATGTCCCACGGACTTGCAGAATGTAAAATACAGATTCATCGATTTTGTGACCATATTTTGCATGTATTGACACTCCTCATGGCGGTTCCCATATACTTGGCAGATGTGACACCACGGCATGCTGCCGCCACTCAATGGATTCGGTGCTCCTGAAACCATATAGTTGTGGAAGTCTGAGCAATTATCCTTAGTATGCCCCTCTCCGCAACATCGCATACACCATACTTCTTCACATTGTTCCTTACCCTTCTTAAGGTCTTGCAGCTATATCGTCAAGTTAGCCAACTATGTCTGAATCTGCAACATACCTGTAGCGTTCTCACCAAGCGGCGAAGCTTCGAACCCCATCGCAATTTATAGAGCTTCACTCGGTGTTGTGATGTTCTGTTACATCAGCGGTAGTCGAATGTGAGGGATTAATGCCGCAATGAACCATTCTTTATGTTGGACAATGCTCATGTTGAAGCTAGCCCTTGCCATCAATGTTTTGAATCGCTGGTCAAAATCCCACACAGTTTCATTGGGGTACTGCTTAATTTCTTTTAGTTCTGTAATATACTGCGCTTTAGATTTGGGTTTTCTGAACTCTGCGATCAATCCAGCTCAAACTTAATCCAACGTATTTTCTGGAGCACCTACAGGAACCTACACAAACTTCATCAACCAGTCTAATGCGCGACCCCTAAGGGTTGTCTCCAATTGTCCTTTCTTAGCATTATCATCATAATTTGCTTCACAGTCCATACGGCTTCACATAAAAACTAGTACTGCTCAGGGTTATCCGTTCCATTTCCATGGAACAGCGGTAACTTTGCATCCTCGCCTGCCATCCTGGACTTCCTTCCTACAGTTGCTGAGCTACTAGCAATTAAATTCTGTTGTCCTGATGAACACGGTGGTGTCAAAGCTATTTTTCTTACTAGTTGAGAGATAGTGAGCGGAAGTGTGGGTACACTGCAGCTGGGGTTTGGTCCTGCCTCTATCCGGGGCGTAGCCTATTTTTCCTTGTCGGCATTGTGAGGTCGCTTTGTCTCGTGTGGTCTTCCTTCGTGGCCTTGCGTTCCGATCGCAGCAGTACCTTCTCCTGTCCTCTGCCTCTTTTCTTGTTGGAACCTTGCTCCTCCCCTTGTAAGACCACTCTCTTCCTCGACTTCCCTCACAGTCTCATCATGACCTGCACCCATCTACCCCTTATCATTCCATGTACCGCCCCCCTGTCGTCGTGGTATCCATGGCCTCCACCCACCAGGGTTCTTACTGATCTAGGTGCATCTTCAGTATGCCCTTTTCGCAAATGAGAATTTTAATGGACAATTGTAGCAACAACAGAAACCGACCCATGTGCCCGTTGAATAATTCCCTTTCTGCCTCACTGTAAGACTTAATTGTATCAACCTCAAACTCAGTAATATAACCTTCCAGTATACTTTCAACCCAAGCTTCAATAGCCCGCGATGCTTTGTTGTCAACTTCTTGCAGCTCCTGGATCAATTCTGGGGTCCAAGCTGTCGGCTCACCACCTTGGAAGTTCCTCTTCTGGAAGGTTAATTTTGCTAACCATTCATACAGGATGATTGGGAATTCGCAGAAAAAATATTCCTGCGGCCCGTCGTGAATGTACTTCTCCAACCACCGATCTGTTGACAACCCAGGGTTCTTATTTTCTTTTTCAGCGAACTCTCGCAGCTTTAGGTCGAACCAATCCTGGATCTTCGATCTTGTCGGATGCCACAACATATCCTCCTTTCACTTCGCACTACGGTCCCGACAACAGAACCATTTGTTGACACAGACCCAGTCGACAAGGGTTCCACACGCTGTTGACACCAACCCACCACGATCTCCCTGAGCACCGGCCCAGACAGGTTTTACCCTGTCCAGCAACACCTGTGGAGCAAATGAGGTCTCACCCGAGATGTTCAAGAGGGAGTTTACGTAACCATGTTTCCTCCGAATGAAGGAGGATGTTGTGCATCAATTAACTTACTTATCACAACATTCAGAAATAAAACTAAGCATTCAACTCAGGCATTAGCAAAATTGCGACATTATTCAACAGATCTCATCATTGATAAAACCATAGATATGCAACAGATATAACAGTATAGCATTAATCGCAGCAAGGAAAAATCGCATCATTCATAAATTCATATCGCATAATGTATTTACCACAGAAAGATGGAAATGACACAAAGGTTCTGCTCAAAAGCTCTGTCACATCATATTATCTCCACAAAAACCCAGATACAACACGATACACAGTTCAGATCAAGATCTCTAAGATTCAACAATCATGTTCTCCCCAAAAATATTCATATCAACACTTATCAACCTACATCTATTTATAGGCTTGCGCCTTTACAATTATGGTTCACTTAGGAAACCGCCTAACTACTTCTTAACAAACGTTTACAAAGTTATGACCCAAACCCACCTAATATGGTCCAAATAACCCAAAATACATTTGGCACGGTCCAAATGACCCAAAACTACATATGGCGCGGTCCAAATGACCCAAAACTACATATGACACAGTCCAAATGACCCAAAACTACATATGACGCGGTCCAAATGACCCAAAACTACAAACATTTCTATCGCCATGCGCGCTACTTTCCTCCTTTCGCGGTATCTTCGGCCTTGCGCAACATCCACGATGCTGCGATGTTGACTCACCAAACCGCCTGCCAACTCTCTCTCTCTCTCTCTCTTTGGTGGAATTTTGAAAACATGACAATATTGTGAATATGGATTCTATATGTAATGGTGTCCATTAGGGTTATGTTTACAGGAAATATGGTGGACAATTCTTCGATTTGGCTCCAATGTGAATGATCCCATGTGCATTGATAACTTAATGGGGAGGTTAGGCCTTGGAAGACCAAATCAATAGTTATTTTTGGTAATGACAGCTAGTGAATGTCCACTTCCAGTGACTATTTCTTTTTGGGAAGTGCACAACAATAAATAATATTGTATTTTTACTTTTTTGGATTAGGTCATACTTCTAAAAGGAAAGAGCATGACTCAGTCAACCTGTTTGACATGGTCATTTTTTTTACTTTTCTTTCGAGTTATGCTCATATTGTTGAGGTCATATGAAGAGGGTAATGCTGCCAATGATGATACATAACGGTGATGAAACTCGTGAAAAAATAAGTGAGCAAAATTAGGATGTAAACAATTGATTGTACTATGGTCAATCCTTTCAATTATTCTAATATTGATGAGCCAAATATTAAATTGGTTGAAGATGAAGATCAATTGAGTTGCAAAATTAATAAAAATTATTAAAATGGAGCCCTCATTTTTAAGAATTAATTATTTACTTTTTACAACTAACATATTTGGTTGAGAGATGTTGCTTTTAATTTTGTTCTTTGCATTTTATGCTTGTGATTTTTTGAATTAGTATCAATCCTTATTATTTGTTATGAAACTACTCCACCATTTTATACTATAATTAAAATGGGGTTAATAGTTGTTATAATCGATACATGTTCGGGTACACAGGATACTACCAAAGGACCGAACACCAAGAGAAACCACTTCACACAAGCAGATCACAGATTAACACACCGATGTTTTGACGTGGTTTAAACCCTCTTGAGGGAAACACTCCACGGCCTCGGCCAAATAGCTTCTACGGGACAATTTATTATGCAAAGAAAGAAATTTACAAATGAGCTTCTCATAATCGATCAACTAAACAATGACCCTCCATGCTCTTTAAATAGAGATCATGGACCAATCGGGTGTTAAGCCACGGATCAAGGTTAGGTTTGATCTAAGAGAAGTTGAGCCATCGGATCACTCTATGTCGGGAACATATCGTGACCGTCGGATTAAGTATTTACAAATGCATACTAATGCATACTAAAGAAACACACTATCCCTAATGGATATATTACACAAGTTGATCTTAACTAACTCCTAAGTGTCTAAATATCCTAACATCCCCCCTTAAGAACAACTTGGGATAGAATTTAAGGATTTACAAAAGTGACACTATTAGGAGAAGGAAGAAGGCATTAGAGCCTATCCCCCCTTAATGACAAGTTCCTGAACTCCTAACATAGATCGAAGTTTAGAAAACTTTGCTTCTGTAAGAGACTTGGTGAAGATGTCTGCAACTTGATCATCTGTAGGGCAAAAGAGCACTTCAAGAACACGATCATGAACAAGATTTCTGATGAAGTGCATATGTAGCTCAATGTGTTTGCTGCATTGATGTAGAACTGGATCTTTTGCAAGCTTGATGGCACTTTGATTGTCGCACCAAAGTGGAGTAGGCTGCTACTGCTCGAATCCAAACTCTGAAAGGATCTGTCGAGCCCATAAAGCTTCCTGACTGGCATTAACTGCTGCTCGATATTCTGCCTCTGCTGAAGAAAGAGCAAGAGCTTATTGTTTCTTACAAGCCCAAGTAATAGGTCCAGATCCCAGATAGAAAACATAACCTGCAATAGACTTTCGATCATCAGGATCGCCGGCCCAATTTGAATCAGTGAAACCAACCAACAAAGGTTTCCCCCCTGTACTGTAATGAATCCCAAACTGAACTGTACCTCGAATATATCAAAGTATTCTTTTAGCTGCTTTCCAGTGACTTTCATGAGGTGTCTGCATATAACGGGCAACACGACCAACAGCAAAGGAAAGGTTAGGACGGGAATGAGTCAAGTATAAGATACTACCAACAAGCTGACGATACAAGGTGGCATCGACTTCAGGTGAAGTACAAGTGGCAGAAAGTTTGACTCCAGACTGGAAGGGAGAAGGGGCTGGTGTACAATCTTCCATGTGAAAGCGACGAAGAAGGTCACAAGCATACTTAGACTAAGAAAGAAAGATTCCTTCTTTGGTTTGCAGGACTTGGAGACCAAGAAAATAATGCAAATGTCCTAAGTCTGACATTTCAAAATTTTGTTTAAGACTGGATTTCACATGGGTTATAAGCTTAGGGTCACTACTAGTAAGAATAAGGTCATCAACATATAGAACAAGTATGATGAGATGGTTTCCTACTTTCTTGGTATAGACATTGGGGTCAGAATGGCATCTAGAAAAACCAGTGTCAAGGAGAAGGTTATCCATTTTGGCATACCAAGCTCTAGGAGCTTTCTTAAGGCCATATAAGGATTTCTTAAGGCGGCAGACAAGGCTAGAGTTATTCTGAACATATCCACGAGGTTGTTCCATGTAAATTTTCTCCTGTAAATCACCATGTAAGAAGGCAAACTTGACATCCATTTGATGGACTTCTCAATTATGTAAGGCTGCAAGGGAAAGAACAAGGCGGATGGAGTTCATTTTTGCGATGGGAGCAAAGGTTTCATTGTAGTCAATCCCTTCAACTTGGGAAAAACCTTTGGCAACTAACCTTGCCTTAAGTCTTTCAACACTTCGATCTGATGCATACTTAGTTCTGTAGACCCATTTACATCTGACAAGTTTTCTTCCTTTTGGAAGAGGTACAAGATACCAAGTATAGTTCGCCATTAAGGAATGATATTCTTCATCCATGGCTGCATCCCAATATGGATTCCCTCAAGCTTCTGCAAAAGTTTCTGGATCATGATTCTCGGAAACTTGAGCCAAAAGAGAAGAGTCTCGCTGAAACTGAGAACGTGTTCGACGTTGATCGCTAAGATCACCGGCAAGATCACTAGCTGCTTCACATGTTGAACAGACCCATTGAGGAAGCACTTGTGCTGGTGTAACTGGAGGAACATGAGCAGGCGGAGGTGGATTTTCATTCTCACTGTCATCATCAGAAACTGGAGTTGGAAACCTGTCAAGGAAGTTGGAAGAAGAAGAAGAAGGCACAAACGTCGAATCAGGCTCGTAGGCCAAAAATGGCACAATCGTCGAGTTAGGCTCGTAGGCCAAGATATTTTCATCAAATTTAACATCTCTTCTAATGATTATATCATGAGAATGTGGTTGAAGAAGTCTATAACCTTTTACATCTTCAGAATATCCAACAAATATGCACTTTTCACTTTTAGGTTGCAATGCTTTCCGTTTTTCATCTAGAATGTGAGCCCATGCTTCACTACCAAACACACGGAAGTGACTTACATCAGGTTTAGTTTTACTCCATGCTTCTTCCGGTGTTATACCTTGTAATGCTTTAGTGGGGGTGCGATTAACTATGTAATTTGCACAATTTATGGCTTCAGCCCAAAATTGAAGACTTAGTCCCTTAGATTGGATCATATAATTAGCCATTTCTTTTAAGGTGCGGTTCTTCCGCTCAGCTACACCATTTTGTTGTGGTGTATATGGAACAGTGTGTTGTTTTTGGATGCCGTGTTCAGTGCTGAAAGTAGTGAACTTTTTGTTAACATATTCTCCTCCATTGTCAGATCTTAACTTAATAATTTGATGACCAGATTGTTTTTCAACAAGGGCCTTATAGGCCAAGAACATGTTAAATACTTCACTCTTAAGTTTGAGGAAATAAACCCAAGTGCGTCTAGTGTAATCATCAATGAAAATTAAGAAATATTTGAAACCAGAAAAGGAAGCAGATGGAAGAGGACCACACAAGTCACTATGCACAAGCTCCAAGGGAACCGAGGCGTGCCAAGAGGCACGTTTGTCAAAACTGTCCCGATGATGTTTTTCGAGTACACAACCAGAACAAACACCATCCCTGCAAGATACCATTGGAAGACCTGTCACCATATTGTCTTTACATAGTTGTTGCAATGAGCGGTAATTTAAGTGACCAAATCGCTCATGCAAAAGTTTGCTCAAGTTATCACTATGAGCAACAAAAATTGAAGGGAAACGTGATGAGCCAAAGTTGTTAAACTTGTACAACCTGGTAATATCATCAACAATTCTGGTAGCTAGGACCTGTTCAGGATCTTTAAAATCCTTTATTACAACTTGGTGAGGTGCAAAGGTCACAGTTTTACCTTCACCAGAATGAGTGATCTGATAGACAGATAACAAATTGCAGGAAATTCTTGGAATACATAGTACATCACTAAAATGACCATTATCTACGGGAACTGTTCTAGCTCCTACAACACTTAGAGATCTATCATCACCAACAAATATTTGTTTGGTGTTACATTCATGCATAGTAGAAAAGATGGCTTGATCCTTGGCCATATGATAAGATGCTCCAGAATCAATGAGCCATTCATTTGAAGTAGAAGAAGAAGATGCATTATAAGAATAACCAGAAGCACAAAGTGCATGTCCATGAGAGGCAGATTCTGAAGGCGAATCTAGGCTGATGTGGTGCTTCTTCATTGCTGCTTCCAAGGCTGCCATCTTCTTGAAACATTTAGATTCATCATGATTATCTTTCCCGCAATAGTTGCAATGACGCTTAGTATTCTTTCCTTTTGGCTTGGATCCTTTGTCATTTTTTAAAGAATGAGCTGACTGAGAGGGTTTTGGACCCTTGTTTGACTTATTATTGCGAAAATTTTGTTTCTTGGAAGGCTTGGACTTTTCTTTCTATTGGGACAATAAGGCTTTCCCAGATGTATCTGCATTGTTGATTATTCCAAGATGAATGAGTTTATCTTGCTCTCTAATAAAGGAATCACAAAAGGATTCAAGACTAGGCTCTTGATAGCTAGCTGCATTCAAGGATTCTTTCATGGAGTAAAATGTAGATACAAAAACAGAATATGCAGGTCCAAGTTTGGAATGAATATGATAAATGCATTGTTTGTCTTCCCTCTTAATCTTACATTCTGCACATAAGAGCTTAAGAGTTTTGTACTTAGATAAATAATCTTGAATGCATGAAAATTCACTTGGATTTAAAGAAATCAACTCATTTTCGAGTTGGTGACCTCGAATTTCATTGTGTTTACCAAACACAGATTCCAACTTGTCCCAAGCAGCATCAGGTTCATCAATTCCAGATATGTGGAATCGCAAATCAGTAGAGATTGACATCCCAATCAATCCACGAGCTTCGTCACATCTATTTGCCCATTTTATTTTCTTATCATCATCAGTGGGTTCAATTTATTTCCCTGAGGTAATTCTGAAAAGTTCTCTACTTCATAGAACATCCTCCATACGAGATTTCCATGAGAAATAGTTGGAACTGTTAAGTAGAATATCACAAGGGGAGGCCATATTTATAAATTAATGGCTATAAAAAGAGAAATCAATAGTCTGGATGTGAAGAGCTTGAAAAAATAGGCGGTTTCAAAAAAAACGGCACTAAAAACTGACTATGTATGATAAAGTTATGCTTGAACAAAGAAACTGTTGAAGATGTCCCCAATAGTGACGTGGCAGCTAGAGAATGTCCAGCAAAAAAAAGAACCCCCCTCTTCCCAAGATGAACCTTTTGACAATCAATTTACAAGAAAGTTGCTTTAAGTGAACCACTTTTGTAAAATAAGTGATTTCACTTTTACAATGATATTACTTTTAAATAGTGCAACAATAAAAAAAACTTAAGTGACTCACTTGTATTTTTATTTTTTATTATTTAAGTGAGATGCACTTTTACAATAAAGTAACTTGAAAATAGAAATTGCATGCACTTTTTCTTTTAAAAGTAACTTCATAAGACTTGAACTCAAGACCTATTAAGGAATAAAACAACTTTGAACCAAGTGAGCTAGATTAAAAGGTACGTAAAATATGAGAATGAGGAGGGGATTTTTTTACTTTTTTTACTCTTCTTCCTCGGTTTGTGTGCTTCCACACTTGTGGAGTTAGATCTCGTTAGCTTGCCCAGAAAGTCTACGTATTCTCTCTGCTTCTGATTTGCCGAGATCGTGCAAGGTGCACAGTAAAGAACATACGCAGCCGAGAAAAACCCTTTCCCTTTCTGTTTCTGATTTGCCGAGATCGCTCAAGGTGCACGGAAAAGAGCATACGCAGAAGGGAAAGCAACAATCCGAACCCAAAAAAAATCTAACAGTAAAAAAATGATAAAATATGAGATTTTTTCTTTTAAAAACAGAAAATAAAAAAATGCATCACTGTAACATTATACCTTCAGATCTGATGAAATACACGTTTCTGGAGCAACCGGGAACCGTTTTCGATCAAACAAAAACTATTTCCCAATGGAAACGATGCTCCGAATGCAATGGAACACCTCCCACAGCCTAGAAATGCACATAAATACTAGAACGAGAAACCCTTTCGAGTTTCGGCAATAACAGTTCAAGATCTAGATCATAACCGGAAGCGACTCTTCATAAAAGCTCTGATACCATGTTCGGGTACACAGGGTACTACCAAAGGACCGAACACCAAGAGCAACCACTTCACACAAACAGATCACAGATCAACACACCGATGTTTTGACGTGGTTTAAACCCTCTTGAGGGAAACACTCCACAGCCCCGGCCAAATAGCTTCTACGGGACAATTTATTATGCAAAGAAAGAAAGTTACAAATGAGCTTCTCATAATCGATCAACTAAACAATGATCCTCCATGCTCTTTAAATAGAGATCATGGACCAATCGGGTGTTAAGTCACGGATCAAGATTAGGTTTGATCTAAGAGAAGTTGAGCCGTCGGATCACTCTACGTCGGAAACATATCGTGACCGTCGGATTAAGTATTTACAAATGCATACTAAAGAAACACACTATCCCTGACGGATATATTACACAAGTTGATCTTAACTAACTCCTATGTGTCTAAATATCCTAACAATACATAAGCAAACTTAGTATTTAAGGGTCATTCTAGAATAATAATTTGTCCTGAAAAGGGGAGTAGGAAGAGAGGTAAACAATTATAGATTAGCTTCACTTTATAAGCAAAGAGGCAATTGTTTTGTAGACTATCAATTGTTTTCTAGGAAAAAAATTTAGCACATTAAAATATAGTGGTAAAATGAAAATCAACTAGCTAATTGGTTAATCAGATTGAAGTTAGGAGATATAAGCATTAAACTAATCATACCATTGGCACCTAAAAATTTGTTAAAATGATAATGTGAGTTTCTTAAATAAAGATAATATAGATGAAAGTTAGTAAGAATCACAACATCACTTCTAGTTTCCATACCTAATAACTTGGAATATCAAGTCATCTCCAATATCCACAATGTTAATGGGAAGTATAAGTATCATACTTCAACAATTTTGAATTTAGAAAAAAAAAAATTTAACAATATCTCAATCTTGATAATGAAATGAAAGGGAAGGGGGTGGGAAAAGAAAGACGAATATGATGGAATAGGAGAAAAAGGGAGTGAGAAAGTGGGGTGTTCTAATTTAATTAACTACTGAAGACATCACAATGTTCAAGATGGAACTATTTTTCTCTATAACACTAAGAAGTAGGAGAAAGAAGTGGATATCAACAAGAGAAAGATGAACCCTCATCCAACTTTCTTGAACTTCTTTAAGGGGATCAATTGAGAGATAAATTAGTTGAGACATTGAAAAGACAAACCCTCTTAGGGATCCGCAAGAAAATGAGAATCCAAGTAGAATGGAAGGTATTTTTTTATAAGTACCTCCCACGATGAGCATGGGTAACATTACAAAATATATTTTACTAAATCGACGTGGTAAAAAACTAAAATTTGACCTCCCTATAAATGATTTGTGATCAATATTTAGGTGGACTTGATAAACAATTTATTTTCCACATGGCTTTCACATGAAATGGAAATTCCATTGGTAAATAAATGAAAACTACAATAAATATATATATATATATATATATATAGAGAGAGAGAGAGAGAGAGAGAGAGAGATATTACCAATTACTTAAAAATTATAACAAAAAAGTACCATCCTCCTGAGCTCACCTGATCTCCCAAATTTAGTAGTTGACACCAACCCAATTTACTATTTGACATCACTAGGTAATCAATCCTCGTCCTAAGCTCACCTAGAGACAAGACATGTGCATTGATAAGCCCAAAGAACTAGACAGCCCACCTACAACCTCAAAGCTACAAAGGTGATAGAAAACACAATTTAGTTAGCCATGTGACTCATTATGAGCTCAACACACACTTATTTGAGCAACTAGACCCAAATCAAATTTAGTAGTTGACACCACCAGGAAATTAATGCCCATCTCAAGCCCACTTGGAGATGAGACATGCACGTTGATAGGCTTAGACATCTAGCAACCCCACCTATGATCTAAAGGTTGCCAAGGTAATAGAATAAATCATTGAGCTAGCCATGTGACCTATCCCAAGCTAACCACTTCAACATGTAGAGACCCACAGCCTTAATCAATATTTCTTATATTAGTGAATGAATTTGGCATTTTCACTGTCATTAACTTATTTGATTGGTTTTATATATATTTCTTGTATCTTCAAGGGTATTTCTTCCTTGTAAATTATGACAGGAATGGAGACATTCTTTCACACAATTACAAGCATGAAGCCAAAAATTGAGAATGCATGTATGCATGCCTAGTATTTGATATAATGTTGGAATGAAGCTTAGTTCCATGACTATTATTTAATTCCTCACTAATGTAGCTCAAGTCAATTCAAAAGTCAAGTTCAAATTTATTAGACCATGGGATTCTTAGGTAGACTAAATTATTGCAATTCACTTTTGTAACTATAAAAGAATTAAAAAAAGTGTTGGTGTTTCCCAACTATTAATTTTAAATCAAACCATGTCATGAAAACTTTTCAGAGAACATCAAAACTTGAGGTAAAACAAAAAAAAAAGTGTTGGTGTCCCAAATATTAATTTTAAATCAAAACATGTCATGAAAACTTTTCAGAGAACATCAAAACTTGAGGTAAAACAAAAGGCAAATAAATTTGAAAAGCAAAACACAAATTTTTCACTATAAAATTTAGATGTTATAAAATCTAAAAGATGTTATAAAATCTAAATGCTATGTTAAGGTTTTGAATGGAAATAATAATAATAAAGATTTACACTAATTTTAAATTTGCATTATTCTTTTAATTTTACACTTGAATATCGAAAAACATTAACTCGAATTATCTTCTTCGACTAAACTCCTTTTTACATACTCATAAAACAGTGTATACTCAATTTATAAATCAGTGTATACTCAACGTATTCTCTTCAACTAAATTCCTTATCTCATACTCATAAAGCAGTGTTAGAATAACTCCTTTATCTACACCCATTAAATAGTGTTGGATTAACAAGTGAAAAGATAGTAATATCTCACCTTAATATCTTGGAACTCGGATAAATTTTTAAAAGCATACTCTCTTTAATAACGAAGAGAAATAGAAAAAAGGACTCAACTTATGAGTATCATGTGATGTGCTCAACACTTTAAGCTTCCATTAAAGGCCTACACCTATACTTAATATAAGTATGATTTCTTTAACTAAAAGTTGAATGAAACCAACTTAAAAGGTATGAAACCATTTTGCATATTGATACAATTTAAGTAAAGTTCATCTTTCCCATTCATGTAAATATTTTAATTCAATTTCCAATCTTACTAAAGATTGAAAATATGAATAAATTATACCATGCCTAAAGTGAGTGAGCTATTATTTTTAACTCCTATGGTTACTAAATCATTTGGTTGTTTTAGAGTTTTTATTCTATTATTTTTAAAGTGTTAACTAGGAAAATAGTTATTTTATTGATATTTAAAATAAATCAAAAAAATGTTGATAAAATTTTGGATTTTATAATTGTAATGCCTCTAGAACGACTGTGGAACTTAAGGGCACCTGTCGAGTGACCCGGTTGAACAAACTTCGATAAAGTGGTCTCTTGAGCCTTGATATGTTTTAAACGATTGAGGAAAACCTGAAGATGTGAATGACGACAATTGGATAAATGAATTTATGAATTAAATGACATATGTGGAATCGGATAGCTGAATTAATTGATGAAATTGCTTATTGCTTAATAATTGGCCGCGTTATGAAAAATGTGTTATGTGTACATAAATGTGATGCTTAATGATTAGATGTATGATAAATTATAAGATGTGAATGAAAGAAATACATGTTGACGAAATGGCTTACTGATTTATGAAATATAGGATATTATGAGTAAATTGTAATTGCTTAACGATTAGCGGGTTTATGTAATGAATTATGACAAATGAGGAAAGGACTATTAATATGTGCTTTTGAGAATGTGTGTAGCGACAGGTTAAACGGTTCACCGACAGACACACAAAGGAATTGAAGGGCCGTAGAGTACGGATAAATCACACACGGGGAGAACGACGACTATGTCGACTTCCGACGGAATTCAACGCATGAGTAGAGAAGCATTGATCCACTTACTCAGGGGAAGCGTGAGGTCATGCGATGTGGACCACGACGGAGTTGGTCCCGTACGAGTTGGGGGGCGCGCAGTAAGAACGGACTTACTCCTCAGCGCCATTAATCTCCAATAGCGTGTAGATGGAGGATTGAAGGTAACGGGTCTTAAATCCCTACATGAAGTTCCCGGAAGTCAAACAAAGGGATATCGTCAGAAGGACCCGACAATGTGGTACCTTGCCGAGAAACGGAAATAACGGATGCAAGGACACGACGATGTGGTACCTTGCCGAGAAACGAAAATAACTGATGCAAGGACCCGACGATGTGGTACCTTGCCGAGAAATGGAAATGACAGACTCAAGGACCCGACGATGTGGTACCTTGCCGAGAAATAGAAACGACGGATGATTGGACCCAACGGAGTGGTACCATGTCGAAAGATGAGCATAAAGGACGGATGGTCCGAACGGTGTGGTACCTAGGTCCTAAAAGGGATTGATTGTTTAACATTATGCATAAAAACACATAAAATTGCATTTAGAACAATTGCTCAGGAAAATGCATTTTAGTATAAATTATTATTTTAGACATTTGCACATGAAAATACATTTTAGTATTTAAAATAATAGAAATCATTAATTTAGGAGAAAAATGGAATCCTAGGCTTGAGCATTTAGTTAACACCACTTGCACCCACAAAAATAGAGATTAGAAAGAACATCATGGAGACAAACTTGAGTAAACTTAGGAAAGTTGGTGCACTCTCTAGAAAACTTGACATATCGATAGGTGACCTAAATTACCTTTTTAATAAATAAAAAAATTAAATATTTTTGCATGAAGTGACATGTTTCGCAATGGATTTTCCTATTTAAGGAAGGCTTTGGGAATGGGTAAGGGACCCATTTTTTGGATGGTTATCGAAATTTTTGCAAGAGAGTGAGTTGTTGCTATTGGAGTTTGGCAAGAGATTTTGGTGGGGGGGGAAACCCATTTCTGAGTCTCTAGTATTGGTGTGTGTGAGCTCTACGACCCGTAGCTCGGGGGTGGCTATGCGACAGAAAGCATAAGCCTACGGTTGGGTGGCGAAGCTAATGGTTGCTTCACCTATGGTTAATCGAGCTTTGCTGGAGGGATCCTACAGAAGACGCGGATGGCAATGCACAAGCTGGATCGGATTAACGAAAACTTCTCCTTCGACAACGGCCACGACTTACGGTTGACAGGTTATGGTTTTGTCTATATTTGCTAAGTTATTTAGTTAATTTATTTTATTTCTCTATCAATGATGGTTTCTAATCTATTTGTATTAAGTTATTAAGTTTCTGGTTCAGTTCGTGAGGACCCTACAAAAGGGGTCCTACAATAATTGAATTTCTATGTGTCAAAATCTAAAAATATGGACATGTTATTAATTTTCAAAATGATGAAAAGCAATCAATATTTATGTAACATGTCAATTAATTTATTAAAGATGTAACATGTCCATTAATTTTCAATATTTAATTTTCAAAAGATGTAACATGTCTTTAAAAATGTCAATTAATTTTCAATATTTATGTTTTGCCTATAATTCAAAAAAGATGTACATATTTTTTTTAAATAACACTTACATTTTTTAAAATATCATTAACATAAAAAACAATTCTAACTAATTTTAAAAATGTATTTTTCTTTTTATACCTTAAATTAACCACAATCATGTTGATTTTTAACCTCATACTCGACCTCTAGAAACGTTGAAGACTAATGCTATTTTATTTGCTCAAACCTACACTTTGTAAAGTATTGTAGACTAATGGTATTGTATTTGCTCAAACCTACACTTTGTAGCACTTTGTAGAGTATTGTAGATGATAATTATATTAAACTAAAGATCATAGGATAAAGTGCTTCAGCACGTGATTTACTTGATAAGCCATGGACATCTAAAATATGTTCAAACTCGTGATGAATATTAAAAAAAAATCAAAATTGAATTTAAATTTGAGATGATTTTGTTAATCTTTTAAAAGAATTTAAATCTGAGATGATTTTGTTAATCTTTTAAAAAGAATTTAAATCTGAGATGATTTTGTCAATCGTTTAGAAAGAAAAAAATATAAGATGGAAAGAGATGGACATATGTGCATAAGAAATTACCATCTACCTGTTCAAAAAACACATTAGTTATCTTTCAAATATATTTTTTTATTTTAATTTGATTTGAAAAAACTTTTTATTTTTTTCATATAGTTTTTTATGGATAGATTGATAAAATTAAGATTTTTTTTTAAGGATGATATGAGATAAAATGACCTCATACTTTTTATAATTGTTAATTTTTATTTATTTTTATAATTGTAAAAATATTTGAATTTGAAATTATAATTTAATTTCTAGTTTTTATGTATCGAGTACAAGTATTATTGAGTAGGTATATATTAGATTTATATTTAGAGAGTATCGATAGTTCGGGAGTAATAAGGTAAGAGAAAAAGTCAACTAATAAGAAAAGATCAACCAAGGTCAAAATGTTAGAAGACAATTTTAAAGACATGGAACATGTTTTTTTAAGAAGGGATATGTTCTTATGACCATGACAAAATATGACAAAAAAGTTTCCTCGAGGTACAAGCATCTTGTGAAAAGGTAGGAACCTAATAGAATTTCCTAACAGAACTTATCGGACTGCTCATTTTTTCAATGGATGGTGTAAATGTTTCATACAACAACGTAATTAATTCAGTGGAGTATGTTATACCATGTTATAGATATAAAGTCTATAAAAAGTTAAATCAATATATGTTAAGTATGCATAGGTATGTTGTATCTGCAAATTATATCCAACTAAAAGACACCAATCAAAATTAAAGAACAACTATATATTAGTGGAAGGCCAAAATCAATGGAATATGGTGTGAGGTTTATGAACAAATGCCATGGCACAATGAAAAAGCCACCTAATTGCATATTTGGGGAACAATGGAAATCAAGTAAGGGTATGTGTAATAAAATCAATAGTTGAAAGGGAGGAGTTGTTGTTTGATTATAAGTTGAATAGAATAGAAACATATGTTATTATTGGAGGTAATTATGCTTTACTATTTACATATGTAATTATTTACTATTTTTGTTTGATTATTTTAAATAGAATAGAAACATTTGTTATAATTGAGGTACTTATGTTTTATTATTTACATGTCTAATGATTTACTATTTGTGTTTGAATATTTTGAATATTTTTATTTCATGCGTATTTTATATCATTAACATTCTATTGAGTATGGATGCAATGTGATTACAAGAAGACACCACAATAGGTTATATCTTAGACCATCTTAAGTTTTTTTTTTTAATTATTGTTTTAATCAACTTTAACTGTTGCTTATTGGTATGATTCCACCCTGATCCCATGGATGGAGAGGATTCCTTATTCAATGATGTTGACCCACAAGCTTCACTTAGAAAGACTTTGAAAAGGGACAACAAACAATTTCTTACTTTTTTTATTACTCGATTCAGGATGAGTCTCATCGCAACTTTTTAATGCAAAAGCCCGTATAGAGTATGCAAATTTAAGTTTAATGACTTAAATTACTAATACATGCAAATTTTAAATTTGAGTCTCAATTGACTTATAATATGCATTTTTTTCATTACTTTAGATAACAAAAATTGGTTAGTTTTGTAAGCATTTCGCAATGTACACTGTAGGGCCTCCTTAGTGTTGTCTTTACACACAATTGTGTAGATGAATACACATTAGAATGAGAAAGCATGGATTAGTTAGTTAAATAAATGATGCAATGTCTTAATACATAGTAGGAGGAGAAAAATACATTACATAACCCCCAAATACATAACTAATAACCAGTACATTAATGGCTACATTAAATTCCCTATTATCACATCACTTTAATAGTGGACATTTATTATTCATTGAAACCTAATATATATTAGTTTTAATTATGACGATTATCGTCAACACCCTTTCATAATGGTCATTTCACATGCTTATTCAAGATATATAAAAAAATCTTTTTCCAAGCAAGATGTTTGAAGACCACTGTAAGATAAGATATTCAAACAACAACTAGAAGAAAATATATTCGACAAGATTGATGAAGTACAATTTACACCACCATCCTTTTATGTAACCATTTACTCACCAGATGGATGAGCCAATGTTGGTTGAATAGTAAACATTTCCACCATTGACATATGGCATGTTCATTGAACTCACCTCCTCCACATCTTGGCAGTCCAACATCTCAAAATGATGTGTTTGATTCTCTAAGGAAACATTTTGATTCTATAAGGAAGCAACATCATATTCACCCTCCTTGATGGTCTTCTTCTTTACTACTTCATATTCACCCTCCCTAAGGGTCTTCTTCTTATGAATTACAACAAATAGTTCATAATATATATGTTCTTTTCCTTCTCTTCTTTGTTGATTTTGACTTGTTTCAATAATGTAGGGTCCTACCCTAACCCCCCTACTTTATTAATGTACGAGGCCATCAGGCCCATTAGTTAGTTAGTGGGTAGTGTCTTAATGTAAAACGACCTTCCTTATTGAAAAAGGCCCCTAGGTGGTTGACCCTCAATAATATCAATACCAAAAGTATGTATGCCTTTGTATATTGAAGCATTGGATATAGAGTAATAAGTTATGTAATGTGAGTGGAGAATTGTCATTGGATTTGGAGCTTTGCTCTTGGAGGCTGCTCACTTGAAGAGGCAAGTGAACATAACTATCTATTTTATCTACTCTCTCTTGTGTTTTTTATCTTTTCTCTGAATTTTTCGGTTTAAGTATATTACAAGTGGTATCAAAGCTCTTTCTTGGGTCGAAAAAGAAGAATTTCTAATACTAGGGTTTAGCTTTTTCAAATGAGTTGTCCTAGATTTTTGTTATTATTTTTTATACAACGATTCAAGTTCATAAATTTTCAGGGTACATAAAGGACATACTGAAGTAACGTGTGTCAAAACTTTAGCCTTTGGTTCACTATAATCTCTAAGATACACTCTATGTAAGTTGGGGTTTTTTACTAATCCGGAAGGTTTAGCTCCTTCAAATGAGTCATCTTGGTATTTTCGCCCCAATTTGTTTTGGTGAGGTTTTAGGGTTTGGAATTTTCAAGTTACAATGAGGATATAAGGAAGTATCTTGACCCAAAATTTCAGTTCTAAGTCATTATACATTTGGATATCAACCCTATGTAAGTTAGGGTTTGTTACTAGCCCAAAACTATCCCTAAATAGGTGTTATGGGTAAAATTGTTATACCTGAAGTTTTAAAAATACAAATTGAGTGTCATTGGTTGTATTGAAAAGAAGATAAACCAAAGTATTTTTGGTAAAAACTTCATATTCATACCTAAAAAATTGGATGTGTCAGGTCGTACAAGTTTTCTCTTTTAAGAAGGTCAAAAGCAATAACTTTTAGAAAAATTACCCTAATTTTTCTTGGCACATCAAAATTCAGTAAAACCTATGGCATTGCAGAGTAGATAAGTTAGAATACTACAAAGTTGGAATTATATTTCTTATATACTTTCTACTATGGATCTCTTTGAACCGCTGGGTTTGTTCTTATACTTTCTTGGAGGATGGTCATATCCTGGTTTCCCTTTGATTTTGCCACTGTTGTTGGAATCTTGGAATAGATTCGGTAATGTGTAATGGGTAATTTTACTAATGTATGTATAGTTGGACATATGCACTTCCTGTACTTCTTATACTTTTAATAAATTATAGTCTTTTTCTTGTGAAAAAAAAAGTTAGAATACTACAAAACAAAATTTTGGACTCAAAGGTGCAAAAATTCTAGAGTTACCAAAGCTTCAAGGTGAGCCTACAAAACCATCTCCAAATCAAGGTTTTATAAGGAGTTGTGCTTAGTTCAAAATTTTGTCCTCGAACCCTACCTTGAAAAGTAAGTTATTTTCCATTGATTGTGGAGATCTTTCTAGGCTTAGAGAGATCAATTTTTAATTTTTTTTTAGAGACATGTTCCGACATCCTTAAATAACATAGACATCTATCATTCAGTGGGTAAACATGCGGTTGGGGAAGCATACATGCAGAAAATATAAGTGGTACTTAAGTCACATTGTTGTGCACCATTGTAACCTCTATTAGTACCTCTTTGAGAAGTACTGCATCAGACAATACTTATGTATGGAATTTCACTTCCACGTACCCTTGGGTATATTGGAAGTCCCCTAGGTATACCCTGGAACTAGATTAGATAAAAAAATTCAGTCGTCTTGTTGTTATAGTACACTGAGAACAACACGTAGGGAGATCACTATCGAGTACATGGGTAGTTAATTACTATGACGAAGGGCACATTTGAGACTCCTTATTGTTAGGATATTTTAATACTCCATCCTTGTCCTACCTAGCATTATTTCATTTTCCTAGTAGATGATGATGTAATTTTCCCCCTAGTGGTGTGCAGATGTCATCCAGGATCCATATACAACCTTATGTGCCCCACATGCATCATTTTAGGACCACTTAAGTCAGTTCCCTATTTTTTAGGAGCCTACTCAGTGTTCCAGTTCATTCCACCTAAGTTAGCTGACTCTTGTGCGGGGTTTGTGCTTCGAATGCCAATGATTATGGATTCATGCGCCCTTTTCTGAGTGATTTGCATGACAAACTCACTGATGCGCCCTCCTTGGTTAGTTAACTGATTGTCTTCAAGTAACTGATTTTAGGTTCAGTTAGTTGATTTTGGGTCTTCTGGAGCTAATGCAGGAGCATCGGGGCCTAGGAAGAGCATTCAAAGTTGATCGACAGGAAGGAGGTCGACCAGAGGGATTGTCGACAACCACTAGTGCGGAATAGCAGATTGGCTGTCGAAGTCAATAATTCAAGCAGGAGCAGTCGATGCGCATATCAACAGAAGTGTGGAAGGTCAGGAGTCGACATGTCAAAGGTTAACAGGCGACAGAGTAGCAACGAAGACGTCAAGGGTCGACATGTTGTCGAACCGCGACTCCGACAGGTTTGGACATGAGGCAATCGAGGAGGAAGGGGCGGACTGGCGAAGCCTTGGGATGCGAAGGAAGCCGACGGAAGACAGTATGGTCGAGGTAGTGATAAGATCGACTACTGTAGCAGCATCAGAAGGACACGTAGAAATTCAAGGGGAGTACCTGGAACCAGTTTGGGGTTGCTAAGGAAGTTAGTGGCAATTGTTGCAGGTGGGTGAAGATATGACAGATATCGTCACAGGCAGAGATTGTGCAGCGCGACAGGGGCGCTGACAGTTGCAGGTTTGCAATATCCGAGGAGATCGACTGACAGAGGAAGCGTGTTTTGGGGATCAGAGTGATCTCGGGAATAGCAACAGCAGAGTAGAAGGACTGTGCGCAGGCACATATCAGGGGTTCAGTTAGTTCCATTTTGGAGTTAGCACAAAGCAGAGTTTGGGGAGAATATTGGTAGATTGGAGAGAACAGTCACACATCTTCCGAACGCAGAGAGATCGAGCCATAGCTCAGAGTTCCGCAGTGAACCAGGAGAGGGTGACGGTCGACACTGAGATAGCACACAATCACTTCTGTATTGTAATTGGTTGAGGCTGACAATAGTTAGTTATTTACATTCTTTGCAGTTTGCATTGTAAAAATTTCGGTGAAGTGATATAAACCAGCTTCTGGAATCATGTTTACATCTTGTTTAGATGAACGCGTGTGTTGTGTTTAATTGTTAAGCAATAACCTTAGTACTTAAGGCACCTGGCATCAAGTGGTATCAGAGCCGAAGAAAATCTTGTGAGCAAAAAAAAAAAAACGCCAGTCGGTATCAGACATTGGAGGTGAATCCAGTGTGCAAGTGTGTTTACAGCTCAAGCTGTAGTTGGGTAGAGTTGTGCGCAACTTGTTGAAGTCCAGTTGCGATTGGACGGAGTGGGAGTTTTAGCCGAGGTTGAAAATGGCTCACAGAAGCGTTAACATTCGAGGTGTTGGACGAAGAACGCGTGGCGCAGCAGTCACAGTTGATCGTGAGATGTTCGACGAGTGCGTTCGAACAATGCGAACTTTGACAAATGAAGTCGCATCGATCAAAGAAATCCAAAGGCGTGGTTGTATTCCTAATGCGTTAGACCACAGCGACGAGGAGGTTGAAGAAGTGGAAGCACGGGAAGCAACGGGAGAAGAAACAGAAGACAAATTGATCAAACTTCTGACGGATATGAGAGGTCGGACAAAGATAGATGTATGTCCCTACTCCGGGAGCCTGGATCTAGAAGACTTGATTGACTGGTTCAGAGAAATGGAGAAATACTTTGACATAGAGCAGATCGAGGATCCTGAGCGGGTTAAGACTACATGTTTGAGGTTGAATGGTCATGCCTCATTGTTGTGGGACAATGTGCAGGCTGACAGAGTCAAGAAGGGCAAGGAGAAAATCAAGTCTTGGGATAGGATGGTCGCCAATCTGAAAGGAAAGTTCTTACCAAATGACTATGTGATTTCCTTGTTCCGGAAGTTGTAGAACTTTCGACAAAAAGAGATGACCGTGAAGGACTACACGGAAGAGTTATATAGATTGTCGATAAGGTCGCGACAAACCGACGAAGGCGAAGAAGCTATCGCAAGATATGTCAATGGATTGCAATATGCCATTCAAGACGAATTGATCATGTCAAGATTCAAAGCGTTCGATGAAGCCTACCAGTTAGCTCTGAAGGTAGAAGAGAAACTGTCGAGGAAATTCGCAGTGACCAGAGGTAGGATGACTAGTCCGGGTGCGAAGACTATTTCCGTGAAAGGCCAAAGTAGCGATACAGGAGAGAATATGTCGAAGACAACTGACATGCGGAGGGGACATCGACAAGGGAGAAAGCGCAAGAAAATCGACACAATGGTCAAGGAACACGCGGTCGAGGTGTGTATGGTCAAAGTGGTCCATCCGATAGAAAAGGAGATGACAGACCAGCCATAATCTGTTACAAGTGTTGTGGATCCAGACACAAGGCATATGAATGCCCAGAGAACCTACATGCTGTAGAGGAGTCAAATCCCAGACGTTGAAGAGATGAGAAAGTCGATGAGAGGACAGAATCAGCATTCGACAACAATGAGGATGAGAAGAAGAAGAATCAAAATCAGAAGATCAGGCGAACATTGGTTCGGGAAGATCGACGTGACAAGCAAGAGCAGGCACAGCAAAAGGCTATTTTTTGAACCAAAGTGTGGATCGGTGAATGGCGTTGCAAGACCATAGTTGCTGGTGGAAGCACTAAGGATCTTGTGTCGATAAAGGTCATCGACAGGATCGGGTTGAAGTGTCGAGAACATCCACACCCATACAAGATCTCATGGTTGCAGAAAGGGCATCATGTGAAGGTGACCAAATAGTGCCTGATTAACTTCAGATTCGAAGGATTCGAAGACAGTGTACTGTGTGACGTAATCCCAATGGACGCGTGTCATCTGTTGTTAGGAAACCATGGCAATATGATCAAAAAATTATATAAGATGATCGAGCCAACACAGTCAAAGTGTGTAAAAATGGCGTGCAAAGGACTCTTAAGCCGAAGCCGAAGGAGCAAGTCGACGGTAAACAGGGCGAGAGCAACTTTTGGGAGAAGTGAGTGATGATGTGTTCAGCGAAAGAATTCCTCACATAAGAGGAAAATCAGTCGAGATGTTTTTCTATCATTCCAAAAGGACCATGTGTCAAGAGGTCAACTATGGAGAATATTCCAATCGAAGTCGGAAAGATGCTTGACGAGTTTCAAAGCATAGTAGTCGATGAGACACTGACGGGATTGCCACCGATGAGAAGCATCTCCCATCAGATCGAATTGATTCCAGGTTCGAGTCTTCCAAACAAATCACCACATAGAATGAGTCCGACAGAAGGTTAGGAACTCAATCGACAGGTCCAGGAATTGTTGGACAGAGGGTTTATCAGAGAGAGTATGAGTCCATGTGCGGTACTAGTAGTATTAGCACCAAAGAAAGGTGGAGAATGGAGAATGTGTACAGAATCCAGAGCTATCAACAAGATCATGATCAAGTACCGGTTTCCATTGCGGAGGATGGATGACTTGATGGATTGTTTGAGTGGAGCAAAGTAGTTCACAAAGATAGACCTGAAGAGCGGCTATCACCAGATTCGGGTTTGAGAAGGAGATGAATGGAAAACAGCATTCAAGACGAAGGAAGGGTTGTATGAGTGGTTAGTCATGCCATTTGGATTGACTAATGCACCCAATACATTCATGCGTTTGATGAATGAGGTACTGAAACCATTCTTGGGTAAGTTCATCGTAGTGTACCTAGACGAAATCCTGATATTAGTCAAACCAAGACAAAGCACTTGGGGCACATTCAACAAGTATTGCAGAAGTTGTAGGAAGAGAAGCTGATGGTGAACCTACAAAAGTATTTCTTCATGAAGGAAGAACTAGTGTACTTGGGATTTGTAATATTGGGTAAAGGGTTGGTGATGGACCCAGAAAAGGTGAAAGCGATATTGGATTGGCCGGAACCGACAAGTACGACTAGAGTAAGGAGTTTCCATGGACATTCCACTTTCTACAGGAAGTTCATTCGAGGATTCAGTTGGATTTGTGCACCTTTGACAGAGTGCAAGAGAAAAGGGGAATTTAAGTGGACGGAAGCATCCCAATGAGCTTTTGACAAGTTGAAGAAAAAGGTCACTGAGAGCCCAGTGTTAGCGCTCCCAGATTTCGACAAAATTTTCCAGCTCGATTGCGACGTGAGTGGAATGGAAGTTGGAGTAGTGTTGAGCCAGGAGGGCCAACCAATTGCATTCTTCAGTGAGAAGTTGGATGATGTGAAGCGGAAATATTTGGTCTATGACCAGGAATTTTATGCTATTGTCCAAGCATTGAAGAAGTGGAGGCATTATTTGTTGCCCAAGGAATTTGTGTTGTACACAGATCACCAAGCACTGAGGTATCTGAATACTCAGTTGAAGTTGAATCAGCGGCACATGAAATGGGTCAAGTTCCTATAGGGATATACTTTCATGTTGCGACATAAGTTGGGAAATTTGAACAAGGTTGTCGATGCGCTGAGTCGAAGAGTTGCATTGATGAACATGACAACAGTTCAGGCAACAGGAATAGAGTCGGTAAAGGCAGAATATGCGACCGATGAGGATTTTGCGAAAGCATGGGAGGCTTGTCGTGAACCGTGGGGTGTCGATAGGACTCCATACTTGGATTATTTTATCCAAGAGGGATACCTATTCAAGGGACAACATTTGTGTATTCCCAGAGGATTCATAAGAGAGAACCTAATCCGAGAGTTACATAGCGGTGGATTAGCAGGTCATTTTGGCATCGACAAGACCAAGACATTGGTCGAAGAAAAGTATTATCGGCCAGGAACGTCGACAAATGTCGGGAAGTGGGTATGACCATGTAGATTTTGCCAGTTGGAAAAAGGAAGAAGTCAGAAGACGGGGTTATATACACCATTACATGTACCAGATACCCCGTGGGAGCAGCTAAGCATGGATTTTGTGCTAGGATTTCCGAAGACACAGCAAGGGAGCGACTCAAAATTTGTTGTAGTCGACAGATTTTCGAAAATGGCACACTTTATTCTGTGTCGGAAGACAAGTGACGCCATAGGAAATGTTGTACTATTCTTCAAGGAAGTAGTCAGATTGCATGGGTTGCCGAAGAGTATCACATTAGACAGAGATACCAAGTTTATGGGACATTTATGGAGAACCCTATGGAAGAAACTGGACACGAGGTTGCAGTTTAGCTCGGCATATCATCCGCAGACAGACTGACAGACCGAGGTGGTGAATAGAAGTTTGGGAAATCTTCTAAGGTGTTTGATGGCCGACAGACCCAAGCAGTGGGAAAACGTGTTGGCGCAAGCAGAGTTTGCATATAACAATTATGTGAATCATTCGACAGGTTTGAGCCCATTCCAGATTGTTCAAGGGAGAATCCCACATGGAGTGGTGGATTTGGTTGAGTTACCGACTAAAATCAGGAAAAGCGCGGATGAAAAATCATTCGTAGAGCATATGAAATAAGTGCATGAAGATGTGTGAAAGTGCATAGAAAAGAGTAACGAGGCATGCAAGTTGAGAGCCGACGGGAAGAAGAGGCTACAGTTGTTCAGCGAAGGAGACTTAGTCTATGCACATTTGCAGAAGGAGAGATTTCCGACGAGGACATATAACAAGCTGAAGCTAAAGAAGATTGGACCATGTCAGATTCTGAAGAAAATTTCAGACAATGCTTATGTGTTGGAGCTGCCGAATGACTTGAGTATTTCACCAACATTCAATGTCTCGGATCTGTATAAGTTTGAATAAATTTCAAGCAAGAGAAGCTTAGAAGTGTCGAACATCGATTGGACAGTACAGATTCCAGATCGACAGAAAGAAGAAATCGCAGAAGTAATAGAGGAACGCGAAGTCGGGCGTATGCGCAGTTCACGAAAGAAAGAATACTTAGCGCGATGGAAAGATGATGAGTTGTAGGAGGCGACATGGATTTCCGAAGAAGATTTCAGGAGACTGACAGAGCAGTTGATTTATTTTGCACCTGGGGAGTCTGATGCAGGAACATCAGCGCCTAGGCAGAGCAGTCAAAGTTGATCGACAGGAAGGAGGCCGACCAGAGGGATTGTCGACGACCACTGGTGCGAAAGAGCAGATTGGCTATCGAAGTCAATAATTTGATCAAGAGCAGTCGATGCACATATCGACAGAAGTGCAGAAGGTCAAGATTCGACATGTCAAAGGTCGACAGGCGACAGAGTAGTAGCGGAGACGTCGAGGGTCGACATGTTGTCAAACCGTGACTCCGACAGGTTTGGGCATGATCCAAGCGAGGAAGAAGGGGAGGATTGGCGAAGCCTTGGGATGCGAAGGAAGCCGACGGAAGACAATATGGTTGAGGTAGTGATAAGACCGACTACTGTAGCATTGTCATAAGGATGCGCAGAAAGTCAATGGGAGTACTTGGCACCAGTTAGGGGTTGCTAAGGAAGTTAATGGCAGTTATTGCAGGTGGGTGAAGATATGACAGATATCATCACAGGAAGAGATTGTGCAGCACGGTAGGGGCATTAACAGTTGCAGGTATGCAGGATATGAGGAGATAAACGGACAGAGGAAGCGTGTCTCAGGGATCGGAGTGATCTCGGGAACAACAGCAGCAGAGTAGAAGGCTTGTGCGCAGGCACAGAGCAGGGGTTAAGTTAATTCCATTTTGGATTTAGCACAGAGCAGAGTTTGGGGAGAATATTGGTAGATTAGAGAGAACAGTCACACATCTTCCTAACGCAGAGAGATAGAGCCATAGATTAGAGTTCCAAAGTGAACCAAGAGAGGGTTACATTTGACACACTGAGATAGCACACGGTCACTTTTGTATTGTAATTGGATGAGGCCGACAATAGTTAGTTATTTACATTCTTTGCAGTTTGCATTGTAACCATTTCGGTGAAGTGATATAAGCCAGCTTTTGGCATCCTGTTTACAACTTGTTTAAATGAATGTGTGTGTTGTGTGTAATTTGTAAGCAAGAACCTTAGTACTTAAGGCGCCTTGCGTCAGGAGCACTCTAATGGTGATAATTTCCTATGATAGATCAACTGAGACTCGAATTCTCCTAGGTGATTCGCATTCTCTCCATTGTAATACCATTATTCACTATACTAATTATTGGATCATGTGACATTATTCTGTTCCTATATGAGTTCTCATGCATGATTAATTGTTTGCTCATTTTTACTACAGTTTTCACTGTAATTCATCTTTTCTGCTCATTCTTTCTCTGTGAGGTATACTCATCTCCATGATCCGCTATGATTTAAAATTTCACATGGTATCAGATCCCAGTGAGCATAGGTTGAGCAGCTTCTTTCAGTAGTGCACCAGAAGCCTCTGGATTTCCACAGCAAATCCTGGTGCCATTGCATTGAATTTATTGGATAAATCATTTGAGGTCTAGCCAAGTGTGTAGGTGTTAGAATATTCCTATACTCCATCCTAGTCCTACCAGCATTTCAGTTAGTTTCATTATCAGTCTTGCATGCATTCTGCATGCATCCGCATGTAGCCCAGTCATCAGGTTGACACCTCTAGCACCTAGTCCCTAGTCTTCCAGCACTCGGGAGCTTATTTCCACTCAGATTGAGCCCTCCTAGCCAGTCATGCACCCACTTCTCACCCACCACTTGAGAAGGGTTCCTTTTCTCACCTACCACTCCTGTTGTACTTCAGTTAGTTGAGTTCCTTCCTTGATTTAAAGCTAGACTGACTCTCAACTAATTGTATCACTCCGATGGACCTCCAATGAGACTTGACTGCCCCTTCTGACTCCATATAGCTCCTCATGCGCCCTCCACTGAGCCTCCTTCATTCAGTTAGTGCCAGTTACACTCAGTTACACCTACCACACTCAGTTAGATTTAGTTTGACTGATGGTTGACAATTACTTGAGCATTGATGACTCCACTGATGATGATGAAGACTTGTAGTTGTGCTCCGATGACACACCACTGATTTTGGATCTATCCATGTAGGATAATTTGAATCACACCTGGTGTATTTGAATCCTAAACATGTGTAATTATTCTGCCTCTATCTGAGCTCCTTTGGATCTGTGTTCTACTGCTCTATTCTTCTTCTATTATTCCTAAATTCTTTCATTGTGAGGTTTACATCATCTCTTGGATCTACTGTGAGCATTTTAACATGGTATCAGAGCCATTTGAGAGTATATTCTACCTCCATTCTTGAGAGTTTTTTGCAGGTATTTCGAAGTTCTAGCAGTTGCAGCAGCAGTATCAGCAGTTTTACTTTTGCACTCGTTCCAGCAGTCAAGATGAGCAATTTGAATGCTCCTTCGTCTCCTATGATCCTCACTCCCTTCAATTACTTTGAATGGAAGAGTGAGATGAAATTACACTTGTGTACTAGACAGCTAAATAGAATGGTATTTGAAAAAGATTCCATACCACATGCAATTGTAGAGAGAACCAAGCATCTAAATAAAATGGATGAAGCCTTTGGATTCATATGCCTTCATATGTCCAGAGATCTATTGTTCCATGTTGAAGGATTAAAGTCTCCAAATGAGTTATGGACAAAATTGGAGAGTCTCTTTGGCAAACAAGATGGGCTAAGAGGCTATATTCTCGAAAATGAATTGGTTGCCCTACAAACTAGCAATTTCGAGAGCATTCAAGAATTCTTCTCAAAATTTCAGAAATTGGTTTTACAATGCAAGCATTGTGGCATCACTAAAAGTGATGAGCAATCGGTGCTCTCCATTTTGAGAAAACTTGGATCTCAATTATTTGTCTTTGTATCTACCTTCCACTCTGGGCGAATGTCAATACCTGGATGGAAGTTTCCCACCTTCACAGTCTTTACTGAAGCTCTCATTCAAGAAGAGGACAAATTGATTCAAATGGGTGCCATCAAGGCCTCCAAAGATCTAGCTCTTCTAGTTGGAGAAGCAAGTAAGACGAATGTGAAAGGGAGGCAAAAAGGCAAGGATAAGAAGCCATCTCAATCCAAGCTGAATGATAGGACAAGTCCATCAAAAGGAGCCTCCATCTCCAAGAGGGACAAACATAGGAGATCTGGATGTCCCTACTGCAAGAGAGGAAACCATCCTGAGAAAGCTTGCATGCACAAGAAAATAGACCTACTTACCAAGCTTCTTGAACAGAACAAAATTGCTATTCCAAAAGATGCAAAGATGTATGATTCTGGAAGTGGATCTGATGGTCATGAGGATTGCCATGCATTGATGGCCGGTTTTTCAAAATCGAAGGCCCTCCATATATTTTGGAGCCTCCAACCACATGGTTGCCTCTGAAGAATCATTTTCTTCTTTAGATCTCAAAGATGGGCCTACTATTCACATGGGAGACAACTCTCAGATCTCTGCCAAAGGGTTGGGTACAGTACACATGGAGCATGGCAAGTTCAAGAATGTTCTATTCGTTCCCTCCTTGACAGCAAATTTGTTGTCTGTATATTAGATGACTCACACCGGATCACCTAAGAAGGTGACCTTTTATTCCGACACAGTTGAGATTACATAGATCTCTACTGGGAAGACTATAGCGAAAGGGTTTGCAAATCATGCCTCCAAGGCATATGAGTTCTCTCATTTTCTTCCCTTCTCTCCTCCTACTCCTTCGGAATCTGATGAAGATTCAAGTGACTCTTCCTCTAATGAAGATGAAGATGAAGATCTTGATGTTGAGATCAAAGTTCAAGAACATTCAGATCCATAACCAACACATGGAAGGCCAACATTGGCTCACACAGTCCTTGCAGCTACTGAGAACACAGCTGAGGATCCATCTGCTCACAGAACTACCAGATTGCAGCATCATGCCAACCTTGCATTATGCCATCTACCTCTCCATGACAGATGCAACATGATGGTGGGGTCCACTCTTCCATCCCTTTGGATGACTCATCATGATCCATTCGTTTGAGTTAAAGAAAATTTTCCAGAAAGACTTGGTTCGTCCAACACATTCTCTACACAGTGGGAGGCACATCACAAGACCAGATCCAGATCTATAACCTGTTTTGGCATCCTACAGGGGATCAGCTTGCCAAGTTTTTTGCAAAAGTTCTCACTGATGAAAGATTCCTTCTTTTCTGCTTAGTATGATGGTTCTTTGAGTTATTTACTGTTCTTTTGAGGGGGGGTATTTTTCCCATGAGGTTTTCCCCATTTCCTCGGTTTATGGACAGTTCTTTTTTTATTATTATCATTTATTTTTTGTATGGGTGACCTTTGGTCCTAGTTACCAGGGCCTAGGATGGATTAAGGGGGGGTGTTAGAATATTCCTATACTCCATCCTAGTCCTACCAACATTTCCGTTAGTTTCATTATCAGTCTTGCATGCAGCATGCATGCATTGCATGCATCCGCATGCAGCCCAGTCATCAGGTTGACACCTCCAGCACCTAGTCCCTAGTCTTCCAGCACTCGGGAGATTTTTTCCACTCATATTGAGCCCTCCTAGCCATTCATGCACCCACTTCTCACCCACCACTTGAGAAGGGCACCTTTTCTCACCTACCACTCCCGTTGTACTTCAGTTAGTTGAGTTCCTTCCTTGATTTAAGGCTAGAATGGCTCTCAACTGACTGTATCACTCCGATGGACCTCCGATGAGACTTGGATTCCCCTTCTGACTCCAGATAGCTCCTCATGCTCCCTCCACTGAGCCTCCTTCATTCAGTTAGTTCCAGTTACACCTGCCACACTCAGTTAGACTCAGTTTTACTGATGGTTGACAGTTACTTGAGCATTGATGACTCCACTGATGATGATGAAGACTTCTAGTTGTGCTCTGATGACACTCCATTGATTTTGGATCTATCCATGCAGGCTAATTTGAATCACACCTGGTGTATTTGAATCCTAAACATGTGTAATTATTCTGCCTCTATCTGAGCTCCTTCGGATCTGTGTTCTACTGCTCTATTCTTCTTCTATTATTCCTAAATTATTTCATTGTGAGGTTTACATCATCTCTTGGATCTACTGTGAGCATTTTAACAGTAGGATCCGTAAAAATATTCCTATTGTCCTAAAGCAGTGCTCAGTAGTAGTCTATCTCCAAAATTGAGAATTGTTTCCAGGTTATTGAATTTTTTTTTAGTGCAGCAGTAGCAGTAGTACCACCTTGTATTCGCTCTAGTAGTTCTAATGGATAATTCGAACACTCCTCTCTCTCCCAGGATCCTGACACCCTTTAATTACCTTGATTGGAGGGATAATATGCAGATGGTCTTGCACAACAAGTCATTGTACAGGGTAATAATGGGAAAGGAGGTGAAACCTCAAGCAGTTGTTGAGAAGGACAAGTATCTAAATAGATTGGATGAAGCATCCAATTTCATGTGTATTCATATTTCAAGAGATCTACTCTTCCACCTTGATGGATTGAAAACTCCAAGAGAGGTATGGTGGAAGTTGGAGACCCTCTTCGACAAACAAGATGAGCTAAGGGGACATATTCTAGAGAATGATTTGATTGCTCTTCAACAGAGCAGTTTCGATACCATCCAACAATTCCTTTACAAATTCAAATCTTTGGTCATGCAATGCAAGCAGTGTGGAATTGAGAAGAAGGATGAGCAGTTGTCGCTATCCATTCTGATAAAGCTAGGTCTTGAGTTCTCCATCTTTGTCTCTACCTTCAATTCAGGGTGAATTTCAATCCCTCGTTGGAATATGTCATCCTTAGATGTTTCCACTGAATATCTCATCCAAGAACAAGACAAATTGATCCAAATGGGCACCTTGAAGGCCTCCAAAAATCAAGCTCTTGTGGTTGGAGAAGAAAAAAGAGATAATGGAAAGGGGAAGCACAAGGGAAAGGAGAAGAGGCAATCTAAACCCAAGAAGAATGCCAAGTCAAGTCCATAAGAAGGATCCTCCAGCTCCAAGAAGGACAAACAAAATAAATTTGAGAAATCCAAGGGTACATAATTCAAGAAGGGTAATCATCCTGAGAGTTCTTGTATGAAGAAGACCATAGGTCTAATGGAAAAACTCCTTGAGCAACATAACATTTCCCTCCCTGAAGGCGCAAGGAAGATTGATCCAGGTGGAAAGTAGGAATATCATGAGAGGGTCCATGCAATGAAGGCTAGGTTCTCACAATCCCAAGCTTTTCTTATTGATTCTGGAGACTCCAACCACATGGTTTCCTCCAGAGAGCCATTTTCTTCATTAGATCTCATCGATGGAACAAGCATACACATCAGAGATGAATCTCAAATATTTGTTGAAGGGAAGGGTATTATACAGCTTGAGCATGGAAGGTTCAACAATGTATTGTATGTGCCTTCTCTAGAAGCTAATTTTTTGTCTGTTTACCAGATGACACACACAGGTTCACCAAAGAAAGTAGCATTTGGACCTAACACAGTTGAGGTTGCGGAGATCTCATCTGGGAAGTTGATAGCCAAAGGAGTTGCAAATCATGCCTCCAAGACATATGATTTCTCCTGCTTCTTTCCATACTCAAATCAAAGTGCTCTCTTGACTCAGGAAAATGAGACAAGTAGAATCTGGCATTAAAGCTTCGAGCACCTAAACTTCAAATACCTACAACAGTTGCGCAAGGAAGAGATGGTTGAAGGTTTAATGAACATAAAATTATCTCAAGGAATCTGCAAAGGTTGCTTGGTAGGGAAGAACCCAGAGTGAAAGTATGATGTTGGGAAGGCAAAGAGAGCTTCATCGATCCTAGATCTGATTCATAGTGATGTTTCAGGACCAATGCCCACTGCTTCAATGAATTGATCCAAATACTTTCTGACCTTCATTGATGACTACTCTAGGTTCTACTAGATCTACTTTCTCAAACAGAAATATGAGGTGTTTGAAAGCTTCAAAATTATCAAAGCATTAGTTGAGAACACTACTAGAAGGAAGATCAAGGCACTCATATCAGATAATGGAGGGGAGCAGGGTATTTTTTAAGGATTCTAATATTACACTTAAATATAGTATTCTAGGCGATTAATTTGGATTGGAAAAAAACATAAATATAGATAGGTAGGCGAATATTAAATATGAAACCTACAATTTACTACTGAAACGTGTAAATTTTAGCGAATATTATGATAAAAAAACATATTTTATGTAAATATAGGCGATATTAGAGACTAAAAATGACCAAAAAGCGAATTTATTTTTTGAAAAAAAAGCCCAAAAAATAGCCAATTGGCGAAATTTCGCCCTTAAAAATTACCCTGGAGGGGAGTACATCAAGAAGGATCTGCAACAGCTATGTTCTTCCGAAGGAATTCAGATGCAACATTATGTCCCATACACACCACAGAAAAATGGTGTAGCGGAGAGGAAGAATAGTTCATTGAAAGAGATGGCTACCTTCTTGCTTGAAGCAAGGGATCTCCCATCAAATCTCTGGGCAGAAGCACTGAACTGTGCCACATATATTCATAATAGGGTACCCCACAAATCTATTGATGGGGTCACTCCATTCAAAGCATTGAAGGAACACAAACTTGATGTCTCTCATCTGAGGGTTTTTGGATACAAGGCATGGGCCAGAATCCCCTCCGACAAGAGGAAAGCACTCCAACCTCAAAGTAGCAAATGCATCCTTCTTGGATCTGCAAAATATGCAAAGGCTTACAAGTTGATGGAGATTTCAAGCAAGAGATGCTTCAATGAAAGAAGTGTTGGAATATATTATATTCCTTGGAAGGTAATAATGTCTTTGTATTATGGTAAAGTTATCCACAATCTTATGTAAAAGAGTAATACATTATATCCCATATTCATTATGGTAAAGTATACTCTTGATATCCATCATTATATAAAGAGATGTTATTATGGAGAATTATATTATCCCACATGCAATATGTGAGAGTAATTCCTCCACATCTCTTGGTATATAATAGGGTCAAGGGAGTCACATCACATAACAACAAGTGATATATAGTTGAATTCATACTGTGCTCACAAGCTCTCTGCTATATTGTATTGGGGTTATTCGTAGTTTCTCTCTTATAAGATTGAAGGAGATTTCTGGAGATAATAGAAGACAAACTTCCTGTGGACGTAGCCCAATTGAGTGAACCACGTATAGCTGGTGTATTATTTTCCTTGTTCTCTTTTTGTTCTTATTTATGTTGATATGTTATTGATTTCTTAGATAGGTAAGCTAGTTTAGCTAGATCTATAACTCTGACATGGTATCAGAGCTGGTTTCTATGATCTAGCACCTTCTATAGCTTTCAATCAATAACTATTATCATCTGGGAATTGTTTATTCTTGTATATTTGCTTTTTATATGGTATCCATTAGGCTTCTCTTCAGATCTGGGCATGTTTCTACAATTTTTTACTCCTAATCCTAACTTTGTTGTGTAGATTTTTGCAGAAATTTTTCAAGGGTCCTTGATTTTTTTTCTTTTTATCTATATATTTTTTAGATTCTCTTCAAGGAGATCTATATTTTGGTTGTCAGATCTGTTATCTTTGTCCAAGTCTGGTATTGTTTTGCAGGTTTCCGTCAGTGGCTTCATCGGCACTGTTTTTGGCCTAAAACTGGACATTCGCGAATTTTCTTCGCAAACAGCGCGGGTAACCGTGACTTGCCCTACTGCGAACCCGCAAGTATACTGCAGACCCACAACTTTCAGTGTACAAGCCCACGTATGCTACGCCATACTCGCTCCTGCTCTACCATAAAACTGGCATTTACTTCAGTATACCTACAACCCTCCTATGCAGAGACCCGCGAGTGCTTCGACAAAACTGCGACTTTACTGTACAGAAACTCGCGAATATAAGATCAAAACCACGACATTTGATTTTACATACCCACGCACCCGCGGCTTTCTCTACTGTAAAACCACGAGTAACCATGACTATTTCCATGCAGGACACGCGAGTATCAGATCTACCCGCGAGTTTACTGTGGCAGACCCGCGAGTAACTTTTCTTGGCACTTTTTTAAGGGCTATAAGTAAAAGTTTATTTTCCTTAACTGTGTTTCTTCAGATCAGAACGGTAAAGTGTATCATTTTTCTGTTATTCACATTTTTCTCTTGTCATTTCTAGCATTTCGGTTTATTTTCTTGTCAATATTTCAATCATTGTGACTTCAGAAGTAGCTTTTGTTCCTGGACTTGTTGGTCCTAACTATCTTGCATGGAAAAGAAAAATGATTGATGTTCTCATGAGTAAGAATCTATGGAGGATTGTTAATGGTGAACACAAGAAACCTGTTGATGCTAAAGATGTGACTATATGGGAAGATAAATGTGATCAAGCAAGAGGGATCATTGGTCAAACAGTTTCAGATAGTCTTCAGGTAAGTATTGAGGCAGAAGACAGCCCGATTGAAGTATGGAAAATTCTTGCTTCTTTATTTGATAAATCTGATGATGTTTCTGCTTATTATCTTGAAAAGGATATTTTGAGCTAGATCCTACTAACTTTGAAAGAGTAGAATTATATCTGGCTGAAGTGAAAACTTTAAATGAAAAAATAAATAATTGTGGTAAAGATTACAAGAAAACAGACACTGCTCTTATAATTCTTGTAGAAACAAAATTGCCATCTTGTTTTGACATGTTCATTCAAACTAGCAATAGAGCTCTTGAATTGCCTCAAAATACCACGAAACCTACTTTTGATGATTTTTGTAAAGGGTTGATAAATGAGCAAGAAAGGTTGATTGTTTCAGGACAAGTCTCACCTAATAAAGCTATTATGGCACATAATAAGAATCCTATAAAAAAATTTAATAATTCCAAAGGTTCTAATTCACACACTCCAAATAATACTAATAAATTTGGTCATGCTTCTAATACACATCATGAAAATAGTAAGAAGAAGAATGTGTATGGTCCTTGTAATCATTGTGGTAAAACTAACCATCCTGAAAAGAATTGCTTTAAAGCAAAACGTTTAATGTCTAAGGCTAAAAAGAAAGGTTCTGATGAATCACAAGTAGCTTTATGTGCATCTGTTGTTTTGTCTAGTAGTTCTTCTTCTAATGTGGAATGGATAATGGATTCTGGTGCTTCTAAACATATGACTGGTAATGCTTCTTTATTTACATCGTATGACAATAATAAACACACATCTCAGAAAGTATCTATAGGTGATGGTAAACAACTTTCCGTAATTGGTTCTGGTAATGTTAATGTTGCTAATGGCCAATTGGAAGATGTCCTTCATGTTGAACACATGCCCATCAACTTGCTTTCTATTTATCGTGCATGTCAAAAATGATATAAATTTGAAGCTTGGCCTGATAAATATGTTCTTAAAGATATCAACCATAATTTTAAAGTAGTTTCTTCTGGTCCTGTTGATCATATTGTTGGTTTTAATTCAACTAAAAACAACCTTTGTATTCCTATGTTGCTCATGTTGATGAACTAAGTAAATTATGACATGAAAGATTGGGTCATTTGAATTATGGTAAAATGAAAATGTTAACTAAAATAGTACATGGCTTGCCTAATATTTCATCTACTAACGGTGTTTTTGAAGGTTGTGTACTTGGTAAATATCATAGAGAAATGTTTGATAAAGGTAAATCTTGGTGTGCTAAAGAACCTTTGCAATTAATTCATAGTGACATTTGTGGTCCTCTTGAAGTTCCTTCTATATCTCATGCAGTCTATTTTCTTACTTTTATTGATGACTTTAGTACAAAATCATGGGTTTATTTTTTGAAAAATAAAAGTGACACTTTTTCTAAGTTTCAAGCATTTAAATCCTTGGTTAAAAATGAGTCTGGTAAAAGGATTGAGACTTTGTGATTTGATAATGGGGGGGGGGATTTGTTAAGAAATAATTTGAATTTTTTTATTTAAACATGGAATTCAACATCAAAAGATTGTTCCTTAAACACCTCAACAAAATGGTGTTGCTGAAAGAAAATACAGAACTTTAGTTGAAATGGCTAGATGTATGCTTTATTCTAAAGGATTACACAAGAAATTTTGGGGTGAAGCCATAAGTTGTGCTAACTTTATTTTAAACAGAGTTCCTACAAAATTTGTTAAGCATGTTACCCCTAAGGAAAAATGGAATGGTAGAAAACCATATATTAGTAACTTAAAGGTGTTTGGTTGTAAATGTTGGGCTCATTTCCCTGATGAAAAACGGAAAAAAGCTAGAACCCAAGTCTCACAAGTGTATATTCATTGGTTATGCTAAGGATTCCAAGGCTTACAGATTATTTGATCCTTCTAATCAGAGTGTCATAATCCGAATAGATGTTCAATTTACTGAAGTCTCTCCACCACCTGAGTCTGTAGAACCTCATGTTACCCTGAATATTCCATTGTCTCATATTACTCATATATCCATTACTCCTTCCAGTTCTATGGATGTTGTTGATCTTAGTTCACACTCTTCTTCAAGTGTTCCACCTGAATGTCCCGAAGCTCCTGAAGTGACTTTTGTTCCTTCTAACCTTCTTGTTTGGGCCCGGAAAACTATGAATCTGAAGGTAGTGAGATCAGTAATCCTTCCGATACTCGTAGAACTAGATCTAACTTTGATCTTATGACCAAATTTTTGGCCACCAATGATCCTACTTATTATGCTCAAGCTAAGGGTAAACCTCATTGGGAACAAGTTATGTCTACTGAGTATGAATCTCTTATGAAGAGCAACACTTGGTCTCTTGTTCCTCTTCCTTCAGGAAAGAATTTAGTTGGTTGTAAATGGGTTTATAAAACTAATTTTACTGCAGAAGGACAGATTGAAAAATATAAAGCTAGATTAGTTGCAAAAGTTTTTAATCAACTTGAAGGTATTGATTATAATGAACCTTTTGCTCATGTTGCTAAAATGAATACAATAAGAACCATCTTATCTCTTGTTGCATCTTATAAATGGGAAATACACCAAATGGATGTTAAAAGTGATTTTTTAAATGGAGATCTTAATGAAGACATTTATATGCAACAACCTCCTGGTTTTATTAATATTGAATCATCAAGTTTTGTATGCAAATTACACAAGTCCTTGTATGGTCTCAAACAAGCACCTAGGGCTTGGTATGCTAAAATTGATACATATTTCTTGAATAATGGTTTTAAGCCTGTATTTCTGATCCAAACTTGTATGTTAATAAATTTGGTGATAATATCCTCATTATTGTGTTATATGTGGATGATCTTATCATCACTGGTATCCAACTTGTTTTAATTCAAAGTATGAAAAGTGATCTTCAAAAGCAGTTTGAAATGACTGATCTCGGTATATTGCACTATTTCTTGGGTCTTCAAATATGGCATATGGCAAATGGTATTCTTCTCTATCATCCGAAGTATACTACAGATTTATTGGCTTGTTTCCATATGAGTGATTGTAAACTTGCTCCTACACCATTTCATTCCGGTGTAAAGTTAACTGTTGAGTGTACCACTCATCTTGTTGATGCTACTCTTTACCTTCAGCTCCTAGGAAGTTTGATATATTTAACTCATAGCAGACCAAATCTCTCTTTTTCCGTCAGTATGGTTTCTTGGTTCATGCAACAACCTCATGAAATTCATCGGCAGTCATTCGAGAGAATTCTGAGATATTTACAGGGGACATTGTACTATGGTGTGTTTTATTCAAGCAGTGCTACATTTTAACTTTCTAGATACACAGATTCTGAAGGGGCAGGAGACAGTTTTGATCGACGATCAACTGTTGGTTATATATTTCAACTTGGTTCAGGTCTGATTTCTTGGTCTAGCAAGAAGGTGAAGACTCTTTATTTATCTTTGTGTGAAGCACAGTATAGAGCATCCAAAGAAGCAGCTAAAGAATCATTTTGGTTACAGCATGTTCTCACTGAGCTTGGTCTGGTTCCGAAATCGTCCACTGTGTTGAAATGTGATAATCAGGGTGCAATTCAGCTTGCTTATAATCCGGTATATCACTCCAAGACAAAGCATCTCGAACTTGATGCTCATTACATTTGAGGTCTTGTCGCAGATGGTATTCTTTCTCATGAGTATTGTCCTACCGGGCAGCAAGTAGCCGATATCTTCACCAAATACTTAACAATAGCGAAGTATGTGCATCTTCCTTCCTTGATTGGGATGAGGGAAGTTGTCATCAAGGGGGATCAGTAATGACTCCTTCCTTCCTTAGTGTTAGTGAGGGATTTTCTCCCAGCCATTATTAAGGGGGAGTGTTGGAATATATTATATTCTTTGGAAGGTAATAATGTCTTTGTATTATGTCAGAAGTTATCCAGAATCTTATGTAAAAGAGTAATACATTATATCCCATATTCATTATGGTAAAGTATACTCTTGATATCCATCATTATATAAAGAGATGTTATTATGGAGAATTATATTATCCCACATGCAATATGTGAGAGTAATTCCTCCACATCTCTTGGTATATAATAGGGTCAAGGGAGTCACATCACATAACAACAAGTGATATATAGTTGAAGTCATATTGTGCTCACAATCTCTCTGCTATATTGTATTGAGGTTATTCGTAGTTTCTCTCTTGTAAGATTGAAGGATATTTCTGGAGATAATAGAAGACAACCTTCCCGTGGACGTAGCCAATTGGGTGAACCACATATATCTGGTGTATTATTTTCCTTGTTCTCTTTATGTTCTTATTTATGTTGATATGTTATTGATTTCTTAGATAGGTAAGCTAGTTTAGCTAGATCTATAACTCTAACAAGAAGTGTGCAATTCAATGAGGATCCATTGCATGATCTACAACCAGTTGATGAAGAAGGTATAGCTAATCTACCTCTTCCATTCTCTCCTAATGATGTTTCTATAGGTGATCCACATTCATATTTCAAAGAAGAAGATCAATATGATTCAGATATATATATTGAGCATGAATATCTAGTAGATCCATATCTAGATCTAGCACCTACTCCTAATCCAAATCCTAAATGGGCTCAAAATCTTATTGAGGCAGCTGGAGACATTGTTGGAGATCCATCTGACTACAGAAGAACAATATCTCAATACCAAGATTCAAATATTGCACTTTTCCATACAGATCCACTTCTCCCTGAGAGGTGCTTCATGATGGTGGGGTCTGATCCACAGTCTTACAAAGAGGCTTTCCATGATTCGAGATGGAAAGCAACCATGGATTAATAACATGAGTCACTGCAAAACAATGGAACATGGGATCTTGTCCCTCTTCCACCAGGGAGGAAGCTAGTTCAGTGAAAACGGATCTACAAAACAAAGTGTGCATCTGATGGATCTAAAACTAAGTACAAGGCTTGGTTGGTTGAAAAGGGGTACTCACAATTCCAAGGCTTGGACTACAATGAGACATTCTCTCTTGTAGCAAGAATGGATTCAGTAAGGGTTGTTTTGGCCATTGCAGCTTTGTATGCATGGGAGGTACATCAAATGGATGTGAAGAGTGCCTTCTTGCATGGTGACTTAGAAGAAGAGATCTACATGAAACAGCCTGAGGGGTACATTGATGATCCTTCCTTGGTATGCAGACTGGGGAGATCATTGTATGGGCTCAAGCAAGCCCCAAGGGCATGGTGTGCCAAGATGGATTCCTTCTTACTGTCACAAAAGTTTGAAAGATGCAAATATTAGTGAAATGTGTACATGCAACATAAGGGAGGATGTCTATTGTTGATTGTTTTGTATGTGGATGACTTGCTCATCACCGGTGGATCTTCTATTGGGTTGAAGCACATCAAGTCTTCCTTGAATAAAGCATTCGCTATGACAAATCTGGGACTGTTAAGGAAATTCATTGGTCTTGAAGTAACTCAAAATGCTTCAGGGATCATGATTTCACAGTCGAGGTATGCATCTGATTTACTGACAAAGTTTCATATGGATGATTGCAAAGCCACATCCTTTCCCTTCCTATCTGGCATTAGATTGGAAGAAGGTGGTTCCACACCCTTGGTTGATAGCACTCTTTACAGGAATTTGATTGGTAGCTTGTTGTATTTGACACATTTGAGACCAAATCTATCATATGTTGTTGGTGTTGTGTCTAGGTATATGCAGGAGCCACATGAGATGAATTGGAAAGCAGCTAAGAGGATCTCGCACTATGTGCAAGGTACGAGAGATTTTGGTATCCATTATTCTGTTGGTGCTCCACTAGATCTGGTTGGTTTTACTGACTCGGACTGGGTTGGAGACAATACTGATAGGAAGTCTACTTCAGGTACGTATTCATGTATGGATTAGGACCAATATGTTGGTCAACCAAAACCAAGCAGCACTCGCACTTTCTTCAGCAGAGGCAGAGTACAGAGGGGCTGTGAATGCAGCCATCCAGGAAGTTTGGTTGCATGGGATATTGATTGAGTTTGGAATTCGCACTTGTCCTTCAATAGACCTATTTTGTGATAATCAAAGTGCCATCAGGATCTCCAATGACTCAGTAAAGAAGCATAGGACCAAACATATTGAGGTACATATGCACTACATCAGGGAGCTAGTGCACAACAGGACCATCTCACTGCATTATCGTCCTACAGAGGAGATGATTGCAGACTTATTCACTAATTTTTTCACTCAGAATATATTTGTTTATCTCAAATCTCTACTTTGTGTGAAATTTGTTTGAGCTTCCTGTTGTCCTATTTTAAGGGGGGGTTTCCCATGAGGTTTTTCCCATTTCCTTGGTTCATGGATAGTTCTTTTATTTTTTATCATTTATTTGATTGTATGGGTGACCTTTGGTCTTAGTAACCAGGGCCCAGGATGCAGAAGTATGGATTAAGGGGGGGTGTTAGGATATTTTAATACTCCATCCTTGTCCTAGCTAGCATTATTTCATTTTCCTAGTAGTTGAGGATGTCATTCTCGCCCTAGTGGTTTGCAGATTTCATCCGCGATCCATATACCACCTTATGCGCATTGCATGCATCATTTTAGGAACACTTAGGTCAGTTCCCTATTTTTTAGGAGCCTACTCAGTGTTCCAGTTTAGTCCACCTGAGTTAGCTGACTCTTGTGACGGGTTTGCGCTCTGAATGCCACTGAGTGTGGCCTCATGCGCCCTTTTCTGAGTGATTTGCATGAAAAACTCAAGGATGCGCTCTCCCTGGTCAGTTAACTGATTGTGTCTTCAGTTAAATGAGTTTAGGTTCAGTTTAGTTGTGTAATATCCTAGGAACAATTTACCAAGAATATTAACTCAATTCCAAATTCCTTTAAACTCCACTAGTCAAATTTCTGCTAAACTCTTCAAACCGTGCAAGGAGTAAGTGAGGTGTATTGGGCTAAAGGCTGAGAATAGTGGGATGAAAGTTCAATTCTGGAATTTATATGGGGTTAGGTGCAGAAGCAGGTCGAAGTGTATATCGGAGATGTCCTATGTACCATTTACTAGTACCTTTCACTTTTCAGCAATGGAGTTAATCCATTGCCTACTTCGAGGCTTCCTGGGTAGCTGGCATATGCATACTAGACAGGTAGGGGTTCTGGGAGTTAGTAACAGTGTATATATCTTTCCAATAGTGGCTGGATATGTTTAGGAGGATTCTGGAGCAGGTTGGACAAAGTTTGGAAATATTTGTGTGACAGGTGCTTAGCGGGTATTGTCGGGCTAGGAATTTTGCTGGCTTCCCAAACATAAGGTAGAAGCTTCCAGATTCTGGTTTTAAGGGGTGATATGGTTAATATATTGATTTATTAACCTACTGAAACAAACGGGAGGTTGAATGGATGCACAGATTGCATTTTATAAAGAAAACAGTGAAACTAGTCTAGAAAAACCTCTCAATGAGCTAGTCTTGGAATTTAACTTGACAAATGACTTCCATTAACTGATTTTTCTGTTCTGAAATTTTATGCAGCTATGATATAATATTAACAACAGCAATGAATCGAAATAGACATAACATAACTCTTCTTTTTATTTCAGTGGCTCCTTTCTCAAAACATAGTGCCTCACAGGCTATAAATTGCATTACATTGGTGGAGAAGATGAATAGAGAGAAGGATTTTACAGTAGATCTGTTCTTGATGTAATGATCAGAACCTATATGGATAATAGGTATGATTTGGCTCCTCCTTCTGCTGATAGACTTCACTGGTACGTCCTCCTTCAAATAGATTTCTCCATCAGGGGAAACGCCTCCAAATTTTGTTGGACGAACTGGAGCAATGAGAGGAATGGGAGATCAGGTCTGAATTCGACCTCTGGACATGGAATCCTATGATATATGCTGACAAAAACTTCTAGAGATCATTGGAGGTCCTGTGCATGCTCCTCTACAACTATCTTCTTCTGCTAATGATCCTCCTCCAAAACTAGCTGCAGTTCTTCTCCAAAAGTGGCCTCCTCCTCAGTATGATATTAAGACTCCATGGCTGAACTGTACTGGAGCTTACTGGCTGTAATATAACCTTTTGGACCTGCACAACACTCTTATATATCTCACAAATTCTTGGGGCACATCACCCAAGCAAACTTGTTGAGGCACAACACTCAACTAGAGAGGCTCAGAGCTCTCAAACCAAATTTGCAAAGGACAAAAGTTCTCTTCTGAAGTTGGAGTCATGCTTAAATAGATGAGATAGCTTGCTTGGCAAGACAAACCACACGTGTGGGTGAGGTAGGGCGCATCCTCTCTGAGATTGGCAACTTCTGAGCTTTCTCCACTTTCTTTCCTCAACCTCCTTCAGTCAGAATTGGCAAGTGCGCCCTATCTGCTTTTCTGGATGTTGCTAATTATCTTCTGAATGCTTTTCTTGAGTCTTTCCATTCCATTTACTCTCTACTTTTCTGATTTTGCCAACTTTTTCCAGCTTTTGTCAGTTTCTAATTCCATTCTGACTTTCTTTCCTTTCTGAAATATCCTCCACTTAGGCAAGGGTATCCTCTTATCACCAATTCGACCTCCTAGCCTTCATTATCCAACTTGGCAACATTTATTAGCATTTAAATAATAAAAACACCAAAATACTTCTCAATATTAATTCCATCTTCCATAATTAATTAAATAACTTCAATAATTAATTATTTCCTAAGGTGTACTTGCCTCAAAATATCCCCATGAATTAAATACTCAATTAATAGTGAACTTAGACCTTTAGGGATAGGAGGATCCAAGTGGTGACCAAGGTCACTAGGGGGGGGGACATGACAAGTTGAGTTTGGATCTTCTGGAGCACTCCAGTGGTGACAATTCCTATGCTAGATCAACTAAGACTCGAATTCTCCTAGGTGATTCGAATTCTCTCCATTGTAACACCATTGTTGACTATATTGATTACTAGATCATGTGACATTATTTTGTTCCTATATGAGTTCTCATGCATGATTAATTTTCTGCTCATTTTTACTACAGTTTTCACTGTAATTCATCTTTTATGCTTATTCTTTCTCTGTGAGGTATACTCATCTCCATGATCTACAGTGATTTAGAATTTCACACTTATCTAGTTCCTTGGTATATTGGAATGAGTACTACTATTGTAACCCGCACGTATATCAAAGAGATATAGCACCTAACACTCCATTTTCCCTAGGAATTGATGTTACCACCCATGGTGGATCCTTATAAACCACGTCACACCAATACCTTGAACAATATGACCACCTACTTTACTTTCGACATGTTGGAAAACTTGGAAGCTCAATACACAAATCTTAATGGTCGATTTATGTAATGTCCCCTCCCTAATGGCACCATGATCATACCACTAACCCATTCAATTCCCATGGGTTAGAGTAGGAATTAATTAATCTGGGAATTAATTGGCCTACAATAACTATGCATAATTAAATGAAATCATGAAGAAGTGATGTAGGTCCATAAATTTGAATATTTAATTGTTAATTATTTGTTTAACGAGTTGGAAATTCCTAGGTGGCCCAAGAGGGAACATAGGAGGATGGGTGGACCCTTATGAGTTGTCTCCCTCAAAGGAATCTGGAAAATGCAGTTGAAAAGCAAGAAAACAACTAAAAAGCAAGAAAGCAACTGAAAAGCAGGAAAGCCAGAAGTTTCCAGAGTTTTTCTCAAGAAGGAATAGAAACAGCCAAGAAGCACCAAGGAAACTCATTAAAAGATACATGGTCCAAATTTTTCCAGTGAGGGCACAATTGTTGAGACAAGTGGGTCCATATGCAAGGTAACTTACTTAAGAATCAACCAACTCATAAGTGGCTCGAATTCCAAGAAAGAAGGCTCTAGAGGAAGGGAAAAGCTATCATCAGTTTATAAAATGAGCATGAGAGCCTCCTTGAAGGATATTTTTCCATTTTTTTCATGTTGAGGAGCTCTGCGCTTTTATAGACTTGGGATATGTGCCCCTTGTCACCAGTTGGGATATGTGCCCCTTGTCACCAGTTGGGAAATGTGCCCCTTCTATCCATTGTAGCTAGTTGATAAATCAGCTAGTGAGTGAGGAGTTGGACATTCATCTCTTATCATAGAGAATATTGCAGTAGGTGCAGTAGAACCATAATGTTTTAGTACCATTCGAGATCCAATTAGTGAGCTAAATCTAGCAGGATCCTATTTCAGTGAGATTTCAGCAATTATTCTAGCAGTAGACTAAGTGAATGGTGGGTTGCGCTCTAGTGGGATATGATGGTTGTTCCTACATAAATGTAATGTATTTTCATACCTCTCCATGATCATAATAAATATTTATCCATGCATCCATGCATGAAAACTGAAATTCGTAAGGCTTTGGTAGTAATTGAACTTGCTTGGAAACCAGGGTGCATAAAACTAAGGCTAAATTTGACACATCTTAAGTTGGGTCATAATTACCCATCCCAAGTGATTTCCGAAATCTGTCTGAGGGACGTACTAGATAATTTGGATATGTTTGGTCCCATACCAAGCATCAAACCTTAAATTCATGGCCATCTTGTTCCAAACAAAACTGTTTAGAATTTGTCAATTTTCTCCACCCGAAGTTCGAACTTTCACCTATTCTTTAAATATTGCAATATAACTCCTAATATTTGAGCCTAGTTTCTTCCATAGTAGTTTGGGGTTGTTACAGTCAAGCTACTTCCAGTATTGCACCAGAAGCATAAGAGTTCCACATAATTCCTGAGGAAATTGCCTTCGATCATTTGGGTCTACCCAAATGGTATGCCCATGTGTGAAGTACTCTAAAATGTGCAAGATGTAGAAGTAAATCCTTTTGGTCTAACCTTATCTGAGTCCTTATGGGTTCTAAAACCTATCCATTGTGTCAGATCTGAAAATATTTTGGGTTTGGTGTCATTTGGAGTGAGTTGGAAACAGGTAGATTTTGGTTTGAAAAAATTAGAATTTGCACCTAGTTTCAATTTTTTTTATTTTGACTTTATGTGATTGAGTTAGTATCTCCATATATAAGATTGGGGATATTACAATTTCAACACCTTCAACAGAACATCAACAGCTGTGATTAGACATGGGATAAGAAGTTAGAGACAAAAATAGACCACTTGGAGAAGATATTGGATGAGAAGTTTGCGCATTTGATAGTTATTGGCATAAATGCAGAATACCATAGTAGTGCACAACATAGTGAGCCACACAAGGAAGAAACTTCTCACTCAATACTATCTAGCCACTAGCAACCCCATTCGGGTCCTCATAACAATAAACTACTTTCCATGGAAAATAACACCTGGAACCATTTTCTTAAAGTAGACTTGAACAAGTTTGATGGCTCTATCCCTTTAGGATGGATCACTAAAATGGAACATTACTTCACCCTTCATGGTATTATTGTTGACATGATTAAACTTAGGGTTGGGGTCTTGTATTTGGATCTGAAATGATGGAAATGATGGAGTGGCATAAAAACGCATGCAGGTGCTACGTTGCTTGGAGTCTGTTTGTTAAAGTTGAGTTCCTATGAGCATTAAAAATGAGATCCTAACTATTTGGGGTGTCTTACTAAGTTACGGAAAATAGGCTCATTCGTAGACTTTATCTCAACGTTTGAGAAATTAGCCATCCATACAGAGAACTTAACAAATTCTTTCCATCAAGGAAAAATTTAAGAACCCCCCGTAAATTTCTATGTATAATAAATGGGTGAATCCCCATGATATATAGGAAAATATGAAGGCTATTTTATCAATGTTATATTATGTGTATATAATTTTTTGGCGATCTCTCATTGAATTATATAATCTTGTAAAATATTGGCAAATATTTCACTAAATTATAAAACCTTGTAAAATCTTGGCAACTATTTCACTAAATTATAAAACCTTCTATTGTCTTAGCTAATATTTTACTAAATTATATAATCTTGTAAAGTCTTGGTGAATTTTTTGATAAAGTATAAAACCATAGATAATAATAGGATAAACAAAAAAGGAAACATGTCAAAATACCTGACAATGCCCAAAGAAAAAGAAGCATCAAATACAGTAGGATTCCAAGTTGCTCCACCCATGGCCTGTCCCAAAAAGGAGAAAACAAACACAAGTAGAAACAAAATGCCAATGGTTATAAGCAGCGTCATGGACCCTTGCACGACCAAATACATGGCTATGAATGAAGTCCTATCCCCCAGGAATGATTCCCCTGGAAACACCAACATAAATGTTATTTCATCATTGTCGATCGCGAGCTTCACAATCCCCGTGTTTCTTGGGGAAACTTCGGATCTGAGACGATGGGATTCAAAAATATCCTAGACACAAATGGGTCACTATAAGACCTAATAGTAAATATCAAATTCCCTTCTCATGTGTACATTAAGCAACTTGCAAAACGAGATCCAACCCATAAAATTTGGACAAATGTAAGTACGACTTCAATTTCCTTGATCGATAGAAGGTGAAAGAGCCACTAGCAACTGTCATTTCTAGAAATCTAGGCCGAATGGGATGTTCCTAGATATTTTCATGGGCGAACAGAGTTTTAAATCCATTTTTAGAGGGGTGAAATTGTTTTATCTTGGCTCCCCTTCTTAAATTCAATGGGGATAACTTTATTAATTAAAAATAAATAAATAAAATGTGAGCTAATCATACCTAATAGGTGTTTAGTAAAAAATTAGCCCATTAAAAATTTAAAACCCCTAAATTTATCTAGTGGGCTAAGATTAGCCCCTAAAATTTTCCATGCTTTCTATAAAGAATACTTCATTAGTGGCCTCAAGGAGGCGATTCAAACACAAGTAAGAATGTAACATACTGCTACCTAGTTGGAGGAATCTCAAAGGGCTATAGAAGCAGAGACAATGATCAATGCACAAACCAAAAAAACATATTCCATTCCTTGTTCACACCCTACATAGGTTGATTCCTCTTGAAAAATTCTTTCTCCTTCCTTCGAAGTACAAAAATTGTATCTAACAAAAATGGTAGATTTACAAAGATGGGGACTCTACTATAATTGTGATGAAAAGTATGCTCTAGGTCATAAATACAAAGAATATTAGTTATTTCAAATTGGTGTGACTACTCCTACACATTATAAAGACATAATTATGGAAGATACCTCTAAGTTGGACATTGTTGACCAAACTTATCTTGTAACGTCCCCATCTTGACCCTATTGCATTAATATTGTAAATGATGTAAATATTGTTATTTAGTCATGGTGAGGAGCTCAAAGCCAAGGCCCCGCCATTGATTTATCGTTCTATGTATCGGCGATTAGAATAGATGTGTATGGTTCTTGTGCTAGCTGTGCACAATGTAGAATCGGACATCATGTAAATATGCAACTTTTAATGAAAAACCCACAACCAGCTATGCAATGCAACAAAGAGATGGGGGCATGATCTTTACAAGGAATAGGGAGGGAAAATAACCAAACCCTTGAGCCATGGTGTTAAGCCATTTCATTGAGGAAACCCATGAACTCTCAACTACCCATTTGGTCTCATGCACCCAATCATTTAACTCTTCTAAGAATTGGTTGAGACAATTAATGCCTTGGGATGGGAGAGGTATGGCTGTCAATTTTCGTGTATGGGCAAGACAGCAACCTGGGAAATCGAGTTTTGGCTTGCTGGGCAAGAAAACCCCCACGAAATGGGCCCAAAGCCATTCTTCACCCATGGCCTTCATCCTCTCACGCAGTCTGAGCTTGTGGGGGTTTTATCCTTCACGTTTTTCTCAATTCCCCTGCATTTTCCCATGCTAGTAACTCGTTTTTGCATATACAGTAGTTTGGGAGAGAAGGGCTACGATTTGGGGACTGTATGGAGGTCGTTTTTGCCCCCGAATGTCCAAGGACGTTTTTCTAAAAAATGGATTTGGCTTCCCTGGGTTGTTTCCCAATCTTCCCATTTCGTTTTTGTGTGTTCCCACGTTTTTCTGAGCTGGTAGAAACCCCATCTTTGGTTTGAACCTGTGAGCAGGAGATTCAGGAGTGGAAGAGGACAGATTTGGCTTGATGAGCCCATTTAAGTATCCATAGCTCAATGGGTGAGCCACTAGCTAGTAATTCACCTCTGTCCATCTCTTAACAGCCTGAGAAACCCAATTGTTGATTGGCTTGGCTGATTCTGGTATACCTTTGGCTATGTGAGAGCATGCTTTCCCCTTTTTCCTTGTGGAGATCATGCCCAGCTCGGGGGGTGGCAGTGGTGCTGAGAGATCGAGGAGCACACTGGCCTACGGTTGGGTGGAACGTTGCAGAAGCATAGCTGGTTGCTCAGGGATTACCTGATTTAAGATAAGTATTCTCATTTGCAAATTCGATATTGCTTAAATTGATGATATGGCATAAAAATCGGGAATGTATGATGGATGTGTATTGAAATTACTTCCGCTGTGTTTTAAAATAATTCTGCATATTCATATGTCTTTTATATTATAGGAATGCTTACATAATAGTTCATGGGGCTAGATGCCCGGTTTAACGTCACGATCCTCTCCATCTAGCTGGTGGGATGGGAGGGGACGTGACAGAATGGTATCAGAGCTGCGTTGCAGCATTGGGCCTCTATGGGCCAAATCTGATAGCAATTACAAGAAAAAAGTTTTTTCTTAAGAGTTTTGGAAAATTTTGTTTTAGGCCTGTTTCGGGAAGTCGTTCCGAAATTTCGGAAAGGTTCCGCGAACCTTCCCGCAATTGCGGAAGAGTTCGGCGAACCTTCCCGAAACTACGGAAGAATTCAGCAAACTGCTCCGAAACAGTGGAGAAAAATTTCTTAAGAGAAAAATTTTCTAAGTGTTCGGCGTCGAAAGGAAGTTTTCGGAAGGAATTCTCTTCCGAAATTGCGGAAGGATTCCACGAATTGTTCCGCAACACGGAAGAGTTCGGCGAGTCGTTCCGAAATTGCGAAAGACTTCGGCGAATCGTTCCGCAACTGCGGAAGACTTCGGCGAGTCCTTCCGAAGTTGCGGAAGACTTCGGCGAGTCGTTCCGAAGTTGCGGAAGACTTCGGCGAGTCCTTCCAAAGTTGCGGAAGACTTCGGCGAGTCCTTCCGAAATTGCGGAAGACTTCGGCGAGTCCTTCCGAAGTTGCGGAAGACTTCGGCGAGTCCTTCCGAAGTTGCGGAAGACTTCGGCGAGTCGTTCCGAAGTTGCGGAAGACTTCGGCGAGTCCTTCCGAAATTGCGGAAGACTTCGGCAAGTCGTTCCGAAGTTGCGGAAGGCTTCAGCGAATTGCTCCGCAATTGCGGGAGCGTTCGGCGAATCGCTCCGCAACGGGAGCATTCGCCGAATGGCTCCGCAGTTGCGGGAGCATTCGGTGATGTGCGGGAGCATTCGCCGAATGGCTCCGCAACTGCGGGAGCCTTCGCCGAATGGCTCCGCAATTGCGGGAGCGTTCGGTTAACCGTCCCGCAACGGCGGCCCGAACCGAAAATAAAAAAATAAAAAAATAAAAAAAAAATAAAAAGGTGACGAAAACTTGATTTTTGAATAGCAGGAACATCTGGACTCAGAATGGAATGATTCCTGTGGGGATCGGAGGCCATTGACGAGGGCCATGAAAGAACCAGTGAAGACCCCTAGCCCATTACACTTCGATTTGACAGAAAAAGGGGAATAGTGACTTTTAAAGGACGGAGTCCCGAGGCTTGACGGAAGGTCGATTTGACCTGAAATTGATCAGGCGCGGCCATGAAGCAGGCATGATGTTAAGTTCAGAATCTTGGAGCCAAACTCCAAAGGATGTGGAGTCAGGGTGAGCAAGAAGGCCAAAAAGCATTGTTCCGGGCCACTTTTTCGGGATTTCGGAAAGCTTGTGGGCAGTAAAAGTGACCCTAGATGTGGGAATCAAAAATTTTACTGAACTAGACATTTCATATTCTCATTAAGACGGACAGTTTCCGTTAGACGAAGATTTTCCAGAAATGCACCGTTTGGGAGATAGCCATTTTTGGCCCAAAATTTGGAATTTTGGAAAAATGTGAAAAGTGAGAAGTAGTAAAACCCAGAAATTCATAGAAGATGAATGGTGCATCGGAATTGAAATCCATGAATTGCTGAGTGTTCCGTGCTATATGGACTAACTTCGCCCGATAGATAAGTTTTTGTGATTCCTCATAGATTTCCTTCCGCAGGTGGCTAAAGTTGGCATTCTGGACCAAAATGCAACTGTGTAAAATGTGCGGAATTGGAGTGAAAGTTGTCATATTCGAAGAGATGCAGTTCCCGCACCCGATATCGGAATGGAGCATGAAGACAGGCATTGGAAAGCTTGTCCAGCAGGGAACAATGATGCATGACCAGAGTTTGAATGAGGTCTACATATATCATAGATATTTAGTGCAGAAGAGTGCCAGCGGCTGTTTTGACCAACAAATTTTGTTGTCAATATGGGCAATTTTTACAATTGCATGATATGGAAGAGGAATTCCATATTACAATGAGGGATCGAAAAGGGAAGAATTCTTTAAACCCCTATTTGTTATCATACTTATAATTATGAGACTATCATATGGCATAAAAATGTTAAAAATGTAAGAGATTACATAGATGTATATGCACTAGATGGCATCTTAACAAACATTGCATAGTGCATATGGAAATGCTTGTACATAAATGGGATATTGCCTATTGGTAGAATAATGAAGTTTGCATATGCAATGAACCACTAATGGAGAATATTGTGGTTGATAATCACTATTGATGTTGGTATTGGTTGTAGGACCAAAGATAACAAAGAGCATGGCTAAATGTGCTGAGGATGTTGTTACATGAAGTCAACAACCTTATGCAGAAAGGATGGTGCAATAAATCTATGATCATAAAAGTTGGCAAAAGGACTGAGCATCCTTGGTAAGAGGCCAACTGATCAGGTAACATCAGGCGATGTTAATGGTAACCATATAGGTAGTGGTTATTGGTGCATAAATTGCATGAATAAGGAAAGAGGATTTGGTAAGATTCCTTCCACTATGTTTGAATTATGTTGAAAGCATAGTACTCATAACTTAATGCAGGGTAGCATTGAGGAAATGTGCATTAAGATATTATGCACAATCTTGTGGTTATGCATTGAGGGAATACACGTTAAAAGATTATGTGAGTGATGTAAATGTGCATGCATAGATATAGGTGCACATGATGAGATGCATTGTGAGAATGCATGAGTGTGATGTATGTTTCATTGCAATTAGATAATAGATGGAATGGTAAAATATTATCAATCTTAATATCAAGATAATAATTGCATAAAATGATGAAATCAAACCATGCAACTTTAGTATGGTAATAATTCACGGGAAGTAGATGGTTTTGGTGATATTAAAATGCTTCCGTGACTGTGGCAGCAATGAAATTATTATATGCATAAAAACTTACAAAGCATTTGGCTGATTGAAGTTTCAGATTTCAGGTAGATTGCTTTGGGCATGGAAAATATGGATAAGTCCATGATGAAGATTGGAATCTACCGTGAACAAGAGCCAACAATATGAGGATAAGCCTCATTGCTAAGCAAATCAATTTCTGTAGGAGACAGAATTGTAAAATTCATGTTGAATTTAATTATTAATGTTATTGATTGGTTATGAAACAATCACATTTGAAGCTTATTGCTAAATGTTGCTGACTGTTTGTCTATTTGATGAAGTGTGCCAGGATGACACCTTACAGGAAGACCAGGTGTGATGGCCTGCAGAAGCCAAACTAGATGGGAAGGATCCCATGCTTAGGAAATGGGTTTCGGGTGAAACGCCATTGATAATGTCTCAGCCAAACCGCATGTCGGTAAACCATGAAAGTGAGATGGTAAAGCTATGCCCAGAAGGCATGTGAGACACATCTGCAAAATGAATGAGTATTCTGTGACCCTAGACAAGAGCATTCATGTCAAAATTATTAGGGTTAATATGCAGAGCATGCTCTATTTTATTTATATCATTGCAGACTGCTTGAGTATGATTAGGGCCTACATGGCGCACATCAGGAAGGGGGTGCACACCTTTTCTGGTGCTGGGTCATGATAGGGTTTCCAATATTGACTACACCCTAAGGGAATGGACGCATTCCTGGTGTTTCAATACTTGGTAGTGAATGATATGGAATATGGTTAAGAATTGAACAGCCATACTGATGAGCTTGCTTATCCTTCTTGTGTTGTCAGCCTACACAGATGCAGATTGATACTGCACATTAAAGGGCAAAGTGAAGAAGGGTACGCAAGGAGACTGTATGGGAATTGGAAACCTTTCTATGCTCACGTGAAATATTACCAGAAGGGATGGAAAGGCCTGAAGAGCTGTGTAATAAGAGAAGGTATCATCCTTGTGTGACTAGGGGTCATGTTAACCTGCAGTCAAGAAAGTCACCTATGAATTTCCTAAAAAGGAACCACCGATTTGCACAAGAGAAGGAGTGGCGTCCTTGTATAAACCAAGAGTTGATGTGTGTGAAGGGTTACAGTGCAAGAAGGTGTGGTGACATTGGTAAAGGCATGAAATCTCTATTGGGTCAGCAGTGGGAGGGCGGGCCCCGAGGACTGACTGAAAACCCTGAAATCTCTATTGGGACAGCAGTGGGAGGGCGGGCGCCGAGGATTGACTGAAAACCCTGAAATCTCTATTGGGACAGCAGTGGGAGGGCGGGCACCGAAGACTGACTGGAAACCCTGAGATACCTATGGCTCCATAGCAGATCCTTGACCTATAATGGCCGGTGGTGCAGCTTCCTTCCATTGGCCGATGACCTAGACGAATGTGCTGGCTCGGCACTGGAGAGGGCCAACCAGGTATGGGACTGGTTGGGCACCACCAAATTCTTGGTAAATCCAGCCGCTGGGGAGGTGTACTGGTTAAGCATTAACTATATCCAAGTCCATAGGCGATCCCAAGGCTTGCAAAGCGAAGCAGGATCCTGTGGACCAGAAGGGAAACGCACAATACAGATAAGTATTCGTTTTCATTTATGTCTTGTTTGGAATAATGAAGATTACAGGTATAAATCTTTTAACAGCTAATCTGATACACTATTGTTTCTTTGTTGGAAACCTTGGTCGTTGCAGGAAGGCAAGACCCTGAAAGACTATAAATTGCTGGTAAATCCAAAGAGTAAATGAGTGGGCGATATAACTTATTAAGAAATCCAGGGAGTAGCTGGTTGAACGCTATAAAGTTCTTGATAAGTCCAGAGAGTGACTAGTTGGGCATTAACTACTTGATGTTGTGGAGCAGCCGACGTGCTGGCCAAACATTCCCTTAAACAATTGATAAAACCAGTCAGCGTACTAGCCTGACATTGCCTGTTCGAAGGGTTGTGGAGTAGCCTACGTGTTGGACCAACCTTCATTGTTGTATCCACGGGAAATCCAATGCTTGGAAAGCGAAGAAGGATCCCGTGGAATAAAGTAAAGACATCCAATGCAGATAAGTATTCAGTTACCATGCAGCTTCTTGCTTATGAATATACGTGTGTATATGATTTGGTTATGAGTCCCTAAACTCTTGTTTAGAGATAAAACCCTATGGAAATAAACTAAACATGTGAATTGATTCAATGTTTGAGTGTAGGTACTATTGGAAGCAAGGACTATGAAGGCATCGTAGGGATGCAGATGGACATGTGACCATCCTAAAGAGCTCAGTATGAGCAGTAATGAAAGATGGTGCTAGTGGAACTGTGTGGGTCCTAGCAGCCAAAGGTTCTGTAAGCGACAATGGGGAAGGTTTCCCTGGTTGAAAGCCATTAGACAGACCTTAGACACTAAAGTGTCATAGCCAAGAAAGGGCAAGTCAAAGCATTCACGTTGAAGTGAAAGAGACTAAGGAGCATGAAACCACAGCGATGGTGTAGCTCCATAATAGAACAAGACTAAGGGGGAGAAACCCCTACTCTTCTCTTTCCTTTTGATTGATGCATTTATAAAACAAAAGATTGTTGAGTGCATATCATGGCTGAAAATAGATTGTGTGTAATTGCTTGAGATGAATTGTGAATGCTGAAATAGTAAATTTCCTGTGAAAGGATGAACATGAATGAGTTCATGTGTATGTTGGGAAAGCATGAAAAGTGTAGAAGTCCCATGAATAAAACATGGACATTCCATGTCAATTAGGAAAATAATTGATTAATCTTAATGTTTATGTTATGCTTGTCCTAACAAAGAATCCCCATGATGAATTTCACAGGTAAGAAAGTGAAACAATTGGTTGCAGCCGTCACAGGAAAGTGTTGCTAGTAAGCAAGGTGTGTTCAGTTGTGCCCATTGACCATGGCAGCAGACCGAGGGCTATTAGAGTTGGCTGAAAGTCTTCTTCAAACAATTGCCAGGACCCAAGAGAATCTTGGGGAGATGCTCAAGCTATAGAGGCAGCAAAATGAGATAAACCATGAGGCTTTGCAGGACTCTATTCGTCTGCAAAAAGAGGTAAAAAGCATTCTGGGAGCAATCAGCAAGGGAAAGGAAAGTGGGTCAATGAAGAAGCATTCATCCAATCGTCTGATTAAGAAACGTCCCAGGTGGGAAGAGTCAAAGGAAATGGACCGTGAAAAGGTAAAGCCGCCGATGAAATGTTGGGCATGTGGAGGAAATCATTGCCTCCGTGACTGTCCAACAAGAGAATATCAAGGGGGGTAGCAACCGTAAATTCCCCAGGTTCGTGGACCAATTGGAAGGAAAAGGAAAAGAAGGAATTGTTTTGGAACGATGTCCTCATGCAGAGCTAGAAGGTCCTAGCCAGCAAGAGCAGATTGTAAAGACCAAAGGACTTAGTCCTGAAATACCCAAGTAAAGGATGAATTGCAGGACAAACCTACCACATTTTTGCGAATTTTGGACATATGTAAAGTGGGTATTTATTTTCCGAAGTGTTGGAACACCGAGGACGGTGTTATTCCAAGGGGAGGGGAATATAACGTCCCCATCTTGACCCTATTGCATTAATATTGTAAATGATGTAAATATTGTTATTTAGTCATGGTGAGGAGCTCAAGGCCAAGGCCCCGCCATTGATTTATCGTTCTATGTATCGGTGATTAGAATAGATGCGTATGGTTCTTGTGCTAGCTGTGCACAATGTAGAATCGGACATCATGTAAATATGCAACTTTTAATGAAAAACCCACAACCAGCTATGCAATGCAACAAAGAGATGGGGGCATGATCTTTACAAGGAATAGGGAGGGAAAATAACCAAACCCTTGAGCCATGGTGTTAAGCCATTTCATTGAGGAAACCCATGAACTCTCAACTACCGATTTGGTCTCATGCACCCAATCATTTAACTCTTCCAAGAATTGGTTGAGACAATTAATGCCTTGGGATGGGAGAGGTATGGCTGTCAATTTTCGTGTATGGGCAAGACAGCAACCTGGGAAATCGAGTTTTGTCTTGCTGGGCAAGAAAACCCCCACGAAATGGGCCCAAAGCCATTCTTCACCCATGGCCTTCATCCTCTCATGCATTCTGAGCTTGTGGGGGTTTTATCCTTCACGTTTTTCTCAATTCCCCTGCATTTTCCCATGCTGGTAACTCGTTTTTGCATATACAGTAGTTTGGGGGAGAAGGGCTACGATTTGGGGACTGTATGGAGATCATTTTTGCCCCCGAATGTCCAAGGACGTTTTTCTAAAAAACGGATTTGGCTTCCCTGGGTTGTTTCCCAATCTTCCCATTTCGGTTTTGTGTGTTCCCACGTTTTTCTGAGCTGGTAGAAACCCCATCTTTGGTTTGAACCTATGAGCAGGAGATTCAGGAGTGGAAGAGGACAGATTTGGCTTGATGAGCCCAGTTAAGTATCCATAGCTCAATGGGTGAGCCACTAGCTAGTAATTCACCTCTGTCCATCTCTTAACAGCCTGAGAAACCCAATTGCTGATTGGCTTGGCTGATTCTGGTATACCTTTGGCTATGTGAGAGCCTGCTTTCCCCTTTTTCCTTGTGGAGATCATGCCCAGCTCGGGGGGTGGCAGTGGTGCTGAGAGATCGAGGAGCACACTGGCCTACGGTTGGGTGGAACGTTGCAGAAGCGTAGCTGGTTGCTCAGGGATTACCTGATTTAAGATAAGTATTCTCATTTGCAAATTCGATATTGCTTAAATTGATGATATGGCATAAAAATCGGGAATGTATGATGGATGTGTATTGAAATTACTTCCGCTGTGTTTTAAAATAATTCTGCATATTCATATGTCTTTTATATTATAGGAATGCTTACATAATAGTTCATGGGGCTAGATGCCCGGTTTAACGTCACGATCCTCTCCATCTAGCTGGTAGGATGGGAGGGGACGTGACATATCTCATGCAAGAAGAAGTGGAAACTAAATTTCATCAAGAAGAACCACTCATCTCTCGTCATGCTTTGTCCAATATTTCAATCCCGGGAATCTTGAAACTTCTAGGTTACTTCAAGCACCGTAAAGTGGTAGTCTTGGTTGACAGTGGCAGCACCCACAATTTTATTCATCGACAAGTGGCTAAGAACTCCATTGTTATGTCGAGCTAGTGCCCAACTTTAAAATTATGATAACCAGTGTCAAGATGATGAAATGTGGGGTGTGTTGTGAAAATGTGAGGCTCTAATTGAGTGATTATCATATCAAAACTCATATGTTGTCCATCGATATGGGTGGTTGTGATATAGTTTTAGGGCATAATGGTTTATGCACATTGGGGCCAGTTACCATGGACTTCAAGGAAAAATACTTGAGCTTTACTCAGGACTCTCATATTCACACCCTCAAAGGACTCTAGGAAATCTCCCTTGAAATCATAAGTTCTCATCAGATGGAAAAATTATTGAAGAAAGTCCACTATGGAATTATACCTCACATCCAGGACCTATAGGCTCTGGAAAACACAACGCTAGAAATCCATCCTAAATTACAAAAGGTTTTGGAAAAACATCAGTAGGTATTTGACACACCAAAGGGTTTACCCCATATAGAAGCGAACATGATCATGATATACCCTTGATTCCAAGAATTCAACCACCAAATGTACATGTGTATAGGCACCCATTTGTAGAAAATAATGAAATTGTAAGGATCACTTGAGAGTTGTTGGAGGAAAGAGCCATTCGTCCTAGTACTATCCCATATACATCCCTGGTGATCATGGTTTTAAATAAATAAGGAAATGGGTGCATGTGTCTTGAATTTTGTTCCTTTTCATGGAACGAAGCACCATAAAAATCCTTTTAAATTTTAAATCATGTCATGTGCACCACTCTGGTCCTAGCGATGCCTGATTTTACTAAGACCTTTGTATTGGAATGTGATGCTTCCATAAAATGGTTGGATGCAATATGGACGACCCTTGGCATTCACTAGTAGGAATGGGGCAGTAGGGATTTGGACAAGTTTACCTACAAGGAAGAAATGATGTCCATTCTACATGCATTTGACACATGGAAACAATATATCCTAGGGAAGTATTTCCAAATTAATCACCATAACTTGAAGTATTTTTTGGAACAAAGGGTATTATCCTCAGAGCTTCATAAATGGGTCATCAAGATGTTTGGATATGATTATGAGATCATCTACAAAAAGGAAAAAGATAATGTTGTGGTAAATGCTTATCAAGGAAATATGAGGACAAGGGATCCCATTTTAACTTATCTTATTTGGTACAGGAATGGGTAGAAAAATCATGACAAGAATGACTCACCAACATTACTACATCTCGGATTATAAAGAATCTTAAGGAAGATCCATGCATTCACTAGCTAGCCAAGCCCCTTCACCAAAGTTTTACGATCCATATCAGATTGTTCAAGGCATGGGTCGGGTGTTACAACTTAGCACTCCAAGCACACTCCAACATCTAACCAGTATTTCATGTGTTTTGTTTGAAGGGTGGGAATCATTTAATTGTTAAGTTCAAACGCCATTACCAGAACTCGATGCAGAAGGCTCCATTTGGCTTCATCTCGTAGCCATTTTTGCCACATGAGAGTGTCACCTACATCAGTGTATAGTCAAGGAAGTTCTACCCCAGTGGAAGGATATGCAACCAAAAGACACTACTTAGGAATCATCACCCCTTTTACATCAATTTCCCATCTCCATCCTTGAGAACAAGGATCGTTTTGAGGGGGGGGCATGTTAGGGTCCTACCCTAACCCCCCTTGTTTATCAATGGACAAGTCCATAAAGCCCATTAGTTAGATAGTGAGTAGTGTCTTGATGTAAATAGGCCTTTGTTATTGAATAAAAGCCCCTAGGTGGTTGACCCTCAGTAATAGTGAGACCACAAGTAGTTAGGCCTTTGGATATTAATGCACTATATATAGAGTAGTAAGCTATGTAATGTGAATCAAGAATTGTCATTTTACTTACCTATCTACATTATATATTCCCTCTTGTGTTTTTCTATCATTTATTTGAATTTTTTTGTTCAAGGATATTACAAATAGAAACACCATTTAGGACTTCATTTCTTAAGCTCTATATCACCAAACACTCCTCTAACTTGGGCATTATAGATGTTCTTTCAAAGAAATTACAAACATCTTTCTGCTAAGCTAAACCTGCATTCTCAACTTCTAGCAACTAGAATAAACCATGTTCTTCCACACCCACATCCACCATAATTTTTATGAACTTATAAATAATGAAACACCTAGTATCATTGAAATGTTATAAGTGTGGGCTATGCTTCATTATACTACTTATCAAAAGTATATTATTTTACAAACAAGGAACACAATCAAAATCTTTAATTAATACATTTTTACCTATTAATTGAAGTAGGCCATTTCCCTTTCCTCTAACCCTATATTCTTCTCCACCACTCAACACAGTGGAATCATATAAAGATTTTTCCTTCTGTGTGACATCTTCTCCATTGCCTTGACCTTTCTTCTTTTCCCATTTAACTTTTCCCTTGAGATTGGCGACAAAAGCATGTTTTGAACCCTCTATCTCACTGCTACTACTAAACTATTTATTCCATATGTCCTATTGCAATAGCTTATTGCAAAGCTCATCAAACTTTGGGTCAACACCCATACAGGTGATGTTCAAGGTCTCAATAAAGTGCACATAAATGAGTGGTAATATTTTCAGCATGATTGCTACCATGTTCTCTTCTTCCATCTTTTGGTCGATGGCATTCAGTTGTTCTCAAATATCATTTATCTTGAGTAAGTGCTCGTGTAATGAGGCACTCTCGTGGGTTGTAATCAAGAAAAAAATCTTCAAGAAGAAGGGTCTACAAACTCTAGGCAACAATTCAATCAGCAATAACTCTTAAATCCTCTTAATCGAACGAAGAACAAAAAATATTCATCGACTGCACGTTAAATTAGGTAGTACAATTTAAATCTCTTCTCAGAATGTCACTATGGATTTTAGGGCTTATATAGGGTTAAATGTATATGATATGACCCTATATATCCCCCCTGGGGTCATAAAAATGGATATTCGTACAACTCAATATGGACTTGTACAACAATAAATTTACTTCTATAAAGTCATGCAACTGTGATGTATGGCGAAAAACAATTATGTTTGGAAACTGTATAGTTGCTTTGTCATTGATCTACACTTGTACAAATCGATCTGTACAATACTTATATTATTATGTACAATTGAAGGGATGAGATATTTTTTTTTAAATCAAGACTAACTTGGATATGTATTCATCCTTGAAATAAGTGGACGAACCAGAAGCAAAATGAAATATCCCTTGAAAGGAACATGTGAGTCAGTTTGGCTTAGGAGAATGTTTTCGAGTATGACGATGTAGTATCTAAATCCAACATCCCTACTCTATGACAATCAAGGGGTGCGCAAACTAGACAACAACCCAATATTTCATGAGCATATCAACCATGTTGAGATACATTGCCACTTCATAAAACAACATGTAGAATATGGAATCGTTGAGTTGAAGTATTGTCCCATAGAGGACCAAATTGCAGACATTTTCACCAAGTCTTTGGGTCCTTAAAAGAAGGTGAAGTTACAATATAAGCTTGATGTAGTTAGTAGATTAACCATTATGGGAAGGTGTTAAAGTAAATCTCAATTTATAATGGTCAACTATATATTACACTTAGGCATTAATAAAGTCACTTTTGAATTTATGTTATTTTTTGTTTTTATGCGTTATTTCACTTTATTGTGTTTCTCTGTTATTATATATCAAGTATGAAAATAAGATCATACACAAGAGATATCAAAAATATTTCACACTTCTATTAATATAATTTGATTCTATTAATGGAGGAATCAACTCATGTTCACTTGTCCCTTCAAGGGGGCAACCACCTATGAGCTATGATCCAACTACAATATTCTTCTCCACACATCATAAGGATTACATCCTTGTTTATAGATCATATTACAACTCTAACCTTTTAACTATCTCATGTACCTTCTTTAATGAGGTTCCACTACATTTATTTACTAACATAGTGGGCCCTTTTAATAATAATAATATAGTGGACCTTGTCAACTTTACATTAAATGGCCTCCATTATTATTCTAATGGGGCCTCCAGCCCTCCATTACACCCCTAAGGAGGATCATAACACTCCACCCCCTTAGGAAAGCATTGCCCTTAATGCTTGATGTGAAGTTGTACAACCATAATCCAAGGTCCTTTGGACGAACATTGACCTCCATACTGAACTAGGACAATGATGTCGGTGCCCATGTAGAAGTCTTAGCCAAGATGTTGAGGTAGTCCAACAAGCTCCAGCTTAAGCCTAATCCCTATGTCCATGTGCTCCAACAGACAACCCAATGATGGTACTAAAGCTACACGAACCTCTTAGTGTTATGCATGTTGAATTTGTTGTACCTAGGAAGTTGTTCCCCTAGTGACTTTGTGCCTAATTCACTTAAAAGGGGAAACTAACATGACCCTTGCATTAAATGACTTGAGATGAGCATTTAATTTCACTTTAGATATTAAAGTGACTTTTTGATATATTTAAGTGGTGGTTGAGTGAAATTAATTTATGGAAAGAAATAAAGTGCACTTATTCTCATCCATTGATCTAAACCAATGTGGGCCCTTGGATTAGATGACCATTCAGTTACCCTAGTGAGAAACCAAAAAAGGCAATGGAAAGGCATTGTTCATCCACTCTTTCCATGAGTTTTGGAGAGCAAGAGAAGAGGTCGACTTTATTGAGGAGAAGAAGGGCCCAACAGGAGAGAGAGAGAAAGAGAGAGAACCAGCATGATTTTCAAGGAATTGACTGGCACAAAAATCGAGGAGATGGAGTTCAGCATTTAATGTAGTAGTTTACTAGCACGAAAATCGAGGAGAGAGCAATAGCATTCTGTTTCAAACTGTGGGATGATTTTTTAGGGTCAAGTACAGGAAGTACGTACAACATTTATTATGCAAGTCATACAGTTGAATTATGTAGCTGAGATGGCACAAAAATCGAGGGATTAATCGTTGGCATGAAAACCAAGATCGAGGTAGATTCTAGGCACGAAATTCAAGAAAGGTACAGTATAAAATTTGTAGTTTGTACACAGTTGAGATAGCACAAGTTTCGAGGCAGGATGTACATAGAATCTGGGCAGCTTCAGCACGAATTTCAAGGAATATTGTTGGTCACTTAGTTGAGATAAGTTGTACTTGAAAAAATTGTATTAATATTGTACTATTTCAAGAAGAAATAAGAAGAATCTCTCTCTCACACGGGTTTTCCCTTAGGGGGTTTTTCTTGGGAAGTTTGCCAAAAATTCCTAAGTCTGAATTTTTCGTGGTGTGAAATTGTTTTATTTCTGCTCATTTGTTTATGTGAAAACAACCGATTTGCAGCAGTAAATTTCATTGGGTTGGGCATTAAACAAAGAGAAAATGACTTGAAACTAGGATAGGGGATTGCACTGAAAAATTTACATGGTATCAGAGTGTGGGGGGAAGAGATATAGAGTGTGAATTTCATACTATCAGAGGGATTTTCTTTTCTTCGGTGAGCATATTTTTGGACTTTCACATTTCAGTGAGAGGGCCACAGGGTTGAGGTTGGAGGATAGGTTAGATGGGGCAGCCAACTTCATTCCTTGGAAAGAAAGGATAGTCTTAATATTGTAGGAGAATGAGTTGTGGGATGATGTGGTGAACAACACTCAAGCAAACCCAGTTCAAATTCTAGTAGCCACTGATGCAGCAGCGTTGGTAGCCTTAATAAAAAGGACATCAAGGCAAAGAGGATAATTCTTGATGCAGTGAAGGATCATGTAATCCCACACTTGACCTCTAAGACCCAATATTATCTTATGTGGGATTCCTTAACCAACCAGTACCAAAGTGCCAATGAAAACAAGAAAATCATACTAAGGGTGAAACTAAAAAGTATCAAGATGGCCAAAGTTGAGGGTGTGACATCCTACCTTACTCGGATCACTCGGGTGAGGAATGAGATGTTAAATTTTCAGAATTTACTTCAATTTGATCTAGGATCTTAATTGAGAGAACAACATGTATAGCAAATCTACAACATATCAATCATGGACACAATAATGCAAGCACACAAGAGACACAGAGTTTACTTGGGGAAAACCATAAAGGTGAAAAAAACCCCAATAACTTCCTCAGAGATAGATAGAGCAATGATACAACCAGAATACAAGAGATAGTCTTCTCCTAGCAGCAGAGCCTCCTCCTCCACAAGTGCGCCACTCTCCCAAGTGTGAGTGAGAATAGAATGTGTAAAATGAGAGAGACACACTCTCTATTTATACACTAACTTGACTTGACCTTTACTCAACTAGGTCGGTTTCAACTTAACCACTTAACATAATGCTGACTGGGCCAACCCCCACTAGGGTGGTCTAATAACCCTTTGACCCACATGACTTATACAGGGCCGACCCCAACAAGGTGGTCTAATAACCCATCAAGTATAAGTTACGACACTTACAATATAAATGATGACACTTCCGTATAGAGGAATAATAACATCTCTATAGGAATACAATATACATATATGTGAAATACATTCCGAAGTTACATATACATCAACATGAGATTGCAGCAGTTGGGGAGGTAGTGGTTGGCAGTGAGCTAGTGCGGACAATTTGAATGGTGTGGCCAAGCCATGGGTTGTATTTGTGGATGCTATTGTTTCCAAGGAGAGCATGCCTTCATGGGATCGTCTCTAGGATGATTTTGTTCAAGAAGAGACCCGGAGAGGATTTGTGCAGGGGAGCTCTTCTAACAGTAAGGAGGATGAGGAGAATGTGGCTTTCTCCGCTAAGGGAAAGAAGAAGTCCAAGAAGGGAACCAAGCAGAGAGGGAATAAGAAGCAAGGTGGATAGAAGAAATATTTGAGCAAAGTCAAGTGCTTTGCTTGTCAGGGGTTTGGTAACTATGTTGGGCAGTGCTCGAACAAGAAGAAGAAGAAGCAAACTGCAGCTTCAGCTGAGATCGATGAGTATGCAACTAGATTTGAGAGAGAGTTTACTCTCTTTGTTGGTCATCCATAGAGAGCATCTATTACTAGCACAGATGTGGAGGATGAGAGGGAGTATTCCTTGTTGACTGGCCATTATTTGGGTGCATTCACCATCACTAGCACTTGGTACATTGACAGTGGAGCTTCGAGCCATATGATAGGTGGCTGGGATATATTTTCAGAGTTCACACAAACAAGATTGGATGTGGAGGTAGTGTTGGGGGATGACACGGTTGTCAAAGCAGTTAGACGTTGGACCGTTACCTTTCAAAGGGAGTCCATGAGTCCCATGATGTTGTGTGATGTCTTGTATGTATTCAGGCTGAAGAAGAACTTGGTGTCAACTTCCACGATCGAGGGTAGAGGTCTTGGGTGCACTTACTTGATGGACATGTATATGTTTTCCCCAAAGCATCAGGATCATCTGCTTCTTTTGTTATTGGATTCAAATGTGGGAAGTTGTACAAGCTCTTATTCCATCCTTTACATGATTTGGCACACAGTAGTAGCAGTGATCTATGTGAGATATGGCATAGGAAGATGACTCACTTGCATCATCCAGCTTTACGAATGTTGAGACATATGGTGAATGGGTTGCCTAAGTTCAACACATATCATAAAGATGTATGCAGGGGGTGTTCTTTGGGAAAGTACACCAAGATTGTTTTTCCTAGCAGTGACAGCAAATCAGCAGGGGTACTTGACTTGATACATTTTGATCTATGTGGTCCTATGTCTTTTGTTTCGTTGATTGGTTTTTAGTACTATGTTTCATTCATTGATGACTACTCCAAGAAGACCTGGATCTACTTTCTGAAGAGCAAGAAATCGGAAGAATTCTTGCATAGGTTTCAATAGTTTAAAGCTCTTGTGGAGAACCATACATGAAGGAGGATTCGGGTGTTGATATTAGATAATATGGGTGAGTATACCTCCACTGCATTCGATGAGTTTTGTACACAAGAGGGCATCAAAAGGCAGTTGACGGTACCTTACACTCCATAGCAGAATGGAGTGGTGGAGAGGAAGAACAGGGCTATTGTGGGAGCAGCAAGAGATATGTTATATGATCAGAGTCCTCTACTTTTTCTTTGGGATGAGGCATGCTGCACAATTGTTTACATTCAAAACAGGAGTCCTCACCAAGCCTTGGGGTGTAAGACCTCTGAGGAGATGTTTACAGGTAAGAGGCCTGAGGTTGGTCATTTCAAGATCTTTGATTTCCTGACTTATTCTCATGTCCCTTCAGAGAAGAGGAAAGAGTTGGACCCCACTACAGAGAAGGGCATCTTTGTGGGTTATGATGAGACTTTGAAGGCATACCGCATGTATCTTCCCTTGCAAAGGAAAATTGTTGTCAAGAGGGAGGTGAGATTTGAGGAGTGGGCCTTCAAGATGTCTCGTGAGTCAGATCAGGGGGAGAAATAGGCTTCCACACCTCAAGTGGTTGCATAGAGTCCAGCTTCACAGAGTGTAGGGTCATCAATATTAGGAGTGATAGGTCCACCAATTTCAAGTGTTACAGGTTTAGGGACACAGGTCATGGGTTCACCTAGTATAGGTTCAATTTCTCAGGTTACAGTTTCATCAGTTCCACCTTCCAGTTCATCTGAGTCACCAGCTTCTAGTTCACAGGTTCATGGTTCACCATCTACAGGAGGTACTACTCCCGTCAATATTCAAAGGATGATACACTAGTATGGGAGAGAGGGGAGCAATCTTCAAGGAAGAGGAATCCCAAGTGGCTTAGAGACACCCTGAAGGAAGCAAATTCAGTTGGAGATCCCAAGATACTTGTTTGAGAGATTAAGATGCCTGACATCTATGGTATGGATTTGGTGGCTAGTATTCATGATTCAGAGCCTTCCACTTTTGAGGAGGCATCCTAGCATCATGTGTGGAGAGATTCCATGATGGAAGAGTACCATTCCATCATGAAGAATTATGTTTAGGAGATTGTACGAAGACATGAGGGGAATTCAGTGGTGACTTCTTGATGGCTTTACAAGATCAAGCACGTTGCGGATGGCAGTGTGGAGAAATACAAAGCTCGATTTGTGGCATGGGGGTTCTTTCGGATAGAGGGATTTGATTATGACAAGACCTTTGCATCGATTGCTCGTTAATCTTCGATCAGGGCAGTGATCTCTATTACAGCAGATATGGGTTGGAAGATCCACCAGATGGATGTGAAGACCGCTTTTCTCAATGGGATTTTACAGGAGGAGGTGTATCTTGAGCAGCCACAGGGCTTTGAGATTCATGGGAGAGAGTCTCATGTTTGTAGGCTGAAGAAGGCCTTGTATGGGATGAAGCAACTTCCTCGAGCTTGGTACTCCATGATTGACTCTTATTTGTTTTCGATGGGATTTCAGAAGGGTGAGTCAGATCTGAACCTTTACTTCATCATGGTTGGGGATGATCCGCTCAATCTTCTATTATATGTGGTTGACTTGTTTATTACAGGTGATGAGAGACTCATTACAGCTTGCAAGAGAGATCTTGCTTCAAAGTATGAGATGACCGACATTGGGTTGATGCATTATTTTCTGGGATTATAGGTTTGGAAGGAGCCTGGACATATTTTCCTAGGACAGGGAAGTATGCAGTTGATATTCTGAGGAGATTTCGGATGGAGGACCGTAGGTCGATGGCCACTCCGATGATCACCAACTAGAAGAAGCTTCATGATTCTGAGGGAGAGTTGGTGGATCTGACCTTATATCGTCAACTCATTGAATCTTTGATGTATCTGGTCAACACCGGGTCGGACTTATGTTTTGCGGTGAACACTCTCGATCAGTTTATGGTGGAGCCTAGGAGGCTGCATTGGGTAGCCATGAAACATGTGTTGAGATACCTTGCAGGGACAATGGATTATGGTCTAGAGTATAGGAGGACAGATGGTGTTAGTTCGGCTGGATTCATGGATTGGGTAGGCAATGTGACGAACTAGAATAGCACTTTCGGTTGTTGTTTCAGTTGAGGCTCAGTTGTAGTGTCGTTGTTTAGTCGGAAGCAAAAGTTCATTGATTTGAGTTCTGCAGAGGCTAAGTACATGGCAGCCATTCAGGCTAGTTGTGAGGCCTTGTGGCTTCGCAATTTGTTGGTGGATTTATTTGGTCAGGAGCTGAGACCCACATTTATTTACTGTGACAATTAGAGTTGCATCCAACTCTCTGATAATCCAATATTCCATGATAGGTCAAAGCAAATAGATATCATGTACCACTTCATCTATGACTATGTTCAGAGAGAAGTTGTGGAGTTATAGTACATTTCCACTTATGAGTAGGTGGCAGACATTCTTACGAAATCCTTTGGCCGAGGCAAGTCTGTCTTCTTCAGGGACAAGTTGGGAGTGGTGCGGAACAACTTCCTCGATAAGAGGGAGTGTTGAATTTTTTGTACCTAGGAAGTTGTTCCCCTAGTGACTTTGTGCCTAAGTCACTTAATGAAGCAAATAATTATTTGCTTCACACAAATAACTTTACCAGAAGATCTGGTATATACGATAAGCCATAAATATGGAGTAAAGTAGATATTATATTAGATAATGGATGATTTAATAATTTACAATGAGGCTCGCTTTTATAGGCTTGAGCGTGTATAGTGAAGGGTTACGCCCTTTCACTTAATAATTAATAACTTTAATTAACATACATATAATATTCATAGCATTGCCACTCTCTTAGAAAGGCTTTGTCCTCAAAGCCTTATAATTTTGTCGCATTGTTCTTTGCGATGTCATGGCTGATGAAACATGTCGATACGAACTGCTAAGTGTTGAGCATAACTTCCGATACGTCGACGGATGAATCCATCCCAAATTGATTTGTTGTGGACTGATGGGATTCCCTACTGATGTGTCGTCAGGAGATTTGATCACATTAGTACCATTATCTTTCGACATTTCCCACTTTTTCAAATATCGGTTTTTATGGTTGGGGTGTCGATAAGGAACTTTCACGATGTCATTTTCGTTTACGAATGTCGCCTTTAGAGCATTGATCTGAGTTGGAAGTTGTATTTTCGTCTCTTGAGGATTTAAGTTTTTGTTCTGTATCTTTTCCAACTTGTTTTCTAACTGCCTATTATCATTTTGAAACTTCTTAATCAATTCGACTTGCGATTTTTTGTCATCTTCAGATGTCTTAAGTTGTTCCTTAAGATCTTCATTATGACTTCTGATACAACTATTTTCTTCCTGTTTGTCTAGAAGTTTCCCTTCAATGTCGTCCATAGATTGTTCTATCTTCCGGCTATTTTTCAACTTCTTAATTTTTGTGACTAGTATCTTGTTATGATTTCTTAGTCTAAAAATTTCTTCAGCATTGTTAGATAATGTTTTATTACTCTTTGCGATCTCTGACTTATGTGTCTTTTTAGAGTCGTCATTTTGTTGTTGAAGAACTTTTATCTGTTGTCGACACTGACCGACCTCTGATTCTTGACTTTCTAATTTATGTCATAACTGCATTAGTTCTTCATCTTTGTCGCTAACGATTTTGTTCAAGCGTATTATTTCTGCTTCGTAATTATTTATTTCCTTCTTTATATCTTGATTTTTCAATCTCTGATTGAAATCACTTTCATCTTTTAATTCCTTGATTTGCGCACATAATTTTTCTATGTGATTTTTCTGGTTGAACATTGTTTGTTCATTGAACCGTTCTTGTATCTTATGTAGTTCAATCTTTACTTCTGATTGTGTATTAATGTCTCGTAATTCTTCATTGTCTTTTCGATAGCGCTTTAACTTGGCTTCTAATTTCTCTCGCAAATCGGCTTCCATGGTTTCTGTCTTCTTCGACAGTGGAATGATCTTCTTTGATTTCTTTGATGAGTCTTTCTTAAACTTGGTCGTCCTTGTCGTTAACGTGTCTCGACTTCTTGATGAGCCTTCCTTTACTTTGACTTCTTCAATGATAAGTGTTCTTCGACTTCTTTGATAATAAGGAGTCTTGCTTGGACTTTGTCTTTAATGTCTTCTTTGACTTGGTCTTTTTTACTTGAATTTGCTTTGGTTTTTCAAACAATTCTTATTTCAAAAGAATTGATTTTATTTTTATTTTTTTTTCTTTGATAATAATAATTATTATTAAAATTTAATAATAATATTATTATTAATATATATATATATATATTTATAATAATAATTATTAATTAATTAATTAATAATATTATTATATTAACTTTTTATAAACTATATATATAGTTTAATATATTTTTTTTTCTTTTCCACAAATTAAAATATTAACCATATAATAATATTATTATACGGTTTAATATTTAATTTCAAAAATAAAGTTTAGGGTTTCGAATGGGAGATGGATGGCGGGAGAATGCGGCCGAGGTGGTGGTTGCCGGTGGTGGTTGAGTGAGGAAGGCGCAGGGAGAGGGTGGGTGGGGAGAGCTGGACGAGAGGTGGGCGTGGTGGCTGGTAGAGAGGGTGGCGCTGGATGAGGTAGGGTGGCGGCTGCGGGGGAGCAGCGAAAGCTGTGCGGAATGGTGGTGCGCGGAAGAGAGAGGCGCGGGATTTGTAGGAGGGTGGGAGAGTTGGGAAAGAAGCGCGTGAGGGAGAGGAGCATGGTTCGGAGGGTGTGGCAGAAGGGAGAATGCGGGGAGAGGGAGGAAGGTGGACGCAGGTGGGAAGGTGGGAAGGAGGGCGTATGCAGAGGGGGGGGGTGGACGCAGCAGGGAGCTGCGCAAGGTTGGAGGGATGGCTGCGAGGAGGGATGAGAGGTTGGGTAGAGGAGCAGCGCGGGGGGTGGGGAGATGGAGGGTGGCGCAACAGGATGAGAGGGATGAGGATGCAGCGCGGAGAAGTGGTGGGGGGTGGCGGGGAAGTGGTGAAGGGAGGGCGCAGCAGTAGGCAGGGGGTGAGTGCACAGGGGAGGATCAGAGGGAGGAGGATGCAGCGCGAAGAGTTGGGAGCAGGGCGGAATGGAGTGTTGGAGGGCGTGAAGGGAGTGCAAGGAGTGCAGGTCGCGGTGGAGGGCGTGAAGGGAGTGCAAGCGGAATGTGGGAGATGAGAGATGTGAGGAGGAGGGCGAGGTGCAAGGCGAATCTGAGCGATGGAAGTGTGGAAATGGAGGATTGAATTTGGCCACGGGCCACTCTATGGTCAAAGACCACTTGAAGAGAGAAACTCTCACTAATAGCCAACAGCCGGAATCACATGCCCGAGAAGGGGCTCTGATACCAAATGAAGCAAATAATTATTTGCTTCACACAAATAACTTTACCAGAAGATCTGGTATATACGATAAGCCATAAATATGGAGTAAAGTAGATATTATATTAGATAATGGATGATTTAATAATTTACAATGAGGCTCGCTTTTATAGACTTGAGCGTGTATAGTGAAGGGTTACACCCTTTCACTTAATAATTAATAACTTTAATTAACATACATATAATATTCATAGCACTTAAAAGGGGGAAATAACATTACCTTGCATTAAATGACTTGAGATGAGCATTTAATTTCACTTTAGAGATTAAAGTGACTTTTTGATATATTTAAGTGGTGGTTGAGTGAAATTAATTTATGGAGAGAAATAAAGTGCACTTATTCTCATCCATTGATCTAAACCAATGTGGGCCCTTGGATTAGATGACCGTTCAATTACCCTAGTGAGAAACCAAAATAGGCAAGGAAAAGCCATTGTTCATTCATTCTTTCCATAAGTTTTGGAGAGCAAGAGAAGAGGTCAACTTTCTCGAGGAGAAGAAGGGTGCAGCAAGAGAGAGAGAGAACCAACATGATTTTCATGGAATTGACTGGCACAAAAATTGAGGAGGTGGAGTTCAGCATTTAATGCAACAGTTTACTAGCACGAAAATCGAGGAGAGAGCAACAGCATTTTGTTTCAAACTGTGGCATGATTTTCAAGGGTCAAGTATAGGTAGTCTATACAAAAATTATTGTGTGGGTTGAACAGTTGAATTATGTAGCTAAGATGGCACGGAAATCGAGGGATTAATTGTTGGCACGAAAACCAAGACAGAGGTAGATTATGGGCACAAAATTTGAGAAAGATACAATCTAAAATTTGTAGTCTATACACAATTGAGATAGCATGAGTTTCGAGGCAGGCCGTACATAGAATCTGGGCAGCTTCAACATGAATTTCGATGCAGCCTTTTGGTCACTTGGTTGAGATAAGTTGTACTTGAAAACTTTGTATTACTATTGTACTATTTCAAGAAGAATCTATCTCTCACACAGGTTTTCCCCTTAGGGGGTTTTTCTTGGGCAGTTTGCCAAAAATTCTTGAGTATAAATTTTTCATGGTGTGAAATTGTTTTATTTCTGCTCATAAAATTTGTAAAATTCTACTAGTGTTTCCCGTACAATTTTTTTATGTGAAAACAACTCATTTGCAGCAGCAAAGTTCATTGGGTTGGGCATTAAACAATGAGAAAATGACTTGAAACTGGGATAGGGTATTGCACTGAAAAATTTACAATGCATCACATGCTTGTGATGGTCATGTGGAGCCAAAGAAGTATAATCATAAGCAAATGGATCCTCCATATAGAAGTAGAAGGATGGATCAATGAGACACTCCACTACTGTAGAAGACGCATCTTGGAAATTGGTTGGCACCACATGTCGATGTTGTTCCTCCACAAGTTGGCCTTCATAAGATAGAGAAGATTCATCAAAAAGAATATGAAAGTAGTTTTCATCCCAAAAATTGCAACTATCCATATACCAATCCTCACAATAATCCTCTAAATTAGACCATGCATATATGTCTTGCTTATACTCTTCAATTATGAGAGGACAAGTAATACAAATATCCTCCACTTTAGCACAAGCCTCCTTGAATGTATTGCAATGTGGGTCCATATATGTCAATTTGGTTTGTATAGATGTCAATTTGGCCTACCCATCCTGTAAAAAAATGATATCATCATTTTTCTCTCCCATGGTATGGGCCCCCACTTTGCCATGCTTTAATGTAGAATTGTGTGAGGACTATAAAGGGTGAGATATTGGATGGAAATATGGCATATAATTTCATATGAAAACCCTAAAAATGACCTCTCCAATGGCATTGATCTTGCAACAATCTGGCTAACCTATCAAAACTTATGACCGCTACAAGGTCCACGACCGTCACCTGAAACCCTAAAAAAATACATATTTCAAATAGCCATATCTTCTTCTCCCAAACTGTAATTTGAGAGATTTTTTTTCAATCACATATTTTTTTTAGAGGAACTCAGATATATAATAATATTTGGGAAATTTTGTTGAAAAATACTCAAAAATCGATATGGGTGTCACTATCTTCTTTTGTGAAAACCTGCAAAATAAAAAATAAAAAAATCCTATGTTTTTCTTTGGCGTAGAAAAGTGCTTTGATACCAATTGTTATATATAAATATGAAAATAAGATCATACACAAGAGATATCAAAAATATTTCACACTTATTTTAATATAAATCGATTATTTTAATGGAGGAATCAACTCATGTTCACTTGTCTCTTCGAGGGGGAAACCTCTATGAGTTATGCTCCATGGACAATATTTTTCTCCATGCATCATAAGGTGGAGTCCATCCCTTATTTATAGATCATACTACAACTCTAACATCCTAGTGGGCCTTCTTTAATAAGGTCCCATTACATTTATTTAACTAACATAGTGGGTCTTATTTAATAATAACACTATAGTGGGCCTAGTCCACTTTACATTGAATGGCCTCCATTACTCTGATGGGCCCTCCAAGCCCCCATTACACCCCTATGGAGGTTCATAGCATTCCCAGTCTATCCCACATTCGTAAAGTGAATTAACTCCACCTCATTGTAAACCTTTATAAGAATATTTCGCTTTCTCAGTTTTTTTTTTTTTAACAGAAACAAGGGATATATATATATATATATATATATATGAAAAGGTTGTGCACAGCCATTCATTACAAAATTTGAGACCAATTTTCTGCTTCAAAGAGAGGAAAATTGCAGAATTTGAAAATATTTATGTCTCTGGAAGCTTTACATCTATGCTTCCTGTAACTTCTTAAAATAGCATTGGGATAAACCCTTACAAACTGTTTGCATAGCAGCAGGCAAAAAAACATTCAGAAAGTGTAAATCAAAGAGAACCTGTTGAAAAGAGAGAAGTTATCCAAATTTTTGTCGTTGAACCGAGGCAGCATCCACCATTTCCTGATTGACAGTAGGAGCATCCTGAACATGACCGTATTGTGATTTGCTTGTAAAAACATAAATTTCCTCCCTGATAATGTCCACCTTACCCATTAATTTGATGAGATTTCGCTCAAAATCATCCATCCTGGAATCCTGGCAAGAAAGCTGAGAGATGATGTATTTGTTTTCTACGGCCAATTCCTCATTCTATCAAACACTGGTGCATACCGCTGAATATGTCCTACACATATATGTCTTTACCTCGGCGGTGAGTTGGCTTAGCGTTGCTATGGCTTCTTTAACCCCGTCCATATTGCAGACAGGCGAAGGATTCAGGGAATGAATGGTCACACCAACGTCTGAAAATATCCAAGGGTCGTGCTCAGGGTCAAGGAAAGAGAGTCGGTCGAGCGCAGACGAGAGAACAAATGGAGTGGGAGCACGGTCCATTGTGAGAGATAAAAACCAGAATGAGCGAGAAGCAATAAATGCTGATTCATGCAAGCTGACATTCATAAATGGAGCCAAGTGAGGAGCCATGTGAAGAGCACATGGGGAGTGGCGTGTTAGCCATGGAATTACATGGGCAGAGCCATTCCGCCTTCCAAGATGGGGAACGAACCAAAAATTCCAAGGGTGAAATAACATTGGAAACCTTAGGTAATGAAAAGAAACCCCCAAACGCCATTGTGTTTGACTTGCCCTCTTTTCAAAGAGGCTCCTTTATTTGCCGAGATATCTGCTAAGGAGTTAAGCTCTCTCAGGATATGATAGTACTGAATGTCTTTGGGGAGTGAAAGATAGTTGATTCTTCTTCGAATTCTTTGACTCTTAGAGCCTCTTGTTTTGGTTCCAAGCCTCATAGATTGAATGGCGTGCCTTGAATCTCCATAAACTTGTAGTTTTCCAATGTTGAGTGTGGAGGCGATTTCAAGAGAATGGTACAAAGCCAATCCACTCGGCTTCATTGTTTGTTCTGATGCCTAGTCCCCAAGAAAATTCCGCAACTTTGTTTCCTCCGGGATCGAAGATGATCCCCCCCGCACCTGCCTCCCCAGTCTCAGTTATGCAATACAATAAGGATAATTCTTTCAAGTTGGTCGCAGATTCTTTATGTGTTTGATTTATATGATAATAAGGAATTAATAAATCCTTGGAGCATGTGTATGAATAACAACCTTGGCAAAGCCAATAACCAACAAAAGTGCACCCTTGAGAATTTTGCCATGCTAACCACCTTGATAATAACCAATTTGAGTGTACCCTTGGGGAATGTGCCAAGGTGGTTGTATCTTCCTTTAACAAATAATGACATATTCCCAAGGAAGAGTGCACCCTAGTGAAGTGTGTAAATGAGGTTACTTAAAATGCCAAGTTATCACAACCACACCAAGATGTTCCCTAGGAAAATGTGCCATCATCCCAAGCTATAAAATAATATTATAATGGATACCTTTAGAAATGTGTCGTGGATGAGTGTGCTCCAAGGAAAATCATGGTATTCATCATAATATCCCCCATTCAAGTGTGAAAGCATGCAAGTTAGATAAGGTGTTCCTTCAATAGGTCTCCAAGTGGTTTAAACAAAGTCAAATCACCTCAAATTGTCATCAAAGTGTGTGCAAGGAGGCTAGTGCTCCATCAAGAGTTGTGAAACAATCCATGAAGGAAACCAAACACCCAAGGAATTCATACTAGGAGACTTCAACCCCAAGCATACATATAAAACCCTATCTGAACTATGTGAAAGTGTCAATATTTAATGCGCCTTTAAAATTAGTGATGTCCAACATTCCAAAGTGCAAACCATATGAAAATTGTCATCCAAAGTGCCAGGGCATTCTACCTTAATAATGATTAATAAAAGCTTAGAAAACCATGTCGTCAAACACCCTTATTCTAACCATTACACCAAAGCATAAGTTTAACACTTCAAATTTAGGGAGACCCTAAGTTGATAGGTTATCAATTCATGAAATGCACTAACTATTAGATACAAAGTGCAAACCATATGAAAATTGTCATCCAAAGTGCCAGGGCATTCTACCTTAATAATGATTAATAAAAGCTTAGAAAACCATGTGGTCAAACACCCTTATTCTAACCATTACACCAAAGCATAAGTTTAACACTTCAAATTTAGGGAGACCCTAAGTTGATAGGTTATCAATTCATGAAATGCACTAACTATTAGATAGTTGTATCAATGTTAAGCCACAAGCTATCCAATCATGTCAATACTACCAAAAAGGAGCACACCACATCATGAAGAATATTAATCACTATGCACAATTCAATTTTAAGATTTATGTTGTGGTAATTGCTAGAAACATCATCTTCCAGAAAATCCTTAGTGGGCATTTTGGTTGTAAATGTTTCAAACCCTGATCAAGGTCCATCATCAAGACAAAGAGCCGATACGTTTTGCTAAAGGAAGCCGACTATAGTAGATGAAGAGCTTGTAGCGACATATTTTTAGGAAACATGCATCATAGTATTAATAGAATGGATCCAGCAACTCTACATTCAACTCTTTGTCCCGATGATGGACCCTGATCTAGATTTGAAACGTTGACAACCACAATGTCTACTACAAATTTTTTGGAAGATGATAACACTAGGCACATGCTAACTCATCAACTAGACCACCACAAGAACATCTCATCCCACACTTTGCATCACCAAATCAACCACAAGTTAGCATCATCTTTAAGTAAAACCTTAAATGCACCCCTTGTCCTAAAAAAAAATCTAACAATGTGACCTTGCAAGCTTGATCATTGTGACAAGTGTTGTGATGCAATCCTTTATCAACATAAAAGGTAATAGATACTATATCAATTTTATACACATACATAAGCAAAATAAATAAGACATAAGAAGAGGTGAGGAAATCTATTCAATTATTCATGTGTATGTTTCAAAACATTATGGTGGTGGGAGACATGTGTTGAGTACATTATATAACTCACTTTTTTCACTAATGAAAGCACTATCACTCTATTACATAGCATTAGTATGACCATTGTATCTAACAACCAAATTAGTTGAGGATATCAATAAAATGGAGTGCAATTTATACATTCATAATCATTATTAAAGCATATTTTTGAAGGTGATACATTAAGTCTATGTACTATATTTTGTACTGAGAAATATTTCATATATTTATAACGAAATATTTACAACATCTACTCAAGGGATTTGAATCTGTGTCATCGCATTAATACAAGCCCAATCACCTCACTAATTGTTGTTAGACCACACTCCCATGGACCAACGAAAAAAATAAACTATGTACTACCTATATTTAATTAACAACCGCGTCTTCCTTTTTTTAATTAGATAAAATTTTGGATTTATTTACCCTTTGTAAATGAAGATGTAACTAATCATCATTTAAACTCGTGCTTGCACATTTCTACTTAAGTTTACACATTTATTAATTATTCCCTATTAGTTTTTTATAGTAGTATCTAGTAGCACAGCATAGTGAATGATAGATACTCAAACATGATAACTACCATGACATATATCTTGGATAATCATTATTGATATTCAAATAGAAGATCTAAATCTCAGCCAACCTGCTTATTAATTATTGAAAAAGTGCAGTTATGATGAGAATGAAAGAGTGCAGTTATTTTTATGTATTATTATTGAAAATATAGTTTTGAATTCAAGTCACCATTGTTTATTTATTATATGTGACACATTTGTTATAAAATTGTTGTTTACTCTCCAAGGAAAAAAAATTGTTGTTTACTCAGTAGTAAGAGATCATAATATTGCAACCTATATAGATCATAGTATTACAACCTGATACTCGTCATTTTCAATATACAGTTAGTGTTTAATCATTTATTGTCTACTAATAAATCATAGTATTACATCTTTATGTTCATTGTTGTTAACTTCTTTTCATAAATATGATATCAATAATCCAAATACCATGTGAAGTCGATAAATTATCTAATTTGACATTGCATCTCATACTCTATCACAAATTATTTTTAGTTTTGATCTTCCACCATGTTCATAATTAAAAGCTAACAAATTTTGTGAAATCATTATTTATAATGTTTTAGTTTCTAATAATTTTAAATCTGTCTTGGATATTTTCATATTAGAAATGTTGATTTTCCTAATCAAAAGCATATGAAAGTTTTTCCCTTGGGTAATGTAAAGAGGAGTTCACTAAATTATACCTCCCAATGGCACCTTTTAAGCCTGAATTTTTAAAAATGGCTCATGTTATATATACTCTAATCTTGAGCACAGAGAATGTCGGAGGCCAACCCTTCTAGCTTTCAAGTGACCTTAGCTTTGTACAATTCAGTCGCACAAGGTTGTCACGTATAGAGAGCTTGGATAAGTGACCTTGGAAAAAGGCTAAGGTAAGACATTTCAAGACCCTTTTATGTGTGTAAGGTTATCCCTTACAGTAATCAAACAAGACAAACCCAATCTTGTCTCTAGTCAAATAAGGTGAGGCCTTTCAAGATTTTATACCTAACAAAGATGGGTAGAACTTTCGGGAGTAAACTTTCACTATAAGAGTAGATCAGGCCATACTAGGATGACCTTTCAAGGCCAATCCTTCGTTAAAATGCTTGATCAAGTCCTTATTAATATGGCCTTTCCTTAAGGGGTGACCTATCGTGACCAACCCTTACTGAAAGGTTGATTGTGACATTATTAGGTTGACCTTTCAGTATCAACGCTTTTAACAAGTAGCAACCCTTTAGTTAAAGGCCAACCTTAATGAGTATGCCCAGCTCCTAATCACAAGTACTTCACCAACGCCAAAATTCTTAATAGCATCAAGTAGCCCTTGCAAAGTAACAAGAAAAGGTCAAAACACATTCAAAATGATCACAAGTGAACCAACCCATTTGAACAAACTACCCTAACCATGAGCCACCAATATCAACTTTTTATAAGGATTATGCAAAAATGTAGTAGAAATTATCATTTTCACCAAAGTTTGGCAAGTGAGAAAATTCAAATTTCACTCCATCCAATCCATTTTATTTATTTTCAAGGTTCTAGGTTAATTCATAAACCCTCAAAACCCCAGGGGGCATGGGGAACTATGACTTGGAACATTTATCTAGTGGAGCCACTATTTTTAAAATCAGTCAACTCGAACTCGAACTTGGCCGAGTTGATCGAGTTGACCCTCCACCAAGTTGACTCGACCTTCAAACCGAATCGGGTGACCGGTTCGGTACCTAACCGGCGAAGTGTTCGGATATCCATCATCTATTTCGGGATACATATCTATTTTAGGATCATCTATTTCGGGATACATATCTACTTCAGGATCTTGCATGATCTATTTCAGAATATGTAGTCCAGTCACCAGTTTGATGCCTCCAGCACCTTATCCACCTTCTTCTAGCACCCGGGAGCCACTTTCCACAGAGTTTTAGCCCTCCTAAGCTGAAAGGCGCCCTCTTCTCACCTACTGACTGAGAAGGGCGCACTTGCTCACCTACCACTGCAGATTCACTCCAGTTACATTCAGTTAGCTCCGATTCTGATTGATTTCACTCCGATTTCACTCCTGACTGACTGTTTCACCTCCGATTGACCTCCAGTTCGATTAGGTGACTTGCTCTGACTCCAGTTAGCCTCCCATGCGCCCCCACTGAGCCTCCAGATCCTATATCAGTGCTACACACTTCAGTTACATTTATTATGATCAGTTAGACTCAGCTTGACACCTGGATGACTGTTTGTTGTGATTGATGAGCAACACCGATGATTGATGAGGACTCCTAGATTGAGTCAAGCTACTCCATTTCAGTGATTCGAATGCCTACTTAGTCAATTCGAATTGCCATTGACATGGTTGGATTGTATTGTAATCTATTGTAATTCATTCACCCTTTCTGGGATAGAGAGCACTGCTGCATGTTTTTGCACAGTTTTGCACCATATCTTCTTATTCATCTGTTGTGACTGATTTATTTGTTCATTAGATCTGCTGTGACTAACTTTACATGGTATCAGAGCCATTGCAGGGACAAGATCTCTTTTCTACAGGTGTTTATACAAGAAGATTTGACTGAATTGCTAAAAATTGCAAAAAGTTTGGCATGAGATATCTCAAGGGCATTCGCTCATGTGCATGCAAAGCTTGAAAATTATTCCAATACCACTCCAGAAGCTTGAGTTACCACATAATTCCTGGATTTGATACATTGGACCCATTCAACATTGCTTGAAATCCAATCCCAGGTGTGATGCAACTCTCAAAGGGTGGATTGTTCGACCTTATTGTGATTGTTCTTATGTGATTTGCAGGTTAATTATCTCCTCCAAGTGCACTCGCTACATTCTGCATGCAAGCTTCCCTACAGCATTTCCATTCGCTATAGTTTGCAAGCAAGCTTCTTCTTCATCATTTGACTCGCTCCTAGCAATGGAATACTCTTCTTCAAAGCCTATCCTCACCCCATTCAATTATTTTGATTGGAAAGATGATATGGAGATCATATTACGTTCAAAAGGATACTACCGAGTCACTCTTGGTCTTGAATTGGAGCCAAACAATGTGGCAGAAAGAACCAAACACTACAATAAGCTTGATGAAGCTTACGGTCTACTTTGTCTCTCCATCTCCAAAGATCTTCACTTCCATCTAAGCGGATTGAAGACTCCAAAGGCCATATGGGAGCAACTTGAGACACTATTCGGCAAGCAGGATGAGCTTAGGGCTTTTCAATTAGAGAATGAATTGATTGGCCTTAATCCTGAAAATTTCGAGACCATCAATGAATTCTTCACAAAATTCAAGAACTTGAACTTGCAATTGAAGAACAGTGGTGTTATCAAAGAGGATAAGCAGTTGATCCTCTCCATTCTAAGCAAGCTTGGGAAAGATTATTCGGTATTTGTCTCCACTTTCAATTCCGGTCGGCTAACTACCCCGAATTGGAAGATGCCTACCTTGAATGCCTTCATTGAGTCCGTTACGAAAGAGCATGACAAGTTGATTCAAATGGGGTCCATAAGCTCCAAAGATTCAGCCCTATTTGTTCAAGGACCCAAGATTTCGAATGGTAAAGGAAAGCTAAAGAAGGAGAAGCCCAAATTCGAGCCTCACAAGCAAAAAGACAAAGGCAAGCAAACGGATGCACCATCCAGTTCGAAATCCAAGCAAAAGGGCAAAGAAGGTAACCAAAAATCTAAATGTACTTATTGTAACCGTGGCTTTCATCCCGAAAGTTCATGTATGAAGAAGACTATAGATCAAATGGCCCTCCTTTTGGAAAAGAACAACATAACCCTTCCTGACGGTGCAAGGAAGAAGGATCGGAATGACGATCATGAAAGAGGACAAGCACTCATGGCAACGGTTTCGAAGCCCACTCTCTTGATAGATTCGGGTGCATCAAATCATATGGCTGCAAATATTGATTCTTTTTCTTCATTCGATCCAAACAGCTCCATCCCCATCCATTTGGGAGATGACTCAAAAATTTCTTCAAAGGGCAAAGGTACGATTCATGTAGATCATGGATGCTTTCAGAATGTTCTCTATGTGCCTTCCTTAGCTTCGAATCTCCTTTCTGTTTATCAAATGACACATACTGGTGATCCAAAGAAAGTCACATTCAGCCCTAATACAGTTGAAATTTCTGATATCAAAAGTGGAAGACTAGTTGCGGTTGGAAAGGCAAACCACACTGCAAAATGTTATGAGTTTTCGCACTTTATTCCGCTTGCAAAGCCCACTGCTCTTCGCACACATGGTAATGAGGTTAGTAGGCTTTGGCATGAAAGATTTGGACATCTAAATTATAAGTATTTGCTGCTGCTATCAAATAAATCCATGGTTGATGGGCTGCCACAACTCCGTTCCTCGAAGGGAATATGCACCGGTTGCATTATTGGGAAGCACCCCGAGCACAGATTCGACCGCGGCAAGGCTAGCAGAGCCTCTACTATTTTGGGATTGATCCATTCTGATATCAGCGGTCCGCTGCCCCATATGTCATTAAATGGTTCAAGGTATGTTTTGACATTTATTGATGATTATTCTCGCTTTACATGGGTATTCTTTCTCAAAAACAAGTCAGAAGTGCTTGGAAAATTCAAGGATTTTAAGGCTTCTGTTGAGACCACCACTGAGAGCAAGATCAAAGCTCTTAGATCTGATAATGGTGGGGAATATATCAAGTCCGAGTTGCTGCAACTTTGTGCCCAAAGCGGAATCAAGATCCAACATACAGTTCCCTACACACCCCAGCAGAACGGTGTAGCGGAAAGGAAAAACCGGTCACTGAAAGAGATGGCTACATGCATGATTGAATCAAAAGGTTTGGCTGCAAATCTTTGGGCTGAAGCAATCAATGTTGCTGCATATATACAGAACCGAGTTCCACATTCATCCGTGAAAGGTATGACTCCTTTCGAAGCATTCTTTGGTCACAAACCGGATGTGTCAAATTTGAGAGTTTTTGGCTCTACTGCATGGGCTAGAATTCCTTCTGAGAAGAGACGAGCTTTGGATCCACAAAGTATCGAGTGCATATTGATAGGATATGGGGAAGAATCAAAAGCATATAAACTCATGGATATCAGATCTAAAAAGATATTCATAGAGCGCAGTGTGCAGTTTGAAGAACCGCTTCAAGAATTGCAACTAGTTGAGGAGAAAACTGCCGATTCACCGCCTTCACCAGAAGAAGATTCGAGCAGCGATAATGAAGGTATGAGTTCTGATATTTCTGATATTGTAGCAGCATATGATGATAATGACATATCAGGTTCGGAATCCGACCATTCAGATCTCCCTCAGTTACCAAAGTGGGCCCAAAATACTCTACAATCTGCTGGTTCTAGTCTTGGAAATCCTGCTGATCCGAGACGAACAAGAGGAGACTTTCAAAGGGCAGGTATGGCTCTTTCTATTGCTGATCCATTTCTTCCTGAGATTTGTTATTTGATGGCTGGTTCAGATCCCCAATCATATTATTCAGCCCATCGAGATCCGAGATGGAAAGATGCCATGGATGAAGAGTACAGTTCTCTTCAAAAGAACAATACATGGGAGCTAGTTTCTCTTCCACCTGGAAGAAAATTAGTGAAGTGTAAATGGGTCTACCGTACTAAAGTTGCTGCTGATGGCACTATCAGCAAATATAAAGCAAGGTTGGTGGCAAAAGGTTTTTCCCAAGTCCAAGGAGTGGACTACACAGAGACCTTTGCACCGGTTGCAAAGATGGATTCCATCCGCCTTGTTTTAGCTATTGCCGCATCCAAGCACTGGGAGGTGCATCACATGGATGTGAAGAGTGCATTTTTACATGGAGACCTTGCTGAAGAGGTCTATATGCAGCAGCCAGAGGGTTATACATCAGATCCATCATTGGTTTGCAGATTGAAGAAGTCTTTGTACGGGTTAAAACAGGCCTCAAGAGCTTGGTACGCAAAGATGGACTTCTTCCTTCTTTCTCAGAATTTCCAAAGATGCAAATCTGATCCGAATGTCTATCTTCAGCGAGTTAAAGGTAATTTGTTGGTTATTGTACTTTATGTTGATGATCTGCTTATTACTGGTAGCACACTTACTTCAATAAACAAGCTAAAAACTGCCTTAAATCTAGCTTTTGACATGAGCGATTTGGGCTTGCTGAGTCACTTTTTGGGCTTGGAGATAGCTCAAAATTTCGATGGGATCACTATATCTCAGCAAAAATATGCTTCCGACCTGTTATTGAAGTTTAATATGGCTGAATGTAAGGCAGCCCCGTTCCCATTCCTCTCAGGAATCAGTCTTGAGGAGGGAGATTCCACACCGCTTGCAGATTGCAGTATGTATCGACAGTTGATTGGTTCACTACTTTATTTGACACACTCTAGGCCTGACATCTCATATGCCGTGAGTGCCGTGTCAAGATATATGCAGCAGCCACATGAGCTTCATTGGCGAGCAGCCAAGCGGATCTTGCAGTATGTGCAAGGTACGAGACAGTTTGGCATACATTATGCTGCAGATTCTGAGCTAGATTTCATTGGTTTTACTGATTCAGATTGGGCAGGTGATAGCATTGATCGGAAGTCCACTTCCGGTTATGTTTTCATGATTGGTCATGGTGCTATTTGCTGGTCCAGCAAAAAGCAAGCAGCCATTGCACTTTCTTCAGCAGAGGCAGAGTATCGAGGGGCAGTCAATGCCTGCATTCAGGCAGTTTGGTTGCAGGGTATTCTTTCCGAGTTTGGTTTTGGTGGCACTACTTCGACTGTCCTATTTTGTGACAATCAAAGTGCTATCAAGATCTCCACAGATCCAGTTCAGCGGCAGAGGACCAAGCACATTGAGATTCATATGCATTACATTCGACAGTTGGTGCATGACCGCACCATCATTCTGCAATATTGCCCTACCGATGAGCAAATTGCAGACATCTTCACCAAGAGCTTCACTGAGAAGAAGTTCTCTTACCTCCGTTCACTGTTGGGGGTGAGTTCCATCATGGTGGAGACAGATTGATTCATTATTATGCTTTAGACTTGAGGGGGGGCTTTCTTCCCACTGGGTTTTCCCTCTTTCCTCACTTAGTTTATTTTTCAGCATTTTTTGGATTATTGTATTGGGGTGACCTTTGGTCTTAGTTACCAGGGCCCCACATTATTTTAGTTGGCACATCATAGTCTAGCTTGAGGGGGGGTGTTCGGATATCCATCATCTATTTCGGGATACATATCTATTTTAGGATCATCTATTTCGGGATACATATCTACTTCAGGATCTTGCATGATCTATTTCAGAATATGTAGTCCAGTCACCAGTTTGATGCCTCCAGCACCTTATCCACCTTCTTCTAGCACCCGGGAGCCACTTTCCACAGAGTTTTAGCCCTCCTAAGCTGAAAGGCGCCCTCTTCTCACCTACTGACTGAGAAGGGCGCACTTGCTCACCTACCACTGCAGATTCACTCCAGTTACATTCAGTTAGCTCCGATTCTGATTGATTTCACTCCGATTTCACTCCTGACTGACTGTTTCACCTCCGATTGACCTCCAGTTCGATTAGGTGACTTGCTCTGACTCCAGTTAGCCTCCCATGCGCCCCCACTGAGCCTCCAGATCCTATATCAGTGCTACACACTTCAGTTACATTTATTATGATCAGTTAGACTCAGCTTGACACCTGGATGACTGTTTGTTGTGATTGATGAGCAACACCGATGATTGATGAGGACTCCTAGATTGAGTCAAGCTACTCCATTTCAGTGATTCGAATGCCTACTTAGTCAATTCGAATTGCCATTGACATGGTTGGATTGTATTGTAATCTATTGTAATTCATTCACCCTTTCTGGGATAGAGAGCACTGCTGCATGTTTTTGCACAGTTTTGCACCATATCTTCTTATTCATCTGTTGTGACTGATTTATTTGTTCATTAGATCTGCTGTGACTAACTTTACACGAAGTTGGTGTCTAACTTGGCCAGTTCGATACGGAACTAGTGAACTCGATAGAGTCCCATCCTAAACCGACCGAGTTGTCTACGAAAAAATCTGCTTTGTTCAGTTACTCAATAGATTTGGCAATATTAAATGGTAATGTTAAATTCTTAAAATAAAAGTGGCATTATCCTTATCTATCATTTTCTATCTTTTTACTTAATTTTTTTACATTATGATGCTATTGCCTATGTCTTTGCTAGTCTTTATTTTAGTTCTACTTCTACTTCTAGTAGTGGTGATGACTTTGATGATTGATCATGTTGATCAATGACATGTATAATGTTTGATGTAGTGGCATCATGGCATGTTGTTTTTTGGACTCTACAAGCCATTTAGGCCTCATTGATTATGTATTTTATTCCGGATATGTATTGCATAGTACACTTCCTGCCATTTTGATACATTCACCCTTATATGGTATATACATGAGCTGCAGACTTTGGATACTTTGTCTCTAATGCTTTGGAATCATGGATTAGAATCTTTAATATATTGTTTTTCTTTAAGATTTAAATATTGTATGTATTTTTTACTAAACAAAGTCATTAAATTCAAATCGGCCGAGTCATTACTGATTCATTATCGAGTCCAAGTCCGAATCCGAGTTGACCCTCGACCAATTCCAAGTCAGAGTCCAAGTTTTAAAACATTGGATGGAACTATGACAAGCCCCACAATTTTTTGCCAAAATAATTAACCAATGATGGGCTTTTGGATCATTTTTATCCTACTCTACCAATATATATTTGCTACAATTTATTTACATTCTGAACTTCACAACATTCTGATATTGTAGGCACAAACAAATAAAACTGAGTTGCTATTGATATCCCTCTAATTGTATTAGGAAACTAGATAGTTCTGCTTAAAATGTTTATATAAGCGAATAAATGTAAAACTTCCAAACTAGATAGTTCTGCTTAAAATGTTTATATAAGTGAACACATGTAAAACTTAGATGGAAGTAATAGGACACCAGATCAATCTAAGGAGAGTAATATAATTATTAAAGTCAGGGTTAAAACAAATTATTGAAAAATACTTAGATGGAAGTAATAGGACACCAGATCAATCTAAGGAGAGTAATATAATTATTAAAGTCAGGGTTAAAAAAATTATTGAAAAATACTTCATATATTGCAAGGAAATATTACAGCCACTCCCACTTAAATTCTTTTCTTTGAAGTCCCCACTTAAACTATTTTCTTTCGAGTCCCCCACTTAAATTCTTTTAAGTCCCAATTTATTCCTCACCTGGCACATAAATGTGACTTACTAACAATGATTAGATGCATCCTGGGGAACAGTATTGGAAAAGCAGCTACAGCAGTGTCCGTTACTGTCAAGAACAGAACATGACATGTGCAGTCAACTATCCGCTAATTTTGCCATTTAACACAGGTTGTGCCAAGCTTTGCTGAAGAGCCAAAAGCACAAAGAACCATGCAAAATCCTGAAATAAACAAAGTAATGAATAGATGTCCATATAATACTTTCAAAGCATTGTAAAAATAACTTCTCCCTCATTTCTGACCCACTTATTTTCTACCATAGCCTTTCCATACTTCAAATTCCCAATTAAAGAGTTACTTTTAGGATTTCAGACTACTAGCAGCAAATTTGTTACCCCAAAACCTTGAAGGGCATCAAAACTCAGAATCGCAGATTGTTACAATTGTCAACACATAAAATGATTAGTGTAAGAAGTTTAGAATAAAATAAAATAAAATAAAAAAGATAGTACTACTTTAGAATAAAATAAAATACTCCAGATTTTATGAAAAACCATTCTATTCATCACTCAATTTCCATTCCTCAAATTACACAAAATGATTGTTCATTTTGTGTAATCTGAGGAATGGAAATTGAGTTCTTTTTGTTCACACAACCAATACTTCGTAAATAATGGTTCTAGCTTAATATGTCCAAATTTTCATCTGCCTTCATCTAAAACAAATTAATCCAAGTAAATACTTTCAGAACTTCACTATGACAGGCTTCTGAATCAAATCCATATGAAATCAAATCATGTGTATTAGAAAAAGATAAAAGCAGCACTTGCTTCATTAAACTCATGAATTTGCGGACCATGTTGAACTCAGCTTATTATTGGTTGATCCCATCAGAAACAACTTTGCTGATGAATTTGAAACGCAAATTAAACCTCTTAAAAATTCACTGTTCATAGGTTTCTTATATGCACAATTGGCATATACCTAAGGAAATGCTGTACACAAAACAAAAATCTGCCAACTGCTTGGACTAATCTTCGAGCTCAATTATCTTAACAACCGCCGAGTCCCCAATTTTTTGGCATACAACAATTCGATCATGAGGCTTAATTAACCCTGCTGTTTTACCGTGATCCAATGCGATCTTCAATACAGAATCATTCGTTGCATTAACTGATTCAGCCTGCAATATGACAAGTTATAAGAGAAGTTAAAGTTTCTCCATCATTGATTCTGCCCTAATCTAGAAGTATAAGACAAACCAGAATATTGCATAAACTAAAAGTTCTTGAAGAAATCCATAACAAAAAGTGAACTTTATAGCAAATAGTAATAAAACAAGCAGCATAAAATCTTGGAATAGAATTTTATTTAGACAGACCCTCTAAATTATAATTTTAAATAAAAGTAGTTACTTTTTTTAATCAATAACATATTAATACAATCTATAATCGGATTCTTTCTTCACAAGTCATTCCTGATGATGGACCACACTGACTTGGTCTGAAACATCGAGATAAAAATGAATGCAGTCTATCTGGAAGATTCAAATTTTCTCAAACCTCTGTGCTTAGAACTGAACATATCGCATGTTTCAGGAGAGAAATATTGGCATATAAGTAATTGTTTTGGAATAAGTTCTTGCGGTGATATTCAAAAATTCTGCTTTAGACTGTGACAAAGGACTTTTGTCTTATATGTTGCATATAAAACCTACAGTGTAGAATCGAAATGCAAGAAAACATACTCAGTAACTCAAGAAATGGTAATTCAAACAGAAAATCAATCAATTACTTAATGCAGTAATCAGTATCACTACAAAGCTCTCACGAGGTGTAGACATTTGGATAAGAAAAAGTTGTATGACCTTGACAAGAAAAAGGGCCTAAAAGTTCCATAAGCCCAAGTCTAAGATTCGTTTCCTAAGATCGATTTTGACAACCCTAATTGTCTTGGTTCTAAGTTCTAACTGATGTCTATTATTGTTAGTCCTAGCTATGTCCCCTTACTCTATCATTTATGACTGTAGGTGGAGAAAAGATTAAAATATTTGTTTCCCTAGACTATAAATATGAAAGCTCACTTCACATATTCTTCAATTCAAGGATCCTTAGTGCCTTGTATTTAGTTTTGTCACAAAACACACTGAAACACACCATGTTTCGGTGAGTAAACTAGGAGACCATTAACATTGCTTGGGCAGCATTCTTTTGCTAGTGAGACACATTGACAAATAGATTCCGCACCACAAGCAGCCTAGAACAAAATATCAGAGGTATTTTGTTCTAGGCTGCTTGTTATTTTTCAGGTTTCTCATAAACCAGTGACAATCCTAAAAGCCAGATTTCATTTCCCTTAAATATTTCAAACTAACAAGGGAAAAAGACCTTCATTATGCATATGCAAAGGACCTTCGTTGGGGGAAGTTGCAATGTAATTTTTGCAGAAGACAAATGAGAGGGAGGAAGTGAACCAGCTGAAGTACTACATTGCCAAAATCATTGGCTGCAATGTAACCTCCCGTCAAAAAGCACATGCTTATAGGTTTATAACTCATCAATGCCAAGTCAATCTTAGATGAAATAACTGAAAATAGAGCTAAGAGAAAAAATTGAACGCTCAGATAATGCAACTAGCATTATCTTCTGCTGTTGAGTCGCTGACAGCACCGTTATCCCTTTTGCTACTGATAATGCTACACCACCACCACATTCACATACCCTTCTGATGCCCTCTTCTCCTGCTCCTACTAGTATAATTTTTGTTCCACGTAACTAATCCAGTTCTCAACCCACCTTGGACCGTCTGAAATGGGGGCAAAGACTTTATGATACAAGCACTTGAAAGTTGAAGTAATTATGGGTTTGACTCAAACCTGGCTTTCAATGTTGAAAGATCCTATGTTTTTGCTACATAAGGCACCAGATTTAAAGTCCCTAGTTTTGAGGTGGTTGTGGTAAAATATTGACTAAGGTTATCCAGAATGTGCAAATGCCAAAAGTTCTTTGCTGAGCTTTGACCTTCGTACACAAACACAAGTTGCACAATCACGTCTGATGGGTAGACTAATGGAAAGAATAATTATAAAACCATATTAAATTTCAAGAGGTCTTTACATATCCTGCATGAGGGTAGTTACTAGTTTCTTAATGAAGTTAATATTATTGTATTTGTTTTTATTTTGAAATTTTGTTTCCTATTGAAAGGCAGTTGGGCTTGGGAGGGTTTAAACTTCTTGTTAAGAGTTCTTTCCATAGTGCATGATTTGGCAAGGTCTTTAGGTTCTTTTAATCTTCAGAACTAGGTGACTGATTTGTTAAAGATGTTGGATTTGACAGGAATGTATTCTTGATGAGGTTTCATCCACAACTACATGTCTTGGTACATTATGGCATGTTCTTTATTCTGATGGCAGGATTCTTACATAGCTCACTGTGCTTCTTTAACATCCCCAACTGACTTAAAGATCTTTCATTGGTGGATTTCAACAATTTTATTGTTCTGTGGGCAGTATCTCTAATTCACAATTTCTTAATTTTTTCCCCAATTTTCTTGTAGGTTGACTTATTAAATACCATTCCACCATTAATTTGCAATGCCTTTCCATGTAAGGCAGTTAACTTTGTCATCATTAACAGTGCCACTAACTTATGGTAAAAGTTCATAAAGATCACCCACAAAGCGTTGAATCAGATTTATCAAAGGGTGGACATATGGTCAAAAGACAAACATAATCATGTATTATAAAGATGCGTGTATACATGCTTTATCCTGTTAAAGAACAGGTGCCACTGTTTCACCCTGTTCAGACGTCATGATTATTATGCTAGAGCAGATTTGGCAAACATCCCAAGTAACAGTTCAACTGATTGTGGGTATCTATGGCTTCATTCATAAGGTAGTAGAGGACATGCCCACTAAATCCTCCAATGCTCCAAAATATTTAGTTAGCACTCTTGTCTAGTTTGTAGTTTAGATTATGCTTGACTGAAAATAAGGATTATTATGCTAGAGCAGATTTAGCAAACAGCCAAGTAACAGTTCAACTGATTGTGGTTATCTATGGTTTCGTTCAGAAGGTAGTAGAGGACATGTCTACTAAATCCTCCAAAGCTCCAAAATATTTTATTCAGACTTTTGTCTAATTTGTAACTTAATTATGCTTGACTGAAAATAAGTATTGAATTGTTGATTGTGTATATGTTCCTCTCTCTCATGCATGTCATCAATATGGAAAACATATGCACACCAAAGTTATCAGGACCAGAACCAGAACTGGAACCAGGCAAGGGTCAGACCAGGGCCAGACTGGAACCAACCAGAAAACCAACCAGAGGAACCAGTCAAACCACCATGGCAGCCCATAGGTGGGGCCCCAGGTCTTTGAGGGCTGCTCCAGATCGAAACTGACCTGTTCGGCTGGTTTTGTCCTGAAACAACCAGCTTGGCACCATCCACACATGAACCGCTCCAGACTGGCCAGTTCCGGTCCGGTCCAGATGTTTCTGATAACCAGTGTAGTCAAACTCTTTTGATACTCGCGAGTCTTGCCGAGTCTTGCCGAGTGGTAGGTGAAACGAGTACTCGTTGCAAACTCGTGGAGTGAACTTGGCACTCGTTGCACTTGTCGGAACTCGTTGCACTTGCCGGAACTCGCGGATACTCTCCCGATCAGTCGTCAATTAGACAGTTGACTGCAGAGATTTCGTTTTGGAGGGAAAGTTCGGGCTCCGAAGGGAAACTCGTGCCTTGTGCCTTTAAGAAGGCATTTCCACTGCTGCATTCACATTCTAGTTCACGGTTCAGAGTGAGTTGCGAGTCTGTGTTCGATACTAATCTGCCCTAAACTCTGAGTTATAATCTCATATGTTAATGTGCTAACTATTAGGGCTTGTTGCTTGCTCATCAGATCTATGGCTATGTTGATTTATGACAATTAAATATTGAGTTGGGGCTGCCAATATATTTTGTTATAAGGGAATTTTGCCATCAATGTATTCACTATTATATTGCTGCAAATACAACATTCTGCTCATCTTATGATACACCATGGATCTCTGTTGATGCAAGATTGATCATTGTCATACTAAAACCCAAACTCAATTTGATTAGTAATCATTTATTGAGGGACATTCAAGGTCAATGTTGTTATAACTAGGACTGTTATATACTCCAAATCTGAGATACAATAAGGATATTTGTGGAGGATTTCACTGTTAACATAATAGGCTCTATCTTCCATACCATGCTGGTCATTATCATGACCTTTTGGCTCTGTTTTGGTAGTGCAGAATTGTGATGCACACTACATTCTTTTTGGGCAGCCATTGATGCAAAATCAAATCACTTTATCTAATAGAATTGTTTTTATAACTTGTATGGATTAAAAATGTCATTATGTATGATAAAATGTCATTATGTATGTTTTTTGTGCACAAAAGATACTATATTTTTAATTTTAATTTTTTTTCATATTTGCCGAGTCTTTGTCGAGTCTTATCCGAGTCGCCGAGTCTGCCGAGTCCCAAGCCAGCCGAGTATTTACCGAGTCCGAGTCTGACTACATTGCTGATAACTATCACACACACAGTTTACAACACCTGCAATAGCCTTTCCTTTTCACTAAAACAATATTGATCACAGCCAATGAGAATTAAAGCACAGTAAATTTGAAGATTAATAATAGACATTACTTCTTTAGTGAGACATTAATTCAGTAGATATTACAATGAAATTAAAATTAAATGTAGTCAACATTAGGAACGCTAAAGAATCTCACCGGATGTCGAGGATCTGCCAGCATAGGGAAAACTCCTCTAACAACAAGAGTCTGTCTTGCCTGCATTGAAACAAAGCACAGTGAATGGATACTTTTGTATCTTGTTTCTTATAATCACCATATTAAACTCCTCTCTCTCTACAATAATGTAAGATATGTCTCCTTCCTAGTACCTCTTGATCTATGATTACAAGTTAATAACGGAAACAGTAATTTGAATTTCATTCAAACTCAAAACAGCACCATAAACATCCAAATTTCATGGAATAATTTTTTTAAATATCAACAATCTATGTAGTCACATGATGCACATAACACTATCTCCTCCACAACATGAGTTCTATCAGAGTGCAAAGAAATTGTATTGGGTTTAAAAAAATCCCAGCTTCAAAATTAACAAAACACCCAAGGCAAATATGAGCTTCTATATATGTTTCTCCAAAAACTATTTCACAAGGATGCCAAATGTTCTATATCTCTATCCCTAGGCAATCCATATAGAGGGACATGAGCTCTTTTTTCACCATTTAACAGTTTAGTTCCATTTCCATATGGTAGTCAAAACCATGTCAAGTCATAAAACATCATTACAAAAGGTCAACTAACAAATTTAGTCCTTTTAGAGTAAACAGCATGACAAAACTCTCTTGCAGAATTGGATGATAGAAAGGGTTTCTTTTTAGTATATTCTACCCATACATTAATGAAGCATGTTATGTAAATAGCACTGCTAGTAGCTACCACCTATTGCTCTGCTCTTTCTAGATCTTTTCTATTTCACACTACTCTTTCTAGATCTTTTCTAATTCACACTACTCTTTTCTAGATCTGTTGTTTATGGTTCCTCATTACATACAGATCTTTTCCCACTCTTCCTACACATTTTGTGCAACAAACTCATGCGGCAGTTAGATAAAAAATCAGCCCACTTAAGCACCATATAGGCATTTCACAGATCAATTTCACTAAGACAACAGCAAGTCACAATTGGATAAATGATGGATCTAATTAAGTTGATTTAAACATCATAATCTGTATCAAGCTGAAATTAATTCCAGAGTTTGAGGCAACATTAAGTGGCAATTTAAGCCCAAGGGGTTAGCTCAGCCAGTTGTCACCAATGTTGCTGGGCATTTGGCTAGATCTGTGCCAGAGCGTGCCAGGTTTAAATACCCTTAGATTAGGCACAGCAGTTTACGCCAACAGGTTTACTAGGGATGCCATCCACTAATGTGGGGGAACATCTATTGGGTTTCCCCTCAAGGTTTCCCTACAAAAATTAAAAACAAATTAAAATAGTGGTAATTTCATAAACAATGTCCTAATTAAGTTAATTTAAAGATCATAATTGATTGATCCAGAGTGATTCCAGACAAATGAAAGGATAAAAGTTTAAAACAGTAAAATTCTGACTTCATTTATATAACATACTTGAAATGCACCAGTAAAGCTCCATCTCAACTGATTTGTTGTCAATCTTGGGACAACAACAGATAACACTGGCATAGTAGGACGGTATTTTGCTATTAACCTGAACCAAACAAGAGATAAATTTAAGCTGGAGTCAGGAAACATAAATAGCTTTAATATCTATTGTAATGCACTTCTTCGTTTCACACAATTCCACCAGATTAAGCATTAGATAAGAACAAATTTGTACCAGCTTCACTAAACCTAAGAAAAAGTAAAATGGTCAAGTACTAAATCAGAAATGTTATTTGGAAATTGATAAAATAATGCCATTTAGTTGTTCCAAAATACTATAATCTAACATTGAAAATGATACCCGATTGTGAAATAACTTTTATAATAAACTAGCCATGTTAACAGTTAAATTAAATGGATTTCTCAAAAGTTTTCCACTTTCCAGTGTTTTCATCATCCAGAGGAAGTGAAAAAAGTGCAAAGATGATAACAATTACCTAGCAGTTCGTCCAGATGCTGTGAATACAACAATAACTGAAGCCTTCACTTTGATTGCCGCACTTACCTGCAAATAAAGCATATAAACTTTACTGAGCTTCTTTGAACAAATTACCAACATTTTCCAGAACTTTACAGGAAAGATCTTAAAAAGCTATTACCAGCTACACTTTGTTATAATAATGAGACAGTTGAACAACATTGCTAATACTGATACCATTAAAATCCACTGACCATAACAATAAGTTTAAAATGAGATTTAATACTCACTGCAGTAGTTGCAATAGATTCCAAGTGACTCATTGGTTCAATGCTATGTTTCATAGTCCTCTTAAAATAAACAGCTTGATTGTACACTTTCTCTGCCTGCACTTAATTTAAATTATCTAACTTAGCATCCAAACAATTTTTAAAATTGTAATATGGATCGAAATAAACTTTGCAATTGTTACTTTGGATATCTTGCAAGGCATGGCAAATAAAAAATAGCAAGAGGAAGATTATAATACCCACTTCTGCACAGATCTTTCCTACTATTGAGATAGTCTCAAAGGGGTATAATCCACGGAAAGTTTCTGCACCTAATAGAATTGCATCTGTACCTGTAATTATAAAGATTGGTCAATAAAAGCATATTGTTGAATGCTTTTCACCAAAGCTAAGAAATATTTTACTATTTCTCACATAAAACATTCTTTAACATAAGTAAGATATAAGAATTTCACACCTAATTGCCTCAACGTGTTTTCAGTAATACTAAGTAACAGTTGCACATGTTAACATCTCTCCTCAGAACACTTAAATATGTAGAGCAAAGGATACTAACCATCCAGAACAGCATTTGCAACATCAGTTGCTTCTGCACGTGTCGGACGTAAATTACCCGACATACTGTCGACAACACGTGTGACTACAGCGGGCTTTCCGGCCATGTTACACTTGTGGAGGGCAGCTTTCTGGAATAAGAACATCTGCAATGTACATAAACTATTGAGCTCAAGGTAGATAATGAGAAAGATTTTATTCGTTGTACCAAAACTGTAACATTCACCTAATCAAAAGGTTTCTTCAAGCTGTATTTCTTAGTTTGCATCTTCTGCTGGATCATTTCTGACTATTCTCATATCTCATCTTTATCCTACGAAAAGGCTACAGTAAAGATGCCCAGAGGCCACTACTTTTATTTGACTTCACTGTCTTACAGAACGCAGAAGATATCCTTCATTGTTTTTTACTTCAATAGTCATCTCTCAGAGATTTATGATTTCGTTTAGGGCTCTGCTTGAGTACAATCACCTCTATAAGGAAGGAATCTATATGCAGAGAGTTCCCTCCAGATATATATGGAAAGAATCTATATCCACCAGATTTTTTTCTATATGCCCCTCATCCCTGGTTTTTTGAAGAAACATGCAAAGCCATCTTTGCAACAACTTTTGTAGCTAATCTATATCCACCAGAATTTTTTCTATATGCCCCTCATCCCTGGTTTTTTGAAGAAACATGCAAAGCCATCTTTGCAACAACTTTTGTAGCTCACCCCTTAGATGTATTAGGCCAAAGTCAATACAATCAACTCATGCATCTGACTTTGGTTAGCAAAATACTCTGAACTCGAGTTTTATTGTTCCAGGTAATATATCCCAGACATGAGACAAAACCTCTCGGGCACCTCCGTCATTCCAAAGATGGTAACCACAGTAAACCCTAGATTCTTCAGGGCACAAGGCCAGGTCAACAACAATCGACTTAGTATGAATAATCATGTCACAAAGTTGGATTTGAACCCAAGTGGGGAGGGTAACAAGTTAACAACTTTTCCTCACAACTACTCGAGCTAGACCCAATTGACCTCAACCCAAGTTACCTAAAACGTGGAAATCGATACACTTTCCAAAACGGGTACAAGTTCTGGAAAAGCAACTTTCAGAATTTAAGGGAATGTAGAAAAGACGATACTATATACGAAGAGAGAGAGAGAGAGAGAACATAAGAAATGTTAATATTTATTTTAAACTGAGAAGGCATATATATCAGGCTTATCATACTTGGCGAGTTAGAATGTATGACTTGCGAATCTGCCAAACAGCTGAGAATTGGGTCAAAACTTGGCCGGCTCACCAGATTGTACCGTGACTCAATTGGCTCACAAGTCTTAGTGCTGAGTTATTCCAAGTTGCCAAGTTGTTCTTGAGTCTGAGTCAACAACTTGCTATAGAGATCACTATTTGGAGATTTTTAATAACCTGCCCATCAAAAATATATACAGTTCTTTATTAATTTAAATTTTCTTCAATAAGAGGAATATAATATTACTGTTAGTGTGATTATCAATAATGGTCGTTTATTAGTAATTAGCATTTACTTTACGTAAATACATAGTACATTAAGAAAAGGCTACATAATGCCTTTCTCCACTTCATTTGTTTATATGCAAGTTGAATATGATATGTTGATGAAAAACCAGACTTGGGAGTTGGAGGATGTTCCCGCTGATTAAAAAAAAACCACTGGTTGCAACTGGTTATATAAGAGCAAGTACAAAGCAAGGCTGGTTGCAAAGGGCTTTTCTCTGCAGGAAGGGATAAACTGAGAAGGCACTCGCTCCCACTGTCAAGTTGGTTATGATCAAGTTGGTTCTAAGTTTCTAACACTTGCTGTTCATTTTTGGCTGGACTGTTTATCAAATGGATGTTAAGAATACCTTCCTCATTGATCATTTGGAGGAAGAGGTTTATATGTATCAACCTCAAGTTTTTCAGGTTCCTGGAAAGGAACATATGGTATGCAGATTGGCCAAGGCTCTTTTGGCCTAAAGTAGACACCAAGAGCTCAGTACAATGAAATTGACAAACATTTGCAGGATAATGATGATGTGGTAATATTTGTACTTAGTGATATATGTGATATTATCATCACAGGTAGTGAGGTTGGAGCAATTACCAAGGTAAAATCTGAATTATGTTCCACTTTTGTCATGACAGACTTAAGCATGCTACAATTACCAAGGTAAAATCTAAATTATGTCCTGCTTTTGACATGAAAGACTCAGGCCTCCTACATTATTGCATGAGTGTAAAGTTTTGCAAACTAACAAATATGTTTTTGCTTGAGTGTTTGGCTTGAGGGAGTCTTGTTTTGAGGGTGCACCACTTGCAGTTTGTTGTGGACCCGATACACATATGTGGAGGATGAACATTGGAGCATAGGAACTTGTCTTGGAGAGTGTGCAACCTTGTGACAAGGAGAACTTGACATGTGGAGCCTTAGCTTGGAGAGCACACCACTTGGGAGGTGAAGTACAACCACCTTGCAACATGTCGACAACTTGGAGAGGAGCACTCGTCAGGTGGACCTACCCTAGTGGGATAGGGAGGAAAGTGTGTTTGAAATTTTGAATTAACAATCTGGTCACTAGATCAATTGTATCGTCTTGTCGTACTTCTCTTATATTCTTTGTGCTTGTGAATAATTGGAGCACTAGGGTTGAACCCTTGGTGTGAGCAAGACCTATGGTTTGTGGCATGGAAACCTAGGGAAGACTTAAGTGCTTGATGCTAGTGCAGCTTGTGTGATGCAAGCTTGTGAAACTCCTTCAAGACTTGTGTGATACAAGTGAGAGATCCAAGGGTGGACTTGTTGGTGTGATGCTAGTTTGCTTTGAAGCCTTGCCTGTAGCTAGAAGAACTTGGTGAGATGCCTTGCTAGGCTTTGGTACTATTGGTTAGGGTTTCTTGTTGATGGTGGCTGCACTATTTTGGGTTTGATAGCAACTGGAGTGGCGTGTCCTTGCTTAGATGATCTAAAAGGACATGTGTACCATCCTGGGATGAGCTGAGGTATAGTTTTGTATCTTTATTTATGATGTAATATGAACTGTACCATTGATGTCCAAGTTTGTATGTTGCAGATCTAAAAATCAGACTTGTGTTTTCATTGTTTGAGTGGTTTCTTGGCTGTTTCTATATGCTGATTTATCCAGACAGCTTGAATGATATGTTATGTGATTCAGCTTGCTATGAAGAAACTAGAAATCAGATTTACTACTGAAATAAATCTGTTGTAACTAAAACAACTTTTAAAGCTGATTGATGAAGGAGATTGTGCCCTACAGGCTGTGAATCTTCTCTCTTTCATGTACATATTTTCAGTGTCTATTTTCTTGAGCTTGCCTAGTGATTTGGTTGGACAGAAGTGAAGTATATTGCTGCTGAAATTTATATCTCAAATTTGGCCAGATTGCTGAAAGTTCTATGAAATAGATCCAGGGAACCTCACGTAAATGAGGTGAAATTTCTAGTGTTATAAAGTGCAGATTTTAGAAATTTGAAATTTCCACAGAAATGCAATTGCTGGAACCTTCCTCTCCCCACATGGAAAGAGAATAGCTAAGTACAGAAACAGTACACAAGATCTTATTGTCTTTTCTTGTGGTAAGGCCTAGGCCCACAATTTTGACTCAATTCAAATACCTGTTTCAATTAAAAAAGATGAACTAAGATTTCAACCACAACATAAGTGCCTTCATAGTACTAAAGGCTTGGTTCTTCAGGGAAGGAACTCTCTCGCTAATCAAAATCAGTACAAACTACAAAGTCCCAGTTAAATAAAACATGCTCAGTCTGTCAATCATAAGAAGAGCCTCTATAACATATCCAGATTCAGGAGAACTCACAAGCAGAAAACCTATAATAGGAAAGATAGTAATACTCCACAAGAACCTATAAAACAAAAAAACAAAAACTAACAATACTACTACAAGCTGTCTTCTACCTTCCAGTTTACATTTGAATTAAAAAAGATAAACTAAGCTTTTGACCATAACATAAATGCCCTCATAGTACTAAAGGCTTGGTTCTTCAAGGAAGGAATTCTCTCGCTAATCAAAATCAGTACAAAGTCCCAGTTAAATAAAACATCCTCAGTCTGTCAATCATAAGAGCCTCTATAACATACCCAGATTCAAGACAACTCACGAATCACAAACAGAAAACCTATAATATGAAAGATTGTCACAAGAACCTATAAAACAAAAACTAACAATACTACTACAAGCTTTCATCTACCTTCCAGTTTACAGATGCCCTTGTGAACAATCTTATCTATGAAGAAGTTTGACAGTGAGAAGACAGCATCAACAACTTACTAATGATCCTCCAAACAATTTGATTTGCCAATAACACACTGCTATACTGCCTCTATTACCTAAGTAAATATCTCTTCTTTGAAGCAATAAAGAATTTGGAGCCTCCCTTGACACTAACAAATTACAATCCCAAATGAATAATATTTACCAAGAGAACATACTAGACAATTCCATCAATCCTGTTGTTATTAACCTATACTCCAGAACCACATCAAGCTTGGATTTAGTAGAAGCACAATTTTATGAGACATCTCCATGCAGGTACATAACAACACTTGTAGTCAGATTGCAATGACAGCAACATTCATTTTTCCATGGCAAAAAACGTCAGGAAACAAAAATATGAAAAAAGTTTACATCAAATAACAAAGATTACCTTCTCTGGTGCAAGATCTATCCCTAAATTACCCCGTGAAAGAATAATACCATCTGCCTCTTGCAAGATCTCGTCAAAATGCTCCAGAGCCTGCAACAAAAGTTGTATATATAAAGATTAGAACAATCAACTGCTTCTTGTGCAAAGTCCTTATCTAAGCTGGTTTAAAACTTTAAACACAAAAAGAAAATATTAAACAGAGACTTCATTCAGTGATGCAGCAAATACCTCTATAGTTTCAATCTTAGCAAATATCTGTGTCTGTTGAAGATTGCCAAGCTCATGAAGATAAGCACGGGCCTATATAAGACAAAAGGAAGAATGCATTTTATATCAATTCAATGTCAGCACCAAGAAAACGATTTTCTAGGGGGTCTCTGATATATCTAATACAGTATGTTAATCTAACTGTCAGTATAAAATCCTCTTCAGATGTAGAGTAGTTAAGATGTTCACTATTTGAGGTTATTCAATGATAAGAGACAAATCCCAATTCACAGAAATGGGAAAACAAATTTTTGTCATCATTTGCTAATGAAGCCTGTAGTAAAAAATGTTGCTTTGTTATTTCATTGCCAGTTCGAAATAATTTTCAGAATTACATGCAATAGCGCATTCATATTTGAAGTTTATTCCAATGCATCTACTTGAAATTAGTCAAACGATAAGAAGAAACAAGTACCATAGAAACAGATCGACCTAAGGTAGCATTACGAATTTGGTTCCAGAAATACAGCTTGACAGAATTTTTTGTGTGACATCCATCTAGTAGCTAGAAGTAATAGAACAAGCTCAGAACATGTGGAAGAACATAACTTTTATGTCATTTTTCTTACTTGTCTAATGTCTTCAGCATGTCGTGTGTATGACAAAGAAAGAAAGTCAATGTTGTTGCGAACTCCCCAAGTTGCAATAACCTAAAAACAACAGTTATAAATCAAATTACAAACCTTGTCAGAATCAAATCACAAGATGCAAAATAAAACTTAACACAAAAATAGACTAGTGCCATGCATTTTGTAAAGCTACATTAACCCCACCAGATCCATGCTTGCATTATCTAGTAATTAAAGGCATTTCAAAGAGCCAAGGTTAAAAGTTAAAACAATAAACAGTAAATGCACAAATTAGTTTACTTGTCACTTTAAATTCATGTCAGCTACAGACTGCATAGTTTCAGTTTACAAATCACAAGAAGCCCAGCATTTATGCCGTACTTCTGCTTGATCAATATCAATTCTGAGCTGAAGACAACATTGAAGTAATTGAAATTCAAAGAATAAATAAAGAATATTTTTATACAAGGGAAACAAGCTGACCATAAATCCAGTTTAAAGATATGCTGTCCTCAATATTAATATTCATTAGGTTTAGGACAAGTAGAAAATTAGCATTAGGTTTCAAACTTCCAGATGGTCTCACAATTGTTTGAATTGAGCATCCCTAGTGACAACAAAAATTGAAAATATTGTTAAAAATTGAATTCTATGAGCTTATAGAGGCATTATGCCCCAGGTGAGAATCGACCAGGTGGATGATACCTAAACAATAGTCCAATGGATTTAACAAACTACAAGTAAAGCTTTTTTCTGGGTGGAAGATCCATTTACAATAACGATCATAGGCAAACTAACTAGTTGATATATAGACAGTGAATAAACTTCTCAGCCCGATATGACATTCATGTATGACATTATTATGAAGTGCCATCTGCCCCACTGTTTGGGATGTGAAAAGTGAACTAGCATTTCAATCTGTAACATCCAAGTTCTAGATGGCTAGGTAATAAAAAGAAAATCTAGTGAGAAAAGAGCAGGATAAAAGTCATCAATATATAACCCTATTGGCTTCGCATTTGAATATTGTGTTAGTCTAATCCACTTCACAGTGCCTAGATTTGGTTTGAGGAAAGCTCTCCAGGCTCCAGCCCCAAATCAAGAAGGTCTATGGATCCCTCATTTTTCTCAAGTGCCAATGTTGCCAGAACCATTTTCAGGACACTCAGTCCAAGATGGACCCTCAAGGCCAGCCTCATCAAACCCACGGTTCTTTATGGTTTGGATGTCTAGGGACCTACTTTACTAGAGTCAGAGTGGGCCATGATTGAGAGTTCGAATTCTCATGTTTTGTCTCATCATCAGATGCAAGAGGACAGTTCCTCGATGCATTAATTAGACACAGTTTGTGGCACTTCCTCTAGGATCGAAACCATCTTTGGACTGTTTTCCCTTTTGCACTAGGTTCAGTGCTTTGCAGACTCACCAACTGGTAGGGATTGCAATCCTTATCTTGCCTATTGTTTCTCGGAGGCCCTAAACACTACCAGTACCTTTGGTCAAGCTCATTGCTGATTTGTGGAGGCTACCTATATACTTCGGTCCATTGGTATCTCGATAGACCACCTCCCTTTGTTCAGATATTCTCTAGATGCTCTGTTCGACTCTTGCTGAATAGGCAAGAGTTGAATAGCATCATCAAAGATGGCATCATCAAATAGTATATTTAGGTTACTTAGGTCGACCTACTAGGCAAGTTAAAGCCCCACGTTGGCCTTCTATGCAGAGCACTTCTTGGAGCTGAGAGATGGACTTATTGTTCAAGCCCCCTACATTCTTCGATATTTGATGAATCATGAAAGCTCTTTGGATGCCCCTTCAGTACTTTCAGATTGATTCTCATTGTTTTTGCCTTGAAACTGACCACCTTAACATCTAGGAAGGGAAGATCTACCAACTGTGTCATCTTCATGAGATCGAGACAGAGGAACACTTCATCTTTAGGTGCCTGACCTACTACGAGATCAGAAGACAGTTTTATTGTCTTTTCAAAGAGTCTCAAAACTCTCTGTCGACTTTCTTCCACTTCCCGGACTGAAGATATTTGGCTCTATACATGAGAGAGGCCCTTGGACTTAGATCTTGCTCCACCTCAACCCAGTCCGAACCTTGTTAAGCCAATCGCAGTTTTCTTTTTGGTGCTTCCAGCCGACAAAGTTACCAAGAGACAGGCAGACAACATCACTACACCAGCTATCAAATCTGTGAGACCCCAGGAGGCCTTCTGTGCTCTACCAATGAGATACTTAAAGACATGTCACCTCGGATCCCAAGTTGGCTCGTACTACACCAACTGTGAGGATACCTAGCCTAGATCTCAACCACCGGTCGCAGCACCCAGACAATGACATCTATCTCAGACCATATATTCCTGCCATCCCTCTAGACAAGCCATCCGACTAGACAAGCCATTCCCCCCTTATAATATTGGTGTTTTTCTTCAGCTCTCCACAGGGTTTGCACATAGCTGCACTGTTGATCTACTTCCCCACTCCATGCTCTGAGGTTGTAAACTTTAGGTTTTTTACATCATAAGCTAGTTTTGCTTATATCATGTGTTCCCTAGGAGCGGCCTTTGCGCTCCCACTTTGTATCTAACACTATTGTACCTGGCAGTCCCATTGACCTATTTATGGTCATTTGTTGGATATTAATAAAAGTTTCTTATCTTAGTTTATCTCCATATTTTTCCAATACCTAGACCAGCGATGTTTGGCTTTATTTATGGAGGTTGTGGGTCTTCGTTCTTTCATGTTTGGGACACCCCCCCATCCGAGCAGTACTCGGATAATTACATCTGATTTTCCAGTACTACCAGCACTCAGGAACCCCAGCAGGCCAACGGTCAGCAGCACCATTCCAGCAGAGCCCAGACCCGTAAGATACCAGGGGGGTGTCCTGCCACTTTCCCCTGCCCCAACAATGAGACCATTTGCATAGCTCCCAATGCAGATCCTGGGACAGAGATTGCCCTTCCAGCAGCCAAACCTCCGCCCTCAGACAGCAGCATCAGGCCAACACCCTAAGACCCCAAGACACATGATGGATCAGCTCTTTGTCTAGTACTTCAGAACAGTGCTCCTATCACAAGTTTCTTCCCTTCAGCCTTGGATGGTATGAGAGGCACATGTTCAGAGGTGGATGGCCTGCAGGCATGTAGTGCTTCCTCCACATCTTCAGCAAACAGATCCAGTAAGCACCAAGGCACCTTCCTCTCCCCCTTTATCCTCCTCCAGGGCATTGTGTATTGTCGCCCTCGGCAGTTCATGCATCACTTCAGCCTTCCCATTGGCACTTTCTTTTCCAGATGTTAGATTTTAGACCTTAAGGTATATCTTAATTCTGTCTCTTTTTACTTAGGAGCAGTCCTTTGCACTCCCACAATATCTTGGTACTATTGTACTTAGCAGTCCCATTGACCTATTTGTGGTCATCTGTTGGACATGAATAAAATTATCTTATCTTATCCTGTCTTATTAGGTATTTTCTCTGAAACATCATACTATCCTCCAAGCCAAGTAATAGAACTTAGAAGAGTACTACCACTTACACGGAAACAGTGTATGTTCTGAACCTTCCTCCTTGTTGATAAGTTAATGTCGGATATGTAATCCAATGATTATTTATTTCTGTGAATGCTGTCATAGTTTGCTTCTGTTATTTTTTCCTGTCAATAGACAGCTTTTAAGTCTCTTCTTAACTGCAAAGCCCAATTTCTTGGTGGTGTGTATTGGCTAGCAGCCTAGCACACACCTAAACAAAAGCAAAGCAAACTGTGCTAATTGACAAATAACGCTTCAAATCTTCACTTTATAGGCCAAAGGGAGAAAAAATACTCTCTGAAATTAGTGACAATCTATGCCCATGCAAACTACAAAATTTTTATGTACTTCATATGCACATAAATTCTACACCAATCGGTCTTCACACAGACCACTTCCTCAACACATACTTAGCGAACTCTTACATTCCCAACACCTCCATACATGATGCAGCCCTAGCCAGTATTTATTAGTATCTGACTTGAAAACCTAAAAAAAAGTTAATTTTGACACATCAGCTGCCAGAAACAGCAGAACCATTTCACCTTACCCATTTATAATTCTATGTACTAAACATGAAATTCCAGCTTTAAAACAATTTCACAATCAGTCATGACAATGGACCTTCTGTCCAAAAGCATTATATCTACATTGGCAACTAACAAAGTAAACTCCAGGCTTGTGATAACTTACATGCTTATCTGCATCACTTAGTGTTGGAAGATCAATATGAACTTGAGAGACGTGCATTGTAAACAATGAACCGGCAAGAGTTGCACTATTTTTGACACAACAAACTACATCTTGATCTTTAATCTCTGCAACCTGCACTCAGATCAGTTAACAGAATTTTTAACACTGGAACTCTATCTATGTCAAGATAAGATGCACAAATGTTCCTCGGGATGAATAATCACAGTGTCGGAAGAGCCTTAACCTCAAGCCAGACAGAAGTGGTCTCACTTCCTGTAAAGAGATATTGACCAACAAAAATGGTATCCCCCGTCTTCACTGTCTGTAGTATAAAGATGCAAAATACAATTCAGTGTTAGTACATGAGAAACATTATATGGAGCCAATGAAAACAAGACACAGTTGAAAGCAGTGCATACAAACATGAAAGTCTAGTCTCTACCTATTTGCAGAAATGGGCATAGAGTGAGAAGGAAACATAATCAGAATAGCTAATAGATCCATCCACAAGATATATTTGATTGTGCAGCTATAAGATTGCAATGCTGAACGATTACCATTTCTAGTCCACATTTGTTTTCCTAAAATGTAGAGTAATATTATGTATATCCTCTCAGAGAACACGCATATTAACAATGAAAATAAGACATATACAGACACTCGCTATTTATTCTTTACATTTAAACAGCCCAAGGAAGATTAGGGAAGGGGCACAAAACCGATGCAAAATAGGCGATTTTCCGAAGAGTACAACCAAAACTGAGAAATCACATTGAAAAATCACAATCACAAGTATGCCAATTTATTCTTACTTTTTTGGAAAAATCTGCTCTCACAATTTTTTCCATGTTAAACCCGATTCTGGCAACTCATTTTGCTCATTCAGACTTGCTGATTGCATTACTGCCAGTGAGAATTTTGTTCCAACATGCTTGGTGTTTATTCCATGGAAACAAATCATTTGTGGATTAGGCTACAATTTCCATCTGTTTTTTTGCTTATCAAAGGTATTTTCTGATATTTTTTCCAGATTTCTGCAACAACAATAGGTTTTTATTTTTGTGAATTTATACAGTGATTGTGGCCTTCTTGCAAGAGATTTCTGCAATAATTTTACAGTGGTTAGCTTAGATTATTATTTAATTTCAAGCCCAGATTTATTTGCAAACAACCCATAATATTTTTGTTCCTTAACTTACATTTATCTTCCACCATGCCAATGCAATTGGATACATTTTGGGCACATGGGAGCCTCTTGATGGGAGTCATGACAAGGTCATATGCAATGTTTGCTCAAATCTTCTGCTCAGAGAGATTTACCATTTAAATGCCACTTTGCAAGAATCCCAGGCATAGTTTTAAAAATCGGGCAAATCGGTTTCGGTTTTGGCCGATTTACCGATTTGTTGCCTGACCGGTTCAACTCGGTTGCAAAATCGGTTCGGGGACCGGTTCGGTACCGAACCGGTCCGATTTGGACCACCGAAACACGACCAAAATCGGTCGGTTTTTCTCGGAAATTTTGTGTGGGCCCGTTGCAATACAACTATTTTTTAAATGTTTTTTTTAATTTTTAATTATAAACCTAGGTTACTAGAAGAGCCCCAACCCAACCCAACCCAACCCCTCATTGTTACCTTTTACCATTTTTTAGTTTTTAGTGTTTGTTGTTTGTGGTAGCCGCGGCCAAGTTCTAGAGTGGTCACTCAGCCACAGTCGCAGTCGACAGTTCACTCAGCCACAATCACAGTCGCAGCCAAGTTCCAACCGGTGGGCACTGGGCGACCTGTCAGGCTTCAGCAAGTGGACTGTGGAGTCGTGGGCAGGGTTTAGGCGGCTCACAACTGCTGGAAGAGGTAAGCAATAGTTACAAATTAAAGTTTAAACAATTATTGTGCTTGTATTTGTAAACAGTAATTGAAACAGAAGTTAAGAAATCGATTTTTAAGCTTTCTTTTTTAAGTTTGTAATTAAAAAAGTTAAGAAAATTATATTTTAAATTTGAAACAGAAGTTAAGAAATCAATTTTTTTTTTTGTCTTTGCATGCTCAAAGTTTCAAACTTCAAACTTCAACAGTCAACTTCAAGTTCAAACTCAGAATCCAGATCTGCATTCTAGAATCTATACTCATGGCCCCAAAAGCAAAAGATCCTGCATGGATCCATGCAAATGTTGTTCAGGGGGACATATATTGCAAGTATTGCAAGAAATTGACTAAGGGTGGGGGGATTTTTCGGCTTAAACAGCACTTGGCAGCCATCAAAGGCCAAGTTAAGGCATGTGAAGCCCCACTAGATGTTATTGGACACATTAGAGCTGAGATGCAAGCACATTTTAAGAAGTTTGAAGAGGAAAAGGCTAAGCAAAGAGAGATAGAGGAAGAAGTAGGGAGGAAGAGGAGGCTTGCTGAAATGATGGGTGGGACCTATGCCCCTGGTTCAAATTCAAAAGAAGGCTCTTCATATATCCCTTCTACCACTCTTAGGGATCCTTTCCAGTATGTTCCGCCCACCGAGAGTACACAAGATAAGGGCAAAGCCAAAAAGAGGGGTAGCATTGAAATCTATTTCACTGCCCACCACTTCTGTCAGTGTCAATGCTTCTCAGATGCAACATCCAACACAAATTCAACCCACCTTAGATGAGCACTAGAAGAAGCAGTACAAATAAATTTCCCATGAGTACATTGCAAGATGGTGGTATGATGTTGATCTCCCATTCAATGCTGCCCGCTCTTCTTATTACCAACCTATGTGGGATGTCGTTGTAGCTGCCAGTAAGGGCTTCAAAGGCCCTAGTATGCATGACTTGAGGGGATCTCTTTTGCAAAAAGAGATCATTTCCATAGAAGAATACCTGAAGGATTTCAAAGCTTCATGGGTAAACACAGGATGCACTATCATGTCGGATGGATGGAAAGATCATAAGGGCCGACACCTTATAAACTTTCTTGTCTCTTGCCCACGGGGAACCATATTTTTCAGATCATGTGATGCATCTGATAAGGTGAAAGATGCAAATCTGTTATTTCATCTTTTGGATCAGATTGTTGAGGAGGTGGGGGCAGCTAATGTTGTGCAAGTCATCACCGATAATGCCTCTAACTAAGTTCTTGCTGGTAGGATGTTAGAGGAAAAACTAAAACTATACTCTGGACCCCATGTGGGGCACATTGCATAGACCTCATGCTTGAGGATGTATGCAAACAGGACTGGATCAAGTTCACTGTGGAGCATGCCAAAAGCATCACCAAGTACATCTACAACCACGGTTGGGTATTGAGCTTGATGAGGAGACACACAGGGGGCAAGGAGCTTGTTAGGCCCATAGTTACTACATTTGCAACTCACTTCCTCACGTTGCAATCTCTCATTTCCCAAGAACAAAACTTGGAGAAGATGTTTTCAAGTGATGAATGGAATTCATCTAATTGGGCTAGCACACGAGATGGAAGAAACACTAAGAAGAAAATTAAAAGCTCTTCATTTTGGAAAAAAGAAGCAGACGTTATGGCAATTACTAAGCCACTTGTTAAGGTGTTGCAGTTGGTGGATGGGGAAAAATTGGCCATGGGAAACATTTATGAAGCTATGGATCAGGAAAAGGAACAAATAAAGGCAGCATACAAAGATAGAGTAGCCAAGTATGGGCCTATTTGGTGTTAATTTTTCATCAAGTTAGGGTTATATGCAGAAGAATAATTATCAATATACTTTAATGCAGAAATACATTTAATAAACATTTACAAACATTGAATAACATAATTTTCATCTCTTTCAACTTCACACTTTTAGCACTATCAAGTCGGTCACTGTGTTAAGGTAATTTTAACACTCCCAGTTAGATCATTGTGCTGAATTAATCTCCAGTAACATGTAATGTAAATATATAAATTTATCACATAATTAAAGAGATGTAGTTTGGTATACTTACCTGGGTGTGAAACCCGTCCTATAAGAATACTCAGAAGAGTTACTTTCAGTAAGAAATTGTGCCTTAGAGAGGCCAGTCAAATCTGGAAACTAGCAGACCCTACAGGAGGGTAGTACAACCAGAGAGAGAGAGAGAGAGCTGAACAAGGTAGGTCAAAGGCAATCAGGAAAAACACAGTGAAAGTCACAATAAAGGCCCAGAATAAATTATGTCTAATAGATGTAAGTAGAAGGGGTCTAAACCCTAGGTGATGACAAAAAAAAATACCTCAACCAATCAACACAAAAATATCAACACAAAGAACAGACCCTACAAGTCTTAATACAAAAGGTTAGACCACAAACAAGGTCTACAAAACTCAGCACAAAGAAAGGAAAAAGTATGAGTCTGAAATAATCACAGAGATCTGAAATATAACGGCCACAGTAACCCTCAACACATAAATCAAACACCACAACAGGTAGAAAAAATCCCCACACCTCACGGCCTCCACAGAGCAACCAGGATCTGACTGCTAGACATTACGGTTTCCACAAATTGGTAACCAGCAGGTAGAGGAAGGTCACGGCTGTCTCAACAAGGCAGAAAAAAAGGTTCCAATCAAACCTCAGCAAACCCCAGGTAAACCTTACAGCTGAAACAAGTGGCGGCAATAGTTCTCACGGCCCAGTCAAGGATGAAACATCAAGCCCAAGCAGCAGCATAATAACCTTCAAAGTCAACCCTATCAGATTTGAAAAAAAAAAGATGAAGATCTCCAGCAGAAGGACGGCCTCAATAAGCAACAGAAACCCTTGACGTCAAGCACAAAGGAGAGCAAGGATGAGGTGATAGGTGAATAACAAATGAATGAGGGAGACTTCATTAAATAGAGACTTAGAACTTCTAGAAGGTTTAATAAAATAATCCTTAAATTAGGGCTCCATAAATTTAGGAAAGAATCAAAAGATAAAAAGATAAAAAATAAAAAGAATAAAACATAAAAATAATAAAAGATAAAACTAAAATAAAATATAAAATAAAATAAAAAGATAAAAATAAAATAAAATAAAAAGATAAAATATAAAAATAATAATAAAAAAAATACAATATAGACTTAAGTGGTTGTCAACCCATAAAATGTAAAAGTGGGTAACTTAGGTGGGTACTAGGGTACAAAGACCAATTAGATGGTATAAGTCAAACCATACAACAAGGATGGGTACATGACCCAAAACCCTAGTACCAAGGGGTGTACCACAAAGGTGGGCACACAACCCTAATACCCAAAAACATCAAAACAACTCAAAGTGGGTAAACAACACAAACTGCCACAAGACCAAGAACAATAAGGTGTAGGGACCAAAAGTAAATCAACCGGGGTGGAGAATGTGCAACCAATCATCTCTCTCAAATGTACAAATGTTCCATATAACCTGAAAGTTCATCATCACTGTATAAGGAAGGGTTCACACGGATGATGTGATCATGTGGTCCTCTGAACTGCTCCTAAGGTCAAATGTCAGTGGCTTCATCAAGAGGTAGCCAGTCCCTTGAGAAGAGCAACTAACTCATCCATCTCGAAGACCTAGGAGAAGAGGACATCACATATCATAATCTTGGTAACTGACCAAGTACCTCCATTCTCAAGGAATGGCTCTCAGCTCAAGGCTGAGCTTCAGTCCTAGACTGAGTTATGTTGATCAACCTTTAGTCCATGACCAGGTCCTCCATTCTCCCAGAGAATGGTCCTCAGCCTCAAGCTGAGCTTTCAGTCCCAGACTGAGTGTTGATCAACCATCTGCAGGACCTACTTGGTCCTTGACCAAGAATCTGCCTGGTTCTAGACCAGGATGTCTCTGTCTCAACCTGCAGGATCTACTTGGTCCTCGTGACCAAATAGGGGCCCTAGCCACATGCTAGGGACTTTGCCATGGCATCAGTCTGCTTGGTCCTCGACCAAGAACCCTAGGAGACAGTTGGGGGCCCTAGGGTACCTTCTAGGGTCATACTCATTACTTTGCCTGGTTATCTTGACCAGGAACCCTAGTTAACTGACTAGGGTACCATTCTCTCTGGGAATGGGTCTCGCAGCTGCAATAAAAATCAACATTTGGGATATCATTGATAGGAGATGGAACAATCAACTCCATCGCCCTATACATGCAGCTAGGTATTTCCTGAATCCGAAGTATCATTATAGAGATGGCATTGATGCTGATTCGAGTGGGGAGATATCGGATGGATTGTATACTTGCCTTGAGCGCATGGTCCCAAATGAGGCGACCCAATTGGAGATACATCAGCAGATCACCTCTTTCAGTGCCGCCACAGGTACCTTTGGCAAAAATGTGGCTAAGATTGCAATAGATGAGGGCCAACCAGGTAAACAATTCCATTGTTTTATTAAATTATGTTGTTTAACATTAAAGTTTAAATTGTACAATGCAAATACCTTGATTCTTAATTTCTTAGCCAAATTCACAATCTAATTTGTTGAATTAACTGCCTTGACTCTTTGCATTTGCAATTGCAGCACAATGGTGGAAGGCATTTGGTAATCATTGTAAACAATTGCAAAAGTTTGCAATTCGGGTCATGAGTCAAACCTGCAGCGCTTCTGGGTGTGAGCGCAATTGGTCTTTGTTTGAGCGGATTCACACAAAGAAGAGAAACTGTTTAGAGCAGAAACGGTTAAATGATCTAGTCTTCGTGCAATACAACCTGCAACTCAGACGCAACCAGTCGATGAACAAAAGACCTGATACGGATCCCATTCTGTTAGATGATATAGATCCAACCTCAGATTGGGTAGTGGAGACCGCAAAGCCAAAGTTTGGTGATGATATGGATGTTGAGATGGAGGACTTGCTGGAGCCTCATATAGATTCAGATCCTCTATTGCCGGTGCCATTTGTTCATACAGGTGTGGATCCTGATATTCCAGGCACGGCAGGCACTAGTGGACCAGGACCTCTTACTTATAGGAAACAACGACGTAGGACTAGGCATTCAGCCAGTACTACTACTGCAGTAGTAGATGACCGTGCGCCTGAGCCTGAGGAGCCTAAGATTGAGCCAGATGTTGATGCCTTTGCTAGTCCTTCAGCTTCTGGTTCTTTTGGTTCTAGTTCTACTTCTACTTCTACTCCTCGTCATAGCAGTGGTGATGAGTTTGATCAGTGATGATGTATGACAGACACAGTTGACAATGTTATGTAGTTGACTATATATCATGTTATTTTCTGGACTCTACTGGCCATATAGCCTATAGGCCTCATGGATTATGTATTTTGTTCCAATTCCAGTCTCCTAGATATGTATTGCACAGTACACTTTGTGCCATTTTGATATATTGACTCTTATATGGTATATACATGAGCAGACATTGGATATTTTGTTTCTAATGCTATGGAATCATGAATTAGAATCTTGAAAATGTTGTTTTTCTTAAAAATTTAAATATTTTATGTATTTTTGAGCAAACCGATTCATTAAATTCAAATCGACCGATTCATTACCGATTCCGATTCCGATTCCGAGTTGACCCTCGACCGATTCCAAGTCCGGTTTCGATTTTTCAAACATTGATCCCAAGTACTGATAGTGTTGTGGAAAGATGCTTTTTGTGGGGTGGCATACCCTTTAGCATTGCCAAGAACAATCCATTCTCACGCTATGTGTGTTGTTGTTGTTGTTTGGCTCTATGGTGCAATATTTCAAAATGAAAAAATGATTGGATGACTAGATTGGAGGAGTTCTAAAAATACTATGAGAAATCAATGGCTGCACGGTTATGTCCAATAATTGAGCATATGGGAAGGGAAGTACCCTGCTTAATTTCTAAGCTAATTTTCCCAAGGGGACACACTGTTTATTAAATTTGTTGATGCATCTCCATGTTAAAGATGCTACATTCTTGTATAACTTGTTCAATTAGTTCATTCAGGAGGAAGCATGTTATGTAGGTTATAAAAGATAATGCTGCTAATTATGTGGCAGATGAAAAAATGTTAAAGACAGACTCTCCATGTTTTAGACTCCATATGGGGAGCCTCTTGATGGGAGTCATGACAAGGTCATATGCAATGTTTGCTCAAATCTTCTGCTCAGAGAGATTTACCATTTAAATGCCACTTTGCAAGAATCCCAGGTACTGATAGTGTTGTGGAAAGATGCTTTTTGTGGGGTGGCATACCCTTTAGCATTGCCAAGAACAATCCATTCTCTCAGGCTATGTGTGTTGTTGTTGTTGTTTGGCTCTATGGTGCAATATTTCAAAATGAAAAAAATGATTGGATGACTAGATTGGAGGAGTTCGAAAAATACTATGAGAAATCAATGGCTGCACAGTTATGTCCAATAATTGAACATATGGGAAGGGAAGTACCCTCTTTAATTTCTAAGCTAATTTTCCCAAGGGGACACACTGTTTATTAAATTTGTTGATGCATCTCCACATGTTAAAGATGCAGCATTCTTGTATAACTTGTTCAATTAGTTCATTCAGGAGGAAACATGTTATGTAGGTTATAAAAGATAATGCTGCTAATTATGTGGCAGATGAAAAAATGTTAAAGACAGACTTTCCATGTTTTAGACTCCATCTACTGTGCACGGCATTGGTTTGATTCTGGAGGATATTGGTATTGTTTACTATGTCAAGGAGGGGATCGATGAGTCAAAGGCTAAAGCACATCACTAAATCATGTATAACAATGCCTCGGTACTTATAGCCTTATCAGGACATTGTAAGATACCAGACTGTTCAATAACTGAGCCATCATCACACATAAACAGTCCAGAAAGATAATGTCAATAGGACATAATAAGAATTACTGATAAAATGATGATTTGAGAGGTAGTAATAGCAAAGCGCTTCTTTTTAACTATTATGATGATGATGATGTTTTGGTAATGTGTCTAGCAGAGGAATTGATGCTAAGTGTATATTGAGGCCAAAGAATGAAGTGGGAAATGGATGGCCCCCTTGCCTGAGGTTTTATTGCCTCCTGCCAACAGATTTGGCAAAAAGCATTCGTCCCCCAGAGGAAACCCTAGGTGTTATTATGAAGAAGAGGGAGGATGTACTTGTTAGAGGATTCTTGTGAGATACTAGGGTTTGCTGTTGTGAAGAAGACATTGGACATGATGATCGTTATTCTTATTCATCGTCATCTTATCTTAAAGATGTGAGAAGAGGAGTGCACTACTCTCTATCTCTCTCTCTTTGATCTTCACCTTTCTACTTTCTCTCTCTTGTTTTGGAGGCATTAGTGTTTCTTGGAGCTTGTGGAGCATCTTGAAAACTATGGTTATGGTTTTATCCGAAGTTATGTTCTTTCAAATACATAGGTAGTCAATGTTCTTTGGATGTTCGAGATGTTGTGATAGCATGTTGTGTTATTGGATACAGAGGGAGAGTATGGTGAGAAGTTGGATGATGATGTACAGAGGGAGAGTATGGTGAGAAGTTGGATGATGATGTGATATCTTATAGTCCATAGGATTTTCATTCAGTGATAGAGGGGTGAGGAGGTTGTTGTTCTAGAGACTGATTTAAAGCTCGAGATAAGCTAGCTCCAGGGTGGAGAAGGTGAGATTAGGGATGGATATGATGTTGCCTTCTACTCTAACACACTAACAACTGAGATGACTTACTTACCCAAACATTGCAGGAGGCTCAAGAGCATATAGAATGCCCAGATCTTCAATGAGGACGAGTACCTCCTAGGAGATATGCTAGTCATATTGCATTGTTTTCTCTCATCTGTAAGAATTCTAGTTGTCTTGAGGAAGTGAGGTGAGATACCTTGATGGAGGATGATGCTTGGGTTGATTCCAAGACTACAACAGGTACAAATTTGCAGATGGCAAGTTTGGTGGAGTCGCAAAGGGAGTCAATAGGCATTGGTGAAAATACTTTCCTCTAACAAGGGAGTGTTGGCTTTCGAGGTTACTTTGAAAGTGTTTACACCATGTTTGGAGATGCTTCATGAAATTTGGGGTACATGGCATATGTTTAACCCGTGGATGATCCATGATGAATTTGCACATTGGAGGTGGCTTAATCAATGGTTGCTTGACCTTAATCAAATGTTTGCATGGCATTCCTCCTTGGAGTGTTGGAGATCTTCAAAAGATCGATGACATTCTACACCTTGGCCACATCGAGGAGGTTGCTTGCTTGGAGAATGCCCTATATTGGAGGAGGAGCAATTGAAAATCCAAAAGAGGGCATTGAGCCCTAGATAGCATGAGGTAGCTTAGATGCTTGCATGGAAGCATGGAGTTGGCTTGGGGACATTTAGGTTGCAAGTTGCAACAATGTTTGTGCACAGGGAGTGGACCCAGTGGAGGAAATGATGTAGGAGTGTTGGAGCCTTTGGGAGGCTTGGAGAAGAACTAGACACATCTTGTGGAGCACCCTCGCATTGGAGCCTTGCTTGTGTACAACATCAACTTGGAGCTGGACAAGTGTAGCCTGAGTGTATGCTACACATGTGTGAGCCTACTTGTGGCTTTGGAGTTCCCACCTAGAGGGCCATAAATAAATTTAATCCATGTGCTAGGCGATGTTTGAGGTCGTGGCGCAATTTTTTAGGGAAACATCGTGATGTTTTGATTACTGCACAAAATCTGAGAATTTATTAAACATCGCGATTTTTTCGGCCCAAAAAATTCGGGGGCCCAGAAAAAATGACGAAAAAATGCAATGTCCCAATTTTTTCGGCAAAAAAATTGCATCAAATGGATGTAAAAAATACATGCTTGAATGGCGATCTTCATGAGTAAAAGTATATGCAGCAACCACCTAGTTTTTTGATAAGGGAATCCTAAATATGTTTGCAAGTGGAAAAATCTCTATATGGTTTGAAATGGGGACCTAGAGTGCGGAATGATAAAGTTGAGGATTGGTTTGAAGCTTTGACTAAGGATGTCCACAAAAATCAGATGTTAGAACCATGATGCAATTCACTTGGCAAAGAATCCAATTTTTAATGTCAAGCCTATGCATGTGGAGCTAAATATTCACTACCTCAGAAATCTTGTGCAGGATAGCATTATTGAGTTGGTGTTTTGTAGAAGTGATGAGCAAGCAGCAGATATCTTCACCAAATGTTTGACAGATGCAAAGTTCATGAAGTTGAGATATATGCTTGGGATGAAGGAAGTTTACAATAGCCACCTTCCTCATCTTCTTCTTGATGTGTTTTTATCGTGCACTAGTCAATATTAAGGGGGCACGGTAGGATGTGTAATATTGCCTAGTGGCAACTTAGGTGATGCAATTTTGTATCTAAGCCTTAATTGCACCTTTGGGGAGTTGTTTGAGCAATTATTACCCTATAGTGGTCGTGTCATGTGGCCGCATGGAAGTATTCTAGGAAGTTAGTTATGTCAGCCTGTAATACTTTCTTGTAGTTTTGGGTAAACCCATCAGATTTAACATTTTAGTGGATGCCTCTAAAAAGCTAGTGAGAATGAATAGAGGGCTTTATTTTCATCATTTGTACACACATTGAGAAAAACATGAGGATATTATGATGTACAAGTGCTATTTGGAGCTTAGCAATAAATCTTAGAGCAAAAGATCCACCATTAAATCTATTGTATAAGTTTTGCTTCTATTTCCTTTGCTAAATTATTGTGAATGCTTGTAGAATGAAGACTTGGCTATGGAAACCTTTTGTGCATAATTCCTGTAATAATCTTGTAACAATGTGTATAAAAATAGCCCCAAGCGTTAGCTCAATTGGTTGAACCATCCACCCAAGGCATTTTGCCGATGAGCAGACCCTAGTTCATAGGTTCAAATCCGATTGAGTCCCTCGGGTTTACCAGCCACTATTGTGGTTGGTGGTTGATCCACCCTCCATCCAGATTCCAGATATCCTCGAGAAGAGGGGTGTGATGCCAAAAGATTTTCCTTGAAAAAAAATGTGTATAATAATACTATATTAACCTCTATATATACTTGTTCTCACGCATTACTCATGTAGGCTGACTACCAAACCAACCTACTATTTTGTTATACATGTGACCCCCTATATAATATTTAGGAATATTTTTTTAAATACAAAAATAACATATAGACAATACATACATACAAATGTGTATATCTATCTGTGTGCTTCTTGTTCCCCATATCCTGAAATTTGGAAAGTTGTATTTCCAAAATCCATACCATTTTGAAAGCCTACAACCATTTCCCCATTCTAGGTGACAGAATCAAAAAACTTCTCTAGAGAAAAAAACAGAAGAGGTTTAAACATAGTTCTAAGAAGCAGCTCAAGATAGAATGATTATATATTCAATTACAATATTACCTCTGAGTTCTTGCAGTTTGACATTCGCATGTCAAGAGAAATTAAATGGAAAACTACGAGATACATACCTTGGCAAGCCCAGCATAATTTATTGGCAAGACTTCAGACGATGCTTCTTTGCTCTGATCTGGTGTCAGAGTCACAAACGCATCAATCTCAAGCACAATAGGTTCCTCCCTCCTGTTAAAAACTTGCAATTCTGGACCAACTGTATCCAGCATGATCTGTTATATATACCATAGTTAATTTCATATATAGGGAGCACTGAGATGCACATTAAAATTGAATAATAGCCCGTTGACACTAAAAATATATTGAAAATGAAGATAATTCTTACAGGGCTGCATAAGAGAACTACTGAACACATCAACAGATAATGAATATTAGTGCCAATTTAAGTAAGTGAAAGCACCAAAGTAATGCTGGGATTTGTGAACCATAATTGGTGAGGAAACTAGGAGAAAAGAGAACAAAAAATCCAGTATCAACAGAACAATAATAAAATGCAATTGCAGAGCAAAGAACATTCATATCAGATCAACAATCATGAAGTAAAATAAAAAGGAAATGTGTTACTGAATATCCCTTGGGAGAAAACTGAATTGGTATAACTTTGAATGAGCAACTTTTATAGCTAAGGTAGTACCAACAAACTTGAAAGTCTTCTGCTAAAAATAGGTTTTGGTTATTCCCTTCTTTTTATTTTTCTTATAAAAACAGTGGCTCCAAAATATATAATGACAAGTTTCACAAAGAAAGTAACTTTTAGGTCAATTACAGGAGGACACAAAATATCAATATCTATGCATTCTGAATTGTGAGATACTTGTACATTTTGTCAGTCATTACTTCTCTCTATAGGCAAGGAAGCAATTCAATGTGTCCACCTAATGGACAACAGCTAGAAATACAAACTGAACTTACAGCACAAAGTTTTTTTATTCCTTTCGCAGCGATCTTCAGATTTTCAAGAGTTTCTTGGTGATAATCATTGTCTCCCCCAGAGAAATCAAAACGAGCGACTGCCAAAGAATGCAGACATAAATACAGGTCATGTTTAGCAAGCACATACCAGGCCCCATATGCATCATAGAGATGAACCATTCAACTTAACATCTGCTGCAATTCTATCCAAACTTAAAAAGCTGCAAAACAATAAGCAACTCTAACATAGAAAAACAGGCACAAATCCAAAAGACTTTGAAGAAAACTCACCAGACATCCCAGCTCTGAGGCACCCCTCGATCACCTCAACAGATCGTGAGTTTGGTCCAAGAGTGCCAACAATTTTTGTCATTGCAGCAAAGAAATTCTGCAAGATACCAAACACTGAAGTTATGTTCATGACTAGGATTCAATCAAAGATTATCTGCAAAATTCTCACAGCTTGCAAATACAATACTAAATTATGCAAGCAAACTTTCTTAAAAATCCTACATGCTCTAAGCGGTAAAGGATAAGTCCTGTTCTAATTTCAGAAGCAAAAGCCCAAAACCCAAAACAGTACATGCTTGAAGGTTTAGCAACTATTTCCAGTGCATATTTTACCTAAGAACCAAAATCTTCTGAAAGATCAATTGAATCCAAGGGTGAAATTTTCACTCGTGCAAGCAAAAGGAGGTATGCGGTAGTCAAAGAGGCAGTTATGGCTGGCACTTATCATTTTATAGATAGACCAAACAACCGAAGATGTGAATAAGATTGAGGCCGTAGTATATGAGAATGCTTAATAAGTTAATAATACTTGAACAGAACAAAAGTCACTTTTAGGCATGGAGGCACCTCTCCACCTCTGTAAGAACCCTCTCAGCTTGCCTCTAACCCTAGACTGGCTGAGCCTGCTTCTGGAGATGAAAGAATTCCAGCTAAGGGCTTCAGAAGCAGGCTCTGTTCAATACCTTTACCAGCTCTTACAGTGGTGTTGTTGCCATTCTATACTCCCCAGCATGTCTCTGATAAATGCCAGATGCAGTTTCAACATACTCACTCCTGCTCTAGTAGCCGTTATGTTCCACTGGTAGACACCTGTTGAACTTCTGCCAAAAAGTCCATATGTTTACATAGGAAAATGGCACCTACAAGTCCTGAATGGGCAGTGTTTGGTGGCTGTCAATAGTTTTGAAACTCTGATTGGACTACATATAAACCTGGCAGCTAGAATCTCAACAAGGCCACCTTGTGATCTAATTTGCAACTGGTGGTTCATCATTCATGCTTTGCACAACTTCCAATAACTACTACTAGGACTGTGTTTCTTGTTATTTCTCTTATTCTTACTGCTAGGGATTTCTTCAGACATAGATGCAGCTAAGGTTTCACCTGATCCACCACTAGTCTGATCAACTTTCAGACAGGTTCTGTAGATTCTTCGATTTTCTCCAGTTGTAGGTATATGGTTATCTGCCTTGCTGATATGTGCAGAGATGGAGCAAGGTGAGAAGGCTGAATAGACTTCTATAGTAAACATTACACACACCAGACCATGCTACCATGCTCAAGTATACAGAAAAATTGTATTGAAAGCTCTTAAACATTTGCAAATGGAAAATGGATTCCTTTGATAGAGAAAGGACCTTTCTCCACAATCGCCACATTACACTTTTAAGGTGACACTAATATTATATGCAAACAGATACACTAAAATTGTCACTAAAGATACTTTACATGGAAAATGACATAGTAACTTAAATGCAAAATACAAGGAGTACACGTTAATATTAGTGAAATATTAAGAACTTTTGAAAGTGATCATCATTTCCTCCCTGCTTAGCAGGAAGCTGTCCCCAAGTTCTGCTTAGTGAAACTGCCTCTCAAATGTAGACTGAAATCCACTGTGACTGCAAATGCAAACATTATTTATTGACAATCAGAAATGTTTGATTTTCTTCACCTTTGTGACTGTTAGATTATGGTAACTTCGGGATGTCCTCCATGATTCAGATGCCTTGCATGGAGGTACATCAACAGTATAGGCATCAATATGGAGTAGAGGGTGAGATACACTCTATTCAGTGGCATGAGTCCAATGGTGGCTTCATGTGGACCTTCCGGGATGTTTTGACCTTTGCATGCATGAGTTTTGCATGACCTGTCAGCGATCATTGGATGCATGCAAAAGTGACTTTTGCATGCACCAAGAATTAGGGTTTTGGTAAACCTAATTCATCGGTGAGATTATTTATAGAGGCAAGGGGTCCGCGGATGAGGTTGCTCAATTGCTTTATCAGAGAGTGATAGACGAGGAGTGAGGAGGGCGCACTTGTGCATGCAGGGTGACTTTCTGAGAGAGAGAGGAGCAACTGCAGGAGCTAGGGTGGTCAGGTCTAAGCTGGATCAGTGACCATTAGTTCCAAAGGCACTAGTCACCCCGTACTGTGAGCTGAGATAGCTCATCAGTGTGATTTCTGCTCAGTTTAGAGGAGGACGTGTTCACTTGGAGGAGGGCGCATTTCCCAAGGAGGGAGGAGCTCATTTGGAGCTTGATCGACCGATTCAGAGTCTGAGACTTCCAGGATAGCCTTGCCTCAGCATTTGAGGAAGGTTAGGGACGATCAGAGCTCAGATCTGTTGATATCCGGTCCAGTACGAGCATCAAACATCCAGAGGGGAGGGCGCACCTCTCCATGCAGTGGAGGGCGCATTCTTCAGAGGCAGTCTTCAGAGAGAGCAGATCAGAGCAATGAGATACAGAGAGGCAGATCAGTCAGAGGCTCCTGCAGAGATACTCAGATCCAGTTTACCAGTTAGGGCTCACTCTTCCAGTGCATGCATCAGCTGATGCATGCAGATCTAGAGTCTGTCCGGTTCAGGGATTGAGTTACCTTTGAGGTAATACTGTATTGTACTTGTCCATTTATATATATGCTCTGGGCTCGAGAGAGAAGATAGCCCCACAGTTTGTTGGTTTTCCCCGGTTGGGGTTTCCAGGGTATATTTAGTGTTTATGTGTGATTGCATGTGTTTCAGTGTAGTAAAGAGATCTAGCTGTTGAGTTTATATTTATATGAGTATGTATTGATATCGAGACTCAAACTACTTGAGATCTCAGGGTGATTCAGAGGGAGTAGTGATCTTTGAATCAAAGATTTACATGGTATCAGAGCCATGGTAAGGGTCAGAGAGGGTAGTCACACAGAGATCTGTGGTGTTGGAGACTAGATCTAAGATAGATCTAGTAGATCAGTGACGATAGAGACCAAATCTACCAGATCCGAGCAGCACAGTTCAGATCTGAGGTTGTAGAGGTCAGATCTATCAGATCAGTGGGTTCAGTGGTTAGATTTGTGATCAAGAGAGTTTCTTGTTCACTGTGGGTTACAGTATTTCAGTTGAGAGAGTATGGCCACTAGCTTGAGAGTGGAGGACCAGTTGGATGGGGCCTCCAACTGTAGTGCATGGAGGGCACATATTACACTCTTGCTGAAAGAGTGTGAACTATGGGATGTTGTGAACAGCACAACGACAAATCCAATTACAGTTCCGTCAGATGCCACTGCCAAAGCAGTGTATGATAAAAACAATGTGAAGGCTCAGAGGATCCTTCTTGATGCGATCAAGGATCATGTTATCCCACATGTCTCTACCAAGGACAATGTGTTTGAGATGTGGGATGCATTGACTAGTCTGTACCAGAGCTCCAATGCGAATAGGAAGATGGTTCTCATGGAGAAGCTGAGAAGCATTAAGATGGGGAAGGATGAGAGCATGACTACCTATCTCACCAAGATAACTCAGGTGAGGGATGAGTTGGGAGCAGTGGGTGAGAAGGTAGAGGATAGTGAGATGGTTCGACAGGCCTTGAATGGCGTGACTGTGCCATGGGCAATGTTCATTCAGTCTATCATAGCTCGAGAGAACCTTCCCAAGTGGGATCGTCTGTGGGACGATTTCACACAAGAGGAGATCCGGAGAGGCTACATACAGGGTTCAGCTTATGCTACTCCAAAGTAGGAGGATGTGGCTCTCGCAGCAGGCGGGAAACAGAGAGGCAGACAAAAGAAGGATCTGAGCAAGATCAAATGCTTCCCCTGCAACGACTATGGACATTATGCGGGACAATGTCCGCATAAGAAGAAGGGAAGCAGGCGAAGGACGAGCAGGTGGAAGCAACAGAGGAGGTTGATGAGTTTACTTCTCGGTTTGAGAAGGAGTTCTCATTAGCCTCAGTTTAGTCAAGACATGATAGTAGCCTGCCAAAGGCTCAGGTTGATCAGAGTTGGAGAGTTGACTGCATGCTCAACAGTCACATGACAGGGGTGCGGGATGCATTCCTTATCATAGAGCACACACCCCTGCAATTGGCTCGGGATGTGCAGGGGGTTGACCACTTGGTTACTGGAGTGGACAGAGTGAGATTTCTACTTGACCTTGGGGAGCTCCTGGAGGTATCAGGAGTTCTATTTGTTCCAAGACTGAGAGGGAGTATCCTCTCAGTGGCAGCTTTGGCAGCTGTTGGCTACTCAGTAGTGTTCCAGCGGGATCAGATCTTCACCTATCCTAGAGGAGTAGACCCAGTCTTGTTGGGTCACAGGATCGACGGTGAATACTTGGTTCGGGGACAGCCTACTACGGGCACATCAGGATGGCTGAGTACATCCTCTTCAGAGTCGGAGGGGGATGATGAGCAAGATGCTCATAGCAGAGATGAGGCCAGGAGGAGTGAGTCTAGTCAGCAGATGGGTGGGCGAGATGCTCACCTTGATCAAGGGAGTGATTCTAGAGTTCAGATGGATGAGCGAGATGCTCTTGATAGTGATGAGTCTCAGGAAATTGAGCCCTTGGGCTCATATCAGATGGATGAGCATGCTGCTCATGCAGGCACCAGTTAGAGATTGAGCTGGTATGATATGGTTGAGATGGACTTAGCTCAGGAGAGAGTTGAGTCAGCTCAGGGACATAGACAAATCACCTACAGGGCAGTGGATCCACTTGACAGCAGTCTTCAGGACTGGTTACAGCAGTAGAGATTCAGAGGGAGTCTGAATCAGAGTGCAGTGACAGAGTCAACAGTGGTTGATCAGGGGGCTTCTTCTGAAGCCACACTTATGGAGGTTGATCAGGGTTCTTCAGGTCAGAGGGCAGCAATGACAGGCAAGTCAGTTAGATCAGTGTCAACAGCAAGGGAATTGTTGGATCCAGGCATCAGTGGTAGGACTTCCCTCGTTAAGAGGGAGTGTTAGATTATGCTAACTTCGGGATGTCCTCCATGATTCAGATGCCTTGCATGGAGGTACATCAACAATATATGCATTAGTATGGAGTAGAGGGTGAGATACACTCTACTCAGTGGCATGAGTCAAGTGGTGGCTGCATGCAGACCTTCCGGGATGTTTTGACCTTTGCATGCATGAGTTTTGCATGACCTGTCAGCGATCATTGGATGCATGCAAAAGTGACTTTTGCATGCACCAATAATTAGGGTTTTGGTAAACCTAATTCATCGGTGAGATTATTTATAGAGGAAGGGGGTCCCCGGATGAGGTTGCTTAGTTGCTTTATCAGAGAGTGATAGACCAGGAGTGAGGAGGGTGCACTTGTGCATGCAAGGCGACTTTCTGAGAGAGAGAGGAGCAGCTACAGGATTTAGGGTGGTCAGGTCTGAGCTGGATCAGTGACCATTAGTTCCAGAGGCACTAGTCACCCAATACTGTGGGCTGAGATAGCTCATCAATGTGATTTCTGCTCAGTTTAGAGGAGGACGTGTTCACTTCATTTCCCAAGGAGGGAGGAGCTCATTTGGAGCTTGATCGACCGATTCAAAGTCTGAGACTTCTAGGATAGCCTTGCCTCAGCATTTGAGGAAGGTTAGGGACGATCAGAGCTCAGATCTGTTGAGATCCGGTCCAGTATGAGCATCAAATATCCAGAGGGGAGGGCGCACTTCTGCATGCAGTGGAGGGCGCATTCTTCAGAGGCAGTGTTCAGAGAGAGCAGATCAGAGCAATGAGATACAGAGAGGCAGATCAATCAGAGGCACCGACAGAGATACTCAGATCTAGTTTACCAGTTAGGGCTCACTCTTCCAGTGCATGCATCAACTGATGCATGCAGATCTAGAGTCTGTCTGGTTCAGGGATTGAGTTACCTTTGAGGTAATATTGTATTGTACTTGTCCATTTATATATATGCTCTAGGCTCGAGAGAGAAGATAGCCTCACGGGTTGCTGGTTTTCCCCGGTTGGGGTTTCCAGGGTATATTTGGTGTTTATGTGTGATTGCATGTGTTTCAGTGTGGTAAAGAGATCTAGCTATTGAGTTTATATTTATATGAGTATGTATTGATATCGAGACTCAAACTGCTTGAGATCTCAGGGTGATTCAGAGGGAGTAGTGATCTCTAAATCAAAGATTTACAGTGATGTATATCTTGGTGTCAAAAAGTGTACAATCTGTACGTGGAGGTTGGAAGTTTGGAATGGCATCCTATGGATGTAGAATCTATTGAAATCCACCTTACTTGCAAGTGCAAGAATTGTTTTGTGCCAATTAGAAATGTTGCAATTTACTTCTTCCTTGTGATGAAAGTCTTGGTGTCAATAAGTGTCAATAAGTCTTGGTAAAAGCTCTAAACATTTGCAAATGGAAAATGGATTCCTTCAATAGAGAAAGGACCTTCTCCACAATTGCCACATTACACTTTTAAGGTGATCCACTAATATTATATGCAATCAGATACACTAAAATTGTCACTAAAGATACTTTACATGGAAAATGATATACTAACTTAAATACAAAATACATGTACACATTAATATTAGTGAAATATTAAGAACTTTTGAAAGTGCTCATTGTTTCCTCCCTGCTTAGCAGGAAGCTGTCCTCGAGTTCAGCTTAGAGAAACTGCCTCTCAAATGTAGACTGAAATCCACTGTGACTGCAAATGCAAGCATTGTTTATTGACAATCAGAAACGTTTGATTTTCTTCTCCTTTGTGATGCATGTCTTGGTGTCAAAAAGACTAAAAGTGTACAATCTGCAAGTGGAGGTTGGAAGTTTGGAATGGCATCCTATGGATGTAGAATCTATTGAAATCCACTTCACTTGCAAGTGAAAGAATCATTTTCTGCCAATTAGAAATGTTGTAATTTGCTTCTTCCTTGTGATGTAAGTCTTGGTGTCAATGAGTGTACAATCTGTAAGTGGAGGTTGGAAGTTTGGAATGGCATCGGCACCTCCTTTTATAATTATGGCAATTTAATAATTTATACATTAAATTGTTGATATGGACTAAATTGCCAATACCAAGATAAGCCAATAAATCAAAAGGTAGAAAGCATCTGGTCCAATAACCTACAAAATAGGATAAGGATACTACCTAATAGGTTTGAGTTTCTGAAGATCCTGATCCTAAACCTTGCCTGTCTAAATGGAGCAAGACTTTGTTTCCAACCAAAGTGGTGTTAGCTCCTTTGTTTCCTTGTTGGCCTTTATATTTGGCCTGGGTGTTGAGAAGTATATCTCAGACTTGAAATGCACTTGTGCTAAGTACTCTATAAAGGTAGCTGTTTTTTGTTGCTCGTTTATCTCAACGGATGTGGCTGGAGAGCAAATGGCAATAGGAAGCTCCTAAGATGCACAGGCCTCAAATCCCTACCGAAAATCAAAAGGTGAATGACCAAAATGCATGGAGTGCCCTGTCGTGGCTAAGTTAAATTGCTGGGAGCTGTTTGCTCCACTAATGGTTAGACTGATGATAGGTGTGGAGAACATGTACAAGGGTCCAATTCACAACTTCAATTTGGCTGTAGTTTAGGATGAAGGGATGTTGAAAACTTTAACTGGAAACCTAATATTCGCCATAATGATTGCCAAAATGGCTAAGGAAAGAAGAATCTCTAGAAGAATTATCAAGTACAACAATACATATTGTTCCCAAATATGCCAGAAAAATAGTTCAACAACTGCTACCTTCATGTGTCACACTGCTGTTAGATTAGGTATATTGCAATTATAATTTACAATGTATAACCATTGCTTATTTACAACGTACAACGTACAACCGCGCTGAGACATATGCAACGTACAACCATGGGATGAGGCTTCCAAATTTTGGAAAGGATTACAATGGAATTTGGGCACTAACTCTATAATGGACTCAAAAATTGGCTTTAGATCCATACCTATAAGGATTGCCAGATATCCAGGCTCTAATACAGTAAACCAACAGGGCAAGGGAAGAAGAATAACAGAGTTCTATCATCAAAGTCAAACTTCAAAGACATTAGACTTGCTCACAAACACTAGCGAATAAGGTAAGGTAATTTTATTAACATCCAACAAAAGACCACAAAATTAGGTAAAAGGAGCTTAAAAAGTTCATCCAGGGTCAATAAGAAGTGGGAGTGACGGATATCTCCTAGAACAATGCTAAAAGCAGAAAAATAATGATGTCTAAGAGATACAGTGGCACTTATCATTAAAGATACTTTCCAGGCAAAGAGATATACTAACATAATGCAGTATATGTTGTGCACATAAAAAGCCCTCATCACCTGGCCTAAGTCACACTTGATTTATTAAAAATACTTTCTCTGCAAAGAGATATACTAACATAATGCAAGATACGTTGAACAGATAAAAAGCCCTCATCACCTGGCCTAAGTCACACCTGGTTCATGTTTGTGTTTGAACTCAACAACAATAAAATTCACATGAAAACACGAGTGCAAAAGAATATGATAAAATTAGTCATTAAGTTTGGCAAAGAGAATTAAGTGTGTACCCAATTAAATTCAGATTTAAGAGCAGATAAAACTTTTCATTACCCCTTATCTCAAAACCCTGATATAAGAGAATTGTATTTTAGATATTAAAGAAACATGTTTTAAATATTAGATTCAAATTCTCCTATATGAGAATTTTGCATTTTAATGCAAATCAACTCATGGGTCTCAATGTATATCTGAGTGCAGATGATGCAAATAAAGCTATCTTCTCATCTATCAACTGTCCCGGTGGATCACTAATACCGGGAGTAGGTCTTTTCAATGTTATGCAACTAATGCTTCCAGAAGTACATATAATATGCATGGGGTAGCTGCTTCAATGGGATCTTTCATCCTAATTGGGAAAGAAATTACTAAACATTCAGATCCGTGGTGATTAAATTTGCCAAATATGGCAATTAAATTTAATCGCCGATGCTTGAAAAAACGACCAGTAACTAAGCACCTGGCAATACATGCAGTGGTGCATGGCAGTTCAACATTGGCGGTTTATAAACTCTACATCTATGACAGGTTATCATCCTATTTTGGACTTGTTAAAGTCATCTTTTCGGAGGTGTTGTTGGAATTCCTGCAGCTAGAGTTGCACGGAACAGCCTCATACCGTATTGATACCCTTCAAGTTTTGACCATTTCGCTGCAGGTAGTCTGTCTCAGCTTCTGCTATAAGGTCTCGCCCATAAAAAAAATTGTAATTTGGCAGGCCTACCTCAACCCTCTGTATTATTGTTGTAAAAAGGTTTAAGCCCGTCATGCTAAATAACGAATTCTATCATTTCTAAAACAAAAATAAGTTAATAAACAAAAGGTCGAAATATAACTGCAGAAGAGAAGCTAATGATACGTAATAGAAGCTTATCACTCGCAATCAATGAAACTAGTTCTGATTCAGACAGAGGATTTACAATTAAGAACAAATTAGAACCAATAATGTTTTTTTTTTTATGCTCTCTGGCCACTACATCTAACAACATCAAGCGATCATTGGAAGCATTGGAAGCTAGGAAATCAAATCCCCACTTTACCATGCACATCCCAAGTTAGGGATCGAACCCGTGACCACTGGTTAGCGAATGCCACCGATCCATTGAACTAAGTTTGTTTTGAAGCTAAAAAGCTTCTGGGTATTGATTTTAACAGGAATGGGATTAAAACGGCGTTAAATATGAAATTTCATGAAAGAAAACTTACAGCTTTGGAAGGCTCGAGAATAGATGCCATGCGAATGGGCTCCTCGAGCAATAAGTTGGCTCCCTGCATTGTTGCTGTAATATCGCTACTGTTCCTCTTCTTCTTCTTCTTCTGCCCTGCAGCCTCTCAAAAGTAAACAATAACAAAGAGGTAGAGGAAGTGTGACGGAAGCCTTCGCAGTTTTGGGATTTTATAATAATTGAAGCCACCGTGGAATTTATGCCTTTTCTCTCGGCTTAGAGACTTATTGACTTTTTGCCTGGCTTGGTTGGTAGCACATTTCAGCGAACACTAGCGTGGTTATCTAACCAAATAAAGCCATTCCGATGTTATGTTCATGGGGCCAACCTTTGCGATGGAGACACCAAAATGGCTCGTTGTTTTGTCCGATTTATGATTCAGATGACCACAGCTCGGAGACAAGACTTTTTTATCTGTGGGCTAAATTGACAGCACGTGAAAAAAAGTAAATAATAGTCTTCGATCCAATAATATTCTTCGATCTAGAAGATATATATATTGTTTAGAGACAAAGACCTCTTAACTCGAGCTGGAAAGTCGGGTTTTGAGTAAGGTAGTGTACCCTTCTAGCGAAATCAATGGTTGGGATATTCGCCAAATCTACTGGGTATCATTTCTAACATCGAGAAGGGCGAGTGCCCATTGTATGAGACCGTGGATTGGTTGGTTGGTTGGTTACTTGTGGTGGACGGCTGCTCCCCAGGAATTTGAGCAGAATTGCCATTGATGTTTCTGGTTTTCTCCGACTTTTTTAAATATGTGAATTGGTTAATCAACCATTGTATTGGACCGTGGATTTGGGCTTCTCCCAAGGAATATGATTAGAATTCCCTTTCATCTCAAATTGATGTTTCTAGTTTTAGCGATGTTTAATATTTTGTGGTTTTTAATCCTATTTTGTTATGTTTCTTGTTTTAGTGATTGTTGATATTTTTTGGTTTTTAATAATAATAATGATCATTTATTTATTTATTTTTAAAGTCGTCGTCAAACAAAACACCAATTTGGTGTATGAGAATCATTTGTTTGTGAGACAAGGGACCCCCTTTGTGCAGTGTGTTATCCACTAAGTCTCACTTAGGGGAATTGTAGTGAGCCACCAAGGATCAGAACAAGTCAATTGTTCCCACTCAGTGCTTAGAAGTTCCATGGTTTCATCAGGACCAGTTGTGGCTCTTTTTTCTTTTTCGCATGTTCACACTCCCTTGGGGGAATTGTAATAAATGTTGTAGCATGGTGGTCTTTTGTAAAAGGGTTTGGCCTTCTTGGGACTTAGTCATCAAACTAATCACCCTTGAGTGTTTTTTCCCTTGTTAATTATGCGACGTTTTTTAGCGACACATAATTTCCGAGTTTTTCACTCAAAATCCTCCAAAGTCGAGGTGGTGAAAGTGATGATTAGACCTTGAAAGGGTTATTAAAGCCTAGAATATGTGTATAATACCATGCTAGTCATAATCATAGAGTCTTGTGAACATGCACTAAGTCCCCCCTAGGATTTTTTATTTTTCTATTTTTTTAATAAAATCATCGATAAAGTGTATTTTAATTGTAAAGTTTCAAAAGGTCATAAAAGTGGGTCTAGGGGGGCAAATTTGTCATGGGAATGCTCGTTTCTTAAAAACCCAGATCCCCCACTTAACCCATAAACCCACTTTTGAGAGTCTAATTGGTGATTTTCAATTACTAATTTTGATTTTCGCTTGAAAATGACATTTTGGGTCAAATAATTAGGAAATATGGAGAAAATTCAATTCCTAGATAAAAGGGAGCTTGTCTCTGAGGTGTCCAGGTTGGTTGGCATCTTGTTTGGGTCAATAAATGAGTTGTTGGAGCATCTTTCCCAACTCATAATGTGGATTTCAGTGGTTTCTAAATTTGAGGAGAGAATCTCTCCAAGAGATGGCGAAATTCCCCACGAGGGTGAGTTGTTGGAGCTTGATTTGACATATGGCAGCCTCCCATGAGTGTTTGGGACACCTCATGAGAGGTGGCAGCCCCATTTCTCACATATATTGAAAGACACTTGCCACACTCTCTAGAACCCCCAATCCACCTCCTCCATTGGGAATTTCACCCTCCAAGGGTTTGGAGCCCATTTTTTCTATAAAAGCGAGTCACTTCTCTTCTCTACGGTGGAAGCAAAAAACCTCTGCTCTTGTGATGTATTGTTGTTATTATTTGATGAATAAAGTTGTGGCTTTGGAGGTCCAAATTGTGCAAGACTTCTCATGAATGTGAATGTTGGGCTCTAATCAAGGTGATATTTAGCTAGTTGTTTTCTTCTTTATAAGTTTGTAGTTTTTCTATCTAGCTTAGAAGTCCATTATTGGCTCATAGAGTAAACATTTAAAGGCTCAATTTGTTTACTTGTATTTGATTTTCTGAGATTAAAGAGTAACAATCTGTAGTCGGTAATACTTATGTTCTTTTTATGTCATTTAATTAACCACACTAGATTGATCTCACTTGTTTAAAGGTTTTTGTAGCTTGCATATCATCTTAGGTGAAGAAGAAGTGGGATTTTAGTTGCATCCCTTTTCTCTTCATATAATATTTATGCATCTAACACTTCTTGTATTACAGGCATCTCCATGTCCTCACAAAGATTCAAGCTGGATTTTGAGACCTTCTCTTCTTCTCTTAAAAAATTAAACTATCTTTCTGGTTACATTTAGAACAAGTTTAGATCTCCTTAAAAAAATTATCATACATTTCTTAGCTTGGTCATATTTCTAAATCTAAAAGTGCTTTTACTTGTAATCATAAGCTTAGATCTAGTTCCATTTACTTAGTATTTAAAGTAATGTAGTTTCTCTACTTTTTGCAAGTATTTGGTTGTATAATCGTTGATGTATTTTATACATTAATCCACTAATCCTTGCACTTTTATTTTGTTGGTTTTTAGCAAGTTAAAAGAAAAAGAGGAGGAATTTTGGGCTAAAATTGTCACAGCCACACTTTTTCGCTAGTCACCAGCGTCCAAATGTGATGTGCGGCACTGCCCGAGAACAACTTGAGGGCGTGACCAACTCAAGCGTCGCACCGGCAGACAGTTTCAACTTTAACACTTGCAATAGTTTACTTGTTTGTACCAGTTTAACATGTAAGCCTAGCATCCAACACTTAGACAATTTTACGCATGCATGAAAATCAAGTAAATACAACACACAAGTATAAGTTGGGGTTTCCAAACCAACAACCCTTAAGCTTTGTATAATCAATCGTTTACAACAGGTGGAGTTGCCCTAGTAGTGCTCTGGCGTGTGCCCAACCAGCAGCACGCCTTAAAATAGATATACAAAATACAAAGATAGAGCAGACCCTTCCAACAGGCGTCTAACTCATGAAACTGCCCACTTCTTCAACCCCTTGTTGCTGCTGCGGAACTGTCTCACTGTGCAACCGGACTGAGTGCGAGCCTGTCAAATTCTACATTGTTGCAACACCTTGCTGCCACCAGACTTCGCTAGAACAGACTGTGCGGAAGGACAGAGCTCGGATAGCCTCCCTATCTCTGAACTTCTCCTTGTCCGAATTTCCAACTTAGCTACCTTATTAGCTATTTGCCTTAGCCTTTTCATATGATGCCGTGTGGGAGGGTGCGACCCCACCTTGGGCGCACCCTTGCTTGGCGGCCACATCAACTCCTTGCCGATGTACCACTTCAAACGGTCTTGGTCCAAGTCTTTCGCAATCCGTGCGATGTTGGTCCGTTCGTTGGGCATCGTCCCACGGCTTCCGACCCGAGCTATTGCCGAGCTCCCAACTCGTCTTCATTGTCGAGCTTCCAAGTGGTGTTCGCGTGGGCTCCCAACCCAAGTTCGCGGAATACCTTTGCGGGCTTTCATTCTAACTTCGCGTTCGGCTCCCATCTCAAGTTCGTGGGCTCCCAACCCGACTTCGCGGAGCTTCCATCTAGTGTTCGCGGAGGGTTCCCATCCCGAGTTCGCGAGCTTCCAACCAGTCTTCGGTGGGATTTCAACCCGACTCCGTAGGGATTCCAACCTGACTTCGGCGGGCTTCCAACCCACACTCGGTGGGTTTCCATCTTGAGCTCCCACCGTGCCTTGGTCCGTGTTGCGTCTAAGTGTTGGACACTTGGGTGTTTTCTCCATGAGTGTATGGGCGCTTGGCCCGACGCCGCTACTCCCAACGTCCGTTTGGTCCAAGGGTGTGCCCGACGCCCCTTCATCTTGCCAACTTGTTTCTTTGCAACTACACCCCACTCTCGGGCTTTCCATGCGCCGATGGGTGAGCGTGGCATCGTTTGTGGGAGCACGCCCATGCATGGTCCGCGCGCCCCTCCGTTCGGTCTGTCGCTTGCCTCTTCGCTAAGTCCCATGCAACCAAACTTCGTTTTTCCCAACCGAGCGCCCAAGTCAACCTCTTGGGAGGGAGTGCAAGGCTCCCATGCAAGTGTGGGCGTCGTGCCAAAAACATGGCCGTGACAACCTCCCCCACTTAAAATGCTTATCGTCCTCGGCAAGGCGTCCGAAATGCCTAAACTTCCAAACATTTGTTGCTGCTACACCACACCAGACTTTTTCTTAAGTCCGCACTGCCTATGCGTTACTCTATTAGTACACCAGTCTCGGTTCCCTTCGTCGTCTGCACTGTTCAGGTGATCAAGCCGTCCACTAAGCTTCCGTCAGTCTCTGTTTACTAGTCCTCTCCGCAATCATTCCACACTTGGTGACTATTCTGTTGTAAGACGAAGTCTTCTCACTTCATCTACTGTTGTCTTCGTTTCGGTTGTGCCTCCCCGTGAAGCACCCATGGCCTTTCCACCTGCACAAGGGTGGAAGTTGTGCCGTCTCCGCATCTAATCGGAAGAAGATGGGAGGTGGTGTGCCCAACCACCTTCCAAAATTTTCTCTGCTTTCTGCTTTCTGGCTTAAGTATAGAAGGAATGGCACATTGCCTCCAACTGTGTCATTTCCTTCATCGAACAATCTCTGCACTTCAGGGTCTTCTAGCCATGCATCTGCTGCAACCGAAGTGTCTCCCTCGTATGCCAGCGACGCTGCCATATCCACCACCTTTTCACGTTGTCGTTCTTCCGCATCCTTGCAGAGTGAGTTTTCCCAAACTCATGGCGGCCGTTTCCACAACCTTCTCCATGGCCACAAGTCGCTGCTCCAACAATCCGACTACTTCCTTGGATGCGAGGTGTCCTTCCAACCGAATAACCTCTTCTTTGCCAACGCATTCTCTGCAATGTTCTCCCTCATCAAGCTTTTTGTGAGTGCTTTCTGCGAATGTGGAAGCTGCCAACGCAGTTACCTTTCGTTCTCCTGGAAACCTCTTCACGTATCGCACGAATATTGGGTCCTCCTGGGCCAAAAATGCTAAGCTGTCCATGTGGGGTACAAGAGTTGCCTTCTCCTTCTTCATGAACTCTTGTCCAAGCACTATATCGAAGTCATCCAGCGGAACAACCGTGAAATCACTCACGCCTGTCCATTCTCCAATCCTTAGAGAAACGTGGCGAGCCAATCCCACCACTTTTTCAACTCCTGAGTTAACTGCTTTGAACATGTTCACCCCTAGTTCAATCCGCAAATTGAGCAGCTTCGCCACTTCCTCTTTGACAAAGTTGTGCATCGCACCATTGTCAACCAACGCTAAAATCTGTTGTCCATTTATCTCTGTTGGAACATAGCTCAGTCTTGCGAAGTCTGCGTCTGTTGCGACTTCTGGTTCTTCTAGAACTGCATTTAACACCTGTAAAACACCAATTGATGGCCCTTCCTGTTCCACCGCAAAAATATTCTACGAACACAAAGGATAGTTTTTAGCGTAGTGATCTTTCGCACATATATAGCAAGAAATAGTCTTGCTTTTCTCCTTGGGCGGATCTGCATTTCTGGGTGGCTCATCCTCTCGTTTGCCACCGTTCTTAGGCTTTTGTTGTTGTTTCCCCTTGAACTTTTTGAACTTGCCATTATGCTTCCCACCAGTTTCATCGTTGCCTTTAGCGTCCTCCTTTCCTTCGGTCCGGAATTCATGCAACTTCTCTACGGCGGATACAACCTCGGTAAGAGTCTTCACCCTTTGTCGTCGCAAGTCAGCTTGTGCCCAAGTCTACAAACCCTTCATAAAGTGATACAAACGGTCCTCCTCGCTCATATCCTTTATTTCCAGCATAATACTGGTGTAGGCTTTAACGTAAGCCTAAACTCGCGTGGTGTGCTTAATTCTCATAAGCGCGTTCCTCGCTACCCAGCTTTGGTTCCCCGGACCAAATTGTGCCTTGAGAGCAGCCTTCATTTGCTCCCAATTCTCGATCTGTTATGTTATCTTCCTAGCAATCACATCTTCTGCACAGTTTCTTCACCAAAGCTTTGTCGTGTCAGTGAGAAACATCGCGGTAGCGTTTACTTTACACTCGTCTGAACATCCGTTCATCTGTTTCAAGTATTACTCCACGTCCCAGCATAAGTTGCCAAGCAACTTAGCATCGCGAGTGTCGTCAAACGGTTCTGGTTCTTTCATGCGGATCTTCATGGTAGTCCCCATACCAGATCCTTGAGCCAACGCTCGTTTCAACACAGCAATAGTGTCATCTTGGTCTTTCACATGAGCTTGAAGCTACTCCACAACTTCTTCAAGCTTCTTGACCCTTCCTTCTGTGTCTTGTTGAATCGCAGCATGCAACATATCTGTAGTATCTTTGCATTCCGCTATGGCTTCGTTGAAAGCCTTACACATTCTCTCCACTTTAACACCCAAAGTCGCAGCTTTCTCTCCATGAGCATAGAGAGCTTCACTAAACTGCTCCATGTTCTTCTCACCTACATAAATCCTGCATTTTGCCTTGGTGGATTTTGGTTCCTGTTCACCATGAACAGACTCCTCTCCGTCTAAAGGTACTTCTAGCTCAGACTCAGAAGCCAGATATGTGTTTCGCTTCCCCATCCCAATCTTCGTTTTGTCCAAGAAGTGGGATATAAACCCTAGCTCCTCCGAACTAGTCTGCGGAACGTTCTACTCCCGTCAACTGATTTTCTCCCTTTCAACACTTGTTTAGGCAGGTTGCAAGTCTACCCAAGACGTCTACTTATTCAAGCTTCGGTTCCGTCCAACTTACTTGTTCTGCGGTGAGGTGCCCCAGCCAAGCACACTCTTGAGAGTTACAGCCGAACCCTCATTTTGCTCCAACAACTATGGTTCAAGTCGCTTCACTCTGCGGCACACTTCTGCGTTTTTCCAGACTTAGCCTCAAAATCGCCAACTCTGCGTTTTCCTGTAGCGAACCTGCAGTCCCTGCGGTTCTGCGATCGCAAGCTTCAAACATGCGGCAATGTCCTATAGAAAACCCAATGAATTCCGGCACCGTGACCACTTTAGCGAACCTCTGCCAACTGTCGCAGCAAAATGTTCTGAACCCCCGAGTTGCAAAACTGTAGCGAAGAAAACCCTTCACTGTCGCAACACTTTTGCTCTGATACCAACTATCATAGCCACACTTTTTCGCTAGTCACTAGCGTCCAAATGTGGTGTGCGACACTGCCTGGGAACGACTTGAGGGCGTGACCAACTCAAGCATCGCACCGACAGACTACGCCTAACCTGCGAAACTCATTTCAACTTAACAATTGCAACAATTTACTTGTTTATACCAGTTTAACATGTAAGCCTAGAATCCAACACTTAGACAATTTTACACATGCATGAACATCAAGTAAATATAACACACAAGTATAAGTTGGGGTTTCCAAACCAACAACCCTTAAGCTTTGTATAATCAATCGTTTACAACAGGTGGAGTTTCCCTAGCAATGCTCCGACGTGTGCCCAACCAGCAACACGCCTTACAATAGATATACAAAATACAAAGATAGAGCAGACCCTTCCAACAGGCATCTAACTCATGAAACTGACCACTTCTGCAACCCCTTGCTGTTGTTGCGGAACTGTCTCAGTATGCAACCAGACTGAGTGCGAACCTGCCAAATTTTGCACTGCTGCAACACCTTGCTGCCACCCGGACTTCGTTGGAACAAACTGTGTGGAAGGACAAAGCTGGGATATCCTCCCTAGCTCTGAACTTCTCCTTGTCTGAATTTCCAACTTAGCTACCTTCTTAGCTATTTGCCTTATCCTTTTTATATGATGTCGTGTGGGATGGTGCGACCCCAACTTGGGCGCACCCTTGCTTGGCGCCCACGTCAACTCCTTGCCGACGCACCACTTCAAACTGTCTTGGTCCAAGTATTTCGCAATCCGCGCACTGTTTGTCTGTTCATTGGGCGTCGTCCCACGGCTTCTGACCCGAGCTGCTGCCGAGCTCACAACTCGTCTTCACTGCCGAGCTTCCAAGTGGTGTTCGCGTGGGCTTCCAACCCGAGTTCGTGGAATACCTTCGCGAGCTTTCATCCCGACTTCGCAACCGGATCCCATCTCGAGTTCGCGGGCTCCCAACCTGACTTCGTAGAGCTTCCATCCAGTGTTCGCGGAGGGCTCCCATCCCGAGTTCGCGAGCTTCCAACCAGTCTTCGGTGGGCTTTCAACCCGACTCTGCAGGGCTTCCAACCTGACTTCGGTGGGCTTCCAACCCACACTCGGCGGGCTTCCATCTCGAGCTCACATCGTGCCTTCGTCCGTGTTGCGGCTAAGTGTTAGACACTTGGGCATTTTATCCATGAGTGTATGGGCGCTTGGTGTTACACCTAAATCTCGTCATCATGAGTCCCTTGTTAACTCAATGCTTTGATCCCTGAAGTCTCCATGATCAAGCAAGTCATGTAGAGCAAGTTGATGCCATTTGACCATATTTCTTGTTGGGCCGACGCATGTTGTCTTTGGGCAAGGAGCGCCCAACTAGGGCCGACGCAGAGTATATTCTGCCAGATTGCACTAAGGGCACAGATTGTCTTGGTTAGTCTTGTGTTTCCCTTCTCAGGCGTTGGTTGTCTTCATGCAACTTGCTTCGGAGTTGGTTAATTGGGATAAAGGTGGCTTTCGAGCGTTTTCTAGAAGTTGGATGAGGTAGATCCCTATCCTTAACTCTTAGGTGAGTTGTCCTACAGTTCCCTAACCTCAAGGGAGGATCCCTTAGCCCTCTCCCCAAGATCCTCAACCTACTATATCCACTTGGTCCTATAAATACAAGGCCCCTCTCCATTCCAAAGGGAGGAAGTCTATAGCACTTACATGCTGGTGGAATTAGCCTAGGTGATCCTTATCCATCTCTTGGGAGGCTTACATTTCCTTTGGAGGCATTGGCTTGGCTTGTTGGAGGAGGATTGCAGCGTTAAGGCTTGGGTTGTAATCATCTCTCTACTTTGTATTTCCCTCTTTTATGCAATAATATAAACTCTTTCCACAAATGTTATTGTGTTGATAATGTTTGTAGTTTACTTCCTTAAATGTTTACTTAAATCAGTTATTGTTTAGACATGTTTTACTGCTTGTATTGTTTCCACATGTTTTGACAGCTCTTGCAGCTGAAGATCTGACGACCGCAGAATTTGGAGCAACAACAAGAAAGAAGATTTACAATCTCAAGGTAAGATGTCTAAGTACTCGATTTCTAACTAGATCTAGGAAAGTAGCTTTATGTTATGTCTTATTTGTTCTAGATTCGCATTGAACTAGGGAGATCTGGCTCACGTCCGCTCAAGTAGATTGTCCAATAACCAATCTGGCGACCATACTGAGGAATACATTAGTTTTGATTTCAAGTTTGAGCGTGCTATTCTTGATTTTCTTAATGATCCATTGCTTTGCCTCTTAAGCCTATTTTCACCATCAGCTTCTTTCCTTTAGGAGTTTGTTGACTTTCTCTGGGTCTGTTGAACCATTTGCAGTCCATTTACTTAACCATTGCTTGGATTTTTGTCCTTGTTTGCATTGAGTTATTCGCCCGACGCACCTAGGTAGTGTACCCAATGCACTTGTTTATCCAGGGCACTTTTTTCCTTTGAGAATACTGCGCCACCGACGCTTTTGCCTATCTGACAGTCTGTGCCACCGATGATTTTCCTCTACATGCAACCTGCGTTGGGCGCTCTGTGCCTAATCACAGCCTGTGCCGAGTTTTCAAGCTTAGGGCTTGGGCTCTTCCTCTCCAACTTTTGATTTTTTGATTGATCAGCAGACATCTCTGCACTATATCTTCCAGGAAGAGGTCCTTTTCTTCAGCAGTATTTCGTATGGTTTGCTTGTCTTGGTTTCTGGGTCTTTTTTATCAAGTGAGAGTTTGATTGAAGTGGCGGACAACTTCAATCCCCCACAGTCATCCACTCCATCTTGTTCTTCCTGATCACCTTACTGGATATATCCAGCATGCTAGGTCTGCTTCCAAACTCTTGTTGAGATTAGTTATCTTTTGTTGGCTTGCATTAGATTGTTTTTGAGTGATTTTTGTGTTTTTAGGTCATTGGAGTGCTTGTCATTTCTTTGAGAATTTTCGAGTGATTAGAGTGCTGCAAGTAGTCTTTCTTTTCAGCCATTTACACTTAAAAGCACTATCATTATCAAGTTTCAACTTGGCGTATATCATTGGAAAATTAAAAGTGCTTCATTTTTACCATTTTCAAGTTCACTTGAGAATTGTTGTAAAAATTCTTTCATGCATTGGAATTCATCATTTATTAATCTTTTGGAAAGTTTGAAACAGAAATTAATTGTTTGTATCTTTCTCAAATTATGAGTCATTCATTTTCTTGAAAGATCCAAGTGAAGTCAATTTTTTGCAAAAGTGATTCCATATTTGAAGATTTTATATGCATTTTTTGTTTTCATGCTTTTAGATTATCAGTGTGAAGATTGAAAAGTTAGTGTGCTCTAGATGGAGATTCTCCTTTTTCATCATCTAGTTCCATTCTAATTAAAAAAGACAAAAAGAAAAACATTTTGATTTGGTTTTGGTGTGTTACATTTTTCATGTTTTGCTTGGAAAACGGAAAAGAGTACTTTTATTATCATCTTTGGTAGTTTGAGAGTGTTGTTGAAATTTACTATTTTGTGAGACCATTGGAAAACAAATTCTCCTTCCCGTACATAGAGTTCATCAAAAGAAATAGTGCATTTTTTGTTGATGTATATGTAACTTCGGAATGTATTTCACATATGTATATTGTACTCCTATAGAGATGTTATTATTCCTCTATACGGAAGTGTTTGTATTCCTATAGAGATGTTATTATTCCTCTATACGGAAGTGTCATCATTTATATTGTAAGTGTCGTAACTTATACTTGATGGGTTATTAGACCACCTTGTTGGGGTCGGGCCCTATATAAGTCATGTGGGTTAAAGGGTTATTAGACCACCCTATTGGGGGTCAGCCCTGTCAGCATTATGTTTTGTGGTTAAGTTAAGGCCGACCTAGTAAAGGTTATTAGGCAAGTCAAGTCAAGTATAAATAGAGTGCGGGAGACACTCTATTTGATCATTCACTTTCTCACATATACACTCATTGGAGAGTGGCGCACTAGTGGAGGAGGAGAAGCTGATGTTAGGAGGACTATCTCTTGTACTTGGGTTGTATCATTGGTCTATCTATCTCTAAGGAAGTTGCGGGGTTTTTCACCTTCTTGGTTTTCCCCGGTGAAACTCTGTGTCTCTTGTGTGCTTGCATTATTGTGTCCATGTTTGATATGCTGTACATGTTATTCTCTTAGTTAAGATCCTAGATCAAATTGAAATTCTGAAAAACTAACATGGTATCAGAGCTAGCTTGAAAGAAGGCATGGTATGGCATTTATGACACTTGTTGCACTTGCGAAGCTAGGGCTTGATATAGCAAAAACCAGTCATCGTAGCACTTTCGCTATAAATCCATTTTGGCGAAGGTTCAGGATATGAAACCTTTACAGGTCATAGATAACATCCCCATGTACCTTGTGTCAGAAGCAAAACTTCTAATTCATGTACTTTGTGAGTTATGATCTGTACAATCTAGGGTTTCTGCCTCTTCCAGATCTCAGTCATAAATAGGTGACCTACGAAAAAAGGTGATAACTTGGGCTAGGAAGCTCCAAATGAAATTTTGTAAAAAGTGACAGGTAGGGCACGGACTCTACTTTCTCAGGTAATTTTTTCAGAGGCCGAAACTGAACCAGTGACACGTGGCACGCCATACAAGTTCACTCTCTTGTTTTATCCCATAAACAGGTCACGTTGCGACACTTGGCATAACTCTCTCTCAGAAAATCCAATTGAGGGCAGACCTGTGGGGTTGGAAAGATAACAGGTCAGGCTACCACAAGAAGTATTTTCAGACCCTGTAGATCTGAAATTTCGTAGTTACACCAGAAACAATCAGGTGCATATTTCTGTCAAAACAGAATTGGATTTTGAGCATCTTCATTCATGGCTCCGAGAATTTAGGGTTTTGAAGAATGTTGGAATTTTTGGAATCGGAGACCATGGCTGAATGCTCCTCAGAAAAATCAAAATTTAGAGACCAAGATCGAATTTTTTGGTTGGGCAAAAGGCCAGGCTTGATCAAACCCTAGTTCGGGACTTTAAACAGAAAAGTGAAAAATTAGGGTTTCTGCAAAAATGGGAATTTTTGAAATCTGTGACCATAGCTGGAAGCTCCTTGGAAAAATCGAAGTTTAGAGCTTTGGATCAAACTATTTGGTTTGGTGAAGCTCCAGGAAACTCAAACCCTAATTCAGGGTCCTCCTAGTGAATCCGGAAGATTGAAAAGCAAATTTGAGGGGTGAAACTTTGCAGTTTTCAAATTCTGAGTATACCAACTTGATCAGCTCATCAAGGCGCATCTTTCTATCCTTTCAGAAGTTTGAAATTCAAAGTTTGAATTTTTTAGGGTTTCTTTAACAAACCCTAATCCAACTCCAGATCTAGTTTCTGCAAATCAAGAGGATTGGGTTAATCATAGAAGAGAATGAATTGGACACCTGCATAAGTGAAGAAGTTCTAGTTTCAGAGGGAGATGAGGCTAAGGCCTTACATAAGAAGATTACAAGCAATCTCGACAGGTATGACTTATCCAGGTATGTTTCGAGATCTGTTCATGATTAAGTTTATGGTATGTTTGTCTTCATTAAGGTTAGTATAATCTTGATTAACTTTAGACTTGTCGTATCACCTTAATAAAATTATGAATGCAGATATTCATTGATTAGGCTTTTGACACTTATGATTGTACTAATACATTGTGGTGTTGCATGAGGTTGATGTTGTCCGCTAACATGAAAGGTACATCAAGAAAGACAAATATGTTCTAGTTCAAGAACATATGACCATGGTGACATGAAGACTAAGATTCATCCATTGTCATGGATCACATAGAAGCTCTACTTACGAGGTATGTATAATTTGGTTCTACAATGCTTAACCTATGAGATATGCAGGTTTGTAGCACAAGTCATTGAAGAGAATAGGAAGACATTGCTAGACATAACTAGAAAATATGATAACCAGGTATGTTTTTCCTATATCAAGTTAGAATCCTACCTTGTTGATGAAGTTAGAAATGTAAGTAATCAAGGGTTTATGCATATTATGTCTCTTACCTTTATTGATGATATGACTAACCAGAAAAGTCCTTTGGTCAAATAAAGAATATGCATGAGTAAAAGAAGTATGCCATGAAACCTTGAATACTAATGTTTATTATCTGTGTTTGAAATGATCATGACTATACATGTTTAAGATTATTGTGTTTTGATAGTATTGAGATTATACTGATGAATGTATGTATGAGACCTCGAGGATAACACAATGATGATACTAGTAAGTATGCATAAGTGATCAAGGATGGATATAAGTTCAAGGACAGGTAATCGAGGAAGCACATATCAAGAGGGAGCACACTCCAGTAGTTCCTGCAAGGAAGCAAATATTGAGAGGGAGTCCACCCTACAAACCAAACAAAGATAAGTATTTGAATTGTCATTTCTTGCATATTTGTTTGTTTAAATAATATTGTTCAATGATGCATATGCTTATGTTCCTAGACTTAGGGTGTGTATTATGCATATTAGAATAATTGCATTAATGAACAGTATACTACTAATATGCATGTGATGGGTAAGTGGTCTATGGCACTGTACAACATTCCATTGCTACTTATCTAGAATGAAACCTCTTTGATGACATGTTGGGCGTTGTGCACACTCTTAACAATGTTCTGGTAGAGATTGGAAGGCATCTAGAAAGTTACGGGATATGGATAAATGTTGTATTGAAAGCATTAGCTAAAATAATTGCATGACTGTATGACATATTTCTTTGTGTAAGAATTTGTTCTGAAAACTATGAGATGTTTCTAATCATGCAATTTAACTTGCTTTGTAGGAAAGATCGTATACCATCACCTACAAAAGAAGGACTACAACATTTGTTCAACAACAAAGTTATCTATTGAAGATATTGAAGTTCCTAGGATTCGGGAAGAATGCCATGATCGAGGAGTACCAGTCGATCATAAAGAATGATGTTTGGGATGCAGTCCCAAGACCTGAAGGGAAGTTTGTTGTGACTTCCAAATGGATCTATAAGATTAAGCATGCTGCAGATGGTAGTATGGAGAAATACAAAGTGAGGTTTGTAGCTCGTGGCTTCTCCCAAAAAGAGGGACTGACTATGAAGAGATTTTTGCACCTATAGCCAGGTACACTTCCATCAGATCAGTACTTGCTCTGGCTGCAATGATGAAATGGAAGGTACACCAGATGGATGTCAAGACAACTTTCTTGAATGGTGTAGTTGAAGAGGAAGTGTATGTGGAGCAGCCACTCGGGTTTAAGACACATGACCGAGAGTCACATGTGTGCAAACTGAAGAAAGCCCTGTATGGTTTGAAATAGGCACCCATGACCTGGTATGGCAGGATAGATGGCTTCCTATCCAGTTTGGGCTTTACCAAGAGTAAAGCGGATTCCAACCTTTACTACAAGGTTGAGGAAGGCGATCTAGTGATACTACTATGTATATTGTACTCCTATAGAGATGTTATTATTCCTCTATACGGAAGTGTTTGTATTCCTATAGAGATGTTATTATTCCTATATACGGAAGTGTCGTCATTTATATTGTAAGTGTCGTAACTTATACTTGATGGGTTATCAGACCACCTTGTTGGGGTCAGCCTTGTATAAGTCATGTGGGTTAAAGGGTTATTAGACCACCCTATTGGGGGTTGGCCCTGTTAGCATTATGGTATGTGGTTAAGTTAAGGCCGACCTAGTAAAGGTTATTAGGCAAGTCAAGTCAAGTATAAATAAAGTGTGGGAGGCACTCTATTTGATCATTCACTTTCTCACATATACACTCATTGGAGAGTGGCGCACTAGTGGAGGAGGAGAAGCTGCTGCTAGGAGGACTATCTCTTGTACTTGGGTTGTATCATTGCTCTATCTATCTTTGAGGAAGTTGCGGGGTTTTTCACCTTCTTGGTTTTCCCTGGTGAAACTATGTGTCTCTTGTGTGCTTGCATTATTGTGTCCATGTTTGATATGTTGTACATGCTATTCTCTTAGTTAAGATCCTAGATCAGATTGAAATTCTGAAAAAACTAACATTTTTCATGTAGTAAGGGTGCATTATGTTTACGTTTATGTACACACCTCATGCATTCACCTAATCGTCCAGATAAAATTAACGGTAGAACTAGGTTAAATTTTTAGTAACTTGCGTGTTAAGTTAGAGATGTGTTCCGGCATCGTAAAACATGGTAGCTGTCATTATTTGCCTGCACTGCATCCCAGGGGCACTGTAGTTCTTCCACGTACCAATCGGTATATCGAGGCTCTTTCACGTACCAACCGGTATATCGAAGGCTCTTTCACGTACCTTAGGGTATATCGAAAGGCACTTCACGTACTCGGTAGTATATCGAAAGGTGTTTCACGTACTCGGTAGTATATCGGAAGGCTCTTGTTGTACGGTTGTGCATTAGACAACACCACTACGGATTTGAGCTCCCACGTACCTTGAGTATATCGGGAGACACTCCTATGATTCCTGAGACCAACTGAGCTAACCATTTGGTCATCTTGGCAGAGAAATACACCGAGAACAACACTCGGAGAGCTACTACGCACATACTATCAGGTAGTCGGTTTATATGGTCAGGGGTACAGTCCTAATCCTCCCTGGTTAGTGCTCTGAAAAATTGGGCCAAGTATAATTGTTGGACCCTGGATTATATCGCGAGTTGTAAAGCCTTGACAATCCCGTGAGGTTCCAGACTTTTGAATCCACACCTATCACATAAGTTTGCTTGTGGGCTTAGTTTGTGTAGATTTTTCTGGACTGCTTTTCTTTTGTTTAGTATACCCTTAGGAGAAATTTTGGTTCGGTCATTCTGGCTGAACAACCTTTGAGAAGGTCCCGCAGAATTTTGAACTTACCACCCGAATACTCCCTTAATCAAGAGGTAATTTTGAGGGTAAGCATGGACGCACAAGTCACAGTCGTGTCACCTGAAGTAGAAAACTCCACTATGGAGTCCGGAGCAAACATGTTTCCTCCTGATTCACCAACCTTTAACCCGTCAAGGGCTAAAGAGGGAGAACCTTCCACTGCACAAGACACATCCTTCCACCGTGTGATGCTAGGAGAGCCTGGATCCATAGAATGGTTAAATCCATCCCAGGATGATCCTGTATCCGCAGCATTCGGTCCATGTGCATCTTTTTGGGACACCTCTCTCGGGCAACAATGGGCCCACTTGGCTATCAATCCGAGCACTGAAACTTCCCCTCTCTGGACTCCTCATGCCCATGGTATGGATCCAGTCTATGAACTCATGGACCAACTACGTCAACATGGTGACGAACTTCGTCGCCGGAGTCTATCACGGAGAAGAAACATCCCAGAGACACCCATGTTTCAATACACTCCCATTCGATCATTATCTCTTACTTCACCGGAAACACCCACACACAACGTGACCACTTACGAACTTGGTCAACCTTCCTTTCCTATGAGTACACCTCTTAGTCAAGGGACCAGTTTTGCACCTCAAATGACTCAGAATGTTGAAGGACAACAGTCCAACACCCCTCCCACTACTACTATCGGAACATCACCCACCCCTCCCCCACCCCAAAACTCGTGGGGAGGATACTCCTTACCTCCTAGTTTTATTACGAGTAGTGTTCCTCCAATAGTAAGTGGTCTACAACCCATTATGAGTCAACCATCCACTAGTGGTCAACATGTTGTCACTAGGGGGAAACCCTCGTTTTCTAGCTATAATTCGAGTGGAGGACTACCAATTAGTAATTCCCTTGGAAACTCTTTACCTGTTGTGGGATCCACCATGGGATTACCCCATGGTGGGGGACCATCCAACCCAACTCAACCGCCATGGATTCAAGCGTATCCAGGTTATCTTATCCCTATGTCGGGACAACTTAATCCTGGAAACATACTTCACGGGATACCTTATCCCGGAAACTCATACACTCCATGGGGACATTTCAATGTTGCACCAATTGGACCCCCACTAACTTTTCCTCATGCCCCACCACCCCCACCACCGTTTGGTCTACCTCCTTCCGGAGGGGGCGGACCTCCACCTTCTGGCGGAGGTGGAGGCCCACCCCATTCCGGTGGTGGAGGGCCACCTTATTCTGGCGGAGGCGGAGGACCGCCACCTTCTGGTAGTGGTGGGCCCCCACCTTATGGAGGAGGCCCACCTCACTTTGGAGGTGGTGGCCCATCTTATTCCGGTGGTGGTGGAGGACCACCACCTTCTCGTAGTGGCAAACCCCCACCTCATGGAGGAGGCCCACCTTATTCCGGAAGCGGTGGCCCACCCTATCCCGGCGGTGGAGGCGGTGGCCCACCCTATTCAGGTGGCGGACCCCCTTATTCCAGTGGTGGCGGAGGACCCCCACCTGGAGGTCCACCTTATTCCGGCGGTGGAGGACCCCCACCTCCTAGCGGCGGACCGCCCTATTATGGAAATGAACCTACATATGATCCACCACCCAACCCCGGAGGCCCACCCCCTTATGGCCAATTTCCGACAGGAACACCTTATAATCAATCGATTCAAGGTCCCACTAGTCCATATATGCCATATCAATACTATCAGTATCCGTAGCCCAACCAACAACTGTCATTTTTGGCTACTTTGGACCTACTCGACCTGTCTCGTCTAACCAACGATCCCATCTTCCACGGTTATAATTGGCCACCGATTTCGGTCAAGTTACCCTCTGATATTCCCAAATTTGATGGCAAACCCGGTGAGGACCCGAAAAACCATGTGATGACTTACCACTTGTGGTGCTCATCCAATTCCTTGATGGACGACTCGATCCGTTTAAGGTTGTTCCAAAGGACCCTCATCGGCCTAGCTGCCAAGTGGTATATTGAATTACCACCCCACTCCTTTCCCGATTTTCGCTCTCTTGCTATGTCTTTTTTGACTCATTTCCAGTTACCCATTTGCTACAAAACTAGTACAGACCTTCTGACTTCGCTCTGTCAAACCACCGCAACTCATATCTCTGATCATATCCATGAGTGGCGGAGGAGACGACGTCTCATTAAGGCTCCTATTCCAGATCAACTCTTAGCTGACTGGTTCACGAAGTCTCTTTTACCTGTCGTAACTCGAGATGTGGCCATGGGAGGGGCTGTCACCGAGGAACAAGCTATTGCTCGTGCCCACTACTTAGACCTTGTCTACGCTCAGTCTGGCACGTTATATGACATTATTCCTGATGCACCCCTCCCTACATATGACCTTGCAAAACCACCCAAGGGACCTCAGGACAACGGCATTACCGGTTCCCTTAACTCCCAGCCTTCTGCTCAAACTGGTGGACCATCGAACCCCTAGGGTTCTTCCCCATCCCCACCACAGGCTGGAAGCACCACCACCAAGTCACCCACTCTTGCTTCCACCAAGGAGGTGAATTCTGTTCAATCAGCTTCACCTCAGAAATCCGGTGGTAAAAAGAAAAACAAAGGTAAATCCAAGAAATCTTCTAACCAGTAGGAGCCCAAGACCACCCCTGAAGACACCAAACAAAAGAGGAAGTTAAAGTATCCTTCTTTATTGTGTGGTGGTGACCATTTCTCTAAGGAATGTCCCCACCGAGATGAAGTGCAGAAGTTTCTCAAGGGAAACCCCACTCCTGCAGTTCTCAATGATCCCTTCCCCACTCAGAACCAACAAATGATTGCTCAACCCTCTCCTTCACACTGAGACACATCCTCCACCGCACATGTTCTCATGATGCATAGAGAGATGGTTAACTTGAACACACGCTCACGCTCATACGACTCAATCCCTCCGAAGGAACCCATTGGAAGTAATACCGAAAAAGCTTCCACTTCTATTCCTGATGTTACTGTGCCACCAGCTTCTCTCACCATTGAGATGCCTTCCTTAAAGTCATTGTTGCGTCCGCCTAAGAGCACGATTCGAAAAGCAGTTTTCAATCCTAATGCTCGGGCAGCTCAGAACTACAACATTGTAGAAAACTTGGCACAAGCTCCTTGTGCCATGTCGATGCTAGAGGTCTTGCAGAATTGTCCCAACCAACTCAAGACTCTGCTCACTGCTATTGGCACGGTCGATCCAGATTCCTCGAATACAATCCTGTTCCGACTTGAGTACTTTAAACCAAGGCTTTCCCACCAGCTCGCATTTCAAGTTACCACGAAGATTGTTGGGAAGATGATCCATCGTACTGTACTAGACGAAGGCGCTTCTACCTCGATCATGTCGATATCGTGTTGGAGAGCCATTGGTTCTCCCGAGTTAAACCGTTCTCCCACTACCGTGAAAGCATTCGATGGTCGCGACTTTCAACCCCATGGGCTGTTACAAGCCTTAGCAGTAGAGTTGGGGGGTAAGATTGCAACCATCAACGTGGAAGTAGTCGCAACCCCTTTGGATTATAATCTCTTACTTGGTCATAATTGGTTTTATGCCATGACTGCGGTCGCGTCATTCGTCTTTCGCATCGTGCAATTCCCCCATCAAGGCCGAATTGTCATTGTCGACCAACTGGACTTCTGTACACCGGACACCACTACTCATCCCGGCGATAATGTCCCATTACTCGTGAAATCTTCACAGCCATATGGAGCATGGGGGTTGGCCTCATAAAGGATTCATCTCTTATGGGTGTCTTTCCAACCCCAGATCCCCCTATCCGTTGCCACGGTGAACATGATATCATCCTTCCCCAACTACACCGATCAATGGCTCGTACCCAACGAAGCAACCATGCAGTTGATTGGAGATAGAATGCCTCTTTCACCCGCTGAAATCACTTATGAGGCTATCCAGTCAGCACCTAAGGACCACTTGGCTGTGGCCTCTACATCCTGTTCTCTACGGTGGACATCATCCTTACCAAATCCTCTGCTCCGGATTTTTCATTCTGACGAGTCCATTATGGAGATTATGAGTGCGGACGATCCTCCATGGGAAGACCTCCACCACCGATCGTCTTTCCTACCCCCATTGGATTCTGTGGAGAACAACATCACCACCATTTTCACACCGGATGTCTATCCTTACCCCCAGTGACCGATACTCACGTGTCATTTGGTCACTGAGGGAAACTTGGCGAACATCGAACCTACTATTCCGGTAGACATCTTGGTTACCCCTGGTGTCGTGGAACATATTCGTTTAGGCCAGAACTGTTCTCCCGAAGAGATCACCATTTTTACGGCCTTATTCAAGCAACTCCGCAACATGTTTGCTTGGACCTACGAGGAGATTCCCGAGATAGATCTTACTATCGTTTCTCACAAGATTAAAACCTATCCCGATGCTAAACCAGTCCGTCAAAAGTTACGACCGGTACACCCTCGAAAAACTGCGGCGATTAAGGCATAAATTGAAAAGCTCTTGAAGGACGACTTCATCTACCCTGTTCCGTTAACATAATGGGTCTCAAATGTCATCCCTATGGCTAAGAAGCAGGGCACCATCCGGGTCTATGTCGATTATCGGGATCTGAACAAGGCTTGTCCTAAGGACAACTATCCCACTCCCTTCATCGATAAGATCATAGACAATTGTGCCGGAAGTGTCATCTTCTCATTCATGGATGGATTTTTCAGTTACAACCAGATTGAGATCCACCCGGCCGACCAACATAAGACCGCTTTCATCTGCCCGTGGGGCACGTTTGCTTATCGCAAACTCCCTTTTGGTCTAAAAAATGTTGGTGCCACATTCCAGCGGGCCATGGCGTACGCTTTTCATGATGTGAAGGACTTTGTGGAACCCTATCTTGACGATCTACCTGCCCATTCACAGCAGAGTGAGTTCCACATCGATCATCTGATCATCGTATTCCTCAGATGCAGGCAGTATAACATTTGTCTGAACCCTCACAAGTGTATTTTCTGTGTCGAGTCTGGATGCCTCCTAGGTTTTATCGTTTCAAAAGACAGGATCCGCATCGATCCCTTGAAGGTGGAATCCATTGTCGCTCTCCCACCTCTCACTGACATTACGGAACTACAAAGTTTGCAAGGGAAGGCAACTTACCTACGGTGTTTTGTCTGTAATTTACCTCAGAAGACACAAGGTTATATGAGATTACTGAAGAAGGACGTCCCATTCATTTGGGATGATCAAGCACAATGATCCTTGGACAGTCTGAAGCATGCCATTACCCACGCCCCTGTACTGCAACCGCCCAATTACTACAAGGATTACATCCTTTATCTTGCCGCTTCTACCACCACGATCGCCATGGTCTTGGTCCAGGAGTACAACAATGCCTAGGAACATGTGATTTACTACCTCAGTAAGGGTCTTATTGACTCCAAAACTCATTACTCACATGTCGAAAAGCTTGCTCTCGCGGCAGTCATTGCCATCCAAAAGTTCCCTCATTATATACTGCTCCGCACCACCACCATTATCGCCGACTCGAACCCCATGTACCACGTTTTGACACGTCAAGTACTTGGGGGCAAGTATTCACGTTGGATCGTGATACTACAGGAATTCGATCTCCTCTTCGAGAAGGCCAAGTCTGAGAAGTATTTGGTGTTTGCCGAGCTCATTTGTGATATTCCCCGTGTTGATTTAGGATCTGAGCCCAACGATTCTCTTCTAGACGAATTGTTGTTCCTCATCAGTACGACAGACACATGGTATGGAGATATTACCTTATATCTTCAAACCCAACGGTTCCACCCCCAACTGTCTCATGACGATCGTCGTCGTATACATCACCACGCCAAGTATTACTTGATCATTAGCGATACCCTGTATCGTTGTGGTGTTGATTCTGTTCTTCGACGTTGTCTAACACATGAGGAGGCTGAACATGTCTTGAATGACTGTCACGCTGGGGCTTGTGGCGGTCATCTTTCTGGGATGGTTACGGCCCAGAAGATACTACGCGCGGGATATTATTGGCCATCTATCTTTAAATATTGCATTGAGGCCATTAAAATATGTCCCCCATGCCAGCATTTTCAAACGAAAAAGCGCTCCCACCCAGCCCTGTTACACCCGGTTATTTCCCCCTTTGCAAAATGGGGCATAAATTTCATGCACTGTAAGCCTACCTCGACCGGGGGGCATGGTTACATCATAGTAGCCGTGGATTATTTTACTAAATTGGCCGAGGATATGCCTGCGTACAACAAAGATGGCAAAACCTCCACACTCTTCATGTTCAACTATGTCATTGCATGGTTTGGAGTTCCACAAGCCATAGCTACCGACCATGGATCTCACTTCCAGAACCATATGGTAGACAAATTGAGCGTCAGGCTGGGTTTTCATCATGAAAAATCAGCCCCTTACTACCCACAGTCCAACGGACAAGTAGAGGCCATCAACAAGGTCTTGAAAACCATGATCCAACGCATGGTGGGTACACACAAGTCAAACTGGCATAACATGCTCTTTTTCGCATTATGGGCATACCGGGCCTCCGTCAAGACTGCCACCGAATTTACACCATTCCAACTAGTTTATGGATTGGAGGTAGTCCTACCTATAGAGTGCAAGATACTATCTCTCAAACTCACAGTTGAACTTCTTCCGAACACCACTGCCGAGGAAGAACGCATCCTCTACCTAGCAAAACTCGACGAGACCCACCGCGATGTTGCTCTTGCCAACAAGGCACACAAGAAACGCATCAAAGCACAGTATGGTAGGTCAGTTAAAACTCGCGTCTTTAACGAGGGTGATTTGGTCCTCACATATGACCAAAAGCACGATAAGCTAGGGGCAGGTAAGTTTGAGTCCATGTGGCACAGACCATACATAGTGAAACGTGTTCTAAAGAAGGGAGCCTATGAACTAGAGGATTTGATGGGATATCTTTGGGTGAGCCCCGCAATGGGATCTACTTGAAGAGGTACTTTGCCTGATTTTTTCACGCATGAGTACTTTTGTATATACTGTACATGGCGTGTGTTTTGTGTGGTGTGACGCTTTGTTTTAGTGTGTCTAGATCTTGTTTCGCTACTTATACCATGTTCTGTCTACGTGTGCAAATGGAAACCTGCTACGGATTCACAAACGGCGCTAGCCGACATACCCGTAACCTTGCTTCGGAAGCCTGGGTACTTTATTTTCCCACCGGCGAGCTTATCAGCTCAGGAGGAAGTTATCTAGGATACGCAACCAATAATGTGTTAGGAACCCATGTCTTTACTTTGTTAGTAGATTGTTGTTGGACGCATATGCTTTGTAAGTCGTCCCGTAGTATTTGTTGATCAATAGTTTGTGTTATTGTTGTTGGCGCATATGCTTTGTAAGTCGCCCGTAGTATTGTTGATCCATAGTTTGTAGTGGCCCATGGTTTTGACCCATAGTATTGGCGCCTAGACTTAGTATATAAGTGTGTGTTGAGACCTATGAAGGCACCGTAAAGTTATTTGTATTGAGCTTGCTCATAGGAGGTTGCCCCCTCGAAGTGGCCTGTGATCAATATAAAAGTGATTATGAGTTCTGTCATTTCTTCTATTTCACATATTCTTATTAATTAATTATTGCAGGTGCTTCACATCTGGTATCAGAGCACTTTCTTGGGCTCGCTGGGTGAAATTTCTGCCAAATTTTTTTTCTCGCATCTATTGCAGGTTCGGATTTGGGAATAATCCCTATCCGCTTAACTGTGGGAAGTACTTGGGCATAAGCCCTAAAACTCATTGTGAGGAGTACCACAGGAACCCCGAAGTAGCTGGCCCATTGAGAGGACCTGCCAGCGAAAAGGGCAACGACCCCTACCTGATTGACTAGTTCCCACCCGTGAGGTAAACCAAGAGCTGTCGTTTGTGGCAAAGCGGTTATCAGTTTTACCCGAGCCGTGGAGTGAGGGGTACTGCCCCAATACGCAAGCCGTCAGACAACATTGGTGGCCGAGTGAAACCCCTGAACTGTTAGGAAGCCGCATATACCTGGGGTCCATATCTATTTTCAACTGAACTGTTGTCGATCACTGCTGCGCCGTTTCAGATCCAGCCGTTCAGATCCATTCTGAAAGCCATTCCAGATCCAGCCATTTTCAATCCATTCGACGCCGTTTCAGATCCCTCTATTTCCGTTCACTTCTGGACCGTTGCAGATTTATCTATTCCAGATCCCTTCCGAGCCGTAGCTGCTCTAGTCTGGAAAATATATATATATATATATAATTCATTTTTTTCTCCATATCTCCCTTGTTTTCACTCTGTTTCCCTTGAAATTTTCGGGGAACCCCTGTCATCCCATTCTGCATATTTCATTCCTGAGGACCCTATCCCCAATTCCCCTTCCCAAAGCCCGAAATTCCACATTTGTCTATTTTTAGGGTTTGCCATAACTTCCTCAGATTTCACCCAATCACCTTCAAATTTTACCACAGAGTTCCTTTCTGAATTCTGCTTCTTTGTCCCCCTCTGCAAAATTTTCCCATTCTTTCACCCCGCTTCTGAAATCCTCATTTTTGCTTCTCTGTCTATTCGACAGTGTCCAAAACCTAGTTAAACCCCAATTACCCTTCAGATTTTTTCCCAAGTCCAGATTTTCCTTTACTGAAGCAGTTTCTGTTTTTGTTTTCCTACCCAGTCAAAAAAAAAAAAAAAAAACTCCTAGTTATGGTTGTCACCCGTGCAGGAGCAAAAACCATGGAAGACTCACTTGCAGCCATCCAAGCCAAACTCCAGGATCTGGATGAAAAATTTCTCGGCCTCCATCTTGAACATTCAACTATGAACAACAAATGGCAGTCCGAGTCTTCATCAGACAATGGGTTCTATTCTTCCAGCAATTTTCGTGGTCCGAAGCTTGATTTTTCTCGCTTCAATGGTACTGATCCAACTGGATGGATCTATCGTGCAGAACAGTATTTCAGTCTGCATAATACTTTTGATGTCAACAAAGTTTCGCTTGCATCCTTTCATTTGGAACAGGAAGCTCTTCAATGGTACCGTTGGTACATCAAGGCTCATGAAGAGCCAAAATGGCCAGACTTTTGCCAGCTCCTTTTGGAACGATTTGGTCCTAGTGCTTTTGATGACTTCACAGGAGCCCTCACTAAACTTCGTCAAATTGGCACTGTGAGAGAGTATCAAACCGAATTTGAGAAACTAGCCAACCACACTGAAGGATTGTCTGATGACTTTTACCAGAGTTGTTTTATCAGTGGTCTAAAGGATGCCATCCGCTCTGAGGTCAAAATGTTCTGTCCCAACACAATGATGGAAGCCCTAGGGTTGGATAAGTTGGCAGAAGACAAGATTGCAGCCCAACAACGCTCCAAACCCACTTTTGTTCCCTTCTGAAATATGGGTTCTCAACGACCACCTATACCGCAGGCTCCTCGACCAACTCCTCTCAAGCGTTTGTTTGAAACAGAGATGCAAGCACGCAGAGAAAAGGGGCTTTGCTATAATTGTGTTGAGAAATTCACTCGGGGACATAGATGTGTTCAGCAAAAGCTCTATCTCTTGGATGTGGATTCTCCGCCTGCCTCTGAAATTGGTGATGAAGATCCAGAAACAATGGATGCTCCGGTCGACATTCAGGAACCGCCTATTGACCCTCCGTCTCAGGATGACCAGCCAGAGATATCTCTCCATGCTTTAGCTGGAATCACCACCCCCCAAACAATGCAGGTCAGGGGTTACTTCAAGAAGCCTCCTGTTACAATACTCATTGATTCTGGTAGCACTCATAATTTCATTGACCCTCGGATCGCCAAACAAGCTGATTGTTTTATCCATCCTTGCTCCAACTTTGAAGTCATGGTTGCCAATGGGGGCACCTTACCTTGCAAAGGGAAGTGTCGAAATGTGCGTATCTCTATGGGAGATTATACCTTGCGCTCTGACATGTTTTCCTTGACCTTAGGCGGATGTGATGTGGTTTTGGGCGCTCAATGGCTACGCACACTTGGCCCTATCTTATGGGATTTTGCTGAACTTTGGATGCAGTTTTCCCTCAATGGACAAAAACACACATTGACAGGATTACAACCAGGTTCTCTCAGCATCATCAGTTCACATCGCATGGAAAAACTCCTCAAGAAGAATTCACATGGTGTCATCGCTCAGATCCATTCCATTCAGATGCAACCATCAGCGGTCTCCACTATTCCTTTGAATCTACAACAAATTCTGGATCGATATACAGGTGTCTTTGCTGAACCAGTGGGATTGCCACCTTCCAGGCCAAAAGACCATCGTATTCAGCTCCTTCCTGGCAGCGTTCCTCCCAACATCAGGCCCTATCGCTACCCTTTTCACCAAAAAACGGAGATTGAAATGCTCGTTCGGGACTTATTGAAGCAAGGTATTATTCGCCCAAGCACTAGTTCCTTTTCTTCTCCAGTTCTTCTTGTCCGCAAAAAAGATGGATCATGGCGCCTCTGCATTGACTTCCGAGCACTTAATCACCTCACCATCAAAGATAAGTTTCCAATTCCTGTTATTGATGAGCTTCACGGGGCTCACTTTTTCTCCAAGTTGGATCTTCGTTCTGGGTATCATCAAATTCGGGTTCATGAGGATGATATCCCTAAAATAGCTTTCCGCACACATGATGGCCATTATGAGTTTTTGGTCATGCCCTTTGGCCTCACTAATGCTCCTTCCACATTCCGGGCCTTAATGAATAAAATATTTCAACCCTACTTGCGGAAATTCATTCTGGTATTCTTTGATGATATCCGCATCTACAGTAAAACATGGGATGAACATCTCCAGCATCTGGATCTTGTCATGCAACTTTTCTCTGACCATCATCTCCATGCCAAGCAGTCTAAATGTGTTTTTGGACAGAAGGAAGTTGAGTATCTCGGGCACATTATCTCATCACAAGGGGTTCGCGTGGATCCTGCCAAAATCTATGCCATGAACAATTGGCCGCATCCTCAGACACTCAAGAGCCTTCGTGGTTTTTTGGGGTTGACTGGCTAGTACCGCAAGTTTGTCAAGGATTATGGGAAGATTGCAGCTCCATTAACTGCTCTATTGAAAAAGGATGCTTTTACATGGACACATGCTGCTCAGTGTGCATTTGACAAACTAAAACAAGCTATGTGTACTACACTTGTTCTAGCTATGCCCGATTTTTCCAAGCCCTTCACTATTGAGAGTGATGCTTGTGGCAACGGACTTGGTGTTGTTCTCCTTCAAGATGAACACCCCATTGCGTTCACCAGCAAAGCCTTTTCAGGTAAGAATTTAGCTGCCTCTACCTATGAGAAGGAAATGATGGCTATTTTGCATGCAGTACAAAAGTGGCGACCATACCTATTAGGGAATCATTTCTGCATCAAGACTGATCACCCGAGTTTGAAATATTTCTTGGAACAGCGTGTCTCCTCCCCAACACAACAGAAATGTGTTAGCAAACTCATGGGTTATGACTATGAGATCACTTACAAGAAGGGTAAAGACAATATTGTGGCAGATGCTCTTTCTCGCACATTTGATGCCCAAGGTTCTCTTTCAGCTATTTCTATGCCTGTTCCAAATTGGTTGCAATCTGTTCAACAGGGTTATGTCAATAACTCTTCCTTATCTCAAATCATCCAACGCTTGACCAACAACCCTTCTGCTGTACCACATTACTCTTGGGATGGTACTTCTCTGAGATACAAGGGTCGTCTGGTGCTTCCCCAGAGCACAGATCTTTAACAGGCTGTCTTCTATGAACTCCATGCTTCTCCATCAGCAGGGCACTCTGGGTTCCTCAAAACGTATGAACGGGCACGGCGTAACTTCTTTTGGCAGGGCATGAAAAGGACAATTCAACAGATGGTGGCCGAATGTGATACCTGCCAACGCAATAAGGGTGAAACAACACTCCTTCCAGGATTGCTCGAACCCTTGCCCATACCTACACGGATTTGGACAGATATTTCTATGGATTTCATTGAAGGGCTCCCTAAATCTAGCGGGAAGACAATGATTCTCGTTGTGGTTGATCGCCTTTCCAAATATAGTCATTTTTGTGCTCTCAGCCATCCCTATACAGCCTCCTCAGTCGCTCAAATTTTCTTGGACCAGATCTTTCGTCTTCATGGCATCCCTTCTTCCATTGTCTCGGATCGTGATGCGACTTTCACCAGTCATTTTTGGACAAAACTATTTTGCCACACTGGCACCAAACTGAAGATGAGTTCAGGGTATCACCCACAAATAGATGGTCAGACTGAAATTATCAATAAATGCTTGGAAACTTATCTTCATTGCTTCACCTCTGAACAACAACATCAGTGGGCAAAGTGGCTCCCTCTCGCTGAATGGTGGTACAATACCTCTTACCACACTGCCTCTAAAATGAGCCCATATGAAGCAGTATATGGTCAGGCACCTCCAGTTCTTCTTCCATACACCCCCAACAGTTCACCAGTTTAGGAAGTTGACATGGTCCTTCGAAACCGCGATCAGATTCTTCGCATTTTGCAGGACAATCTTCACATGGCAAGAAATCGCATGAAGCAACAAGCTGATCAACACCGTTCTGAGCGCACTTTTCAAGTAGGCGATATGGTTTTTCTTCGTCTCCATCAGTACAAGCAATCCTCCCTGAAACTCAAAGTGCGTCATAAGCTCGCTCCAAAGTTCTATGGGCCATATCGGATTCTTCAGAAGATTGGGTCCGTTGCTTATAAATTGGAACTTCCTCCTCCTTCCCGCATTCATCCAGTCTTTCATGTCTCTTGTCTGAAGAAAGTTCTTGGCACCAACATCAATGGACAAACGATTTTACCAGAACTGGATAATGAAGGATCCATCCTTTTGGAGCCGGAGGCCATCCTCAATCGGCGCACTCGTCAGCTTCGCTCTCGCTCTATCACAGAGGTCTTAATTCAGTGGCACGGCATGCAACCAGAGGATGCTACATGGGAACCACTCCTTCAGATTCAACAACAATTTCCACATCTAAAGCTTTGAGGACAAAGCTTTTTTTAAGGGGGAGGGGATGTTAGGAACCCATGTCTTTACTTTGTTAGTATATTGTTGTTGGACGCATATGCTTTGTAAGTCGTCTCGTAGTATTTGTTGATCAATAGTTTGTGTTATTGTTGTTGGCGCATATGCTTTGTAAGTCGCCCGTAGTATTGTTGATCCATAGTTTGTAGTGGCCCATGGTTTTGACCCATAGTATTGGCACCTAGACTTAGTATATAAGTGTGTGTTGAGACCTATGAAGGCATCGTGAAGTTATTTGTATTAAGCTTGCTCATAGGAGGTTGCCCCCTCGAAGTGGCCTGTGATCAATATAAAAGTGATTATGAGTTCTGTCATTTCTGCTATTTCGCATATTCTTATTAATTAATTGTTGCAGGTGCTTCACATAATGCCACAGAATACCAGGCAGTGATTGGAACCCTAACCGATGCCCTTTCATTGGGTATGAGCCACATTGTCATCCACCTGGATTCACAGTTAGTGGTTTCTCATCTTAACCGGATCTACGCTATCCGCGACCCTACTCTACTTCGTCTCTTCCTATGAGTTCATCTCCTGGAAAGGTCCTTTGAATCTGTTCCATACTTGCATATCCCACGAGACATGAATACAGTTGCTGACTCAATGGCCAACTTCATTTTAGATTGGTACATTGCACACACATAACATATTCATAAAGTATGAAGATAGACACAACATGTAAATCATCCATTGTATAAGCAAACATGTAAATAAGATCTAATTAATCACCAATAGAACACAAGATGTATAAAACCGCCAATAGTGTCTATATATATATATATCGGTACAATGTACAAAAATGGTAGTGCTGATACAAAAGTCTGAAGCATGCTAGCTTTCAGTAAGAGTCATCTCTACAAAATCTTAAGCTCATAAGCTTTCAGTATATACATATGTAAAACATACACCTAAACCCTAGGCTGCGCATGGTAGCAAACTATGACCCTCGCCACCTTCTGGAGCAGCGTGTGGAAACGTACTGATACTCCCACCGTCATCTTCTGGTAGCGACAGGGTAGGTCATGGACATCCGCCTCTGGAATATCCAAGGTCATCCTCTGGAGGTTCTCCTCGACCTCCTCTAGCTCCTCGAGAGCATCACGAACCGTGGGGCCCACCTCCGGTACTGCCCCTCTTCGCGCAAGGCCAGAGACGCCAAGCGGTCGCCCTGGACCCACGTCTGCAAGAAACATATAAAAGTCATCAGCACTACTCCAAAAAAATCATAAATGCATAAAATGGAAAAACACAAGGAGTTGTTCTTACCGATGTCATCCCACTGCACTCCCTCGGGAAGCACCAAGTCTGTGTCCCCTCTGAAATTTGTATCATGGTATGGGTAGTCCTCCACCATGAGGATTTGTCCCTGCAACCACATGAAGAAACATGTACTAATACTGATGATGGGACCCCCGCCACCATGGCAAGCCATCACCTCCGCCCACCTGGTCATGTGGGTATCTCGTGCATCCCGGTCCTCAAGGTCCACCTGTGGGCGCAAGTGGGGCACCCTCTCCAACATAAAAGACACCACCACCGAACTGTACCCAAACTGCTTCAGCGCCCCGCGCTGGCATTTGGTCAAATGATCACGAAGACTGGTGAGGAGCCCCTCGCACCAGTTGAACACAGTGGGAGACATGCACTCCTCGGTGTATATCATTTGCGATTTGCTCGCCAGATGAGTATATCGGCTTCCAGCTACCCCCACAATGGTAAAGAGTACCGTCCAAAGGGCCCGGTCCCGAACATCCTTGATGGGAATTTTCCCACCAGTCATCGGCGTACCTGGAGTACACCACTGCTCGATCAAGTCCTCTACCGAGCGATCACCACCTCATGATCCGGTTAAAGACACAGAGTTTCCTGGGACAACCTTGTCAAAAATTAGATGTCCTCAACATCTATGGTCAGCGTGTGCTCACCAATCTGGAAATGTTGTTATACTGGGTCCTAGCATTGGACCAGGTGTGTCAATGAAGCAATATAAACTTCTGAAACCCACAAATAATTCTATAACTCCCACGAATTCTTGAAAAGCTACATAGTTGATAATTGATGAATAATAGATGATGATTTACATTTACAATGGTCGGACTTATATAAGTCCCTTCATGAATTTCCAACGTAAAGTCATGACTTTTGATAATTATTAATTATTAATTGTTAATTGTTAATTATCTATTAATATTAATAATAATATTAATGTTAAGATATATTATTAATATGTTTATATATATTTTTTATATAACATTGCCTCTCTCTTAGAAAGGCTTTGTCCTCAAAGCCTTATAATGTTGTCGCACCGTTCCTTGTGACGTCGTAGCTGACGAAACATGTCGATACGAACTTCTAAGTGTAGAACATAACTTTTGATATGTTGAAGGATCAATCCAACCAAAATTGATTTGTTGATGACTGTTGGGATTCTCTATGGATCTATCGTCAGGAGCTTTGAGCACATTAGTACCATTATCTTTCGATAATTCCCACTTTTTAGGATACTGGTTTATATGGTTGGGGTGTCCATAGGGAGTTATTGTTGTTTGTTTTTTTACCAGATTGTCTTCTTTCTGAACTGTGACGAGGACTGAATTTGTATTTGCTTCTTTTTTCTCAATGTATATTTTTGAGTCCAAGGACTTTGATTTCCTCTTTTGAATTTGCTCCAACTTATTATCTAACGAGTCTTTTTCTTTTGTAAGATTTCGGGTCATTTCTTCTTGCGCTTTCTTATAATCTTTAAGCTTCTGAATTTGATCCATTAGATCTTGTTTGTGCTTCTTGAGGTGACCATTTTCGTCAATGTTTTCTAATAGTTTATTCTGAAGATCTCGATTCTCCTCTTCTAGCTTTTGATTCTGTTGTGCTTTATCCTTCGTCTTTTTTATTTGAAGAAGCAATTTCTGATTATGATCTCTTAAACGAGAGATCTCTTCTTCTTTATCTGTGACAATCTTTTCAACTTCTTCCTCCTTCTTTTGTTCTGACTTCTGATTACCCTGTGAAATCATCTTTGATATATCCTTGAAGTCTTCAGATGTTGGAGTTTCTAAATCTGACTTTATTATAACATCTTGAAATGTGATTCTCTTCTGCTTATAGGAAAAAGTAAGAAACTTCTTTTCAGCATTTAAAATGAAGGTCCCCAATGTTTTAATCCAAGGTAACCCCAAAACTATGTCACCATAAAAACTCCATAAGGAACTAACAGTGAAGTGAGATATGACCATATAATCTCCAACATTCAATTCTAATCCACTTATTTGAAATTGCTTCATGTTCCAAAGGTCTAGCCTTTCACTTATATTTGATTCAGGAATCACTAAATGGTTAGCAAATTCAGCACTAATATAATTATTTATTTCACTAGGGGCAATAGAAATGGTGACATCCTTCCCTGCAAGTGTCCCTTTAACTCTAAATAGTATTGAGACATTCATCAGTGAGGTGCTAGGAAACCTTCCCTTCTTTTCAACATTAAAACCCATCTTCTTGAGTTTTCTTTGAAATTTATTCAATATCTCCTTCTTTTTTATAATAACAATATTCAATATGATTCTTCTTTTAATATTATTTTACCCTTAATATATGTAAAATGGTGTAGATTGGGTGGTTGGGAGGAATGATTGTTACCTTCCCCACCTAGGTTCAAATATCACTTTTTGTTTGTTGTTGGAGAATAAAACCAAAACCACTTATTAAGAAACCATGTGCGGTTTCACTTCTTTTTTTTACTTTTATTTTTCTTAGGACAAGGTCCTATTTTTTAGCAAAACTTTACTTTTACTATTTTTTTCCTTTTTACTTCTTCTCACTTGTTTTTTATTTTTATTTTTATTTTTTATTTTTTAGAAAAACTTTACTTTTACTTTTTTTTTCACTATCTTTCTTTTATTTTTATTTTTATTTGTTTTAGGTCAAAGACCTAACTTGGAGAAACTCCCGAAATTATTTGGCCAAAATCCAAATCAACGAAATGCCCAAGAAGGGGCTCTGATACCACTGAAGCGATATAAACTTCTGAAACCCACAAATAATTCTATAACTCCCACGAATTCTTGAAAAGCTACATATTTGATAATTGATGAATAATAGATGATGATTTACATTTATAATGGTCGGACTTATATAAGTCCCTTCGTGACTTTCCAACGTAAAGTCATGACTCTTTGATAATTATTAATTATTAATTGTTAATTATCTATTAATATTAATATTAATGTTAAGATATATTAATAACATGTTTATATATATTTTTTATATAACAGTCAACAACGATACTTGGGACCTCATCCCCGGCACTCGAAAATACTTGAGTAACTCGCAGTTTCTCAACGCAGCAACACATTGCGTATCATTTTCCGCTTGCGCATCATCGAGCTCATGCTTGCGTTCTCTCCACTCAAGAACAATTGTGCTCACCCCAAACCTGTCAAGAAGGGAATTTTAACACTATTAGAACTTTGCCCAACCTTCAAAAGAGTTTTGTTTGGGTTAGGTTTTGAGTTTGAGTTGGCGGTTTACGCCGGTGAGAACCGTTCTTTCGGACAGTGCGCCGCCGGCACAGAACACCCTTTCGGGTTATGCGCCGGTGCAGATCCCTAAAGAGCGACCTGCGTCTGCCCGTGAGCGCAAATCCCCCAACTCAACAAGCTCAAAACCTACCTAAATGAAATAAAAAGCAAATTCTAATCCACTAGAAAGTTAAAGGGTCAGGTTTAGGGTAACATGTCACTGACGACGTCCGAAATGATGGATCACAGCTCCCGGAATCAGCGAAGGAAGAACGACTCGAAATGGCACTTTTCACCTCTCCAACTTGGTAAAAAACAAATAGTAATTCTTTTTACTATTTACCCCTATTTATTTTGAAAAATAGCATATCCCTTTTTTAATTTATTCCAATGTGGGTTATTTTTCTATAGTTGGGATCATTTATACTCGGTTAATCCTTTTTTGACCTAGTTTAAAAGCTTGCAGGTGAAGTTAAGTACCATATTGATCCTGTTTTGCGTTGTTGTGGTCTTTTCACGTGTATTTTCAGGAACAACTCACAGAGCGTCTTTTTGTTATTATTTCGCTCATTAAATACAATTATTAATGACACCGATCTAACTCTTTGTTCTTTCTCGTAAAATGATCAGAATAAGTCACCGAGTTATAGTTTATCACTTTTTCGGGCTCGTTAAAATCCCACGAAAAAGGAACCCCCCGGAGTCTTTTCTTTAAGCTCTTTTCAGGCTCTCTAAATACGAAAAGATCGCCAAGCGAACTTGATGCGTTCACACTTGTAAAAGTATTTGAATGATCATTTTCCTAGTGATAGTTTACCCCTTTTTCGGACCAGGGGACACTACTTTCGAAAAAGGAATACTCCAGCCAATCATGACTGGAAGAGTCATCTCTTGCGTTGTTTTACCCTTTTCCGGGCGAAGAGGCTAACTTTACGAAAAAAGACCTTTAGAGTCTTCTTTAGTTCTTTTCAAACTCTCTAAACATGAAATGATGTTGAGTTTACCTTCTATGGACTCGTTAAAATCTGACATTGAAGGGTCCGTCATGGGACGAACCCCTCCTTTCCCAGGTTCGTAAAACGTTTGGGATTGGACTCATCTATGAGATGAGCTATACCGAGCATCTGGTTACCCTCCTCAAGCTCGTTAAAAAACACATGAGGCACTCATCAGTCATGATGGGGAAAAAGGAAAGATTTCGTATTCCACTTTATTTACGGAACTGCATCGTCGCTCTTGAACATGGCACTCATTTTAACTTGCATTCAGTACTTGGGTCATCTGTTTGTCTTTGAGTCATACTGATTTCATGAGTCATGTCACTCCTTTGGGTCATCTGAAGAATGTTTCCATTATCGGTTGCATTAGGGGTCAGTGTCATTCTCGTCATGTCAATACTACCAAGTCATGCCATGCCCATGTTCAAGAGATGTTCATTGCTCATCATCTGCAGTCAATACACCTTCCATCATGTCGATCTACCTTGAGTCAGTCTTGCACATTACTCTACTGTCCGATCTACTCTAAACATCTATTATCGAGTTTCATGTCGTTAATGGGGGATTCATTATGGCCCTCCTTCGACGGATTCATCCTTGTCGACTTCAACACATCATCCGAGGAATGGATCTAGAAACCAATCGAGTACCTTGGGCTTGCATGCCTCAATGGAAGGTTACCTCGCTTTCAACATGAGTTTACATCATTGACTCTTGATTGGAAGATTTCATCGAGTGTTCGACCTCAACTCATTTATTCACGCTCGGTGATATGTACTATGATACCTTGGGGATCATTGACATCAATGGTGATTTCTCTCGCACTTGTTAACGGTATACATCAATGACCGGTAATCAAGTGGTTTCTACCATGTTCGACTCCAAAACACTGTAATCACATGGATAGATTCGTATCATTGCGGGTTCATCTTGAAGACCCTGGGGAAGTCATATTCTACCCAAGTTGCGATGAAGATGGTTTGAGTCATATTACACAGATCCACTTTGTATTGGTCGTGGCTGTGTTATCATCTCATCATGGATCTACGATTATGTCTAGTATCCATGATTGTGTTCAATCGGTCTTTACTACCATGGATCTGCAATGTATTGGTCGGCAACCATGTTATGAGTCATGTGAGACTGGTATCTCAGAGTCAGTTGTACTGCAACAACATCCTCCAGCCAGCAAGTCCTTGCCATTTATCTTTCAAAGCACTTCACTTGTCTTGTTTTTCCAGCTTCATGCTTTGGGTGGCATTCTGTTACACCTAAATCTCGTCATCATGAGTCCCTTGTTAACTCAATGCTTTGATCCCCGAAGTCTCCATGATCAAGCAAGTCATGTGGAGCAAGTTGATTCCCTTTGACCATATTTCTAGTTGGGTCGGCGCATGTTCTCTTTGGGCAAGGAGCGCCCAACTACGGTCGACGCAGAGTATGTTCTACTAGACTGCGCCGACAACGTAGATTGTCTTGGTTAGTCCCGTGTTTCCCTTCTCATGCACTGGTTGTCTTCATGCAACTTACGTCGGAGTTGGTTAATTGGGATAAAGGTGGCTTTCAAGCGTTTTCTAGAAGTTGGATGAGGTGGATCCCTATCCCTAAATCCTAGGTGAGTTGTCCTACGGTTCCCTAACCTCAAGGGAGGATCCCTTAGCCCTCTTCCCATGATCCTCAACCTACTCTATCCACTTGGTCCTATAAATACAAGGCCCCTCTCCATTCCAAAGGGAGGAAGTCTATAGCACTTACATGCTGGTGGAATTATCCTAGGTGATCCTTATCCATCTCTTGGGAGGCTTACATTTTTTTTGGAGGCATTGGCTTGGCTTGTTGGAGGAGGATTGCAGCATTAAGGCTTGGGTTGTAATCATCTCTCTACTTTGTATTTCCCTCTTTTATGCAGTAATATAAACTCTTTCCACAAATGTTATTGTGTTGATAATGTTTGTAGTTTACTTCATTAACTGTTTACTTAGATCAGTTATTGTTTTAAACATGTTTTACTGCTCATATTGTTTCCACATGTTTTGACAGGTCTTGTAGCTGAAGATCTGACGACCGCGGAATTTGGAGAAACATTAAGGAAGAAGATCTACAATCTGAAGGTAAGATGTCTAAGTACTCGATCTCTAACTAGATCTAGGAAAGTAGCTTTATGTTCTGTCTTATTTGTTCTAGATTCACATTGAACTAGGGAGATTTGGCTTGCGTCTGCTCGAGTAGATTGTCCAATAACCACTTGGCCCGACGCCGCTACTCCCAACGTCCGTTTGGTCCAAGGGTGCGCCCGACGCCCCTTCATCTTGTCGACTTACTGATTTTCAACCGTGCCCCACTCTCAGGATTGCCATTCGTCGATGGGTGAGTGTGGCGTCGTTTATGGGAGCGTGCCCATGCATGGTCTGTGCGCCCCTCCGTTCGGTCTGTCGCTAGCCTCTTCGCTAAGTCCCATGCAACCAAACTTCGTTTTGCCCACCCGGGTGCCCAAGTCAGCCTCTTGGGAGGGAGTGCAAGGCTCCCATGCAAGTGTGGGCGTCGTGCCGAAAACATGGTCGTGACAAAAATGTCCACAAAGTGAACCATTTGAAGCACCAAGAACCATCTCCTATTTCTATTTGTCTTCTCTCATTCTTCTAGCTTTATTGTAAGCCTTTTTTATCCATTTTTAAAGGATAAAAGGCATTCTCTTTTAAGAAAAATTGTACAAAAACATTAATAAAAAGTAAGTGGGATTTAAGGCTCCCACAACCCCCTTCCCCCATTTGGGGGAAACCTGTATCTTTTTTTGGTTTCTTGCTTTAAAGTGGTTTAGATTTCTTTTCTTTCTTACAATAAGTTAGATCAATCAATATCTTGCTTTCCTTTTTTATTTTGCAAGTAAGTGAACCCGACTCGTTGCCATGAATTATGCTCTCTCCACCACCTAAAGGGTTGTCGATTAGTGGTGGATGACCAGAAAATGACACATAGTCTGTGGTTTTAGTATAATATTTCTCTGCTCTAAGTTCATTTGCTTATTTCGCACTTGCAATTATTATTATTTTTGTTTTAAATCGGAATAAACATTTGTTGCAAATTTCACGTATGCTCTTTCCCTCTACGAGCTTTCACCTGGTCGTTGGGAAACCATAAATGATTTGCAATACTTCTTTAATCTTCCACATTTTAAATGAAACAACTCACCATAATAAAATAAACCACCCTCAACATAGCGAAAATCCAATAATATTCTTCGATCTAGAAGATATAAATTCTTTTTGGGGTTTCTTGCTTTAGAGTAGTTTTTTCTTTCTTTCATTTCTTGCAATAAGTTAGATCAATCAATATCTTGCTTTCCTTTTTTCTTTTGCAAGTAAGTAAGTGAACTTGACTCGTTGCCACGAATTATGCTCTCTCCGCCACCTAAAGGGTTTCCTATTAGTGGTGGATGACTAGAAAAATGACACATAGTATGTGGTTTTAGTATAATATTTCTCTACTTTAAGTTCATTTGCTTATTTCGCACTTGCAATTTTTAATTTTTATTTTAAATCGGAATAAACATTTGTTGCAAATTCCGCGTATGCTCTTTCCGTCTACGGACTTTCACCTGGTCATTGGGAAACCAGAAACGATTTGCAATACTTCTTTAATCTTCCACATTTTAAATTAAACAACTCACCGTAATAAAATAAACCACCCTCAACATAGTGGAAATCCAGCGCTACAAATTGAATTTGAGTGGAGAAATTATTCAAAAGAAGCGGGAACCACTACAAAGTGACCTTGCGGCCCCATTAGGTTACATCCTTGTTGGTGTAGTGTTGAACATCCCCTCGAGACTCCATCCATCGCACACGTCTTCGTGAGGAGCCACTCTTATTTAAATTTCCGGACATACTCCTTGTACCTCACGGTATATCTGGAGTTCCCCTTTCCCGTGAAACAAATTCCATCATTAATAATTTAAAAATGACCAAGATCATATTGCAAAACATTTACAATTTTATCTCAACAACACAGTATTTTATTTGACTCCATTGGCACTGGTCTATATTGGAAACAATACTTTATATTTTCTTAATATCAGTTCTTTGGTGTTGCTTATTCCTTATATGTTGATGTTATCGTTTATATGTTGTTGAAGTATTTCTTATTTTTTCAATAATCTTGATTCAGTAATTCACTTTGAAAAACTCCTAAAAAAACATTTACATCCTTAACAACTAAAAAATTTAGAAGAGCCTTAGCAACTCTTTTTTAGGGACCACCCCCCTTGGCTTCGTTTGGAGTTTGCCTAAACGGAGGAGTTAGGATCAGGTGACAACACTTGGCTTGAGACTTTCCCGCAAGGACACACCTAGCAACTTGAAGATTTATGTTGCGCTAACCCCAGGTGTGCATCCGGCGGCAACATAGTGATTTAACTATAAAGTCTACAAAGGTGTACATACCCTACCCCCCTTCAGATTGGAACCTATGACCTCTTAGGAGGAAACACAATTCTTCTTTAATCCTATTGTGTTATTATGATTTAGGGTTCACTCAAGACAATGAATTTGAGGAAGCTATCCAAGATAAAGGAGAGACGAAAGATATTTTAAATAAATCAAGCATGGCACATTTCATTAATTTATTATTATGTCCCTGACATTTTGTTTTCGCGTCGGCGGATTATTTAGGGGTTCGCATGGTGAATGTTTGTGTTTGGTTAAGTTTTTGGATAGTTTGATTTTTGTTGATATATTAAAGAATATTTTTTAAAACTTATTTTGTTGCCTCCTCATTGGTCCCGTGCAACTAACGTTTTCCTTGGGCATTGTGCCCCAGGAGCCGGCGATGGGCTCTCGTGAGCAAAGGTTTAATGCAGTCATCCTTTACCAGTACTGAATGCTCCATGCATTGAATAGATCAGTATTGGTTATGGGTTACAATCTTGTTTGTAGAGATCGTCTTGCGGATGCATTTACATCGCACCTGTGCACCCTCTCCGCTCCATAACTCCTCCTCCTTTCCATTTTATCAGACTACACTGCAGCCGCTCTACTCCATAACTGCTCCTTTCCTTTCCATTTTCTTAGACTACAGGACACATAATAGTCTTCTAGTCTCGTAGCCAACCCAACACCAATAAAAATTGATTTGATATGGATTGTGTGAAGTTCTTAGGCTCAGGAGAGGGGAGACAGAGCGAGAAAGAATAGTGAGCATAGAGCATCGGAGGGTGGTTGCTTTAGTTAATGTCTTCAAAAATATTTCCTTTTCCATCATTTCTCAATAGTTCGCTCAGAGACAACAATGAAAAATATTGTGTTGCAACATCGGTTGCGGAGCATGGAGGGTTAGGAGCAAACATGTCGGAGAATTAATGATTCGCGGAAGGCATCCACTTTCTCTATAGCCTGCCAATCAAAAATCCTAAGAAATAATGTGTTGCAACATCGGTTGTGGAGCATGGAGTGTTATGAGCATTTGGTCATACTCAATTTTTTTTATTTTGTTATTCAGGGGCATTGGGGTTATTGGAGAGCAACCAATACTACTTCTTGGGATCAATTTTGAGTATTCATTAGCTTGTCCTCTTGGAAGTGCAACTGGAAAGATAGTATGTGATATTGCCACCACACATACGACCTATGAGTCTATTGTTACTAGCGGTCCACATCAACACCAACTCAAACCTCAGCATCCCCAAAGGGATGCTAACCCTGCTGGGTAAGTTTGTTTTCCCACTTATTAATTTTTTGGATACTCTTGTTATCTTAAGCTTCAAATGGTGATAGATGCCCATTTTTTCATGTCTGTAAGTAAAGACTCTTTCTATTTATAAATGTTTATAAAGCTCTGTTTATGTTTATGAAGGTAGTCTAGTCATGTTTTTATCTTAAATTTAGATTATTATTTTTATTTAGAAAGGGAATTATTTATTTCAATTTGGAAACATGATCTCTTATTGACAATTAGTACCTAGTAAAAAGCACAATTTCCTACTTCATAATGTCCATTTGAACAGATTTTTCTTGATGCTTGTTATAATGTTGGAATCATGATTTGGAACATCCCCATTCCTTAACGGAGTGATAAGAGTAGACCTATTGTAAATCGTATTTTCAAAGATGACACGACAAGTAAACAAAGATGATGAGATCATTCAAAAAGTGTCCCTAGAAGTAGAAATTGTATCTGCACTAAATGAGTAGCCTATAGGGGAAAATGTCCAAGTTTAGCAAAAGTAATGCAAAGCTTCGGCCCAACTTGGCCATCATTTTTTTCATCAGTTAAGTTTTCAAGATCCTAGGATATACCTGTTTAATGTTGAATAACAATGAAATATTTCCTGGTTTTCTCTAACTTTACTGTTATTGATTTTTACCCTACAGATTCCTGTATATTTCATAGGAGACATTGACACAGTTTCTTTCAAGGCTACAAAAACTACTGTTGATTGCATCCAAATGCTCGGGATGAATGTTTGTTAAATCAATAAACATCTAGGAAGTAATGTATTTCATTACTTCATGTAGTACAATAAAGGGAATTCAAGATGTTTTTGCAGCCTAGTCTGGATTCTATAGGCATTATGACCATTTATAATAGTTGCACGAGCTTGTGGCTTTGTAGGTCTCGAACTTTCAAAGGTAATGGATTTCAATTTCTATTTTCACATCATTAAACTATAACCATTATTAGAGAAAATACTATTTAATTAGGCGATAAGGTTGTTACGTTTTGATTAACAACATTGGAAATTAGGTTTGATGAAATATCAGGTCGCTGATATAATTAAAGATCGTCTCACTTGGCTTCATGATTGTCGGTCCTTAGATGTTTTGGCTGCATTTCCTATAGGAAAAGGAGGGACAATTGAGCTTCTATACACACAAGTAAGTGTTTGGATTTGAATTGGAGTTTGGATGAGCTATGCAAATGCAAGCAGGAAACAATTATAAGTGTCATTAATATCATTGCATAAACATGCTCCAACTACATTAGCCCTTGTTCGGTACTTATGGACCTTGAGATACACATCATTGTTTGAAGATGAAATTCCTATGGTGAGTATAGTCCAATGGCTGGCACGACCATCCTGTTTCTTTATATTCTTTGCTCAATTACTATTTATGGGTCTCGCCTTAATCTCACTTATTGGTATGTCTCGTGAAGGTTTGTGAAAGGTCACTAACTGGTACTCAAAGCAGTCCAAACGTGTCCTCTATCCAACACTTTGTAAGAGCACAAATGCTTCCTATTGGTTATATGATACGTCCCTATGAAGGTGGAGGTTGTATAAATCATATTGTTGATCATTTGGACTTCGAGGTACTCATCATTTCACTACAAAACAACCTGCTATGAAGTGATCCTCTTTCTTAAAGTTGTTGGTCTCAGATGCCCTAATTTATTGATTATTGAATCATTTTTTTTTATTTTTTTTAAATTTTATTTTATTTATTTCTGATGTATAGCCTTGGTATGTTCTTGAAGTTATACACCCACTCTATGAATCATTTGTTGTAATTTCCCAAAAGACGACCATTATGGTAAAGACATCCTCCAATTTTGATTATGTTGATCATTTAAATATAATATAATAGGATGGTAGAAAAAAATATTCCATTTCATAGTTTAACTAACTAATCCTTTCGGTTTTAGGCATTGCAACATTTTTTTCAAGCAAATCAAGAGGTCTCAGGTGAAGTGGTTATTGGTTGGGGTAGGCAGGCAGCTGCTCTGCGGGAATTTAGCCAGAGACTATGCATGTAATATTTCCTTTCCATGGTAATAATTAGATGTTGCTACATCATCATCTACCTTCTATATCTGATGAACTCTTCTTAATGCAGGGGTTTCAATAATGCCATGAATGGATTTGTAGATGATGGTTGGTCCCTTTCTTTAGCAATTCCTTGAGCTTGTATCTACATTGGTTATTCCAAGCCTTCTTCTCTTAGCCCATACATAGTTGTTTGCATAATAGCATGTATAGAAAATGTTCATAGTATAGGAAAACAATTATCTTCTTTCTGCAATTTTCATTTGTGCTCCATGCTATTTCTATTTCTATTTCCCTAACATCAAATGTTAGGGACATTGCCACCTCGTGGCTCTTGTTTATATATATATATCTATATATATATATATATATATGATGCATAAAAATAAAGGGAAGTATGTGTATTCATTTTGTAAACATTTAATAATTGTAGTATGATTTTTTTCACATGTGGTTCACAAACCCCCCAGTGGGGCTTCTACGTCCATAGTAAGAATTCACAGGGGGCCCACCCAAAGGGGTCGCACCCCGTTCGCTCTTATTACGGAGCTAACCCGATGGGGACATCAAGTGAGGCCCTTATATACTAATGTATAGCCACCCAGGGATTTGACATCGAGACCTTCTGCTCACAACTTACATCGCTCAACCACATGAGCTAGCCCACCGAGCTAGTAATTGTAGTATGATAACCATTACTAATGTGGATATTATGTTCAAACATGACATATTCCAGTGTTTATTACGCACATATGCAATAACACAACACATCCCACATATGAGGAGTGGGAAGTTGAGCAAGCACATGTATTCATTCTACAACTAATAAACTAGTATGTTCGTAGAAACTATTTGTGAAACAACACCTCCTACATAGGAGGAGGGGTAGTTGAGAAAGTACATGCGTTTGTCCTACAACCAATCAACTAGTATGCTAACGGAAATTCCATTATAGTAGGAGTATAATTACCTTCATGGACACCCCCATTGGCACGAGGATCATGATTGTTGCGCCTCATACTATCTACAAATTTCCCAACCATGTCTACGAGAGAAATGGGTTTCAAAATTTTCATGTAATGGCCAAGTTAAAGCTTCTATATTGGTTTTGGGGGTAAAATACCCCAGATCATGATCATGGCAGGTCCCCTTGATTTTTCCTCTATGAGTGTTGGCTTAGTGGCACTGCTGACTGCCTCATGGATGGGCTAGGGGTTGGTGTCCGAGGCTCCTAGGGGTAGACCCATTGGGACACATAGCCTAGAGTGATTATGTTTTGAAAATGGGTTGTCACACCCTAATTAGCACCCCTCACAGACTCACTTGGACCTATTTATTAGCACAAAACACGTTCGCTTGGTCTCAAGACCCGATGATGTCATCCTTGAAGATGAGAGCCTACATTCCTCAGAAGGAGGACGTTGAGGGACAAGCATTGTTGGGGTTAGTTGGGGCATGATGTCCTCCTTTTGGCTCACTTGTGCATTTAGTGAATCCATTTTGCATATTTTATGTCTTGTTAGGGTTTAGTCCCCAAGTTGTGGGTGTACAAGCCCTAAAATATTCTATTCTATCATTATCTTGTAGGCTCAATTTTAAGTTGAGTCGAGGGTTTTCTCATATAAATAGAGAAACCTCACTTCATTGTAAAACATAAGGACAAGGGTTAAAATTATGAGATCTTTCATCTTTCTCTTGGTTTATGAGATTTTGAGCTGATGCGCACCTCTCTTGGATGAGTTTTTTCTTGCTTGGTGGATGAATGTGGATGAATCTAGGGTTTATGTGTGCTCTTGCTAAGTGGAATCTAAGAATGGTTGAAATAACTCATGCTCAAGGATGAACTAAGGTAACCCTTACTCATCTCTTGATTAATGTTGGCATATTTTCTCTTAAGGTAGGTCTAACATTGCCCATAAGGTGCTTTATACTAATTTAGGGTTTTATGTTGACATTTTGTCTACTTGCTTGAGGGGACCTTACTTTACTAGAGCTATCCATTGTCACTTTGGGCCTTGGACTTCCGTATTTTCCCTAGTTGGTACTTTGCTACCTAACCCTAAGGTTGCTAGCTTATGCCCTAGCTACAAGTAATGAAAGTCATCTTAAGTAGAGGGGCGTTGATCTTGATCTCTCATAGCCCTAGGGTTAGAGAAGATAATCTAAAACCTTTCCTTCAATTCTCTTCATTAAATTCTTGTACCTTTTTTACATTCAATTTTTATGATAAAAAGCCCTAAAATTAAGATATTCCTAGAAACCTTAAAAATCTAAAAAATTCAAAACTCAAAAAATAATTTAAAATTCACAAATCTGATCCACAAATCTGGTGCGCCTTAGTGGATTTGACCACAAATCCTCAAGGGTGTTTTCATCTGTCACACTGGGATGTGTGCAATTGCCTAAAAACTGAATTTACTACATATTGTCACACGAATTTAGGGGATAATTGTTGGCATATTTGGATGGTTAACTCAATTCGCCCTTCTCATACCTCTATCATTAGCCCAAGGCTGAGCTTTTCTATGGTCTACAAAACATTTTTCAGTTCTAATAATTGCTACATTAAATAACAGGACATTAATTTACAGTGCCAACTTAGTTTCAACAGACCTCGATTTGCAATTTAGACTGGATTATTAAGTTTGCCTTATTCAATTGACATCTATTCCCTTAAGGCCAAATTTTCTATGTTGATTAAAGTGATTTTTAGTGTTGATAACTTCTTGTGCCAAGTGACAAGACCTGAGTTTAGTGCCTGTACTTTTATTCTCAGTGCATGAAGACAAGCTGGAAGTTTGCCTTATTCTCGGACTTGTTCTAAAGTGTTGAATATCTTATACAACATTGGATTAACTCCTCTTTTAATTTAGGCAGTAATTCTTGACTCCATTCGAGGCATTGATCTATTTCTTGACCTTGTGAAACATTGTCCAAATGATGGTATCTACTATGGCATAAATACAATGACTGCTTTATCTATGTATTTTTTAATTTGAGACCATGAATTGCAATTGGAAGTTTGTGTTAATGTCTGATTTGCCTCAAAGCACTAACTATATGTTGATAGCAAACTACACGGTTGAATTAACCTCTTTTCTTGGACCTTAATTGTCTTCGTTATACATTGTTTGACTCCATATCAAGGCATTGATCTCTGCTACAATGGTCGTAGAAAGGTGTTTGTTTGTTTGGAGTTGTTTGCAAGCATCTTTAAGGGATCTCCCCTAGGTATAAGAGTTACCTGAAGAAGTTGAGAGGTTGGGTTGCGGTGACATTTGGGCCTAGGCCTCTCCCACATGCTTACCATTCACTAGCATACAGACCATATTGAGCTGCTGATTCAAGACTGCTAGTTTGAACAGTAACAATGACAATAGAGGTACAACACATAAGAAGAGAGGATGATTTAAAGTCATATAGACTATTCCAAGATGTCAAACATAGTGTATCAAATCGTTTATTATTCTCACACCCACACAACGTATCCCACAAAGGTGAAGGGCGATGCCAAGTAAGAATGTATATCATCTCACTACTAGTTAACCATTGTTTTAATAAGAGGGCTATTGACTTTTTGAGCACCTTGTAACACCCATTGGTGATAAGGTTTTTTTGTTTTAATTAAGCGCGTCCACAACTCAAATGCTTAAATGTTACCAATGGCCATAACCATATGTTACATAGCCATTCAAATAACTCTTATTCTAAAGACATGGAAGTAATCATAAGCGATATATAATAATACAATACAAGAAGTAAAATACATTTGTGTACATGACATAAAGTGCTCCTTCTTTTGTCAATCAAGGTGTAAATTATATTTGCAATATACCTACTCTAACAATTATCCTTAACACACACACACACATAATTTAGTTTTCATTCATATTACCATAACTTATTGTAGTACATCACACGATTCTTGGAAATTTAAAGATCATAAAAACATCACAAGAACATTACATCGCTAACCATCATATAAACTACATTTATAAGCAATAATATCCAATTGGGTTATGACTACATCGTATAACCCTAGTAATTGAATTGCCTTACACCATTAGATAACCAACATAGATCCATCTAAAACCTATATCTATCAATCACCGAGAAGGGTCCAATTTTTTGAGATGTGTTTTTAAATCTTAAACTCAAGAAATTTGATCCCTCTCTTGCTTTATAGATCCAAGTTTAAGATTTATTTTTTTATTTTATAGGACATGATGGATTTTTCAAATTAATTTTCATAATTTTTTTTTATGAGCCAACATGATTTTAATTACTTTTTTTTTGGTAATGTAATATAATGTTGCGTTACATTATGTTACCTTACGTGACAACATCTCCCCCATACTGGGAGATAGAGCACCTCGCTCCTCTCGATGCAACAAGTCAGTAGTATCCTCTAAATTCCTTTACATAGTACATAAAATTACTAGTTATAATATTATCACTTAAAACATAACTACAATAATAATATTAAAATCATATATCAAAATCATACCTAACCCTACATAATAATTCCAACATGATTGCTATTTTTATATACCAGCATAGATCCATCTTAAACCCGGATCTATCAAGCACCGAGAGGGATCCAATTTCTTGAGGTGTATTTTTTTTTAAATTTAAACTCAAGAAATTTGATCTCTCTTGATTGATAGATCCGGGTTTAAGTTTTAAGTTTTTATTTTATAAACGAGCATCGATTTTTTAATTAATTTTCATAATATTTTATTTTATGAGCCAACATGAATTTTTTTAAATACTTTCCATAAATTTTTATTTTATGAGCCGACATGAATTTTTTTAATTATGTTGTTAGGAACGAGCGTTACAACATCTCCCCCACACTGGATTGTAAAGCACCTCACTCCTCTCGATGCAATAACCATGCTTAATACATGACAACATAATTATTATGGACAACATAAATATTATTATATATAATGACACATAATAATTGCAATGTGTAACTATGAGCATCTTGGTTTTCTTATTGATATTAGAATATAAATAATTGCCAATTTGCAATATATTATATCACCTTTTTAATACATATTATTATATAACATTCTAATAAAATGACAATTTGGAATAATAAAATGACAATGTGGAATACCAAACTCTCACGGCTCATCATCATTATTTTAAATATAAAACATTATTATATAAGATGCAATTAAATATCAAATGCACTTTAAACATATCCAACTCACAACTAAAGCAAAAGCAATATAAATACAATTACATTATAATTAAAAACTTCATTATATAACATTATAACATCATGTTTCATTAATAAACACCAATATAAATACAATTACATAATATTATATTAAAAACTTCATTATATAACATTATAACATCATGTTTCATTTATAAATAAACAATATAACTCTATAATTATCATTATAATGTTACAACCCCCCATCGCTCATCCCCATCACCCATGTGTTTTTTTCACCGAGGAAAATATCAACACTTGCTATTCATATAGAATCAAAGTGTACAACGAGGTTGTATACCATCCAAGAGTATACTTTTTCACCAATCCATATAAGATTTTGTCAAAGGCAGATGGCCCCACAACATGTGACCAGGAAAACATCCCAAAATTAGCATCATAAACAAAACCAAAAGCCCCTCTGGATGAGGCTTTGCCAACATAAAAATCCTAAACCCGCAGAGACTTTACATAATTGGATCCAAACTAAGAGGAAAAAAGAAAAATCCAGACCTGTAGGAATTCAACTGATCTGAAGGGGTTTGAGACCAGAAGAACGTCGTCCAATGAAAAAAGAGGTTGGAAAAGATTGGAGAAGACGAGAAGAAGGATCATAAAAGTTGAATAGATTCCTGGATCATCAATACATAATCTTTCCAAATCTCGAAGCTAAGCTTTCCTCCAGCAGCTAGAAGACCTTTTTTTGAAAAAAAATCTGCCTACGTATTAAATTCTTTGTAAGCATGAGTGAAGTCCAGGATCTAAAAATATTCTTGAAGAGCTTTGATTTTTGCTTGCCACCATTCCAGAATGAGGCACTAAATATTTGTGCATTTCTGAGCCCATTTTATTACTACCTTAGAGTCCCCAATAACTAGGAGGTGAGAAATGCCCAGATAATCTGCAAAGAAGAGAAGTCCATAAAGGGCCTAAAGCTCACTTTTGGTGTTTGACCCTTGGCCACACCCCAACCAAAGCTTGTAGAAAATATTGTCTTCCATTTTGAGTACCAACCCTGCACCGGAAAGAGCACCATCTTCCTCGGCAAAGCCATTAAAGAATCCCAATGGCATGGAGTCGAATAACAAGGGAGGATCGGGGTTTCTGAAGCAGGGAGGACCTCTAATTGAGTGAAGATCCGAGTAAGCCTCATTGGTTGAAAAAGAGACTTCCTTGTAGTTTAAGGGTTTGTCTTCAAAAAGTGAAGCATTTCTCTGCTTCCAAATAAAGCAATTTTAGGTATATAGGCAGTTTTCACCAACTAGAATCAGTCAAAAGCCAACGAAAAAGGTTGTCTTCGAAGGAAGCAGAGTTCCATAATTTTGAGATATTAAGAATTCTCAGGAAGAGATTATCACAGACTAAAAGAGTGAAGGAACATTGGACGAAAAGATTATCACAATTTCAGTTTCCTTCTTACAAAGAGTAAGTCTATTTGGCCCTTGTCCTCCCCTCTTGATGTAATTGTCCCATGTTAAAAACTTATTTTCCAAAAGGAGCCATCCAAAGCATTTAATATTCAGCGGGCACTTCCAGATCCAAAGATTAGAGAACCACCATTTGAATTCAAGATCTGCCTTCTCATAGATGATGACCTCATAATCCAACTTTGTCGTAACCTACCCATCCACCTTGTTCCAAAACCAGGCAATGGAGTCTTGATTGCTGGAGAGGAAAATACCAACCCTTTGGAGACCTTTGATGTAGAAATTCCATTCCTCTTTTCGGTCCTCTGAAAGCTCTAAAGCATCGACATCTAACCATGAATGGCCATGCCGCAAGACAGTCAGACCGAAACATATTTGGGCAAGGACAAGGATCCCTTTCTCTTTAAGTTCGACAATAAGAGGATGTAAAAGTGAGAAAAAGTCACACTGCCCACGATCTGGTCTTCTCCAACTCTGATACTCATACAATTTCCTGGCTTCCATACAATCCATTCATGAACAACCTCTGCAGTGGAGATGAGACCGCTCCAAATATTGGAAGCCACAAATGGAACAACCAAAGGTTGATGCAGCCATCCTTCCAGGGAGAAGCTTTGCATGTATTTTCCTTTCATGCTAGAGCTCTAAATACCTCCAAAAAATAAACAATGCCATAAGCTCTTAGTAGCAAGAGTCTTTCCAAAGTCGGAGACATTCCTAAGACCCCAACCTATGAGAAGTTTCCACCTTGCCAAGTGGGATAAACTCCCCATCGACCATGTTCTTATCTTAACTAGATTACAAATTACATCGATCTGGACAACAATTGCAATTACATAACAACATCAATTAAAAATATAAAATATCGCTACTTAACAACCCCACTAAATATGGAGTGCGACTAACACCGATCATTAAGCCTTTAAACACAACGATCATTCACCATATTGGGGTTACTAGACAAAACTGGTGTTGTTACGGCTTGGAGGGATTGTGAGAAGACAAGGGAATACATTTAAGGAGGATGCCTGCTGCATAGCCTAGCTATACATCCCACTCGCTCGATGCACAAGATACAGTCAATTATCGATTAAACCACCAAATGAATAGTTCATAGTCTTGATAATGCACTATTTTATTAAAATAATTTTTAAAATTAATTAATTTAAATATACTTAGTATATTAGATGAAAATCTTTCTCTATTTTATTTTATTTTATAATATAATTTCACAAAATTGTTTACATTAATAGTAACAATATGATAGTAACTGCACTGTTAGGAAGAAGTTATCATTGATGTTTTTTAATAAACACCTCTTGCAATTTTTCAAAATAAATATGCATGATGTTTTTCACAATTTAATATGCATAATGTTTATACACAATATAAAATTGGAGGATTTTTTTTTATAGTACACATCTAGCAAACATGAACATTCACATCTAATATCACCTAACATCATCTAAGATAAACATCTAGTAATTACATCTAAAATCACCTAACATAATCTAACATACCATCATCACCACCACCACCACCTAACAAACATAAACACCATTTAACATAACCATCGCACACGTATGACAAATATCATCTAACATACACATCAAACATCACCTAACATACATATGTAAACATTACCTACCATTATCTGACATATACATTTAATAGATTCAAACATCATCTAACACACAAATCTAGTAATAACATCTAACAAAACACAAGCCGCATTGTCTAGCATAATCATCACACACATATAACAAACACCATCTAATGTACACATCTATCAAGCACACCTAGGAAACATATCTAACCCGACCTAAAATACACATCACCATCAACATATAAATAAACATCAACATTAATCTTAACATCAACATCAAAATGAAAAAAGTAGTATATATATATATATATATATATATATGAACGATAATATCAAACTCATGATACATGCCAAATATACATTTCAAGTCCCATAAATTCTATGGGATAACTAGTCCACCTCTGGAACCAGAGGCATCACTACCTCTGCCAACAGAGATAGAGGCATTGACGGCTCCACCAACAAATCCAGATGAATCAATACCTTTTCCAGGAAAAACAAGTAGAGTGGAGAGCAGCATATATATCTCCATGAAGATGAATCTCACCCACTGCGACCATCCTATCTACAACTAAGGTGAGTGGAGGAGGAGATGGTGGATGGTTGGGTCGGTGAGGAGGAGAGGCTGGTCAGTTGACCTATGGATGTGTCAAAGATGGTGGTGGGCCAGGTGGGGGTAGAAGAGGAAATACTAGTCAATAATCATGATTATGAGGAGGAGGAGGAAGTGGATGAGATGTCGAGGCTCCATCATCTCGATGATGAGAAGGAGGAGATAGAGAAGGAGACGAAGGAGGAGTATCGCAGCCCTCATTGATTGTAGAATGGTCATCCCTCCTAGTAGCTAGAAGGATGGATGCATTGACAATATACTGCATCGAATGCCTCATATCACAAGGAACCATCCTCCATAACTTTATCAGGTCAAGGTCTCTCATGATCTCTTGCACCCATATAGGGTGGACTCCCTATCAAGCCAACAATGCATACAACCTCTCACAATTTTTCAAAATAAATATGCATGATGTTTTTCACAATTTAACATGCATAATGTTTATACACAATATAAAATTGGATGATTTTTTTTATAGTACACATCTAACAATCACATCTAACAGACACATCTAGCAAACATGAACATTCACATCTAATATCACCTAACGCCACCTAAGATAAACATCTAGTAATTACATCTAAAATCACCCAATATAATCTAACATACCATCATCATCATCACCGCCACCTAACAAACATAAACATCACACACGTATGAAAAACATCATCTAACATACACATCAAACATCACCTAACATATATATGTAAACATTACCTACCATCATCTAACATATACATTTAATAGATTCAAACATCATCTAACACACAAGTCTAGTAATAACATCTAACAAAACACAACCCGTACTATCTAGCATAGTCATCACACACATATAACAAACACCATCTAACATACACACCTATCAAGCACACCTAGGAAACATATCTAACCTGACCTAAAGTACACATCACCATCAACATATAAATAAACATCAACATCAAAATGAAAAATGTAGTATAATATATATATATATATATATATCAAACTCATGATACATGCCAAATATACATTTCAAGTCCCATAAATGCTATTAGATAGCTGGTCCACCTCTGGAACCAAAGGCATCACTACCTATGCCAATAGAGCTAGAGGCATTGACGCCTCCTCCAACAAAGCCAGAGGAATCAACACCTTTTCCAGGAAAAAAAAGTAGACTAAAGAGCAGCATAGATATCTCCATGAAGATGAATCTCACCCATTGCGACCATCCTATCTACAACTAAGGTGAGTGGAGGAGGAAATGGTGGATGGTTGGGTCGGTGAGGAGGAGAGGTTGGTCAGTCGATGTTGACCGAATCGCGACCTCACAGTCGACAGGGGTCCACCGACTGTCGACCCATACCGTAGTCTCCTTGGGCACTGGCCCGGGCAGGTTTGAGCTCACCCAGCAACACCCGCAGAGCGGATGAGGTCTCACCCGAGGCGTCCAGGAAGAGCAGACGGAACCATGTTTCCATCGAGGGAGGAGGCAAGTTGTGGCAATATGATACTAACAGCAATTCCAACCATTCATCATGAAGTTCTAGCACATCGCAACATTTAATATTACGAGAAATAGAGATTGCATATTACTTCAATCGCAGCATTCGCATTATAACAATAGAAAAACATATAACGACATTAAGGATAAGCAACAACATGAACATCCAACAACATTACCCATAGATTGCACCAAATCATCATCCTTATATTACTCGGCAAACCAAAAGCAGTACATAAACATCCGCAGTATCTCTGTCAACCTCTGCATATATCACTTATCTCTATTCACCACTATCGTCTCCTTCTCTCCTTTTTCTAACACTTACAATTCTCCTCTATTTATAGGCTTTCGCCAATTACAATACTTGTCCACTTTCCTAACCGACACTATGGACAATCTACTAACTGACTTGGTCTAATGACCCAAAAACCCACATACCGTGGTACAATGACTCGATATTACAAAATATATGACCCAAAACCCACCAACTGCGGTATACTTGACTCAATATTACAAAATACGTGGTCCAAGTGACCCAAAACCCGCCAAGTGCGGTATCCTTTGGTGCAAGATACTCCTTTTGCGCCTTCCTCCAACATGTCGCAGCGTCAGCAGTACCGCGATCTTTCCTCATCAAATCGCCTGCCAACATGCCCCCAACACAATCTTGTGGCTCTCCCTCGAGCCACGTCAGCTGCATCTATTCTTGCTATCTAGATCACGAATTGTTGTCCCCTTCGTTCGGTTGTACAGATCCTCGGCTACCAATTATGTAAGCCCTCCACGAGAGTAGGCAGCCCCCGACTTACTGTCAGGTATATTGCGAACTCAGCCTTCAGTCGCATAGAAGAGTGCAGATTGAAAAGAACAGAGGACGAATAGTACCAAGGGGTGAGAACGACGGATGACTCTGGCACATTTGTTTCGCGCCAGCGGTCTGTCTTCTACTGAGGTCAAGGAGCCACTGCCCCAACCAACCTGCTGATAAAAAATGGCGCAACCCTTCAAACGACTACTGCATACTGAAACATGCAGGACTGGCTAAGGGTCCATTTCACTGTCGACACATCCTGCAGCCGCCCTGGAACCAGCCCGGACATACACAGTGTAAGTGCACCCACGGTTTCAAGACGCTCAGGGAGACTCGTTGTTCGGGCTCGCAGTGCCCCTGGGGTGCTACCATGGGAAACGAAGCGGAGCATTTCCACAGCCTCCTTGGAATTCCTCACAACTCAACTCACACAGAGATCAAACAGCATAACCATTCTTGGTCAGACAACCTCTGGATGGCGAACTACCAACTTCCTCAGTTACTTATAGCCGGACCCTCCTCTGTCATGACAGGGGGAATGATGCCCCGGTACCTCTCATCTGTGTGTTTGAGCCGGCCAATTGCCATAGTGGAGGGGTCGACCATGCCGCCAACATAGCTCCCGTGTGCCACCACGTGAGCGACCCTGCTGATCATCTCAGTCCAGCGTGTCACGTTCAAAACATGTCGTCGTCGTGTGTGAGTCCTGCCTACAGCAGTCAGGGGAAATCATATGCGGAGAGGGTGGCTTGTAATCCCTCCACTGGTCCGTACTCTCCCAAAGTTGTCGTACAGAATTCGTCAGTGAGCCTAAGTGAAACACCATCATGATTCTCTGATCGACGGCACAGCCTCTCCCGCTGGCGCATACTGTCTTCGGTTGGTGCGTTATCTGCCATCAAGCAACCTGCAACGATCATCATTCATTAATCTCTTTTTTTTTTCTTTTTTTTTTAAACTAATGTGACTCATACATCATGCTGCTCTGAGCCCGCATGATAGGGCTTCAACCTGTGACCATTTACCAGCTTGGGGAGCATCCCCCCATCCAATCGCTGCAACTGAACCGCTCCTCCTGAAGTAATATTATTGATGCGGTAGGGACCCATCCAATGCATCTGTAACTTACCTGGATGTTTCATAAACTTACTGTCATACAGTAGTACCAAGTCACCTTGCTGAAACTGCTTGTTTTTGATGTGGCGATCATGCCACGCCTTCTGGCGATCCTTCTCTACCCCTTGATGAAAGCCAACAATAAACCGATCTTCTTCGAGCTCCACCAATTGTGCTAGATGCTCGTTCAATGCTGCAACATCATCCGTGCTGGTAGCCGCTGCGATTCGTAAACTCGGAACAATGTACTCCATAGGCATAATTGCTTCCTTCCCATATACTAGCTTAAAAGGTGTCTGACCAGTCAACCTTTTATATGTGGTGCGATAAGCCCACAGCACCGCTGGAACTTCCAAATCCCAGTCGTCGCGGTTTGCATTGCACACCTTTGTCAGCGCATGCTCCAATACCTTATTGAATGCCTCTACCGTCCCGTTCGCCTGTGGGTGATAGGGTGTACTCTTCTTGTGCTGAATCTGCAATTCCTCCGTCAATGCGCTGATGGTGCGGTTGAGAAAATGGCTGCCTTGATCACTCAGCAAAATCTTGGGACAGCCGAACCGAGTGATAATGTGGTCAAACAAGAACCGAGCAGCCGTTGCTGCGGAACAATCAACGACAGGGGCCGCCTCCGCCCATCGGGTCAAATACTCAGTCGCTGTGATAATATACCGGGTGCCTATACGTTTCCCTGGTGGATGGATCAGTCCTACAAAATCCACAGCCCATTTTTCAAACGGTTGTAGTGTTAATTGAGGTAGTAGCGGCATCTCATCGCGTTTGGATGGTTTGCCGGTTCGTTGACAGACATCACAAGACCGGGCGTAGTCTGTCACATCATTATGTAACGTGGGCTACCAAAGCCCTGCACGCAATACCTTCCAGGCAATCGCCCGACCGCCATAATGTCCTCCTGCGACTCCACCATGTGCCTCAGCCAATATCTGCGCCTGCTCATGCGGCAAGACACATCGGCGTAAGATCTCATCTGCACCCAATTTATACAACTCTCCCGCGATCAGTTGAAAGTAGGCAGCCTTGACGACCAATTGCTTCTTCTGAGTAGCAGTAAAGTCCTTAGGTGCGGTGCCGGTCACCAAAAACTGAAGGATGTCATCAAAATAATGATCAACAACGGCCACATGGAATAGCTGGGCATCCGATAACCCATCTTCGATATTAGTCGGTTCCTCCCCTGTGTTAATCCGTGACAGATGATCTGGTCTTGCATTCAACCGCTCCGGTTTCACAATGACTTCGAAATCAAACTCCTGAAACAAAAGTAGCCATCGGCAGATCTTCCCCCCCAACACAGGCTTATTGACCAAGTATTTTAATGCAGAATGATTAGTAAACATTTTAAAGTGGCCACCCAACAAATAATGCCTGAATTTCTGCAGCGCGTAAACCATGGCCTGGCCTTCGCGTTCTGTGGTAGTGTAACTGCGTTCTGTCGGTGACAGTTTCCGACTGGAAAAAGCAATAGGATGATCAATGTCGCCTTCGCCTGGTTGAGCCAATACAACCCCTAGCGCAACCGATGAAGCATCAACGTGGACATGGAATTCCTTACTCCAGTCGGGAAAAACCAAAATTGGTGCCGACGCCATCTTTGCTTTGAGTGTTTCAAAACTTTCCTGACATTCCGGATTCCACTGGAATGCTGCATCCTTTTTCAACAACTTCTCCATAGGGGCAGTAATCGCAGCATATCCCCCAATGAAATTGCGATAATATCCTGTGTGACCTAAGGTCGCGCGCAACTGCTTAACCGTAGTCGGAGGTTGCAACCCCAGAATAAGCGCAATCTTGGCTGGATCAACCAACAATCCTGTTTACACACAATATGACCCAGTAGTATCCCAAACGGAGCACAAAAAATGCACTTCTTCAAGTTCAACGATATCTGGTGCTGTCGGCATCGCTCAAGCATCAACTGCAGATTGGCCAAATGATCGCGAATCAACCCGTAAACAGTCCAATCATCCATATAGACCTGCAGAAATTTCTAAATAAAATATTTGAACGCGGCAACAACAACCCGGGAAAATATCGCAGGTGCATTCTTCAACTCGAACGACATGACCGTGTACTGAAAAAAACCCCACTCAGTAACAAAGGTTGTCTTATGGCGATCTTCCTTAGCAATGCGAATCTGATGGTAGCCAGAGAATCCATCAGTGAAAGAGTACATCTCCTTGCCACCCACTCCTTCAAGTACTTCATCAGTAAACGGGGTCAGAAAGGGATCATGCAAGCAAGCATCGCTCAACTTCCGCAAATCGACACAAATGCGCACTTCGCCTGTTTTCTTGTCCTGCACCACCATAGGACTGATCCATTCTGACTCTTCTACAGGTTTGATGATACCAGCATCCAGCATCTGATCAAGTTCCGCCTTGACTTTTTCTTTATGTCATGGGTTGAGTCGATAAGGTCGCTGCCGGACTGGCTTAGCGTCTGGTTTCAATGGAATCCTCATCTCCCCTAAATCACCCAGGATTCCCTTCATTTCGGAAAACTTCGTGGGAAACACATCTTGGAATTCATGCAGTAACTCGGTAACTTTACTCATCATTTCATCATCCCAATAATCCCCTACATTAGCAAACTTGGGATTAGCGTCAGTGCCGATATTTGTTTTGCAAAGCTGCAATGGCTGATTAAACGGGTTACTTGGTGCAACAGGTGGTACCACATCGCGACTTCCTTCGGATTCGGGAATGGTAATATTCCGGGGGTCATCATCATCCTCTGGCCCTCCACTGACGTTGAAGCACTCCATGAGAGACTGCATCTGACTGTGTGTGTGCGGGTCAGCAGTGCATTTCACCGGAACAACCTGAAATATCACATCGCGGATGAGCTGCAGGGCATTATGGACATCAGGGTTGGCATCCGCAAACATGAAGGTATGAGTGAAACGGATCGTTAACTCCCCCCATGTGGTAATATCTCGGCGTAACTCAGCTGCAGTGTACCACGAACGCGGTATCTCCTCCAAAGTATGGACAAAAGCATGAACCCACTCATCTCTGGGTCGCGTGACCCACAATCGTTGGCATTCCATCACGTGATCACCGGGATCAGTTCGGCCATCATACTTGCCAGTGTGATACACCTTGGTAGGGCCAAATCGAACCATCATCAACCTGCGGCACTGTGACCAATCTGTGATAAATTTCTTATGTGTCGCCCACCAGTGTGCTGGAGCAACCTTCAGTGCTTCCTCCAAGGCCAGCAGTCGCTGTGGTTCTGGAACGCGGTCTTCAAATTCTGTTACAAAGGTGTCTAAGCCAGGAAACCCTTCGTAGATAGGCAGTGTGATCGTTTCTGTTGCAACACAACATAAAGATTGTGTAACTAAACCGCACTTCTGGACTGAGACTTCATGCATGCGATTTTTCCAATGTTCCAATGCATCATCAGAGTCAGAAGACGTGGAGCTCTCACTGCGCCATTCCAACTCACCGTGGATCGTGGGGTGACTATAATCCTCTGAAATATTGAATGCATGGTCCCAACCAGTATGATTGTCATCTTTGACAGGCTCAACGTATCGACGTCCTTCAGCCGGATCCAACAGAGCGATAACTCGGAAATCACAGTTCTCAAAAGTCATCATGCGCTTCTTGAAGTTGATGACAACTCCACTGTCATTAGCCCATCCTATCCCCAATAGTGTAGGATAGGAGCTTCCTCCATCAACTACCTCAATGACATCAAAATCGGCATAAGTCTTCATTCCCTCAATATCGATTGTGAGCCGCAGAACTCGCCAATAGGTGTAACTTTCGCATGGTTAGCCAACCGGAGCTACACAGGAGACCAACTCAATGGGGGACTCCCCATTTTCTGCCACGCCTGCTTGGTTAAGATGTTAACATCCGAACCAAGATCAAGAATTACAGAATCAACATCATAATCTCCGATCTGAATATTCATTCGCATTTCCTTGCTAGTCTTCCTCCGTTGTAAGGATTTTACTGCCGACTCCTGCCGTCCTTTCGGAAGTCGCTGCAGCCATCCCTCAATCTCAACAAGGGCAACCGGATCTCGTGCCAATGACAGACAGCTTTCAAGGAACTTCTGTAGTATTCCTGGTGGGGGTCGATCGACATCGGATGTAGCATCAAAGATAGGCAGCATATCACAAACAACAGCCTTACCGCGATCTTTCTCCAAAGTGCGACGTGCCTCCATGAACGTCTCCCGCTCCGCATCAATGTTGAAATTTACCGTCTTTGGACTATCTGCCCCAGTCGTCTTACCTCCATGAGTGACAACAGCCACCGAAGCATCTTGTGGTCGCGGTTCTGCTGAAATAGTCGCAATATTAGCACCCTGTGCCTGGTTCTGCTGCAGATTTCCTGGTTGATTTACATTCGGGTTGGCGTTCGGCAGTGGTTGCGGAGGCTGGTTCTGAGCTGGTTACTGTACCGGGTTCTGCACTGGTTGCTGTACTAGGTTCTGCAGCTACGGAGTGTTTCCAGCCTGCCACCTGGCAATCAACTGCAGACAATTCTTGACTGTATGATCATTATCAGAACAAAACGTACACTGATTCTGCAGTAGTGGGCAGTCACGTTGATAATGCCCCCATACCGCACAGTGGTAACATTGAACAAGTCCACGACCACCTCGGCCTCCTCCTCCACGGCCAAATTCGCCACCATGTCTGCCCCTGTAGCCTCCCCGATAGCTGCCCTGCTGCTGCTACTGGGGTTGGTTAAACTGCTGCTGCATGGGTGCTGGCAGCATTCCTTGCCCTTGTGGTGCATACTGCGGTTGTTGCACATACTGAGGCTGCGGGGGGTTCACCGGTGTATATTGCGGTACGAACTGCTGCAGTTGCTGTTGCTGCGGTACAAACTGCATCTGTGCTTGAGGCATCGACTGAGCTACCTGCGGCTGTAGCGGTGCAGTACGCTGATCATCTTTGACATAGAATGCATCACACATTCTCTCCTGTAGCAACCCATATGCACGACAATCCTTGTCATCATGTCCTACTGACTTACAGAAGGTGCAATACAAATTCCGCGGAGTTGTGACCATTTTCTGCATATACGGGCAACTATCATGACTATGCCCAAACACCGAACAAGCACGACACCACGGCATACTGCCGCCATTCAACGGGTTTGGTGCACCTGATACCAAATAATTATGGAAATCCGGACAACCATCTTTCGTATGCCCTTCTCTTTGACAACAAGTACACCATACTTCATCACGCCGTTCTTTGTTCTTCTTTAAATCTTGCAATTGTATAGTCAGGATAGCGAGTTGTGTCTGTATCTGCGACATCCCAACTGCATTATCGCCAATCGGGGACGCTTCCAACCACATTGCGATCTCTAGAGCCTCACTAGGCGTCGAAATGTTTTGCTGCATCAACGGCAGCTGAATATGGGGTAGTAGTGCCGCAATGAACCATTCTTTGTGTTGAACAACACTCATATCAAAACTAACCTTGGCCATCAGCGTTTTGAATCACTGGTCGAAATCCCATACCGTCTCGTTAGGATACTGCTTAATTTCCTTCAGTTCAGTAATATACTGGGTCTCCGACTTAGGCCGTCTAAATTTAGCAATCAGCCCATCCCGAATCTCATTCAATGACTTATCTGGAGCCCCTGTAGGGACTAAGACATTTTTCATGAACCAATCTAACGCACGACCTCGCAGGGTCGTGGCCAACTGTCCTTTCTTAACATCGTCATCAGTGATCTGTTTCACAGTCCAGATCACTTCACACAAAAACCAATACTGCTCTGGGTTGTCTGTCACACTGCCATGGAACAATGGTAGCTTAGCATCATCGCCCGCCATCTTGGGCTTCCTTCCTCATATCGCTGTACTACTACCAATTAACTTTTGCGGTGTCGACGTATTCGGCAGTGTCAAAGTAGTTTTCCTTGCTGGTTGAGAGCTAGTGAGCAGAGGTGTGGGCACGTTGGTGCTGGGGTTCGATCCTGCCTCTATCCTGGGCGTAGCTTGGTCGTTCCTATCAGGACTGTGAGGTCGCTTCGTCCCGTGTGGCCTTCCTTCACAGTCTTGCAGTCCGATCGCAGCAGGACCTTCTCCTATCCTCTGCCTCTTTTCCTGTCAGATCCTTGCTCCTCCCCTCGTAAGGCCACTTTCTTCCTCGGCTTCACTCACAGTCTCCTCATGGTCTGTACCCATCTACCCCTTTACCATTCCATGCGCTGTTCCCCAATAGTCGTGGTACCCAAGGACTCCGCCCACCACGCTGTCTACTGATCAAGGTGCATCTTTAATATGCCTTTCTTGCAGATTAGCATCTTAATCGATAGTTGGAGCAATAGCAGAAACCTTCCCCTCGGCCCATCAAAGAAGTATCTTTCAGCTTCACTATAGGATTTCTTCGTATCAACCGCAAATTCCGTAATGTATCCTTCCAAGATACTATCAAGCCAAACCTCAACAGCCCGTGATGCCTTATTATCGACTTTCTGCAATTCTTGAATCAGTTCTGGGGTCCAAGTCGTCGGTTCACCACCTAGGAAATTTTTCTTTTGGAAGGTCAGCTTTGACAACCACTTGTACAGAATAACCGGGAATTCATAGAAAAACCATTCATGCGGTCCGTCGTGAATATATCTTTCCACCCATTGATCTACTGTTAGTTGCATGTTCCGACTTTCTTCTTCAGCGAATTCCTGCAACTTCTGATCGGACCATTTTTGTATCTCCGGCTTCGTCGGGTGCCACAACATGACCTCCTTCTACTCTGCACACGGTCCCAGCAACGGAACCATTTGTTGACCGAATCGCGACCTCACAGTCGACAGTGGTCCACCGACTGTTGACCCATACCGCAGTCTCCCTCGGCACCGGCCCGGGCAGGTTTGAGCCCACCCAGCAACACCCGCAGAGCGGATGAGGTCTCACCCGAGGCATCCAGGAAGAGCAGACGGAACCATGTTTCCACCGAGGGAGGAGGCAAGTTGTGGCAATATGATACTAACAGCAATTCCAATCATTCATCATGAAGTTCTAGCACATCGCAACATTTAATATTACGAGAAATAGAGATTGCATATTACTTCAATCGCAACATTCGCATTATAACAATAGAAAAACAGATAACAACATTAAGGATAAGCAACAACATGAACATCCAACAACATTACCCATAGATTGCACCAAATCATCATCCTTATATTACTCGGCAAACCAAAAGCAGTACATAAACATCCGCAGTATCTCTGTCAACCTCCGCATATATCACTTATCTCTATTCACCACTATCTTCTCCTTCTCTCCTTTTTATAACACTTACAATTCTCCTCTATTTATAGGCTTTCGCCGATTACAATACTTGTCCAATTTCCTAACCGACACTATGGACAATCTACTAACTGACTTGGTCTAATGACCTAAAAACCTGCATACCACGGTACAATGACTTGATATTACAAAATATATGACCAAAAACCCGCCAACTGCGGTATACTTGACTCAATATTACAAAATACATGGTCCAAGTGACCCAAAACCCGCCAAGTGCGGTATCCTTTGGCGCGAGATACTCCTTTCACGCCTTCCTCCAACATGTCACGGTGTCAGCAGTACCGCGATCTTTCCTCATCAAACCGCCTGCCAACAGTCGACCTATGGATGTGTCAGAGATGGTGGTGGGCCAAGTGGGGGTATAAGAGGAAATACTGGTCAATCATCATGATGATGATGAGGAGGAGGAGGTGGATAATATGTTGAGGCTCCATCATCTCGATGATGAGAAGGAGGAGATAGAGAAGGAGGTGAAGGAGGAGGATGGTCGCCCTCATCGAATGTAGAATGGTCATCCCTCCTAGCATCCATAAGGATGGATGCATTGACAATATGCTGCATCAAATGCCTCATATCATGAGGAACCATCATCCATAACTTTACCAGGTCAAGGTCTCTCATGATCTCCTGCACCCATACAGGGTGGACTCCTCTTCGAGCCAACAATGCATACAACCTATCCACCACATCCTCTTGAAACCTAGCATCTGGCCTGCATCGTAGGGTGAGTATAGGCACCTTAGACAACTGAGGCTCCTCCGTATCCTCATTTGCTTGAAGTGGTGGAGGCACCTCCCCGTCATACATGCCAATATCTACAACATATATAGTACACAACAATAATTAGATAATTTCATTAAAAAATTTAAAGAAAATGTTAAAGTAAATTTCATTTACATTAAGTAAGACAATAAAATGCAACTAAATTAATTTAAACATAACTCTCATATTACCTCTGTCATCCGATGGCTCATCTTGGGTGAAAAATATGACGTGACATCCTCTCTAGTCCAATCCTAGCTACGGATATGGCATAAGGTCCAATGTATGGTCTTCCTCGCTAGCTAGTAACTCTAGCACCTCTGATGTGATCCTCGCTGGGAACTCTGGCTGGCCCCTCTTGGGAAACATCTGTCCCCACATATGCATCCACACCTCGGTCATATCCATAGAAGGGTGGCAGTCAAACGATGGCCTCATGGATGGAAACCTCTAAAAAATAAAAATAAAAAAGCTTTGAAGAAATAGTAAAGTTGACTCTCCCCTCAAAGTGTGCACAACATTGATCTAGAGAAAAACAAAACTACCACAAAAAAATGGCAGACCACGTAAAGCATCTAGGTCTCTACACTAAAGAATCAACATAATACAATAGAGGGAAACTAATGTGCTGCCCATCAGTGGTGGAGTGCACCACCATCATAAGCAAAAGAGAGAGGTACTTGACATCCTCTGCATTGAAAGCAGTAATACACAATTGTCCTTCAGAAACCTGAAATAGATCAGGGTCAGTGACCTCATCATTGATATATCTTTGAGAGTACGCAAGCTGACTATCCATTTGCGACACCAAGTGGGACATCAAGGATCTGGGGAAAATCCTCCCCTCTCCTGGATAGCTCGGTGATGAAGTAGATGTCCTCCTATGTTGGTTGAAGCCACAAATCGGTACCATCCTAAAAAGCCTGTCTACGTTGATTCCAATGATGGATCAACTATGTCAAAAAAGATGAGTTCCTCTTTAGGGATGCAACCTCCTGATAGAACTTCAAGAGGCTGAAAACCCTCAATAAGTCTCGTGTAATGGACCGAGGGTACAAGTCTCTCTCCCTCTCTCTCGCCTCCCACTCCTGTACAACTCTATATAGGTCCACTCTCTGTTGTTGTTGCTCTTTTTGCTGATGTATGTTATTCACATATAACTTCCATCAATCTCATACATGTATATATAAAACACAATTTTTTATTATTTAAATGATCATTTTATTTATTAATGTGAATAAATAATTTTTTTCTCAAAAAACATGAATTTACATAGCGGTGCACCCAAAAAAAAGTCAAGCACTGTAAGTGGTGATTTTGTGTATAGAGCACACCACTAATGGTACACTAGTAGATAATGAATGCACTGAAGACAAATCAATTATTTTTAAAAATGATTAAACAATTATATAATTCTTATAATGGTGCATCTCGCAGTAGGGGGCACCTATGGTTTCTACAGACGTGTCTGCACCACAAATGATGTGCACACTAGTTATTAACGTACCGGGACCGACGTGGCCATGTGTGAAAATAGGAAGGTATAAAGCGATGAAATATTTTTTGAAAAGCTAACTCAGTGCATATCATAAGATTGAATGCTCCGTTTACGGTGCATACCTATTAATGATAAGGAACGGTGTATGTTGTTTTTTTATAAAAAAGCGTGAATTTCCATAGCGGTACACCTAGAAAAAAGTGACGCATTGCCCGCGGTGCTTTGCAATCTTAAGAGCACCGCTCGCAGTGCACTACTAGACACGGAATGCACCAGAGACAACATTTACTTTTAAAAATAACTTTAGATGGTGAGCTTTATAAAATAGATTCACCGATGTGTGGGTATTAATAAAAGCACAAAGATGATGCATTTATGATTCTAATACGCACTGGCTAAAATATTGTTATAACTCTTAAAATGGTGCATCCCAAAGTCAGGAGCATTGGTGTTGTATAAAGATGTATCCACACTAGAAATGGTGCGCACAATAGTTTTTAATGCATTGATATGAGTGCCTATTTTAAAATCTTTGTTGATGCATTTTATAAGAATAAACGCACCATCTGGACGATGCATATTCTCAAAAATAGACTCGATTCTGATATGGAATTTCAAGGATCTTTTTCACCATATAGATTGCATGTGAAAGTTGGAATCCTTAATCTCATAAAAAGACTTTTAAAAGACAAATTTTAAATGATTAAATGAATCATATAAGCAAATAAACGAGTGTGCAAACCATAAAACTGCAGACATCAAATGATAACGGAGTTCACCCCTCCTGGGCTACGTCTCTAGGACACTTCCAATGAGAAGGCCGATCTTATTAAGTCTTCAAAAGTTTACATACATGAGTTATGGAGTTACTTCTGAGTTCTATCTGTCAAATGCAAAAATAGACTGCACCACTGTGTTCCTCTTGAAATTATGAGAAGAATGAGTATAAACTCGACCCCCTTTTCTTGAGACCTCCTCTGGCACGCACTTTGAGAAAAACACCTCCTGCACCTGTACAGATCATACTTTTTGTACCTTCCTGTACCTTTATCCCACCTTGGGAACTGTGCATTCGTTGGGCGCCAAACTCCCATGCCCTTCGTGGCTCTAAAATAGCGTTTAAATAATGCAAAGGGGAGGGGCGGATCCACGGGCTACACGCCCCTTTTTTGGTTAAAAGAATCCGTAGTCAATATTGAAAAATATTGTGCAAATCCTTAACAAAGGGTTGGGTCGTGGCCCATTAGTACAACGTTGTAGTGGTGGGGCGGAGGTCCCATGGTCAAACCCGCGGGCCTCGCCTCCCCTTTTGATGTGGTGGCATATATGTTATATGTGTTGGCTATTGGTTTTAGTCCGCCAGTTCCATCGTTATGATATGGTTCAAACATAACACATGGGGTCGAGGGCTTAGCCCTCGACCCCGCATTTTCCCAAAACAATAGCATTTTTAACTTTATATAGTAGTGAAGACCATAGTGGTTAAGATACAAATGCGTAAATCCTGGCTAGCTAGACAGTGTGGAGACATTGGCGGAGGCGGAGGTCAAGGGTTCGATCCCCCTTGACCGCAACACTTTTTGGTAAATGAAACCACTTTATGGCTAATCAGATCGCCACATGGTGACCTCCAATTAGTCCATGTGCCTCCAACTGGGTGCCAATTGTACTATGAACCTACCACGAACCTACCACGTGGAAATATGGGACTGTGCAACATCACCATATATGTTGACTGTACATGCCACGTGGCACCTTGTGGGTGTACCACATGGCCCTATTTTTTTGCCTTTTACCTATACTCATGTCGAAACTTCATAACTCAATATCTTTCTCATCCGGAGGCCGTTTCACGTGAAACGAACGTCACAAGAAATCTCTCGTCGAGCCCTACGTTGCTTCAAGCTTTTATTCATATTTTGAAGACTTTGATTTTGATCGATCTTGGAGATCCTCCTGGATCAGATGCATACTTATTAAATGCACTAGTCGATGATTTGAAATATGTCATTTTATTCGTTTGTGATTTAACCGGCACATTTAAGATAATATCATGCACCAATGTGTTTTGTGCCTATCAGCATCGGTGCACCAATAAATGTGATACACCATAAACATTGTTGTGATTTTTAATTTAGTTTTCACAGTTCGTTGTTTAACATATAATGCAACGTGGTAACGGTGCACTATAGTTACAAGGATTGGCTGCCCCGCGCACGGTGTTCCTTGTCAATTTTTAGGGTGCACCATTATAGCGGTGCAAGACGAACTGTTCGAACGCACCACACATAATTTTTTTTTAAAGTATGCAAATTTAAGGTGATCTTTAAACTTTAATATGCTAAAAGTTTAAATTAGAAGTTAACAAAGACATTATATGAACATTTGCGCGTCGGGGAGGCATGGTTTTTGCGTAGACCAAAAAACCAAAATTTTCCATTGTTTGGAAAAATTCCAAAGCCATGTATCGAGCAACATACGAGAGAAATTCAAGCACGTGCAACACAATAGTAGGGTGCTTTAGGGAGGCAAGGGTAGCACTAGTGCTTAGGAGGTCTACAACAATAAAAGACTGTAAGAATGATTTTACTGTCTAGTAATTTTTTTTAGTTTACCTTGTTACGGTGTGCCCGATACCATGATGCACTAGTGCGTTTGGAAGGCCTAGCCGCACCGATATTCAATATAAAACATAAAAAAAATCCGACTTGTATTTCTTTAATTTAACCCTAACATAGTGTGCTCGCCTATAAAACACATCAGTGTGTTCGAATTATATAAACACACTGTGTAATACTCTCTGGTTTAGCCCTTGGACATATTATTATTATTTTGATGTTGTGGCATTATGGCATAAGGTGTCGGGACTATGGTTTGTACCTTATTATTATTATTATGTTATTTTTATTAATTAATAAAATAAAACAATCAGATCGACCGATGCCACTAAAAAGAGTATGAGTAACCATGATGTTACGAGCAAGGGGTTGTGGGAAAAGTGTTACCTTTTGTTTTGACCTATGTGGATGTGATACACCCTTCTTGTGGACTTAGTGGACCCTCTTGATTTATGCACCCTCATGTGTTATGCTACCGCTTGGTTTTTATTTTATTCTGGGATTAATTTTATTTGGAGTTAGAGTTTTTCCCTCACCTAGTGTGCCCCTCATGAAAACTTGTAACTCCCACCTTGATGAGGACTCTTCCTCTCCCCTCTAATGCGCCCTCTTGAGAAGTGTAACTCCCATTTTTATAATTTGGGAATGTAACTCATCCCTTGTGTGTCTCACCCCCCACAATTCGAATTGTTCTTAGGAAATGGGATTTCGATGGATGGGAGCTAGTCTCTCTTATTGGTTATGCATGCTCTTGGATCTTATTTTTGTTATGGTATTGGTGTGATTGTTTTTGGTTTCTCTTGACATGAGTTTTTTTTGGTTGGTGCTCCCTTGATGAGCCTATGCCCAAGTTGTCTTACTCTTGAATTGCCACTGTTTGGTCCTGGAATTGCCTCTGGAGATCCTAGATTGGAAGTGATGTGGAATCCACTTGCCATTGGATTTGAGGTTGGACTGATATATTTCTGAATCTTTTGTCCTGGATCCACTAGAATTTCCCTGGAGTGGAAGTCTAGGAATACTTTCCATTGGGTTGTGGTTGGACTGATTTCTCTTGAAAACTTTGTCCTGGAATTGGCACTGGAGATCCTGGATTGGAAGTGATGTGGAATCCACTTGCCATTGGATTGTGGTTGGACCAATGTTAGATGGGTTTTGTGTTTGAGTGCACGCTTTCTTGTGGCATCATGGTTCCGGCTCGGGGGTGACCAATGCAAAGTGAGTTTTGGCTTGCATTGTGTCTACGACTGTGGAACGTGGCACAGTCGATTTTGGTTGCATATTTGGCAAGATAAGTACTTTATTTCATGTTTATTTGAATTACTTGGATATGATCTGATTATTATATGGTTTCACATGAAATTTATGAGAAAATATATGAGCTAATTATGGAATAAATCTCTCATAGATTTTAGTTACATTATGCTACTAGTTTTTGGGAAAAATAACTAACTAGTTTTTGGTATTTTGTCAGTAAGTGCTTGAGAAAAATGTTTATTTGGAACCTCTGTTACATATCTGATAATTGTGCCTATGTTATTTATATTATGTGTACTTTTATTATGCAATATCTTATGAATTATTGGAAACACCTATCTTCAATGTTTCTAGCCTCTATTCAAAAACTAGTTCATCGGTTGGGTTGTTTTATGTAGTTTCGAGACTTGGCATGTGAAATGTTTGAGAAAATTCCTGAGTGAGATAACTGATCTTAGATATGATAATTATACATGAAATGTATGAATAAATGTGTGGAAGTGTTCCTATATAGTTCTAGATTTGCTGATCGAAATCCTAGTTTTGTTTCCATTCACTATCTCCTTCGAAAGAATTGTTTTAAATGGATTTATGACTTTGCATGGGAAGTGTTTGACGAAATGTTTACATGAGTTATAAATCTGATAAGACTGATAATACATGGTATTTAGATTTGGAATGGCTTCCGAATGAATCTGCAAATTGTTTATGCATTTATCTTACTTGATTCCTCAATTATAGCCAATTTGGAGAAGTAGATTTAACTAGTATGATGAATTAATAAGAGGATTGTTTATGAGCAGAAAACTACAACAATTTGGTGGTAGTGGACCTCTGATATGATTTACATGAGCTACAATAGTCAATACTTTCTTATTGTTTTGCATTTGGAAACTAGAAACGGAAACTAGCTTCAAATCGGTGGAAATTGGTAACTAGTTTGTAGATTGAATCTATGTTTTCGTAATTTTTGGAATGTACATCCATATGCTCTATCTTTGGTACTTTAATTTTGCTGTAGAATTCTATTTTCCAGATCTTTACCCTCTCCTATGTGTGCTATGGAACTCAGTACAATTGATTGGGTTAACTTCCTAGTAGTCTTTATTAACTAGTTGCAGTGATTTAGCTTGAAAGAACCATCGTTTATGTGAAAGGATATGACCTACAAATGCAATTTGATTTGGTTGTATCTGCATGATTAAATACATGTATAACGGATGTAGGTTCAATTTTTGGTTCATTGGCATGGTTGTGTGTTGAATTCGTGCAGGACTAGCTGTTTGTGTTAAATACTAGTTAACTAGTTTTGTGGAGTCATTTCCGTAATTGTTTTGTTTAGTTAATTGAAAAATGATAATTAGGCCTTATTTACACCATATTAAGTGTTAATTAGCTATTGGGGTTGATAAATGATGATTAGGTGATAAACAAATGAAGTTATGTTAAGTGTCATCAATTATGTGCTAAGTGTCACAATTAGTAAACTAATTACTAGTTAATCATGATTAGTGAAAATGGCCTTTTTAGGTGCAAGTAACCTGTGTTATGGCTTGGTATGGATGCATAATGTTTTTATATAGTGTTGGATAAGATTTATCAACCTTGGTTCAATTTGCTTGATCAATTATGAATTTTATTTTAATTTATTTGGAATTATCTATATTTTGTCATAATTAAATTGTAGAAAATGAATATTAAATATTTATAAAATTATTCCGCTGTGCTAAAATATTCTGATTAGTCCTAGAGAGCTAATGATATGTCCCTAAGACCCTTCGATAACCCTGAGGGACATTACAGGTGGTATAAGAGCTATGGTTCCAACTCTGCGACTGTTGGGCCTATTACGAACTCATAGTTTTATGTTCATGTGCATTGGGAATTTATAAATGTTCCATGTGAAATAATTTTAACCTCCCTTATGTTGATGGAAGAATAATAAGCCTCATTTCAAAGATCAGTTTGTTGTATGCTTTACAATTATTTAATATTGCATATTTATTGTTCAATAGATTGATTGGTAAGTACTATGTGGTGTGTATCTAATAATTAAGTAGATTGATTGGTTGATGCATGTTCACCTTGCATTGCCTCCTTTATTGTTCAGTGATTTGATTGGTTGATGCTTGTGCTTTACCTCTTTTACTGCTTCAGTGATTTGATTGGTCGATGCTTGTGTATTGCCTCTTTTACTGCTTCAGTGATTTGATTGGTCGATGCTCATGCATTGCCTATTTTACTCTTCAGTGACTTGATTGGTTGATGCTTGTGCATTACCTCTTTTGTTGTTTAGTGACTTGATTAGTCAATGCTTGTTCATCATGCATTGCCTCTTTTATTGCTAATTGAATTGTTAATATTGAAATGCTTCATATGGTATGATTTATTTACTGGTACATTATGATTATTAATTGATAAATAAATAATTGTCATTATAATAGTATGTACTATGTACAATTATCAATATTAATTTAATGATAAGTTATTAAGATGATATAGTTTTAATATTATTAAATATTAATATGATTTATTAAGTGGCATTTATACCCTATATGGATTTTGGATTTTCTATTGATGGTATGCTTTTATAGGCTTATTCATGCCACTTGGATGGTGGTGGTTACATTGATTAGTAACGCCTTGTGTATTTTGGGTAAATAGGCCACTTGTCTTAATGGTGGTTAGATTTTCTTTTTCCTTTTCCTTTTTATTTATTTATTTTCAATGTATGTGAGTAACTTCTTGTTTATTTTTGGAGGAAATGAGCCACTTGTCCTTAATGGTTCATATTCTCTTTTATTTTATTTATGGAGATGTAACTCCTTGTCTATTTTTGGAGGAAATGAGCCATTTGTCCTTAATGGTTCATATTCTCTTTTATTTTATTTATGGAGATGTAACTCCTTGTCTATTTTTGGAGGAAATGAGCCACTTGTCCTTAATGGTTCACATTCTCTTTTATTTTATTTATAAATATGTAACTCGTCTATTTTTGAAGGAAATGAGCCACTTGTCTTTAATAGTTCATATTCTCTTAATTTTATTTTATTTATTTTATTTTATGTGTAAGTAGGTAGTATAGTAGTGTATATATATATCTATATCTATATATATATATATATATATATATATATATATGACATAAATTTAAATCTGCATAACATAATATGTGGTGTAAGATAGATGAGGGGTATATGAAATTGAATATAACATAATATAAATGTTATATATATATATATATATATATATATATATATATATATAATATGTGTAATATGTGTGGTATACATATAGTTGTTAAAAGTATATATATATATGTTTGTATATGCTATAATATGTATTTTAAAATATGCAATAATTATTAGTATTACGTGTATATAATATTGTGTATATACTATATGTATTGATGTGAACGTATGTAATGAAGTAAGTGTAGAGTGTTTGGGAGTGTTTGAAAATATTTGGGAGTATTTGGAAGTGTTTGAAGGTATTCAAGAAAATTCAAAAGTGTTTGGAAATCTTTGAGAGTATTTGGAAGTTTTTGGAAGTATTAGGAAGTATAGTATGATCAGAAGTATTATGTTAGTATATATGTTATATTACGTACGTAATATGATCCGGATCTTGGGAGCTGAGAACTAGAAGGCTTGAATGCCGAGAGAGGAGGAGGTTAAGCATGCAAATCTGTCATAAAATTCACATGACAAACACTAATCTTGCAAGAGAATAAGCATGAACAAAAACATATGAAGTGAATGGGAGGTGAGGCTCAAAGAGGAGCTCCACCTCTGAAACTAATTACCAATAAGTCACTCAGATCTAATTAGTCTCACAATGAACAATAGAAAATAGAAGAGAAACCAAATGAGTAACTTCCTATCATGAGAAGGCTTGCTAGGCCTTTATATAGCATTATTACAATGTGTCTTGAGGCCATACCATGGGCCAAAACCATGTGCTACCAAATACCATGGATATGAGAGGGTGGCCTCTTCATTTAATGCTTTTATGATAAATGGGAGAGGGTGGCCTCTCCATTTAATGCTTTTATGGCTTAAACATCCGAATTTAGACCATATGCCCCCTAAAATTCGGATCATTCCTCCCCTCTTAGAAAATGATGGTCCCCATCATTTCATGCTAAAAAGAGAGCCATGATTACAATGTGCTAGTTACCAATGAAGAGAAGGGTTTTGTGTGGTTGACCCATAACCGTGGGTTTTACGAGGTTGACCCATAACCGTGGGTTTTGCAAGGGTGACTCATAACCATGATGGCAATGGCAAGCTTAATTCCAATGAAGAGAAGAGTTTTGTGTGGTTGACTCAGAACCATGGGTTTTGTGTGGTTAACCCATAACCGTGGGTTTTATGTGGTTGATCCATAACCATGGTGGCAATGACAAACTTGTTTCCACTGAGGAGAAGGGTTTTGTGTGGTTGACCCATAACCATGGGTTTTGTGTGGTTGACCCATAACCGTGATTACAATACATAAATGTACGTTTTGTGTGGTTTCCCCCATAACCGTGGGTTTTGTGTGGTTGACCCAGAACCATAGGGTTTGTGTGGTTAGCCATAACCATGATTACAATAAGATTTAAAAATTTGAAAATTCATGATCTTTGGTGCAGTTGATGTCTTGCTGCAAATCCATTCATAGCTTCTGATGCATGTACTGAAATTGAATTCCGTTGAAGACCCATTTGAGATCTAGAAGAGACCTTTCCATCCATATAACATACTTGGTCTGGGGTGGTGTAGAGATTGAGAAAATGTTTGTTGAAGCTTAAGAGACATGCGCACACTATTTTGCAGACATATGTTGCTTCAATCGATGATATCTCTCAAACCAGAAAGCCAAATGGAAAACCACGAAATACCCATTATAGCTGACGAAAAGAGATTTCTAATGAGCTATGGTAGAGCCTCTGAGACATTTTTTGGAGTCTGCATCACTTGTTTAAAGTTGTTGTAAGTCCGGCCGCATTGTGTACAAACATGTAGTACTTCAAACAAGCATATCTCACAAATCAGAAAACGAAATGAAATTCCGTGAAATACCCATTTTAGCTGACGGAAAGAGATTTCCAATGAGATATGGTAGAGCCTCTAAGACATTCTTTGGAGTTTGTAGTACTTGTTTAAAGTTGTTGTACGTCTGGCCGCATTATGCACAAACATGTGCTACTTCAAACAAACATATCTCACAAACCAGGAAACGAAATGAAATTCCGTGAAATACCCATTTGAGATGACAGAAATACCTTTCCGATGAGATATGGTAGAGCCTCTAAAAAATAATATGCAGTCCATGGAACATGTTCAAAGTTTGCTGAATGTGAGAGTGTTGAGTGTAGAGATGTCAAGGGTTTGTAGAGAAGCATGGGTTGTTGTAGAGGTTGTGGAACCTCCGTTGAACCCGCATCATGCTTCAAAATATCGTCCCGATGGACAGCGTACCCGCTCTGATACCACTGATCCGAATCTTGGGAGTTGAGAACCAGAAGGCTTGAATGTCGAGAAAGGAGGAGGTTAAGCATGCAAATCTGTCATAAAATTCACATGTAAAACACTAATCTTGCATGAGAATAAGCATGAACAAAAACATATGAAGTAAATGGGAGGTGAGGCTCAAAGATGAGCCCCACCTCTGAAACTAATTACCAATAAGTCACTTAGATCTAATTAGTCTCACAATGAACAATAGAAAATATGAGAGAAACCAAATGAGTAACTTAACTTCCTATCATGAGAAGGCTTTCTAGGCCTTTATATAGCATTATTACAATGTGTCTTGAGGCCATACCATGGACCAAAACCATGTGCTACCAAATACCATGGATATGAGAGGGTGGCCTCTTCATTTAATGATTTTATGATAAATGGGAGAGGGTGGCCTCTCCATTTAATGCTTTTATGGCTTATACATCCGAATTTAGATCATATGCCCCCTAAAATTCGGATCATAATATGATTGCATTGGATTAAGAAATTATACCGCTATAATTGTATGGATATTATGGTATAACATAATAATTATACGAGTGTATAAAATATAGGATATATAGGTTATATGACTAATATGTTGTGTATATAATTACTAATAATATGATATAGGATTGAATAATTATAATATGTATGTAGACAAATGGGCATATGTATAGAAATGATACCTAGTAATAGTAAGTATGGTGTATGGTATGAGTGTATGATGGTGTGTTGTATAGCTAGTAATTATTATTTTTATCAGAAGATTTTGGTGGTAGAATGTTTGGTTGTTTGAGGTGACTATGCATTTACTTTGGTTGATGGTATAAGTAGTGTACTATGTGTAAATAATTAGTAACGTAATGTATGGTTAGTATATGGGTATTAGATGGGATTGTTGTCAATATATAACATTGCTATTGATGGAGTATGTATGCAGGAAAGATGTATGATTGTGTATGTGTTGAGTGTTTACATAAGTGCAATATCAATAGTGTTTGTGTGATGATGTTGGTTGTATACATGTATTATTAATGTATGGATAATATATATATATATATCATGTGCTAATAATTATATATAATGTTATGATAAATAATAACTATTTCAAATGATTGCTATGGTTGATGTGTGATGGCTATGGTCGATGTATGATGTTTGAATGGTTGATGTATATTGTTTGATACTATTGGTTGTTAATGATTGACGTTGGATGATTAATGGTTGATACTATTAGGATATTTTAATACTCCATCTTCGTCCTACCTAGTATTATTTCATTTTCCTAGTAGTTGATGATGTCATTTTCCCCCTAGTGGTGTCCAGAAGTCATCCGGGATCCATATACCACATTCTGTACCCTACATGCATCATTTTAGGACCACTTAAGTTAGTTCCCTATTTTTTAGGAGCCTACTTAGTGTTCCAGTTCAGTTCACCTGAGTTAGATGACTCTTGTGGGGGGTTTGAGCTTCGAATGCCACTGATTGTGATCTCTTGCACCCTTTACTGAGTGATTTCAATGGAAAACTCACTAATGCGCCCTCCTTGGTTAGTTAACTGATTGTGACTTCAGTTAACTGAGTTTAGATAAGTTTATTTGAGTTTGGGTCTTCCGGAGCACTTTAGTGGTGACAATTCCTATGCTAGATCAACTGAGACTCAAATTCTCCTGTGTGATTCGAATTCTCTCCATTGTAACATCATTGTTAACTATATTTATTATTGGATCACATGACATTATTTTGTTCCTATCTGAGTTCTCATGCATGTTTAATTGTCTGCTCATTTTTAATGCAATTTTCACTCTAATTCATCTTTTCTGCTCATTCCTTCTTTGTGAGGTATACTCAGCTCTTTGATATATTGTGATTTATAATTTCACATGGTATAAGAGACATTTATCATAGGTTGAGCAACTTCTTTCAGTCATGCACCAGAAGCCTCTAGATTTCCACAACAAATCTTGGTGCCATTGCATTGAATTCATTGGAGAAATCCTTTGAGGTCTAGATAGGTGTGAAGGATCTGGAAAAATGTGCCTATTGTCCTAAAGTAGTGCTTAGTAGTAGCCTATCTCCAAAATTGAGAGTTTTTTTGTAGGTTATTGAAATTTTTTTGAGTGCAACTGTTGCAGCAGTATCACCTTGTATTCGCTCCAGCAGTTCTCATGGAGAATTTGAAGTCTCCTCTCTCTCCCAGGATCTTGACACCCTTCAATTACCTTGATTGGAGGGATGATATACAGACGGTCTTGTGCAACAAGTCACTATACAGGGTAAAAATGGGAAAGGAGGTCGAAACTCAAGCAACTGTGGAGAAGGCCAAGTATCTGAATAGATTGGATGAAGCATTCAGTTTCATGTGTATTCATATTTCCAGAGATCTACTCTTCCACCTCAATGGATTGAAGACTCCAAGAGAGTTATGGTTGAAGTTAGATACCCTCTTCGGAAAATAATATGAGATAAGGGGACATATTATGGAGAATGAGTTGATTTCTCTTCAACCGAGGAATTTCGAGACCATCCAACAATTCTTTTCCAAATTCAAATCTCTGGTCATGCAATGCAAGCAATGTGGCATTGAGAAGAAGGATGAGTAGTTGGTTCTATACATTTTTAGCAAGCTAGGTCCTGAGTTCTCCATATTTATCTCTAACTTCCATTCAGGGTGAATGTCGATTCCTGGTTGGAAGATGCCATCTTTATATGTTTTCACTGAATCTCTCATCCAAGAACAAGACAAATTGATCCAGATGGGCGCCTTGAAGGCCTTAAAAAATCAAGCTCTTGTGGTCAGAGAAGCAAAAAGTGCGAATGGAAAGGGGAAGCACAAGGGAAAGGAGAAGAGGAAATATGAACCCAAGCAGAATTCCAAGTCAAGTCCACCAGAAGGAGCCTCCAGCTCCAAGAAGGACAAACAAAATAAATTTGAGAAATCCAAGTGTACATACTGCAAGAAGTGTAATCATACTGAGAGTTCTTTTATGAATAAGACCATAGATATAATGGAAAAACTCCTTGACCAGCATAACATTGTCCTCCCTAATGGCACAAGGAAGACTGATCCAGATGGCAAGTCAGAATATCATGAGAGATGACATGCATTGAAGGCTGGGTTCTCACAATCCCAAGCTTTTCTTATTGATTATGGAGCCTCCAACCACATGGTTGCCTGCATAGAACCATTTTCTTCATTAGATATCATCGATGGACCAAGCATACACATGGGAGATGACTCTCAAATCTTTGCTGAAGGAAAGGGTACTATACAACATGAGCATGGAAGGTTCAACAATGTACTATATGTGCCTTCTCTAGCAGCTAATCTGTTGTCTGTTTACCAGATGACACACACAGGTCCACCAAAGAAAGTAGTATTTGGACCTGACATAGTTGAGGTTGCTAAGATCTCATCTATGAATTTGATAGCCAAAGGATTTTCAAATCATGCCTCCAAGACATACGAGTTCTCCTGATTCTTTCCATACTCCCATCAAAGTGCTCTCTTGACTCATGAAATGAGACAGGTAGACTCTGGCATGAAAGATTCAGACACCTAAACTTCAAATACCTACAACAATTGCACAAGGAAGAGATGGTTGAAGGTCTACCGAACATAAAATTCTCTCAAGGAATCTGCAAAGGTTGCTTGGTAGGGAAGCACCCAGAGCGAATGTATGAGGTTGGGAATGCAAAGAGAGATTCCTCCACCCTAGATCTGATTCATAGTGATGTTTCAGGATCGATGCCCACTGCTTCAATGAATGGATCCAGATACCTTCTGACATTCATTGATGACTACTCTAGGTTCTGTTGGATCTACTTTCTCAAACAAAAATCTGAGGTGTTTGAAAGCTTCAAAATTTTCAAAGCCTTAGTTGAGAACACTACTGGAAGGAAGATCAAGGCACTCAGATCAGATAATGGAGGGGAGTACATCAAGAAGGAGATGCAGCAGCTATGTGCTTCCGAAGGCATTCAGATGCAACATTCTGTTCCATACACACCACAACAAAATGGTGTAGTAGAGAGGAAGAATAGGTCATTGAAAGAGATGGCAACCTGCTTGCTTGAAGCAAGAGATCTCCCATAAAGTCTCTGGGCAGAATCAGTAAACTGTGCCACATACATTCAGAATAGGGTACCCCACAAATATGTTGATGGGGTCACTCCATTCAAAGCATTGAAGGGACACAAACATGATGTCTCTCATATGGGGGTTTTTGGATCCAAGGCATGGGCTAGAATCCCCACCGACAAGAGGAAAACACTTGAGCCTCAAAGTAGCGAATGCATCCTTCTTGGATATGCAGAAGATGCAAAGGCTTACAAGATGATGGAGATTGCAACCAAGATATGCTTCATTGAAAGAAGTGTGCAATTCAATGAGGATCCATTGCATGATCTACAACCAGATGATGATGAAGGTAGAACTAATCTACCTCCTCCATTCTCTCCTAATGATTTTTCTACAGGTGATCCACATTCATATTCCGTAGAAGAAGATCAATATGATTCAGATCTAGATATTGAGAATGAAGATCTAGTAGATCCATATCTATATCCAACACCCACTCCTAATCCAAAGCCTAAATGGGCTCAAAATATTATTGAGGAAGCTGGGGTGATTGCTGGAGATCCATCTAACTATAGAAGAACAAGATCTCAATACCAAGATGAAAACATTGCACTTTTTCATACAGATCCACTTCTCCCTGAGAGGTGCTTCATGCTAGTGGGGTCTGATCCACAGTCTTACAGAGAGGTTTTCCATGATCCGAGATGGAAAACAACCATGAGTGAAGAACATGAGTCACTACAAAACAATGGAACGTGGGATCTTGTCCCTCTTCCACCAGGGAGGAAACTAGTTCAGTGAAAATGGATCTACAAAACAAATCTTACATCTGATGGATATACAACCAAGTACACGACTCGGTTGGTTACAAAGGGGTACTCACAAGTCCAAGGCTTGGAATAGAATGAGACATTCGCTCCTGTAGCAAGAATGGATCCAGTGACGGTTGTTTTGGCCATTGCAACTTCGTATGCATGGGAGGTACATCACATGGATGTAAATAGTGTCTTCTTGCATGGTGACTTGGAAGAAGAGATCTACATGAAACAACCTAAGGGGTACACTGATGATCCTTCCCTGGTATGCAGACTAAGGAGATCATTGTATGGGATCAAGCAAGCCCCAAGGGCATGGTATGCCAAGATGGATTCCTTCTTATTATCACAAAAGTTCGAAAGATGCAAATTTGATTACAATGTGTACATGCAACAGAAGGGAGGATATCTACTATTGATTTTTTTGTATGTGGATGACTTCTTCATCACCGATGGATCTGCTACTAGGTTGAAGCACATCAAGTCTTCCTTGAACAAAGCTTTCGCTATGAAAAATCTAGGACTGTTGAGGCAATTCATTGGTCTTGAGGTAACTCAAAATGCTTCGAGGATCGTGATTTCACAGTCAAGGTATGCATCTGATCTATTGACAAAGTTTCATATGGCTAATTGCAAAGCCACATCCTTTCTCTTCCTATCTGGCATTAGATTGGAAGAAGGTGGTTCCACACCCTTTGTTGATAGCACTCTTTACAGACAATTGATTCGTAGCTTGTTGTATTTGACACATTCGAGACGAGGTATATCATATGTTGTTAGTGTTGTGGCTAGGTGCATGCAGGAGCCACATGAGCTGCATTGGAAGGCAACTAAGAGGATCTTGCACTATGTGCAAGGTATGAGAGAGTTTGGTATCCATTATTCTGTTGGTGCTCCACTAGATCTGGTTGTTTTTACTGACTCAAACTGGGTTGGAGACAATATTGATAGGAAGTCTACTTCAGGGTACGTATTTATGATTAGATCAGGACCAATCTGCTGGTCAAGAAAAAAGAAAGCATCACTTGCACTTTCTTCAGTAGAGGCATAGTACAGAGGGGTTGTGAATGCAGCCATCAAGGCAGTTTGGTTGCATAGGATCTTGACTGAGTTTGAAATTCACACTTCTCCTTCAATTGACCTATTTTGTGATAATCAAAGTGCCATCAGGATCTCTAGTGACTTAGTACATACGCAGAGGAACAAACATATTGAGGTTTACATGCACTACATCAAGGAGCTAATGCACAATAGGACCATCTCACTGCATTATTATCCTATAGAGGATATGATTGCATACATATTCACTAAGTTTTTCACTCAGAAGAGATTTGTCTATCTCAAATCTCTACTTGGTGTGAAAGTTGTTTGAGCTTCCTAATATCCTATTTTGAGGGGGAATTTTTTCCGTGAGGTTTTCCCCATTTCCTTGGTTCATGGACAATTCTTTTATTTTTTATCATTTATTTGATTGCATGGGTGACCTTTGGTCATAGTAACCAGGGCCCAGCATGAAAAAGTATGGATTAAAGGGGGGTGTTAGGATATTTTAATACTCCATCCTTGTCCTACCTAGCACTATTTCATTTTCCTAGTAGTTGATGATGTCATTTCCCCCCTAGTGGTGTGCAGATGTTATCCAAGATCAATCTACCACCTTCTATGCCCTGCATGCATCATTTTAGGACCACTTAAGTGACTCCCTATTTTTTAGGATCCTACTCATTGTTCCAGTTCAGTTCACATGAGTTAGCTGACTCTTGTGTGGGGTTTGAGCTCTGGATGCCACTAATTGTCGTCTCATGCACCCTTTTCTGAGTGATTTGCATGGGAAACTCACTGATGGACCCTCCTTGGTCACTTAACTGATTGTGACTTTAGTTAATTGAGTTTGGGTCTTCCAGAGCACTCCAGTGGTGACAATTCCTATGCTAGATCAACTGAGACTCGAATTGTCCTGTGTGATTCGAATTCTCTCCATTGTAACATCATTGTTGACTATATTGATTATTGGATCATGTGACATTATTTTGTTCCTATCTGAGTTCTTTGCATGATTAATTGTCTACTCATTTTTACTGCAGTTTTCACTCTAATTCATCTTTTTCTACTCATTCTTTCTCTGTGAGGTATACTCAGCTCTTTGAGCTGCTGTGATTTTACTATTGGTTGTTAATGATTGGCGTTGGTTGATTAATGGTTGATACATGTACGATATTGTCATTATCGTATGTATGGATAATATTGGTTGTTATGGTTTTTGTGTGTATGATGGTGTGTTGTATAGCTAGTAATTATTTTTTTTATTAGAAGATTTTGGTGGTAGGATGTTTGGTTGTTTGAGGTGACTATGTATTTACTTTGGTTGATAGTATAAGTAGTGTGCTACGTGTAGATAATTAGTAACGTAATGTATGGTTAGTATATGGGTATTACATGGGATTGCTGTCAATGTATAACATTGCTATTGATGGAGCATGTATGCAGGAAATATGTATGATTGTGTATGTGTTGAGTGTTTACATAAGTGCAATATCAGTAGTGTTTGTGTGATGTTGTTGGTTGTATACATGTATTATTAATGTATGGATAATATATATATATATATATATATATATCATCATGTGCTAATAATTATATATAATGTTATGATAAATAGTAAATATTCGAAATGATTGCTATGGTCGATGTATGATGTTTGAATGGTTGATGTATATTGTTTGATACTATTGGTTGTTAATGATTGGCGTTGGTTGATTAATGGTTGATACATGTATGATATTGTCATTATTGTATGTATGGCTATTATTGGTTGTTCTTGGTTGTTATGGTTTTTGTGTGTATGATTGTTGAACGATGATTGATGTTGAGTGGATGATGTATGGATGATACTGTTATTCATATGGTTTCTATTGGTTGTTATTGTCGTCATTGGTACGATTGATGTGCTTAGGTGATGTTATTGAGAAACTAATAGATGTTTATCAAATGTGGGATAGATGTGATTGTTAAAGATTAATGTATTCTGATTGATGTATCCTGATTTGATTGACGTATTCCGATTGATGTATTCTAATTGAAGTATTCTAGTTGATGTATCCTGGTTGATGTATTTTGATTCCGGTTGATGTATTCTGATTGATGTGTTCTGATTGAAGTATTCTGCTTAATGTATTCTAATTGATGTGTTCTGGTTGATGTATTCTGGTTGATGTATTCTGATTGATGTATTTTTCTTCTATTTGATGTGTTCTGGTTGATATATTCTGGTTGATGTATTCTGGTTGATGTAATATGATTGATGTTGTATGGTTAGTTTATGCATGTATGGTTATCATTTGTTGATATTGGTGTATGATGATATATGATCAACATATGATTGATATATGGTTGAGGTATTATGAATTGATGTGTTATGGATCGACGCCTGTATGACTGATATATGATTGATAATTGTTTATGTTACTGGTTGATACTAATTACTATTAGTTGATGTATATTGGCTTTTTTTATTGTTCTCTAATGAAGACTTATGCTTTGTTTAACTGCTAGTTGTTATGGCCTTTTTTGGTTTCTTAGTTAGATTGGAATTGTTGCATATAAGTTCGCTTACGTCTTACACTAAGTGCATAAAATGTCTAGGTGATCTTTGCAATCTTTGCTAGAAAAATATCTTTGTGATATTTATCTTTGCGATCTTCATTAGAAAGGTATCTTTGTGATATTTGTTGAAAGGTATTTTGGTGGTATCTTGGTGACATTTCATGTGTAGGTATCTTGGTAATATCTTGGTGGTATTTCGTATATCTTGTTGAAAAGTATGTACTAACCGTGTGACTAATTAAAGCATGATTAAGGTACCTTTCTTGAAGATGTACTTCATGTATCCTTATATATATATCCAATACTAATACAAGTATCCTTGTTAGAAAAATATCCTTGTAGTCTTTGCTGAAAGTATCTTGTTAGAGTATCCTTACAGTATATCAAATACCTTTGTTGAAAGGCATCTTTGTAAAGTATCATGGTAAATCTCACGCATCCTTGTAGGGAAATTATTTGGGTGATAAATCATGTAAAATCATCTTGGTAATGCATCTCATGTGATTGATTTATTAGAATACATTTCATATCTCTTAGATGCATTTCATGCATCTTGTTGATAGAGCATATGCATGATGCATTTCATGTATTTGTAGGTAAAGTATACGCATCTCATGTGATTGATTGACTGGAATGCATTTCGTGAAGAAAGAGTACACAGTTGATGCACTTAATGAGATTGGATGGTATACTTGATGCACTTCATGAAATTGATTGATACACCTGATGCATTTCATATGATTGAAAATGTGTAATAAACCTAATTGGTTATTACAAATGTATTTATTATTAGATTAGGATAATTAATTATTTATTATTAAATGACATGTCTATTTATCAATAGACATGTCTATTTATCAATAGGCATATCTATTCCCGTTAGGCCATATTTAATATCGGCCATTCCTATGTAATATTCATCATTCAATTATAAAAATATATATCTATTATCTATTAAGATAATCATGTAAGGTGTTACCTTACAAGTGGTATCAAAGCTTTAGGCTCTTGCTTGCTCGCTCGTGCTCAAGCTCTCAGCATTCATCCTCTACATCTTCATTCCTCTCACTCTCCATCTCTCCATTTCCCTTTTTTACTCATCCCCCATCTCCATTTCTTTTCAAGCTTCGCTCATCTCCCTCACGCTCAACCTGCGTTCCTCTCCTCGACGCTCCTCACACCATCTCCCTCACGCTCCATCCATCTGCACATCCCTCACACAGCTCGCCCACCCCTCTAGCTTCACCGCTCCACTCCCATCACTCCACCACCTTCGACACTCCCCTCCACGCACTCCATTCCGCCATGCTCCCAACTCTCCTGCCCTCCTCCATTCGACCCACTCCCAACGCCTTATCCACCAATATCCACACAGCTCCCTTTCCTCATCTCCAACAATTGCGCCTCCTCTCCACATCCCACTCCCCACTCCACCGACGCACCTCTTATGCGTCATCCTTTTTGTTGCACCCTCTAACACTCCACGCTTTCCTTTGTCCATCACACATCACCTCTAGCCACACTAACCTAGCTTCGACGCCTCTCCTCGAAGCTCACGCACTCACCCTCACGACGTCCCTCCATCCCATCCTTGCTCCTCCCACTCCACTCCTCCCCATCCATGCCCCTCCCATATTCCACCCTATTCCCTCACGTCCTCCACTCTATCTACCGTATCCTCTACCATTCGTCCTCCCTTCACCCTCTCACGCCCCTCCACCACCGCACCTATGCCCTCCTCCTCCTTGCGTCCTCTCTCGACCCTCCACTACTGCAACTACGCCCTCGTTGCAGCTCCCTCACCACGACCAGCCTCCTCCCCCTCTTTAAACCCTAATTCAAAACCAATTTTTTATTTTTTTATAATAATAATATTATTAAAAATAATAGTTATTATTATAAAAAAATATAATAGTTTTTATGCATAATAAAATTATTATTATTATTATATAATAATAATAATTACTATTTAAAATTCTTGAAAAGAAAAAGAAAAAGAAATTTCAAATTTTTTTTGGAAGATTTTTAAGTTGGAATTATTATGTTTCCCTCATTTAATAAGATTATTATTAGCCCATTCCACAAACCTAAGAGAGATGAAAGAATTGCAGTAGAAGATATAAAAAGGATCGAGGCTAAATAAATAAAAAGAAACCAACATGAAGAAATAAAAAGTGGCTATGAAGACCTTATCAAATTAGTTAAAGAATTGAAGTTGTCGATAACATAATGTCAAGAAGAAGCTATAGTGACTCCTGAATTTCCAGGTCAAGAAGAGCTGGAAACTGCATATGCACCCACAACGGAGGAAGTGATTGAAATCACAATGGGAGGAGCAACTGCATCTCCTGGGTTCTCAAGAAAAGAAGAGACTACAAAAGATATTGCGACTACGACCATTAAGGAAGAAGCTGTCGTCATGTCTGCATCAACACTCACGTTAGAAGAAGAGACTACGAATGTTATTGCGACTATGACCGTTAAGGAAAAAGCCATCACAACTCCCGAGTTCTCAATACAAGTAGGGCTGGGAACTGCCTCTACACACATAACAAAAGAAAGGACTACCAAGGAAGAAGCTAAGTACTCTAGTAAGGAGGAATTCAAGGTCGCTACTACCCCTAGGAAAGAAGGCAAACCAGACCAACCGCTTCCTTATATCCTTCCTCACAAAATATCCAAACCACCAGTCACTAGGAAGGATAAGAAAAGACAACCCAAAAATAAACCGCAGAATACGATACTCAGTCAGAAATATGCACGCCTTTCGGAATTTCGTTGCGGCTTCTTACAAGGCCAGGAAGTAAATCGCATTAATGTGCGAGTCGAAAAGCCTATTAATATGTCCAGCGGAACTCAAGAACAAGGCAAACCAAAGACCACATTGGGATTCCCAGTCAAAGAAAAGTGTATAATAAGGAAGACAATAACAAATACGATGGAACAAAAGAAGACAAGAATGGGAAAGATCAAGATGATATTGACAATCATAATGTCAATATCAATGGTAAAGAAAATAACGATGTCATAGATTATAAAACACCAAATATTGTTGGAAGTGATGTCGATATTAAGGACAATTATGAAAGAATTAAAGTTGTAGAACGATACAATGATGAAAATATAAAAACTAAAAATGATCCTAATAAAGAAGGAAACTTCGAAGATAAGGCGACACTTGAAAAGGAAAAAGCTCTACAAATTGTTGCAACTCAAGATATTTGAGAATCTCAAGATGGAAAGGATCCCAAGGAACAACTAACGACAAACTTGTCAGACAAAGAAGTAAGTACATTACTAATAGTTGCCTCTACAGATAAGAAAACCATAACAAAACATGCAGAATTATCAAAGATCCACATAAAATTAGAAGAGCAAAGGAACACCGTCAAATTAGCAGATTTGAAATATACACCGCTTAGTTGTTATGCGTTCATCTACAGAATCATAAGAATGATAAGATTTGAATGGAAATGTGACCAATTATTCCAAGAACTGCGAAACCGTGGCACAATTATTTGTGGCAAGAATTCCAGCTGTAGCACGCTCGTAGAAGATTCGTGGTCGAATCTTTTCAGAGCGGGATGACTTGTAATAAACCTAATTGGTTATTACAAATGTATTTATTATTAGATTAGGATAATTATTTATTTATTATTAAATGACATGTCTATTTATCAATATACATGTCTATTCCCGTTAGGCCATATTTAATATCGGCCATTCCTATGTAATATTCATCATTCAATTATAAAAATATATATCTATTATCTATTAAGATAATCATGTAAGGTGTTACCTTACAAAATGATTAGAATAAGATTCAGGTAGATGCATTTCAAGTATTTTGTTTAAGAAGTATCTATATCTTGTGTACCTTGTATATACTGATGTATTTCGTGTGATTTATTTCATGCATCATGTATCTTGAATATATATTTTATGTATCTAGATGAACAATATATATATATTTTCCGCTAACCGTGTGTTATTGGAATGTGATGAAAGTATCCTTGATGAAGAATACCATGTATCATATGTTTTTTTATGCCAGATGTTAATCATATGGGTGATTGAAATATGATTTTCAGGTGGATGTATCCTTGTTGAGTTTGAAGGCCTTGTAAAGAGGTTTGAAGACCCTGTCATGGGGATTGAAGATCGACCCTTGCTTCCTTGAGTCCACTCTACTAGTCCTGGTTCTCCCATGGGTAGTGGAGATTGACATGAAAGTAGGTGGTAGTGGGAAGTAATGTGGTTAGAAACATGCTATCTTTCTAAGGCATGTATGGGCATGTCTATGAGCATTTGAAAGATGTTATCTTTTAGAGCCATGTATGGGCATGTTTGTTATCCTTTTGTAAAGGCGTGTATGTAATATGCATCTAGGATGATGTATGCTTTAAGGGGAGGGGGATGTAATACCCTTTGGTTTAGCCCCTGGACATGTTATTATTATTTTGATGTTGTGAAATTATGGAACGAGGTGCCAGAACTATGGTTTGCACATTATTATTATTATTATTATGTTATTTTTATTAATTAATAAAATAAAACAATCAGATTGATCGATGCCACAAAAAAGAGTACGAGGAACCATGATGTTACGAGCAAATGGTTGTGGGAAAAGTGTTACCTTGTGATTTGACCTATATGAATGTGATACACCCTTATTGTGGACTTGGTGGACCCTCTTGATTTATGCACCCTCACGTGTTATGTACCCCTTGTTTTTTTTTTATTCTGGGATTAATTTTATTTGGAGTTAGAGTTTTTCCCTCACCCAGTGCGCCCCTCATGAAAATGTGTATCTCCCACCTTGATGAGGACTCTTCCTCTCCCCTCTAATGCGCCCTCTTGAGAAGTGTAACTCCCATTTTGCTAATTTGGAATGTAGCTCATCCCTTGTGTGTCTCTCTCCCCCCAATTCGAATTGCTCTTGGGAAATGGGATTTGGGTGGATGGGAGCTAGAATATCTTGTTGGTTATGCATGATATTGGCTCTTGTTTTTGCTATGGTGCTAGTGTGATTGGTTTTGGTTTCTCTTGACTTTAGTTTTTGATGGTTGGTGCGCCCTTGTTGAGCATGTGCCCAAGTTGTCTTACTCTGGAATTGCCACTGTTTTGTCCTGGAATTGCCTCTGGAGATCCTGGATTGGAAGTGATGTGGAATCCACTTGCCATTGGATTTGAGGTTGGACAGATATATTTCTGAATATTTTTTCCTGGAGCCATTGGAATTTCCCTGGAGGGGAAGTCAAGGAAGACTTGCCATTGGGTTGTGGTTGGACTGATTTCTCTTGAAAACTTTGTCCTGGAATTGCCACCGGAGATCTTGGATTGGAAGTGATGTGGAATCCACTTGCCATTGGATTGTGGTTGGACCAATGTTAAATGGGTTTTTTGGTTGAGTGCACTCTTGCTTGTGGCATCATGGTTTTGTTTTGGGGGTGACCATTGCAAAGTGATTTTTGGCTTGCATTGTGTCTACGATTGGGTGGAACGTGGCATGGTCGATTTCAATTGTGTATTTTGCAAGATAAGTACTTTATTTCATGTTTATTTGAATTAGTTGGCTCTGATCTAATTATTATATGGTTTCACATGAAATGTATGAGAAAATATATGAGCTAATTATGGAAGAAATCTCTCATAGATTTTAGTTACATTATGCTACTAGTTTTTGGTATTTTGTGAGCAAGTGCTTGAGAAAAATGTTTATTTGGAACCTTTGCTACAGATATGATAATTGCGCCTCTGTTATTTATATTATGTGTAATTTTATTTTGCAATAGCTTAGGAATGATTGGAAACACCTCTCTACAGTGTTTCTAGCCTCTATTCGAAAACTAGTTCACCAGTTGGGTTGTTTTTATGTAGTTTCGAGACCTGGCATGTGAAATGTTTGAGAAAATTCCTGAGTGAGATAACTAATCTTAGATCTGATAATTACATTTGAAATGTATGAAGAAATGTGTGGAATATTTCCTAGATAGTTTTAGATTTGCTTATCAAAATCCTAGTTTTGTTTCCATTCACTAGCTCCTTCGAAAGAATTGTTTTAAATCGATTTATGACTTTGCATGAGAAGTGTTTGACGAAATGTTTGCATGAGTTATAAATCTAATAATACTGATAATACATGGTATTTAGAGTTGGAATGGATTCCGAATGACTCTGTAAATTGTTTATGCATTTATCTTACTTGATTCCTCAATTTCTAGGCAATTTGGAGAAGTAGATTTAGCTAGTTTGATGAATTAATAAGAGGTATGTTTATTATGAGCGAAAAGCTAAAACCATTTGGCTGTAGTGGACCTATGATATGATTTCCATTAGATACAATAGTCAATACTTTCTTATTGTTTTGCATTTGGAAACTAGAAACGAAAACTAGCTTCAAATCGGTGGAAATTGGTAACTAGTTTGTAGATTGAATCTATGTTTTCGTAATTTTTGGAATGTACAACCATATGTTCTATTTTTGGTACTTTAATTTTGTTGTAGAATTATATTTTCCATATCTTTACCCTCACCTCTATGTGCTCTGGAACTTAGTACAATTGATTGGGTTAAATTCCTAGTAGTGTTTATTAACTAGTTGCACTGACTTAGCTTGAAAGAATCATTGTTTATGTGAAAAGATCTAACCTGAAAATGCAACTTTATTTGGCGGTATGTGCATGCTTAAATATATTTATAATGGCTGTAGGTTCACTTTTTGGTTCATTGGCATGGTTGTGTGTTGAATTCGTGCAAGACTAGTTGTTTGTGTTAAATACTAGTTAACTAGTCGAGTCATTTCCGTAATTGTTTTGTTTAATTAATTGAAAAATGATAATTAAGACTTATTTACATGATATTAGGTGTTAATTAGCTATTGTGCTTGATTAATGATGATTAGGTGTTAAACAAATGAAGTTATGTTAAGTGTCGCAATTAGTACACTAATTACTAGTTAATCATGATTAAGTGAAAATGACCTTAGGTGCAAGTAACTTGTATTATGGCTTGGGATGGATGCATAATGATTTTATATATTGTTGGATAAGCTTTCCCAGCCTTGGTTCAATTTTATTGATCAATTATGAATTTTATTTTAATTTATTTGGAATTATTGATATTTTGTCATAATTAAATTGTAGAAAATGAAAATTAAATATTTATAAAATTATACCGATGTGCTAAAATATTGTTATTAGCCCTAGAGAGCTAATGATATGTCCCTAAGACCCTTTGACATCCCCGGGGGACATTACATTATGAGTGAATAATAAATTATTTTAAAATTTTACGTTGGTTTTCTTAATTTTAACCTAATGCGGTGATCCTAAGTATGTGATGCAGTGATGCATTTGGAAGATATAAACGCATCATTAATGACTATAAAAAACATCAAAAAAATATTGTGTTCGGAAATTATTTTAATTTCACCCTTCATCGGTGCCTTTAAGTACATGACACACTGGTGCTGTAGGTACAGCGAAATACACTGGTGTGGGATTTATGAATATAAAACTTGTTTATCTGTTAGTGTTCTAGTATAAAGAATGCACCAGTGCTTTAGGATATATAGAACGCAACGTATTTTTTGTTATTATTATTTTTTAATATATATATATATATTTTTAGGCGGAGGGATTTTTTGGCTTGTACCAATGTGTTAAGTGTACTTACGCACCGGTGTGTAGGAATGTATCGAACGCATTGATTTCTATTAGTGATTGAAATATAAAATAAATATTTTTCTCCATCTTGACGAGGATATTTGACACCGGTGCGCTGGTTTAAGTGATGCACTAGTTCGTTTAAGACTAAGATTCACCGTTGTGTTTCTTATGTATAAAAACACCATACAAAAACATTTGCTAAAACATCTTCCCACTTTCCTTCGGTAGAGACCTCCACTATAAACGAATATTTGGGATTTTTTTATGGGAACTTCCACAAAAACATATGCTAGAAGGTATTTTCCTTGTTGTGACAGGTGCACCCAATAAAGGAAAGAATACGTTAGGGTCCTACCCTAATCCCCCTACTTTATCCATGTACAAACCATAAGGCCCATTAGATAATTCGTGGATAGTGGCTTAATGTAAGAGGGCCCTATTTATTAAATAAATTCCCTTAGGTACTTGGAACTCATTAATAGCAGGACCACAAGTAGTTAAAACTTTTGTTATTGAAGCACTATATATAGTAGTAAGATATGTAATGTTTAGTCGAGAATTGCCATTGTATTTGGAGCTTTGGCCTTGGAGGTTGACCCCTTGAAGAGGCAAGTAAACCTAGTTATCTATTTTATATATTCCCTCTTGTTTTTTCTATCTTTTCTTTGAATGTATGGTTTTAAGTATATTACAAGTGGTATCAAAGCTCTTTCTTGGGCTAAAAGTGAAGAATTTTTAAAACTAGGGTTTGGCTCTTTCAAACGAGTCACCTTGGCGTTTTCACTCCATTGTTTTTGTGAAGTTTTAGTGTTTGAATTTTCTAGAGTACAAAATTGACACAAGGAAGTAACTTGTGTAAAAATTTCAGCATCTGGGTTGCTATAATTTTGGAGATACACTCTTTATAAATTTGGGTTTGTCATTATTCTAGAAGGCTCCTTCAAACGAGCCATCTTGGCATTTTCGCTCCAATTTTTTTTTACAAAGTTTCAGGATTTGAAATTTGCAGGTTATATAGGGGACACACAAAAGTAACATGTATCAAAATTTCAGCTTCCTAGGCACCACACTTTCAGAGATAAACTCTATGTAAGTTAGACATTTTGATTGGCCCAAAAAATAGCCTTAAAAAGGTGTTTTGGGTAAAATTGTTATATTTGATGTTTTAAAAATCCAAATTGAGTGGCACTATTTGTATTGGAAATAAGATGAACCAAAGTATTTCAGGTACAAAGATCATATTTGTACATGAAAAATTGGATGTGTGACAGGCCGTACAAGTTCACCCTTCTATGAAGGACAAAATTGACAAGTTTTGCGAAAATTACCCTAATGTTTTCTTGGCACATCATGATTTAGTAAAATGTGTGGAATTGCAGACTAAACATAATAGACTACTGCAGAACACAATTTTAGAATGAGAGCTCTAGAAATTTCAAAGTTACAGAAGCCCATAGATCGCCTCCAAATTAGGGTTTACAAGGAGTTATGCTTATTTCTAAATTTTGGCCTCAAATCCCACATGAAAAGTAAGTTATTTTCCAATAATTATGGAACTTTTTATGAGGTTAGCAAGCTCATTTTTTATTTTTTTCTAGAGACATGTTCTGACATCTTTAAATAACACATAAATATTTTGTTTAGTGGGTAAACCTGCGATTGGGGATACATAGACACATAAAATACAAGGGCATTTAATCCACATTATTGTGCACCCTTGTAACCTTTGTTGGTACACCTTTGAGTGGTACTGCATCAAAAAACACTTGTATACACAATTTTACTTCCACATACCCTAGAGTATATCAGAAGTCCCATTGGTGTACCTAGAACCAGGTCAAGATAAAATAATTTACCATCGACTTGTTGTTATAGTACACCGAGAATAACACTCGGGAAGATCACTCTCTTGTACCTGAGTAGTCGAGTAGTACAACTAAGGGCACGGTCTAGCCTCCTTAGTTAGTTCCTTGAGATATTGGGATGAGTACTACTGTTGGACCCACATGTATATCAGAGTGATATAGCACATGACACTCTCTTTATAGACCACTTTACAAGACCCCATACAACATGAACACTCACTCTAATATCACGAAGCTTAATTCCCTAAACGAACAATACAAGAAACTTCAAGACAAAATCCAGGAAAATGATGACCGACATATGAGAGAGATTCAAAAACTTTAGGAGGAAGTAAGTAGCCTAAACCAAAACTTGGATCAGAAGTTGGCAGGTATATATAAAATACTAGCTTAGGCGTCATTACCTCATGAAGAAATCCTTTGGAATACACAACATAGTGAGCCACACTAGGACGAGATATCTCAACCAAGACTATTTAGCCATCAACAAAACCCTCCAGATCCTCACATACACAAATCAAACTCCATGGATAATAACATCTAGAACTGTTTTCCTAAAGTGGACTCAAACAAATTTGCTGGTTCTAACCCCTTAGGATGGGTCACCCAAATTGAACATTAATTATCCCTTCATGGAATTATTGATTATACGATCAAACTTAAGGCGGGGGTCTTGTATCTAGATCCAGAATGATGGCAATGGTGGGGGTGGCATAAAAAGGCCTATGGAAAATTCATCACTTGGAATATATTTGTTAAAGCATTCCATGTCTATTACGAGTGAGATACTCACTATTTGGGGTGGCTTACCAAGTTAGGCCAAACATGCTTAGTTGCATACTTTATCTTAGCCTTTGAGCAATTAGCCACCCATACAAAGAACTTAACATATTCTTTTTGTTGGAAACCTAATCCTATGGGATTATGGTTCCACTATCATTTGTAAATATTTACGTTGTAGGCGTTTCACCATGGAGGTCCATAACCTCCACGTCTGTTAGATTCCTCGCTCATGGAGCGAATGGAATCTGACACGTGGATGGTTATGCTTCGCCGTGGCTACCTACACTAACGTTATTCGCATGGGAGTTGGAAAAATATCACATTGATATCATTCTCTTTATTCCGCGGCAGGTTGCTCCATTGGGGTAGTTGCAATATCATCCCTGATAATGACCAATGAGGGATTGCTCATTCCTGCTTTCCCATTCGATTGCCGGAGCTCGCTACATCTGATTTTAGCTTGTTTGTTTCACCTTCGGTTCAGGTATCGACAATATCCCTTCTGAGCTAATTCAGACAATAAATTGGTTGGGCCAAAACTGTATCTAGAATGCTTGTTTCACCTTCAGTTCCAGAATTAAAACCTCAAGCTCCAAGGGTTAAGACATTAATGGGAGGCTCATGCCGGAGGGAGCAGCAGTGGTGGTTGGACGAGAAAAATTTAGTCTCGTGGAGTTGGGCCGCAATGGAGGAAGAACTCGGCGAGTTGGGCCGAAACAGCGGCAGAACTCGCTAAGTGGAGCCGGCACGTTCAACAAATTTATCTGAGTTGCACCGACAGAGTTGCGGAAATGCCCGAGGAAAATGAAGAAAAATTTCAAAATTTTTCTAAGTGTCTTTCGGCGAAAGAACTCGGCGAGTTGGTCCGCAACGGCGGAAGAACTTGGCGAGTTGGTCCGAAATTGCGGCAGAACACGGTAATTTGATCCGCAACGGTGGAAGGACCTGGTGAGCTGGCTCGGACCGAAACAATGGCAGAACTCGTTGAGTGGAGCCGACACGTTCGGCGAATTTGGCCGAGTTGCACCAACAGAGTTGCGGAAATGCCCGGGGAAAAGGAAGAAAAATTTCAAATTTTTTCTAAGTGTCTTTCGGCGGAAGAACTCGTGAGTTGGTCCGCAACGGTGGAAGAAATCGGCGAGTGGGTCCGAAATTGCGGCAGCACACGGCAAGTTGATTCACAATGGTGGAAGGACTCGGCGAGTTGGCCTGAAATTTTTTTCTAAGTGTCTTTCGGCGGAAGAACTCGGTGAGTTGGTCCGCAACGACGGAAAAGACAGATGAGTTCGCCGAGCGGCAAAACTCGGCGAGTTGGTCTGCAACGGGTTGGAAGAGAATGGAGAAGTCCTCCGAAACAGGGAATTTCAGTCGTTTTCCAGGGAGATTTTTCAGGTGCCGAAAGTTGAAAAATGCCCCCTTGACCCCCGTCGTCCCCCGGAGATAGTCGTTTAAAGTGTGAAAGGCATTCTCTATGCTTGGGAGGAGAAGCAGGAATTGCATAGAAGGTTGTGGAAGCCTTATTAAGAGTAATTGGCTGTAATGTGCATTACAGAAGACCAATGGGAGCAACAAGGCAATGTTGATAAGAGGGAAATTCCTCACCTTAAACTATTTATGTTTATAGCATAAGAATTGCATGTTTGGAAAATAGAAAGAATGAATGTCATACACTTATGAATAGACTGAATTGTTAACTCATGGGAAGATCATAGCTAATGATTGCTTGTATGCTTGGTAGGGAATCCAAGAAAAGGATCAGCTATGATGTGGAGGAGGAACTCCATGTCATGATGAGGAATTGGAAAGGGAGAATTCCTTAACTCCTATCTTTCTATTGTGTTTTTATTTCCTAAGTTTTATATATTGGAAATTATGGCATAGGGATGCTGGAAATGCAAGAGAATAATGCATATGAATTAGTGGGCATGATTAGAAGAGTTATTGCACAATGCATGTGAATTGCTTATGCATGAGCATGATGTTGCATACTGATAAAGGTAGTGAGGTTACACATGCAATAGCCCATTAATGGTATCCCCTATGGTTGATGACTATTAATGTTGTTGATAATGGTTGTGGGAATCAAACCATAGAAGCATGATTGAAAATGCAAGAGATTAGATAGATGAGATGAATATGCACTAGATGGCATATAAATAAACATTGCACGGTGCATGTGAAAATGTTTGTGCATGTATATGATATTGCATATTGGTAAAATAGTGAGGTTTTACATATGCAATGAACCACTTAAGATAATTATTGTGGTTGCTAATAATTAGTTGTGTTCGCATTGGTTGTAGGACCAAAGACAACCGAAGCATGGCTAAGGATGTGGATGATGTTGTTGCATATGACCAACAACCTTATGAGGAAAGGATGGTGCAACAAATCTATGATCATGAGGTTGGAAAAAGGACCATGAAGCCTTGGCAAGAGGCCAACTGATCAAGTAACATTAAGCGATATTAATGACAGCCATGCAAGTGATGGTTATTTGTGCTTAAATCACATGAATGTTGAAAGAGGATTTGGTAAAGTCTCTTCAACTATGTTTAAACTATGTTGATTTGGTTTGCATGTAGTATTGAGTGCCTGAACGTGAATGTCAACTCACCAAGTATGGTGAGGTGTGGGTAAGTGAAAGCAGGGAGCCTTACACCCTATAGTTTCTCAGAAACCTCAATGCATTCATATGAAATTATATCATACCATTTGTGTATGTTGGTTGTGGGTTTAACAACCAAAGCAAGTGAGAACTTATGGTCCTGTTGTAGTGCATGCCATATGAGATAGGCATGGTTAGGCCATAATATGTTGGAATGCATAGTATTCATGGATTAATGCAAGGTTGTATTGAGGGGTTATGCATCGACTGAATGCACATTAAAAGATTATGTAAATGTTGTGAATGTGCATGCATATGTGTGGGTGCACATGTTGAGATGCATTTTGTGAATGCATGGGTGTGACATATATATGTTTCAATGCAGTTAGATAATAGATGAAATGGTGGACTATTACTAATCCTGAGACCATTTCATGAGCTGCTATGAATGTAGGAGAAGGACTGCATGAAGAAGGTAGACATGTGATGGGCTACCAGAGCACTCTGTTGGAAGGATAGAGCTGCATGGAATGTGAAGTAATGAGTATTTACAGTTTATTGCATGGATAGTGTGACCGTGTCTTGCAATTTTATTGTGATAATGATGAATATATAGAAATGTATATATTTCATTGCATTTAAAATGTTAACAGCTGAAAGTGTTTGAATTATTGAGTGTTATAATTTTGAGATCACTTCAGTGACTGTTGTAGCAATGAAAAGATTATATGCATAGATACTCATAACGTGTTTGGCTGATTAAAGTTCAGATTTCAGGTAGAAAGGTCTTGCGTATGGCAATGAGGATAAGTCCATAGTAAAGACCGGGATCTACCATGTGCAGAAGCCAAAGGTTATGAGAAGGTTCTCATGGTTGTAACTTATGCATGAAACAAATATGAAAATTTTCTGATTTAATTTTATGAGAATAATCTCATGGTTGCAAATCTAATTTATGTAGGAAAACAGATTTGTAGATTTCAGATTTGAGAATTTGCTTATAATTTCTAATCACCGTTTGAGGACATGTTGTAGGTGGATGTTCATGTATGGTAGCAAGGGTAAAACCATAATGGACAGAGTGATAGCACTTACAAGAGCCAAACGATATGAGGGTGGCCTCATGGTTAAACAAATCAATTTCCGTAGGAGGCAGAATTGTAAATTCATGTTGAATTAATTATTAATGTTATTGATTGATTATGGAACAATCATATTTGAAGATTATTGCTAAATATTGCTGACTGTTTGGCTATTTGATAAGTGTGCCAGGATGACACATTGCAGGAAGACCATGTGTGATGGCCTGCAGAAGCCAAACTAGATGGGAAGGATCCCATGCTTTGGAAATGGGTTTCGGGTGAAACACCATTGTAAATGTCGATAATGTCTCAACCGAACTGCATGTTGGTAAAGCATGTGAGTGAGACAATAAAATTATGCCAAGAAGGCATGTGTGGGTTATGGAACGTGAAAAGATTGGGGTGGCAAACCGAAGGATTGTTCAGTCAAAGAAGGGAGCCCCCATTCTTCACAAATGAAGAAAACATACATCTCTGAGTATTCTATAACCCTAACTAAGAATCTACTTGTCTGGTTATTAGATTTGATTTGCAGAGTATGTTTCATTGTTTCATTCTTATTCCAGACTGCTTGAGTGTGATTAAGGCCTACATGGCTCACATCGGAAAGGGATGCATACCTTTCGGGTGATGGGTTATGTTAGGGTTGTCAATATTGACTACACCCTAAGGGAATGGATGCATTCCTGGTGTTTCAATACTTGATAGTGAATGTTATGAAATATGATTACAATTTTAGAGCAGCAATACTGATGATCCTGCTTATCCTTCTTATGCTACCAGCTTACACAGATGCAATTTGGTGTTGCACGTTAAGAGGCAAAGTGAAGAAAGGGTGCTCAAGAGAACTGTATGGGAAGTGGTAACCTTTCTACGCTCACACTAAAGGACACTAGAAGAGATGGATAGACCCGAGGAGCTGTGTATAGATTGCCAGCTCAGTGTACATATTATTTAAAAAACTTTTAATTTTATTTAAAATATTATTTATTTGATGATATTGGTTAATGTTCGGATATCCACATCATCTTTTTTCAGGATCTTGCATGCAAATTCTAGGGTTTGCATGCACTTTGCATGCATCCCAGTCACCAGGTTGATGCCTCCAGCACCTTAGCCACCTTATTCTAGCACCCGGGAGCCACTTACTTCAGAGTTTTAGCCCTCCTAGTCAGGAAGGCGCCCACTTCTCACCTACTGCCAGAGAAGGGCACACTTCTTCACCTACCACTGCAGTTCCACTTCAGTTACACTCAGTTAGCTCCGATTCTCCCTGATTTGAGGCTAGTTTCACTCCCGACTGACTGTTTCACTTCCGTTGGACCTCCAGATTGACTAGATGACTTGTTCTGACTTCAGTTAGTCTCCCATGCGCCCTCCATTGAGCCTCCTTCCCTTAATCAGTGCTACACACTTCATTTACACTTGTTACACTCAGTTAGACTCAGATTGACACCTGGATGACTGGTTCTTGTGCATTGATGACCACCACCGATTGATGATGAGGACTCCTAGTTGGAGTCAAGATACTCCATTCAGTGATTCAAATGACCTCCTTAGGCAATTCAAATTGCTCAGTCATTGTTACTGTATTCTATTGTAATCATTCACCCTTACTGGGATATTGAGCACTGCTGCATGTTTTGCACAGTTTTACACCATATTTTCTATGTTCATCTGTTGTGATTGATTTACTTGTTCATTAGATCTGCTGTGACTAATTTTACATGGTATCAGAGCCATTGCAGGGACAATATCTCTTTTCTACAGGTGTTTCTACAAGAAGATTTGAGTGAATTGCTCAAAAATTGCAAAAAGTTTTGGCATGAAATATCTCAAGGGCATTCGCTCCTGTGCATGCAAAGCTTGAAAATACATCCAATACCACTCCAGAAGCTTGAGTTTCCACATAATTCCTGGATCTTATACATTGGACCCATTCAACATTGTTTGATCTCCAATCCCAGGTGTGATGCAACTCTAAAAGGGTGGATTGTTCGACCTCATTGTTCTTGGTTTATTCTGATTTGCAGGTTATTGTCTCCATCATTTGCATTCGCTACACTGCCCTTGCAAGCTCCTCTACATCAGTGTGCACTCGCTCCTAGCAATGGAATACTCTTCTTCAAAGACTATCCTCACCCCATTCAATTATTTTGATTGGAAAGATGATATGGAGATCATATTACGTTCAAAAGGTTACTACCGAGTCACTCTTGGTCTTGAATTGGAGCCAAACAATCTGTCAGATAGAACCAAACACTACAACAAGCTTGATGAAGCTTATGGTCTTCTTTGTCTCTCCATCTCCAAAGATCTTCACTTCCATCTCAGCGGATTGAAGACTCCAAAAGCTATATGGGAGCAACTTGAAACACTATTTGGCAAGCAGGACGAGCTTAGGGCTTTTCAATTAGAGAATGAATTGATTGCCCTTAGTCCTGAGAATTTCGAGACCATAAATGAATTCTTCACAAAATTCAAGAACTTGAACTTGCAATTGAAGAATAGTGGAGTTATCAAAGAGGATAAACAATTGATCCTCTCCATTCTCAGCAAGCTTGGTAAAGATTATTCGGTATTTGTCTCTACTTTCAATTTCGGTCGGCTAACTACCCCGAATTGGAAGATGCCTACCTTGAATGCCTTCATTGAGTCCGTCACAAAAGAGCATGACAAGTTGATTCAAATGGGGTCCATAAGCTCCAAAGATTCAGCCCTATATGTTCAAGGACCCAAGATCTCGAATGGTAAAGGAAAGCAAAAGAAGGAGAAGCCCAAATTCGAGCCTCACAAGCAAAGAGAGAAAGGCAAACATACGGATGCACCATCCAGTTCAAAGTTCAAGCAAAAGGGCAAAGAAGGTAACCAAAAATCTAAATGTACTTATTGTAACCGTGGCTTTCATCCCAAAATTTCATGTATGAAGAAGACTTTAGATCAAATGGCCCTCCTTTTGGAAAAGAACAACATAACTCTTCCTGACAGTGCAAGGAAGAAGGATAGGAATGATGATCATGAAAGAGGACAAGCACTCATGGCAACTGTTTCGAAGCCCACTACTCTCTTGATAGATTCGGGTGCATCGAATCATATGGCTGCAAATATTGATTCTTTTTCTTCATTCGATACAAACAGCTCCATCCCCATCCATTTGGGAGATGACTAAAAAATTTCTTCAAAGGGCAAAGTTACGATTCATGTAGATCATGGAAGCTTTCAGAATGTTCTCTATGTGCCTTCCTTGGCTTCAAATCTTCTTTTTGTGTATCAAATGACACACACTGGTGAATTGAAGCAAGTTACATTCAGCCCTAATACAGTTGAAATTTTTGATATCAAAAGTGGAAGACTTGCTGCAGTCGGAAAGGCAAACCACACTGCAAAATGCTATGAGTTTTCACACTTTATTCCGCTTGTAAAGCCCACTGCTCTTCGCACACATGGTAATGAGGTTAGTAGGCTTTGGCATGAAAGATTTCGACATCTTAATTATAAGTATTTGCTGCTGCTATCAAAAAAATCCATGGTAGATGGTCTTCCACAACTCCATTCCTTGAAGGGAATATGCACTGGTTGCATTATTGGGAAGCACCCCGAGCACAGATTCGACCGCGGCAAAGCTAGCAAAGCTTCTACAGTTTTGGGGTTGATACATTCTGATATCAGTGGTCTGCTGCCCCATACATCATTAAATGGTTCAAGGTATGTTTTGACATTTATTGATGATTTTTCCCGCTTTACATGGGTATTCTTTCTTAAAAACAAGTCAGAAGTGCTTGGAAAATTCAAGGATTTTAAGGCTTCTGTTGAGACCGCCACTGAGAGCAAGATCAAAGCTCTTAGATCTGATAATGGTGGAGAATATATCAAGTTCGAGTTGCTGCAACTTTGTGCCCAAAGCGGAATTCAGATCCAACATACAGTTCCCTACACACCCCAGCAGAATGGTGTAGCGGAAATGAAAAATCGATCACTGAAAGAGATGGCTACATGCATGATTGAATCAAAAGGTTTGGCTGCAAATATTTGGGCTGAAGCAATCAATGTTGCTGCATACATACAAAACCGTGTTCCACATTCATCCGTGAAAGGTATGACTCCTTTCGAAGCATTCTTTGGTCACAAACGGGATGTGTCAAATTTGAGAGTTTTTGGCTCTACTGCATGGGCTAGAATTCCTTCCAAGAAGAGACGAGCTTTGGATCCACAAAGTATTGAGTGCATACTGATAGGATATGGGGAAGAATCAAAAGCATATAAACTCATGGATATCAGATCTAAAAAGATATTCATAGAGCGCAGTGTGCAATTTGAAGAACTACTTCAAGAATTGCAACTAGTCGAGGAAGAGACTGCCGATTCACCGCCTTCACCAGAAGAAGATCCGTGCAGCGATAATGAAGGTATGAGTTCTGATATTTCTGATATTGTAGCAGCATATGATGATCATGACATATCAGGTTCGGAATCCGACCATTATGATCCTCCTCAGTTACCAAAGTGGGCCCAAAACACTCTTCAATCTGTTGGTTCGAACCTTGGAAATCCTGCTGATCCGAGACGAACAAGAGCATACTTTCAAAGAGCAGGTATGGCTCTTTCTATTGCTGATCCATTACTTCCTAAGATTTGTTATTTGATGGCTGGTTCAGATCCCACATCATACTATTCTGCCCACCGAGATCCGAGATGGCAAAGTGCCATGGATGAAGAGTACAGTTCTCTTCAAAAGAACAACACATGGGAGCTAGTTTCTCTTCCACCTGGAAGAAAATTAGTGAAGTGTAAATGGGTCTACCGCACGAAATTTGCTGCTGATGGCTCTATCAGCAAATACAAATCAAGGTTGGTGGCAAAAGGTTTCTCCCAAGTCCAAGGAGTGGACTACACTGAGACCTTTGCACCGGTTGCAAAGATGGATTCCATCCGCCTTGTTTTGGCTATTTCCGCATCCAAGCATTGGGAAGTGCACCACATGGATGTGAAGAGTGCATTTATACATGGAGACCTTGCTGAAGAGGTATATATGCAGCAGCCAGAGGGATACACATCAGATCCATCATTAGTTTGCAGATTGAAGAAATCTTTGTATGGGTTAAAACAGGCCCCAAGAGCTTGGTACGCAAAGATGGACTCCTTCCTTCTTTCTCAGAATTTCCAAAGATGCAAATCTGATCCGAATGTGTATCTTCAGCGAGTTAAAGGTAATTTGTTGGTTATTGTACTTTATGTTGATGATCTTCTCATTACTGGTAGCACTCTTACTTCAATAAACAAGCTAAAAACTACCTTAAATCTAGCTTTTGACATGAGCGATTTGGGCTTGCTGAGTCACTTTTTGGGCTTGGAGATAGCTCAAAATTTTGATGGGATCACGATATCTCAGCAAAAATATGCTTCCGACCTATTATTGAAGTTTAATATGGCTGAATGTAAGGCAGCCCCATTCCCATTCCTCTCAGGAATCAGTCTTGAGGAGGGAGATTCTACACCGCTTGCAGATTGCAGTATGTATCGACAGTTGATTGGTTCATTGATTTATTTGACACACTCAAGGCCTGATATTTCATATGCCGTGAGTGCCGTGTCAAGATATATGCAACAGCCACATGAGCTTCATTGGCGAGCATCCAAGCGGATCTTGCAGTATGTGCAAGGTACGAGACAGTTTGGCATACATTATGCTGCAGATTCTGAGCTTGATTTCATTGGTTTTACTGATTCGGATTGGGTAGGTGATAGCATTGATCGGAAGTCCACTTCCGGTTATGTTTTCATGATTGGTCATGGTGCTATTTGCTGGTCCAGCAAAAAGCAAGCAGCCATTGCACTTTCTTCAGCAGAGGCAAAGTATCGAGGGGCAGTCAATGCCTGCATTCAAGCAGTTTGGTTGCAGGGTATTCTTTCCGAGTTTGGTTTTGGTGGCACTACTTCGACTGTCCTATTTTGTGACAATCAAAGTGCTATCAAGATCTCCACAGATCCATTTCAGCGGCAGAGGACCAAACACATTGAGATTCATATGCATTACATTCGATAGTTGGTGCATGACCACACCATCATTCTGCAATATTGCCCTACTGATGAGCAAATTGCAGAAATCTTCACCAAGAGCTTCACTGAGAAGAAGTTCTCTTACCTCCGTTCACTGTTGGGGGTGAGTTCCATCATGGTGGAGACAGATTGATCCATCATTATGCTTTAGCTTGAGGGGGGGCTTTCTTCCCACTGGGTTTTCCCTCTTTCCTCACTTAGTTTATTTTCAGCATTTTTTGGATTATTGTATTGGGGTGACCTTTGGTCTTAGTTACCAGGGCCCCACATTATTTTTTGCACATCATAGTCTAGCTTGAGGGGGGGTGTTCAGATATCCACATCATATTTTTCAGGATCTTGCATGCAATTAGGGTTTGCATGCAAATTCTAGGGTTTGCATGCATCCCAGTCACCAGGTTGATGCCTCCAGCACCTTAGCCACCTTATTCTAGCACCCGGGAGCCACTTACTTCAGAGTTTTATCCCTCCTAGTCAGGAAGGCACCCACTTATCACCTACTGCCAGAGAAGGGCGCACTTCTTCACCTACCACTGCAGTTCCACTTCAGTTACACTCAGTTAGCTCCGATTCTCCCTGATTTGAGGCTAGTTTCACTCCCGACTGACTGTTTCACTTCCGTTGGACCTCCAGATTGACTAGATGACTTGTTCTGACTTCAGTTAGTCTCCCATGCACCCTCCACTGAGCCTCCTTCCCTTAATCAGTGCTACACACTTCATTTACACTTGTTACACTCAGTTAGACTTAGATTGACACCTGGATGACTGGTTCTTGTGCATTGATGACCACCACCGATTGATGATGAGGACTCCTAGTTGGAGTCAAGCTACTCCATTCAGTGATTCGAATGACCTCCTTAGGAAATTCGAATTGCTCAGTCATTGTTACTGTATTCTATTGTAATCATTCACCCTTACTGGGATATTGAGCACTGCTGCATGTTTTGCACAGTTTTACACCATATTTTCTATGTTCATCTGTTGTGATTGATTTACTTGTTCATTAGATCTGCTGTGACTAATTTTACAGTTAAGGTCCAATAAAACTATTAATATAATGAATTTAAATTTATTTTTGGATACATCTCTTCTCATATTAAAAATGATGACCTAATATAAAAAAAAAAATGATATTAACTATTCTGATATTTGGATTTTTTTATGTTTTCAAAAGGAATGCCGAAAGCAAAATTTGATTTTTTTTCATAGAACTTATGATTTTGCAGGCGATTGTTTCGCAGATCTTATGTTTTTTTCGGCGACCAAGTTTTTTTGCCGCCAGTGATTGCAACACATCATATTTTTTGCCCAGAGCATTTATTTCCTTTCGCGGTCGCTTCTTTTTTCGTCGCTTGTTTCGCGTGTTTTAAGATATTTTCTCCGACCAGCGGGATCGACCAATTTTTTTTCTTCAGTCGCTTCTCTTTCAACTATATTTCCGACTGTTTCGCATGTTTTATGATCTTCTCTCCGACCAGCAGGAGCCACCAAGCATTTTCCAAGATTCTCTCTGACCAACAGGAGCGACCAAGCATTTTCCAATTCACAATTCACAATTTAATTCACACTTTTTTAAAATTCAAATTCCTAGAGAAACATATCCATTCCTTTCAAAACCATATCGTGCTTAGTGATTTTTTTCAATTTCCTATTGTTACAACTAACATGGTGTTCATTATACAAATTTTTTCCTATACTTTTTGTTTATTTATTCCTAAAAAAACATTTCCATTCCTTTCAAAAGCATAGCGTGCTTAGTGATTTGTTTCAATTTCATATTGTTATGAGTGCCATGGTGTTCATTATGGTGTGCTATGGTGTTCATAGTCGTTTCTGACACTACAACGTAGATGAAGTCTAGGCTTGATTGCGGATTAGATTCCATGGTGTAGTTTGACGAGAAATTTAGTGTTGTCTTATAAGGCATTTGAGTCTCTTGGTATTCTTCTTGGAGAAATTTTTGTTCCTTCTAATTTTACTATTTTCCTACCGACGTTCATTTTTGCTATTGTTACTTTGGGATTGGAACCGCGACTCACAAAAATTCTCCATCCAAGCATTTCTGAGATTGATAATTAAGGTTCATAAACTTATAATTTAAATAAATCATGGAATGGAAATGTATGAAAGAAAATGAAGAAGGCTTACAGAGAGATTTCCAAGGAAGGGCAAGTCTCAGTGTGGCGGGTTTCATGTTCGGCCGGTGCAAAATTATCGGCAAGGTAGTGCATAGATTTAGAGGAGCCGTAGAGCAATCAAACTACCAATTTCTCAGCCAAATCATTAATGCGGAAAGGACACCTTTTTTGGGGTGAGGATGGACCTCTGTGATTCATGTGGCTTCATCTTAATTATTTCCATTTTCTGTGACGTTGCTCTCTCGGTATGCTTTCTCCATGGATGTAATTCCTTTTGCCGCGTCTCCACTTCAACACTCTAATTCAATATATTATTAGCATTCACACGGGTCGTTTGGGATTTCACACATTGATCTTTGCTAGAATTGTCTTTTATCTTTAAATTTTCAAGTATTTTTAAGATGATATTTTCAGGTATTTATAAGATTTTAATGTTATATTTGTTTGACTTAAAAAGTTTCATATCCAAAGGAAAATAATGTTATATTTGTCCTATCGATTCACACAAAGGTAGTGACAGAAAAGGGGAGTTCCACTTGAAAACTGAGGAATGAAAGGGGTCCAATACCGGGCGTCTTTGAGAGGATAGTATACCCAGTCTACTTCCCCAAGGAACAATGCATATGAACGACTCACTTATATGTCATCATAAAAGAGGCAACTGGTCACTTCAACATTCTAGCCTTTACACAATTGTCATGGCAGCCTTGTTCTCTACACTAACTCAAAGTTTTAGCAAAAACAACATTGTATGTTTGAACTTTCGACAGTGTCTTCTTTTGAACTTTCCAGTCAACATGTTGCTGGAAACTAAAAAAATTGATAGGGAAGATTTTAGTACCAACATTTATTTTGAAAGGTAATTTGTACTGCATGGTTAGAAGCATCGTTGTGGAATTCCATTGGTCATTCCATTTTATTTTGGCGTAAGGGTTGTAGATATGCACTTGTCCTCTTCAGTGTGTATGAGCCCATATCTTTCATAATATGTAGCTCAGTTACTCCTATTTGTTTATTTGTTGCTGTTAAGTTGTTATGGCTTTCAATTGATGTACTCCACAAATATTTATTTGATCAATATTATCTTGGTTATGCCCTCATATTTGCTTTTGTATGAGCAGATATGAATGATTTAGGGTCATAAACAATCTAACTTGGACATATGAGCGTTGAGGACACCGGTCTCCCAATTTGTTTACAAAGTGTATTTTTAAATCTTCTAGATTGGTAACACTCATTTTCCAAAACATTTCTTCTCACCTAAGTGTCACACCATGTATGAATTTGGAGCATTCTTTGGCACATACTCACCTTAGTTTACTTCCCTTAATGTATGAGTGAGCACTCTTTAATGTGCATAATGTTATGGACTATTATAACATTCCTTGTTATGAGTTTAACATGTATTGTATGACATGAAAGCTTCTATTATGTTGATATTGTATAACATGAAAGCTTCTATTATGATGATACATGTATACATGAAATTAGGGTAGCTTGCATTCATAGTAGTAATAGCAAGAACATGAGTATAGATTGCTTTGCTATTTGTTGTACCTTAACCGATGTAATTTCCATTATTGGTAAAGATTTTATCCATACTCCATGAAAGGATGTTATCCAAATTCCCATTGTCAAAGCCTCGTTTATGGATTTGTAGTTGCATTTGTTCCCAATGACTATTCTGTTGTTGGAATGCATGGTTTCACTCATAGATGAGCACAAGGATATAATGTATTTCAATATATTCAAGGGTTAGGTATGCAATTCAAAACATCAAGGAAGATTTGATTACATATCTTTGCCTTTTAATGTCCATATGGATATTTTCCTGCACTCTCATATTCAGAAGATCACATATCTAAGAGTGATTGTTAGCAAATGGACTGTCAGAGCAAGAACTCATCAAGGAACTTTCAAGATGAAATGAATTGAAGCAAGGTTGTACCATGATCAATGACCTTGCTGCTGATATTGTCTATCATGGCTATTGTGGTTGTTGGTGAGCCACCTTATGCAGAAACAAATCGGGACAATCTGAATTTGAAAATTCCCTTAGGTGGAGGTAACACGATTAAGAACTTCTGTGGTTCCTTCAAATGTCTTGTAATCTTGATTTTGCCCTAATGTTTTCGAAAAAAGGGTGATTTTTTGGCTAAGTACAACTCATGCTTTTACGACGAAACATGTCGCAGTTGTTTTGTGAATTTTCACATCATTTTAACGAATCTGCGCCGAGAGTTTCGCATCGGTTGTGTGAATTGCGCCGACATTTTTGCTTCATTTGAACGAGACACGCTGACCGGCTAACGACGAAAGTTTTCGGTAAAAGTAAATTGACACCAATGTCGGTATAAAAACAACAAAGGTCACCAACCATTTTAATGCAAATGAGCAAATCACACCGATCGCGGACAATTACAAGAGATCAAGGTCGGGCCTTTCACACAATGAGCCAGATGCGAGGGTTGATAGTCGTAACCATGAACAAAGGAGGGATGACGGAACTCCTAGAAATGGAACAGTAGGGGCAAGAGAAGGAAACACTACTATAGAATTGTCAAAAGCGAATCCCCCCGTTGTTTAACTCGAAAAAAGAGAGTTGCAAATCATGTATGAAATCCCAAATGGCATCACATAGATTTATTGTTGTTTTTCACTACCTTGGTTGCTGTGGTGAATACAAAGTTTCCATAAGTTGGTAACCTGCTTTTGAGAATAATAATTTTCCAGCTTAAAAGGTCATTCAAACGCAATGACAAGGTTGGTTTGCCTTTATCTTATTAACTAATTTTTGGCCTTGTCAATTCCTGTTTTATTCTGAAACTATCTTTTGCATGATATGCTTATTTTATGTTTAGCTATTATGCATCCTCTGTTATTGGCAGCAACAAAATTCATAGCTCATCTAGGGAACCAACAAGTTGCACATGAGATCATTACTTTGGATGAGCTAAAAACTCGAGTCTACTTTTTTGTGATTGAAGCAACAAACCGCCAAATAGTATTGACCCATGCCTTAGAAGGTTTGGAAGGTTTAAGTTGTGTATATAAACAATATGGTCCAATGTTGTCTTTGTATCTTTATTTGTTTATTTATAGTAAATAGTGTATAAATAACAACATGTTAAGAATTGTTCGCTAGTTTGTTGAGGTGCCCAATGTTTGGAAAATGTCAAGATGAACCTTCAAACGGTAAATCACCAATGATTCAATGTTGTTTTGTAGGTTGTTGTTTTATGGATCACCTCGTTCTAGGAAGTCTCCGCTTGCAAAAGCCATTGCTAATGAGTGTCAAGCTGATTTCATCATTGTAAAAGGCCTAAAATTCTTAACAATGTGGTTTGGAGAAACTTAGGTTAATGTACAAGAGATTTTTGACAAATCTTGACAATCCGCACCATGTATCTTGTTCTTTGATGAGCTTGATTCTATTGCCGCACATGTCAGACGTCGTATCTTTGATTGGCATGATACTTGAGCATAGATTTACCCTATCTTTGTTTCTTCTACCTTCCCTCTTTTCCTACCGGCGTTCACTTTGCCCCTCCAGGGGCAAATGTTAGTATAAATAATTTCCATTTCAAAATATGGAGAGTCTCCGTGAGAATCCAAAGAGCCTGTTAGAAGATGAATTCCAACAGTCAAATCATTTGTATAAATAAAGGAGTTTGCATCAATAAAATTATACGGGATTTATCTAACAACTGGTATCATAGCATATGTGGTTGCATGCCTACTTGCCATGTGCTTGCATGCCATGTGTGTCAAAGCACATGTGATTGCATGCCTGCTTGCCATTATCCTACCAGATCCTCTGCCCTCTGCGCCCTCCTCAATCATGCGCTCTGCTAGAAATATAATGTGTCTCATATTTCATTTATGAGTTACACCTACGTGTAATTTGCTGGTGAAATCCGTTGAAGACTCCCATTGTGATATCCATCCAAGATCGTGACCATCGTAGTGCTACTCTACTTGTCCAGTCTGCAAACTTGGTTCATTTCTTCTTCACGCATGTCTGTAAACCCTAAACCCAACTTTAGTTTACCTCCTGCAGACTTTAATCTTATTTTTTGTCGCATCTATCCTTCCATCACTTGCTCTTTGACATCTAAGAGCAAATATCATTTCTAAGTGTTTCAATTTTTCCCATTTTCTTGTATGCAACTCATTTATCCACATTTGTGCCTATCCATGAATATTGTATCAACCTCAATATTGCTTAATACTGCTCCATCAACCTCAATATTTTCTATGCTAAACTGAATACTGCTCATTTCTTTAACACGCTATCCTTTGAAAATTTCATCGACCTCATTGCTCAATATGATAGAAAGGAAAAAGAGTTCATGAACCATCTTGAGCCCCTCTTCCAAGTACTTATAAGCGAACTCGGAGTTGACAAATAGAATGAAAGCATTAGTGTTGTGGTGGGAAATGGCCTTGGAAAGCATGACCCTCCCAGTTCTTGGAGGGCCATATAGAAGAAATCCGATATGTTTATAAATCTTGTGGTCTCTGGTGTGTGATAGTTGGACGAGCTCTCTCCATGGTGTGATACACTGCATTGAAACTCTACACCTCTTAAATCTATTTCTTTGCGGTGCCATTGTGTGATGTTGTGACAACTACGACCGTGGCTGCGTGGAATCTATCTTAGTGCATGGGCTCTTCTACATGTGTGTAGACTGCATTTTTTGAGAGCACAAACTATCCTCAAATAAAGTTTCTTTAAGACTATTTTTTGACCATGACCTCTCTCAAGGAGCTGCATGTTTGAAGAGTTTTATTTGAGTGAAGTTGTGGAACCGGAACATGGAGCCTTCTCTCAACCAGAGTGATGGTAAACCATATTTGATTTTCTCCTTATTTATACAATTTCTAAGAATATTTTTGTACAGGGAATACACATTTATTAGAGAAAGAAGATTGGATTTGAAATCTGAAATATTCATACACATCAAAATTGTTGAAAGAAGACAAATGACCGTGAAGATTGGTGATTGTGGTAAAATTTGGTAAATACATTGTTTTTTTACCTATTACTTTGTAAGCACCGCAAACTATTGTAGAGACTTGTACCTACATTGTAGTGCACATAGTTTATTGAAGGAGAGATTATCATTTTTTACTATTTTTGTAAATAAGGTGGTGGAGACTTAGACCCGCACCTTTTCCTCTTGTCCCAAAACTCTGTTTATTAGCAGGTGACGGAGGTAACAAGTTGCAGAAGATGCATTCTTTTGCGTCTACAGTTGGAGCAATATAGACCCTTTTCCTTTCTCATAAAGCAAAGTACCAATACAAATTCTCTTCCAAGGGAAAGAACAACATAAGGGGGCGAAGAAGAAGAAAGTTCAGAGGTAGGAGGAGCAAAAATAACTCATAAGAAGATCATATTTGATGTGTAAGAACTATGGGAGAAATGGACATGAAGTAGATAAGTGTTGGGCCCTTTGGGATTCCATCAAAGAAAGACATAACTAGAAGAAAGAAGATGGTAAAGCTTCTGAATTTGCTCACTGTATCGTTGCACATTGTAATCTTGGAATAAATGAAATCACATCTCTTTCATCTTATAAATATTGTTGGCAACTACTTGATACTAGTGCAACATCCCACATGACATTTGGAAAAGATTGTTTTGAATATTTGAATGGCATTGTATATGGCAAAGTGTATTTTGCAGAGAAATCTAGACTTGAGCCAAAGGGAATTGGTTCCATTAGGCTCAAACTACTTGGATTTCTCTATTTTTTGTTGGAGAATGTTTTCTATCTTCCAAAGTAGTAGAGAAGACTATTGTATTGGTGCAGATTCAATAGAAAGGCCATTCCATCCACATGTTTGATGGAATTGTAGAGATAAGGAATTCCTCTTACAACCAGGTCATCATGATTGGATATGAAGATGGAAAATTATAGAATCTGAAAGGGTCATCTACAAGAGTTTAGAACTTTTCCTACTTCTGTCAGCATGGAGAAGGTAATATGTCATCCATTTTGTTATGGCATGTTAGATATGGTGATCTAAATTATAACAGTGCTCGCTTGTTGAGAAAGAATGGTGTCTTTGGTTTTCCCACCATTCCTAAGAAGATGAACATATGTGATTCATGCATATTAGGAAAACATAGTAAGCAGGCATTGCAAGAGTCAAAATTCAGAGCATGTAGAAAGTTAGAGCTGGTTCACTCTTACTTATGTCTCCCCATGCCTATTCCTTCTGCCAATCGTACTAGATATCTCATGAACTTTGTTGATGACTACACCAACATGTGTTGGGTATACTTGTTAAAGACAAAATCTGAAGCATTTCAAACATTTAAAAATTTTCATGCATGGATAGAAAATCAAGCACAATCTCATATTGACACCTTTCGTACTAACAATGGAAAAAAATACACTTCTAATGCTTTTGAAGACTATCTTTGTCAACATGGGATTGAACATCAAACTTGAGTTCCTTACAACCCTCAACAAAATGGTGTGGCAAAAGGAATGAATAGAACCATAATGAATATGGTATGCTCAATGATGTTTTTTAAGAATGTAAAACTGATGTTTTGGGGTGATGCAGTATTGTGTGCAACCTATTTGAGAAATAGAAGTCCATCTCGTGCCCTTGATGACAAGACTCCACATGAAATGTGGTATGGCCTCATGCCATCAATGAGGCATCTTAGGGTCTTTGGTTCCACTTGACATGCCTTGATACCAAAGGAGAAAAGAGACAAGCTTGGTGCTCGAAGTTGAAGATGCATTTTCTTGGGGTATCCAGACATCTCCAATGCATATCCTCTTTATGATGAGGTAAAAAAGAAGTTTGTGTTTTATAAAGATATCATTTTTCTTGAAACTAATAACTTGATCGCCTGGAGAAATTTGCCTATCTAAAGACATATTATGAAGTTGATAATGAAATTCCACATCTTGAAGGGGGGATCCCTATCTTGGATCAATCTCTGGAATTTCGTTTTGAAGCACTAACAACCCCTCATGAAGATATTCATGAATAAGAAGTTCCCGCCACTTCACCTGAACATGAGGCTCAACTGGATGATGTGATTGAGAGGATTGGAAGACGGAAGCTTGAAGAAAATTAATCACCACCATCTGATGAACCTTGACCATCACGAAAATTTCCTAAATGGGCCATAGAGACACTTGAAAGTGTCCATCCAGATGAAGTTGGAAATATGGGCACAAGAAGTTCAACTAGACACAAAGATGGAGGAGATGCAAATAAGTCAGGTGATGACATGAATGTATCATTTGGTTGTGAATTGAATTTATCTACTAACTTTGAACCAAATTCCTTTAAAGAGGCTACTACTCGTGATGAGTGGAAAGAAGCCATGCATAATGAATATGATGAGCCCATGACTAATGGAACCTGGAAGCTAGTTGACCCTCTAGTTGAAACCAAACCAATTGGCTGCAAGTGGGTATACAAGAACAAATACAGATCAGATGGTTCAATTTACAAGCATAAAGCGAGGCTTGTGGCGAAAGGATATGCACATAAGGAAGGAATTGACTATAAAGAGACGGTATCCCCCATAGCGAAATGGGATACCATCCAAACGTTTTTGTCTTTGGCAGCACAATATGGGTGGAAATTCCATTATATGGATGTAAAAACAACTTGCTTGAATGGATACTTGCAAGAAAATGTCTTCATGTCTCAACCAGAAGGCTTTGTTGTGAAGGGATAAGAAAAAAGGGTATGCAAACTCGTCAAGTCCTTGTATGTCCTGAAACAAGAACCTCAAGCATGGTATGAAAAGCTAATCAAGCATTTTTTGAAGTTAAATTTGAAACACTATAATCTTGATGATGAAACATTGTTTGTAAAGAAAGTTAGAAGATCTGTTGTGTTTCTTGTGGTGTATGTATATGACCTTTTGATGACAGGGAACAATGAAAGTTATATTGCATCCATAAAGAAAGATTTGAAGAAGAGATTTCAAATGACAGATCCATGAAACCTTCACTATTATTTAGGAATTGAAGTGACTCAACATCCTAAGAACATATTCATCTCCCAAAAGAAGTATGTTGGAGAGTTGTTGAATAGATTTTGCATGACAAAATGCAACCCTCTCTCAATTCCAATGGAACAAAAGTTGCAACTCACATCAATTGAAGGAAAATAATTCAAGGATGCAACCAAGTAGTGGCAGCTTGCAGGAAGCCTTATTTACCTTACAACCACCAAGCTACACATCTCATATGCTATTGGAATCCTTTCAAGGTTCATGCACAAACCTTGTGAAGGAAATTGGTCTGCTGCTAAAAGAGTTCTAAGGTACTTGAAGGGGACTCAAGTACTCTAATGTGGATGCATTCAAACTCAATGGGTATTCTGGTTCAAACTTCGATGGTGATAAATAGATAGGAGTGTGTACTTCTAGATACACAATGAGTCTAATTGGAGTAGTAGTTGTCTCATGGAGATCACGTAAACAGTCAGTTCCAACATATTTGACAACAAAGGAAGAATATGTGGTTGTTGCTGAAGCAATGAAAGAGATAGTGTGGCTCAGGAAGATACTTGAAGATTTGCAGGAGAAATAAGAGAAATCCACTCCCTTATTGATCGACAACACTTCTGCAATCAAGTTGGCCAAGAATACCATATTCCATGATCGAACCAAGCACATCAACATGAAGTACCATTTGATTTGACATCATGTAGAGGCCAAGACAATTCATCTACAACATTGTTCCACAAATGACCAAATTGCAGACATCTTCACCAAAGCGCTTGGACGAGAAAAGTTTGAAAGGTTTAGAAACATGTTCGGACTTATAAACACCGCTTCAGATTAAGGGGGGGGTGTTGGAAACCTAATCCTATGGGATTATGGTTCCACTATCATTTGTAAATATTATAAATAATTTCAGTTTCAGAATATGGAGAGTCTCTGTGAGCATCCAAAGAGCATGTTGGAAGATGAAGTCCAATAGTCACACCATTTGTATAAATAAAGGATTCTGCATCAATAAAATTATCTGAGAGTTGTCTAAATCGTTTTATAAATAATGTTTCATTAGTGGACTCAAGTAGGTAATTAAACCATAATCGAAATGCAACATCTTATTATCTATTTGGAGGTATCACAGACGGCTCTAGAAGCAGAGGCAATGGTCAATTCACAAACCAACCAACCCTCTCTCATTTCCCACTCATGACCTACACAAATCAATTCATCAAGCAAAATTACTTCTCCTCCATTGAAAGTACAGAGGTTTTCTCCATCAGAAATGGCAGACCAACGAAGATGGAGACTCTACTACAATTGTGGTGAAAAGTATGTCCCAAGTCATAAATGTAAAGAATAAAAATGATTTAAAATTCACATGAAAACTCCTACCCATATGAAGACACGGAATGCAACCCAAAATCCATCAAGAAGAACCATGTGAGGAACCTGCAACAATTAATTAATGAAAATACACGAAATAACAGTAATAATAGAACTCAAAATCACTTTATTGATCACAGGCCACTTCGAGAGGGCAACCTCCTTTGAGAAAGCTCAATACAAATAACTTCACGGTACCTTCATTGGCCTCAACACACACTTATATACTAAGTCTATGCCTAATAATATGGGTCAATACCATGGGACATATAATACTATGGGACGACTTACAAAGCATATGCGTCCAATATTATGGGTCAATACCATGGGCTAATACAAACTATGGATCAACAAATACTACGAGACGACTTACAAAGCATATGCGTCCAACAACAATATACTAACAAAGTAAAGAGAAGGGTTGACATGGTTTCCTAACATCCCCTCTCCCTTAGAAAAATCTTTGTCCTCAAAGCTTTAGATGTGGAAATTGATGCGGAATCTGAAGGAGTGGTTCCCCTGTAGCATCCTCGGGTTGCATTCTGTGCCACTGAATTAATACCTCTGTGATAGATTGAGAGAGAAGCTGACGCCTTTTGAGTTTCAGGAAGGATTTCTTGGAAGGCTGTAGATGAAGAAGAACCATATCAGCTGTGTGAAAAGTGCGCTTAGAATGGTGTTGATCGGCTTGTTGTTTCAGTCGAATTCTTGCCATGTGAAGATTGTCCTGCATAATGAGAAGAATCTGATCGCGGTTTCGAAGAACCGAGTCAATTTCCTGAACTGGGGAACTGCTGAGGGTGTATGGAAGAAGAAATGGCGGTGCCTGTCCATATACTGCTTCATATGGGGTCATTTTATATGTGGTATTGTACCACCAGAGTGCTGTAAGGAAATCCATAGAAATAGCTGTCCAAATCTGTGTAGGGATGGGCAAGGGTTCGAGCAGTCCCGAAAGGAGTGTCGTTTCACCCTGGTTGACCTGGAAAGTATCACAGTCAGCCACCATATGTTTAATTTTCATTTTCATTCCCTGCCAAAAGAAGTGACATTGTTCCTGGTCATACGTTTTGAGGAACCTAGAGTGCCCTGTCGATGGAGAAGCATGGAGTTCATATAAGAGATAGCCCTGTGGAACAAATTGCAACCAATTTGGAACAAGCAGAGAAATATCTTGAAGAGAAACAGGGTCATCAAATATGCGAGAAGGAGAATCTGCCACCAGATTGTCCTTACCCTGCTTGTAAGTGATCGCATAGGCATAACCCATGAGTTGGATAACCCATTTCAAGTGTGTTGGGGAGGATACCCGTTGTTCCAGGAAATTTGCCAGACTCTGGAGATCAGTCTTGATGCAGAAATAATTCCCTAATAAGTATGGCTGCCACTTCTGTACTGCATGCAAAATAGCCATCATTTCCTTCTGAGATGTAGGTGCGGTTAAATTCTTACCGGAAAGGTCTCTTGAAGGTGGCAAGCCCACTGGTTCAGCAAAGACACCTGCATATATATCCAAGGAAGTAGTGGAGACCGTTGATGGGTGCATCTGAATGGAATGGAGTTGAGCGATGACACCATGTGAATTCTTCTTAAGGACCTTTTCCAAGCGATGTGAACTGATGATGCGGAGAGACCCTGGTTGTAAGCCAGTAAATTTGTGTTGTTTCCCATTGACTGAAAACTACATCCAAAGTTCAGCAAAATCCCATAAGATGGGGCCAAGAGTGCGTAACCATTGAACGCCCAAAACCACATCACATCCGCCTAAGGACAAGGAAAACATGTCAGAGCGCAGGTTATAATCTTCCAAAGAGATACTCACATTGTGACACTTCCCCTTGCAAGGTAAGGTGCCCCCATTGGCAATCATGACTTCAAAGTTGGAGCAAGGATGGACAAAACAATCAACCTGTTTGGCGATCCGATGGTCAATGAAATTATGAGTGGTACTTGAATCAATGAGTATTGTAAGAGGGATCTTCTTGAAGTAACCCCTGACCCACATTGTTTGGGGGGTGGTGATTCCAGCTAAAGCATGGAGCCAGTTGGTCGTCCTGAGACGGAGGGTCAATAGGCGGCTCCTGAATGTAGACCTGATCACCTATTGTATCTGGAGCTTCTTCACCAATTTCAGAGGCAGGTGGAGAATCCACATCCAAGAGATAGAGCTTTTGCTCAAGACATCTATGTCCCCGAGTGAATTTCTCATCACAATTATAATAAAGCCCTTTTTCTCTGCATGCCCGCATCTCTGTTTCAGACAAATGCTTGATAGGAGTTGGTCGAGGAGTTGGCGGGATGGGAGGTCGTTGAGAACCCATATTTCTGAAGGGAACAAAAGCGGGTTTGGAGCATTGCTGGGCTGCAATCTTGTCTTCTGCCAACTTATCCAACCCAAGGGCTTCCATCATTGTGTTGGGACAGAACATTTTGACCTCTGGGCGGATTTCATCCTTAAGACCACTGATAAAACAACTCCTGTAGAATTTATCAGACAATCCTTCTGTGTGATTGGCTAGTTTCTCAAATTCTGTCTAATACTCTCTCACAGTGCCAAATTGGCGAAGTTTAGTGAGTGCTCTTGTGAAGTCATCAAAATCACTAGGACCAAATCGTTGCAAAAGGAGCTGGCAAAAATCTGGCCATTTTGGCTCTTCATGATCCTTGATGTACCAACGGTACCATTGAAGAGCTTCCCGTTCCAAATGAAAGGATGCAAGTGGAACTTTGTTGACATCAAAAGTATTATGCAAACTAAAATATTGTTCTGCACGATAGATCCATCCAGTCGGATCAGTACCATTGAAGCAAGGAAAATCAAGCTTCGGACCATGGAAATTGCTGGAAGAAGAGAACCCATTATCTGATGAAGACTCGGACTGTCGTTTGTTGTTTATGGCTGAATGCTCAAGATGGAGGCCGAGAAATTTTTCATCCAGATCTTGGCGTTTGGTTTGGATGCCTGCAAGTGCTTCCTCCATGGTTTTTGCTCCTGCACGGGTGACAACCATAACCAAGAGTTTTTTGTTTTGTTTTTGTTTTGAGTGGGTAGATAAACAAAAACATAAACTGTTTTAGTAAAGGAAAATATGGATTTGGGAAAAAATTTGATGGGTAATTTGGGTTTGACTAGGTTTTGGACACTTGCAAAGGGGCAGGGAAGCAAAAAAGGGGGATTTCAGAAGCGGGGTGAAAGAATGGGAAAATTTGGCAGAGAGGGACAAAGAAGCAGAAATATGAGATGAACATTGTGGTAAAATTTGAAGGCGATTGGGTGAAAATCAAAGAAGTTGTGGAAAACCCTAAAAATAGACAAATGTGGAATTTTTGGCATTGGGAAGTGGAATTTGGGATAGGGTCCTTAGGAATGAAATATGCAGAATGGGATTGCAAGGGTGTCAGGGAAGTTTCAAGGGAAACAGAGTTAAAACAAGGGAGATATGGTGGAAAAACATTTTTTTTTCTTTCCAGAAATGGATCTGCAATGGCGCGGAAGGGATTGGCAATAGATGGATCTGCAACAATGCGGAAGTGATCGGCAACAGATGGATCTGCAATGACACAGAAGTGATCGGCAATAGATGGATCTGCAACGGCGCGGAAGTGATCGACAACAGTTCTGGGAAGAGGAAATCTGCGATTTATCAACTGAAAATAGATATGGACCCCAGGTATGCTCGGCTTCCTAATGGTTCAGGGGATTCACTTGGCCACCAATGCTGTCTGACGGCTTGCATATTGGGGTAGTACCCCTCACTCCACGGCTCGGGTAAAACTGATAACCGCTTTGCCACAAACGACAGCTCTTGGTTTACCTCACGGGTGGGAACTAGTCAATCAGGTAGGGGTCGTTGCCCTTTTCGCTAGCAGGTCCTCTCAATGGGCCAGCTACTTCGGGGTTCCTTTGGTACTCCTCACAATGAGTTTTAGGGCTTATGCCCAAGTACTTCCCACATTTAAGCGGATATGGATTATTCCTAGATCCGAACATGCAACAGATGCGGAAAAAAAAATTGGTAGAAATTTCACCCAACGAGCCCAAGAAAGTGCTCTGATACCAGATGTGAGGAACCTGCAACAATTAATTAATGAAAATACACGAGATAGCAGTAATAATAGAACTCAGAATCACTTTATTGATCATAGGCCACTTCAAGAGGGCAACCTCCTTTGAGCAAGCTCAATACAAATAACTTCACGGTACCTTCATTGGCCTCAACACACACTTATATACTAAGTCTATGCCCAACACTATGGGTCAATACCATGGGACATATAATACTACGGGATGACTTGCAAAGCATATGCGTCCAATACTATGGGTCAATACCATGGGCTAATACAAACTATGGATCAACAAATACTACGAGACGACTTACAAATCATATGCGTCCAACAACAATATACTAACAAAGTAAAGAGAAGGGTTGACACGGGTTCCTAACAAACCAATTATCTCTCTTCATGCTTTATCTAGTATTTCATCTCGACAAACCATGAAGTTTCTGGGTTACATCAAGCATCACAAAGAGGTAGTCTTGGTTGACAGTGGAAACACCCACAACTTTATTCACTGGTGATTGGATGAAGAACTCCATTGTTATTTCTAGTCGGGGCCCAATTTCAAATTATGATAGCTAATGGTGGGATGATCAAATGTGGGGGTCATTGTGAAAATTTGAAACTCGAATTGGGCAATTGTCATCTCAAAACTCATATGTTCGCCATAGATATGGGTGGTTGTGATATAGTTTTAGGGGCATAATGGCTATGCACAATAGGCCCAATTACCATGGACTTCAAGGAATTATACTTGAGCTTTACTAAATACTCTCATAGTCACCCTCAAAGGGATCCAAGCAAGCTCCCCTGAAATCATAATTTCTCATCAGATGAAAAAATTATTGAAGGAAGGTGGAAAAATTATTGAAGGAAGGGCACTTTGGAATTATTGCTCATTTCCATGCCATCTAGGCTCTTGAAAGAATCATACCTGAAATCCATCCCAAAGTGCAGAGGGTTTTGGATAAACATCAACGGGTCTTGGAGAGGCCAAAGTGTTTACCCTCGTCTAGAGGAGAGCATGATCATGGTATTCCTTTGATTTTGGTTAGTCAACCACCAAATGTACGACTACATAAGCACCCATTTGCACAAAAAAATGAAATTGAAAAGATAAATTAGGAGCTACTTGAGGGAGGAGTCATTCATCCTAGCACTAACCCATATTCATTCCCGGTGGTCATTGGTTTAAAGAAAGAAGGCACTTTGTGCATGTGTCCTGATTTTCATGCCCTCAATAAGTTGACTATCAAGATAAATTTCACATTCTAGTCATTGATGATCTTTTGAATAAGCTCCATGGGGTTAAATTTTTCACAAAACTTGAACTTCATTCAGTATACCATGAAATTAGGATAAAAGAGGTCAACACTCCAAATACAACTTTTTGAACACATGAAGGCCATTATGAGTTTTTCGTAATGCCCTTTGGAGTTTGTAATGCCCCATCTACTTTTCAAATCCCCATGAATAATTTTTTGAGGCTATATCCTAATGATTTTGTGCTAGTTTTGTTTGATGAAATTTTGATTTACAACAGAACTTGGGATGACCATGTACAACATGTTGATAAAGCCTTGCAACTCCTTTGTGACCATCAGTTGTTCTTCAAACACTCCAAATTTGCTTTTAAGGTACTAGAGCTTAAATACTTCGGTCACATTGTTGGACAATATGGGGTGAGAGTGGACCCCAAGAAGATTGTGGCAATGCAAGAATGGACCTACTCTAAAACCTTGAAGAGATTATGTGGGTTTTTAGGCCTTACAAGATACTATAAGAATTTTGTAAAGAACGTTGGTAAAATTTCAACCCTATTGACAACCATGGTCAAGAAAAATGCCTTTGCATGGAACGAAGTGGAAGAACAAGTATTCTTATTTTTAAATCAAGCCATGTACAACACACCGATCTTAGTTGTGCTTGATTTTACAAAGAATTTTGTATTGCAATGTGATGCCTTCAAAAAATTTACATGTGTATTTTTAATGCAAGAAGGAAGACCCTTAACGTTCACAATGAAGTAGTTGTGCGGCAAGAACTTGGGCAAGTCTACCTATGAGAAAGAAACGATGCCCATCCTACATGCAGTTGACACGTGGCAATCGTATCTCATAGGATGATACTTCTAGATGAAGATGAATCACCACAGTTTAAAGTATTTTTTGGAACAAAGGTTGTCATCCCTAAAGAAATATAAATGGGTCACTGTTGGTGCAAAATTAGAGACTGGGTTCTTGTGCATGGGCCAACAAAGGGCACCTTTATAGTCTAGTGTGCTGGCATTTTCAATCCACCAAAGGAAAAGGACTCACCCAAAGCACAACCAAGACCTATGTGTGATAAGGAGGGTTAACTGCAAGGATAGGCCTAAAAGGGTTGGCATTCTGCATGCTGCAACAACTTGCATCGTTATACTATCGCGACAGAGTTCCATTAATTATAACAAGCATATGCAAAATAGAAATATGATTTATTCATTAGACAATAAACATAATATAGCTCAACCATATACATAAAATTAAGGGGGGACGAAATTGCTTTATTTATATTAATGACAACTTATGCTACATATCAGATTCTTGGCTCTGTAGCCTTACAACATCTACAAAATTACCCTTCACGGTATCACATAGAACAAAGAACCCATATACCAATTACATTAACTAAAAACCCAAATACATAAGACTAAGCATCCCTTTTACTCTTTTGCGACTTGGTCTTCAATCTGCTTTTGTCTTCTCTTCTATCTCTCTATCTGTCCTCTGCTACTTCGTTACTCTCCTCTTTTTCTTGCATCATACTTCTTTATATAATTGCGAGGCTATTCCAAAACTGTTGTGGCCATTAGGGGCTTCCCCAACTTCCGCCTCTTTATCTTGTGCTTTCTTCTTCCTTTAGGGGCCTTTAAAAAATGAAGGAGCCAACATTCCCTAACCACAAGTGTTGACTAGCCCTAGAGTAAACTTGCCTTTGTTCCTAAAGCTTGTGTATCATCTGGTGCAGGATCTTCAAACGAAGGATCCAATTCTAGTATGCGCGTTGTCTAAAAACGTCTAAAACCTCCATTTTGGTCTTCCATTTTCCAAGCAAAATGTCGATGCTATCCAAAAAAATTTGAGCTCTCTGTGTATCTAGGAGGGTGGGAATTTGATGCTGTAGCTATTGGGTTTCAGTTTCTGTGAACTGATCTAATTGATGTAAGTCAGTGTATGTGATTTGGGCTGATGTCTTTAACTCACGTAGAGCCTATTTAGTAGCGCAAACTTTATCATATTGTGTGGACAACTTGTCATCAACTTGATGTGATTCTTAGTACTTGTGCTCATGATCAACAGGATTAGCCGTGTTTTGAGCTTCAATATCGAACTGCTTAATTTTTTCTTGTAAAACATATACATGTCTCTATTTTTTAACTAAGATGTAGACCTAATCATTAAGTGTGGAAAATACATATTGACTCTATTGAGTGGTGTACTCAAGTTGTTGCGGATTTATGTGACTTCTTTGCAGACTTATGGTACTTGGGCCATCAAGTGTATTAGTTGCTTGTTGAACTGATTCTGGATGGCGAGGACTTGTTAATGAAGTTCCGTGCATTCATTTCAAGGTTCTTCCATGAGGTGAAAAATAGTTGAAGGCTTTCTTGTGGCACGGCAAATGAAATTTCTTCTCGAGTGGATGGTAAATGCTATCGTACTTGGGGCCACATTGCTCGTATATGATCACAAGGAGTTCTGATGATTTTTTCTGCAACTATTCTACCCCGTTGTTCTTATGCCTTGGTTGCAAGGGAATCCCACAGATGTATGCAGATGTCTTCAAAACTTATTTTAGGTTTCTATGTTCGATCTCAGCCTGAACTATATGACGCTCGGCCTTGGCTGTGGTACCTCGAATCTACTCAAACAACTCCTGTGTGGAAAATGTAGCATAATCTTGAATTATTACACTTGGGGGTAGAAATAGTAAAGGCATACCACTGGAAACTGATTGCACTAAATGGTCTTTTAGATGAGTCTCTGCCTCCTAGTGGACTGTTCTACTCTAGACAATCTTCTGCTGAGTCTCTTTGGATAAGAACGTAATGATATTGGTGTACACTTGAAAAATATGAAGAATAACTCTGTAATTGTCACGTCCCCTCCCATTCCATAGCTAGATGGAGAGGATCGTGAGGTTAAAATCGGGCATCCAGCCCCATACATATCAAATAAACATTCGAATTAAAAATGTATATATAGACATGCAAGTGCATAACAGTCGTGATGCTGAATTGGGCGTCTAGCCCCATGAAACTTTCAACCATCAGCATTCACATAATATAGCAGAGACATATGGAAATATATGATTTTAAGAAAATCACAGCGGAATTAAAGTCGATAGCACATTCATCATTCATTCCCATATTCATCAAATGAGTAATTGCAAGGTAATACACAAGAGAATACTTATCTTATGCGAAAGTAGTCCCAACAACCAGCTACACTTCTGCAACGTTCCACCCAACCGTAGGCCAGTGTGCTCCTCAATCTCTCAGCACCAATGCCACCCCCGAGCTGGGCATGATCTCCACAAGGAAAAGGGGAAAACAGGCTCTCACATAGCCAAAGGCATATCAAAATCAGCCAAGCCAATCAGCAATTGGGTTTCTCAGGCTGTTAAGAGATGGGTGCATGCATCATCAAAAGCATAAGTGTTGGGCATGAGAAAAACGCCTATACAGTGAAGTTTCCAACAGTGGGTTTCTACCAGTTCCAGAAAAACGTGGGTAGACTCAAAACGAATTTGTAACTAGGAAAATCGACTAGGAGAGCAACCCATTTCAGAAAAACGCCCCAAGGGCAAAAACGACTTCTCCCTCAGTCCAAAATCGCATCCCTCCTTCCCCAGCTGTTCCAAAATACCAAAACGAGTTTCTGGGCATGGAAAAACGCAGGGTTATGGCCAAAAAACGTGAGGATAAACTTCAGGGAGCTCAGACTGCCTGAGAGGAAGAATGGCCATGGGTGAAGAATGGCTTTGGGCCAATTTCGTGGGGGTTTTCTTGCCCCACAAGCAAAAACACGATTTTCCAAGTTGATGGCTTGCCCATGCACGAAAATTGACAGCCATACCTCTCCCATCCCAAGGCATTTATTGTCTCAACCAATCTTTGGAAGGAGTAAATGATTGGGTGCATGAGACAAAATGGGTAGTTGGTGGTTTATGGGTTTCCCCATTGACACATGGATTAATACCATTGGCTCAAGGGTTTGGATAATTTCCCTCCCTCTTCCTTGTAAAGATCATGCCCCCATCTCTTTTGTTGCATTGCGTAGCTGGTTGTGGGTTTTCTCATTAAAATTGCATATTTACATGATATCCGATTTTACATTGTGCACTGCTAGCACAAGGACCATGTGCATCTATTCTAATTGCCGATACATAAAACGATAAGTCAGTGGCGGGGCCTTGGCCTTGAGCTCCTCACCATGACTAAATGACAATATTTACATCATTTACAATGTTAATGCAATAGGGTTAAGCTGGGGACGTTACAGTAATTATCCAGGTCTTGTGCGAATTATGTAATCCAATAATAGAGAGGATCTTGTTCAATTATTGGTGGTGGAGGTTCATAATAATTACGTTCCTAAATGCAAGAATCAAATGTTGGTTTCACATAGGCGAGCGTTGATGCAACGATTTTGTAACGTACCTGACCCCAAAACCAAGTCCAGGGACACTAAGATGTCCAGGAGGTAGGCTGAATCAAGGTAAATGCACAATGGAATAAGGTTATCTAAGGCTAGTTCATCATGCCAACTGTCCAATTAAATAAAACAATCATCCTTTTTAAGGACAACGCAAACTTGCAATACATATCATTCTCCATATGTACATGCTAAGCAAGGTAAATACATGCATGAATGCAATCATATATGAGCATGCTATTAATATGTAAACTAACATCAATTAATCATATCTAACAAATCCATATAACCAATATCCAATTCATATTTTCAAACTAACTTAGTCAATACAAATTAAAAAATCTATAGGATGCCATATTCCACCACAAATAACAAGCTAGAAATTAGATCTTCAGACGAGCATCTACAACCATATTAACATAGATAAAACCGGATATGAGGGCTTCCATCTATATCCATATATATGATAATAACATAAGGTCTCATGGCTTTCACCTACAGCCTTACAAACCATAAGAAAAACCTAGATCTAAGAGCCCATGTACATCAAAGTACTGCAAAAAAGCACGTAATGAAATAATCATCACAGACTACCAACCATAGCCATATCAACATGAAAAAATTCAAGTATGAAAAATATCATCTACAACCATATAAAATCATATCTCAATCCTGTCACCTACATCCATATAGATTATAAGCAAATTAGATTCATAAGCACATATAATTCCAAGGATGCAATAAATACACATATAATAAAATACTTATCGGATTAAGGGGAAACTAGCTTCAAATGGAAAAATTTACACCCAGACATAGACACAATCAATTGAACCCATACTTGAACAGGTCACCCCCTAGCTGAGGCCACGGATCCATAAGCAGAGGTACTCACAATTCATGAACAGGGTGTGTTCTTTCTCAACACTGCCACACAGGAATGTCTATATCTCAGCCATACAAAAAGTTTTTTCAGTGAAACAAAAGTTATTACTTAATTAAAAGATTGCTCTGGATGCAATGGAATAGGTCTCACAACTAAAAAATTCTCAGAAACATTTGAACCAGAAGATGTGGCTGCGCCCTTCTCAAGAACCCTGCCACACAAAAATGGTCAGATATTAGTCATACTGAAACCATTTTTAGTGAAATAAAAGGTGTTCCTTACTTGAAACATTGCTCCAAATGCAATGGAATAGGCATCAAAAACCATAAATTATTAGAAATGGTTGAACCAGACCATATGGTTGCGCCCTTTTCACACTGTCAGAAATCACAACTACACCTTTCTCCATCTAAAATTTTCCTTCCATCTACACTAACTAGTGCAATGGGATTCCCTTCATGACATAGGTCCCTCAGACACCACCATCCACCGTAGGGCTTCACGTGCAGATATTCAGACAGGGACAAGCAATGGGGCAAGGAATCATATTGTGTTCCGCACAGTCAATCTTTAATCCCCATTACATGGTCTTCATACCTCATTACAAGGCCTTCAATATTCTTTGCTTGGTGATTTGTGAATATCCATGCTCACCAAAGCCCTTCAGATATCACCACCCTCGCCCAGGAATTCAATATTTAGCCATAGAATGCTTCTCCTCCACGAGTGCATGCACCTTCAGTCCAATAGCCAAGAGAGAGCCCACGATGGATCCCATTCGAATTCATATAGAGCATTTGAATCCACTCCAAGAGTCTAACTCCAACTCATTATGGAGGTTACCCAAACCACCAAAGGTTAACTCCAACCCAAAGAGGCTAACTAGAATTAGTGAGAGGAGGTTACAAAACATGAGGGGAGTTACACAACTTTTGAGGTATCAAGGCTAAAAATAGCAAGTGAGGGTGAATTTGTGCAAGTGGGGGTTACAAAACCAAATGTAACCTCCAAAAATGAGTTAACAAAACCACCAAAGGGGCACATTTGACAAGTGGAATCCATCTGAGAACTAAAGAAGGCCCACTAAATCATGAATTAGGCTCAATAGTACCAACATAGGCTAAAATAACAAAAATAGGAAATAAAGAGTGTTGTTAGGGAGAGCCACAACTATTAGTCCCCAAACCCCTCACATGTGGAATCCATGGCCCCACAACCACATTAGTTGTCCAAGTTGAGCTAGTTGTTTAATTAAAAATAATAATAATAATGTTAGTACAAGCACCTAGTGCCACATTACAACACAAATAATAATCACAACATATGTCTAGGGGCTTAACACATGGGGTATTACATCTCCCCTTCCGTTAAACAATGCTTAGTCCTCAATGCACATTACATACATGCCTTTACAAAAGGATAACATACATTCCCATACATTCCTCAGAAAGATAACATCTTTCAAACTCTCACATACATGCCCATACATGCCTCGAAAATATAACATCTTTCTAACCACAATACTTCCCACTACTACCTACTTTCCTGTCCATCTCCACTCCCCATGGGAGAACCGAGACTAGTAGAGTGGACTCAAGGAAGCAAGGGTTGATCTTCAATCCTATTTAGAAGGCGTTCAAACCTTCAATAAAGATACATCCACCTAAAAATCATATTTCACTCACTCATATGATTAACATCGAATATATAAAAATATATGATATAAGGATATTCTTCTACAAAGATACTTTCTTCAAACACACACAAACACACACACACACACACACACACATTTTTCAACAAGATATCATATAATACATCTCCAAAATATAAGATACATGAAATAAGATCTAATTATTACATGAAATATTTCAAATACATGAAATAAATTCCATGAAATCACAACATGAAATAAATTCCTTTTTTTAATATTCCAATTCACTCTACTCCACCTAGGATACATGAAATACATCAAAAGTACATGCAATCAAAACACTTGAAAAGTATCTACCTGAAACACATTCTACTAGTTTCAAATCCAGTGTCAATACATATTCTAAGTTACTTGAAATGCATGAAATATTTATGAGTTGCATTATGTACATACTATATCAAGATACATAATATGCATTAAATACATTTTTCAGTAAGTCAACCACACACAATGCATCAGGTGTATACTCTATGAAATGCATTAGAGATCCCTTCCAATCAATCATGCACCAATTACATTAACCAATCTCATGAAGTGCATCAAGTACATCAACCAATGCCATGAAGATCATCAAGTATACCAACCAATGTCATGAAGTGCATCAAGTACACCACCAATGTCATGAAGTGCATCAAGTATCTCAACCAATTTCATGCAGTGCATCAAGTATCATTTCTTCATGAAATGCATTCTATTCAATCAGTCCCATGCCTATACTTTACCAATAAATACATGGAATGCTATCAAAATACTCTTCTAACAAGGATCACAAAGTTACTTTTCTAACAATGGTAGCAAAGGTCATAAAGAAGCTTTTCTAACAAGGATCATAAAGAAGCTTTTCCAACAAAGATCATAAAGATCAAAAGAAAAAATTCATGCACTTAAAATCAACAGACAATCAAGCTTATATGCACCAATCCAAAATTAGAAAATGCAATACCAAATCAAATATGCAATTACCAATCAGTAATTATGCCATGCACAATACTTAAGCATCTACCAATTAATTCAATGAACATTAAAAGAGGCATTGCACAATGAACAAGCATCGACCAATCAAGTCACTGAACAGTAAAAGAGGCAATGCATAGTAACAAGCATCAACCAATCAAATCACTTAACAGTAAAAGAGGCAATGCACAAGCATCGACCAATCAAATCACTAAATAGTAAAAGAAGCAATGCACATTAAACAGGCATGGACCAATCAAATCATTGAACAGTAAAGAAGCAATGAAAGTTGAACATTCCCCAACCAATCAATCTATCGAATCACTAGATATGCAAGGGTCATATCCTAACTAGGATCTAAAAAGAGCCATATCATCTAGAAGTTACACATGATCTCCAAATAATGTGCACCTACTATCCAATTCTCATGCATACAATATGCAGTTGCTCATGCAATCTCATTCCACTTCTAATACATACAATATGGAAGCATTATGCAATCTCATTGCATGTCTCATGCATACCAATGCATATCTAGCGCATTCACTTTAAGACACGCAATTATTGTAGATGAATTAGGGCTATACCCTTCATTTCCTAACTAATATCTAGTATACATATATCAATTTATTACGCATAATATATAAATATTTTTATCTTATTATTACATCTCACATATATTCTATTATCATAGCACAATCATAACTATTATATTATCACTACACTCATTACATATATACTCATATATGATATAAATACTAACATTATACAACTATAATACAATGTATTTATATTTATATTTATCTTTCATATTTACTATATATTTTAATATACTTATATTTTTTCAAGACGAAAAAAAATACATTTTTATTTAAATAAAAGATGCATCAGAAAAATTACATATGCTTGAGCCGATACAAGCCAGCAAGTTGCTAAAATGAACAAAGTCTAGACGAAAAAATAGAGCTGAAGTAGCAAGTAAACTATATCGCAAAACGTGGAATGACTGCAAAAATGGTAAAATGGCCCTTAAGGCCTTTGTAGGCACAACGCCACCAGAGAGAAAGAGCCCCACGGCCGAAGCTAGGCCCATGAGAGATAGTAGATCCAACATAATGCTAGACTCAATAATGGATAGCATGGGTATCGATCGGAGCTCCTTCCACATACTCCGTGCAGTGGAGGAGACCGTCCATGTTGCCAAGGGATAGTTTCAAAAGGTTGTCCGCCTCTCCATTAAAAAAATGAAACAGATGGGAGAAGGTCAGGTCAGAGAACTTTTCAATCAACGCTCGGATACGACTTAGCCACTGCTTAAGAAGCATAATATTCAGATCAGCTCTACCTCGATCCCAATCGATAACACATAACCAATCACCATAGATATGGGTGAGTCCGATAGTCTTCTCCGCAACAAACCAGAGCAAATCCCATAGAGCCACCAGTTCGGCCCTATTGTTTGAGCCAGTTCCCGCCTTTAGGTGGATATGGAAGACATGATCCCTGGCCAATTTGATTACTATGCCCGCTCCATAGTCCTCGTTCTTTGCCGCTCCGTCGAAAAATCCAAAGGGATATGGATGTTGCTCAACCATAAGGGGAGGAGCTCGAATAAGATTATGCTCCTGGACCGAAACTGAACTGAAATGCCATGCAGAGATCCTAGCAACAGTAACTTCCACACTAGCCTTAATTCCAATGAAGATTAATCGGTTTCTCATTTGCCAAACTTCCCACACCGAGTAGAATGCAACCACTGAGCAGGCTGTCGAGTGGGCACCACAAGCAATTAGATTGTCCTGGAGAGTGACACTCCCCAAATAGGTAGCCAGTTCCACCGAGATCCAAGTCTACTCCAAACCGACTGGAAAAAGCCACACCCTCCAAATAAGTGGTTGATATTTTCCTCCTCCATCATACATAACATACACACTCCAGGACCACAGAATCCCCGTCGCCTCAGGTTCACCCAGGTCAGAATCTTATTATGGAAACAGAGTCAAAAGAAGCAGCTCACTTTGAGCTGGACTTTGTTGCTCCATACCCTTTTGAAAAAATCTACCAACTCACCAATTATAGTATCCACTAGTAGACCATCATACACCTGCGATGTTAACAATGATCCCGAAGAAGCATTCAATGGCCAAACAATCCGATCACGTTCTTCATGTAGTGCAATCCCTGCTCCAACCAAACCTGAACTGAATTCTTCCCATTCCTTTCCCAGATCAATAGACAACCCTAGCTCTTCAGCCGAGATCCAATCGTCGGATGAGGATGCAGTAGGACGGATCATCTGCTTCAAGACAATAAGGCCACGATCATGCAGCGCATTCATAAGAGCTTGTGAGAAGTAGCACTGATCCCCAAGGCCAAGAATCTGGTCCAGGCCCATCGAGACTAGGGACCCTCGACCAATTTCCCAGCAAATAGAGGGTTTGATAATCGAGAGAGTTTTAAGCAAGCTGCGCCAAATCACTGAACAATTACTAGGAACAGATCCCGCAGTCCAGATCCACTGAATCGGATCTATCCCTTTGAGGTACTTCGCCTGAATAGAATCTCCCCATAAGCCTGAGCCAAATAAAACCCGCCACAAAATTTTGGCACATAAGGATCTGTTGAACTCTTTGAGACGCTTAATGCCCCAACCACCCTGGTGGCGAGGTCGAGAAAGACTCTGTTAGCCAGCAAGATGAAATTTTTGGTTCCCCAATCGCCCTCCCCACAGGAAGTCAAATATACATCTGCTAAGTCTTTCGATGATACTCGATGGTAGCTCATACAGGGTGAACCAGTACACCGGCAGGGAGAGAAGTACCGATTGCATAAGTATGAGCATGCCCCCAAGTGACAGCCATCGAGACTCCCACTGGACTATCTTTCTATAATACTTCTGAACCAACCATTGCCAGTCCGGGGCCCATAAGAGTTAGGCTTGATATGAAAACCAAGATAATGGATTCCATCCTCCAAGTCATGCTGAGCAAAAGGGAACATACCAGAGATGAATGTGCAGGTGTCGGCATCCTCACATTGACGGGAGAAAGAGGACTTGCTGCCATTTATCCTCAGTCCAGTGGCATCGCAGAAAAACTTTAAAATACTATTGAAGTGACACCACTCCTCTTTAGAACCAGAGCTGAATAGTAAGACGTCATCTACAAATAGGAGGTGCGTGATGTGCAGAGCTCGGGCCACTCTGATGCCGGTGATGGATCCTTGACGTCTCGCCTTGTTAATCATCAGAGTGAGCGCTTCCATAGCCAGGATGAAAATATAGGGGGATAGCGGGCACCCCTAACGTAGCCCCCTATTTCCTTGAAAGTAATCAGTAGGCGAACCATTTATAAGGACGACAAAACTGGCCGTGGCATAACAAGCATATATTCAATTTACAACCTCCACCGAAAGACCGATTTGCAGAAGGATAAGACGCAACATATCCCAATCGACTGAGTCATAGGCCTTTTGGAGATCCAGCTTAAGAACAAAAGTGCTTAGCCACTTCATCTTCATGGAGTGGAGGCACTCTTGAGCCACTCCCACCGCATCGGAAATCTGTCCGTTAGGCAGAAAGGCAAATTGTTCTTGGGAAATAGCAGCTCCCAGCATCGCCTTTAACCTTTCAGCAATTATTTTAGTAATAAGCTTGTAGCAGAGATTGCAGAGAGAAATGGGTCTATATTCCTCCAAGGACCCCGGCTTGTCCACCTTAGGGATGAGCGTGATGAAGGTCCGATTCAATTGGGTAGGAATCCAAGCTTTTGTACGTGATTCCTCGATGGCTGTCGTCATCTCATCCCCCAACATATCAAAAAAGGAAATATAAAATTCCATGGTCCATCCATCGGGACCAGGGCTCTTGTCCGCACATCAGAGTTTCAAAATGTGATGCACTTCCTCCCGGGCTACAGGTTTAGCAATCCAACTGGCCTCCTCACTGTCAAAGAACCGAGGAAAATTCCTGATAGCTTCCATTTGATGAAGGAGGCTAGGCTCCTTTTCCTTCAAGTAGAACTTCGAAAAGTGATTGATTGAAGTCGCTTTAATCGAACTGTCATAAAAAATAGAGACATCAGCGTCCCCCTTAACCTCCCAGATAGAGTTCATCATCCTGCGTCGGTTATCAAAACGATGGAAGAACTGAGTATTTCGATCCCCCGACCGGAGCGAGGTGACCCGACTCTTTTGCCTCCACTCTTCGTCCAAAAGATCCAGAATATTTTCCTTCTGCATAATAAGCTCTGATAGATGAGCATACTTCTCCCATGCAGCCTCTGAGAGCTCCAAAGCCGTGGAGTAAAAATGGATTTGATCCTCAATTTCTTCCAGCAATTTAGATTCCTCCGCCTTTTTGTTTTTTACCCAGGTCCGAACCAGTCCTTTAAGGCGGGGTAGCTTGTAAGGCAAGCACGACAATGGAGATCCACTGTCCAACACAGAGAGTTCCACCTAGGTCGCCTGCAGCCAACTGCAGAAGGTGGGTTCCACCAACCACCCTAAATTAAACTTAAAAGGAAAGAATTTTGGGCCCAAGTCAAAGTCCAACTGGAGGAAAATTGCCTTGTGATCAAATATGTCGACCGCTAGAGACCAATAATGATACTTCCCCAAGTGCTCACTAAGAGCTTCAGCCATCAAGAAGCGGTCAAGACGTTTTTCGATGTACGCCTCTCCACACCGCCCATTGGTCCAAGTAGGGAACAACACATGGGGAACCACATCAATGAGTCTAGCTTCGTCAAATAAACCGTTGAAGTAGTCTGCTAGGGGATCCATCACTCTCCCTTTGCCCCAGCATTCATCAGGGCTAAGTGTCAAGTTAAGGTCCCCCGCCAAGATAAGTGAGGGATCATTCAATAAACCTGCCGCAACAACTTTATCCCAGAAAGGTCTACGAGCATTCTAGGGGCCATACACGTTCAAAATACGCATTGGACGGTCACAGCCTCTGAATGAGCCTTCGACCAAAATACCAGCCACTGTAATGAAATACTTAAAATCGGCCAGCCGGGGTTCCCAAGCCACCATAATACCCCCGGATAACCCAGTTGAATCTAAAGCACATACATGCTAGGTGGGATTCAAACTCAAAAAAATAGAACAAGCTTCGATAGCGTTTACCATGGTTTCCTGAATAAGTATCACTGCAGAGTTTTCTTTTTCCAAGAATCGCTTTAGGGAAATTCTCTTCGAGCCCCTGCCCAACCCCCGAACGTTGAGAGAAATGATTAGCATTTACGAGAAGTGTCATGGGCTACTAAATATCTAAGAGCCCGAGCGGGGGGGGGGGGGGGGGGGGAGCGGTCGAGGCCTTTGTCGAACAGTGAGGACACCGAGGGATTAATCAAATTGTGAATCGGGGGCTTATTAGGCGAGGATCCCAGTCGAGCAGGCGCCTTCTTATTTTTCTGTGGTTTCCTAATAGTCACGTTACCATTCGCCGACGGGGGGATCATGCATAAAGAGGAGCCTTACGGGGGAATCATTGCATAGTTGGTCAGCGGGACAGGGTCGGCCCATAGTTCAGGTGGCGAAGTAGCGGGGAAACCAGAAATAGAAGAGGGGGTAAGAGTAATACCCAAGGATGCAGGGGTCATTGGTGGGGGACATGCAAAAGAGGCTGTAGGGGTAGGATGAAGAGCCAGAGGAGTGGGACTGATCAGGATAGTAGCCACAGGAGAACTGTCCTCCGGCGAAGCCAGAGTTGTTGGTGATAAAATGTCCAGGGTCCCCGTCTCTGGTACAAAGAGGGATTCTGGTAATCTATGCCCCAGCACAGTGTCCCCCTCCTCCAACCTAGAATCACTTGGAACAGAAGGCGCGGCGATGGCGGGGAGGGCCTTTGTTATTTATTCAACCGACAAAAATTTATGGAGAACCAGAACCAGGGAAGCAAACTTACCCAAAATAGTCGTGGTTGATGGGTGATCCAGTGGCACCGACTCCCAACTGACCTCATCAATAGGGGCCTCCTGCTCAACCCCCTCAGATACATACCCTTTCGAAGACAAGAGGGACACACAACGATCCTTGGCATGACCAATCTTGTGGCACCGGTGGCAGCGGAAAGGGACCTTCCAATAATCTAGTTGTTGGATGAAAGATCCCCTTTCCCATACCACCTCCAGCTCACCCAGCAGCCCTTCCGAGGAATTGATCTCAATCAACATCCGTGATGACCTTATTTCAGCTCCCATTAACTGCTCTTCCTCCATCAAGATGGAGCGGCCCGGGGGAGTTTGCCACCGCAATAAATCCTGCAATGTTCCAACATTGCATAGGGAAGCCTGGTAAAATGGTCCAGAGATGACGAACGTGAAGTTTCTCAGAACGGGGATCGAATCCACTGTGCCATCTCTTTAAAACCAGGGAATCGGACCCCAGTACCCAGAAGCGTTGTTCAATGGCCATCCTATCAGTCTCCATGAGCAACTGAAACATAAGCCAGCCATTCGCAAGGAGCAAAACCCGGGGGATGTTAGTGATCAGAGGTTTCCATAGTTTGCGGACCCAATGTAGAAGTTCCGTCCGGGAGAGGTGGATGTACTCAAACCGGCCGACCAATGCCCTTTGACCCAACGCGAGAACCATGCCCATTGTTATGTCCTTGCCCATAATGCATAATGGTCGCCCCTTCTTTTCTTTTTCAAAATGAATCTTGGTCTTATGAGCACCTCCTCCAGTTGACTTAATTGTCCCAGCAAAATAACGGCTTGGGATCTCCACCCGTTGGTCCCCCGATGTCATCGGGGCCCCAGGAGTATCGGTGGCCCCTTCAATGGACCGGGGCTTGAAGGACACTAACATCGACGGATTAGATAGAACTCTCATGAAAGAGGGGGAGCGTACAGCCATTGGGCATTCCCCCGCTCCCAGTCCCATAACAAGGTAGAGGACCTGACATCGAAGTAATAAAATAAACACAACAACCCTGCAAATGCGGAGAAGAAGCACAGAGAACACAGAAACACCCCACCAGTGACAGAAGAAGACAAAATAAGGGGGACAAAAGAAAACCCAGGTAGACTTCCCACTTTATTAGCCTGGTTGGTACTAAATCCAACAGAGGCTATTGGACTGACTCCAGGGCCCCCTACCGTGGGCAGGAAACAGAAGGTAGGTTAACACAGAGAAAACAAGAAATCAACAAGAAAAGTAAGAGACAAGAACCGGCAATGAGATACAATGGCGCCCTTTGAAGTGACCACTTGGCCCAGGTAGCAAGAGTTCCCACAGGTCAAAGCATGTCCACAGGTAAATGTGAAGGGATGGTTGAGCAGTGCCATTGATGAACACCACCTCTGGTTCTCAGCTAGCACCTTCCCTGGTCTTGCAGATACTATATTGAGTAAGTTCCCCTCGAAATACATTTATATTATCACTTATATTCACCATATCAAATATAAATTATATCCATATCATCCTATATATATTATTTATACACAAACACACACATTATATATATTCATATATATTTTGCATGCATCATTAACATATATAATCATATCTCACAGATACAAACACAATCTATATTATACATCACATAAATATTATTATATATATAATCATACACTATTATTACATATAATTATATTATCATATATACTACACTCCTAAAATCAAATAAATAAGAATAAAAGGGAATATGAACCATTAAGGACAAGTGGCTCATCTCCTCAAAAAATAGACGAGTTACTCATTGAGGTAACCACTACCTTTCAAGTGGCAAGCATGCCCAAACATAAAAGTATACTCTCAAGAGAAGCAATAAAGGCAATAGAGAGTATATATATATATATATATATATAGTCATACTACATCATCTTTACATATATATCATACTAATACATACATAAAATGCTTCACAATTATACTTGCAATTATTCTATTATACTACATATAATATATTTATCTAAACTATATAAACATTACATATCATATATATATATATATACATAATTACACATATCACAACTAATATTACTCCATATTATCCTCTATATATATATATAGGATAATAATTACACTAACCTTATATACCATATATATACAACTCACTACTCTAATTGCATATACTTACATCATCAAATTTAAATTCACTATAATACACATATATTACATATATACCAATACATACTTCATAATATTGTTACACCAAAATCTCATCATCATGAGTTATGTGTCATCTATATGCCTTAATTCCTAAAGCGCTTGGGCTAAATGATTAAATGGAGAAGCTTCAAGCGACTTCTTGAACCTTTGATTCTGTGGAGGCTTATCCCTACATGTTAGGAAAAGTGGCACTCGATCCCCTTACCTACTGGGATGATCCCTTAAGCTTATCCCACAAATCCTCAACCTCTCTTATCCCTTTAGGCCTATAAATACAAGCTCCCTCTACATGGTTAAAGGACGAAGGATAGAGTACTTACATGTTGGTGAAATTCTGGTAGGAGATCCCTTTCATCCATTAGGAGGCAAAAGCTTTGATCTTTGAGGCTAGGATCATTCGGAAGGTGTTACGACGGCAAAGCATTGGTTGTAACCTCTCTCTTTGTATTTCTGTAATTACATTAATGCAAATTCTTTCCATAAATGTCTTGTCATTATAAGTGTTTAGGATCGGCTTCTTTGACCGCTAATCTATATTGATTTATGATCATATGCTTTCACTACTTGTTTGTTTCCACTTGTTTCATGTTGTTTTGTAGCTGAAGATCTGGTGATCAAGGAGTTGGATCAAGCGAGGAGAAAGGAATTGCGTTCATAAGGTGAGTTATTTCCTGACTTACTTTGCAATTTGATCAATCTAGGAAAGTTATCTGTATTATGTATTTCTTTTGTTCTAGATCCGAACCATTCAGACTAGGGAGATCCATTTGTGTCTGCACTTATAGATTGTCCATTAACAAAATTGGCGACCATACTGGTATAGGTAGCCCATAGGTTTTGACTTGTTTGTAATTATTGGTTTTTTTATTTCCTTCCAATAAGCATATTAATTGCCTCTTTCTTCATTGGATCTGGTTATCAGAGAGCTTCTGGGTGATCTAGACTTTGATTGGGACCTTTTATTTAGCCATTTATATTTTTGATTGTTGATATTTTTTATTTTTCATACTTGAATCCCTCCCGATGCACCTGAGCAGTATTGTTCCCGCGTCACTGTAACTCTAACGTAATTTACATTCAAGCAGACTGCGTCGATGATGCATTTTTCCCATTTACAACCTGCATCACTGACACAATGTCCGCGTGTGCAAAGTGCGTCACTGGGATTCCAATGTTCTGGTGTACACCTACAGGGCGCGTCGCCCTTCAAAACTTAGTACATAGGGTGGAAATATCTCCCAAATTGATTTTGGACTGGTTTGTTGAAGTCTGTATGTTGTCCCTAATAGTCACAGAATCTCCTAGACACAGTATGCTTTGTCCTTGGCTTGTTTTTGAAGTTTAGAGTTTGATTTGGGTCCTAGCTGGTCAAGCGAGTGTAACTCCCATCGTGGGAAATTTCAATCCCTCGCGAGTACATTCAGTCTTATGACTCCCTATCAGTTTACTTGATTTGTTCACTCTGACTTCTCAGCCCTCTAAACAGTTAGTTGTTGTGATTTTTGCAAAATTTGGTGTGGTTTTGTGTGTTGTCTTGAGATCTTGGAAGATTAATTTCTTGAGAGTTTCCGATTATTTGAATATTGCAGTAGAAAATATTCTCTAGTTATCTGAATTAAGGCTAAAAGAGTGGCATAATTCTTAGATTCATTGAGTATATTAGTGTGAAAATAAGAAATCCCTTATTATCTTCATTTCGAGCACGTTGCTTGGAATTGTTGTAAAAGAGTTTTTCATGTTTTGAAATAATCATTAAAGAACCTTTGAAAAAGCTAAAAATGATCAATGCTTATGGTTTCTTGGTTTTAAAAAGTTCCTTTTTATTTCCTTGAAAATTTTAAGCACATTTAGGCCTTCTCACAGTATTCCAAAAGTTAGTGAAAGCTCTTACACTTTTGATTTTCCGTCCACTTCTTTTGATTCTCGTTTGAGAATTAGAGTTATTGCAATCAAAATGGAAATCCATCTTTTCATTTTTTGCTTATAGATTTTCTTAAGTTGAAAAGAAAAAGAAAAAATATTTTTGATTAGTGTGATGTTTTCATTTTTGTTGGATTTCATAAAAGAGTGCTTTTAGTCTTTTGGTTAATATAGAAAAAGAAAATTTATTAGGGGTACTTATTGCTCAATTATCAAAAAACAAAAAGACTTCTCCTTACCTCAATTAGTTTTCATCGAAAAGAAAAGTGGAAGACTTTCATTTCATATAGATTAGCGTTGCATCTTGTTTAAATTCCAAGTCTACACTTCATGCATTCACCTAACCGTACAAGATAAAATTAAGCGGTAGCTAGGTTAAAATTGAATAGAAACTCATGTGTTAGGTTATAGACATGTTCCGACATCTTAAAGCATAGCATCTATCGTTATTTTCCTGCACTGCATTCCGGGAGCTTGTAGTTCTTCCATGTACCAGTTGGTATATCGAACGGCCTTTCACGTACCTTCGGGTATATAGAAAGGTTCTTCACGTACTCGACAGTATATCAGAAGGCTCATGTCGTACAGTTGTGTATTAGATAACAGTACTATGGATTGGAACTCCCACGTACCTTGAGTATATCAGGAGACCCCACTAGGATTCCTGAAACCATCCGAGTTAACCATTATCCGTCTTGGCATGCAAATACACCGAGAACAACACTCGGGGAGCTACTACGCACGCACTACCAAGTAGTTAGGTTATATGGCCAGGGGTACGGTCCTAATCCTCCCTGGTTAGTGCTTTGAAATATTGGGCCGAGTATAACTCTTGGACCCTGTGGTATATTGCGAGTTGCGATGCCTTGATAATCATGTGAGGTTCCATACTTTTGAATCCCAGCTACCATATAATTTTTCTTGCGGCTTTAGCTTGAGTAGGGCTTGAAGTGTGTTTTTTTATTTTTTAGAAGACTTTTAGGAGAAGATTTACATCAGCCGCTCTGGATGAACAACCCTTAAGGAGATCCCGTCGAATATTAAATTTGCCACCTAATTATCCCCTTAATCAGGAGGAAAACTCAGGAGCAACCATGGATCAACCCTCAACATCTGAATCACGCGAAGAAGGTATTCCTACTCTCGAATCAGGAGTGAACTACTCTCTTGTAAATCCACCCATCACTGTGTTGATGTATATGTAACTTCGGAATGTATTTCATATATGTATGTTGTATGTACTCCTATAGAGATGGTATTATTCCTCTATACGGAAGTGTCGTCATTTATATTGTAAATGTCGTAACTTATACTTGATGGGTTATTAGACCACCTTGTTGGGGTCGGCCCTATATAAGTCATGTGGGTCAAAGGGTTATTAGACCACCCTATTGGGGGTCGGCCATGTGGGTCGAAGGGTTATTAGACCACCCTATTGGGGGTCGGCCCAGGCAGCATTATGTTATGTGGTTAAGTTCGAGCCTACATGATTTATGTAAAAGGCAAGTCAAGTCAAGTATAAATAGAGTGCGGGAGGCACTCTATTTGAACTCTCACTTCTCACTCATGCACTCAAGGAGGAGTAGTGCACTTATGGAGGAGGAGGATTTTCTGATAGGATATGTCTATCTCTTATGTTTGGGTTGTATCATTTCTCTATCTATCTCTGAGGAAGTTATTGGGGTTTTTCACCTTTATGGTTTTCCCTAAGTAAATCTTTGTGTCTCTTGTGTGCTTGCATTATTGTCTCCATGATTGATATGCTGTAGATATGCTGTACATGTTGTTCTCTCAGTTAAGATCCTAGATCGTATTGAAGTAAATTCTAAAAATTTAACATGGTATAAGAGCTAGCCTGAAAGAAGGCATGATATGGCATGTATGACACTTGTTGCACTTACGATGCTAGGGCTTGATATAGAAAAAACCAGTCATCGTAGCACTTTCGCTATAAATCCATTTTGGCAAAGTTTTCGGATCTGAAATCTTTATAGGTCGAAGATTAAATCCCCATGTACCTTGTGTCCAAAGGAAAACCTCTAATTCGTTGTACTTTGTGATTTATGATCTATACAATATAGGGTTTCTGCCTCTTCCAGATCTGAGTCAAAATCAGGTGACCTTGGGAAAAAGGTCATAACTTGGTCTAGGAAGCTCCAAATGAAATTTCGTAAAAGGTGACAGGTAGTACACAGACTTTACTATCTCAGGAAATGTTTTCAGAGGCCGAAGTTGAAACAGTGGCACGTGGCACTCCGTACAAGTTCGCTCTCCTGTATTATCCCATAAACAGGTCACGTTGCGAAACTTGGCATAAATCTCTCTCAGAGAATCCAATTGAGGTCATACCTATCAGGATGGAAAGATAACAGGTCAGGCTATCTCGGGAAAAATTTTCAGAGGCCGAAATTGAAACAGTGACACGTGGCACGCCGTACAATTTCACTCTCCTGTATTATCCCATAAACAGGTCACGTTGCGACACTTGGCATAACTCTCTCTCAGAGAATCCAATTGAGGTCAGACCTGTCAGGATGGAAAGATAACAGGTCGGGCTATCTCAGGAAAAAAATTTAGACCCTGTGGATCAAAAAGTTCGGAGGTACACCAGAAACAATCAGGTACATATTTATGTCAAAACAGAATTATTTTTTAGTACCTTCATTCATGGCTTCCGGAATTTAGGGCTTCGGAGAAAGTTGGAATTTTTGTAATCAAAGACCACGGCTGGATGCTACTCATCAAAATCAAAATTTAGAGACCAAGATCATAATTTTTGGTTGGGAAGAAGGCCGGGCTTGATCAGACCCTAGTTCGGGACTTTGATCAGAAAAGTGGAAAATTAGGGCTTCTGCAAAAATGGGAATTTTTGAAATCTGTGACCACGGCCGGAAGCTCCTCATAAAAATAGAAGCTTAGAGCTTTGGATCAAACCTTTTGATGGGGCAGAAGAGTGGGCTTCATCAAACCCCAGTTCGGGGTCACGTCTAGTGAATCCGGAAGTTTCAAAGGAAAATTGAGGAGTGAAACTTTGCAGTTTTCAAATTCTGAGCATACCAGTTTGATCAGCGCATCAAGGCGCATATTTCTATCCTTTCGGAAGTTTGAAATTCAAAGTTTGAATTTTTGGGGTTTCTCTGACAAACCCTAATCTAGCTCCAGATCCAGTTCTTGCAAATCAAGTGGATTGGGTTAATCCTAGAAGAAGATGGATTGGTCACCTGCATAAGTGAAGAAGTTCCTGTTTCAGAGGGAGATGAGGCTAAGGCCTTACATAAGAAGATTACAAGCGATCTCGATAGGTATGACTCATCGAGGTATGTTTTGAGATTTGTTCATGATTAAGTTTATGGTATGTTTGTCTTCATGTTATTACGGTTAGTACAATCTTGATTTTAGACTTGTCACATCACCTTAATAAAATTATGAATGCACGATAGAAAATATTCATTGATTAGGGTGTTGACACTTATGATTGTACTAATGCATTATGGTGTTGTATGAGGTTTATGTTGTCTACTAACATGAAAGGTACACCAAGAAAGACAAATCATGTTCTGGTTCAAGAACATATGATCATGATGACATGAGGACAAAGATTCATCCATTGTCATGGATCTCATAGAAGATCCATTTACGAGGTATGTATAACTTGGTTTTATAATGGTTAACCTATGAGATATACAGGTTGCTAGCACAAGTCATTGAAGAAGAACAAGAAGACATCATGTGAGTATGTTAGACATAACTAGCTAGCATGCTAATCCAGGTATGTTTTTCCTATATCAAGATAGAATCCTACCTTGTGTTAGGATCTTATACTGTTGTGTTGTTGATAATGATTACTCATGAAGTCATAGGTTTGAATAGTCATGGTTGTATGCATATTGTGTTTCTTACCATAATTGATGATATGACTAACCAGAAGAATCATGAAGGTATAGGTTTGAGTAATCACGGATTTTATGCATATTATATCTCTTATCTTGATTGATGATTTAACTAACCAAAAGAGTCCTATGATCAAATAAGAATATGCATGAGTAAAAGAAGACTTCCCTAAAACCTTGAACACTAATGTTTATTATCTGTGTTTGAAATGATCCTGACTATACATGCTTGAGATTATTGTGTTTTGATAATATTAAGATTATACTAATGAATGTTTGATTACGTATGAGACCTAGAGGATAACACAATGATGATACTAACAAGCATGCATAGGGATCGAGAATGAATATAAGTTCAAGGACAAGTAATCCAGGAAGCAAAGATCAAGAGGGAGTACACTCCAGTGGTTTCTGCAAGGATGCAGATATTCAGAGGGAGTTGACCATCTCTCTACATTCCACAACAGAAAGGTGTAGAAGAAGCTACTTCAGATTAGGACTCCAGTAGCTCCTACAAGGAAGCGAAGACTCAGAGGGAGTCCACCCAGCGAACAAACAAAGATAAGTATTTGAATTGTCATTTCTTAAATAATACTATTCAATAATGTATATACTGATGTTCCTAGAATTAGGTTCTGTATTATGCATATTAGAATAATTGCATTGATGAACAGTATACTACTAATATGCATGGGTAAGTGGCCTATGGCACTGTACAACATTCCATTGCTACTTATCTAGAATTAAACCTCTTTGCTGACATGTTGGGAGTTGTGCACACTCTTAACAAATGTTCTGTTAGAGATTGGAAGGCATCTAGAAAGTTACGGGATATGGATAAATGTTGTATTGAAGCATTGGCTAAGATAATTGCATGACTGTATGACATATTTCTTTATGTGTAAGAATTTGTTCTGAAAATTATGAGATGTTTCTAATCATGCAATTTAACCTGTTTTGTAGGAAAGACCGTATATCTTCACCTACAAAAGGACTACACCATTTGTTCCAGCAACAAAGATATCTATTGAAGATATTGAAGTTCCCAGGATCTGGGATGAAGAAATGGAATGCCATGATCCGTCGATCATGAAGAATGATGTTTGGGATGTAGTCCCATGACCTGAAGGGAAGTTTGTTATGACTTCCATATGGATCTATCAAGATCAAGCATGCTGCAGATGGCAGCATAGAGAAATATAAAAGTGATGAGATAGAAGATACACCAGATGGATTTCAAGACAGCCTTCTTGAATGGTGTAGTTGAAGAAGAAGTGTATGTGGTGCAGCCACTTGGTTCTGAGACACATGACAGGGAGTCATATATGTGCAGAACTTGGTATGGTAGGATAGACAGCTTTCTATCCAATTTGGGCTTTACCAAGGGTAAAGCGGATTCCAACCTTTACTACAAGGTTGAGGAAGGCAATCCAGTGATACTACTTTTGTATGTGGATAACCTATTTGTTACAGGTGAAGATAGATTGATTGCCAACACACAGCGGAAGCTTACTGCCGAGTTCGAGATGAAGAACTTGGGGATGATGCACTATTTGTTTTTGGCATGGAGGTGTGGCAGAGTGCAGATGGAATCTTCCTTGGACAAGGGAAGTATGCAGTAGAGATCCTAAAGAGGTTCGGGATGATGGATTGCAAGGCCATAGCCACACCTATGGCATCGAATCTGAAGCTTCTATGTGATGCTTCATCTGAGCCGGTTGATGTCACTATGTATCGTCAGATGATTGGGTCCTTGATGTACCTGACGAACATGAGACCAGACATTTGCTTTGCTGTGAACACATTGAGTCAGTTCCTGACCGATCCGAGGAGTGTTCACCTAGTTGCTGTTAAAGCATGTTCTGAGGTACCTGAAGGGTACAATGGATTATGGGCTCAAGTATGAAGCGAATCAAAAGTTTAACCTGCAAGGTTATGTTGATTCAGATTGGGCTGGCAGTGCTGCAGATAGGAAGATCACATCTAGGTGCTGCTTCAGTATGGGATCAGGTGTGATCTCTTGGTTTAGCAGGAAGCAGTCCTGCGTAGCACTGAGTACAGCTGAGGCAGAGTATGTTGCAGCTTGTTCAGCTAGTTGTGAGGCAGTATGGCTATGGAAGCTACTGTCTGAGTTATTTGATCTCCCGTTGGAGGCTACTGGTATCTTCTGTGATAACCAGAGTTGTGTGAAGCTGTTCGAGAACCCAGTGTTTCATGACAGGTCGAAACACATAGAGATCAAATATCACTATATCAGGGATATGGTGCAAAGAGGAGCTGTGAAGCTCCTGTATGTTGTGACGGACGAGCAGATTGCAGATGTGCTGACGAAGCCACTAGCCAGGGTGAAGTTTGAGTACTTCAGAGAGAGGCTTGGCATTCTTCAGATCGAGGACACTTCGAGGAAGAAGTGATGGACACATTTGTTGAAGCCATTCCAAGCATGTTGGAAGAAGGATTCTTCACATGGCTGTGGATGTAAGTGCTGGATGATGAGCATCAGGATGATGTTCTGGTTTCTGCTTGGATATGATCAGATGGATCATTTTTATGTATGTATGTATGCATCATGTTGGATGCTGGATATGATCAGTTGGATCATTTATATGTATGGACGCATCATGTTGGATGCTGGATATGATCGGTTGGATCATGTGTATGTATTTTTGTATATGCATCATGTTGGATGCTTGGACCATGTATCTGTATATGTATCAGGTGGATACATTGTATGATCAGGTGGATCATGTAGGGTGATATGTATCATGTATTTGTATTTGTATCAGGTGGATACATTGTATGATCAGGTGGATCATGTATGATGATATGTATCAGGTAGATACTTGGTATGCATCAGGTAGATGCATTGTATGATCAGGATGATCATGGATGACGAGCTTCAGGATGTTGCTCCAGATGACATGCAGCAGGATGTTGCAGTGATGATGATCAGGATGATCATGTGTACATCAGGATGATGTATGGTGAGTATCAGGTTGATACTCTATGGCCATGGATCAGGTTGTGTAGATGAGCATATAATTCATTGCTCTGGGAGATTTGCAGATAGTCTTTCGAGGTTTTGCCTATGGCATGTAATTCGGTGCCCTGGGATATCTGGCAAATGCTCTTTCGAGGTTTTGCTCTGGGAGGACATATAATTTGGCCCTGGGAGATCTGCAGATAGTCTTTCGAGGTTTTGCCTATGGCATGTAATTCGTTGCCCTGGGATATCTGGCAGATGCTCTTTCGAGGTTTTGTCCTATGGCATATAATTCGTGTCCCTGGGAGATTCGATAGGTTGGGCTGTGTGCCCGTAATCAGTCCTGGGATGCTCTTGCGAGGTTTTGCCATGACCACATGTAATTCATGCCCTGGGAGATCCTATAGGTAGAGTTGTGTGCTTGTAACAGCCTGGGATGCTCTTGCGAGGTTTTGTGGTGACCACATGTAATTCGTGCCCTGGGAGATCCTATAGGTAGAGCTGTGTGCTCGTAACAGCCTGGGATGCTCTTGCGAGGTTTTGTGGTGAGGTCACATATAATATGGCCTTGGGAGATCTGCAGATAGTCTTTCGAGGTTTTTTATATGGCATGTAATTCATTGCCCTGGGATATTTGGCAGATGCTCTTTCGAGGTTTTGTGACACACGTAATAAGTCCTGAGGATTCCATAGTATGGCCAGTGATGATGAAGACCTGAAGGTGGTGGGCCTACATCCAGTATGAAAAAGGACTAGCTCTGTAGAACTTCCTATGACGAGTAGATTCAGAGATTGATTGAGATAGCAGCAGCAATGACGATGATGATGTCTCGATGATGATTATCCAGTGACGATGATCCAGAGAAGAAGACTTGTGCTAGAAGACCTGTGCTGAGAAATACCTTCCTAGTTAAGAGGGAGTGTTGATGTATATGTAACTTCGGAATGTATTTCATATATGTATGTTGTATGTACTCCTATAGAGATGGTATTATTCCTCTATACGGAAGTGTCATCATTTATATTGTAAATGCCGTAACTTATACTTGATGGGTTATTAGACCACCTTGTTGGGGTCGGCCCTGTATAAGTCATGTGGGTCAAAGGGTTATTAGACCACCATATTGGGGGTCGGCCATGTGGGTCGAAGGGTTATTAGACCACCCTATTGGGGGTCGGCCCAGTCAGCATTATGTTATGTGGTTAAGTTCGAGTCTACATGATTTATGTAAAAGGCAAGTCAATTCAAGTATAAATAGAGTGCGGGAGGCACTCTATTTCAACTCTCACTTCTCACTCATGCACTCAAGGAGGAGTAGCGCACTTATGGAGGAGGAGGATTTGCTGCTAGGATATGTCTATCTCTTATGTTTGGGTTGTATCATTGCTCTATCTATCTCTGAGGAAGTTATTGGAGTTTTTCACCTTTATGATTTTCCCCAAGTAAATCTTTGTGTCTCTTGTGTGCTTGCATTATTGTCTCCATGATTGATATGCTGTAGATATGCTGTACATGTTGTTCTCTCAGTTAAGATCCTAGATCAGATTGAAGTAAATTCTGAAAATTTAACACACTGATCCTATAGGACCTCTGTTGGTGGAACAACCTCCTCCACATGACACATCCTTTCATCATTCGCTTGAAGGTAACCCTAGAGGCACTGATTGGATTTTCAGTCAACCCCAGGACGACCTGATAATGACCGCTTTTGGTCCAACTGCATCATTTTGGGACATCTCTTTAGGTCATCATGTTTCCGATTTTGGTTCACTTCCGATGGTGGAAAATCCACCTCATCGATTACCTCCCCGATGGATTCCCAACGATGTATTTCTCGCACAAGTTTATGAGACTATTGAACGTTTGCGCACATTCAGTGAACAGATTAGGCGCCAAATTTTTCCTCCAAGATCCTATCTAGAAGTACCAACCTTTGAACAACACTCCCCTATACATTCTCTTTATTTATCTTCACCAGGAATATCTACACCCATTATGATAACTTATGAACCAAGCCAACCTTCTTTCCCGTTTAGTACGCCTCAAGAACATTCGGCTAGTTCTATGCCCCACTTGACCCCAACAACTACTATTAACTTCTTAACTGGAACACCACCTCCGACTCAACATTCAAGCGGAGGGTATCCTATAGTTAGTAGTCAAAACATGATTATGGGTCAACCTACGGTTAGTGGTCAACATATGCTTACCGGGCATACTCCAATAGGTGGACAAATTTCAACTGGGGGGAAACCCCTAGTCAGTGGACAAAATCTAACCGGAGGGAAACCTCTCGTTAGGGGACAAAATGTGAGCGGAGGCTATCCTTCACACATGAACTACAATATGGTTGGAAGTTCTCTTCCAGCCATGGGACAACCTACGTGGGACCATCATGTAGGGGGACCATCCACTTAGACCCAACCCCCATGGGGGCATACATATCCGGGTAATCACAATATACCAACAAGTCAAAATTATCTAGGAAATCTCTTTCCTCGATTACCCTATGCCATAAATATGAACACCCCATGGGGGCATCATAATGTCCCACCAACTGGATCCCCAGTCGGTGGACCACCCCCCCACCCCCACCACTTGTCCCACCTCCACCTGGAGGACCCACGTACTCCCGCGAAGGGCCCCCTTTCGATCCACCTCCTAATTCGGGAGGCCCACCTCCACGTGGACAAAACTATGTGGGAGGACCTTATGATCATTCGATCCATGGTCCTACTGGTACCTAGATGCCTTATCAATATTACTAGTACCCACAGCCGAACCGACATCTACCTTTTCTGGCTACACTAGATCTACCAGATATGTCTCGTTTGACTAATGATCCCATCCAACATGGTATAAATTGGCCAACTATTCCTGTGAAGTTACCATCAAACATCCCTAAATTTGACGACAAACCCGGTGAGGACCCTAAGAACCACGTAATGAATTATCATTTGTGGTGCTCCTCCAATTCCTTAATGGATGATTCTATCCGTCTGAGGCTTTTTCAACGGACCCTTATTGGTACTGCCGCAAAGTGGTACATCGAGCTACTAGCACACTCTTTTCCCGATTTTCTATCTTTAGCCATGGCCTTTTTTACTCATTTTCAACTACCGATCTGCTATGAAACCGACACAGATCTTTTGACTTCCCTCCGACAATCAACTTCCACTCACATTTTAGATCATATTCATGAGTGGAGAAGGAGAGGTCGTCTCATTAAAGCTCCCATTCCGGATCAATTACTTGTTGATTGGTTCACGAAGTCATTACTACCCATCATAGCTAAAGATGTGGCTATGGGAGGGGCCATTACAAAAGAACAAGCTATCTCACGTGAGCAGTATCTAGACTTAGTCTACACTCAATCTGGCACATTATGCAATATCATTCCTAATGACCCACGCCCTACACACGATCCGACGAAACATCCTATGGGATTTCATGCTGACGACATCATTGGTTTTGTTCATTCCCAGCCTGCTACCCAATCCAGTGGATCACATAACCACCATATTTCGACTCCACCCTTGCCACACGATGGCAACAACACCAATCGATCACCCAGCCCTGCTTCCACTGCAGAAGTGAATTCAGTCCAATCTGCTTCACCTCAAAAATCCAGTGGTAAAAAGAAGAATAAAGGAAAATCCAAGAAGACTTCTAACAAGCAGGAGCCCAAAAATAATCTCGATGACAAAAAACAAAAATGGAAGGTCAAATATCCATGTTTACTATGTGATGAAGATCACTTCATGAAAGAATGTCCACATCGTGAAGAAGTGCAAAATTTTCTCAAGGGAAACCCCACACCTGTAGTTTTAATTGATCCCTTCCCCACACAAGAACAACAAATGGTTTCACAACCACCACCTCCTTCTCAAGGAGAACCATCCACAACCATTCATGTTCTCATGATGCGCAGCAAAACGGTCAACTTATCTACCAGGTCACGTACATACGACTCTATCCCGGATAAGGAATCTAACAGAGGTAATACTGAAATATCCTCCATATCTACATCCAGTATTCCTTCACCTCAAGGTCCTATGGTCATAGATAAACCTTTCCCAGATGCAGTATTGCGTCCGCCACAGAGCACAATCCGAAAAGCCATTTTCAACCCCAACGCCCAAGCCGCTCAAAACTACAACATTGTAGAAGATCTATCCCATGCCCCTTGTGTTATGTTGACGCTATAAGTCTTACAAAATTGCCCCAATCAACGTAAGACCCTGCTATCTTCCATAGGAGTAGTAGATCCCGATTCCTCCAACACCATCATGTTCAAATTAAAGTATTTTAAGCCGAGGCTTTCCCATCAATTAGAATTTCAAATTGTTACTAATGTTTATGGGAAAATTATCAATCGTACTACTCTAGACGAAGGAGCCTCTACTTTGGTTATGTCAATATCCTGTTGGAGAGCGATTAGCTCTCCTGAGTTGAGTCATTCCCCTACCACGTTGAAAGCAATTGACGGACGTGGATTTCAACCCCACAGGCTGTTACAATCTTTGGTCGTTGAGTTGGGAGGTAAGACATTTTCCATTAATGTGGAGGTAATCAATTATGGAGATAATGAGCTTGGATGAGCCTCCGTGGGAATACCTTCAACATCAATCGTCTTTCCTCCCACCTCTCGACACGGTAGAGAACACCATTCATACTATTGTTTCACCAGATGTATTTCCCCACCCTCAATCTCCCATTCTCACTCAGGATACGGTAACTGAGGGGGATTTGGAAAACATCACGCCAACCACCACTATAGACATCTCGGTAAAACCAAGAATCATGGAACACATTCACAAAGGCCAAACTTGTTTTCCTGCTGAAATCAAGACTTTTACGGCCTTGTTTAAACAATTCCACGATGTATTTTCATGGAGCTACGACGAAATGCCTGGAATTGATCCTGCTATTGTTATGCATGAAATTCAAACATATCCCGATGCAAAAACTGTATGGTAAAAACTATGTCCAGTGCACCCTAGGAAGACTGTGGCTATGAAATCAAAGATTGAAAAGTTGTTGAAAGTTGGGTTTATTTATCTTTTTCCCTTGACAGATTGGGTCTCCAATGTTGTATTGGTTACGAAGAACAAGGAACCATTAGAGTTTGCATTGATTACATGGGTTTTAATAAGGATTGTCCTAAGGACAATTACCCTACCTTGTTTAACGACCAAATTATCGACAACTGTGCTAGAAGTGTCATCTTTTCATTCATGGATGGCTTCTCCGACTATAATCAGATCGAGATCCACTCAACCGATCAACATAAGACTACTTTCATCTTCCCATGGGGTACATTTTCATATCGCAAGCTCCCATTTGGCCTTAAAATGCTGGTGCCACATTCCAACGGTCCATGTCGTATGCCTTTCATGATATTAAGGATTTCGTGGAACCTAACCTTGACGATCTGCCTGCCCATTCCCATCGTTGTGACTTCCACATTAACCATATGACGACTGTGTTTCTCATATGTCGACGGTATGATATCCGTCTAAATCCTCATAAATGCATATTCTGTGTAGAGTCTGGATGCCTGCTTGGCTTCACCATTTCCAAAGATGGGATCCGCATTGATCCCCTCAAGGTGGAGGCCATTGTTTTCCTACCGCAACCCACGAATATTACGAAACTTCAAATTTTGCAGGGGAAGGCAAAATACTTGCATCGATTCATGTGTAATTTCATAGAGAAAAACACAGGGATACATGTGGTTGTTAAAGAAGGATATCCCGTTCATTTGGGATGGCTATGCTCAAAAGGCCTTTGACAATATCAAACATGTGATTACTCATGCACCCGTCTTACAACCACCAGATTGCACCAAGGATTACATCGTTGATCTTGCTGCCTCTACTTCGACTATCGCTATGGTTTTAGTACAGGAAGATAGCAACACGCAGGAACATGTGATATACTACCTTAGTAAGGGTCTCATTGACTTTGAAACCCGTTATTCGCATGTAGAGAAGTTAGATTTGGCAGCAACCATTGTTTTTCATAAGTTTTGTCATTATATCCTACTCTGCACTACTACCATTATTGCCGAATCTAACCCTATGTACCACGTTCTCACGCATCAGGTACTCGGGGGGGAATATTCACACTGGATCATTGTTCTCCAAGAATTCAATCTCCAGTTTTAAAAGGATAAATCAAAAAAGTATTTAGTGTCCGCGGAGCTCATTTGTGACCTTCCCCATACTGATCAAGAATTTGATCCCATTGACTCTCTCCCCGATGAATCCTTGTTTTTTATTAGTACCTCTGACCCCTGGTATGGAGATATAACATTGTATCTCCAAACCCAACGCTTCGGTCCTCACTTATCCCGTGATGAACGTCGACGTATCCGCCACCACGCAAAATATTACCTAATCATTGGTGATACACTATACCATCGTGGCATTGATTCCATTCTCCGACGCTGTTTAACGCACGAGGAGGCCGAGCATGCCCTAAATGATTGCCACTCGGGGGCATGTGGCAGTCATATTTCTGGGATGGATACAACCCAAAAATTATTATGCATTGGATACTTCTGGCCATCCATCTTCAAGGATTGCATGGAAGCGGTCAAGAAATGTCCTCCCTGCCAGCTTTTTCATCATAAAAAACGCTCACACCCAGCCCCATTACATCCAGTTATCGTCGTTGTCCCCTTTTGCAAATGGAGCATTGAATTCATGCATTGTAAGCTACCTCGAACCGGACATGGTTACATTATTTTTCACAGTTGATTACTTTACCAAATGGGTCGAGGATATGCCTACATACAAGGAAGACAACAAAACTGCCGCACTCTTTATGTTTAATCACATCATTGCTAGATTTGGAGTCCCTCAAGCCATCGTCACTGATCACGGATCACATTTCCAGAACAAGATGGTGGATGAACTAAGCGCCAAGTAGAGGCCATTAACAAGGTCTTGAAAACCATGATTCAACGCATGGTGGGTACACATGAGTCAGATTGGCACGTGATGATTTTTTCTGCCCTTTGGGCATATAGGACTTCCGTTAAAACCGCCACTAGTTTCACACCCTTCCAGTTGGTGTATGGACTAGAGGAAGTATTTCCTATTGAGTGCGAGATTCCATCTCTGATATTAGATATTGAAATCTTAGGGAACACAACTACCGAGGAAGAATGATTCTTATATTTGGAAAAACTCAACGAAACCCACCATGATGCAGCTCTAGCTAACGAAGTGCATAAGAAATGCATCAAGGCCCAGTATGATAAAACTGTAAAACCTCGTATCTTCAACGAAGGTGATTTGGTCCTTCCTTACGACAAAAAACATGATAAGCTAGGGGAATGAAAACTTGAGTCCATGTGGCATGGTCCATATGTGGTGAAACGTGTTTTGGAAAAGGGAGCTTATGAATTAGTCAATTATGACGGAATATCCCTAGGGCAGCCTTGCAATGGGGTCTACCTAAAGTGGTACTATGCTTAATTCATTTTGCATTAGTACTTTGTATATATTGTACATGACATGTGTTTTTGTTTGGTGTGACACTTTATTTTAGTGTGTTAGGATCTTACCTCGATTTGCACTTATACCAAGTTTTGCCTGGATGTGCAGATGGAAACTTGCTATGGATTCGCAGACGGCGCTATCCGACACACCTGCAGCCTCACCTCGGCAGCTTGGGTACTCTATTCCCCTGTTGGTGGACTGATAAGCTTAGGAGGGACTTGCCTAGGTTTTGCAACCAATAACGCCTCTGAATATCACGCGGTGATTGGATTATTGATCGATGCTTTTCCCTTGGTGTGCACCGCGTTATTATCTACCTTGATTCACAGTTAGTGGTCTCTCATTTGAACCGTATCTACGCTATCTGTGACCCTATATTACTCCACTTGTTTCAATGAGTACGCCTCTTGGAAAGATCTTTTGAGTGCATTCAATACCTACATATTCCAAGAAGTATGAACATAGTTGTCAATTCCTTAGCTAATTTTGTATTTGATTGGTATATTGTACATTCCTAAGCACTTTCATCAAAGATGCATAAATCGACATAACATGTAAATTATTCGTAATGTATAAGCGAACACCCATAAGATCCAAAATCCATCATAGAAAACATAGTGTATAAAATCGCTAGATAGTTTATATATATATATCATGTCCGGTAAAATGTTATACAAAAAGTGGTACTGATACAAAAAATCTCAAGCTCATAAGCTTTCAGTAGGTCATATCTACAAAATCTGAAGCCTATGTCTTTCAGTACATCATCATACATGCATCCTATCCCTAAGGATGCTCATGATAACATATAATGGCCTGAGCTACTCAACGGAGTAACTGACCAAATCGTCCAGAGACTCCAGCTGTCTTGTGCTGGTAGTGCCGAGGAAGGTCATCAATAGATATGTTTGGGATATCGACAGTCAGCCTCTAGAGGTTCTCCTCTATCTCATCTAGTTCCTTCACTGCCTCCCGATGAACTGCTGCCATCTCTCGAACAAATTCTCTCCTCTCGATCGGGGAGGAACCCGTCGATCAGGATGGGCCAATATCTACATCAACCAATTATGAGATATCAGTATTACACAAAAACAATAAAATGCATAAAAAACAAAAGAGTATATTTTTTACCGCTCTCTCCCCATTGCTCTCCATCAGGAAGAGCCAAATCTGGATCTCCTCTGAAATTTGTACCAGCATAAGCATAATCCTCGACCATGAGGAGCTTCCTGTGTAGCCACCTGAAGAAGTTTTTCCCGTATTTGATCATAGTCCCACCACCTCCATGGCAGTCTATCACCTCTGACCACCTCACCATATGTAGATCTCGCGGATTGAGATCATCGAGCTCAAACCGCGGATGAAGTAGTGGAACTCTTTCTAGGAAGAAAGAGACCACGATGGAACCATACCCAAACTGTTTCAACTCACCTCTACGACACTTGGTCAGTTGATCTTTTAGATTCATGAGGATCCCCTCTCACCGGTTGAATACAGTCGGCGCCATGCACTCAATGGCGTATAACATATGGGCCTTAGTGGCCTGATGAGCAGCCCTGCTGCCTACCACTCGCTCAATGGTAAAAATCATGGTCCTCAAAGGTCAGTCCCGTACATTTTTTATGGAAATATTCCCACCTATCATTTTTGTTCCCGGCGTACAAAACTGCGCAACGAGACTCTCAGTAGATTGGTCACTACCCTGAGGTCTGGATAGTGATACAGGGGCCCAAATTCCCCTCCAAAATGAACTCAATAGACCCAAAAATTTGCATTTAAACCTAAATTCAAACCATTGAAAAGCTAGAAGATGAGATTTAGGCTTACATGCAACTGACGGGAGGTCGATAGGCTGACCGAGGCTTCCGCAATCGTCGTCGAAAAATCGAGGTCCAAAGAGGTTTTTTCTCCACTATTCAACTTAGTAAAATGAATTGATAAATAATTTTTACTATTTCACCCTTTTTATATAAAAAAACAGAATATTCCTTTTTTAATATTTATTTTGTGGGTTATTTACTATAGTTGACTTCTTTTTTATGTTTTAAAACCTTATGATGGGCCCTAACTTGGTTCCTGGAGCTTGCAGATAGAGGAAAATGGTGTTTTGACTATGTTAACTATTGTAGACTTTTCGTGCTTCGTATCAAGTGTGAACAAGTCTTTGAGCATTTTTTATACCATTATCATGCTTGTTAAAACTAAGTATTAAAGGTATCGATTTGAGTCTTTGTTCCTTCTCGTGCTCGTAAATACATGAGAATAAGTCACCGAGTTATATTTTCTCTCTTTTTCGGGCTTGTAAAAATCCTACGAAAAAGGAACCCCCTTAGAGTCTTTCTTTAAGCTCTTTTCAGACTTCCTAAATAGGAAAATATTTCCAAGCGAACTTGATTCTTTCACGCTTGTAAAAGCATTTGAAAGGTCGTCTTTCTGGTGATAGTTTACCCTTCAAACCAGCGAGACTATTTACGAAAAAGGAGCACTCTAGTTAATCATGAGTAGAAGAGTTCTCTCTCATATTGTTTTATCCTTCTTCGGGTGAGGAGATTAAAATTATGAAAAAGTACTAATTGGAGTCTTCTTTAGTCCTTTTCAGACTCTCTAAACATGAAATGGCACCAGGTTTACCTTCTTTGGGCTCGTTAAAATTTGACATTAAAGGGCCCTTTTTGGGGACGAACCCCTCCTATATCAGGTTATTAAAACATGTAAGATTGGACTCCCCCGAAGGATGAGCTATACCGAGCATCTGTTACCCTCCTCAAGCTTGTTAATAAACAAATAGGTACTCATCAATTATGGTGGGGAATAAAGAAAGAGTTTGCATTTACTAGTAATAATGGCAGTACTTAGTCTCTCTTGAACATGGTACTCATTTGAATTTCATTCAAACCACTTGGATAATCTGCTTGTCCTTGAGTCTCACCAATTCCATGAGTCATTTTACTCCTTTGCGTCATCCAAAGAATGCTTCGATCATTAGTTTCATTAGGTATCGGTGTCAATCTCGTCGTGTCAATGCTGCCAAGTTATGCCATCCCATGTTTAAGAGAAGTCTGTTCATCGAGTCAATCTCTGCAATAATCACACCTTCTATTATGTCGGTCACTCTTGAGTCCGTCTCAAGTATTTCTCTATAGTATGATATAATACTCCAAAACATATTTGATCTTGTTTCATGTCGATGATGGGGGAAACATTATGGCCCTCCTTCGATGGTTTTATCCTTGTCGACTTCAACACATCACTCGAGGATTGAACCTAGAAACCAATCAAGTACCTTGGACCTGCATGCCTCAATGGCAGGTTACCTCGATTTCAATAGTAAGTTCACATCATTGAATTCTGATTGAAAGATTCCACCGAATGTTCAACTTCATCTCATTGATTCACATTCGGCGGTATGTACTATGATACCTTGGGGATCATTGACATCAATGGTGATTTCCATCATGCTCGTTAACGGTATACATTAATGACCGGTAATCAAGTGGTTTCTACCATGTTCGACTTAAAAACATTGTAATCACATGGTTAAATTCATATCACTGCGGGTTCAGCTTGAAGACCCAAGGTTAGCTTATGTATCTTACCCAAGCTGCGATGGAGATTTTTTGAGTAGGTTCCACATAGATACCATGATGGAACCATTATGTTGTCACATAGATCCAAATTGTATTGGTCTATGGCTATGTTTAGTTCACCTTGTTGGTTGTGGAGCCTGATCTCCAGATTCAGAGATATTATTATTCAGCCGTGTCCGTACCCCAGGTTTGGTTATGATCCCGGCACGACCCTAGGGGGGTCCGGGGGAGTCAGGCCTATGGTTTTGGGTAACTCGTGGTATTTTCCCATTATATTTCCCTCATAAAATAAATACATTGTAACACGTCTAGGGTTGATGTATTAGGTATTGTGCATTGTAAATATCTCTGAGATCAAGAAGAGAGACTGTGAGACAGTGAAGAGCAAGTGCAGCGGTTGTGTTGCAGGTTGTATCCTTTCACTTTGTTGGACGGAATAATAATAAGGACTGGCAACTTCAGTGTGGACGTAGCCCAAGTTGGGGTGAACCACGATATATCTGTGTCTCTCTTGTAATGTGTGTGTGATTATATTTGCATTTATGTTTATTGTTATTGCTCCGCGATCCTGTTTTTCTAACAATTGGTATAAGAGCCAAAGGTCTATTTGGCAGATAAACCCGCAGGAAGCTAGGGTTTCTGGTTCGAGTGGGAGCAATGGCGAAAGAAGGAAAGTTTAAGGTCAAGAAGTTTAATGGCCAAAACTTCCAGTTATGGAAAATGCAAATGGAGGACTATCTATACCAGAAGGATCTATTCCTACCGTTGGGAGGAAGAGCAAAGCAGCCGGCAGCTATGAAGGACGAAGAATGGGAGGTTCTTGACAGAAAGGCTCTGGGAACAATACGGCTGAGCCTGGCTTCGTTGATGGCTTTCAATATCTCAAAAGAAACGACAACAGAGGGTTTGATGAGTGCATTGGGTAAGCTGTATGAAAAACCCTCGGCCTCCAACAAGGTATTTCTAATGAAGCGTTTATTTAATATGAAGATGTCTGAAGGTGGATCTGTTACTGATCATTTAAATGAGTTTAATAGGTTACAAATCAACTAAATTATGTAAGTGTGAACTTTGATGATAAGGTTAGGGCTCTTCTAATCTTGTGTTCATTGCCAGAAACTTCTGGAATAGCTTGGTCATGGTTGTAAGTAACTCTGTCTCTGGTTTAAACACCTTGAAATTTGATGATGTTATTGGTGTTATTCTTAGCGAGGAAATGTGAAGAAAAAGAACAGGTGAGACATCAGGTAATGCATTGACCATGGAGAGCAGGGGAAGACAAAAGGATAGAGGAAAGAGCCAAGGTAATCGTGGCAAGTCTAAAACGGGAAGATCCAAGTCGAGACTGGGAAAAATAGAGTGCTGGAACTGTGGAAAGAAAGGACATCTGAAGAAAGACTGCAGATCTCTAAAGAAGAAAGGAGATGGACAGAAGGAAACTACCCAGGAAGCAAATGTGGCAGGTGATGTGTTACAAGATGCTTTGATTCTTGCATTAGATAATACTAGTGATTATTGGGTAGTAGATTCAGGGGCTTCATGTCATGCTACACCCCATAGGAAATATTTTCATGATTATATTCCAGGCGATTTTGGACATGTTTTATTGGGTGATGATGAGCCATGTAAAATTGTTGGAATGGGTAAGGTATGGATAAAAGTTAAGAATGGAATTGACTAGATGTTAAAAGATGTTAGGCATATTCCTGCTATGAAAAGAAATCTGATCTCAATAGGGCAGTTGGGAGATGGCGGTTGTCTATCTGCATTTGGAGAAAAGTGGTGGAAGATCACTAAAGGATCAATGGTGATAGAAAAAGGAGACAGGGTAGGTACGTTGTATTTATGTCCTCATAATACTGACCATTCTATATCTTTAGCTTCCACAGGAATAGATACAGCATTGTGGCATCATAGGCTTGGCCACATGAGTGAGAAGGGGATGCAGATTCTCCACTCAAGGAAGTTGCTTCCAGATTTGAAGCAGGGAAGTTTCGAATTCTGTGAGAAGTGTGTTTATGGAAAACAGAAGAGAGTCATATTTCTCAGGGTTGGGAAACATAAGAAGAATGAAAAGTTAGAGCTAGTGCATATAGATGTATGGGGACCGGCTCAGGTACAATCTCTTGGTGGCTCTCATTATTATGTTACATTTATTGATGATGCAACTAGGAAAACTTGGGTTTATTGCATTAGACAGAAATCTAATGTGTTTGCTACTTTTAAGAAGTGGAAAGCTTTGGTTGAGAATGAGACAGGAAAAAGGTTGAAGTGTCTCAGATCTGATAATGGAGGTGAGTACTGCGGCAAGGAGTTTGATATTTACTGTTCATACCATGGGATTCGTAGAGAGAAGACAGTCCCAGGAACACCACAATAAAATGGTGTGTCAGAAAGGATGAACAGAACGATCATGGAGCGTGCAAGGTGTATGAGATTGCATGCAAGCTTGCCCTTACAGTTTTGGGCGGATGCTGTAAATACTGTTGTTTATTTAATAAACAGAGGACCTTCGAGTGCTTTGGATGGTGGTATTCCGAGGAGGCATGGACAGGTAAAAAAGGTAAACTACTCATTTCTGAGAACGTTTGGTTGTGAAGCATTTGTCCATATTGATAAAGAAAATAGAACAAAGCTTGAAGCTAAATCCAATAAATGTACCTTTATTGGATATGGGGTTGATGAATTTGGATATCGCTTATGGGATTATGAAAATAAAAAAATCATCAGGAGTAGAGATGTGATATTCAATGAAAAGGTCATGTATAAAGATCAGTTGCAGGGAAAGAAACAAGAAAAGGAAAACACGGAGTACGCAGTACTTGATGAAATTACAGAAAATGAAGTTCCAAAGGTGCCAGAAAATCAAGAACAACAGCAAGTGCCTGAAACTCCTACAACTGCAAGAAGATCTGCCAGGTTAAGTAGACTCCCTGAATGATACTCTCCTTCAATGTATTATTTGTTGATGACTGATGCTGGTGAACCAGAATGTTATGAAGAAGAAATGAAGGTGGAAACTACAAAGAAGTGGGAGCAAGGCATGAATGAGGAGATGGACTCATTGGTAGGAAACCAGACATGGGATTTGGTTCAGTTGCCTGCTGGTAAAAGAGCATTGCAGAAAAAATGGATTTACAGGTTGAAGGAAGAAGAAGGAGGCAAGAAGCGGTACAAGGCTAGACTTGTTGTAAAGGGGTTTGCATAGAAGAAAGGTATAGATTTTGATGAAATATTTTCTCCTATTGTTAAGATGACTTCAATTAGGACTATCTTAATTCTAGTGGCAGTAGAAGATTTGCATCTTGAAGAGTTAGATGTAAAAACAACCTTTCTCCATGGGGATTTGGAGGAAGAGATATATATGCAGCAGCCACAAGGGTATGAGGTCAAAGGTAAGGAGAACTTGGTATGCAGGTTGAAAAGAGTTTGTATGGCTTGAAGCAAGCTCCAAGGCAGTGGTATTTAAAATTTGATAAGTTTATGACAGAACAAGGTTATAGTAGATGTCATTCTGACCACTGTGTTTATTTTAAGAAGCTAGACAATGAAAGATATATTATCTTGTTATTGTATGTGGATGACATGCTTGTTGCAGGGTCTAACATGCAGGATATAAATGTACTCAAAAGGAAGCTAGCTAATTCATTTGCAATGAAGGATTTGGGTGTTGCAAAGCAAATCCTTGGTATGAGAATAACGAGAGACATGAAAAATCACAAATTGACATTGTCTCAAAGTGAGTACATACAAAAGGTGTTGGAGAGGTTCAAAATGCAGAATGCAAAACCAATAAGTACACCTTTGGCCAGCCACTTCAATCTAAGTAAGGAAATGTGTCCCAAGACACAAGAAGAGATAGATTACATGTCCAAGATTCCCTATCAATCAGCAGTTGGCAGCTTGATGTATGCCATGGTGTGCACAAGATCAGATATTGCACAAGCAGTGGGAGTTGTGAGCAGATATATGAAAAATCCAAGTAAAGAACATTGGAAGGCAGTACAGTGGATTCTCAGGTATTTGAGAGGTACTACCACTCAGGCATTATGTTTTGGAGGTTCAGACACTGTTCTACAAGGATATGTTGATGCAGATATGACAGGTGATAAGGCTAGCAGGAGGAGCACCATAGGGTATGTGTTTACTGTAGGTGGAACAACAGTAAGTTGGATTTCGAAACTGCAGAAGGTTGTTGCACTTTCAACAACAGAAGCAGAGTATGTTGCTGTTACAGAGGCTAGTAAAGAGATGATTTGGTTGCAGAGGTTTATGGAGGAATTGGGTAAGAAGCAGAAGGATAGCAGGTTGTACAGTGACAGCCAGAGTGCCATTCATCTTGCAAAGAACTCAACATTCCATTCCAGGACTCAACATATACAGCTCAAGTACCATTTCATACGCTCTATTCTGGAAGATGAACTGTTGAAGCTGGAAAAGATACACACTAGCCAGAATCCTATAGACATGTTCACAAAGGTAGTAACCAGAGAGAAATTGAGTTCCTGCTCGGTTTCAGTTGGCCTTCTAGCATGAAGGTGAAGAGGAGAAAGTTTCCAAGTCCAAGTCCAGCAAGTGCAGCAGCGGTGGAGTTGTTGTGATTAGTCTCCAAGTGGGAGATTGTTGGTTGTGGAGCCTGATCTCCAGATTCAGAGATATTATTATTCAGCCGTGTCCATACCCCAGGTTTGGTTATGATCCTGGCACGACCCTAGGGGGGTCCGGGGGAGTCAGGCCCATGGTTTTGGATAACCCGTGGTATTTTCCCATTGTATTTCCCTTATAAAAGAAAGACATTGTAACACGGCTAGGGTTGATGTATTGGGTATTATGCATTGTAAAGATCTCTGAGATCAAGAAGAGAGACTGTGAGACAGTGAAGAGGAAGTGCAGCGGTTGTGCTGCAGGTTGTATCCCTTCACTTTGCTGGATGGAATAATAATAAGGACTGGCAAATTCAGTGTGGACGTAGCCCAAGTTGGGGTGAACCACGATATATCTATGTCTCTCTTTTAATGTGTGTGTGATTATATTTACATTTCTGTTTATTGTTATTGCTATCCTGTTTTTCTAACACACCTCATATATCCATTGTGTATCATTTTTTGGCTACAATTTGGTCTTGTCATGGATGTATGGATCCACGGTTGTATTCCTAGTGGCCATACTTTTTATTCAGTGTCTCATGGATCTGTAGTGTATTGGCCGGCAACTATGGTATGAGTCATTTTGAGACATACATCTCAGTGTCTATTGTACTACAGGAGTCTTTGTTCTTTTCTCCAACCGATGATCCTTGCCTCGAACCATCATATTGCAAAGCATCTCACCTACCTTATTTTACTAGCTTCATGCTTTGGGGGACATTCTGTTACACCAAAATCTCGTCATCATGAGTTATGTGTCCTCTATATTCCTTAATTCCTAAACTACTTGGGCTAAATGATTAAATGGAGATTTGATGTTAACCCTTTTACCATTTGTTGTCACCTGATGCACTCTGCTCATTGGCAAGATGAGTGAGACCTTAGGTGACGTGCTCTGCATATTGATAGAGTGCGTTGGTGACGCTAGTTGTATTCACACAAGATGTGTCTTCCTCAAACGACACAGGTTGCTTGTGTGCAAGGTGCATCATTGTTGGTTAAAATGGAAAAAAGAGAAGCTTCGAGCGACTTCTCGAACCTTTGATTGCGTGGGGGCTTATCCCTACATGTTAGGAAAGGTGGCACTCGCCCCTTACCTAGTGGGATGATCCCTTAAGCTTATCCCACAAATACTCAACCTCTCCTATCCCTTTGTTCCTATAAATGCAAGCTTCCTCTACATGGTTAAAGGAGGAAGGATAGAGTACTTACACGCTGGTGAAGTTTTGATAGGAGATCCCTTTCATCCATTAGGAGGAAAAATATTTGATCTTTGAGGCTAGGATCATTCGGAAGGTGTTACGATGTCAAAGCATTCGTTGTAACCTCTCTCTTTGTACTTTCTGTAAATACATCAATGCAAATTCTTTCCATAAATGTCTTGTCATTATAAGTGTTTAGGATTGGCTTCTTTGACTCCTAATCTAGATTGATTTATGATCATATGCTTTCACTACTTGTTTGTTTCCACTTATTTCATGTTGTTTTGCAGATGAAGATCTGGTGATCAAGGAGTTGGATCAAGCGAGGAGAAAGGAATTTTTTTTATAAGGTGAGTTATTTCCTAACTTACTTTGCAATTTGATCAATCTAGGAAAGTTATCTGTATTGTGTATTTATTTTGTTCTAGATCCGAACCATTCAGACTAGGGAGATCTGTTTGTGTCCGCACTTTCAGATTTTCCATTAACAAATACTATACAACATATGCGATACTATGTCATATCAATATATATCATCAAATATGTCTATTATATACCTACTTTATCAGATACGTACACACCTATACATATAGTATACCCATTCCATAAACAATTTAAAGACAACTTTTCCTAGTTTCCAAATTTTAATTTCAAAATGTTTCAATTTGAAAATGCCAGTTTCCAAGTAGGAGTGCAACTTTAAAGGGGGTCTGCTCATAAAATTTTCTGAGACATTTCACAACTTAACTATGCATCTAAATCATACCAAAAGTCTATAAGCACGAAGATTAATCCTTCCAAAAACCAAGTCAATCATACCCCTAAATCAATCGTACATCAAGAAGTATTTCAATATTAATAAATTCAATGAGCAGTAAATATGCAATATTAATTAATTCTAAAACATACAACAAACTGATCTTTAATCTCTTAACTTCTAAAATTAAAAGGTAAGATATAACCGAACCGATCTTTGAAGTGAGGCTTCTCATGCTTCCATTAACATAAGGGAGGTTAAAATTATTTCACAAAGCACATTTACAAATTCCAAATGCACATATACAAAATATTTATAACTTTGTGGAAGGCCCAACATCCGCAGTGTTGGAACCTAAGCTCTGATACCACTTGTAACGTACCCGACCCCGAAACCAAGGCTAGGGACACCAAGATGACTAGAAGGTAGGATAAATCAAGGTAAATTCACATCGGAATATGGTTATCTAAGGCTAGGCCATCCAACCATCCAATTAAATAAAACAACCAACCTTTTTAAGGACAACACAAACTTGCAATACATATCATTTTCCATATGCACATGCTAAGCAAGGTAAATACATGCATGAATGTAATCATATATGAGCAAGCTATTAATATGTAAACTGACATCAATTAATCAAATCTACCACATCCATATAACCAATATCAAATTCATATTTGCCAACTAACTTAGTCAATACAAATTAAAAGATCTACAAGCTGCCATATTCCACCACATTGACAAGCTAGAAATTAGATCTTCAGAAGACCATATACAACCATATTAACAGAGATAAAACTAGATATGAGGGCTTCAATCTATAGCCATATAGATGACAATAACATAAGGTCTCATGGATTTCACCCAAAACTTTACAAACCATAAGCAAAAACTGCATCTAAGAGCCCATGTACATCAAAGTACTTCAAATAAGCACATAATGAAATAATCATCACATACTACCAACCATAGTCATATCAACATGAACAAATTCAAGTATGAAAAATATTATCTACAAACATATAAAATCATATATCAAGGCTATGACCTAAATCCATATAGATCATAAGCACAATATATAATTCCAATGATGCAATAAATACACATATAATAAAATACTTATATGATTAAGGGGAAATTAGATTCAACCGGAAAAATTTCCACCCAGTCATAGACACAGTCAAGTTAACCCATACTTGAACAGGTTACCCCTGAGCTGAGGCCATGGATCCATAAGCAGAGGTATTTGCAATCCATGAATATGGTGTGTTCTTTCTCAACACTACCACATAGAAATGACTATATCTAAGCCATGCATAAAGCTTTTTCAATGAAACAAAAGGTATTCCTTACTGGAAACATTGCTCTGGATGCAATGGAATAGTCTCAAAAGCCAGAAATGCTCGGAAACCACAACTACACCTTTCTCCATCTAAACTTTCCCTTCCATCTACACTACCTGGTGTAATGGGATTCCCTTCACCACACAGGTCCCTCAGTACATCACCATCCATAGTCTAGGTTCACATACATATATTCGGACAGGGAAAATCAATGGGAGAAGGAGTCACGTTGTGTTATACATAGTCAATATTCAATCCCCATTACAAGGTCTTCATACCTCATTACAAGGCCTTCAATATTACTTTCCTGGTGAGTTGTGACTATTCGCGCTCACCACGTCCCTTCCGATATCACCAACCTCACCCAAGACTTCAATCTTTATCCATACAATGCTTATCCTCCACAAGATCATGCACCTTCAGTCCAGTAGCCAAGAGAGATCCCATGAGAGAGCCCATTCAAGTTCATATAGAGCAATTTGAATCCACTCTAAGAGTATAACTCCAACTCACTATGAAGGTTACCCAAACCACTAGAGTTTAACTCCAACCCAAAGAGACCAACTAGAATTAGTGAGAGGAGGTTACAAAACATGAGGGGAGTTACACAACTTTTGATGTGTCAAGGCTAAAAATAGCTAGTGGGGGTTAAAAAACCAAGTGTAACCTCCAAAAATGAGTTACAAAACCACCAAAGGGGCACATTTAACAAGTACTAAATCATGAATTAGGCTCAATAATACCAACATAGGCTAAAATAACAAAAATAGGAAATAAAGAGTGTTGTTAGGGAGAGCCACAACTCCTAGTCCCCAATCCCCTCACATGTGGAATCCATGCCCCTCCAGCCACATTTGTTGTCCAGGTTGAGCTAGTTCTTTAATTAAAAACAACAATAATAAACTAATAATAATAATGTCCATAGTCCATAGTCCATGAACCTAGTGCCACATTACAACACAAATAATAATCACAACATATGTCCAGGGGCTTAACACATGGGGAATTACAGATTTAGTTGTTAATGGATCTTTAATGCCAAAATGATAAGTTGAACTGATGTGACGTGGTAGTTGTTGGACACACCGAGCACACTGAGAGGGGGGGGGTGAACAGTGTGTGTAGCTTTTATTACTTTTTCAACTTTAACAACCATTGGCAGCTTTTTCAATATTATGCAGAGTACGTAATTATCACATTATCATTATATCATCATCATCATATCCTCCATAATGACTTCAAATATATATACCAATATATAGGCTCACATACTAATATCAAAGATGAACTCTATCCATGAGAGACATGTTCCATTACAAGAGAAACCTAGAAGCATGAGCCATACCTTTTTTAAGATCATAAGGTCAAGAAACAATAGAAAAACCAAAATAAACTCTAGATCATGTCATCACATAGCCCTCGTAACAAGCTTTCCAATGAGCCAAGAATTTTGTAATTCCGATTCCGTATGAGAAAGTTATGCCAATTTTAGTACAGATGCCCAAAAATTTCTCCTCCACAAAATTTCGCACTTTTCTCCAAGAGTTGCGAAATTCCAATTGATGAGCAAATGAAATGTTTGATATTCTATTTATATAGGTCGTGGAGGAAAGTTATTACCTCAAACAGGGCCGACATGCAATTAAAAATTACAAATAATTAAATTTTCTTTTGTTAGGTCCGCTCACCCAAAAAGGTGGGGTACACCAACTTCAAAAATTCATATCTCTTCAACCATAAGGAGTTAGAAGATGCTCCACATATCAATGGAAATGGCTTGACGAGGAATATCTCCCTATGATGGGTTTATTTGCAAATTCTTGGTCTAATACCCTTAAATTATTCAATGTGTCCAGGACGTCAAAGACCCCACACATGAGGGTGCCAAAGACCATACCACTAACTACAAGAGTTTCAAAGTCTTCTTCAACATATCAAGGCACGTCCGTGGGATCTACCTCCATCTACATCCCAATAGCCATATAACCACAAATAGGACCATACATCACCATGGTTCAAGACCCAAGGCACCGCATGCAAGGGTTTCAAGGACTCTTTCAAGGATATCATATAATATTTAAACAAGATACTTTCCATGGACTTCAAGCCCATCACATAGGACTCCATCGCCAAGTGATGAGGGAATCATGACCAAGGATTCTATTATATCAAAGGCTCCAACAATCATGGGCTTACAAACCACCATATGTATGGATTCCAAGACCCAAATCATTTCCAAATGCACCATCAATGATCATATAGTGTCCAAGGGTCATCATGCCGCCATTTATGTGGGTGCCAGAACTTCTCATGCATAATGACCATCTCCAAGGGTTCCATGACCCCAACAAGGGATACACGGGCATCAAGATCTTCATCAAGGGTTCCAAGTCTTCATCAAGTCATTAATGACCACATCATCACCTTTAAGGGGACAAGGACCATTAAGCCATCAAATGTGGGTCCAAGGACTTCTTCAGGGCTTCTTCATCAAGCAAGGGGCTTCATAGGCTTCTTCAACCACCTCAACCACACCAGGAGACCTACAAGGGTCAACATCCATCATGACATCACCTGTGGGGTTGCTAGACCTTCTCCTGGGGTACCATGACCTCAATAAACACAAATGACCACTGAAAGGTTCATTTGGACTCTTGTAACTTCTTCAACACTTTTGTAGCGTACTGGGGCATAAGTTGTGGTAATAGGGAAACAAAGAAACAATTGGGGAAACGCAAAACATCTTTGGGGTACTTAAACACTCTACAGGGTGTTCAGGGATTTTGTCATTGTCCCAAGGGCTCCAAGGGCTTCAAAATTGGGCTTGGACAAGATCAAAAGGTCTCCTTAGACACTGAAAATTACTTAACCCTCAGGGGCTCCTCAAGGGGCACCAAGACATGTTGGCATCAATGACTATACACTGTTGGCATCAATGACAACTTAATCAACAATCTCCCCCTTTGTCATTGATGACAACACCATAAATCCTCTTCAGAACAAGCTCCCCTTGTCAACAACTTCTCTCCCCCTTTGGAATCAATGGCAAAGGGAACTTCCTTTGACAACACTGCTCCCCCTCAGGGCATGCTCCCTTTGTCAACAACTTCTCTTTGTTTTTCGACTCTTGAAAAACCTTTTCTTCCTTTTTGCATCAATGGCAACAAGAATTTTCTTTGGTAATACTGCTCCCCCTATCATTGGGCATTGCTGTTGATTGATAGTCTTCAAAATGGTATCGGGTTTTTCCCAATATTTTCATCATTTCTATTTTGATCATTGGTGCAATCTACTGACTTTCTTTTCCATACTTTGGTAGGTTGATCACTGTTCATGACTTTCGGTTGAACTTGCTTTCTTCTCCAAACTTTAACTTCTCCCTGCATCCTGCAATGTTTCGCAAAATGACCATAATGATAACAATTATAACATTGAACGGAAAACATACCTTGATTTATATCTGGAATTATTCTGTCATGAGTTCTGCAATGGATGGCTTTGTGACCATAGTTGTTACACTTGTAGCAGTGACCATGCAACATTATAGGATATGTCTGAGCAAAAGATATTTCTTCTGTATAACTATTGGTCTCTTCTTCTTTTCCCCTGAAATTCTTGCTTTCTTCAATGTTCTTTTCGATCTTCAAATTTGTTTTTAACTGAGCAGTTGTATTGTCCAGATCTTCCTTCAGAGAGAGGATCTTCAATTCTTGCCTTTGACAAATTTCTATCTTTTCTTGGAGTTGTCTTGTTAGGTCTTCTTCTATTTTCTTGACTTCTTCTACCTGTCTTTTCAGATCAATAATACTGTCTTCCATCTGTCCTTTTGAGTTCTGATCTTCCTCATGAGATTTTTGCAGTTTCCCTTTTAGTACTTGATTTTCTTTTCTGATCTCTGTGAGTTCTTTTTCAAATTTAAAATTTTTCAGACATACCTTTCGTAATTCTATCTTTAAGGATTTGATTTCAATTTCTTGTTTTCTTCTTAGTTTCTCTTCAATCTCATGACTGAATTGAATTCCCTTTTTATCACTTGAATCTCCTTTCTGACTGGTGGTACTTTCCTTCTGCAATTTTTCAAGTAAGGTACTGATCTCACTATCTTTGTCTTGAAGCTTGCGAGTCATTTCTTTCTCCTTATCTTCTCGTTGTCTTTTGAGCCTGCCAATTTCTTCTAATTGCCTTTTATTTTCAGCAGCTGACTTCTCAAGTTTATCTTTCAAAGAGTTTGATATGGCTTCTTTGATTCTGGTAGCTTCTTCAACTTGGAGATTTAGATCAATTATAGTCTGTGTGGCCTTCTCACATTCTTCTTGATTCCTCTTCTCAGATTTGTCTAATTGCTCTTGCAATACCTTGTTCTGTTCACAAATTTTCTCAACCTTTTGCATAGCATTAGCAATATCATTATCTAAACATTCATTTCTATAATTTGTCAGGGAACAATGGGATTCATCACATTTTGAAGTATTACAATCTATGAATTTAGAATAGTGCTTATCTTCTATACCTGATAAACATATTTCTTCAAAAACATTACAAGAAGGGTGTTCAAGAGACTTACCTTCAAACTTACCTGGATCTTGTACTGACCTTTCTATGGAGTTGTCTTCTGCTTTCTGTTCTTCAATGGAGTAGAGTTGATCTATCTTTAGTGACAATTCTTCAATTGAGTTGCACTTTCCTATTTTCTCCTTTTGGAGATCTGTCAGATCTTTAACCATGAATTTCATAACCTCTTCTTCATGTTCTTTAGTGGAGTATAACTGTTCTAATTTGATCCACAATTCCTTAACTGTGTTGTACTTTCCAATCTTCTCTTTTATGGAATCTAATAAGCCTTCAAGAATGGATTCCATTACCATTGAATTATTTTTCTTTGCTTCCTTCTGAGTTGTTATTTTCACTTTCTTCGGATGATTGTACCCTGTAACCACTGATTGCCATATTCCAATACCTTCTAATTCAAGATAAACTTGCATTCTTCTTTTCCAGATCAAGTAATTTGTCCCACAAAACAATGGTGCTCCATTCACTGAGAACCCCATGGTGTATCAAGGATCTCCTTCAAGCTGGTAAGGCTTTCTGTGAAGCCCCGCTCTGATACCAATTGTTGGACATACCGAGCACACTGAGAGGGGGGGGTGAACAATGTGTGTAGCTTTTATTACTTTTTCAACTTTAACAACCATTGGCAACTTTTTCAATATTATGCAGAGTACATAATTATCACATTATCATTATATCATCATCATCATATCCTCCATAATGACTTCAAATATATATACCAATATATAGGATCACATACTAATATCAAAGATGAACTCTATCCATGAGAGACATGTGCCATTACAAGAGAAACCTAGAAGCATGAGCCATACCTTTTTGAAGATCATAAGTTCAAGAAACAATAGACAAACCAAAATAAACCAAAATAAACTCTAGATCATGTCATCACATAGCCCTCGTAACAAGCTTTCCAACGAGCCAATAATTTTGTAATTTCGATTCCGTATGAGAAAGTTATGCCAATTTTAGTAAAGATGCCCAAAAATTTCTCCTCCACAAAATTTCGCACTTTTCTCCAAGAGTTGCGAAATTCCAATTGATGAGCAAATGAAATGTTTGATATTCTATTTATATAGGTCGTGGAGGAAAGTTATAACCTCAAACAGGGCCGACATGCAATTCAAAATTACAAATAATTAAATTTTCTTTTGTTAGGTCCGCTCACTCAAAAAGGTGGGGTACACCAACTTCAAAAATTCATATCTCTTCAACCATAAGGAGTTAGAAGATGCTCCACATATCAATGGAAATGGCTTGACGAGGAATATCTCCCTATGATGGGTTTATTTGCAAATTCTTGGTCTAATACCCTTAAATTATTCAATGTGTCCAGGACGTCAAAGACCCCACACATGAGGGTGCCAAAGACCATACCACTAACTACAAGAGTTTCAAAGTCTTCTTCAACATATCAAGGCACGTCCGTGGGATCTACCTCCATCTACATCCCAATAGCCATATAACCACAAATAGGACCATACATCACCATGGTTCAAGACCCAAGGCACCGCATGCAAGGGTTTCAAGGACTCTTTCAAGGATATCATATAATATTTAAACAAGATACTTTCCATGGACTTCAAGCCCATCACATAGGACTCCATCGCCAAGTGATGAGGGAATCATGACCAAGGATTCTATCATATCAAAGGCTCCAACAATCATGGGATTACAAACCACCATATGTATGGATTCCAAGACCCAAATCATTTCCAAATGCACCATCAATGATCATATAGTGTCCAAGGGTCATCATGCCGCCATTTATGTGGGTGCCAGACCTTCTCATGCATAATGACCATCTCCAAGGGTTCCATGACCCCAACAAGGGATACATGGGCATCAAGATCTTCATCAAGGGTTCCAAGTCTTCATCAAGTCATTAATGACCACATCATCACCTTTAAGGGGACAAGGACCATTAAGCCACCAAATGTGGGTCCAAGGACTTCTTCAGGGCTTCTTCATCAAGCAAGGGGCTTCATAGGCTTCTTCAACCACCTCAACCACACCAGGAGACCTACAAGGGTCAAGATCCATCATGACATCACCGGTGGGGTTGCTAGACCTTCTCCTGGGGTACCATGACCTCAATAAACACAAATGACCACTGAAAGGTTCATTTGGACTCTTGTAACTTCTTCAACACTTTTGTAGCGTACTGGGGCATAAGTTGTGGTACTAGGGAAACAAAGAAACAATTGGGGAAACGCAAAACATCTTTGGGGTACTTAAACACTCTACAGGGTGTTCAGGGATTTTGTCATTGTCCCAAGGGCTCCAAGGGCTTCAAACTTGGGCTTGGACAAGATCAAAAGGTCTCCTTAGACACTGAAAATTACTTAACCCTCAAGGGCTCCTCAAGGGGCACCAAGACATGTTGGCATCAATGACTATACACTGTTGGCATCAATGACAACTTAATCAACAGTAGTTTTGGTAGAAGAATTGAAACTAGTGGGTCCTCCCAACCACAATGGTGTGAACTAAGTAACAAAAAATGGATTGAAATGAACAAATAGAACTAAGAAAATGACAAGATTGAAAAAACTAACTCCTAACTACCTCACTCCCAGTTACAAGAGTGGAATCTTGCAGAATCGCTGAGCATAAACATAGGGATTTAGGTGTGCGCCATTCACCCAACCTAGATGGAGAATACCATCGAGTTGGACTAACGTAATAGATCTCAAATCTTGATTTCCACAACAATGAAAGGTCCCAACCAATGCATCTGAAGCTTGCCTAGATGCTTCATGAACTTGATGTCATAGAGTAAAACTTGGTCACATGTGTAAAAAAATTTATGCTTGATGTTTCTGGCATGCCATGCCTTCTATCGTTCCTTTCCAACTGTTGCTTGATAATCAACTAAAAAGTAGACTCTTCTAGTTCCATCAGTTCCGCAAGGCGTTGCAGAACTAAATCTTCCTCTGTGATGTGTGTTGCGTGTGCAATGTAAAGGCTTGGAACCAAAAATTCCAGCGGAACTGATGCTTCTCTGCCATATAGAAATTAGAATGGAGTTTTTTTGTGAATTTTTTTTGTAGTGGTCATGTATGCCCATAACACAGCTAAAATCTGATCATCCCAATCATCTTAGTTGGTGCAACGTACTTTTGTCAAACCAATCTCTAGAATTTTATGAATGCTTCTACTGGGTCGTTTGCTTGTGGGTGATACAAACTACTTTTGTGGTGTTGTATCAAAAACTCCTTCGTAGGTGCCTCAAGAGTGGTATTCAAGAAGTGCTTACCTTGGTCACTTTTAAGGTTTTTGGGACACCCGAATTGAGTGATGATGTTTTTATACATGAACTGAGTTGCTGTCTCTACAGAGGAATCTCATACTAGTGCTACTTTGGCCCATCTGGTTAGATAATCTATTGCGATAATGATATAGAGGGTTTTAGAATGTTTCGTTGGCGGATTTATAAGTCCCATAGAATCAACTGCCCATTTTTCAAATGGTTGTAATTTCCATACTAGTCTGAGTGGAAGTTCATCTCGTTGAGACGATTTACCAACTCATTGGAAAACGTCGCATTTCCGAGCGTACTCCTTAGCATCTTTGAACACCATGGGCCACCACAACCCAACTTGCAATCAATTGATACTCCGTATCTCGCACGACTAAGGGTCGTTTCTAAGTTGTCGAATAATCATTAGGTGATTTCTCTGTTGTGAGGAATAATGTGATCTCTTCTAAATGATTAGGAATATATTCTAGCTTGAAAAGTGTTGCATTCAGTAACTGACTATCAATGAGTTCATTATCTTCACCTGTCTCTATTCGTGACAGGTGATCAAGTCCAAAATTATGTTTCCCTGGTTTGACTATTACTTCAAAATATAAATAAGAGTAACCATTTGCAAATGTGACCTTCTAGGACATGCTGTTCACCAAGTACTTGAGGGCTGAATGATCTGTGAAAAACTTGAAGTGTGCTCCCAACAAATATTAGCGGAATTTCTATAGGGCATAAATCATTATTAGTCCTTCTCATTCTGTGGTTGTGTAGTTGCATTCTGCTTGAGATATTTTTTCGTCTAGCGAAGTACATCGGATGATCCATCTCGCCTTGTCCTAGCTAGGATAATACGATGTGAAGGGAAATATCTTATGCACCAACATGTACATGGAATTCTAAAAGAAGGGAAAATATAATGTTGTGGCATATGCCTTGTCAAGGAAACACGAGGAAGTGATATCACTCTTTGCCTCATCTTTTCCAATACCTAAATGGTTATAGGAAGAATGAAAAGAATGTCCAACCAATGTTGCTACATCTCATCTTATCAAGTGACCCTGGGAGGATATCAACCCTCCCCAAGGTTACACATGGTAGCAAGATACATTATGATATAAAGGTCATTTTTTTCTAGTACCTAACTTTGCTTTAAAACAAACAATATTAACATAGTTGCATTCATCTCCTCTCGCAAATCACTTAGGATTTCATAAAACTTATGCACACTCTAGGTGCTCCTTCTTATAGGAAGGCATGAAAAATGACTTCCCTAATTTTGTAGCATAATGTGAAACTTTCCAAAAGGAACAAGAGTGAGACAAAAAAGACTCTTGGGGAATCACAACTATTGATAATCCCAACCACTATTTGGATTGATATTTCCATGGATTTTATTGTTGGTCTTTCGAAAGCATGTAAGAAATAAATCATCATGGTGGTAGTTGATCAACTTTCAAAATATGCTTATTTTTTTGCTCTCCAGCACCCATTTACCCCGGCAAGTGTTGCCGAAATATTTTTAGAAAATGTTTTCAAACTCCATAACATTTATACCTATATTGTGTTAGATCGCGATCCCCACATTCGCCATCAAATTTTGGTAAGAACTATCTAGACTCTAGGGTACCCAGTTGCAAATGAGCACCTCTTATCATCCTCAAATAGATGGCTAGACTAAAGTAGTCAACAAGTATCTTGAAACCTATTTGATATGTTTTGTATATGAAAAGTAGCACTAATGGGCACAATGGTTACATTTGGTAGAATGATGGTATAATAAAACTTATCATGAGGCTACAAAAATGACACCATGTGAAGCAGTCTATGGCTAACAACAATCCTAATTAGTTTCTTATCTACTAGGTACTTCCAAAGTGCATGTAGTCAATAGTCTGCTCCATAATCGTGATGTCACTCTTTGAACACTTAAGGAAAATTCAACAATAACTAAAAATTTACATGAAGCAATAAGCAGACCAACACCGCTAAAAAATGTTCATCTGTAGAAGGTATCTAGGTGTTCCTTCTCCTACAACCTTATAAGCAAACCTCTTTCAAAGTTAAAGGACATCAGAAGCTTGCACCAAAGTTTTATGGCCCATATCAAATTGATTAACGCATTGGTCAAGTGACCTACAAATTAATGCTCTTAGCACACTCTAAGATCCACCCAATATTTCTTCTATGTCTTATTAATTTGTTCCTTTTAGCTTTTTTTTGTTTTTTTTTATTTTTGGTTTTGTTCTTTATTTTATATTAATTCTTGTTTCTAATCTTTGTTGATTTTCTCATAGACTATTGAGTTTTCTATTTTTAAGTTCTTTTCTTCTCCTTCATTTTTAATAATTTATATTTGGCTTTAACTGCTTGTTAGTTATTGTTTGTCTTTATTTTTATTATTATATTTTTGTTTTTGTTTGCTTTACCTTTTGCTTTGTTTTTATTTTACCTTGAGCATTTTTTGCTTTATCATTGTTTCTTTGTTTTTATCTCATTCTTTACTATTTTTTTAATTTTAATTTTAATTTCATTTTGCTATTTTTTTATTTATTTTTTTATTGTTTTGTTTGTTTCTTTTTGTTTTAAATTGTCTCTTTAATTCTTCTAAGATTTGTTTATTTTTTCATTATTTCTTTGTTTTTTAACTTTGTTGGTCTTTTTGTTTTTTATTTGATCTTTCATCATATTAATTTGTTTAGTTTTAATTTTATAATTCTCGTTTGTTTATTTGGTTTCTTTTATGTCCCCTTTTTTATATTAGGGTTTTATGTCCCCTTTTAATATTAGGGTTTGTCTCCTTTGTTTTCGTATATTGCTTTTTTTTAATTTATCTCTTTATTTTTATAAAGTTTGTTTATCTATTTTTTCTTTGTTTATAATTTTTTTTTTTTATTTGATCTTTCAAATTATTAGTTTGTTTAGTATGATTTTTAATTGTCTCTAATTGTCTTGGTTTATTTTGTATCTTTTGATTTTAGTGTTTGTCTCATTTGTTTTAAGTTATTTCTTATTTTTCTTTTCTCTTTGTTGTGTTGGTATTTTTGTTTTTGATTTTTGGTTTATAGTCGATAGTAATTTGCTTTTACCATTCGACCTAGAAAATAAATGATCCCACACTTCTTGATCATTATTTATAGGTTATCTACAAATCTTACCAAGTGACTTTTTGTCTTAATGATGGATCTAGTTGAAGATTCGAAAATTCGACCCAAGAATTGAAACCATGGGCACTCCAGAAACCAATTCTATTAACAAAGAATACCACAGAAATATCAAACTCATGTGTGATGTTTTAAGAAGGCAGTGGGTCAAAATTGTTGAGTTCAAACTACATTACCAAAACTGGATGAAGAAGGCTCCATTTGGCTCCAACCATAAGCAGTTTCGTGTACTCGGGAGCGCTATCTACATTAATGCATTATCCATGAAGTTTTGATTCAATGGAAGGAGACCTGACCAAAAGATTCTACTTGGGAACCATCCACCATTTTACAGTAGTTTCCTCATCTCCAGCCTTGAGGACAATGTTGGTTTTGAAGGGGGGAGGGTATGTTACGATCCTACCCTAACCCCCCTACTTTATCAATGTACAATCCATAAGTCCCATTATATAGTTAGAGGATAGTGGCTTAATGTAAAAGGGCCATCTTTATTAAGTAAAGGACCCTAGGTGATTGACCCTGATTAACAGCGGGACTGCAACTAGTTAGGACTTTGGCTATTGAAGCACTATATAGAGAGTAGTAAGATATGTAATGTTTAGTCAAGAATTGTCATTGTATTTGGAGCTTTTCTCTTGGAGATTACCCCCTTGAAGAGGCAAGTGAACATAGATATCTATGCTCTCTTGCGTTTTTCTATATTTTCACTAAATTTACGGGTTTAATCCTATTACAGAGTATGAAACTAAGGTGAAGTAATGCACAATGGTGTGACAACACTAGAGGGAATATAGCTCCGATGAAATGGTACAATACTAGAGTATTGAGGACAGTGCAAACTAGGGAATCATGGCGTTGCAATTACTAAGGCTCTGATACCACTACCAGGCCTGGATAACTCCAATGCTTGGGATTATTTGCATTAATGGGAATAACATATAAATGCAATGAAGAATGACCTTCGGTTTTAATCTTCTAGGAGGTACTTTGGACTTCACAGTGACTCATCATATTATTTCTAGGCAACTAAAGGTATCTAATATGCACAATAATCTAATATTTACAATTTACCATAATTTCTAAGGATTAGGCATCTAACACAATTTATAAATCCTTTTGGTCAACTCTCAATGAAAAGAAAATCCTTCCCTCCTCAAACCCTCCTTGATCTCTTTTCTTTATCCCTTACATTTGCAGGCTTATCGATCACATCTCCAAGATTTTATCAAAAAAGAACATAAACCCTTTTCAAACCCCATAAAACCCTAAAACAACTTTTCAAAAGTGTTAAAGATAAATCTTACCCAATGCTCATCCATGGAGTTAACCAAATCCACTATGTCTGCAGTAAATGCTATGTAGGACAAACTAGGTTGTCCATGAAAACTAGTCTTAAAAAACATATAGGAAATACTATCTACAATCTCCTTACAAAATCAACTATCGTTGAACATTCCCAAAAATCTAAGCATCTCATCTACTGTGACCAAACTAAAATCCTTGCTTCAACTCTCCATTATTCCTCTTGTATTATTAGAGAGGCCCTTGAAAAACATCCTAAAAATTCTAACCATGAAGATGGATATAAATTGAGCCACTCATGGAAGCCCCATATCCACAATTTAGTTCAGTAATTCATGATCTCTCTTCCTTCCTTCTGTCTTTCTTTTATTCTCCTCCTTGTTTCAATAAAGATTTCCGCTTTTCCCTCCTTTCCCTTCTCCCAATATTTACCCCTCTAGTTGTTTACCTTTGACCTCCCCTCTCATTTATTATACTTTTACGTTCGCATATGAAATCTTCCTTCTACATATTATGATAGACATCCTCTAGCTCGTCTTATCCTCGATTTATTAAATATGCCTTAACTCTTCCCCATTCTTGTTTTATCATATATTAATATTAATATTGATATTAACTCAAATGTATTAACCCATCTTAATATTAATATTAGTATTACCCCAATTAATTATTTCTATCTTCTCGCTCCATTCTCTAATCTCTAACCAATTTTGACTAAATCCCTTCCCAATTTTACAATTCTCTATTATTTTTAATAATTACTGAGCAATGACTAGTTGCTTTCATATCCTTTTTATCCAAACAAAGGCTAGTTATTTTCTCACAATCAATTTTTTTTATGGTTCCCTTGATGATGGTGGAGTGTCCACTTGAAATGTTGGGAAGTTTCATAAACTGTTTGTAACGTCCCCAACCCCTTGGTGTCCTTCAGAGGCGATGGGAGACAACCCGATACATTTTTTTTTCTTCAAATCCCTCCATTTTTACTCACAGCCGCAATGGCCATCGATCCACAATCCACCCTTCCACAATCCACAATTCTGCATGCGGAACTCGGAAGGCGAATTGCCAAAAACCACCCTTCCGCAATCCGCATTGCAGGACTCGAAAATGCGGAAGTCCAAAGCTTTGTTCCGGAAAATCTTTCCCTTTCGACTTCCGCAATCCGCAATCCGCTTTGCGGGTGCGGAAAGGCAAAAGTCCATCGCGCCAATCCCGTGGACATCTCCCTTCGGACATCTACAATCCGCAATCTGCATTGCGGGTGCAGAAAGGCAGAAGTCTATCCACGTGAATCCAAGGTTGGCCCCTGGTATCTGCAATCTGCAATTTTCATTGCGGATGCGAGATTGTGGAACCACACCACCTGCAACTGCAAACTTCCCAGGCTTATAACTTCATCATCCTTAAGCCAAAGAAGGAACGTCTGGTACCGTTGGAAATCTCTTGGAGAGCTCTATCCACTGGTGTGATCTCCTACCACAGTTGAGGTCCCTAAACTTGTCACTTTCTCAACTGAAGTATGATTTATAACCTCACCAATATGCCTTCAACCTCCTACAACGAACTCTACCTTCCTTCTGCCATGACTTCTTCTCCTCCCCTGATCCACAGAGAAGTACTCAAGCAATCCTTCTAAAGGTGAATGCAATGCATAACAAACACATATATATAATGAAACTGAAACAATCAATACTTCTACAACCTGCAAGGTTAGCAATACATTAAACTCATGTATGATGAAGCATTCAACATGACTCAGCCTCATACTCAGGTTTATACATGGCCTTCATGTTATTCAATTTTCATGCAATCATTCACTCAAATAACTTGAATCATAACAAATAAGCATAACACATGAAATATCATCATTGAACATCATCATGATCACTTATCTTTGGAATCAAGCCTTCCAAGCAACTGGCAAAGTGAGAACAACGTTCCACCCAACCTTAGTTCTCTGTCCAGCCTATACTCTTTCAGCTGAGAGACCACCCTCGAGCTAGGATGTGTATCCACTAAGGAGGGTAACAGGTTCTCTCATAGTCAAAGTTCCATCCCAATGCTAAGCCAACCTGTAGTTGGGTTTACAAGCATTCCAGGGAAACATACCCATGCTAAGCCAACCTACAATTGGTTTTATCAAGCATTCCAGGGAAACATACCCATGCTAAGCCAACCTATAGTTGGGTTTATCAAGCATACAATGTAAACATACTCATGCTAATCCAACCTACAATTGGGTTTATCAAGCATACAAGGTAAACATCCTCATGCTAAGCCAACCTACAGTTGGGTTTATCAAGCATACAAGGTAAACAGGGAGGGTATTGCTAAGCCAATGAGCTCATCCACAGAGTTGCAGGAATCTCAAGACACTCAACACTCATGGTACCCACACTACCTACCACACCCAACACAAGGAAGGAGCCCGTATTTGCTGCATAGTCCCTTAGGTCCCCTTCCCTCCAGTTCTATTCAGGGTGGGCATAGAAAGGTCCAACCGCTGTGTCCTATGAGATCTCAGCCTTCACCAGGTTTATCAAGCAGATCCAACCCTAGGTTGACCTTCTACTATGTTAATCAAACAGGGTTCCTCTCAGGGCTGCGGCCTAACTAGGTCCCGCAACTCGGTCTTCTACAACCGGATTCAAGTATTCTCACGGTTCACTGAGCTTCTCACACTCTGTCATTCATCACAGGGTTTGCTTTCATGGATTTCCCAAACAGATGAGGCTTACACGAAGGGTTTCTATGGGAATTCGACTCTGTAATTTCGGCTTACACAGGAATCACGATTTCTCCTTCCTGCTCTTCCCGGTTCCACTCTCCCACGCGTGATGAATGAATGCCTCCATCCCCTTCTGGGTCAACAATGGGATAGTCATTAGGGTCTGCGAATTCCCAAGTGGTTAAGTGTATTAAGGGATAAGTAAACACAGGCCATACCTTGCCATACGGATTCGCAAGGCATGTTCCATACTCAATCGGCCTCGTGAATAGGGCTTCTCAACCACCGTCTTATAGCAGCAATAAATGTCAGCATGGAGGTCAAACGGGTTCACAAATCGACATGTGGCAGCATGGGTTCCAATAAAACGACCCCCTCACCTCTCCCTAGTGGATACACACTGCCCCTTCCCATTAGTTGCCTTGCCTCCTTAGCCAGTTTTCTTGGTGTTTCATTGCAATATTTAAATGTTTACATCATTTATAATATTTCATGGCTCAATAGCACATGAATAATCAAACTGTCAAATACTTGCCTATGCAATTAAACCTTAAGCATCCACTAGTGGTGCCTTGGCCTTGAGCTCCACACTAGGGAAAACGCACACTGTATTTACACCATATTTACATTTGAGCCAATAAACACTAAGGGAAAAATAGGGGTATTACACTGTTACACAATTCAAATCCATAAGCTTAAACATTATTCTTCAAATTTTTCCTCCTATAATTTGAGACACTTCATTCACACGCTATCTAGTTGCTTTAACATGTGAAAATATATGATAATAGGATTGGTTGCAAACCAAATAGTTTGTTTATCAAAGAATATTTTTTATAAATATGTTTTTTCTCTCAAATTTCGCTCTCTTATAATTTGAGACACTTCATTCATATGCTATTTAGTTGCTTTAACATGTGAAAATGTTTGAAAATGGCATTGGTTGCACACCAAATAGTTTGTTTATAAAAGTATAAATAACACACGCACACACTTTTACAATTTTGGTGAACACAATAATTTTTACATAAAAAAGACTGTATTGGATATTTTTGAGAATGAAATCAAAATACACATGATCATGCCTTTCAACTCTTAGACAATTTCTAAATGTATTCACCCTAGACTTCTAGGCCTGATTACAGTCTTCCTTCAATGGACTTGTAGCTCTCAAAAGAGACAAAGAATTATACTTACTCTAGGATTTTATGACCCAATAATCTATTAGTAGGTGAAGTCAATATCCAAATCTTCAATACTCTCCTATGGGCTATTGCATGGTTATTCCCATGCACGATCCATATGCATTGGGGGGACGTAGGGGGGACCGTCCAGGTCCCAAAGGAAATTTTTTCTAGAACCTTCTAGTGTATTTCGGTTCCTTCAGGAACCCTCTTATGTATTCTAGAAATGGGAAATGAACCATGGCATTTTTGTACATGAAAAGTTGTAAAACGTTTTTTCCCAAGTAAGAATAAGATTTGAAGTTGGCATTGTGTGATGGTTTTACCTATGCACATCAATGTTTCCACGTAAACACCATATTCTATTGTTATTGTTGTGTGCTTATGTTTTATATTTTCTAACATTTGGTATCATAGTAAGATTCTCTAAAAACGCATTGGCTTAGGGTTTTCTATGAGCGGGAGTTTAAACAATGACACGAGGTTTAACCAAATTTGAGATTGAGAAGTTTAATGGTAAGAGTTTCTCTGTATGGAAGATGAATGTGGAGGATTTATTGGTTCAAAATGACCAAGCCCTAGCCTTGAAAGGAACTGCACAAAAATATAACTGCATAACAAATGAGAGTGGAAAAAGTTGGATAGGAAGGCAGTTTCTACAATTCATCGTTTCCTAGAAGACTCTATCTTGTTCAATGTTATTGAAGAAAAGGCCATGAAAATATTTTGGGAGAAACTTGAGAAGGTACATGAGACTAAATCGACAACAAATAAGGTTTTCTTGAAAAAACAACTTTATCATTTGAGAATGAAGGAAGGTCGTCTGTGGTGAATTATCTAAACGAGTTTAATACCTTTACCAATAAACTGGTCTCGGTTAATGCAAATATATTAGAAGATGAGGCCAAAACAATCATCTTTATTTGTACCCTACTTGATACTTAAGATCATTTGATGATGAGCATCACCAACTCATCATTGGTAACTCTAAAATTTGATGATGTGGTAGCTGATTTGTTGGGAGAAGAGTTGAGGTGAAAATCATCTTTGGAACCCTATACTAATGAATCCCTATCTATGAGAGGTTGATTTAGAAAAACAAATCAACGAGGTAAATCTGTAACAACCCTCATGTATCCATATTGTGGAATATGTATAATGAAATGTAAATAATTAATAAAAGGTAAATAATAAAGAGCAATATGAAAGTAAAATGAAGGAAATCAAATTGCATTAAAGAAATTAAGAAAATGGGAGAAAGGGGAAGATAAAAGGAGGATGAGAAGAAGAGAGGGGGATCTTTTTTTTTTTTGGCATTTTGGATGGAGAGCTCTGGAGGAGCCAAGAAAGAGGAAAGCAAGCAAGCTCTAGCATAGGGTTAATTTTTGGGGGCTCGGGGGCCTCAGCCATTGGCTGGGGGTTGGTTGGGTAGAGAGACATCCCCCCACCTTCAGTTGCACACATTGGAGCTGTCAAGGTAATGGTAGCTAGCAGATCGTCTAATCAGGTATGGTTCCAATATTTTTCACAGTATATTTTATGTTATATTGTTGATTAGATCCACTCTTTTGTATACAGATCTTCTATGCATGTTGCTTCTTGTTGTATACTGGTTCTTATGAGTTTTTACAGGATATCAGATTCTTTATTGTTGATATAGAGATCTCCTTTGCGTGTTGGTTATCTTCTTGTTATTTAGTGGTTTTATGATTTTAAGGTTATTACATTTGGTATCAGAGAACCTAGATGCATTAGATGTTAATCTTGGCATGACTTATCGTGACAATGGCTTATGATGTAATGTAATGCTATATGAACTGGTGGCTAGACATTCTTGTTAGCACATGATTCAAGTTTGATCCATGATATATTATTATATTGAGAAATGGTTACTAATGATTATTCATTATGGTAAGTGCATGTTGTTCCAGGGATCCACTCAAATAGCCTGGTGAGGCTAATCATTCTATGATTTCGTGGGAGCCCATAACCACGAATGATAATGGCTACTATAAATATATTATGGGCTGGGGGATAAGCCCAACAATTAGCTCTATGCCAGCGGCTCTTGAATTTAGTACCAGGAGTTGGGAAGGTGGCAATGCCACTGATACTTCCCGGAGAGCTTCTGATGTGACCAGAGTCCATGGTTGGAGACATACTCATCGGGAGGGAGGTTTATGTAGAAGGACTTCTTATGCCTGGGGCTAGTGCCCTGAGGGTGTTGTGGAGGATGTTTAGGAAATCCTTTCGAGATGTCTGGGGTATAATGATCCTGATATCATAATCGGTGTACTGGGAACCATATGCCGGTTAGTACTGATGAGGCCCAGATTCTGGTTAGAATCCGATGAGGATGTATTATTACCAGAAGTTGGGAAGTGGAAATGCCGCGGTAACTTCCCGGGGAACTTTTGATGCCTACTGTATGATCTGCGGACAGGTTACATTAGAGGGCTCGTTCCATGCTGAGCGGGACCATCCGGAGTTGTAGGGGAGGTTTATGGAGGTGGCAGATGGTATGATTCTCAGGGAGAGGGTGAGTAAGGAAAGAGGACGTAAACAAATACATAAATTAATACATCAAATACATGGTTTTTAATTATTAATTAATTGACTAATGCTTATGTGTGTATGATGCATAATTGTTGATATGGTTGCATAATAGACTCACTGGGAATTACTTAAGAGCATGTTGTAACTTAGGGCGTTTGATTGTATTAGTGTGGTTTGGAGACTTCTATGTGGTGGCCACACATATAAATATCTTAACTTCACAATAGTACTAGCTACCTATATATTCTAGTATTTACTTGATTGATTGATTGAATAAGTATTGTATTTATTGCTTGAAGATTATAACTTCGGGACGAAGTTTCCCGAAGGGGGGAAGTATGTAGCAACCCTCATGTATCCATATTGTGGAATATATATAATGAAATGTAAATAATTAATAAAAGGTAAATAATAAAGAGGAATATGAAAGTAAAATGAAGGAAAACAAATTGCATTAAAGAAATTAAGAAAATGGGAGAAAGGGGAAGATAAAAGGAGGATGAGAAGAAGAGAGGGGGATCTTTTTGTTTTTTGGCATTTTGGATGGAGAGCTCTGGAGGAGCCAAGAAAGAGGAAAGCAAGCAAGCTCTGGAATAGGATTAATTGTTGGGGGATCAGGGGCCTCAGCCATTGGCTAGGGGTTGGTTGGGTGGAGAGTCGTGCCCCCACCTTCAGTTGCACACATTGGAGTTGTCAAGGTAATGGTAGCTAGAAGATCATCTAATCAGGTATGGTTCCAATAATTTTCACAGTATATTTTCTCTTATATTGTTGATTACATCCACTCTTTTGTATACAGATCTTCTATGCATGCTGCTTCTTGTTATTTACTGGTTTTTATGAGTTTTTACAGGATATCAGATTCTTTATTGTTGATATAGAGATCTCATTTGCATGTTGGTTATCTTCTTGTTATTTAGTGGTTTTATGATTTTAAGATTATTACAAAATCATAGTCCAAATCTAAGTCAAGAGGATGCAAGCTAAAAGGGAAGTGCTAGAATTGTGGGAAGAAAGGGAACTCGAGGAAGGATATTGGCATCTAAAAAAGGAAAAGCATGATCATCCATCAACTGAAGCTAGCACAACACATTCACAATAGACGACAATATGTGAGGCCTTCTATCTCTATAATAGCGGATCTCTTTTATATGCCTGGGTTTTGGACTTAGGCGCATCTTTCCATATGTATCCATATAGAGACTTGTTTGTTAAATATCTGTTAAATTTTTAGAATTTACTTCAATCTGATCTAGGATCTTAACTGAGAGAACAACATGTACAGCAAAGCTACAACATATCAATCATGGACACAATAATGCAAGCACACAAGAGACACAGAGTTTACTTGGGGAAAACCATAAAGGTGAAAAACCCCAATAACTTCCTCAGAGATAGATAGAGCAATGATACAACCAGAATACAAGAGATAGTCTTCTCCTAGCAGCAGAGCCTCCTCCTCCACAAGTGAGCCACTCTCCAAAGTGTAGGTGAGAGAATAGAATGTGTAAAATGAGAGAGACACACTCTCTATTTATACACTAACTTGACTTGACCTTTACTCAACTAGGTCGGCCTCAACTTAACCACTTAACATAATGCTGACTGGGCCGACCCCCACTAGGGTGGTCTAATAACCCTTTGACCCACATGCCCGACCCCCAATAGGGTGGTCTAATAACCCTTTGACCCACATGACTTATACAGGGCCGACCCCAACAAGGTGGTCTAATAACCCATCAAGTATAAGTTACGACACTTACAATATAAATGACGACACTTCCGTATAGAGGAATAATAACATCTCTATAGGAATACAACCACTTTCGTATAGAGGAATAATAACATCTCTATAGGAATACAATATACATATATGTGAAATACATTCTGAAGTTACATATACATCAACACTCCCTCTTAACTAGGAAGGTATTTCTCGACACAGGTCTTCTAGCACAAGTCTTCTTCTTTGGATCATCGTCACTGGATAATCGTCATCGAGACATCATCATCGTCACTGTTGCTGCTATCTCAATCAATCTCTGAATCTACTTGTCATAGGAAGTTCTACAGAGTCAGTCCTTTTTCATACTAGATGTAGGCCCACCACCTGCAGGTCTTCGTCATCACTGGCCATACTGTGGAATCCTCAGGACTTATTACGTGCGTCACAAAACCTTGAAAGAGCATCCCAGGCTGTTACGAGCACATGGATCTACCTATAGGATCTCCTAGGGCCATATTATATGTGACCTCACCACAAAACCTCGCAAGAGCATCCCAGGATGTTACGAGCACACAGCTCTACCTATAGGATCTCCCAAGGACATATTATATGTGGTCACCACAAAACCTCGCAAGAGCATCCCAGGCTGTTACGAGCACATAGCTCTACCTATAGGATCTCCCAGGGACAGATTATATGTGGTCATGGCAAAACCTCGCAAGAGCATCCCGGGACTTATTACAGGCACACAACCCAACCTATCGGATCTCCCAGGGACATATTATATGCCATAGGACAAAACCTCGAAAGAGCATCTGCCAGATATCCCAGGGCCAGATTATATGCCATAGGAAAAACCTCGAAAGACAATCTGCAGATCTCCCAGGGCCAAATTATATGTCCTCCCAGAGCAAAACCTCGAAAGAGCATTTGCCAGATATCCCAGGGCCAGATTACATGCCATAGGCAAAACCTCGAAAGACTATCTGCAAATCTCCCAGGGCCAAATTATATGCTCATCTGCACAACCTGATCCACGTCCATAGAGTATCAACCTGATACTCACCATACATCATCCTGATGTACACATGATCATTCTGATCATCATCACTGCAACATCCTGCTGCATGTCATCTGGAGCAACATCCTGAAGCTCGTCATCCATGATCATCCTAATCATACAATGCATCTACCTGATGCATACCAAGTATCTACCTGATACATATCATCATACATGATCCACCTGATCATACAGTGTATCCACGTGATACAAATACAAATACATGATACATATCACCATACATGATCCACCTGATCATACAATGTATCCACCTGATACATATACAGATACATGGTCCAAGCATCCAACATGATGCATATACAAAATACATGCAAATGATCCAACCGATCATATCCAACATCCGACATGATGCATACATACATATAAATGATCCAACTGATCATATCCAGCATCCAACATGATGCGTACATACATATAAATGATCCAACTAATCATATCCAGCATCCAACATGATGCGTACATACATATAAATGATCCAACTGATCATACAAAGCAGAAACCAGAAAATCATCCTGATGCTCATCATTCAGCGCTTACATCCACAGCCATGTGAAGGATCCTCCTTCCAACATGCTTGGAATGGCTTCAGCAAATGTGTCCATCACTTCTTCCTCGAAGTGTCATCAATCTGAAGAATGCCAAGCCTCTCCCTGAAGTACTCGAACTTCACCCTGGCTAGTGGCTTCGTTAGCACATCTGCAATCTGCTTGTCCGTCACAATGTACAGGAGCTTCACAACTCCTCTCTGCACCATATCCCTGATATAGTGATATTTGATCTCTATGTGTTTCGACCTGTCATGAAACACTGGGTTCTCAGACAGTTTCACACAACTCTGGTTATCGCAGAAAATATCAGTAGCATCCAATGGGAGATCAAATAACTCAGACAGTAGCTTCTGTAGCCATACTGCCTCACAACTAGCTAAACAGGCTACAACATACTCTGCCTCAACTGTACTCAGTGCTACGCAGGACTGCTTCCTACTAAACCAAGAGATCACACCTGATCCCATACTGAAGCAGCATCCAGATGTGCTCTTCCTATCTGTAGCACTGCCAGCCCAATCTGAATCAACATAATCCTACAGGTTAAAATTTTGATTCACATCATATTTGAGCCCATAATCAACTGTACCCTTCAGGTACCTCAGAATATGCTTTACAGCAACCAGGTGAACACTCCTTGGATCTGTCAGGAACTGGCTCAATGTGTTCACCGCAAAGCAAATATTTGGTCTCATGTTCGTCAGGTACATCAAGGACCCAATCATCTGACGATACATAGTGACATCAACTGGTTCAGATGAAGCATCACACAGAAGCTTCAGGTTCGATGCCATAGCCTCGCAGTCCATCATCCCAAACCTCTTCAGGATCTCTACTACATACTTCCCTTGTCCAAGGAAGATTCCATCTGCACTCTGCCACACCTCCATACCTAGAAAGTGGTGCATCATACCCAAGTTCTACACATATATGACTCCCTGTCATGTGTCTCAGAACCAAGTGGTTGCTCCACATACACTTCTTCTTCAACTACGCCATTCAAGAAAGTTGTCTTGAAATCCATCTGGTGTATCTTCTATTTCATCACTTTTATATTTCTCTATGCTGCCATCTGCAGCATGCTTGATCTTGATAGATCCATATGGAAGTCATAACAAACTTCCCTTCAAGTCTTGGGACTACATCCCAAACATCATTCTTCATGATCGACGGATCATGGCATTCTTCCCATATCCTGGGAACTTCAATATCTTCAATAGATAATTTTGTTGCTGAACAAATGTTGTAGTTCTTCTTTTGTAGGTGATGGCATACGATCTTTCCTACACAACAAGTTAAATTGCATGATTAGAAAACATCTCATAGTCTTCAGAACAAATTCTTACACATAAAGAAATATGTCATACAGTCATGCAATTATCTTAGCCAATGCTTCAATACAACATTTATCCATATCCCGTAACTTTCTAGATGCCTTCCAATCTCTACCAGAACATTGTTAAGAGTGTGCACAACTCCCAACATGTCGGCAAAGAGGTTTCATTCTAGATAAGTAACAATGGAATGTTGTACAGTGCCATAGGCCACTTACCCATGCATATTAGTAGTATACTGTTCATCAATGCAACTATTCTAATATGCATAATACACAACCTAATTCTAGGAACATCAGTATATGCATTATTGAACAGTATTATTTAAACAATAAAATATGCAAGTAATGACAATTCAAATACTTATCTTTGTTTGTTTGTTGGGTTGACTCCCTCTTAGTCTTTGCTTCTTTTCTGCAACTCCATTCTTATGTGGATTGTGAGAAGTGGTCAACTCCCTCTGAATATCTGCATCCTTGCAGAAACTACTGAAGTGTGCTCCTTTGCTTTCTTGCAGGAACAACTAGAATGTGCTCCCTCTTGATCTTTGCTTCCTGGATTACCTATCCTTGAACTTACATCCATCCTTAATCACTATCAATGCTTATTAGTATCATCATTGTGTTATCCTTGAGGTCTCATACATAATCACACATTTATTAGTATAATCTTAATACTATCAAAACACAATAATCTTAAACATGTATATTCATGATCATTCACAGATAATAAACATTAGTATTCAAGGTTTCAGGGAAGTCTTCTTTTACTCATACACATTCTTATTTGATCGTAGGACTCTTCAGATTAGTTGAATCATCAATCAAGATAAGAGATATAATATGCATAAAACCCATGATTATTCAAACCTATACCTTCATGATTCTTCTGGTTAGTCATATCATCAATTATGGTAAGAAACATAATATGCATACAACCATGATTATTCAAACCTATGACTTCATGAATAATCATTATCAACAACACAACAGTATAAGATCCTAACACAAGGTAGGATTCTAGCTTGATATAGGAAAAACATACCTGGATTAGCATGCTAGCTAGTTATGTCTAACATACCCGCATAATGTCTTCTGGTTCTCTTCAGTGACTTGTGCTAGTAACATGCATGTCTCATAAGTTAACCATTGTAGAACCAAGTTATACATACCTCGAAAGTAGATCTTCTATGTGATCCATGACAATGGATGAATCTTTGTCTTCATGTCACCATGATCATATGTTCTTGAAGTAGAACATGATTTGACTTTCTTGGTGTACCTTTTGTGTTAGCAAACAACATAAACCTCATACAACATCACAATGCATTAGTACAATCATAAGTTTCAAAACCTTAATCAATGAATATCTTCTATTAAGGTGATACGACAAGTCCAGTAATTAATCAAGATTGTATTTTAATGATATGAAGACAAACATATGATAAACTTAACCATGAAACATACCTGTAAGCCATACCTGTCAAGATTGTTTGTAATCTTCTTATGGAAGGCCTTAGCCTCATCTCCCTCTGAGACAGGAACTTCTTCACTTATGCAGGTGACCAATCCATCTTCTTCTAGGATTAACCCAATCCGCTTGATTTGCAAGAACTGGTCCTGGAGCTGGATTAGGGTTTGTCAAAGAAACCCCAAAAATTCAAACTTTGAATTTCAAACTTCCAAAAGGATAGAAATATGCGCATTGATGAGCTGATCAAGTTGGTATATTCAGAATTTGAAAACTGCAAAGTTTCACCCCTCGAAATTGCCTTTTAGATTTCCGGATTTACTGGAGATGACCCTGAATTAGGATTTGAATTTCCCGGAGCTTCACCCAACCAAAATATTTGATTCAAAACTCTAAGCTTCATTTTTTCTGAGGAGCTTCCAGCCGTGGTCACAGATTTCCAAAATTCCAATTTTTGCAGAAGCCCTAATTTTCCATCTTTCCGATCAAAGTCCCGAACTGGGGTTTGATCAAACCCAGCCTTCTGCCCAACCAAAAAATCTGATCTTGGTCTCTAAATTTTGATTTTGATGAGTAGCATCCAGCCGTGGTCTCCGATTACAAAAATTCCAACTTTCTCCGAAGCCCTAAATTCCGGAAGCCATGAATGAAGGTACTAAAAAATAATTATGTTTTGACAGAAATATGTACCTGATTGTTTCTGGTGTAACTCCAAACTTTTCAATCCACAGGGTCTAAAAAAAATTTCTAAGATATCCCGACCTGTTATCTTTCCATCCCGACAGGTCTGACCTCAATTGGATTCTCTGAGAGAGAGTTATGCCAAGTGTCGCAACATGACCTGTTTATGGGATAATACAGGAGAGCGAACTTGTACGGCGTGCCACGTGTCACTGGTTCAACTTCGACCTCTGAAAAAGTTTCCTAATATATACCGACCTGTTATCTTTCCATTCTGATAGGTCTGACCTCAATTGGATTCTCTGAGAGGGAGTTATGCCAAGTGTTGCAACGTGACCTGTTTATGGGATAATACAAGAGAGATAACTTGTACTGCGTGCCACGTGTCACTGGTTCAACTTCGGCCTCTGAAAAACTTTCCTGAGATAGTACAGTCTGTGTACTACCTGTCACTTTTTACGAAATTTCATTTGGATCTTCCTAGCCCAAGTTATGACCTTTTTCCCAAGGTCACCTGATTTTGACTCAGATCTGGAAGAGGCAAAAACCCTATATTGTACAGATCATAAATCACAAAGTACAACGAATTAGAGGTTGTCCTTTGGATACAAGGTACATGGGGATCTAATCTTCGACCTGTAAAAGTTTCAGATCCAAAAACTTTTCCAAAATGGATTTATAGCGAAAGTGCTACGATGACTGGTTTTTTCTATATCAAGCCCTAGCATCGTAAGTGCAACAAGTGTCATACATGCCATATCATGCATTCTTTCATGCTAGCTCTGATACCATGTTAAATTTTCAGAATTTACTTCAATCTGATCTAGGATCTTAACTGAGAGAATAACATGTACATCAAATCTACAGCATATCAATCATGGACACAATAATGCAAGCACACAAGAGACACAGAGTTTACTTGGGGAAAACCATAAAGGTGAAAAACCCCAATAACTTCCTCAGAGATAGATAGAGCAATGATACAACCAGAATACAAGAGATAGTCTTCTCCTAGCAGTAGAGCCTCCTCCTCCACAAGTGCGCCACTCTCCAAAGTGTGAGTGAGAGAATAGAATGTGTAAAATGAGAGAGACACACTCTCTATTTATACACTAACTTGACTTGACCTTTACTCAACTAGGTCGGCCTCAACTTAACCACTTAACATAATGCTGACTGAGCCGACCCCCACTAGGGTGGTCTAATAACCCTTTGACCCACATGGCCGACCCCCAATAGGGTGGTCTAATAACCCTTTGACCCACATGACTTATACAGGGCCGACCCCAACAAGGTGGTCTAATAACCCATCAAGTATAAGTTACGACACTTACAATATAAATAACGACACTTCCGTATAGAGGAATAATAACATCTCTATAGGAATACAACCACTTCCGTATAGAGGAATAATAACATCTCTATAGGAATACAATATACATATATGTGAAATACATTCCGAAGTTACATATACATCAACAATATCAACCCTACAATGGTGGGTTGGTATACTTAGGTGATGTAATGCATTGTTTTGATTTGCTATTAGCATGCATAAGATTTAAAAACTACATGCATTGAAATTTTGATTATTAGAATGCGTATGAGGTATGCATATGCTAGCTACATACCCACACCTCACGCGTACTGCGCTAGTATGCTAGTAGCTAATTATACTTGGTAAGTTGTTGTATGGTTGATAAATTGTATAAGGATTATGTTAATTAAAAGAAATTAGATTTATAGATGAAGGACTAATCAGAGTAATAATATTTATGTTTAATGTCATTAGTTAACTGTGAGTTAACTAAAGTTTCATGACCATCTTGAGTTATTTCAATTACATTATTATTTTAATTATTATAAAGGAGAATTTCCAATTATTTAACTTGGAACTTGAATGGTAAAAGTCTTTATAAAACTTGGATTTGATTTGATTTAGAAATGAATAAGTTAGATTTGATTTGATTCATAAATTTATAACTTGGATTTGATTGGATTGCTTTTGGTTGAAATGTGTGCCAAGATATTATTGGGATAATATTATTTTAATCGAAGTAAGATTTGATGGGGAGAGGTAGCTTGGAGGCAAAGGAACCTTTCGAACTATAGAAAGGAGAAGGATATATGATACGGGGGTTCCTTCTGCTGGTTGTGTGGAGGCTAGGAAGATGGAATGATGCTCTTGGAAATTGAGGTGGAACTATTGAGAAAAAATTGTGTTGTTTATGACTAAATTCTATGAAATTTTGAGACTGCCACTACTATTCTTGGTGTTTTGGGCTCGAGGGGCAGAAAAACTCTAAGTTTTTCTAGACTAGGGAGTTGGAGAGGTTGTTCCCAATGGCTGGGAGGTTATATTGGTTTGGGGAAGACTTTTCAGTCTTCTATTGGCTGATTGAAGAATGCAAATTGGTTGATTGAAGACTGCAAAGAAGGACTAAGGACTATTCAAGCATTGATTAAACATGTATGTTTCTTAATAAAACTTGTAAATCTATCTTACTTTCATTATTGATTATGGTGTTGTTATGCTAGTTATGCAGGAAATTTGATTTAAATTGAAATGTTTAAATGTAATGTGAATTTGTGCTTAGATTTTAGATAGCTTATATTCTAAGAGTTGCTTGTAAACATAATTTGAAATCATAAGTTTCCGGTTATACCTTGTATTATTTATGTAGTTATAAATGTTGAAAATAAAGAAATTACTTATCAGAAATGAAAAATCAAAGCAGAACCACATACAAAGAAAGATAGTATATGTGAACATAAACTTCTGAAAACTTTATTTAATGTCCAGATTTATTCCAATACATACAAAAGTTTGGAACCCTTGAGCAGGGCCCTTACATATGGTATTAGAGAGAGGTTCAAACTCTAGAACCGAAGGGGCCTACAGAAGACTCATAAATTCTAGAAACATAAACGCGATTGTAATAGGACTTGATCAAAACGAAATGTTGAGCAAAACATAAATTGCTTTCATTAAAGTGGAAGAAATTCAGGAAATACACTTGTGTTGGGAGAAGCCAACTAAGAAATATGCCCAAGGAGAAAAGGAGGCATGCCTGAGAGAATGGCTGGCATACACTTTAGATTTCTAAAGAATCTAAAAAACTACTAACAGAAGGAGGATTACAGGCTTTTCCTATAGCCTCTATGAGCCCTTATGAACCCCCCTGACTGGAGTGCTCCATGACTACATAGCCTAGACTTGTGCTTGTAATAAGATAAGACAAGCAAAACAGGAGGGTTAGAATATCGAATAAAATAAAAACCATCTACCTCTCTGTATACTTTCAGATATATAGAGAGAATAAAATTAATGTATTTTAGAGAGAGACTAAAAAGATTGTATGTTTTTTTTTTCTTTTCTCTTCCTTCAATCCAAAGAAAATTGTATCATCATTGTAAAGTCATGTAAGTGAAGCACTTTTCTCTTTCTTTTATGTATTTAAAGATAAAAGATTATATATATATATATATACATGAGATGAGAAGTTGTAAATGAAAGGTCACAAGTTCAAATCCCTGTGACCTTCCATTTACAACTTCTCGTCTACTACATATTTGTAAGCTAATACCCAGAGGGATCTGAACTTGTGACCTTCCATTTACAACTTCTCATCTCATTTACTCATCACCAATTGCTCTATCCCTCATAAATATATATATGTATAAGAATCAGTATATAAAATTTTAATTAAAATTAATATAAAACAATTTCATAAAAAAATTATTACAACAAAATTCAAAATTTGAGCCCTAACATCCTTTCGTATTCCAAGTCAACCATGCCTCTTAATGAACCAAGTTGATAATAGGTGTCGAGAGCCAAACTGTATGCCAAGCAAGCCTATGATGTACTGCATGTGCGCAACGTAAAGGTTCTAAGTTTTTACATTATAATTCCTTTTCATCTGGTCGAAGTTCTAAGTACCGTGCCTAAAGCACCAAATCCTATCACCAAACAACAAGCCGTGCATAATCTCAACAAATACGAGTGCATTACGCCTTCACGTGGAGGGTTTTTGGGATTGTTTACGAGAGAACCTACTTTTAAAAAAAGGCTTTTGGAGTTATTAAAAGGAGAATAGCTCTGTTAATTATTGGTGTTACGGAGTTGTCTACAAGATAAACTGCTCCGGTAAAATAAAATAAAATTTGTGGCTATGTCCAACCCTCAAATACCCTTTATGTCCAACCTTATCAAGCCAATGCAGCAATACAATAGCGCCAATACATGACCAAGTCACATATATCACAAACCAGTCGAACCAATATAGTATGCAGTACGATGCACTATGCATTTGCAAAAGCCTAGGCTTGGTTGCATGGCGATGGCTACACGATCGTGGGCCATGGAAGCCGTGGCCATGCATACATCTAGCTAGAGGTATCCAAGCCATGCAGGACAATGGAGGAGGGGAAGGGTGCGAGCCGAGATGCCACCTTTTTTGAACGATTTTTTTTTTAAATGATGGAAAACAAAATAAAAACAATAACCGAAAAGCCTAAATAGGTTGAGCATTGGGAGCAGCAACGCGTTGTCACGGTAATGAGAGGAGAGGAGGTATCTAGTCGCGAGGCCACCCCTCTGCAAACCATAATTGAAGAAAAATAAAACAATAAAAATGCGCAGTGAAACCCATCAAGAAGAGGTATGTGTGAGGAGGAGGCCAATCCACTCTAGAGGAACCCTAAATGAACGAAAGGAGAGCCAAAAGAAAAAGAAGAAAATTTTAAAATCCTAACAAGGAAATTACTTAATAGAAGGAACAAACCTACCTTGGCTGAGATGGGGAGTGGTGGAGTTGAACCGAGCCAAGTAAAATAGTGAGCTGAGCTTATATGAGTTGCAGAGTTCGTCAAAACCGAGTAGGATAAAAGACAACTAAAACTCCCCACTTTTCCGACATTTTTTAATAAAACATGGTCAAAATTGTTTTTGGAAATTGCTATTTTTGCAATTTTGCGATTTAAACAATTGTAATTGCCTGTCATAGACTAAATACCTGATTTTAAAACTACCCAGATTGTCGAAATTGCAATTTGAGCATTCCAAATTGCGATTTCAGCAAGAATTGCTCTACCGGATTCCCACGATTCCCACGAGTTAGGGGCATTGTGATTAGGGCTTATACTGCGCCCCTCAAAACAAATACGGTTGTGAAATGAGAGGAGGGGAAAGCTAACCCTTTATTATTTTTTTAATTTTTTTAATCCATCATGTAGTGGCTGAGGGGAAAAGGACACATGGACGCTGCTCGACCCACCCAAAAATTTTAGGGTTTAAATGGGACTACACTTAAGTTGTGTAAAACAAAATTATTATTATTATTGATTTTTTTAATATTATTTAAAATCAAATGTGAAGTGTTAAATAAATTAATTTATTTTTGATTAAATGTTTGATATATATATATATATATATATAATGTGGTTCACAAACCCCGAGAGGAGTTGATGCATCCACGAGAAGAATTCACAGGGGCCCACCAAAAGGGGCCTCACCCCGTCGGCTCTGAATACGGGGCCTAACCCGATGGGAACATCAAGTGAGGCTCTTATATATCTATGGATAGCCACCCAGGGATTTGACCCTGAGACCTTTTGCTTACAACTTAGAGCTCTCAACCACTTGAGATAACCCATCGAGTTTATATAATAATAATAATAATAAAACAAAAGAAAAATAAAAGAAAAAGAGAAGAGGGGTTACTTATCGACTATAAACTTAGCACATTATTATTATCATTAGTTTTCTTGAACTGATGAACATTTCAATAAGCTATCCTCGACTAGTTCTAAGAATTACATCGAGCATGCTACGACAATAGGTCTGGATATAGAAGACTACTTAATTCGCAAGGACAAGGCCATTCCATGCGTTTGTCTAATATATAGTGTCTTACCCCGTGATTCTCAACGGTGGTGCCGAACATGGGGATTGCGTAGTGCCATCGTAACCTTGACTTAGATAGAGATGGCATTGTGCTGGAGGGTCTGATGCGGCCATAGAGGATTACCAAGTTATGAAGAAGGGACACTATAAGGCGTTATTGAAAAATGGAAGGCATTATAGCCCAAGAGTGAGACGTGAATTTTGTTGGATATTCTAAAGATGTAAAAGGTTATAGACTTCTTCAACCTCATTCCAATAAAATTATTATTATGAGAGACGTTAAATTTGATGTAATTATCTCGCTTGCGAGCCTAATTTGGCATGTGTCATCTTCAACGATTGTCACCTTTTATTCCCAACTTCTTTGTTAGTGATCCTACTCCGATTTTTTATTTGGATGATGATAATGAGGATGAAACTTCACCTCTGCCTACTCACATTTTGCTAGTTGGGTCCATTGAACAAGAACCTGCACCAACACCATCGCTTCCTAGATGGGTCCTTACAACATGCGAAGCAGCTAGTGATATTGTTGATGATCCCAAAGATCAATGTCGAACACGTTCATAGTTCCAACAAACCTCTTTTCTTTTGGATCAAGTTTCTAAGACCCGTGATCTATAAACATTTGCATAAGATTATGGCCATCTAGATTGGGATGCAACAATGAACGAATAATATTGTTCTTTAATGGAAAATGATACTTGGGATCTTGTACCTCTTCCAAAAGGGAGAAAACTTGTCAACAGTAAATTGGTGTATAGAACCAAGTATGCATCAAATGGAAGTGTAGAAAGAATTGAAGCAAGGTTAGTTGCCAAAGGATTTTCTCAAGTTGAAGGAACTAACTACAATGAAACCTTTGGCCATTTCACCAAAATGAACTCCATATGCCTTATTCTCTCCCTTGTCACTTTGCATGAATGGGAAGTCCATCAAATGGATGTCAAATCTCCCTTCTTGCATGGGAATTTGCAAGAAGAAATTTACATGGAATGACTCTAGCTTTGTTAATATGGCCTTAAGCAAGCTTCTCGAGCTTGGTATGCCAAAATGGACAACATTCTTCTTAACACTAATTTTTCTAGATGTCATTCCCCCTGATGTCTGTACCAATAAAGTAGGAAACCATCTCATAATCCGTGTTCTTTATGTTGATGGCCTTATTCTCACTGGCAGTGATCCTAAACTTTTAACCCATGTGAATTCCATCCTTAAGAAGAAATTTAAAATGACCAACTTAAGACATTTGCATTATTTTCTTGGCCTCCAAGTCTTGCAAACCAAAGATGGAATTTTTCTTTCTCACTCTAAGTAGCTTGTGACCTCCTTCATCGCTTTCACATGGAAGATTGTAAACAAGCCCCATCTCCCTTCCAGTCTGAAGCCAAACTTACTACCACATGCACTACACCTGAAGTAGATACCACCTTGTACCTCAAGTTAGTTGGCAATCTTTTGTACTTGACTCATACCCATCCTAATATTTCCTTTGATGTTGGTCTTATTGTTTGATATATGCAAATGCCCCATGAAAGCCATTGTAAAGCAGTAAAAATCCTTCGATATATTTAGGGTACAATTCAATTTGGGATACACATTATAGTTCAAGGGGGACTCTTGTTGGTTAGCTTCATTGATTCTGATTGGGCCAATGACATTGATGATCAAAATTCTACAAGTTATGTTTTCAGTCTTGGTTATGGACCTATCAATTGGGCTTGTGAGAAACAACAAGCTCCTTCTCGTTCTTTAGCAGAAGCAGAGTATTGATAGGTCCTTTTAGAGTTTGGATTCCATAGTAGCATCTGATTGCCCACTGGTGTGACAATCAGAGTGCGATCAAGCTTGCCAAAGATCTAGTTCAACATCAATGTAGCAGAACCATTAAGCTATATATTGCACTTCATCAAAAAGCTTATTCAGGATCATGTTCTTGAAGTGTTCTTTTTCCCTATAGATGATTGGGTTGTAGATATTTTCACAAAGTTTCTTATTGAAGTGAAGTTTTCTAAACTTCGATCTATGTTAGGAGTTCAAGAATTTGTCAATAAGGTGGGAATAGGCTCTCTTCCTTCTCCTATTGTGTCACCTTTGTAATTTATTCAATCCTATCCCAAGTTGTTCTTAAGGGGGAGGACGTTATGATATTTATGCACTTAAGAGTTAATTAAGATCAACTTGGTCTAATGTCTTTTTAGGTAAAGTGTGTTTCTTTAGTATGCATTTGTACTTATGTAATCTAATGGTCACGATGCGTTTAGACATAAAATGATCCAGTGGTTCATCTTCACGTCAATCTTAACAGCGATTGATCCGTGGCTTGATACCCGATTGGTCCATGATCTCTATTTGAAGAGGGTGAAGGATCATTTACTCATATGTAAAAAAATCACTTTGCATTAATGTATTGCCTCAAGTAGCTATTTGGTTGAGGCCATGGACTGTTTCGCTCTCTTGGGGTTCTAACCACCTAAAACATCGATGTGTTGATCTAATTGTGTGAACCATTTTTTTACAGTGTTCAACCCATGTGGAAATACCATGTTTTAGCCGAACAATTTTGCTGGATCAAGTTTTTAACCTCCACGGTATGCCCACTTCCATTGTCTCAAATAGGGATCCCACATTCACTAGAAAAATTTGGCAAGAGTTGTTCAAACTACAGCCGACACCCAATTGCAAATAACCATAGCTTATCATCTTCAAAACATATGACCAGATAGAACCGATCAACAAGTGTCTAGAAATCTATTTGAGATGGTTTGCCTTGGAAAAGCAACACAATGTGTGTAATGGTTACCTCTAGCTGAATGGCTGCATAATACCACTTATAATGATACTACAAAAATGACTTCATATGAAGCAGTATATGGCCAATAACCACCTTCAATAGTTTCATATATACCAAGACCTCAAAAGTGTGTGTAGGGGATAGTATGTCACAATCACGAAGCCATTCTCAACAAACTTAAGGAGTATCTAGTTATGGCTCAGAATCGCATGAGACAACATGAAGACCAACATCGCTCAAAACATTCATTTGGAGTGGGGGATTAAGTATTCCTTCATCTCCAACCCTATAAGCAGACATCTCTCAAATCACAATCCAAGATCCACCTAATGTTTCATGTTTCTTGTTTGAAGAAGGTTATGGGGAATAATTTTTTAGTTCAAACTACCTTACTGGAAGTTGATGAAGAAGGCGGCATTTGGCTTCAACCAAAGGAATTTTTGGCCACCCAAGAGCATCTCCTTTGCTAGCGCACTATCCAAGAAGTTCTCATTCAATGGAAGGAGGATATGCAGCGAATAGATGCTACTTGGGAATCATCAACCATTTTGCAACAATTTCCCTTAATTGTCATCAACCATAATTGTTAAGTTCAAAGCACCTTACGGGAACTCGATGAAGAAGGCTCCATTGTCCTCCAACCAAAAGTAGTTTTGGCCACCCAAGAGCATCACCTTCACTAGCGCACTATCCAAGAAGTTCTCATTCAATGGAAGGAAATGCAATCAGAAGATGCTACTTGGGACAATGTTGCTTTCGAAAGGGGAGCACATGTTAGGGTCCTACGCTAACCCCTTTACGTTAAGAATACTTAGGAGTACTTTAATGATGTGTGAGGTTGTCTTCTTTGAATAAGGCCTATTATATAGTTAGTTGATAGTTAATGTAAAAATGTCATTTAATTAATTAAGACCCACTAGGTGGTTGATACTTTATAATAGTGGGACCACATGTAGTTCGAGTTTTTACTATTGATGCACTATATATATATATATATATATTAGAAAGTTGTATAAGGTGATCAAGAATTGTTATGTATTTGGAGCTCTGCTCATAGGAGGTTTCCCCCTTGAAGAGGAAAATGAACATGACTCTCTCTCTTTTGGACATCTCTAATACAAGAGTTCTTTAAGTAGAGGGGTTTTCGTAGTCCAACATATGATACATCATTTTTTGGATTATCTACGTAATGTAAGTCATTAAACTATGACCCATATTCCATTAGTATAGTCGCAATTGACCAATTTCTCATGGTTTTGAATAGTCCTCATTGCATCGGATGATTCCAGAGCAGTGAAGAAGTGGGATTGATACTAGCGAAATGAATCGCATAGAATTTTGGGGCTTTCATCCAGTAACCAAGACTTCCCAGGAGGTCAAGACTTAACTAGAGGAGTCTTGGGATGGATGACCTCCCAAGAAGTCTTAGTTATTGGGTGCAAACCCCAAAAGTGATGATTGATGTTGTGCAATTCATTTCGCTAGTGTCAATCCCACTTCTTCACCCCTATGAGCATCACCAGATGCAATGAGTGCTAAGTGGATTCATCAAAACCGTGAGAAATTGGTCAATTGAGACAATAGTTTTTTCTCAAGTTGTATCTACTCCTCTCTTGTATTTTTTGTACACCCTGAGTGGGCCTAGTGGTTAAAAACATGTGTTTCCTCCTAAGAAATCATAGGTATTTTTTGTACACCTATATAGATTTTAGTAGTCAAATCATTGCATGAAAAGAGGGTGACCCTTGTCCCACACAAGCAAGGGGTTTCATACACCAAATTGGTGTATAGATAGGCTTTGACCTTAAAAATAGATTATTATTATTATTTTATCACATTCAATTATTTTGCTTTGCAATCTTATAATTAAGTACATTACAATCCCTCTATATCATAATTGTGTGTCCTTATATTAGTCCCACTATTGTTCATAATATCTTATACCATAGAGTAATAACATTTATATATACACTTCATTTTGATGAATTCCACCTTAGCAAAGTCCACTTACTTCAACATTCAAAGTTATAAACCTTTGTCAAATATCATGAGATAAAATGAAACGATACCATAGTGTGTCAAGATACTAAATGTGTTATACAGCTCAAGTGGGCAATGTTCAAAAAACAAAAACAAAAATAACCATCTCAAAAATAATATTAATTAGCCTGACATAATAAAAAAACAGAAATGATGTCTTAATAGGACTGATGTTGAATCTTCTAAATACTCTCAAGAAGAATTCCAAACAAATATTCTATATAACTTTCAAAGTGTGAGCAATGTTAATATTCCTTTTGATTTGAAAGTGTATTTTATTAGAACAGTTTGGCACCATGGTGTTGCTGATATTAGAACCAATATAGACCCATCTAACTCCGGTTCTACAAAGCGTTGAGAGGGATCAAATCCGAAAACCTTTCACCACTAAACTACAACACATGCATCCCTCTTTATTCTTTTTTTTTTAATTTATTTTTTATGGGACATACTGACACTTTCCCTCCACCCGGGTTATAGAAATGCGCCTTCTCGACGCAATGATAAGATTTTAAGCAAGCGTTTGGGACTACCGAGTGCTAATACAACATAGTATAGGATTTTAGAAAAGTGTTGGCACCACTAGATTGGTACGATGAAGTACTATAGGATTTAAGGTAAGCACTTGTAACTATTGGTGCTAAATAAACAAGAGCTGCGTGCAGCTTAGTCCCTGTCGTATAAGATTTAATGCATAAATAAATACTGGATATTATGAATTGATGTTTATTAAAAAAAAAAAAAAAGCCATGCAATGACTGCCTTGCCCTATAAGATTTAATGTAGAAATAAATACTAAATATTATGAATTGTTGTTTATGAAAAAAAAAAACAAAGCAATGCAAACAATGTTATTCGAATTGAAAGAAACAAAATATTAATTTTCTTAACTTACTTTGTTTTTGTTATGTACAATATTTTGTTTCTTTATAAAAGAAACAAATTTTCAAACATTTTGATCACATGATTACTCTAATCAACTTTGGTATGTGCATTATTTTGTTTCTTTACAAAGGACCAAATTTTCAAAACATTTTGACGACAAGATTACTCTTGGTCTTCACTTTACACATTTTCGCATTCCAAATTCTGTAGGTTTATTCACTTTCCAAATTTACGTAGCTAAACCTTTGACTTCAAGTTCAAAAGAGTTGAGATATCATGCCCAAACATCGGAGAGAAGTAAAAAAGAGTCGAGGTATTTTGCCCAAACATCAGAGAACAAGATACAACACATTATGAGGTTTTTTTTTCATTTGTTTTTGAAATAGATAAAATATTTTATATTAAAAGAGAGCCTAGGAGAATCAGCCAAATATTTACACTACAACAATCAAATCTCCTTCAAAATATTTTAGTAACTGAAAAATTACATCACAAAATTCCAAAATTCCTTCGTTTACATTACAAAATTCCTTGGCCAAGTATGTAACAATGCAATTCTGGTTCAAAAAGTATTTTAGTAACTGAAAATTAGATCACAAAATTCCAAAATTCCTTTGTTTACATCACAAAATTCCTCAGCCAAGTATGCAACAATGCAAATCTGGTTCCAAAAGACTTTAGCAACTAAAAATTACATCACAAAATTCCTCAGCCAAGTATGCAACAATGCAAATCTAGTTCCAAAAGACTTTAGCAACTAAAATATTATATCACAAAATTCATCACTGTATTTCCATACCATTAAAAGAGAGTTAAGGAGAATCAGCCAAATTTTACAATGCAATCTTGTTCAAAAAGACTTTAACAACTGAAAGATTACATCAAAAAATTCTTCCTCGTTGTATATCCAATCTATTAAAAGAAGCAAGCAACTGGAAGATTACATCACAACATTTCTCCTCAATGCATATCCATACTATTATATCCTCCTCATTGTATATCCATACTATTAAAAAACACTTGAAGAAAATCAGCCAAATATTTACAATGTATGTTCAGAAAGTCCTCAAATACTTGAGGAGAAACAGTCAAATATTTACAATACAATGCAAATATATCCAAGAATCAGCCAAATATTTACAATGCAACCATGCAAAGATTGTTAAAAAGGCTTAAGCAACTGAAATATTAGATCACAAAATTCCATAAATCTTGTTAACAAAGGCTTTATCGGCTGAAAGATTACATCACAAAATTCCATAAATCTGGTTAACAAAGGCTTTAGCAGTTGAAAGATTACATCACAAAATTCCATAAATCTTGTTAACAAAAGGCTTTAGCAACTGAAAGATTACATCACAAAATTCAATACTATTCTCATTGTATCTACTATGCTTATTAAAAAGGCTTTCGCAGCTGAAAGATTAGATCACAAAATTCCATTCTATTCTCATTTTATCTACTAAGCTTGCAATATGATTTCTATGTATCCGAACAAACTGACCTAACAAAAAGAACATGTGAAAAACTCATTTAAGATTAAAAAGAAATTAAGGAGCACCAAATGAAATTGAAAAGAAATGTAAATGAGAATTTGAAAAGAGTTTGGGTATCATGCCCAAACATCAGAGAACAAGATGCTGATACTAGTTAAAATATTTTATATTAAAAGAGAGCTTAGGAGAATCAGCCAAATATTTACAAAGCAACAATAATAAAGATCTAGTTCAAAATGACTTCTGCAACCGAAAGATTATATCTTTCAAAAAAAAACTTTAGCAACGGAAAGATTACATGACAAAATGACTCCTCATTATATGTCCATACTATTTAAAGAGAGTTGAGGACATTCAACCAAGTATTTACAATGCAAATCTTCTTCAAAAAGACTTTAGCGGCTGAAAGATTACATCACAAAATTCCTCACTCATAGTATATTCGTAATACTGCATGTACTAAGATTGCAAAGATCTGACATCTATCTGACTTCTATATATCCAAACAAAAACTGACCTAATATTGTCTCTACTAAACCTGCAAAGAACTGACTTCTATATTTCCGAACAAACTGATCTAACAAAAAGGAACATGTCAAAAACATAATACATTTGTTGTTCATCTCTAACAGTTTCCTTTGAGCTTAAGATCTCCATGAAAACATTGGCAAGCTTCTGAATTGTATCGACTTAGAGCCTACTGAGTAAAATTTTGCAGGACTGCGCATCCTGAGAAATACCTGAGGTTATGTTAAAATGCATTTCAATGTAACTGGTCAACTTGGTAATTTGTTCCCCCTGGTTCTGCACTTTGTTCTCAAGGGCTCCTGCCTAGCATCCCGGTTGGAGATATGAGCATTAATGCTCTCAACCAACCCTTCCAGGACATCCAGTCGAGATTCAAGATGAGGCATCATCCATTTGATCTCCCTCATCATCTCCCTTGTTTCATGCAGTCCTCCTCCAGGAGAATCACAACTAGAGGGAATGTTCATTTTAGTGTTCTCGATGGCCTCCTGTCTAGCATCTTTGGCGATAAGAGCATTAATGCTCTCAACAATCAACCATAACAGGCCATCCATTTGAGATTTCAGATGCCGCATCATCCATTTGATCTCCCTGGCGATCTCCCCTATTTCATGCAGTCTTTCTCCTCCAGGGGAGCCCCAACTCAAGAAAATGTCAATTTTAGTGTTCTCAAGGGCCTTCTATCTAGCATCTTGGTTGGCGATGAGAGCAATAATGCTCTCAATCGACCATTGCAAGCCATCCATAAGAGCATTAATGCTCTTAATCGACCATTTCGCACCATCCTTTTGAGATTTCAGGTGGCACATCATCAATTCGACCTCACTCATTTTATCCAGTCCTTCTCCTCCAAGGGACCCTGAATTCAAGGGGTTGTCCATTCTACTGTACTGAAGGCTGCAGTAGAGGATTTGATTCCTTATTCACAGAAGGAAAATCCCTTAACACACAATAACAAAGCCACATCAAACATAAAAAGACAGACAGGCCCCCAGGACCGTCTCACAACCACTGAAATTCCCCTTAAACGTAATAACAAACCCACAGCGGAATTAACCCGACACAGAGACCACCGGGATCGCCTCACAGCCAGAGCCAACAACAGAAGCCCGACGGCAACCCTAACCAATCAAAACGAGGAAGGGACGGAAATCTTACCAAATTTCTCTGTGCATAATGTCAAACGTCAACGCGCAGTATCCTCTGCAACTTTCCTTCTCCGCACCACCGAGCTCACTGCACACTTCCACCGATTATATCTCACCGTCCCCCCTGGGAAAGGTCTGGAGAATGCCAGGAATGAAAAATCGCCCGAGTTTATAAACAAACGAATAGGGGAGCCGAGAGCACGAGTGAGCGGTCCAGCTACCATGCCTGCCATAAAAGCCAATTGATAGTTCGCACAGAGTTTGAACCGCAACTGTACGCCATGCCTGTCAAGCTCCCCTGCCTGCCATAAAGTCTAATTGATAGTTCGCACAGGGAAGCCGAGAGCACGAGTGAGCGGTCCAGCTACCATGCCTGCCATAAAAGCCAATTGATAGTTCGCACAGAGTTTGAACCGCAACTGTACGCCATGCGGCATATTTTGAAATTAGTGCTAATGTGAATTGGCTAATAGTTACGGCTAATGCGAATTGGATTATGGAAACCCTCGGAGAGGAGAGCAGAGAGCACGAGTGAGAGCTCCAACAACCCTGCCTGCCTGGCTAATTGATAGTTCGCACAGAGTTTGAACCGCCAACTGTACTCCATGCCGCCTATTTCAAAATTAGTGCTAATATGAATTGGATTATGGTTGAAAACACTCATCATTTTTAAAGACTAGGGGAGCCACCTTCTTATTTTCAATTGCAGTGAGGCCATGAATATAACTTATGAGAGGGTAAATAGCTTGCACAACCAGTGCTAGGTAGTGCTTTAATATGAAAATGGATTTCATTTCAAAAAAGTCTAGAAGAAGCGGAGCTAGATTGCAAACCTGTCAACTTTGATGCCTCTCAACTCAACTGGATCCCTATGCATGTTGTCAAACTACTAGGAAGAAAATATTTAAGTGTTAATATTTGCAAGTTTAAAGTGATGTTCTATTTTCATTTTATTTTTATTTTTCTTAATTCGTGACAATGATAAAAATTGTCTTTTTAAGCACTTTCCACCAATAAAACTTACACACTTATTAAAATATTTTATTAAATAAATACAAATAAATAAATAAATTCTTTCAACTTTAGATAGACTATAGCAAAGTTTTAGAAATACTTTTGTGTGAGATAAATTAATAGTAAAAAGCGGAACATATAGTCTCTGCCTATGGCAAGGACTAAAAATACACATAGGATCTAGAAAGTGCTTGGCACCAAGTGTTGATATAACATAATAATATAGAATTTTAGAAAAAAGGGTTTCAGCCATGATCAGTTTTTTGTCATGGACAACCAAGGTTGAAAGAGCTCATCAATCAAATGCAGAAAGAGAAATGGACTAGAATTGTTCAAATTTTCTATTAATTTATATATTGCCGTTAAATGCTAGTTCTTGTAGGTCTCCTTTTGCGGAAAAGGACTACCCAACTGCAAACTTGTCAACCTTGATGCCTCTCAACTCAACCGGATCCCTATGCATGTTGTCGAAATCACTAGGAAGAGAATATTTAAGTGTTAATATTTGCAAGTTTAAAGTGATGTTCTATTTTCATTTTATTTTTATTTTTCTTAATTCGTGACAATAATAAAAATTGTTTTTTAAGCACTTTCCACCGATAAAGCTTATACACTTATTAAAATATTTTATTAAATAAATACAAATAAATAAATAAATTCTTTCAACTTTAGATAAACTAGAGCAAAGTTTTAGAAATACTTTTGTGTGAGGTAAATTAATAATAAAATGCGGAACATATAGTCTCTACCTACAGCAGGGACTAAAAATCCACATAGGATCTAGAAAGTGCTTGGCATCGAGTGTTGGTGTTGATATAACATAATAATATAGAGATTGTATCAATGAAGTCCATGTAAATAGTAATAGATCAACCAAAGCTTAAATTGCAAAGCTTTTAACAATTTAAGTTTTAAATTTTGATGATGATGATTATGAAATCAACTTTACTCTATCTTACCCTTTGAGAATATGGTTTGTAGGAGCTGGGATGGAGTTGGGGGTTAGGGTTTTATCCTCTGGTTTGTTTGGTCGACCCGGGCTAAGTTTGCAAGCTAATCATGGCATAGAGAATGATGAGCAACTTGGAGTCACGTTAGCTCAACTGAGCTAACTCAGTACCAACCAAGTATAAAAATAAGTGGGAAGATGGGCGTACGTCTCGTCATTTTTTATGTGCATTTTGGCCTGTAATTCTTAGTTTTTTGTGTATTTCCGATATTTTGGTAGTATTGCTATTTTGGTAGTTTTGGCTGGACGGTGGGGTCTCTATTTTGCAGGCACTGTTCGTACCTGTATCTGTCAACCCTGTGGACATTTGCCAGTTACCTCTTCCTCTGCGGCGACACCTGCCGGTGCAGGTTGGGGGTTGAACCCTGATGGGACGGCATCGCATTTCTTTTGGGTTTTCCCCTTCGTCGGCTGTTGGGGATCCTTTACCATATTCTTTGGTGGGTAAGAGTGGGAATACTGTTCTTCCTGCTGATATCTTAGATAATGGTGTACCGCTTCTGGAGACTAACCCTAAGGCACAGTCGGGTTGGCCTCGCCGTTGCAGGGGTGCAAAGGCCCGTAAAAGGTGGTCCGTGAAGACATTGAAGGTTAGAGAAGGTTTAATTCGCTTCTGTATTCCAGAAGATACAAACCTGACTCGCATTGAAATGTTGAGCAAACAGGCCATTGTTGGTTGTTTTGAATTTACGAGTGGTGAGCAAAAAGACTTAGTGGAATGGGTCCGTACGAACTAGGTTCCTGTTGTTGGTGACATGCCCAGGGTTTTGCAGCTCTTGAATGGGTGGCTTATGTTCATTTTTACAAAGGCGGAACACGTTGGGTTGATCCTTAAGCGTTTTTGGTGTTTCAAGGAGGGCTCATTATGCTTGAAGAGATGGCATTTATCATTTGACCCTCTGAGGGAGAAACAAAACATCAAACACCTTTGGCTTATGATTCCTGGTCTCCCTATTGAGCTTTGGACGGAAGAAATCTTGATGGGTATTGCTAACTCAGTCGGGAGGTTTGTTCGTTTGGACAACTCATCACTTCATGGGTTTGTCCGCCGGTCTGCTCGCGTTATGGTGGAGTTTGAGATAGCTAAAGGGCTCCCAGCTGAGGTGGAGTTGATATGGGAGTCTAGGGTATGGCGCCAGAGGTTAGATTATTTTCGTATTCCGTTCCATTGCCATATCTGCCAGCAAACTGGACATATTCAAGCTTCGTGTCCGGATTTACATTTTCGAGAGCATGGCTGGCAGTCCTCTGATCCTTCTGGTTCTTCGGACGATGTCTCAACTAGTTCGGCTGGAGTCTCAGCTGATTCTGCTGCTAAATCAAGTAAGATTACTCCTCGTATTGGTTCCCCTATTCCCTATGTTCCTGAGGAAGACTTAATGTTGGCACAAGTAGCTGATGAGATTTTAGATAAGAAAATTGCTTCTGGTGACATTGTCTTGAAGTTAGGGCATGGGAAGTCTTCATCTTCTGTCTTAAGGTCTGATTCCCATCCTTCTAGGTCAAAAACTTGTCGAGGGCTGTTTGAGGATGAGTCTGTGCCTTTAGCTGTGGTGGAGAATTTTCCTCCAAATAGGCATTTTGAAAATGTTATTGCTACCTCGGATGGGGATTTGTTGGCTTCGGGTTTGGCTACAAATTGTAATGTGTCCAGGACTAGAGTCTCTGTCGACTTGCCGGGTGGTCATAGGGATGATTCTACTCCTCTGGAACGGGGTCCTTATACTGCTAATGATTCTGATATTTTAAATGATGCTGGTTATAAGACACTTCCTCAGCTTTTGACTCCGTTACCTATATTCTCGAAAACCCCTTCACAAAACCCTCTTGTTTAGTCTGTTCATTCTGCTAGATTCCAAAATGTTACGATTCGAAAAGCAAAGCAATCTGCTAGGAATAGGAAGAATATGGATGAGGATTTGGCTCCTGTTTCTGCTTTGGTGTCAGAAAAAATTAAATTTAAGGAGGGAGTGGATTGCTTAAAGGTTGATTCTGGGGGGATTGATGTTGTTTTGGGAGACACTTTACATTCTGTTGGGGTTTCTTCTGGAAAGGAGGTTACTGTTTTATCTGGGGGCCTTAGAGCTTGTTCCCCCCGCGACAGTGCTGCTTAATGTCTATTTGTTCCCTTAATATCTGTGGGTTGGGTAGAGTTGCTCGAGTTAGGGCTCTATCCAACTTAATTGCTACTACTCGACCTGGTATTTTGTTGTTACAGGAGACTATGTGTGACGATGTTTCTGCTATTTCAAAAGTTGCAGGGGTTCTTCCGGGATGGGAAATCTCTGCAGTTGGTGCTAATGGTCTTTCTGGGGGTTTGGTTGCTGCTTGGGACCCTAGAATCTTTTCTTTTTGTGTCTTTCAGACCCACTGGGGTATTCTCTTGGAGGGATCGTGCAAGGCCACAGACCTTCCTCTGACTATTCTAAATTGTTATGCTCCTTATAGAAATAGGGAGATTTTTTGGAATGGTTTACAATGCTCTGGGATCTTAAAAATGATCAATCTTGTGGTTGCGGGTGATCTAGATTTTACCAGATTGGCTCAAGAAGTTTGGGGCTCAAAGGCTCAATTGGATGATCTGGCTACTTTCTTTTCTGATTTCCTAATTGACAACAATTTCATTGATGTTTGCACAGGGGTTATGGTCCCTACCTAGTCAAATGGTCGTGATGGATGTGAAGGTATCCATAAACGCCTTGATAAATTCCTGGTGAATTCTTCTCTGCTAGAATTTTGCAGTCGATACCGATCTTGGGTAGGTGAGTCCAAAGTCTCGAACCACTGGTCTATCTTTTTACAATTAGAGGAGAAGTATCTGGATTGTAATTATCCATTCAAGTTCGATTGCTCTTGGCTATCATATCCAGAATTCGACTGTTTGGTCAAAGGTGTTTGGTTAAATTTCAGCAGTGATAGGGACTTGAATCCTATTGAACTCTTGTGTCATAAGTTAAAATTCTTTAAAGGTGAAGTTTCAAAATGGATACATCAGAAAAAACAAAGTGACAAAAGTACTCTGGCTGAAGTGGAGTCTCAGTTGCAGAAACTTTATCGACTCAATACTTTACAGCCTTTAGTTGGTCCCGAGCTGGATTTGCTGAGGAAATTTGAAGCTGAGAGAGAAAGAATTTATGTTATGGAGGAGAATGAATGGAGGTTGAAGAGTAGAGCTTTGTGGGTTAAATCTGGGGACAAAAACACTAGATTCTTTCATTCCTTTGCTTCTGCTCGAAGGAATAATAATACCATTTGGAGATTGAAGGATGAGGATGGATCGGTTGTTTCTGGTGTTCAGGGGCTTCAGTCCCAGGCTATTAAACATTTCAGTCGAGTTTTCTCTGATGATAAGGGTTGTCATTTATCCTCACAATTGAAAGTGGCAAGATTATATCCTTGTTTTTTTAATAGGGATGATGCAGATGTATTATGTTCAGAGGTTACACTTGATGAAGTGGAAAGAACACTGAAATTGTTTTCAAAAAAGAAAAGTCCAGGCCCTGATGGCTGGACTGTAGGGCTATTTTTGCACTTCCTGGATATAATGGGGGATGATATTGTTAAGATGGTGGAGTTCACGAGATCACGGGGATATTTGTCTGGAGCTTTAAACTCTACAGTTACTACTCTTATTTCCAAAGTGAATAATCCTAAGACCTTTGCAGATTTCAGGCCCATTGCTCTTTGTAATTTTGCATATAAAATTGTCTCTAAGATCATTGTTGGGCGTCTTAAGCCGGTGTTCTCTAAGTTTATAACTTCCGAACAGTTCGGTTTCTTAGAAGATAGACAGATTCATGATGCTATTGGTATTACACAAGAAATCCTTCATACCATTAAGTGCAAGAAACAAAGTGCAATATTGCTAAAAATGGATCTCGAGAAAGCATATGACCAGGTTAACTGGGATTTTCTGAGGATTCTCTTTATATAGATTGGTGTGCCAACTTTAGCTATCAACTGGATAATGGCCTGTGTCAATACTATGAATATAGTTGTTCTGGTAAATGGGGCTCCTACCTCTTTTTTCAGTTGTTCCAGAGGTATTCGCCAAGGATGTTCAATGTCACCACTTCTATTTCTATTAGTGATTGATGGTCTTAGTAGATTGATTAATCTAGCACATGAGCAAGGTAATTTTAAAGGGATTAAAATTACAAAAGAACGTTTTCTGACTCACATTCTCTTTGTTGATGATGTGCTCATTGTTGGGACTGCCAATGTCGAAGATTGGAGAACTCTCTCTGGTATTATTAATCTCTTTTGCAAAGCCTCTGGCATGAAGGTTAGCTTATCAAAGCCTTGCTTATATCATAATCAGGTGGCTGATGATAGGATTGCTGATATTCTATCCATCCTTCCTTATAAGTGTAACTTGATATTGAATGGCTTTACCTATTTGGGCTTTCATCTAAAACCTAATGGTTATTTGGTGAAAGATTGGGATTGGTTGATAAAGCGTTTTGAAGCAAGAATCACACATTGGACCTATAGGCTGCTCTCTATCGGCGGAAAACTTACATTGGCAAAATCAGTGTTGTTGGGGACACCGGTCTATTGGTTCTCACTACTCCCTGTCCCGTGTTCTATTATTGGTACATTAAGGAGACTTATTATCAATTTCCTTTGGACTGGAGGACTGAAACATGCCAGTTTATCTTTGGTTGGGTGGGAGAGAATTTCTCTTCCACATTCTTCAGGTGGTTGGGGTCTTAAGGATTTGACAGCCTTCAGTGATGCATTACGCCTTAAGAGTATGTGGCGAGCAGTTTTTGGGAGATCTCTTTGGTCTCGGGTTATTAGTTGCAAATATATCAAATCTAAGATATCTTTCTAGCTTAGACAATCCGAAAAAAAGGTGAGAGGTGTATCTCCGATTTGGAGAGGATTTATGAAGGTTTACAGTTGGTTTGCATATTATCTGTGTTGGAAGGTTGGTAATGGTTCAGAGGTTGCGATAGGCGTTGATCCTGTTCTTGGACATAAAGGTAATTATCAGTTCTCGCCTGCATTGTCTAGTTATATGGTAAGACTGGGAAGAATTACTTTAAATTCTATTGTCAAAAATGATGAAACTAGATACTGGCGACTTGAGTTTACCACGGGATCTGATAGAAGAATGGGATTCTTATATTCATGGCTTAAATGTTGCTGGTATTCGTCTTACTGAAGATGATGATATGGTGATTTGGGGTGGTAATATGGTTTCAGGCTCTATTACAGCTAAATCTACATATGACTGTTTTATTAGGAGAAGATGCATTTTTCCTAATAACTGGTGGTTTCATAAGATCTGGCAATGGAACATGCCATTGAAACTAAAATGCTTCAGTTGGTTCATGTTACTTGATCGTTTGAAGACTTGGGATAACTTGACTGGAATTGGGTGGATTGGACCTAACTGTTGTATTTTATGCAAGGCATCTTAGGAGACTACTTCTCATATCTTTATTAAGTGTTCCTTTATTGTGGATATTTGGCACAAACTCTATCAACAGTTTGGTATTGTTTATAGATAGAATGGTCACTCTGTAGATGCTTGTCTTCTGGATTTGGTCTAGGAATTGCAAGCAATTTCAAACCCCGCCCTTATTTATTTGCTGGACTATTTGGTATTTCCGAAGTAAGGCTATGTTTGAAGATTTGTCTCCTAAAGTACAGGGAGCTGTTAACAGTATCCTTTCACAGTATTCACAGTTTTAGACAGACTTGCCAGCTTCGTGTCCTAGGAAGGTTGGGGATTTTTATTACATCATCAAGGATCCTGTTCTATTCTTTGATGGGGCTGCAAATCTTGGCAAATGTGGTGCTGGTGGTGTCATTTTTATTAATCAGGTCCATCACTTTACACTTCGTTTGAAGTGTGGCAGAGGCTCGAATATGAAGACGGAACTCTTGGCATTGTGGTGTGTGATCAGAGTTGCAAATATCTTTGGATTAGTTTCTGTGCAGATCTTTGGGGATTCTCGTGTCACCATTAAATGGGCACGTGGAGAATATGATATTAAAGTTCTGGATTTGGTCCACTGGTGCTGGAGAATTAAGCAGGAACTCAGGGTTTTTGGGTCGGTTACTCTGAAGCATGTTTATAGGGAACATAATGCTCTGGTTGATACATTGTCTAAACTGGGTCTTGATGGTGTGGAGGATATCGTATTTTGGGAGGAATTTTGGGAGAACAAGCTGATTGCATCTGGCTCATATAACATTTTGATATGATAGATACTGCTTTGTCTTTGATCAGACAATTAGACTTTTGACATATTTCTGATGTATTTTGTATAATCTGAGACAGACCTAATCATGTACTATTTGATTCAAATTTTGAATAACAATACTATGCTTTTTATCGCGGGAAAAATACATAATAATATAGAATTTTAGAAAAAAGGGTTTCAGCCATGATCAGTTTTCTGTCACGGACAACCAAGGTTGAAAGAGCTCATCAGTCAAATGCAGAAAGAGAAATGGACTGGAATTGTTCAAATTTTCTATTAATTTATATATTGCCTTTAAATGCTAGTTCGTGTAGGTCCCCTTTTGCGGAAAAGGACTGCCCAACTCACTGTGTTAAGGCTGCTTTACCTCCACCCATAAAACCTTTACTTGCCCGATTACTTAGATCCAAAGATTGGTCATCGATATCCACAGCAGAGAAGTGATTCTACATCCTGATCCTTTAGTTGTGTGTGTATATATAGAGGAAGATGTAACCAGGAACCATTGATAAGAAGAAAATTCCATTTCAAAGTATTTTTATAAGTGGGGTTCATCTTTTATTATGAACATTATATTTCAACACAGAGAATTTGTAAACATGGGGACACTCCAACCCAGTGTCCATACAGCTTGCAGAGATAGTAGTCTGGAATCCCAATTAAAGGGTCAAGCAAGCGATGTACAAGAATAGAGATGATGACTCCCAATGAATCAGATTAAAACAGCATACATTTGTGATTTAAGGACTTCTAACTAAATTACATGATCTTTCTGTATGCATTGTTCAAACAATAATGAAATTGCCCTTGCTATTCAGACACCGAAGCTTCCTGACTCCGATTGATAAGGCTCGGAGAACAGTGAAGAAAAACATCACTCAAATGAATTTGAAAAGAATAAAATACAATAAAGGACCTTACATAAAAGGCACCAGAAAATCATAACTAATACCTAAGGTTATTTACAGATTATCAGAATGGTCAGTAACCCACTTCCAAGCACTCCTCATATTCAACTACATAGTGCAAGCTAATTCCTACCTGAATAGTTTGATAACACGTTGTTTAGACAACAATCAGTACGTTAGTCAATGCAGTGCCTTGTAAACACCATCGGGATGGGCATTTTGAACAATCCAGGAATGTTGGTGAACTTTTATGTAGCAACAATCAGTACGTTATTCAATGCAGTGCCTTGTAAACACCATCAGGATCAGCAGTTTGAACAATCCAGGGATATTGGAGAACTTTATATAGCAACCAACCAGTGCTTTATTCAATGCAGTGCCTTGTAAACACCATCAGGATCAGCGTTTTGAACAATCCAGGGATGTTGAAGAACTTTATGTAGGGGTAGTCTTTGTGAAGAGTCTTTCACAAGAAGCTGCATGAGAGAGTCTCATAATTAGTAAAATATCATAAACCCATGAAACTACTATTTACAAATGCATTTTCATAATTCCAGAGGCAATGTATACTAACTTGACGAATAAGATCTTTGGCTGCATCAGAGACAAAAGGCCTGGGAGGAAATTTCAAATCAACCTTGACAATCCTGCACCAAAAATTTACCAATTACATCCATTCCAGGGACTCAAAATAAGCAAAACTAAGAACCCGATTTAAAATCTTGCAGACTTCCAGTACTAACTAAAAGCATCATAAGGCTGAAAACAGGAAAATAAATAAGGAAAAAGGCACATATGACGCGCTTTCGCAAACCTTTTGTAAGTGTCCGAATGCTCCTTAGCTTCAAAAGGAGGAAACCCATACAGAAACTCATAGCACAAAACTCCCAAGCTCCAAATGTCTACCCCAGCATCATGCTCCTTGTTCTCCACTGGAATAGACACATTGCAGAAAGAAGCAAACTTAAACTTCAATGTGTCTAGAGTCTAGATTAAAAGACGGATGCTATGTAAGGTAATGGAATGAAGCTCAAGGATTTTGGAGCTTACCCATTTCAGGAGGCAAGTAATCCAAAGTTCCACACATGGTTCTCCTTCTATCAAAAGTGTGCACAGACCATCCAAAATCTGCAATTTTGAGTTCACCCTGACAAGTAATTTGCAGTCAGAAATCATCACTTACAAATTGGGTATGGATAACAAATTGATTGTATACTAGATAAATACCTGTACGCCAACTAACAAGTTCTCTGGCTTGATGTCCCGGTGTATCACATGTTTTTCATGACAATATGTCAAGGCTCGTGCCAATGATGCAATGTACTACATAATAAAACAGAGTGAACGGTTACCAAAGAGAGAAAAAGAATAGTATATCAAGCCATACTTTAACATAGCCATAAGATGCCACAAACTACAGCACTTACAGTAGCTGCCCGCCTTTCGTTGAAGCATTTACAGCGCTGAAGCTCTTTGTAGAGCTCACCTTTTGCAGCATATTCAAGAATCAGATAGACACGACTCTGTAACAAAAATAAAAATTCCAAAATGAATACAAAATAACAGGAAACTTTAAGCACATGAATCACATCCTGCATATTCCAGTATCTGACAGAGGCCGAACCTGATCATAAAAATAACCAAACAAACGAAGTATATTGGGATGCCGAAGATGACTCTGGATTTCAATTTCTCTTCGCAGCTGGTGCTCTACCTGAGATTGCTGGAGCTGGTTCTTGAATAGAACTTTCAAAGCCACAACAAATTTGCTCTGTTTGCACAAGTGACAGGGCAGGTTAGGCAAGGTCTAACAGATCAAAGACAAACGAAAATAAAGAAACAATTTTTTTTACCAAACCTATAATTTCATTAGGATATTTTTTTAAATCAGAGGGGTTTGCTTCTGTGTGTTCACGGTAGATTAATGAACTTATGAGTTTTTATGTCCAAATCCGATAGGAACTTTCTTCTTATTGATAGAAACCTCTACCATAAAATTTTGCCTACAGGGGTTTTAGCCCATTTAAAGAAAACCCAGATCGCTGGAATTTCAAACAAAAAAAAGTGAAACAGGAACCCAGATCACTGGAATTATACAAAAAAAAGAGTGAATCAGTAGGGAACCTTGCCTTGGAAAATATAAATTCACAAAAAAGATTTTGGCTTTATCCACTTTTTAACTCACTCCTAAATTAATAATAGAGAGCCCACCCTATTTGAAAGATTTCCCACGAAACACAGCACTTGGAAGAATCACCTGCACCTGCTGGGGAATCTAGTCATCGATAGATGAGGTTAACGGTATGAAGGCTTAAATCTGCAGAACAGTTGAACATTATTTTTGTATTTTGTGTTGGTAAGACTTGCGGTTTTAATGCAAGCGCTGCACTTGTTATGTGTCCTCTTGCTCCAGCATAAATAGGAGCGCCTGACAGGACGAGGAATAATGCCAGATGACTGGAGAAATTCTGCAAATTGACTCCAAATACTTTATGGTGTTTAGTGGATGCAAACCTAGAGCATCCTGCTAATGGTAAAAGACCACTAATGAAACCTCTCTGCATGCCCTGACGGAAAACAGGCCCTTTCCATACCATAGCACATCTTAAAACCACCTTGATAAGGAATCCAGGGTTTATTCAGTTGGGCTGCACCCCATCATTAACCGACACTAAGTCCATATCCTATTGAATTTCACAGGTGCCGACGCATTAAACCCCGGCTTGCCTAAATTTTGGAAACCTGGGTAAGGCAATCACGATTCACTCATGAATCCACCAGGATTACAACTCAAAGTTGACTGTATGTCATGACACAAATGCATAATAACAAAAAATGAAAAGACAAGAGATCTGAAGTTATTCCTCTGACCCATTACACCATTCACCTAAAACCTATGAAAAAGCCCTTCCGAAAAACCTTATCATTGCCATATTTGACTCCTTAAACCAATGGGAAAGAATGAGATTGCTTACCAGGACACTCGTGTAAAAGAGAAAAGAAGGAAAGAGGGTATGAACAAAAAAAACTAACCTTCTTCTCTCTGGCAAGATATACATTGCCAAATTTCCCCCGGCCGAGAGGTTTTCCAATGTCGAAATCATTGAGAGTCCAGCGTCTTTCATCCTTCTTAGCATCCTCCTTCTCGTTCTTATGAGGAATCTGAACCTGCAATGCAATCCACATTCAAAATAAAAACTCAATCCATAATAACTGAAATCATTCTACATATAAGAAATCAATCCCTACCGTTGTTTCCTCAGGAATGGCATTGACCTCTGCAGCCATCACCATTTTTTGCATACCAAACAAAATGAATGAATGAATGGATTGGAAGGCAAGCTGAGATCCGCCGAGACGAGGGGATAAATAAAACAATCAAACGGGAGGCTATGAAGAGGACTGACTGATGATCCGGGCAAACGGTCGAATTCTTTGGCCCCAAATCCCCAACCCACCTTCCCACGAATCTCGGTGGCTGATTCATTCAATTTGCCTAAATATAAACGTTTAAACATTTAACATTTAAAAAAAAAAGGTGTTCCTCTTTACGATTGTGGAACCCATATCCCAACGGTCAAAAACCCAATCAACCACCACCATGACTTGACAGAAAGAAGGGGAATCTGCAGGATAAAAGCACCTAGATTCCTTGTCTATGCTTGTGACCATGTTCAAAGCATTTCCATGTGGGTACTTCGCATTGGCTGTCGAGCTGTTTTTTCATAAACATATGAAGATTAATTTCCATCATTAAAATATATTTTAATGCTCGAAATTTTATATTTATAAATTATTAACTTTGAACCATTAAAGATTACTGTTATAAGGTATTTATATTTCATTAAAGTATATTTGAATGCTTACTGAGTCATGTTTAACAATGAAATGAAGTTTTATATTTATAAATTATTATAAAAAAGGTCAAGGTATTTATATTTGTGTAATATTTACGATTAAATAAGTGAAGTTTATTAATTAAATTCTGGAATAGTTGAAAGTGACTTTTGGTGAAATTTTCGATATGTTTTTTTGCGTAATTTAAAATTTCAACGATTTTCAACCGAAAATTTTGATTTTTCCAGCATGATCTTGAAAAATTTTGGCAGAAAGTTTTAAAAATCCTTGTTACAACGGTCAAACTCTGAAATTTTGGATGCCGCGGGGTTTTTGATGGTGTTCAATCCGTTTCTACCATCAAAATGGCAATTAAAACACAGTTAAATTCAGATTTTGCAAAATAAAAAATGTCGAACTCCGTGAAAAAGCCTCGTCCGAGCAAAATCATGGAATACTTAGACAACTTCTATGTTTTTTAAGGAAGTTATATTCAAATTTCATTAAGGATAGGTTTAAGTAATAATAGGAAGAAGTCTAAACATTCAACGATTTCTTCCATCTGGGAGTTTTTGGCTAGAATGCAATGATTTTTTTTGCAATAAATCTGAAATTTGTGTTGTTTAAATCGTTTTTTTTAATGTATAGATGGATTCAACACCCTCAAAAACCTTCGTGGACACCCAAATTATGCAAATTTAACATTGTTATGTGTGATTTTAAAAATTTCTTCCCAAATTCCGTTGAATTCGTGCTGGAAAAATATATCTTCTCCGGGCGAAATCGTTCAACTTCTAGGCTATTTAGTGTACATCTATTTAAATTTAAGTTTAATAGAATAAAGAGGCGAAAGAACTAAGGCACAAAACATACTCGTTAATGATGTAATGAGTTAATTATGGCTATTATTATTATTATGGCATTGAAAAAAAACCGTTGAAGAGAATACATTGCGGATGCAAACACATCCCAACAAAATAAAATATACAAAGGTAGGCTTAAAACAAAAACTCCAACAAAAAAGAATAGAATTAGTATGTTGAACAAGAACCAAATAGAAGCTCAAGAGGAAGAGCTTTGCGCTAAAGCGACAGATTCACACTACCTTGGGACATTTCTCCTACCATTTGAAGTTGGAAAAAACTCTAGTATGGTCATGAGGTCGAGGGATTTGTATTGGCTAATGCACTTGTTGATTATGTGAGTAAGTTGGTCATGCAGTCTCTTCTTGCTCGAGCTTGGCTAAAAGTCGAAATTAATCAACTTGACACTAGTCAATCTAGAAAATTTGCTTCAATCAAGATGATGGCATAGGGCAATCATGTCTCAAAAGAAGTGGGATAGACACCTCTAATTTTGAAAGCCCATAAAGTCCTACAATGATTTATGAGTCCCTGAGAGGAAAAAGAATTACCATGTGATCTCATGGTATGGTGATTTCAAGACAAATTAATTATTGATCTTCAGTGATCCATAGTCACTCAACTTATGGTCAAGTCAATTCACCAGCATAGACGTTAGCTAATTTTGAGGAAAAATAAAATATATATGCTTTGTTATTTTACTGTACATAAACCATGACTGTGTATTTTAACTATAACAATGCTAGAAATAAGAATAAGATACACAATAACTAGCATACTCCAAAATTAGGGAAGAAAACACAAAAGGGAATCGAGGATAGATACATTATGGAAAGGGAGAAGATGGAATCTGATTTGTAAACTGTTGTGGATATTTCACTGGAGCAGTTCGTCACAATGGATCTTACAACTTAGTTCTTTTTATTAGCTTATTAAATAGCTAGAACTAAAAGGAAAATAACTAGAGTAAAGAAATACACAATCCATGCACTCAACACAAGATTTACCCTAGGAAAATCCACTATGGGGAAAAACCAAGCTAAAAATGAGGATTATGCCTTGCTCTTTTTTTCTCCAATATGCAGTACAAATACAAAGAAAGTGGTACTCTCTATGGAGTTACTTATGACTCTGCGAGCAAAATGGCTGCTACATGATCTCCTACTTCCTCTATTATGCTCTACTATCCACTCACGTGCTATTGCTCAACTATGGAATAATACATAACATCAAAAGAATGGAACCCCTCCTTTTCCTTGTGGCTTGGTATTTAACATAGCCCGATAGTCGTTTAGGGTTAGTTTTTAGGATTTTTGCGTACCCAAACTTATGATTATGGTTAGGGTTTTGGACCTTCTAGAATGTTCTTAAAAGTTCACACATGACTAGCTCCGCATGTGTGAGAAATGAGAGCTGACGTGGAATCCACTCAGTACCATGGTGGTCAACTAGATAGGTCAACTTCCGGGAGGCATAACTTCCTCATACGGACTCTGATTGAGGTGATTCTCACATTGTTAGAAAGGTATCGATGTGTAGAATATAGAATCTTGGTTTTATGTAAGGCTTGGACCAAAAAAATGTCGTTTAATCCCTCAAAATGGCTCTAGAAGGTTTTGGACAGTTTTTTACCCTAAATCTGAAAAGTAAGATTTGCCCCTAAAATGGGCCCTACAAGCCAATTCATCTAATCTTTCCACCCAAAAAGCACCCAAATAGATGACAAATTATATATTGATACATTTCGGATTAGAATCTTTTTAGGATGTTGGGTTGAATTGGACATTCTTTTCAATTCTTGAAAAAGGAAGTCATTGAATTTTCACTCATGTTTTTTGAAGAGATTGTGAAAATTATAGCAATAGAAGACAAAATTGTGCTTGCTAGATAAATAAAAAATGATACATTAAGCTGTGTTTGCCTTAATGATTGAATCCATTACTTAAATGTTACCAAAATGTTTCACTCAAGTTTGTGCACCAAAATATGAGAACGCACTTTGTTGTGAAGACAAAAACATTTAGGTGCTTTTGTTTTCATTGATTAATATATTTAATTATTGGAGTTGTTGTGGAATAACTCCAACCATTGATGATTTTAATGATGGTGAATACATTATTTATATAGTAGGTGAGATAACCTTTGGCCTTTCATATGCCAAGGGGTACGTGACTCCTCACATTTGTAATTAAAAGTATATTTACAATATTCACAAAAACCCTAAACCTATGGATTAGGTTTTCAATATTCCCCCCCTTAATACAAAGGGATGTTCGTGAATTCGAGCATCCTTCTGAAATTTTCAAGATTTTCTCTTCCAAGTGTTTGGTGAAGATGTCTGCAATTTGTTCATCTGTGGCACAATGTCTCATATGAGTTGTCTTGGCCTCTACATGATATCGAATCGGATGGTACTTCATGTTGATGCGCTTAGTTTGGTCATGGAATCTAGGATTCTTGGCCAATTGGATTGCAGAAGTGTTGTCAATTAGTAGAGGAGTATAATTCACTTGTTTCTCCTACAAATCTTCAATCATTCTTTTGAGACACACAATCCCCCTTCTTGCTTCTGCAACAGCCACATATTATGCCTCTGTTGTGGAATATATTGGAACTAACTACTTTCCTGATCTCCAGGAGACATTTGTTGATCTAAGACTAATGACATCGCCTGAAATAGACACTCCAACATCTTTGTTTCCATCAAAGTATGAATACCCAATCATTTTGAATTCATCCACCTTAGAATACTTGAGTCGAAAATCTTGAGTCCCCTTCAAGTATTTTAAGACTCTTTTGGCAACAGACCAATGTCCTTCACGAAGTTTTTGCCATGAACCTGGAAAGGACCCCAACTGTGAATGAGATTTATGTTCTAGTGGTGATAAGGTAGATAGTACTCCCTACAAGTTGTATGTACTTGGTTGCATCCTCAAATTCATTCCCTTCTTTTGATGTGATTTTCATGTTTTGCTCCATTGGAGTGGAGAGAGGATTACATTATGTCATGTCGAACTTGTTCAACAATTCTCCATTTTACTTATTATGGGATATGATTATGTACCTTGGATTCTAAATTACTTCAATTCCTAAGTAGTGGTGAAGATGTCCCATATCGATCATCTCAAATCCTTTATTCACCTCTTTCTTTATGGATGCAATATATCTTTCATTGTTCCCTGTCATCAAAAGATCATCTACATGCACTACAAGATATACAATAGATATAATTCCAAATTTCTTTACAAATAGTGTTGCATCATCAAGATTAAAATGTTTGAAATTTAATTTCAGAAGATGCTTGGTTAACTTTCCATACCATGTGTGAGGTGCTTGTTTCAGGCCATACAATGACTTGATGAGTTTACATACCTTTTGTTCTTGCCTCTTCACAACAAATCCTTCTGGTTGGGACATGAAGGCATTCTCTTTCAAGTCTCCATTCAAGAAATCACTCTTCACATCCACTCGATGAACTTTCCACCCATTCTGTGTAGCCAAGGACAATAAAGTGTGGATGATATCCCATTTTGTTGTGGGGGAGAAAGTCTCCTCATAGTCAATACCTTCCTTTTATGCAAACCTTTTGCCACAGTCTCTCCTTATGCTTGTCAAGTGATCCATATGATCTGTACTTCTTCTTGTAGACCCACTTGCATCCAATTTGGTTGGTTCCAACTGAAGGGTCCACCAACTTCAAAGTGCCATTCTTGATGAGAGCATCATATTCATTTTGCATGCCTTTTTTCCACTAATCACAAGCAACAACTTCTTCAAAGGAAGTTGGTTCAAGGTTATTAGATAAATTCAATTCGCAATCATATGAAACATTCATATCATCTACATCACTTGAATTTGAATTATCTGCCTCCATCTTTTTGTCTAGTCAAACTTCTTGTTCATGTCTTTCTGACTTCATCAAGATGGACATTTTCAAGTGTCTTTGTGACCCACTTCGAAAATTTCCATGAAGATCCAGGTTGCCCAGCTGGTGGTGCTCCATAGTCTTCAAGATTCAGTCTTTCAATCATGTCAATGACATCATCCAATTGAACCTCCTATTCTATTGAAGTGGCAAGAACTTCTTCACAAGGGAGAGATGGTGCTACAAAAGGAGATTCTAGATATTGATCCAAGATAGGGATCTCCCCTTCAAGATGTGAAATTCCATTATTAAATTCATGAAAGGTCTTTACATGGGTAAATTTTTCCAGACGATCAAGATGCCTCTCCATAGACTCGATATTTTTTTTCATTTCAAGAAAAATGGCATGTAACGTCCCCTCCTATCATACCAGCATGATGGAGAGGATCGTGATACTAAATCTGGGCATCTAGCCCCATATCCATTAAGTAAAAACTCATTGATAAAAAAGACATATACATGTGCATGTTATAGAAACACAACGGAATTAAAAATCATGTTTAATATCTAACATACATTCAACATTTCTGTGACAACCATTAAATAAAGACATTGCAGATTTTATAAAAGAGAATACTTATCTTAACAAAGTAGTCCCAAGCAACTGGCTATACAACTGCAACGTTCCACCCAACCATAGGCCAGTTGTGCTTATCAACCTCTTGATAAAACTGCCACCCCCGAGCTGGGCATGATTACTACAAGGAACCAGGGAACAGTAGACTCACACATAGCCAAGCATACACCTAGATGAGCGAAGCCAATCTACAATTGGGTTTATCAGGCTACTAGGAAATGGAAAGGAAGAGTGGCTAAGCTAGTGAGCTCAAGCACAGAGCCAGGGGTAACCTTATAAGATCTATCTAGCTTGGCACCCACAATACCTACACACCCAGCACAAGGAAGTATTCTTTTCACTGCTGTACAGTCCCTCAAGCCATACCTTCCCCATCTAGTGCTCTCATGGTGTGCATAGAAGAGTAGCCAAAGCCCTCTTGATCTTCTTGAGAGGTTGTCTCCCCACTAGGTTTATCAAGCCCTCTCTGTCCACTACCACTCCAAGTTTCTTTTTCTCACAGGTTCAAACCAAAACATGGATGCACATAACAGGAAAACCACAATTGTTGGGCATGAGGAAAAACGTTTCTTCAGTGGGATTCCCAAAGAGGAGGTTTCTACCAATTCAGAAAAACGTGGGAAAGCCCAAAACGAAAATGGCAATTGGGGAACAACCCTGGAGAGCAGAAATCGTTTTCAGAAAAACGTCCATGGGCATTTTGGGGCAAAAAACGACCTCCATCACAGTCCCAAATCGTGGCCCTTCTCTCCCAGCTACTGTATATGCAAAAACGAGCTCCCAAGCATGGAAAATGCAGGAAAAATGGTGAAAAACGTGATGGGGAAAGACCCAGTAGTTCAGAGTGCGTGAGAGAGGAAAGACCGTGGGTTCATAATGGCTTTGGGCACCATTTCGTGGGTGTTTTCTTGCCCAAGAAGCAAAAATACAAATTCCCAGGTTGATGGCTTGCCCATGCACGAAATTGGCTGCCATACCTCTTCATTCCCAAGGAATTAACTGCCTCAACCAATTTCTGAAAGAATTAAGTGATTGGGTCCATAACCCAAAATGGGTAGTTGGTGGTTTATGGGTTTTCTCATTAACACATGGATTAACACCATTGGCTCAAGGGTTTGAATAATTTTCCTCCCTATTCCTTGAAGAATCATGCCCCCATCTCTTTGTTGCATTGCATAGCTAGTTGTGGGTGTTTTCATTAAAATTCGTATTTACATGATGTCTTATTTACATTGTGCCTATCTAGCACAAGAACCATAGGCATCTGTTTCTTTAATTGCCGATACATAAAACGTTAAATCAATGGTGGGGCCTTGGCCTTGAGCTCCTCACCATGATTAAATTACAATATTTACATCATTTACGATTTAATGCAAAGGGGGTCAAAATGGGGACATTACATGGCATCTCTGGAAAGAATAAACATTTTGTTTACCTCATCATAGAGATGATATGCCTTGGTGGTATTTGAGTACCCCAAGAAAATGCACTTCCAACTTCGTGCACCAAGCTTGTTTCTTTGTTCCTTTGGTATCAAGGCATAGTAGGTGGAACCAAAGACCTTGATATGCTTCACTGAAAGAATGCAACCATACCACATCTCACGTGGAGTCTTGTTTGCTAGAGAATGAGTTCGACTCCTATTCCTTAAATAAACTGCACATAAAATTGCATCACCCTAAAACATCAATTTCACATTCTTGAAAAATAGCATGGAGTGTACCATATTCAAGAGAGTTGTGTTCATTCTTTCTACCACACCATTCTATTGAGGATTGTATGGAACTGTAGTTTGATTCCTAATCCCATGTTGATGAAGATCATTTTCAAATTCATTAGAAGTGTATTTTGTTTGTTACCAGTATGAAGTGTGCCAATATGAGATTGGGCTTCATTTTCAATCCATACATGAAAATTTGTGAATGTCTTATATGCTTTATATTTTTTATTTAATAAATAGATTCAACACATCTTGGTGTAATCATCAACAAAAGTCTGGAGATATTTATTACCATTGGCCTCAGGAATGGACAGTGGGAAGAGGGCCACACAGGTCAAAGTGTATCAACTCTAACTTTCTACATGCTCTAAAATTTGACTCATGAAAAGGTTGCTTACTATGTTTGCCAAGAATACAAGCATCATCCCCGTATACGAGTGATGACAGGCATAGGAGGGGCGTCACGGCGAGAACAAGTGGCGATCCTAACTTAACGAGTGGAGCATGCCTGCATTGATTATGGCAGGTGTTAACGTAAGGGAAGACGAAGGTGATTTCAAAAGGGTGATCTCCGTATGAGGCGGTCTCATGCGAGGAGGTAGATTTTGGGAGGGTGATTTGATGGACTGTACGATCCGTGGGTGGGAAGGGATAGAATCCATAATGGAAGTTTGTGGGAGGGATGTTGATTATCTAGGCATCAGGAGGATGGGAATTATCGTTTTCGGGGAATTCTTATGTGGCGGTTTTCTCGCTGCCTCTAGCCCTTGCTGCTCTCTGTGCATCCAACGTGAGGGGGTGTATTCTGGCATCATGAAGGGTGGCAGATCGGGTTCATGTAGTGCGGTCGGTGGCTAGGACGAGTCTATTCCGGAGGTCGATAGAGGCATGGATACGGAGGGGCATTTGGGTGTTGCAGAAGCAAGGGGGAGGCGCAGGGTGAGTCAGGAGCAATTACATGTTGCTCAAGTGGCATGGCAATACCGCTCGTCCATCCCCGCGTTGATTCAAGTAGACCTAGAAATGTTGGAACAAATATTTTGGAGGGAGGTGGAGGAAGCGATTCCATCGGTGGAGGAGGCAGTGATGGAATCCTAGATTCAAGACCCTGGGTCCTCGCGTGGCCATCAGGGTCTGTATGAACAAACTATCACCTTGTATTGGGTGGTTAAAGGCCTTCTTAGCATGGTTTTGCTAGAACGTGAGGAGAAGGAGAGAGATGATGATGTACAGGTGGCGTTCTAGAAGGAGCTCTATGCGGATACAAGTTTGCTACACATGAAGATTGATTCAATGGGGAAGGAGTTGGGGATCCCCTTCCTTCCGCAGATGGGGATATTGGATTTGGTGGCGGGTGGGGTGCAAACGGCGGGTTTGAACCAGGCTGGCGGTCTGAGTGGCGATGGTTTGACTCCTCCAGTTACAGGTAACAAAGTTCCTTAAGGGTGGTGCTTGGCTTCTCCGTAGGTTTTTTGTTGTTTGTTAGTTTTTGGAATGTTTGTCTTTTGTTTTTGCTGCAAAGGGTGTGTTAATCTTAGGCTGGGTGATGGTATCCAAGATATAGTCAACCTCGAGGCTACCGAGTTTTGGCTACATGATGTGTATGTTGTTATCGGGTGGGGAAATGATGAACAATCTATAGTTTGTAGGCTTTGTTTTCTCTTCCGGGAGAGGGGCTGTAGGAATGCTTATTGTCTATTTATTATATCTATGTAGAAGGATGTATCAGACTGCCATGAAAATCTCTCAGGACGGTGGATATTGTAACTTTTTTGTATAATTTGTTAATATAATACTTCTTACTTAAAGAAAAAAGAATACAAGCATCGCATTATTTCAGCTCCTTTGGAATGGTGGGAAAATAGGAAACATCATTATTTTTCAACAATAAAAGACTATTATAGTTGATGTGTCCATATATAGCATGCCATAAAAGACTATAATACAATGTACCTTCATCCTAAGAGAGGCGAGCGAAATTCTGAGCTCTTGCAGATGTTCCTTTAAGCTTCAACATGGCTTCCCATATTCATATCTAGTCATGATGACATGGTTGTCAGAGGACCTTCTTATATCTACTATCCTATCAAACATGTGGATGGTATGGCCTTGCTATCAAACATGCACCAAGGATAGCAAGTTTCTTCGCAACTCTAGAATATAGAGAACATGATGCAATAAAAAATCAATAAATCTAGGTAGTTCGAGCCTAATGGAGCCAATTCGCTTGGGCTAGAGGATGGACTTATATGCAAAATACACTATCATGTCTACATTGTCTTTCAATTCTTTGAAAAAACATTTTCTAATGGTCATGTAGGAGGTTGTACCAGTTTTGAGCAACCAGGTATATCTCCACGGTGAAGTATTTAAAGTAACTTCATTTATTCCAACATTACAATGTACAACAATAAAGTGAGAAAATTCAGGAGCTTTACCAGTCCCTTGAGTTTTACCTTTGTCTTCTTTATTTTGGTTGTGCTTATCTTTGATATTTTCCCATGGGTCCCATTAACAATGATTTGCATCATGTCCATCCTTGCCGCAGTGACTATAGTGACGATCAGATCTCGTACCTTGATTTTGTTTACTCCCCTTCCTCTAAAATTCTTTCATCCACATCTTATTTTACTACCTTCTCCTCTAGAGGAATCATTGGATTGTTTCTTCTCTTTTTTAGCAAGTCTCATAGTCTCTCTAGTGGATTGAGTTGTATTATTTCCAAATGCTTTCTCACATTCTACAACCTTCTCTACCAAAGTTTCATTGCAGTGACTCAAGGTAGTGTGAATATGTAGGGTAGAGGGTGTTGATAAAGGTTGTGTGTAGAATGTTTATCTTTACTCTAGTGGCATCAATATCATGCACAATGGATTTGATTTCAGATGCTAAAGCCATGGGATCATTTTCCTTCAACTCAAGGTTGAAGAGATTCACCAACAATTGTATGAGTTCCAATTCTTAGTATGAGTGAAACAAATCCTTCAATTTCTTCAAAGCACCATAAGAGTCTTTAATACACAATATATGATGACTCACCTCTTCACTTACAATAGAATTTATCAATGCATATGCCTTCTTGTCTATGTTCTTCCACATGGCGAGCTCTTTGTATGTTGTAGGTGGTTTTTGGTTTTTCAACGGTTTCTTCTTCACAAACACCCTCCCATAGATCTTTGAAGATGAGCATGTGCTTGATCTTTCGTAACCATTCTAGGTAGTTTTCATTGCCGATGAACACTGCTTTGATGATGGAAGCCAAAGAATGCATCTTTGACAAAAGGCTCTACAATGAAAATTAAATAGAGAAAATAATACAAGGTGCAGGTCTAAGTCTCTACCACCATTTACAGTCTATAAAAATTACAATGTGTTGCAAAAAGAATCTAAAATTCAATGCAATGTCTATGATAAAACAATACAATAGCTATAAAATATCTACAATACAGTCTTCTACATTAATGCAGTATTTTTTTATTGTGATTTAGAGGATATAAATGAAACCATGTAAATAGAGCCAAGCCAATTCATGACACCAACAAATAGTTATATGGATACACAATCTATTTCCACCAGGTTTGACTTAGCCCTACTTGATAATGATATTATAGAATTGCTCAACAAATAAAAAGCGTAAAGGTAACCTTCACTGTTGCATATTGATGTTGGTCCATACATGGGTGAAATTACTTGGAGTCCATTGTACAATCTGTGCACTTTGAAATGAAATATTGTAGCACGTCCATGGAGAATTTCTCAAATAACCAATTCCAATGACTTTGCTAAATCATGACAGCACTGGTTTTTTATTTTCCAGCGATTGGCTGAAATTTAAATTGAAATAAAAACTCATGAAGAGATACTTCTTGCTCTAGACAGAGAAAAACATCAAGCACTCAATAAGAGAGTCAACGAAATTTAAATCCTACGTGGAGGCACCACTCATGGGAATATATACCAAAATTCACAAATGACACCAAACTAATATATACCACATAGAGAAATGGATTTTATACCACACTGGTAATTCAAGAATGCATAGGATATTCACAACTATACCACATAGGTGATACTAGTATGCACGGGATACCATGCGGGTGATACTAACATGCACAAGATACCAACACAGATAAGATACCACGCAAGTGATACTAGCATGCATAGTATACCACACAAAAATGGTGACCAAAACCTTTGGCACATAGAGATGGTGACCTGAGGAGATTAGGGTTTTCAAAATGTAGGTCTAAGCATGATGTAGATGGGGGAAAACGCAAAGAATAATGCCTCAATGCATGTCTGAAGGTAAATAGATCTGGCAAGTGACAAATAATATGTTATATACACCTAGGTTTACAAAATAATCTAGGGTTAGTGAAATGTAATTATGAGGAGGGATGAAAGTGCACGGAACTAAGAATTTCATTGGGAAAGTCTAAGGGAAAACAACTACATAGAACATGCAAAAAGAGGCCGAGGAAGAGGGTAGAGGGAAAAGGATTTATGGTCGAGCATGTGCTTTGATACCACTATCGTGGAATAACTCTAGTCATTGATTATTTTATTAATGGTGAATAACTTATTTATATAGTAGGTGAGGTGACCTTTGGCCTTTCATATGCAAAGGGATACATGACTCCTCACCTTTGTAACTAAAAATATATTTACAATATTCATAAAAAAACTTATCCCTAGGATTAGGTTTGCAACAAAATCATGCACTTTTTATGTTTGTAGGGAAAATGTACATTGCGAAGAGTGTAATGATGCCTCAAAAATTTTAAGCTTTACCACGAACCAAGATCTATTAGTCATGCACTTAAGGACGTTCCATTACTATTAGAATAGCATTTTGAATGTTTATATTCAAATTGATGAATAACCTCAAATTCATGTGATTAGATAAAACTAAAAGGACTGCATACTTTTGAACATGGATCAAATAAATGTCAAGTATGTATTCACTTTTTACTCTCACATAAATATAACCTCTTAGTTGAGAAATATATTCTTCATTTATTTGGGGCACGGGAATTCTCATACAGGTATCCATTGGGTTTCCTAGAATCATTTAAAAAATCCAAAAGATGTAAGTGGGTGGGGGATGAATGAACTAATCATATTTGGTAGATCACTAACTGCAAAATCAGTTTGGACATTAATCACAAATGAAGGTAAATGGCAATCTATTATGCATTGTAAGTACCTACGTGGAGGAGATATTAGGGATTGGATAAGAAATCCGAAAAAAAAGGTTTTAAATGCGGCTCTATGTTTTGGAAAGACGTTAATTTAGCCTTTTCGGTGATCGGGGATTTACTGGCTGGAAAATCGGGCAATGGATCGAAGATTTTAATTGGGGCCGACGAAATTATGGGTTGTGGGCCACAAATCAAGCTTTCACCTAGACTGATTAGAAAGTTAAATGATCAAGGTGTTTTCCATGTGAGCAATGCGGCCCTTCAAGCGACAAGTAATAGTTTTCATCAGGGTTGGAGATCGGCGGGGTCACTACAATTATACTCTGATAGGGCTATTGAATGGAACAATTGGAAGGAAGAAATGCCCAGAGGCTTTATAAAACTAAATGTATATGTTGATACTAAAGAAGGAGGGAGATATTCGGTGAGGATGGCTTACAAAATTTTATGGGAATAAAGGAGGGAGATATTCGGTGAGGATGGCTTACAACATTTTCTGGGAAGGTCAGGAAGAACGTTGTTCTTGGTGGTGGTCGGCTGTGTGGAAGGTCTTGGCTCCACAAAAAGGTAAAATATTCATGTGGCTGATTTTGAAAGGTAAGACACTTACCTGGATAATCTAAGGAAGATAAATTTTTCTGGGCCTAGCATATGTACATTACGTTTGAGTGATGAAGAAGATATAAAACACTTATTCCTGCATTGTCCTTTCACGAAACAAGTTTGAAAGGGTATTGGTGAGGGACTTAAAATAGATAATCTTTGGGAAGCAGAATCAATTGAAGACTGCTTGGAGCAGTGGTTTAAGAAAGTCAAGCTGAAAATCATTAAATGTATCCCTTTCTTAGCTCTATGGGGTATTTGGATAGCTAATAACAATAGTATTTTTTTAGGATAAACTAACCCCATCTTTGCAAGTGACAATTAAGGTTTATGACATTGCAGTCATTCTTTAAAGAAAAGGACTCACGGGTTAAGTTGAGAATTATAAAAGAAATTAACTTTGAAGAGAAAGGGTGTAGGGGATTTTTTTATGGAGAATGTGAAAACAACATATGTGGTTTGGGTGTATTTTGATGCTTTCTCATGAAGATCACACTATAGCATTCAAAGCAAATAGTGGTAAGGGGACAAACAATAGAGAAGAAGGTTTAGTGTTGGGGACTCTTCTATTTCTGGCAATTGAAAAAGGAGTTTAGGAACAACAAGTGTATGGAGATACCGGTTTATGGATTGATTTCCTAAATGGGAAAATAACCTCTTGAATATAAATATGCAAGGTATTAGCACTAAGCTTAGAGAGTTGGCATGAGCATACAATACATTTTTTATTTGTCATATTTTTAGAGATTTGAATGTACAAGCAGATTTAATCTCAAAGGAGGGTCTCAATATTAACACAAGGACATCAATGATCACAGGGAAAATAAATGGAGTTTCAGAAGTAAAATTCGCAGATATACCTCTTATATGAAGTACAAAATCCTTCGGTTTTTCTTTAAAAACAATCAAATTGCTTTTTGAGAAAAGTTTCCAAAAATGGAAAATTTTGAAAAGAAATGAAAGTTTATGAAATATTTTAAATAGTAGAATACAAGTGCAGAGGCACTTGATGAATGTAATGAAGAATGTTTTTTGAATCTTAGTAGAGAACTAAGTGCAGAGACACCTGATGAATGTATTTTGTCTTTCAAGAATGAGAAATAAAATACGAGTTTTTTCTATGGAAAAAAAAAACTCTTTGTATTCATACAATTAAATAAAACTAAATTTACCATGGATTTTGAAACATGGATCAAACAAATGCCACATGCTTGCTTAATGTCTACTTTTACTGTTTAAAGTTTCGTTTATGGGAAATTCCCAAACACTCTTGTACCACTTAATTTTACTGCCAATGCACCACAATATAAAACATTTATTTTCAAATGACATAAAATTGTCCCAAATTTATAGTTGTAGACTTACTTTAAATGTTACGATCACATGAACGTGAACCATACTTAAAATCCTTCATCAATACATATACCTCTTTTCAAAATAAAATATTATATAATTTATTATTATTTTTTCAGCAGAGAAAAAAAAAAAAAAACCTGTACTCTTGCTATTCACAGGGAATCAAAAAGTACATATTCAATCTGTTCAGTCTTATAATATTGAACACTCAATCTAGGTTGGCAGGTGTGGGGGGAGTTCTTCTGGACTCCGATGGAAACAAAGTGAAATACTTTGCATGGGGAATTGGTAGGAGGACTAACAACGATGTGGAATGGCTCACATTAATCAAAGGTATGGAGGTTGCAAGGAATGAAGATGTTAAGGATCTTGTGGCCTTTGGTGATTCTATGTTGGTAGTTAGGGAAGCTAGGGCTTTAGCAAAAATTCATCAAAAACCTGTCTCCAAGCTTCATCATCACTTCATCTACATGGTCAAGGATTTTCACTCTATCTCTTTCTTCCACATCCTAAGGCTCAACAACTAGAAAGCTGACATTATGGCTAATATTGGTGTTGGCCTAAACTGTGGTATAGCTATCAACAATGACCAACACCTTGTCGACAATTGGGTCCCTTAACCCTTCCCCCTCTCCTTGTTTTATCTTTGATCTTCATGACCTCGCTATCTAAGCACCCTTACATCTTTGGTGTCAACTTCTTTTTGAATTTGGTTAATTGCAAAATCTTCTTGGGATCCCCTCGATCACCTCACACATCCTCTCAGCTCAATCGACAGCCTCCCCTAGCAGACACCACCTGTCTCGCATGCGGGAGTTCAATGCGGACAGGACCCAAGGAAACCTCAGCTTATATCACGCTCGAGGGTGGCGCTCCGTGTATTCAGCAAGCTTCATTCTACAAAATTCTCCGGGTTGTTTTTTTCTTGTTTAGCATGGAGGATAGCAATACAGGTCTGTGTCTTCCTGCGCTGTAGTGTCGTCGATGTAGAAAGCATATCCAAGTTCACTCTAGGGGGTAGGCATGAAACGTTATCTTTCTGATGTGGTCCAGGGGTAGAGTAATGGCGGCTCTGAGCTTCAGGTTTCTTGTGGGGGTATGACGAAGCACGCCTATCGTGGGCATTCCAAATATGAGGAACCTGGTAATGGTAGAAGTTGGGCTCCCGTTGACATGGGGCAGGGTCCGAATAACAGGGGCTCTGTGTAGCATTCCATTTATGGTCTCGAGCCTAGCAGTGGCAGGAATTGGACGCCTCTTGACGTGGGTTTGGGCTAGAATCATGGTGTTTCTTTGCAACAAATTCGTGGTAGCCCCAGGGAAATGGGCAGTGGCAGGAATTGGCATCACACCGTGGGTGACAATTGTGGTATTGTTAACTTGGAATCCCCCCATGGGAATGACAATCCATCCTCTGAAGTTCTTTCGCACGTCCAGGATTTGGAATCGCAGGTCCGTTGGCTCAGGGGTGAGAACGTTGACCTGAAGAAAGCCATCTCTCACCTCTCTACTTTTGTCCAGATCTCGAACTCTGAAGTCCGGAGCAACAACAGCAAGATGAAGGATTATTTCAACTCGTTGGCTGGCAAGTTTGAGTCCCTCCACAGCTTCCTCATAATTGTTGAAGCCAAGGTATACTGCATCAGAACCAACAACAGGAATAGCCCCTCCATCCTCCATGGCATTGATGACAAAAACATGGGAGCTGCAGCTGGGAGCAAGGATAAGAACACCCGAAAGCATCATGCCAATTGATTCTTTCTCTGTCTGCTCGTCTTTGTTTTTTCTCAGAACTTTTTTGGTTTGCATAGTCCAATGTTTCTCCTCTTGTTATGTATTACCTCTGTAATTTTCTCCTGGGACAGTTTGTTAAAATCTTCAGTTGTAGCAGAATAGGGGTTATTTTTGACATGCAAAGACTGGATTGTGAAGAGCCTCTCTTGACAGCTCTCCTTTTTGGGGATCAGTCTTCCCATCCCTTATGTAATCTCATCTTTTTTTAATATAAAAGCTCGTTACCCGTTGTTGTTAAAAAAAATATATTGAACACTCATTCAGCAAACCTATGGCAAAGAATCGTCGTCACATATCTAACAGTTCATAAAGACATAAACCAATCTTAAGTACAAAAACAAAAACAATAGAGGGGCCAAAGGAAACCTATCCTTCGAGTTACACCATAAAATAATTTAAGGAACCACTATGCTCCAAAGTATCATCCACAAATTCTTCCCATCATAGAAAGCATTCATCTCCTTCAAGTGCCTCTTTCAACAAAGAATCTGCTTCCAAATTCAGTTCACATAAAATGTGTTCAATACTAATGACGACAAAAGAATATAGAAGGACTTTTGTTCTCCAGCACTAGTTTTGGAGAGCAATCACTTGTAAGTTGTAAAGATCATTTTCCCAATTGACGATCACCACGGAATCCCCATAAAATTTTAAGGAAATAATTCCAAAAGTAGAAGCCACACTAGAAAGACACCACAATGCCATCAGCTCAACCTTCGCGTTGAAACTAGACCCACAGTTCAATTTGAATTTGAAGTGGTCCTTGTTGAGCCTCAGAACCACCCCAACTACACATATCCCTCCCTATGCATCCCCATCAAAGAAACCTGTAGCTTCTTGAGAAATAGGAAGCTCCACAACCTACTTGATTCTGAAATTTTTAACCTCTGCTGCAAAATATTCCTTATATAGACCTACTATCTGCAAACAACAAGCACAAGAGTTCAGATTCTTTTACTTCAAATATTGAATAATTTATGGCCTTCCATATTCCCCAGGAAATGAAATCAGGTAATGTACTATGTTCTAAACAGTTTTTGTACCAATCGAGAAAATTTAGTTCAAAGGATTAGCTCCCCCGAGTCTGAGAAATGTTAAGGGAATTACAAGCAATCTTCCAAACAATAATTGTAAACTTGCACTTGATAAATATGTGATCAATTGATTCGTCGTCAAATCTGCACAAAGCACACATATTTGGGCCAATCCATCCTTTATGAGTTAGAATGTCCCAATTCTTCAAGCATTTTTTAAAGGATATACATAAGAAGCATTTGGTTTTCAAGGGAATGTGCAAATTCCCCAATTTACTGTAACACCACTTGGGCACAATGAAATATCCTTCTTGAGAAATCATAGAGTAAGAAGCCTTAGCCGATCCAAAGCACCAAAGGATTTCATCATCACTAGCATTCATCCTAATTCCTGTAGAATTGAGGTAAGAGATATATCACATTCCACATCCAAACAAATCCCCACCCCAATATCAGAAGGAGAAAGCCAATAGTAATCTGAAGAATTGAGCTAGATAGGTCACTTAATGTGTGACAATGTGATAAAACCCAGCTCTACAAGATAATCCAATAAATATGGAGACAACAATCCTGATAGTAGGATCAATCCTGACCATAACGTTTGAGCCCGAACCAACCTTCCAACTTAGGCCTCTACCCATCCATGGGTATGCTTTGATGAACCTAGACCAAATGTTAGATACATTGCTAGTATTTTTAACTGGATTCTTGATCCATTTAAAAAAATTACCTTTGATGTATTTTCCATGGAGAACTTCACTCCACAACCCTTTTCCAAATAACCCTCTCCATACGCTCTTCAGTCTTAGAGCAATACAAAACCAATAGAAATTTTTAATATCCTATCCACCCCAGCATTTTGGCATGGACAACCTTTCCCAACTAGCAAGGTGTAACTTGCCCCCATCTGCATTTCCAGACCATAGAAAATTGAACATGAGCCTGCAGATCATTTTGACAATATTCTTTGGAACCTGAGCCAGAGAAAACCAATAAATTGAGATACCTACCAGCACTGCTTTCAAGAGATTCAACCTGCCTCCCAAAGATAACAACCTGTATGACCAATCACCAATCCTCTTTTAAAAAATTTCAACAAACCAAAACCAGTCTTTAATCCTATAACCAACTGGTTTTAATTAGTATCCCAAATACTTGAAACCCTTCATCATATTTGAGACTTGGAAGGGCATAAAAGATGAGACCTGGTCCACAATAATCCCATCAACCTTGTGAGTGATGAAACAAGATTTAGTAATGCTAACCTCCATCCTTGAGGCTGGACAAAACATATTAATGATCTCAGGCAAACATATCCATTCATCCACCGAACCATTTCCAAACAAAATCACATCATCTACAAATAATAAATGTGTGATGAAAACATAAGCTAATATTTTGATTCCTTTTAATTTTCCTTCTGCCTTGGCTTTATTGATCATGCGGCTTAGGCCTTCAATAACCAACAAAAACAATAAAGGAGATAAGGGACAACCCTGTTTGAGGCCTTTAGAACTTTTGAAGAAATAGGAAGGAGATCCATTGATAAGCACAGAGAAATGTGTTGAAGTAACACATGACATTATCCAATTTGTAACCAAAATAGGAAGCCCAGTTTGGATGATAAGTAGCCTCAAATATACCCAATCCACATGATCATAGGCCTTCACCAAATCCATTTTCAGCATCAAAATCCTTAGATTTGATAGATTGTAAACATTCCTGCATGATTCCTATCGCATCCAAAATCTGTCTATCAGCCAGAAACCCAAATTGTTCTTTAGACATAGTCCTAGCAAGAATAGGCTTAATCCTGTTGGAGATGATTTTTTGTGATTACTTTATAGACCAAGTTACGCAAAGCAATTTGTCAAAAGTCATTAAATGAAACATGTTTACTACACTTAGGAATAAGTGCAAGGAAGGTAGAATTTAGGGTCTCGGATACATACCCTTCCAGCCTCAACTATATAATTTATTATATTTACATTATGAATATATTTTCTATTTTTATATATAATTTTAAAATGTGTAAAACCCAAAACTTAAAATATTTAATTTCAATTATTTTTGTAAATCCAAAAATTTCCTTATGACCTTACTATGATTCATCCAAAATTTGAAAAATAACTAACTCTCATTCTTACACTCTCCTTTGTCGAACGATATATCTAAAGATAATTACCAGCATAGATCCATCTTAACTCTAGCTCTATCAAACGCCGAGGAGGATCAAATCTGTTGAGGTGCAAACCCCTTTTATAGTCCTCAACTTGAGGAAATGTTTGCAACTCAAGGGATTTGATCATTCTGTGTACTTTATAGAGCAAGAGTTAATATGAATCTATGTTGGTTCCAATCACAGTGGAAAAACAAAAATTACCACAATGAAATCATCTAATCCAAAAAAAATTAAAAATATTTAGACCATCAAAATGGTGAATTGCAATAAAGTAATAATCATGTTCAGTTATAATACATGTGAGAGAATGCAATGAAAGATAAAATAGACAAATAGGCTAAAGTTGCATTAATTAATTAGTTATGAAGTAAAATAGTTGCAATTTACCCTTTTATTCATTAATTTGCAATTATCACAAAACTAATATCTAACTTATTGTTCTATTATTAACTTAACAATACATAATCATATATATTTTCCATCACCATCCTCCACTTGCCACTATTCCAATTTGGAATCCTACAAATCTGCAAAAGGTGCATTTATTCATTGATTATGAAGTAAAATAGTTATTTTTAATGCGTAATGACTCTATTTTGAATATATACATCTCTCTTGTATATAAAATCAAGGAAATACTAACTAATACGCAAAGATTTACTTTCTTGTAACTAATTATCAAAAGATTTATTTAAAATGCGAGGATGCATGAATGAAAATGTTAGATTATTAAAAACCCACTTTAGACTTAGGATATAATGTAGTAATCATTTTTTATTAATTTCCTAGGTTTTGACTATGTAGATGGACACCTATTTCCTTCCTAGGCCATCACTTGCCATCATTGACCACAAGAACGCACTTAGAAATATTATGGATAAGATTATGTTGCTTTTATGACTGTCTTGAATTAGCATGAGCGCTTTCTCGCCTTACACAGTTTTGTCCTGCTTTTTCTGCTTTTCAGTGGATAAGGATAAAGCTAGGCACCCTCATTGACTTGGAAAATTGTCTTCTTTTAGGCCAACTCATCCTCCATCTTTTTCTCTCCAAAATCCATCATCACATTCCTTTTTCATCACTCATTAGTTGTCCTTCTTGATTTAGCTAATTCGTGAGCCTCTTGACTGATTTGGAAAGTGATTTTTCCACCTTGGGGTTTTTTTAGCTTTTAGTAATCCTGCCTTTTGTGAGCTTTTCAAACTTGCCTCCAAGGCATTTGAATTCTCTGTTGAGGATATATTATATATTGTATTCATATTGTTGAATAATACAGAGATGATATTTACATCAATTGATTTCTGTCTCTCATGGTTATGCTTCAATATTTCTTCTTGTTTTTGCATATCTCTGAATAAATTCTTGTGACGACTTATTTGCTTTTAGATTCAGGCTTATTAGAATTCTATCATGGACTTGAATCTATTTAGAATTCCTACAAGAAATTGAAATTGAAATTCGATGTATATTTATATAAATGTATTTTAGAATCTAGCCAATTTAAATTTGGAGCCGACATGTGCTTGGTTTTATAATTTTTTATATATTTAGTTTTTGGAGCAGACATGTGACAAACATGACACATCTGATCCATTTTGGGTTGTAGAAAGTGCCTCTGAGCGCAATCATGGTCACAGGTCACTTTAATTATGAGACATCAAATTCTTTCGCATAGCGTCCACCAAAATCCAATTTTTCTTTTCCTAGTGAATGGGCTCAATCAAATGGATCCCGGAGACATCTTTTTTTGAGCGAAAGGATTCAATCAATCAGGTCATAATTCATTTCAACAAAACATAAATTGCTTTCAATTGTGGGGGCTCGTTATTAAATTGATATATTAGCTTAAATTGAGTTAGCATGGTAGAGAATAATATGTTTTACATTTACATACAGTGGATTGGCCATGGGATTACCAAATCATTGGTGTGCAAGATCGAAGTGTCTATAATGCAAGGAGGTGATTTTGTATCCTATTTTTAGGTTTTTGTATATCCTTGAGGAAGGAAGCACTCTATCATGCATGTTCAACTACTAATGATGGTGATGGTAGTTGTTTATTTGTTTAAAGCTATGTATGATGTGGTTCTTGATGTTTCCACAAAATCGTTGACAAAGGTGACTGTAGAATGTGCAGTATCATATACAACAATGGGTTTATCAGCTTGTTTTCATTAGTTATTTTTTATTACTTTAAATCAAATGCATATGATCATTCGTAATGAATGTTCTTCCCTGTTATGGATTCGGTGTGAACAATGCCCAGAGGATGCAAACAAAACCTCTACCAGAGCTTCTTGTGCACTACCAATAATGGAATTCAAGGAAAGTTTGGGAATAATTGTTGGTTGTGGAGCCTAATATTCCTGATTTAGAGGTCATGTTTAATTTGTGTCTAGATCCCATCCCATGACTAGGGGTTGTTGGGGGGCTTCCCCCCCACTATAGTTGCCATGGGGGGTCCGGGGGGGTGGGGGGGGGGACTAATTTTGGGAGCCCCCCTAGTGGGGGTTCAAGGGCAGCACCCCCATAGCAAAATTTTTGGAAAAATGCCTTGTAAAATGTTGTAATTTCATGTCCATGACCTGGTCAATAATGGGTGATTTACAGGCCCGTGGTATTTTACTATGGTAATCCCTCTTTAAAAGGAAGGCATTGTAATACGGTTATGTATTGTAGTATTGTAAAAATATCTATGATTGTGTGAGAGAGTGAAGAGGAAGTTGCAGGGGATTAGTTGTGGGTTGTATCCCTTCATTTGTTGGACAGTATAATAAAAGGACTGGAAATTTCTCCGTGGACGTAGCCAATATTCAGTGAACCATGTACATTGGTGTCTCTCTTGTATTGCGTTTATGTGTTTTATTTTTGCATCTTATTTTATGCGATTGTTCCGGGATCCTATTTTTCTAACAATAACTTGAGAATTGGTCATGTTGCAATTGTGACAATGGTGAAGCTATTGTTATGCATTAAACATTATCCATTATAGATCGTTCTGATGGATGTCGTAAAAGATAAATGACAATATCAAGTTCACATGTGAATCTGGTGGGAAAAATGTGGAATACTAGATATGGCAGTAGTTGGATCAATGTCATCATTCCTCTGGTCTACCTTGGTAAGTTTTGTATCCCTTGGCTCAATCCTTTCATTGGAGTATATTTTAACTAGATCAAGGAAGAAACTATTGTTTCATTCATTTTGGGGGGGAAATCATAATCAAGGGCTGGTTGAAAGTAGGTATATCCATCTATCTTATGCCTTCACATTTTGCCACTAACGCTTGGATTGTATTGTAAATGTCTCCGGCCAATTGTCCATGAATTTTCTCAAGCAAACAAATGGTATTCAATTGGTAAATTTCCATCCTCCATTTGACTTTTTAGATTGTTTGAACATTGTCCATACAAGTTGTAGAACAAAGAAAGATTCTAGGCATTTGGTTTTGGTTGTATCTATTTGGTCTCTGTAGTTTGAGAAAATAAAAAACATGGCAAATTCATGGAATCATGGGAACTATGCTACACCATATGTCAATGAAACTCAAAAGTTGTTGCGCATACATTAATACGTCATAAAGGACAACAAAGCTTCCTTATTCTTTGTTATGGTCAAGATTCATGGCAATGAGAAGGCAAACAACGGTCAACATGCAATAATGATGAACATACTACTATAATAGAGAGAGAAAAATCAATCTCTTGAAGTTGAATATTCCTCCATTAAAAATCAATTTACCAATTTGAATAGGGGTGCTCTTTCAACAACATCAAATGACAAAACGTCGAATGAGTCTATTCTTGAAGAATTCAAGAAATAAGAAACAATCCATCAAGCTCAGGAAGATGAGGATATGGAGCCCAAAGACTCTCGACCCTTCAATGTTAGTCAGAATGAAGCTTTCAATACACATGTTTTCCATTAAGAATAATATATCTTTATATGTTACAAAATAGTTATGATTTTAGGATTCTTTTTTATAATATATACTAGTATAAATCTAGGTATATCCTCTGTGAAGGATATTATCACGTTGCTAGCAACATCTCTTTTTTATTTAGTTTTTTTATTATTGAATTTTAGACTTAGGGAAAACTTTTTTTTGTATAATTAAGCTCAATGGTGAGGCTACAACATTTTATTAATACAAATATCATTTGTTTATGTTAAAAAAAACTACAAATGGTCATTAAAATATGGTAAGTAGTAGAAAATAACAACTAAGCTAGAGAAAACAAGGATAAAAAATTACGTAAGGGCCCCTCAAGTCATTGGCTTCAAGGGTTTGGTGGAATAAGCAACGAAGTTCATAATCAATCTATACATGGAGGAAATATATAGTTAGATGAACCTATTGAAATCAATACACAACTTATAAAGAGAATGATAGGCCTATCGGACAATGGACATAATATTCCAAAGTAGTTGAACATGAAACAATGGATGGAGAAGTTTACTAGGGTAACTAATGCTAATAAATCAAAAGAGTCACTCGATTTAAAGATTAATGAATCGAGTGGACATGTATAATTGTGGCTCTATGTTTGACTAGCTCGAGAAGGAAATCCAATGTTGTATTAAATATGCTACTAGTAGTGGGTGTTGTAGAATAAGAGGGCATATTCTATAATTGTGTTGAGCATGTAGCCAATATCATGAAGAAAAATTGTCAAAGAGTGACAAGAAAATGGCAAGGGCATCATATATCCGTCATTGCATATATATGTCACCATGGAAAAGATAAGCCCTATAAGATAACCATCATTTACTTTGAGTAACACATCAGTTGTGTGGAACTACTAATGTTTTTCCTTGATATGGAAAGGTAAGACAACATAATACACACCCCAATGCATTTTTAATGAATAGTTGAAAATTTTAAATCACAGTGTAATAAATGGAAAGCTATACAACTGATAAAAATGTCACTACCCACCAATGCCCACATAAAGTTAGGGTTGGATTTTACAAAGCTTTGTTATATGCATGGAGCTAGCAGAGAACATGATGAGTCAGATTATTACTGAAAGGTTGACAAGTTTCAAGAGTTATCAAGACAATTGAACATTGTATTTATTAGTTCGAAAAGAAGAAAAAGCACGTGGATCAAGATATTATTACCCCCTCAAAGATGAAGAAGTTGAAGAATAAAACTAGGTTGCTCTAATACAATACCATTTGCATCCCCAAAAGCAACCATTCTACTATCAATTGAAAATAAGTCCAAAGATATCAAAGGTAAAAGTGGAGGAATTGACCAAGAAAAGTGATAATGTGTCGACTGAAGAAGACTTAGAAACCATTTTGAGTGACTTAGAAGAAATCAAATATTCAAATCCCAAGCTATAGGAAAAATAAAAAGAATTTGCCACATAATAATAAGCCACACATCAACAATTAGAGAATCTATGGGCGTAGGAGCATGCAAAACGACAAGAGAGCAACAAAGAAAGAGAAAACATATAGATGATTGTTGCATTGGAAAGGATTTTGAAGAGGAAGTGGAAAAATCAAAACAAATCATTATCAAGGTAGTTAAGTACATAATAACACTAGAAATATAGTTTAATGTAGCCATGGAAAAGAAAAAAGAATGGATGGACAATTAGAATTAGATCTAAGTAATATTGTCGAAAGAAAAAGACAACAACTCAATAAAAATCAACAAAAGAACAATAGGCCACATTTGAAAAAGAATCAACAAAGGAACAACCGATTGTAGTTGAAAAATAAACAACAAATGAGCAATCAACCACAATAGATAATTAACACTAAAGAAGTAGTTGAATCTAGAAACAATTGACTTGAGTAAAGACCCATCAAGAGATCAAATGATAGAGCTAACAATCATTAAACAATAAACTATGCATTTTGATTGTTAAGGAGATTTGGGAAATACCGGCACAAAAATACAAACTAAAAAGCTCGATTAAAAAGAGAAGCAAAGATAAGCTAGACAAGTTAGATTCAATAGCGTGGAAGTCGACAAGTCCTAACAAAGAAGTAGAAATTGTTGATCAAGCAAAATAGATAATGGATAAGCAAACATGAAATTCATAAAATAGCGATTAGATGTGGATTAGACAAAGCAAAGCAAGAAACATAAATCGACCAAATGAAGACATTTAAAGCATTCAATCATCAAAAAGATCAATTAGGCAAATTGATATTCTTTTTCCTCTTGAAGGATGCCACTAATGAAGAGCTCTAGGCACTACACAACTATTTAATAAAGAAAAACATAAAAAATGGAGTGGGTCGACCAAGAGATTGAAAGAAAATAAAGATAAAGATAAAGCAATTTGGAACATATGCATAGAGCAAGCAACACAAGTGCTTGATATCCCCATAAGTACAAAAGAAGTTGGTCTAGTCAATAACTTGAAGAATATTACATTGGACCTCACTAATTGATACGAGGAAGTAATAGAGGAAAACACATTTTTAATGAATGATCAAACCACTACAATATTACATATATAATATGGAAAGTTTGAACAACCACAACAAAGATTAAAGGATATTGAAGCCACAACCAGTTTTTGTTTTAATAGAAACGGTTGAAGTTGTATTAGTTTGTAAAAAATGCGGCTTTCTGGTGAGCTAGAAAGTTACAAAATTAAATAGGGCTAATGATCTCTAACAATACTATCAGCCTTCTTGTGAATATCTTGGGAGACAATCCCACTTGCTTCTAGATATTTTTCGAGAAGATGACAAAAATTGCTTACAAGAGAAAACTCTCACGAACTGTGAGCAGAGAAGAATGCAGAAGCAGAACATTAATTAGAAGGGGAGGTGAAGCGCCCCTTAATGAAGGGGTCCAATCATGACTAAGTTCCCAAAAAAATGTTTGAGGCCGCTTCCTTTTCTCGCCATTCTTTGATAGACTTTTGCCCTCTGGCAAGGGGGGGAGAAGGAGCTGAGAAGTCTTTGGGATCAGAGTTCCCCTCTGACCCAAAGGAGGGGACTAAGGCTGCCAGTCCTGCAAGAGCTGAAGTCTCATGATCTAAATTCCGAGCCTCTCTCTTGGAACTTGAAGGGGAAAGGCTTGGAGAAGTTGGTTTTGCGGAGGTGACTGTCTCCTAGGGATCGGAAGGACCTGGAAGGGTCTCGCCCTGCACAAGATCTTTCGCTGCTTCAGATTCTTGAACTTCGTCTTCCTGCAAAACTTCAAAGTTGTTTTTGGTTGCCAATGGAATGGTTGCTTCTGAAGGAGGAAGAGATTCTTTTGATGTTGGATCCTTTTGCTGAGGAGCTTGGGGCTCCTTTCGCCGGGGGGCTCGGCGCCGATTAGAGACAGTCTGGAATTCTGCATCTTTAGTTGCAGGAGGTTTTGATGTTTGCCGAGTTTCCGACAACTTGTGGCAGCTTTTGGCAAAGTGACCATAAACATGGCAAGAGTTGCATTTGAAAGGGATCTGCTCGTAATCCAGCTCTTGGATATGACTCCAATCTCCTAAATTTAGTTTTAGGGATTATGGGAATCCTTTCTCTAGATTTACTTCTACACAAATGCGGGCACAATTAAATTGGCCCCCTTTTGGGTATGCACTATCCAAGTAGCGCCCTAGCTTATTATCGATTTCCTATAGAGAGATTTTCCCCCAAAGATGAAGTGGAAGGTGAGGCAGTCTTACCCAAACTAGGGCAACTGTAATCTTAGCATTTGGTTTAAAATCCAAAGTCTAAGGGGCTAAAAAAAGTCCTCTCGAGCCCATGAAGAAGGGACTCGAGCGAAAAAATAAATCTCGTTCTTCTTTGCTCAGGAACAGAAAAACAAAGAAACCCCTACCAGCTGCGAAGAGAGAGACCTGTCCTTGCAAAATAGGGTTCCAGTGCTTTGCAATTCAGAGCTCCACTGCCTTTGGACTAGGCCACAAACCTGTAAACTTTCCAATGAGGGATTTCTCCGAGAGAATGAGTGCTTTTCGGCACGGATCCGAGGGAGAGAGCTCCAAAGAAGGGATCTCATCTGCTTTTTTTCACGAACTTGGAGGAAGACCGAGTCACTGCCTGAGGTTTGGTGGCCTGAACCAGGGCCTTGAAGGCCTGAAGATGATCGTGGATCTCCATACGGCAGGAAGGAGCCGCAACCACTTGCAAAACCCAACCCCGCACGACAGCAAGGAGTTTGCGCAAAGAAGCCTGCAGACAACAGCCTTATCACCACCGGAGGAAAACGAAGGCAGAGTGCGGCGGCTAGGGGAACCCTAGCCGCTCTTCTGAGAGGCTACAGAGCGACATTTTTCGTAGAAATTTCTTCACTCCCTTTAATGATATCTTAGTTGGGCTACCCAATTGACCTAACTGCCATCTAAAGCCACAACCAAATTGACCAAGACTATGTTAGATAATTGGCCACCATCCTACACTAATATTTGTAGTTGAATTAAAGTAAAGCAAGCCTTGGTTAGACAATTGGAGGGAATAAAAAGTGTAAATGCAAACACTAGAAGTAGAGATGGAGTGAATAAAAAAAAACATAAGAAAGAGCAATATAAATAAATTTGGAAGTGTAGAAGAGACAATTATCCAAAAATGAAAAGCTTGCACAACACCATGTCGACGAGGCAATCATACAAATATGAGATGCCCACCAACAAGTGTTGTGGATGAAGGAATCATTAAACCCAACTCAACTAGAAATATCACAAAGTGCACCCCTCAAAACCAAGCTTAATCCCCTTGTTGATATGAAGCATGCAAACTTGGTTGTAGAGCAAGCCTTGGACGAATGAGAAAGTTTTGAAGGTAAGTTAAAAGCAATTGCACCCCACATTTATCATAATTATGTAGAAGTTGCAAGTGATATAAAAGCATGACAACAAGAGCAACCAAAGCATGCAATGGCACCAACTGATCTATTCTTACATCCAAATCCATCAATTAAATAGCCATCGACAACATCAATACAAGTAGCATACAACTAGACCATTAAAATTGGAGGAAGTTTTGTCAATTGGATAAAATTTTGCATCAATCTCTTCCTTTCTCTGGGACAAACAAAACTTTGAGGTTGGGGAAGATGCTGTAGGAGATTTAGTCGATTTGTCAACTAAGTCAATAATTGATTAAATGCATCTTATGTAGGACTTGACTTGTAGTTGAGTTGGTCAACTGACCAACCAACGTAGTTACAATAGCTATAAGTGCATTTCCTCTATATCCAAATGTAAATATGCATCAATATGCCTTTGTACCATAAGATATTCAAAGATATAATGAAGACTACAAGTTTGTTCGCTCCATGGTTACTTCTTGTGTGTGTGTGCATGTGCGTGTGCGCGCGCGCCCGCGTGTGTGTGTGTGTGTGTGTGTGTGTGTGTAGTTCTTTGCTTATGTTGTACAATTAGTAACAAGATTGCACTGTAAGCTCTTAGATTATGATATGGTTACTTAGAGATAAAAATGAGTAATATATGTGAATGATCTAAGTAGCCAAATTAGTAAATTTCAAGGACGTGGAGACTTGAATAACCCATTAGTTAGGACCATAAGTTTTATGTGTGTTTTTTTTTCTTTGTCATAAAATAACAAAAAAATGTTTCTAGGAGACGTCTTCTTTGACATGGAGTGAAAAATGTTAATCGTAAAATATATATACATACATATATATATAAAGTGCTATATTTATTTATAAATCTACTAGACATAAAGTGCATTATAAGTTTTTAGTCGTTATAACCATTGTTTTTTGAAGTGCGAAGTACAAATTCAATTTTCAAGCTAAGTTAGAGCTCAATTTTTTTTCTCCAAGGAAAAAGCAATATCTCCCCCACTTCCCCACAATATTTTGATGGAGGGAAACTCAACTGCCATCCATAATAGTGGTTGGTAACATTGAGGCACTCAACCGTATTTAAACATGTGACATATTACCTCCTTGTTGACAACATGCCTTAGGTGTGTGGTTCAACCAATTGAGTTAACCCTTGTAGTTGGTTAGGATTCGATCTAGGATAAACAACCTAAAGAATCTCACAAGACATCTAAATTAGGTTTTATTAGGCTTATTTGATAGTTTACATCAACCACATACATGACTCGACTTCAAATTTGATATCTTGCTTTGCACTTAGTGAGAATGCATAGGACGACTAAAAGAATGTAATGCATTTATTCCATGCTTTATAAGTACTCATATATATAGTAATTTTTATATATGTTGACATTCAATATCATATACAAACATTTTTGCTCTATCCCCGCCATCCCGTTTTTATATTATTTTTTGGTTGAAAAAAAATAACATTCATAACAACATTCATGCGACATGGTTAGATAGTAGTTCATAGAGTTCTTTAGGAGATTGAAATATGCAAACCATAGGCACTATCATCTAGATATTTTCTTGTTTCCTTCTAGGTACATATCAGTAGTAGACGAAGCAATCTTCCCGAAAATTGTCTCTATTTAGCATATACACAACCAGGGAAAACTTTAGGGGAAAAATTTAGCCCATGGGCTAATTTTTTATGTTTTTTCCCTAAAAAGATTCACCAATTTTATTTTTTTTCTAAAATGATTTTCCTAAATTCCACAAGATAAAAATATTTTATTCTTTTTTTTAACTAAAACATGTAGATTTTTTTTAAAATAAAACCGAGGTTGGGCCGTAGCCAAATCAACCAAATTACAAATTTGTTGTGATTAGCAATTCCTGTAATTCTTAATCTGCTCATATCCAAGAACATCTACATGCCTGTGACTGCGCCACTCTGAGCCAGTAGATCTCATCCGTGAAACTCACTTATGGAATTTGATGTTGTGTGTTGAAACCGTCATTCAGGCTTAACATTCCTAGAGGCAAGTGGCAACCCAAGTTAGCCTTGGAGTCCGCCTGATTGTTCAGCTCCCGTAGGATATGGTGAGAGGTGACAGAGGCGAAATCAAGCAAGATAAAATGGAGTCTCTGGAGTGTCACGTTCAAAAACGGACTACTAAAATGGTCATTAGAATTTAAAGCTTTTATCAAAATTTATGAGTCTCCAAATATTTGCAATTCTTTGTGTCTGACTTCCTTTTCTAGTTGACAAGCTTTTAGAAGTGCAAGAATTTTCGCTTGATTGTTTGTGCTTTGCCCTAAGCTCCAACTGAAACCTACTTCTTGTATTCCACCCGCTTTGAATATCCTCCCCCTGCTCCAGCAGTCCCTGGATTTCCCTTGGACGCTCCATCGAAAAAAATTGTAGCTTTGTTTTGCCTTCTCCACCAATCAATAAACTCAATTTTTGGAAGTCTCATGCGCCAAATCGGGTTGATGAAAGGCTTGCTGGGTGCCTTCAGTCATTTAACCAACAAAAAATAACCTAACCAGTGATGCTCTATTGGGAGAGTTGTGGGGTCAAGGGTGGAAGCTTAGTTCCCCACGGCTTCCAATAAAAATGCCTTTGCTTTTGCTGCAACCAACGCTGGAGTCGAGGGCATGTTGGTGAAGATCCATTCATTTCTCGCCATCCAGATTTTCCACCAAAGAATCTTTGGTATGGATTGCCATATTTTACTCCAGACAGGTTTTTTTGACAGCCTTCCAGGATATCGAGAATTCCAATGTGTGAATAGAGGGACTACAACAATCTGCGATGGGATTGCAACCTTTAAACCTTGTAACATAAGCGCCCAAGCTGATTGTGTGAAATCACAGTCTACAAATAGATGATCTGACGTTTTAGAGGCGTTGTTACATAAACTACATCTGTGAGGGTCTAAAAATCCCCTCTTATTCAGGTTTTCACCAGTTAAGACCTTCTTATGCATTAGAAGCCACATGAAAAAATTACCTTTGGGAGGCTGTATGGACTCCAAACGGATTTCCAAAGAGAGGAGGAATGCATTAGAACCAGGTTTAATTGAAGAGCAGCAAAGACTTGAGCAGTTGTATAAGTGTCGGATTTTCCCCATCCCCTACTTATCCTTGATCGAAAGATGAATAGGAGCTAAACCTGACAGCTTTGTCAACAGCAAATTCTGTTGTGGAAGGAGAATTTCAGGCAGATCTGGAAACCGCCAAGTTAACCAATTCCCTTTGTTGTCCCAAGAGGAAATATCTGCTAGCCTTAAGAAACCTTTATTGACAAGCCAGAGCTTGATCTCTGTAAGGGACTTTGTGAAAGTTAAAGGAGGGTGCCCTTTGATTTTATCTTCCCACATAAGCGTTTTCCAACCGTTTCCAGGGATTCAGAAGAGGTGCTTTTGGAAAAATGCAAGTCCTCTGCGACATAAGTTCCAAGTTATTGAGCCTTTGGGAGTACTTTCTGTCTGCGGATTTCTCAAAGATCCTCCCGTTAGGTACTTTTTCCACAATATTTGGCTCACCGGATGACTTTGATCAGCAAAGAATTGCCACAAAAGTTTTCCTCCCAAGGCGATATTTTCCATTCCAGGGTCTCTGATCTGTAGGCCTCCTTCTAAAACCGGTCTCTTCACCATATCCCAGCTAACTAGGTGCAATCTATTCTGATTTCCTTTTCCACCTCTCCAGAGAAAGTCTCGAAGAAGCTTAGATATCTAATCCATTATTGCTTTGGGGGAAAGTAGGAGAGAGGACTGATATATTGGGAGAGCAGAGAGGAATGATTTTATCAGTATGAGCTTCCCTACCTTTGTGAGCCATCGACCTCCCCAAGAGGCAATTTTGGCTTTGATCTTACTGATTACTTTCAACCAAAGAGAAGGTTTATTTTGGCCCAGGGTTAATCTAAGGACCAGATATCTAATCTTATCCTAGGTGTCATATCCATTATAACCCAAAAAATGTGCTATGCGGAGAATAGTTGAATGATCAGTATTCCAACCATATACTGCACTCTTTCTATTGTTAATCAGAGCTCCCGAAATAAGACATCAGTTTTGCAGAATTTCTTTGAAGGCTCTTCCTATCCTGAGAGAAGCCCCTCCCAAAAGAAGCGAATCATCCACAAATAGGTCATGATTTAGAGGTTCTACTCCTTTTGCCGATTTGATTCCCGGGATGATCCCAACTTCTTTTTCAGCCGATAGCTTCCTACTCGGAGTATCAACCATCAGTATATACAGGAACGACGAAAGCGGGCAACCTTGTCGAAGTCCCCTTGTAGCTTGAAAGAAGTTTGTCAATCTGCCATTTACTAGAGGTGCTATCCAAGGTTTGTCTGTACAAGCTTTGATCAAGTTTACAAAAGCTGAGTTGAATCCAAAAGAAAGAAGAACTTTGTAAAGGAAGGAGAGCCTTACCCAATCAAAAGCATTTGCCATGTCGAGCTTAACTAGCATGCCTTTATCATGTCTCTGATGGTTGGAGTGCATAGCTTCCTAAAATTGTATCACATTATCCATGATGTGTCTCCCTTTGACAAACCTGCCCTGCAAAGGGGAGATCAGCTTCCCTAGCAGAGGCTTGAGTCTATTTGCTAAGAGCTTAGATAGGATTTTGTAAGAGGCATTGCAAAGCGATATTGGCCTAAATCTATCAAATGTTGCTGGATTGACTTCTTTAGGAATTAACGCAAGGAAGGTTGAGTTGGTGCATCCACCGACTTTGGCTTTTATCTGAAAGGATTTGATCATCCTTAGAAGGTGTTTTCTGATAATTGACCAACAAGCTCTGTAAAAATGTATTGAGAAGCCATCTGGTCCTGGGGCTTTGTCAGGCTCCATAGACCATATGACTTATAATATCTCTTTTTCCAAAAAGGGCTTCATGAGTTCTCCATTTACCTCGGTACTGACCAAAGAGGGGATATTGGACAAGAATTCGGAGGTGATTTCATCATTAATCAAGCCGTCCTCTCTAAATAGAGACTGAAAATGCGTTTCAGCAACCAACTTTATCTGGGCAAAGGCTTTGATAGTTACACCATCTAGGGAGGAAATTTCTGAGATATGGTTGCGAGAGAGGTGGGATCTGCACTGCCGGTGGAAGAAGGAGGTATTGTGGTCTCTTGCTTTCAACCAAAGGTTGCGAGAATTCAATCTCCAGTATTCTTCTTCTTGCCGAAAGGAACAAAAAGAGTTAAACTAGGCTTGTTGCTCAATTTCCAGCGTTGTTGAGGTTATTTCTGGTTCCTCCATTTCCATCTGGCTTGCTGCCAAAGTCTGCACTGCCTCTTTTCTGAGATTGGAAGGAGTCTTAAGAGGAGTTTTAATCCATTCCTCGAGAGCGAATTTTTTGGTTTTTAACTTTTGTTCCCAGACATAGCTGGGAGATCCTATGACTGGGAGAGACCAAGCCTTTATTACTATATCCATGAAGCCTTCTTGTTCAATCCAAAGTGGACTGAACCTAAATGGGATAGGCCCAAGATCTACTTCATCTTCCAGCTAAAGTGAAATTGGCTAATGATCCGAGGTGAGTTTGGGCAGTATGCTTGAGGAGATGATTTTTTTTCCTGCAGAAATGAGCTCTGTACCAAAAACCGATCCAGTCTAGCTAAGATATGAGCCACTCCTATTCTATTATTGGTCTTGGTGTACCGACCTTTATTTGGCTTGAAATCCAGCAGGTCCCAATGACGGATCAGGCTCTCCACTACATTTTGCATGGGGTCCCTCCCGCATACTCATCCTTTTTTTTCTTTGGGGTCTAGAGTGATATTAAGATCTCCGACCACTATGATATTGGGGGGCGTATAGTTGTCTATGAAATCTAAAAGAGTGTCCAACATTCTTTATTCTCTCGAAAGTTTACTGGAACATAAAGATTAAATAGAGCAAGAGAGGCCTTACTAGAGATATGCCGAAGTTCTGTGTATATCCTATGCCGAGTTTCAAAAGAGTTTTCCAGGAGGAATGTATCATCCGACCACAGGGTTGCAAGTCCCTCAGAGGAGCCCCTTGCACTTACTGCCTTCCTTGCATTCTTTTTCCACTTCATTCTTCTTGAGGAAAGAAGAGTATCCTCTTCTATTTTTGTCTCTTGGAGTAGTAGGATGTCGGGAGAAACCATCTTTATTAAATCTTTTACTGCTTCAACTTTCAAGAGATTTCCTTGCCCCCTGCAATTCCAAGAGACTATCTGCATTATTTCTTAGTGACTGAGGGTGAAGGGCCTCCATTTGGTGGTCTGGCCCAGGTATTTCTGCCAATAGACATCTCTATAGTGGCTTGTCTGCCTTGCATCTTCATTCACTCGGCTTCTTCCTCTCGAACCTCCTTATGTGATTTCCGCCCAGCCCTTTTGGATGACCTCTCAAGGGAGTCTTCTTTAGAGGAGCTAGAGTTTTATGTGGGTTTATTTTTTGTCATCTCTGCATACGTGGGAGAGGAGGAAGCTCCGACTGGAGTACCAGGAGGTTCCTGTGTAACTGTGGCTTTACTTTCTTCCACTACCGGATCATGTGTTTGCTGTACTTCACCTTCTTCTAGTGCTGAGGAAATCTGTTCTTCCAGGATGCTCAATACTTCAAAGGTGTTTTGAGATTCGTTTTCCTTCGTAGCTGTCACACCTTCAGTCTGTTTCTACTCGATGGGAATACTGTCCGATCCAGTGTCCCCTCTTTTTCCTTTTAATCTCTTGGGCTGCTTTGTTGTACCAGATTTTTGAATTTGTGTCCATTGTTCTCCCTTCTCCTTCTCTACTTCTTCCTCTGCTGTCTTCTTGCACGTTCGAGAAAAATGACCATAACCATGGCAGTGTCTGCACTTAAAGGGTAGCTGCTCGTAATCGAGCTCCTGCACATGCGACCAATCTGCTACTTTCAATTTAATCGCTTCTGGTAGCCCTATCTCCAAGTCGACTTCTACACAAATTCTGGCACAAGAGTATAGGTCTCTTCTTTCAGCCTTGTCTATATACTTTCCCAGTTTATTCCCGATGGCTTCTAAAGATTCCAGATTCTAGTAGTGTAGGGGGAGGTGTGGAAGCCGAACCTAGACCGGGACTGCTGAAGGCACTTCTTGGCTCGGATCAAAATCCGACGTCCATTTGTTCAAGTACAACCCTTGAGGGCCCATGAAGTATGGCTCGTTGCGAAAGATAAGGTCTCTGTCTTCTGCATTTTAAAAAATAAAGACATAGTAACCTTTGCCTACCAAACGACTGCGAATGCCTTCTGATATGAGAGACTTCCAGTTCCTCTGCACCCACGCATCGATTTCCCTGGGGGAGGGCCAGAGACCGGTAAACTGTCCAATAAGTCCTCTTTCTGCGATGTTCAGAGCTGTCCGGCAAGGGCAATCAATAAGGAGATTGAGCGAGGGTATGCTGTCAAGTTTCTTGACGAACTTCTACTGAGTCAAGCTGACCTTCCTCTTGCTGCAAGCTGCTACCAGACTCTTGAAAGCAACAAGCTTCGAGGGAGGGGGAGGAGCACCCCCTCCGACGGCCATGGAATCTGTAGCACAGACCTAGACAAGGCGGCGCGCGGGCTGGCTCGGGAGCAAAATCTTGGAGCGAGAATCCTAGTAGAGCTTTGGACATTCATCATCCAATCATAAAAATATTTTATTCTAAACATTGCTAAAATTGTTCAAAAACTATATAAAATCCTTCGAAATTTGAATATTTTCACAAAAATATTGCCAAACATTTTATGGTTGGAAATTTAAGAATTAGCGAGATTCCCCAAGGTTTCTACACTTTAAGAAAAGTATGGATCCTTAAAATTTTCCCTGTACACAACCACAATTTTTAGTCTTTCTTGTCTTCTAGATATAAATTAGAAATAAACACAAAAACAAACTTTGACATAAGTTTAAAAGATCAGACTCTCTTGTATATAACATTCACAAAGCTTAATCCAAAGCGATACTCGGTCCCCTCTATGATGATTATGCCTTCTCATTTCCAAAGCATGTCATAATGAAAGGTTCCACCATGATTCCTTCACCCTTGTTGTAAGCCAATCCCCTAAGACCAATTATCAGCTAGGATTGTCTTCTTTGTTGATTCCCTCTTCTTTGGTTGTATAAGTGAAGAGATTCCTCCTTTACTGTTCCTTGGAAACATTATATGAGTCATTAATATTATGAAGGGCCCTGTCTGTGTCATTTATGTTTAATGTTTTGACACTTTTGATCCTTACATGGTTCCATGTGGGTTTGGCTTCCACAATCCTTTACAAGATTATTTTCCAATCAATAGCCTCCATAATCCCATTTTGAACTATATTAGTCTCTCCATCCTTTTTCTAAATATAAATGGCCATATTTGCCTTCTAGTCCACCATATGGTTAGTGCTATGTTTGACATGTTGGAATTTGATAGTCTAGGCTACACTTCTAGCAAGTTTTGCGATGTGCTTATTGCTTGCTAGTATTCCTGCTCATTCAGGGGTTCAATAAGGACCTTTAAGCCTCCTTCCAGTATGATCTTACTAACATCCATCTTCATTGTTTCACAAATGCTTGCTATTGCACCGTGGCTTTATGTCATGTTAATAATCTAAAAAAATCTCCCAAACATACCCATGATGGTAATTGACTATTCTTCTTGTCCGTGCCACTTGAATGTTCCCTTTGGCAGCACCATCAAAGTTCACTTTTAGCCATCATGATACTGGAGGGGATCATTGCTCATTTCCCTTTAGTTTCTCAGCTTTATTATTCGATAATTGTGCCACTCAAGGGGGCAAGGAAGAGAATATTAATGTAAAACAAAATCTCATAATAAGACATGGTATTATAGTAAGACGACTAATGCTAATATGCATCATAAAGACGATGGTCATAAGTTCTATGAGACCTACAAATAATATAATACTTAATAATAAATAGGAGGAAGTAAATTAATGCATAAACTCAATATCTTTTTAATTGAATTTCTTCTCAAATTTAATAGGAAATTTGTTAGAAATTATAGTTCTTATGATTAATGAAAACTTTAACTATAATATTTTCTCATTAAAATTTTTGATCCATTTTAAAATAATTGAAATAATCAAAATATTATAACAAAAATAAATCAAAATAAACTTTTCCTTAAAAAATTATAAACTCATCCAAAACAAAATTGAGTTTGTTTTACCATTAATTTATTTTTTTACTAAATTAGCATAGATCCATTAAACATTGATAGATCCATTAAACATTGAGAAGGATCTAATTTCTTGAAGTGTAAATCTTTTTTTATTTCAAAATTTTTTATACCTTAAAAAAAATTTACAACTCAAGATATAGAAGGATCTAATTTCTTGAAGTGTAAATCTTTTTTATTTTAAATTTTTTATACATCAAAAAAAATTTACAACTCAAGATATTTGATCTCAGGAATAATATATCTAAATTTACAATAAAATTAATTTATAAAATATATATTATTTATTTTTTATAATATAATATATCATAATTTACTTTTTTATTTTTTATTTTTATTTTAGAAAATGCATATTTCAACATCTATCTCCATAATACATTTAACTGCTGCTGTCGGTGCAACTAGAATACATAAAGGTTACACAGCAGCACTAGCCAACACATTTAAAAACGAAAACCCAACAAAATTGCAAATAGAGGGGGCATATTCTATAAGCTATTTTAAGCTCGTAAGAGTTTGAAGATCAAGGAAAGGGAGAAGATATGGCAGGGCCGAGTAGCAACATAGTTGCAGTCCAGGCCACCAACGACGATGCCTCTGCCAGCAAACTGTACGCTACTCTTCTCTATCTTTTCTCCCTAAATTTACCGTTTTTATACATCTTTTCAAGTTCAAATCTGCTTTTCCAATACTAGGTAATAAGATCCGACCGTAGCTTAAGCAAAACTCCGATCAACGACAATTACCCATATGACGCCAAGGATCTTTGTTTATGGTTTTAGGTTCCCGCATCACTTATTGGTTGTTTACATGTTCAAATCCCGTGAATTGGCATTTGGATAGGCTTCATTGATCCCTTTGTTCACACTGTTTATTCGGAACCCTAATTGGCTTCAATGAAATCATATTTGAGTTTGTTTTTCTGTGTTTAAGCCCCAAAATCTGTAAGAGTCGGCCAATTTTATTTGGCTGTATCTTAACCAAAATTCTGTACAAGATGAGATGATTTCTTCCGAACGTCTGTCTTAATTTATGGGTTTGCACCAGGGTCTAATTTCGCAAGAATATTTTAATACCTCAACTTAAGCAAAATCTAATAAAGTGTTCAAGAGATCAAGTCCATGAGAATTGTGCAATCTGACCAGTAATTTTTCGACCTCTTTAATTTCAGAATTGCAAAAAAATGGACATCTTGCAATGAAGGTACAAATAAAGACAAAACATATTTTCGTTGTAGCTGATGCTGTTTTGTTACTAAATGAGATTTTGAATGCCTGCTGGCTGGCTGGTATTTTTGTTGATATTTTGCACAATGCCAGAATGTTATTTAAGGATTTTTATTGCACCTAGATAAGCAAGGTGCATTCAAATCACCTGGGGTGGAGGAGATATCTCATTTATTTTTAATTTCTGTAAGAAAGAAAAATATATTATAATAAAGCCTTCAGTACATATAGGTAGGCCCAAATTTTCTGCATGACTGTCTACACATATTCCTCAACTGCCTGTTTTTTCCTTTAAACTATCCCTTCTACAAAGACTATGTTCCCTGTTAACCCCATTACAATTATTAAATTCAAAATCTGTCTGATAATACCCACAAAAAGATTCAACATGACTGTGGAAATTAATACTAAGGCCGCAGCAATACACATCGCACTGCATAACAAGACCGCTAGAAAGTAGAAACTGACAAACTGCCTAGAAAAAATAAGACACAACAAAGAAATAACCCTAACCCAAACAAACAGACCCGATACCCATCACTTCTGAACCTGGGTGACGTTCCGGTGGATCATGGTCCCCGATCGGAGGCCACCTAGCTTGTTATCTTCCACAATTGCAGGCTGGTCCTGTGGACCGTGAATGGGGTATGTACCCCGAGGATGAGCCGCAGAAGTTTCAGCCTCAGCACCATCAATCTACGGCATCAGACCAAGCTTCAAAGCAATACGGTCTATTTTCTTGTGCGTAATGCGATTTTTGTGTAGGTGCTTCTTCCAGGCTTTCACAGGTTCCTCCTCACCCATGGCTTTATTCTCCTTGTCTCCCGGCTGTGGTTCCAGGGCCACTAATCTAGTCTTCCACCTCATCTTGATTGTTTCCATGTTCATGGCTTGCACCCGAATCCATAGGTCGCGTTCGACCCTCTCAATTTCGTCACGAATTAGTAGGGGGATACGCTCCCTGAAGAAATGGGCCGCTTGCCTAGCTTTCCTCAGTTCTCGGGAGGGCTTCTTCCTTCCTCCACCACTAGCCTTTTTGCCCTTTCGCTCTTGCCTTTTAGGAGCCATCATAATAGTTACCCAGTACTGCAAATGACACCACACCAGCTCTTGCTTGCTTATAGAAAAACTCCTCAGAAAATGAGAAAACAGAGTGCGAGGATGGGGCGTATGCCTCGAATAAATAGCCGGGTTGCTCATCCCAATTTGATTAACCATACTAACTCCTCTGTACTTGTTATTGATTAGCACAGTATTCCAGCAGATCTCTCGACTGCTCTCCTCGGTTCGCCGTACCTTGTCCTCCATTTGACGGATATGGTTGCAGGATTTCCCCATTATTGATAATCGGTGGGAGTTCATGGGCACTCATGTCTTGATTAAATATGGATGTACCAACATCGAGCAATGAGTGCTGGTGGTTATGACTCCAGGTATTGGGTGGGCTTAACATGTGTGCCCTAGACATGTAATTCGACTCTTGACTCGTGCGCCCCATCAACTCCCGGTAAAGCTTGATGTCATGGGCCGCCAAGTGGGAGCACTGGATCTGCCATCCATTACCTCCTTCATCAGACAATTGTCCTTCCACAATCCTCGCTTCACTTCGCTCTCCTTTTCCCACGTTTGACGTGGGAAAAGGACTAGGCGTGGCGTCCTCGGATGAGATCAGCTAGCTTCTCAACCTGATACATCATGCACCAACTTTCCACGACTTTGTATACCTTTTGTCCTCCTTGTAACTTTTTGGCCATGTGGATGATGATGTGGGAGTCACCCTCTATGATCAGAGGTTCCCAACTGTTGCGTATGGAGAGTTGGATGCCATGAAGTAAGCCTTCCAACTCTGCCGCATTGTTAGTGTCCTGACCAATATTCCCATGATAGTACTGGATAATACCACCCTTGATGTTTCTGATAACTCCACCAAAACCAACCGAGCCTGGGTTCCCTTTGGATGCTCCGTTGAAGTTTAACTTGAAATGTCCGCTTGGAGGAAGGTACCAGATACGCGGACTGGCGGGAGCCGCTTTCCTTGCCTTAAATTTCCTCCATCCTTGTGGAGAACAATCCATTCCCCATCCGGCCAAAATCCGCTTCTCGTTATCATCCATTTCCCAATCTCTCTCGTTCCATTGGGTAATTTTGATACTCTCCTGTATATGCTTACTGATTTGGTTCCAAACTGTCTGAGGCAGATTTTTCTTTCCTTCAAAGATCCTTCCGTTTCTTTCCTTCCAAATTGCCCACATCAAGGTTCCAGGAAACATGAGCCATATTTTAAGAATAACCGGATTTTTGAAAGCCTCCTTATCCCAAACTTTAATCGTTTGTTGAGGTTTTCCTCTTACTCGGTCCGTCCTCCTAAATATTGTAGCTTCACAGTCCCATAGGGATGAAGCCATAGGGCAAGAGTCCAAAAGGTGATTCATCGATTCCTCCTCACCTTCTCATAGAACGCACCAGAAAGGGCCATTCATGCCTCTTTTCATTAAGTTCTCTCCTGTCAGAATTTGTCTATAAGAGACGAGCTAGATAATTGTAGCGATTTTAGGCCATGGATTATAGTTCCAGATTGCCTTTTCCAGGTCTCCCTATGCTGCATGTCTTCTTGGTTGAAGATAAGGTCATAAGCCTCTTTAGTGTTATAAATCCCCTTTTACTGGTACCCCCATCTCAGTTTATCTGAGTGATTTTGGACGCGAATGCATCGATCCTGCAGGGCATCCATAATCTTGGGTATCTCCTCAGCTGGGAATCTTTGGCTCCACCAATTCTGTGATTGCCATACATGAAATTCCTCATTTGCTTTTTCTTCTCTCTAGAATTGTCGGACTTTTATCAATCCCAGATCTTTGGCTCTGGACCAGCTAGTGTGCAGCTCATGTTGGGCGATGATCTTTGGCATCTGTTGCCAAGAGTCACTCCAGAAATTGGCATCTTGTCCTCCCCTTATTTCCCAGAAGCTATGTTCTTGGATTATCCTTCTGTTTGCATGAGCGAAATTCCATATATGGGATCCTTGCATATTTTCATTAAATCTTATGAGATCTTGTTTTGGTTTCCCTTGAGCATATTTGTTGTGCCAAAGTTTTGCCCATGGTTCCTCTTTGTGCAACACCCAATGCCACTAGATCTTCGAACCTAGGACTTCATTATTTTTTTTCGGGTCTCTCAGCCCTAGACCACCATGATCCTTGGGTTTGCAGACAGTGTCCCAGCTAACCAACGCCCATCGATGTTTGGCCTGATTGCCTCCCCACAACAATTGTCTTTAGATTGTCCTGATTTGCTTTAAAACCGATTTTGGGGCAGCCAGAGTAGAGAAAAGGTAGATGGGCATGGCTTGAAGCACCGCTTTTACTAACACAACTTTGCTTGCAAGGTTGAGAGGTCTATAAGCCCAGTTGTCCAATTTCCTTCTCATTCTCTCCAGAAGCTCTTCCCAGGAGACTTTCTTGATCACCCCTTCAGCGAGAGGAGCGCTAAGATATTTGGACGGAAGGGAGCTCCCTTGGAATCCCAAGGTACGCAGTATATTCCGCTGGTGAATCCTTGGAGTGTTAAAGAAGAAGGCCTGGGACTTAGTGTTATTCACTTCCAGCCTCGAAGCCTTAGAAAAAGTACTCAGGCATTTCTTTAGGGTCCTCTCTTCTTGAACCGATGAGTGTCCCATCAGCATTGTATCATCCACAAATTGTTGGTGGGAGATAGTCTCAGATCCAGTATGGAGATTCAATCGTTTGAGCTCCCTACTTTCAATCTTGTCTTTGATGACCCTGCTTAGCCCTTCTACCATAGGAATGAACAAAAAGGGAGATAGAGGGTCACCTTGTCGGATACCCCTCGAAGGTTTGAAGGTTCTAGTGGGGGCTCCATTCAGGAGGATAGAGAAAAAAGCTGTGGAAGTAATATTCATTATCCAATAAACCCAATCCTGGTGAAAACCATAGGTCTCTAGCATTTCTTCCATAAATTGCCATCTTAGTTTATCATAGGTCTTTGAAATATCAAGCTTTAGCAACATACCTGGTTTTTTAGTGACTTTCAGGGAATGGATGACTTCGTGGACCAAAATGATTTTGTCCAAAATTTGGCGCCCTTCTACAAACCCTGATTGTTCATGGGCTACCAGGTTTGGAAGGAGAGGCCTAAGCTTGTTTGCAAACACCTTTGTTATAATTTTGTAAATGACATTACAGAGCACTATGGGTTTGAATTTTACAGGGGACTCAGCCCCATCCTCTTTAGGGATGAGTGTGAGAAAGGTAGAATTGAAGGCTCTTAGGACTCCTTTATCCTTTCGAGAGTCGTCCACAATTTTCCAGACTTCGTCTTTGATTAAATCCCAAAAATGGTGGAAGAAATTGGTAGTGAACCCATCAGGTCCCAGAGCTTTTCCATCCTTCATTTGATTAACAACATCCTCCACTTCCTGGAATTCAACAGGTTTCAACAAGATTTCATTTTGGTTTGCCGTTACCTGCCTAGGGATGTGTCTAGTAATTTTCCTTATGTATTTAGATCTATCCTGCCGGTCTTCCTTCATGATGGTTCCGAAGTACTGCACAAGTTCATCCTCCATTGCTTCCTGTGTTTCGATATACTGACCATCATCTTTTTTTAGCCTCATTAATTTTTCCCTTTGATGATTTTGAATCACCGAGTGATGGAAGAATTCTACGTTTCGTTCCCCTTCCTGCAGCCATTGATTCCTGGATTTTTGTTTCCAATAGATCTCCTCCTGTCGTTCTCTTGCATTAAGCTGCTCCAAGAGGATCTGTTCTCGGTGTTTCATGTCTTCACTGTATCCAGAATTCAAGCCTTCACATTGAAGTTCTTCCAATTTTTCATTTAGAAGCTTCTTATCTTGGAATATGTTCCCAAATTCCTCCTTATTCCACGTACGGATTTTTGCCTTAACTTTTTCAATTTTTGCTGGAATTGGTACATCAGAGTTCCCCTGATACGTTCCATCTCCGCCCACCATTTGCGGACAAGTTGCTTGAAGTTCCCGTGTTCAAGCCAAAATTGTTCAAATCGAAAAGGGCACCTAATGGGGGGTCCTCATCTTCCCAAACCAAACTAACTGGCTAATGATCAGAGCCTGCAAAGGGAAGTACCAGAGTGGTCGCTTCCCTGTCCCCACTAATCATTGCCTTGGGTAAAAGGAATTTGTCTAAATGAGTAGCTACATGATGCTCACCACCTCTTCTTGTTGATGAAATTGTCATTGATGCCAACATGGACTTGCAGTGGCCCCATGGGTTGTCATTGATGCCACCAAGTCCCACTTACAATGCCTTGGACCCCTTACAAAGTGGGTTTGTGCCTTGAAGCACCTTGTACCCAGTTGACAAGGTCCTTGAACCCACAAGATTGGATCTTGGAGCCACCACCTTGTTGAGAATGCTGAAGACCCTGCTAATGATGCTGAAGACCCTGGAGATTGTGCTGAAGCCCTTGTGAACAACGGAGAAGCCCTTGATGGGTTGAAGAAGCATTAATGACCCATTATGTGGTCATTCATGCTTTGACAGGGTCATGGTACCCCTGGAGAAGGTCTAGCAATCCCACAGGTGATGTCATGATGAATCTTGACCCTTGGAGGTCTCTTGGTGTGGTTGAGGTGGTTGAAGAAGCCTTGAAGAAGTCCTTGGACCCACACTTAGTGGTTTGATGATCTTGCAACCCTTGTTGGGGTAATGGAGCTCTTGTATGATGATGATGACCTTGTATGGTCTTTGACATGCTATGGAACCCATGAACATGCCCTTGGTATGATGTAGAAGCCGATGAAGACTTGTCCACGGTGAAGAAGTCTTTGGTACTCTTGATTAAGATTATGTGGTCATTTGTGGGTTAATGAGGTCTTGGAACCCTTGGGGATGGTCCTAGGGCATAAGGAAAACTTTGCACCCACTTATTTGATGGTATGATGACACCTTGGACATTTGGTTGCTTGTGGGGTCCTTGGTCATGCATGTCATGGTGATGGGGTCCTCTTTGAAGCCCTTGAGGCTTGTTGCAACACTTGGACATACTTGATGGCATACAACAAACCCTAAGACATATGGTGACACTTGCTACACCCTTGGTGTTGATGATGTGATGGATACCCCATGTACTTTAATGATGTGGCAAAGAAAGTATTACATGAAATTTTTAATGGTAAGGTTTGACCCTTGAAGGAAGGGTTTGTGTGACAAAAACAAAATAAATAAAAATAAATGCAAATTCAAATAAAAGAAAAGACAAGTCGGCTCCAAATAAATTAATTCAAAAATAAATTTAAATTTAGATTCAAAAATAAGTTTTTTTTAACATAAGTCGACCCCATAAAAATTCAAAACAAATTGTGTATAAATAGAGGCCACCCGCCTCATTTTGATGTAAGAAAATTGAAGAATATGCTCTGAAATTTTCGGATCTGTCTGAGGCAGCCACAGTAAAAAGTGAAATATTTTATCTATGTGCTCTAAAATGACAAAGTTTGTAAGCTTTGACCTTGGGTTATAGGAGAGAAGCAGCCGCAGCTCTTGAGAGGAGTAAAAGTCTGAGTTAAGCTTTGAATTTTGGTGGTGGAATTCTTCTCTGATTTCGTGTGACCAATTGAAGATAGAAGGCAGCCACAGTCAGTATTTATAGCTCTGATTTTCGGGTCTCCTTAACTGAGGTAGTAGCAGCAACTAGAAGTTACTTTAGTTCTGAATTTCGTTGGTGACTGAGGGAGCCACAGTCGAGTCAATTCGGTGGATAGTTAAGATCAACAGTTTGATCCTGTAAGATTTCTGTGGTCTATTTGCTAAGTTTGTCTTGCAATTGTCACGACCCCTCCCATCGAACCAATGCAAGGAAGGGATCATGACACTAAGATTTGGGCTTTACACAAAACTTAGCCCCATTCAAAATTGAATAAATCAAATGGCATTACAAATAAAATGGATATGTGTGCAGATGCAAATCAAGCAAACATGCACAGCGATATAAAACATCATCCACCCACATTGCACATGCATCCACCATATCAAGAACAACCATCCATTAATTAAAACAGTGCAGAAGTAAAACACAAATTAAATACTCATCTTGATGTAATGCTGTCCCAAGCAATTAGCTATGTCGCTGCAACGTTCCACCCAACCATAGGTCTCTGTCCAACCTATATTCTTTCAACACTTAGAGACCACCCTCGAGCTGGGCATGATATCTACAAGGAAAATGAGACTCTCAAGCTCAACACAGCCAAAGCAATGGATGTTAGGATATTTAGACACTTAGGAGTTAGTTAAGATCAACTTGTGTAATATATCGGTTAGGGATAGTGTGTTTCTTTAGTATGCATTAGTATGCATTTGTAAATACTTAATCCGACGGTCACAATATGTTCCCGACATAGAGTGATCCGACGGCTCAACTTCTCTTAGATCAAACCTAACTTTGATCCGTGGCTTAACACCCGATTGGTCCATGATCTCTATTTAAAGAGCATGGAGGGTTATTGTTTAGTTGATCGATTATGAGAAGCTCATTTGTAACTTTCTTTCTTTGCATAATAAATTGTCCCGTAGAAGCTATTTGGCCGGGGCCGTGGAGTGTTTCCCTCAAGAGGGTTTAAACCACGTCAAAACATCGGTGTGGTGATCTGTGATCTGTTTGTGTGAAGTGGTTGCTCTTGGTGTTCGGTCCTTTGGTAGTACCCTGTGTACCCGAACATGGTATCAGAGCTTTTATGAAGTGTCGCTTTCGGTTATGATCTAGATCTTGAACTGCTGTTGTCGAAACTCGAAAGGGTTTCTAGTTCTGGTATTTCTGTGCATTTCTGGGCTGTGGGAGGTGTTCCATTGCGTCCAGAACGTCGTTTCCATTGGGAAATAGTTTTCGTTTGATCGAAAACGGTTCCCGGTTGCTCCAGAAATGCGTATTTCATCAGATCTGAAGGTATAATGTTACAGTGACGCATTTTTTAATTTTTTTTAATAGGAAAAAATCTTATATTTAATCATTTTTTACTGTTAGATTTTTTTTTGGGTTCGGATTGTTGCTTTCCCGTCTACGTATGCTCTTTGCCGTGCACCTTGAGCGATCTCGGCAAATCAGAAACAAAAAGGGAAAGGGTTTTTCTCGGCTGCGTATGCTCTTTGCCGTGCACCTTGCGCGATCTCGGCAAATCAAAAACAGAGAGAAAACGTAGACTTTCCGGGCAAGTTAACAAGATCTAACTCCACAAGTGTGGAAAAGTTTTTTTTGTTTCGATTTTGTGGTGTGTTTTGCAGAAAAAGGGCAAGCACGCAAACCGAGCAAGAAGAGTAAAAAAAAAAAAAAATCTCCTTCCTCATTCCCATATTTTACATACCTTTTAATCTAGCTCACTCGGTTCAAAGTTGCTTTATTCCTTAATAGGTCTTGAGTTCAAGTCTTAGGAAGTTACTTTTAAAAGAAAAAGTGCATGCAATTTCTATTTTCAAGTTATTTTATTGTAAAAGTGCATCTCACTTAAATAATAAAAAATAAAAATACAAGTGAGTCACTTAAGTTTTTTTTTATTGTTGCACTATTTAAAAGTAATATCATTGTAAAAGTGAAATCGCTTATTTTATAAAAGTGGTTCACTTAAAGCAACTTTCTTGTAAAGTGATTGTCAAAAGGTTCATCTTGGGAAGAGGGGGGTTCTTTTTTTGCTGGACATTCTCTAGCTGCTACGTCACTATTGGGGACATCTTCAACAGTTTCTTTGTTCAAGCATAACTTCATCATACAGAGTCAGTTTTCAGTGCCATTTTTTTTGAAACCGCCTATTTTTTTCGAGCTCTTCACATCCAGACTATTGGTTTATGCTTTTACAGCCATTAATTTACAAATATGGCCGCTCCTTGTGATATTCTACTTAACAGTTCTAACTATTTCTCATAGAAATCTCGTATGGAGGATGTTCTACGAAGTAGGGGACTTTTCAGAATTACCTCAGGGAAAGAAAAAGAACCCACTGATGATGATAAGAAAATAAAATGGGCAAATAGATGTGATGAAGCTCGTGGATTGATTGGGATGTCAATCTCTACTGATTTGCGACTCCACATATCTGGAATTGATGAACCTAATGCTGCTTGGGACAAGTTGGAATCTGTGTTTGGTAAATACAATGAAATTCGAGGTCACCAACTCGAAAATGAGTTGATTTCTTTAAATCCAAGTGACTTTTCATGCATTCAAGATTATTTATCTAAGTACAAAACTCTTAAACTCTTATGTGCAGAATGTAAGATTGAGAGGGAAGACAAACAATGCATTTATCATATTCTTTCCAAACTTGGACCTGCATATTCTGTTTTTGTATCTACATTTTACTCCATGAAAGCATCCTTGAATGCAGCTAGCTATCAAGAGCCTAGTCTTGAATCTTTTTGTGATTCCTTGATTAGGGAACAAGATAAACTCATTCATCTTGGAATAATCAACAATGCAGATACATCTGGGAAAGCCTTATTGTCCCAAGCCTCCCAAGAAACAAAATTTTCGCAATAATAAGTCAAACAAGGGTCCTAAACCCTCTCAGTCAACTCCTTCTTTAAAAAATGACAAAGGATCCAAAGCCAAAAGGCAAGAAGACTGAGCGTCATTGCAACTATTGTGGAAAAGATAATCATGATGAATCTAAGTGTTTCAAGAAGATGGCAGCCTTGGAAGCAGCAATGAAGAAGCACCACATCAGCCTAGATTCGTCTTCAGAATCTGCCTCTCATGGACATGCACTTTGTGCTTCTGGTTATTCTTATAATGCATCTTTTTCTTCTACTTCAAATGAATGGCTCATTGATTCTGGAGCATCTTATCATATGGCTAAGGATCAAGCCATCTTTTCTACTATGCATGAATGTAACACCAAATGAATATTTGTTGGTGATGATAGATCTCTAAGTGTTGTAGGAGCTGGAACAGTTCCAGTAGATAATGGTCATTTTAGTGATGTACTATGTGTTCCAAGAATTTCCTGTAATTTGTTATCAGTCTATCAGATCACTCATTCTGGTGAAGGTAAAACTGTGACCTTTACACCTTTCCAAGTTGTAATCAAGGATTTTAAAGATCCTCAACAGGTCCTAGCTACCGGAATTGTTGATGATATTATCAGGTTGTACAAGTTTAACAACTTTGGGTTATCACCTTTCCCTTCAGTTTTTGTTGCTCATAGTGATAACTTGAGCAAACTTTGGCATGAGCGATTTGGTCACTTAAATTATCGCTCATTGCAACAACTATGTAAAGAAAATATGGTGATAGGTTTTCCGATGGTATCTTGCAATGATGGTGTTTGCTCCGGTTGTGTACTCGGAAAACATCATCGGGACAGTTTTGACAAACGTGCCTCTTGGCACGCCTCGGTTCCCTTGGAGCTTGTGCATAGTGACTTGTGTGGTTCTCTTTCATCTGCTTCCTTTTCTGGTTTCAAATATTTCTTAACTTTCATTGATGATTACACCAGACGCACTTGGGTTTATTTCCTAAAACTTAAGAGCGAAGTATTTAACATGTTTTTGGCCTACAAGGCCCTTGTGGAAAAACAATCTGGTCATCAAATTATTAAGTTAAGATCTGACAATGGAGGAGAATATGTTAACAATAAGTTCACTACTTTCTGCACTGAACAAGGCATCCAACAACAACACACTGTTCCATATACACCACAACAAAATGGTGTAGCTGAGCGGAAGAACCACACTTTAAAAGAAATGGCTAATTGTATGATCCAATCTTAAGGGACTAAGTCTTCAATTTTGGGCTGAAGCCATTAATTGTGCAAATTACATCGTTAATCGCACCCCCACTAAAGCATTACAAGGTATAACACCGGAAGAAGCATGGAGTAAAACTAAACCTGATGTAAGTCACTTCCGTGTGTTTAGTAGTGAAGCATGGGCTCACCTTCCGGATGAAAAACGGAAAGCATTGTAGCCTAAAAGTGAAAAGTGCATATTTGTTGGATATTCTGAAGATGTAAAAGGTTATAGACTTGTTCAACCACATTCTCATGATATAATCATTAGAAGAGATGTTAAATTTGATGAAAATCTCTTGGCCTGTGAGCCTAACTCGGCGATTGTGCCATCTTTGGCCTGTGAGCCTGATTCGGCGTTTGTGCCTTCTTCTTCTTCTTCCAACTTCTTTGACAGGTTTCCAACTCCAGTTTCTGATGATGACAGTGAGGATGAAAATCCACCTCCGCTTGCTCATGTTCCTCCAGTTGCACCAGCACAAGTACTTCCTCGATGGGTCCGTTCAACATGTGAAGCAGCTGGTGATCTTACCGGTGATCCTAGAGATCAACGTCGAACATGTTCTCATTTTCAGCGAGCCTTTTCTCTTTTGGCTCAAGTTTACAAGAATAATGATCCAGAAAATTTTGCAGAAGCTTCAGGGAATCCAGATTGGGATGCAGCCATGGATGAAGAATATCGTTCCTTAATGGCGAACGATACTTGAGATCTTGTACCTCTTCCAAAAGGAAGAAAACTTGTCAGATGTAAATGGGTCTACAGAACTAAGTATTCATCAGATGGAAGTGTTGAAAGACTTAAGCAAAGGTTAGTTGCCAAAGGTTTTTCCCAAGTTGAAGGGATTGACTACAATGAAACCTTTGCTCCCGTTGCAAAAATGAACTCCATCCGCCTTGTTCTTTCCCTTGCAGCCTTACACAACTGGGAAGTCCATCAAATGGATGTCAAGTTTGCCTTCTTACATGGTGATTTACAGGAGGAAATTTACATGGAACAACCTCCTGGCTATGTTCAGAATAACTCTAGCTTTGTCTGCCGCCTTAAGAAATCCTTATATGGCCTTAAGCAAGCTCCTAGAGCTTGGTATGCCAAAATGGATAACTTTCTCCTTGACACTGGTTTTTCTAGATGCCATTCTGACCCCAATGTATATACCAAGAAAGTAGGAAACCATCTCATCATACTTGTTCTATATGTTGATGACCTTATTCTTACTGGTAGTGACCCTAAGCTTATAACCCATGTGAAATCCAGTCTTAAACAAAATTTTGAAATGTCAGACTTAAGACATTTGCATTATTTTCTCGGTCTCCAAGTCTTGCAAACCAAAGAAGGAATCTTTCTTTCTCAGTCTAAAGTATGCTTGTGACCTTCTTCGTCGCTTTCACATGGAAGATTGTACACCAGCCCCTTCTCCCTTCCAGTCTGGAGTCAAACTTTCTGCCATTTGTACTTCACCTGAAGTCGATGCCACCTTGTATCGTCAGCTTGTTGGTAGTCTCTTATACTTGATTCATTCCCGTCCTGACCTTTCCTTTGCCGTTGGTTGTGTTGCCCGTTATATGTAGACACCTCATGAAAGTCACTGGAAAGCAACTAAAAGAATACTTCGATATATTCGAGGTACAGTTCAGTTTGGGATTCATTACAGTACAGGGGGGAAACTTTTTTTGGTTGGTTTCACTGATTCAGATTGGGCCGGCGATCCTGATGATCGAAAGTCTATTGCAGGTTATGTTTTCAGTCTGGGATCTGGACCTATTACTTGGGCTTGTAAGAAACAACAAGCTCTTGCTCTTTCTTCAGCAGAAGCAGAATATCGAGCAGCAGTTAATGCCAGTCAGGAAGCTTTATGGCTTCGACAGATCCTTTCAGAGTTTGGATTCGAGCAGCAGTAGCCTACTCCACTCTAGTGCGACAATCAAAGTGCCATCAAGCTTGCCAAAGATCCAGTTCTACATCAACGCAGCAAACACATTGAGCTACATATGCACTTCATCAGAAATCTTGTTCATGATCGGGTTCTTGAAGTGCTCTTTTGCCCTACAGATGATCAAGTTGCAGACATCTTCACCAAGTCTCTTATAGAAGCGAAGTTTTCTAAACTTCGATCTATGTTAGGAGTTCATGAACTTGTCATTAAGGGGGGATAGGCTCTAATGCCTCCTTCCTTCTCCTAATAGTGTCACCTTTGTAAATCCTTCAATCCTATCCCAAGTTGTTCTTAAGGGGGGATGTTAGGATATTTAGACACTTAGGAGTTAGTTAAGATCAACTTGTGTAATATATCCGTTAGGGATAGTGTGTTTCTTTAGTATGCATTTGTAAATACTTAATCCGACGGTCATAAGATGTTCCCGACATAGAGTGATTCGACGGCTCAACTTCTCTTAGATCAAACCTAACCTTGATCTGTGGCTTAACACTCGATTGGTCCATGATCTCTATTTAAAGAGCATGGAGGGTCATTGTTTAGTTGATAGATTATGAGAAGCTCATTTGTAACTTTCTTTCTTTGCATAATAAATTGTCCCGTAGAAGCTATTTGGCCGGGGCCGTGGAGTGTTTCCCTCAAGAGGGTTTAAACCACGTCAAAACATTGGTGTGTTGATCTGTGATCTGTTTGTGTGAAGTGGTTGCTCTTGGTGTTCGATCCTTTGGTAGTACCCTTTGTACCCGAACAATGGATACCCATCTCAACCCCAACATTCTCTTACACACAACAAACTCAAAAACTGGGCATGGATACACATTTTCAACAATGGATTTACAAATTAGGGTCCATGGGTTTTCCCCAAATCGTGGCACACCCAAAAATGTATTGTGGGAAGAGGGAATCAACCACAGGGAAGAAAACTGGTTTCTCCCACAGATGTATGAGCATTCAATAGGCCAAAACGGCCTCCATAAAACCCCCAAATCGATTTATTCTCTTCCCCACTGTTAACCAAAACAAAAACGCCCTCCCCAGCTAGAAAAAAATGAAGGAAAAACAGCAGAACCATGGAGGAAAACGCCCAGGAAGCTCCAAACTCGTGAGAGAGCAAAACTAATGAGTGAAGAATGGCTTGGGGAACAATTTCGTGGTTCCTTTCTTGCCAAGGAAGCCAAACACGGATTTCTATGAAGGGTGGCTTGCCCATACCCGAATTTGGACAGCCATACCTCTCCATTCCCAAGGCATTAACTACCTCAACCAATTCTTGGAGAAAAATGAATGATTGGGCACAAAAGTCAACATGGGTAGTTGAGGGTTGATGGGTTCTCTCATTGACACTTCGCTTGACTTGATTTGCTCAAGGGTTTGAATATTTCCCTCCCAATTCCTTGTAAATATCATGTCCCTATCTCTTGTTGCATTGCATAGCTAGTTGTGGGCATTTCTATTAAAATGTATATTTACAATTTCCATGGCTCACTAACACATGGGTAACATAATACCAAATACTTGCCTCTTCAAGATCGAGCGTTCACTAGCGGGGCCTTGGCCTTGAGCTCCACGCTCGGAATCATACATAATATGCATACAATATTTACATTATAGCCCAAAATATCCTAAGTATCAAAATGGGGGTATTACAATCCCCTCCCCCTTTGAATAACACCGTCCTCGGTGTTCCAATATTTAGGAATACATACACGCTTTATACATGTCCAAAATTCACAAAATGTGGCAGGTATGTCCTGCATTTCACCCTTTACTTGGGTTTTCAGGACCAAGTCCTTTGGCCTTCACAAATTGCTCTAGCTGGCTGGGACCTTCTAGCTTTGCATGAGGGCATTGTTCCGAAACAATCCCTTCCTTTTCTTTATCTTCCAGCTGATCCACAAGTCTGGAAACTTTATGGCTACTATATTTCTTGTTGTCCTTTGTTGGGCAGTTACGAAGGTAATGATTTCCTCTACATTCCCAACATTCCAGTGGTTCCTTTTTCTTTATCTGCTCAACTTCCGTGGAGTCTTTTAGCCTTGAGCGTTTCTTAATGGGTTGATTGGATGAATGCCTCTTCATGGATCCACTGCCCTTTCCCTTACTGATTGCCCCCATAATGCTTCTTACCTCCCTTTGCAAACAAATAGAGTCCCGCAAAGCCCTGTGGTTCATCTTATTTTGCTGCTTTTGTAGTTTGAGCATCTCTCCAAGATTTTCTTGGGTTTGGGCAATTGTTTGAAGAAGCTCTTCAGCCAACTCCAACCGCTTTTGGTCTGCTGCCATGGTCAATGTGCACCGCTGACCACACTTTTTCTTACTAGCAACACTTGCTTGTATCAGCTGCAACCAATCGCTTCAATTTCTTACCTGTTAAATTTATCATGGCAATTCTTTGTTAGGCCAAGCATAACATAAACATTAACATCACTCAATTATTTTTCCAATTGACATGGAATGTCCATGCTTCATTCATGAGACTTCCACACTTTTCATGCTTGCCCAACATACCTAGGAACTCATTCCTGTTCATCTTTTCACAGGGAATTAACTATTTCAGCATTCACAATTCATTTCAAGCAATTAAACCCAATCTATTTTCAGCTATGACATGCACTCAACAATATTTCATTTTTAAGATGCATCAGTAAAAATGAAAGAGATGAGTAAGAGTTTCCCCCTCTTAGTCTTGTTCCAATCTGGAGCCACACTATCACTGTGGTTCTATGCTCCTTAGCCTCTTTCACTTCAATGTGAATGCTTGACTTGCCCTTTCTTGGCTATGACACTCAGTGTCTAAGGTTTGTCTAAGTTTTTTTTTTTTTTTTTTTCAACTAGGGAACCCTTCCCCACGATTTCCCACAGAACCTTTGGCTGCTAGGACCTACACAAGTCCACTTAGCACCATTTTCCTCATTGCTGCTCATGTTGAGCTCTTACAGGACAGTCACATGTCCACATACATCCTTATGATGCCTTCATAGTCCTTGCTTCCAGCAGTACCTACACTCAAACATTGAATCAAATCACATGTTTAGTTTATTTTCATAGGGTTTATCTCTAAATGAGAGTTTAAGAAATCACAATCAAATTTTGTACACACGTGTATTCATTTAAATAAGCAAGAGGCTGCAAGATAACCAAATACTTATTTGTATTGTGCAGTTCCTCTCTACTCCACAGGTTTCCTTCTCTGCTTTACAAGCCTTGGATCACCTGTGGGGTGGATGCTTGGCCAGCACACCTGCTGCTCCACAACGTCAAGTAGTCAATGCCAAGCCAGTACACTGACTTGGTTTATCATGCATGCAACAACCCTTCACCAATGCCTCCACAACATCCAAATAACCAATGCCAAGCCAGTACACCGACTGGGTTTATCAGGCATACAACAACCCTTCACCAATACCTCCACAACATCCAAATAACCAATGCCAAGCCAGTACACCGACTGGGTTTATCAGGCATACAACAACCCTTCACCAATACCTCCACAACATCCAAATAAGCAATGCCAAGCCAGTACACCGACTGGGTTTATCAGGCATACAACAACCCTTCACCAATGCCTCCACAACATCCAAATAACCAATCGACTGGGTTTATCAGGCATACAACAACCCTCACCAATACCTCCACAACATCCAAATAACCAATGCCAAGCCAGTACACCGACTGGGTTTATCGGGCATACAACAACCCTTCACCAATGCCTCCACAACATCCAAATAACCAATGCTAAGCCAGTACACCGACTGGGTTTATCAGGCATACAACAACTTTTCACCAATACCTCCACAACATCCAAATAACCAATGCCAAGCCAGTACACTGACTGGGTTTATCAGGCATACAACAATTCTTCATCCACATAAGGATGGCACTCCTTCTCCTGTGCAAACCAGCAGTTCCCTTTAGGAACTCTTTAGGTGACCTTCTTGACTGCAGGCTAGCATGGCCCCACAATACCCACAAGGATGATACCCCTTTTCTACTACAAAGCTCCTCGGGCCTATTCATCCCTTCTAGTGTCCTTTAAGGTGAGCGTAGAAAGGTTACCACTGCCCATACATTCCTCTTGAGTACCCTTTCTTCACTTTGCCTTGTAACGTGCAACACCAAATTGCATCTGTGTAAGCTGATAGCACAAGAAGGATAAGCAGGCTCATTAGTATTGCTGCTCTAAAATTGTAACCACATTTCATAACATTCACTATCAAGTATTGAAACACCAAGAATGCGTCCATTCCCTTAGGGTGTAGTCAATATTGACAACCCTACCATAACCCAACACCAGAAAGGTGTGCACTCTCTTTCGGATGTGAGCCATGTAGGCCCTAATCATACTCAAGCAACCTGAAATAATATAAATAAAATAGAACATGCTATAGCAGCTATACATATTAACCCCTAATAGTTAGACATGCATGTTCTTAGTTAGGGTCACATAATATTCATTCGTTTTGTAGATGTATCTTTGCTTCATTTGCGAAGAATGGGGGCTCCCTTCTCTGAGTCAACAGTCCTTCAGTTTGCCACCCCAATCTTTTCACGTTCCATAACCCACACATGCCTTCTTGGCATAGTTTTACCATCTCACTCACATGGTTTTCCAACATACAGCTCAACTGAGCTATCATCCTTAAAATATGCAATGGCGTTTCACCCGAAACCCATTTCCAAAGCATGGGGTCCTTCCCATGGAGTTTGGCTTCTGCAGGCCATCACACATGGTCTTCCTGCAATGTGTCTTCCTGGCACGCTTATCAAATAGCCAAACAGTCAGTAACATTTAACAATAAAATTCAAATATGATTTCTCGTCAATGGCATTAATAATTAAATTCAAGTATGAATTTGCAATTCTGTTTACTACAGAAATTGATATTGTTTGGCTCTTGTGAGTGGTATCACTCTATCCCTCTTGTGAGTGGTATCACTCTATCCATTATGGTTTTACGCTTGCTACCATAACATGAACGTCCATTGACAACACGTCCTCCTGACACAGTTCTATGCAAGCCAACGATGATTAGCAATTATAAGCAAATTCTCAAATCTGAAATCTACAAGTCCAAAATTGACGATCTGTTCTGCACATGAACTATTTTTACAACCATGAGATCCTTCTCATGAGGTTTGGCTTTTGCTCATGGTAGATTTTGTTGTCCGTCAGATTGCACACCAGTAGCAGAAATCTTTCGAAAGCTGTCTCCCTCACTGGAAGTGGGGAGAGGTGTGGCCTTGGGGGCAAGCAATGAGCCAGGTACTGTCACCTGAATCCCAGCTCCTCCGTTTAGGGTAACTCCTAACGAAGCCAAGGGGGGTAGTCCCTATAAAGAGTTTCACTAAGGCTCTTGTTATTTTTTATATGTTTTAAGTGTGGGGTGATGCGAATGAGTGTTGTTAGGAGTTTTCTTAATGATGAGAGATCACAATTTAAAAATTGGAATAAGCACAAGATAAAGCAATCCACGTTGCGATTACACAGTATGATTTGAAGAAAAAGCCACTCTGTAAGTTTAAAGCAAGACAACCACGAAAATAGAAATGCTCCAGATAGATAATAAGCAAAATAAAATGATGCCAAGGACCAGTGCCTTATGGAGTCAAAAAAAAGTCTTGAGTGCTTGGGTTGCTTGATACAAGAGTTCAAAGTGGTAATGTTTGTGAGATCGTCCTGCGATTAATCTTGGTTTGTTGAATATTTTAATGATCTTTGATTATTAGGCTAAGGAACAAGGATATCAAAAGAGTAGACCAAATGGGAAAAATACTGGCAACCTCTTAGATGATAAGTCGGGAGCACCCAGATTCAGAGGATAGGTGTCCGATGTTTGAACCGCTCTCGAGTCTGACAGTGGATTCCCAGCACCACCTGTTTTAGGGAGCAACCTCAGTATTTAACACCGATTTGGATTGGGTAAAGTTTTAATTAGATTATCACTTGTAAGCTTAGCAAATTCAACATCTTTCTGAGTACTAGCCCAACCCTTTCAGGTTGGCAGAGCATACGGGTGTTGAATAATCGACCAAAGTAAATTAATTATTGGGGAGTGTGAGTTGAAGTATTTTATTAATTAAAGAGCACAGTTCAACTCTCCGATAGAGAGCGCTCTTGACTTAGTCTTAAGACCAAAGTTCAAGATACTTTTCTAATCTAATATGCTTAATGCAGGGGGGAAAATGCAAGTTCTAAAATGCTCTCCGACAGAGAGTGCTCTTGACTTGGATTTGGCCAAGTTCAAGAGGCTTTGTTTATTTTATTGAAAAAAAAAGAAGCAGTTGTGGAAACAATTATGAAGCTTAGATTATTGAAGGTAAAAAAATGATAACAAAATGCGATAAGATGCTTGAAAATAACTGAAAGCAAAATTTAGTGATCTACCAAACAAATGTTAATCTAAGGTGGGATCAACCTCCGAACAAGGTCGATCACTCATAACCGTTATTCCTTGAGACTTTCCAGCTAGCTGAAACTTCGACAAGGAGGCTAACGGGGGAACGAGAAGTTACCACAAAAATATGTGGCCTTTGGGATACAATTCCAAAGTTAGCTTGCTCTGGTCAAAACTTGGAATAGAGAACAATGAAATAAAAGACTAATCTAAAGCATGAAATGAAAGATCTAACTTAACAAAACACAACACTCTTCCCCAAATGGGGAAGAAACCCAAAAAAGTGAAGGACTCCTCCACTTAAAATTTTATTAACTTGATTACAATTTGCCTTGAGAATTTATCCTTGAAGGACTTTAGCAAAAAGGTAAGGACTTAGAAAATTACAACACTCTTATGAGTATACAAAGGAGAGTGAAAAGATCTAGCCTTCTTGGTTCAATAAGTTGTTCAAGCCTCCTCTTGGTTTTGTGTTCCAAAATTTTGCTTTTGCTTAAGAGGATTTCCCTCTTGCTTTCCTACACATGAAACCAACTCAAGCACCCATTATTTTGTTAATCAAATCAAATGAAATTGAAAACTACTAAGTCTAAAAATGAAAACTAAGGTCTAAAACATAAAATGCATGAAATTTTGACTTGAAATTATTAATATGGAAAAACGGACCAGTGAACAACAAATGCCTAGAATATGCTAGGAATGAGATCTAAAACATAAATTTTTTGAAATTTTTTTTGCATAAAATTTCTCTCTTTCAAATGGAAACAAAAATTTAAACAAGTACAAGTTCTACTAGTGTAAAAAATGAGATCTAGAATGCTCTAAATTAATCTTTTCAATGCATGAGATTGTAAATGAGATGCAAAATTTTGAGATCTAACTAACAAAGACTAACTCTAACAAATCGAAGCAAACTAAGAAAGAAACTAATACTTAACCCAAGCAAATCGTTTTTTGTATTTTTGAAGTGTTTTTAGGGCTCTTTAGGATGGACGAGAGGAGCTTGAAGAGGAAAAGCAAAAGGAGGATGGCTTGAAGACAAACGAAAGGAGGGAGAAAGGGGTAGATCTCGGGCAAAAAACGAATGGAAGAGGAGAAAAAGAGCAAAACGAATGGGTGAATGGAGCTAACTTAATGGGGATGGGCTTGAAGAGGTAAGCTTAAAGGACAAGTAACCAATGAAGTTTGTTTTGAATGAAGTTTGTTGATGGAGGAAGAGGCCAAAACTCTTTTAAAGTGTTTCTTCTTTTGAACAAAGAATCCTTTGGGAACCTGCAAGACAACTTCGATTAGGTGCTAATAACCATTGGAATGCAAAGAGCAACTTGATCTCCAAGTCATTCTCCACCTTATGTGAATCCTGCAAAACCCTTAAACATCAAACAAGTTAAACCGAATAGTACATTTCTAAGATATATAGAACATATACTAAATAATGCAAAACTTGAGATAAGAAATAGGGTGAGAAAGATATCACCAAGCAATGTGAAAGACAACCCCAAAGCTCTTGTACTATGGACCTCCAAAGTCAATATATTATTCAAAATCAAACAAATATTACAATAGTATTTTGGCAGAGTGTTCATGCTCAAAATCTCCATGAAGAATAGAGCCCAAATGGCTTCTTTATATAGCAATGGCTAGCTACCTAATATTTAATTCGAATTGGCTTTGAAGAGAGCCAATACCACCTAACAAAAGTCGAATTCTAATCACATCTAGTTTAAAATCCAATCAACACTTGGCTTGGAGTGGAAGACCACCAAACAACTTGAGTTGATAGTCTACATGGATGGGGAGGTGGCCTTCACCTAGGCAAGGCGCCCCCCATCCTCCTCTTGAAAGTATCACCACCCATTTACCACTCGCCATGTGTAAAACTCGATCTCCATTGAAGATTGACATGAGCTAGCATGGAGATGGCGTGAGGATATGAGGGAGATCACATATGAGTTGTATTGAATGGAACTCAAGCTCACAAAGGAAGCCAAGCCATGAGGTGGTCCCAAAACAACGAAGGCGCCCACCTTGGTCTTTAATGCCATCCACCAACCCACTAAACACTTGACACCACACCAATTCGCAGATTACATGAAGGAGGGCGAATTCACTTGGAGAGATTGACTTGTGCTGACTGTACAGTTGACTGGAGCTCGGTGAAGTTGATTGGAATCATCTTAAATGCCAGGTGCCATGTCAATTAGCCTTTTACTTTATTCCATTTGGATTATTTTGGAGAGATTTGGATTATCTCCAAAATAATCATTTTTATTATTTTAATTAATAATTTCTCTGTAACTGGGTTTTGAGAAATTATTAATTATGGGGGCTAATTGACATCCGAAACTTAGGCTAAACTGGTCCGAGGATCATGAATGATTTTTGGCTTAAGTCTGGAGCCTTCAATCATCAAATTCGGATCCCGGATGACTGACATATTACAAATTGAAATTTCTCTATTTAAACTATAGAGAAATTTATTAAAATTTAAAAATAATTAAAAACCCAAATTCGACGGACCCGGTAAAATTTTTTCGAAATTTTTTTTGAGGGTTCTAGGGACCTAGGACATGACCGACACTTATTCTAATAGTGTCTAGTAGGCTTATATACATCAGTTGGACTCTAATAATCCCCCATGGCTAAAATTTTCAAATTGGGCATTCCAGCTTTGGAGGAAGCGGGAGAAAACCTCATCGATTATAGCTCAGCTATAGGCAAAGTATAATTGACAAGGGAAAAAACTCCCCGGAATACCTTAGTTGCTTAATCAAGTCATGGGGAACCGAGACACTCAGATCCTACTAGCACACTTTATTACAAACCCCATAGGGCCATGGTCATGTCAACTGAAAAACAAAACTGGCTAGCCAAAACTGGCTAGTCACAAATGCTGGATCATCTGATACACTGGAGTACAAACATTCATCATGTTTGTCAAATGGCGGCTCCTCAGATAATCCAACTATGGTACAAATAAGTTGGTAACAGATTCCAATCTTCATCATGGACTTACCCATATTGCCATGCCCAAAACAATCTACCTGAAATCTGAAACTTCAATCCGCCAAACGCTTTGTAAGTCTCTATGCATATAATATTTCATTGCTGCAACAGTCACTGAAGCATTTTTAGAATTATAACACTCCATAATTCAAACACTTCCAGTTGTTAACATCTTAATATCACCACAACTCATTTACTTCATGTGAATCATCATTATACTGGAGTTGCAAGGTACAGTCACATCATTTATGCAATTTAAATGAAAATTTAGATACTCATTACTTCACAGCCATATCATTTACCCATCATCTTTACAAGTTGCATTTCTCTTACCTGATATCCTATTCCATTACTTATTAAGCAAAATTGCAGCCCCTTCAAAATTGTCAACTTCATCAAATTACATAAACATATGAATCACCCTTTTAACTATCCAAAACTTGCCAAATTGTCCCACGGACTATTATCATGATGCGACATTTCTATTTCTATGAATCTTGTCATTACCATAGAATTTTCTTAACATTGACGACGTCTCAAGGGGACGACGGGGGTCAAGGGGGATTGCCCCCTTGTGGCTTCTTGGCACCACTGCCGGGCGCCCTCGTTTTTTTTTTGTAAATATTTCTATTTCGCGTAATCTAGCGCATAAGTTCAAGGCCATTTTCAAGTTTCTGGCACCTCCAAATCTCACTGAAAAATTGCTGAAATTCTCTGTTTCGACGTACCTTTGAATTCTCCTCCGACCTGTTTCGGAGCAACTTATCGATTTACGCCGATCAACGAACTCTGTCTCCTCCGACCTGTTTCGGAGCAACTCACCGATTTACGTTGACGGTGAACTCAGAGTTTCTCGCCGATCCGTTTCGGCGGACTCATCTCTCGTTGCCGACCAATTCCTACGTCGACCGATCATGCCGAGCTTTTCCTCTCCGGTCGGCGCAACTCAATGTTCTTCGCCGACCGTGTCGCCGCTATCTCGGCTAAACCCGCTGAAACTCTTTCTCTGGCACTTCCGCAAAACTTCGCCAAACTTTGTCGGCGCAACTCGGCGAAATTCACCGACCGTGTCGGCGCCACTCAGCGAGTTTTGCCGAAACGTATCGCAAAACTCCACAAACTTCGCCGATTCGACAGACTTAACGATTTCATGCCGAAACGTGTTGGCGACTCTACCGGTTTCTCGCCGATCCGCGTTGCTGGACTCAGCTCAACTCGCTGACTGTTTTGGCGTTTCTGGCTGATCTTCGCCGACACAGTCTCTGCAAGTTGTTCAAGTTGGCCCATGTAGGCCCAATGTTGTAGCCTTCGCTTTGATACCACTCTGTCACGACCCCTCCCGTTTAACCAACGCAAGAAAGGGATCATGACACTAAGATCTAGGCTTTACACAAAACTTAGCCCCATTCAAAATTGAATAAAGCAAATGGCATTACAAATAAAATGGATATGTGTGCAGATGCAAATCAAGCAAACATGCACAGCGGAATAAAACATCATCCACACACATTGCACATGCATCCACCATATCAAGAACAACCTTCCATTAATTAAAACAGTGTAGAAGTAAAACACAAATAAAATACTCATCTTGATGTAATGCTGTCCCAAGCAACTAGCTATGTCGCCTCAACGTTCCACCCAACCATAGGTCTCTGTCCAGCCTATATTCTTTCAGCACTCAGAGACCACCGCCGAGTTGGGCATGATATCTACAAGGAAAATGGGACTCTCAAGCTCAGCACAACCAACGTAATGGATACCCATCTCAACCCCAACATTCTCATACACACAACAAACTCAAAAACTGGGCATGGATACACATTTTCAACAATGGATTTACAAATTAGGGTCCATGGGTTTTCCCCAAATCGTGGCACACCCAAAAACGTATTGTGGGAAGAGGGAATCAACCTCAGGGAAGAAAACCGATTTCTCCCACAGATGTATGAGCATTCAATGGGCCAAAACGACCTCTATAAAACCCCCAAATCGATTTATTCTCTTCCCCACTGTTAACCAAAACAAAAACGCCCTTCCCAGCTAGAAAAAAGGGAAGGAAAACACAGCAAAACCATGGAGGAAAATGCCCAGGAAGCTCCAAACCCGTGAGAGAACAAAACTAATGAGTGAAGAATGGCTTGGGGACTAAGTTGCACAAAACGTGGAAACGTTTACAAGTTTCGGAAACGGGAACGCTTGGAAACGTGACCCCCCCAAAATGGGTACGTCAAGGGAAACGCGGTATATATAATTTTATATATAGTTTTTTTTAATAACACATTATCTCACAATAAAATATGAATGTGAGGTTAATTTGTAGGTAGGTTTGAAAATGATTTAGAGGTTAATTTGTTTTCATTTTCCATAAACTAGGGTTTTTTAGATTTCCTATGGGTTCCAAGCCGCTCAGGGACGCTTGGAGGTTTCCTAGAAGTTTCGGAGAAGTTTCCGAGTTTCTGCAAGTTTCCGGTACCAGTACGTGGGCATTTTAGGAGTATCGTGCAACATAGCTTGGGGAGCAATTTCGTGGTTCCTTTCTTGCTAAGGAAGCCGAACACGAATTTCTATGAAGGGTGGCTTGCCCATATCCGAATTTGGACAGCCATACCTCTCCATTCCCAAGGCATTAACTACCTCAACCAACTCGTGGAGAAAAATGAATGATTGGGCACAAAAGTCAACATGGGTAGTTGAGGGTTGATGGGTTCTCTCATTGACACTTGGCTTGACTTGATTGGCTCAAGGGTTTGAATATTTCCCTCCCAATTCCTTGTAAATATCATGCCCCCATCTCTTGTTGCATTGCATAGCTAGTTGTGGGCATTTCTATTAAAATGCATATTTACAATTTCCATGTCTCACTAACACATGGGTAACATAATACCAAATACTTGCCTCTTCAAGATCGAGCGTTCACTAGCGGGGCCTTGGCCTTGAGCTCCACACTAGGAATCATACATAATATGCATACAATATTTACATTATAGCCCAAAATATTCGAAGGGTCAAAATGGGGGTTGTTATCACATATATAGTAGCCGGGCTACCATACATTATTTTTCTGATTCCAGTACACTATTCAGCCAATTCCCTTACATTTTAGATACTGAGATGAGCATCTATATTGGATCACTATCAGATTCTGGACAACAGTTGTATTCCCCATGCCATGATTGAGTCTCAGGACACTCAGAGAGATGATCGATGTAGCCATTATACCATTTGTACAGAGCAGTCAGTAGTGCCCAGAGTTACAGCAGCAGTTTCAGAGGACAGATGATAGTACAGGTGATGAGCATTCAGGTATATGACTCAGCAGGTATATCATTGTGTTATGGTTATATTGCTTTTATATTTATTCTTATAGCATGTCTTAGTACCTAGTGTCATGATCTGGCGATCATATAGATATGTGGACCTGGTTGATCTTATTATATATATTATATTGTCCCTACTCAGACTTAGAAGTTTATTATTCATACTCATTGGTTTTACCCTCCTTAGGGAGAATAGAGGTGATCATTCCAACATACCTTGGCTTGCTAGTGTTGGCTCCATTATTCATTGTCTTCATCCATCCATTGCCTACCTTTTAGTTTATCACCTTGACTTACTACTTGACTAGTGACATGGAGGATCTTTTCCCCACTGTAGCCTCTGTATTGGATGAGCTTCCCTGTTTATAATGTCTCGCCTCTGAGTTGGTGACAAAACTTACCTATGGTGAGTTGGAGTTCCTTGTGAATTCCCCCTAGTCACTAAAGATGTGTTGGCTAAACTTGAAACTTTTAGTGCTGCCATGAATACAAAATCTGGAAAAATGAAATGCTATATCTTGTATGAAAATTCATGCAAGGTGTTTTTCAACACACATGAATGAAAGGCATGCCAAATGAAAATGGCCATGAAAATAAAATGTTATATCTTTTGGAAATGTAAATACCTAGGTAAACAAGCTGTCCATGACACACCTAGAAGTGCTCAGGTAAACAAGTGCCTTAAAAACACACCTGCAGCAGAAAGCCTAAAATAAATGTAAATCTATGCAATGTGTTTATAAACACACATAGATCAAGGCTATGGAAACTTCAGGCCCAAAAAAGCAATGGAACTTAAATGCTATATCTAAATTATTGCTGGCCTCATTTGTATTATGGATTGTGCGCATCTGTTAAAGGTGCATAAACCCTCTTTGAACAACTCATCCATTTGTGAGACACCGCCATTCCCTGTGTTGTTGCTCATTCAGTATACGCTATGGTGTGTATTCTCTTTCCCTTTGCCAAAGTGTCACAAAGTTAAGTCAGTCAAGTCATCCCTTAGCCTAGCCAGTTATTTTAGCCTTCACCCTTCACTAGCAAATTGATCACAGCTATGAAGTGAGTATGATCTTGAAAGTCTAGTCTGAGTAATAATAATAATTAATGACATTATATATTCGGATTTAGATCGCCAGTAATGATTACTTTGTGTTATAACTGTTATTTGAATAAGTTGTAGAGCATGCATTAACCTATGACACTTTGCAGCAGCTTATGATGGTGGTCTGAGTTATATTTGGTCATGTTGACTTGGTCAAACCTAGTTTGACCAAGGTCAACCATAGGACATGAGATGGTTGGACCTTGTGATGATATGGATATATGATATATGGTCTATGTACATGTACATAATGATTCTATGCAGCAGATACAGGGTTATGATGATGATTCATGGTTTACAGCATTATTTAATCATTTACAGATTATTATTATTTCACCTGTTCCAGTATATTGGATATATTTTATGATCATGCAGAGACTCATATGGTGTATGAGTACACATTTTGGATGGATTTGGACCTCCTGAGTCCAATGAGACAGTCTGTTTTCAGTGTCGGGCACTTACAATGATGATTGAGCCTTAGTAGGCTATCCCAGTGCAGTTTTGGTCTGTCAGAGACCTTGTCAGAGCAGAGGTGATTTTTATCCGGTTGACCTAGGGTGCTGTGCTTGGAGGGGGTGGTCTAGCCACTTGTTTTTACCATATTACACCCCTCCCGGACACACTGGTGCCCTCACCTTGACAGCGTAGGCACTCCAGGAGGCAGTTTGGGGCAGTTTCACGCTTCCCGAGGCATTTCAGGATTGGTAGAAATGGCTATTGAAGAATTCGATTTGGGCTACTGAGGCAATGTTTTGGCATGGGATGATCAGTGATGATGGATTGATGTCTTGCACACCTCCTCCAGCAGTTTCAGCTTCATCGGGACCCACATCCATCACTTATGGCACTTTCTGATGATTTCTGAGGTCTTTTGAGGCCTACGATTTGTCCATAGAGGCATGATTTGGTATATTGATGACTATTTTATTATTATTGTGCTATGGGGATTGACCAAGGGTGGCTAAAATTACCCCTTGGACCCACCATAAGCTTCTTATTATATTCTGTCATTATGATATGGTGGGATTCCCCTCTCCTAGGGCCATTTTGTCCACTTATGTTATATTTTATTAGTGATCCATGTATTTTATTGTTGAGCTCATCTCAACCATTGATTAGACGTTTGTATCTTTTAATCTTAGCCACTCATTCAAAAAGTGGTTAGGATTTTGGTGCCTCTCCTATCTATTTAAAGGAGGGAGCCTCTCATTGTAAAGGGGACTGGTGGCTCTGGATTATTGGAATAGAAAATTATTATTGCATCTATCTCCAGTGTTGTGGTGAATGTTTTTGGTGTCCGTTCGTTGGTTCTTCCTTTGCACTGAGTTATTGGAGATCTTGTTTTGCCATATCTTTTGTACCACGTTTTTGCATCTACAGGTGGAGGCCGATTTGCTTTGAGGAGGAAGTATTGGTAGGGGAAGACTCTCCCTACTTCTTCTTTGGATCTCTTTGTTGGTAGCAGGGAGTATTACTGTCCCAGGACCTTCTATTCTATGTTATCATTGCATTTTACTTGTATTTCCTCCATACTTGACCTCTCTGATTGAAATCGATTTTCTTTGAATTGACGGGTAGAGGAGGGCGCACTTGTGGGCTAGGGCATCAATTTGGCAAGCAAAATCAACAATCTCTCATTTGATCTCTGTGGGAATCTTCCTCAACATCAAAGCATCTCTCTTCATCACTCAGGTATGATCTCAAGGTAAGTTCTATCTCCATGATCTATCCACTTGGCCAAAACATTTTAAACCCTAATTAATCAAAACCCCCATTGTTACATTTTCTTAGATCTACTGAGATCTAGTGGGTCGTTGGGTATAATATTGAAAACCCACCTCTATAGCATCCAAAGCATCCCGGATGTATAGTTTGGTGAGGATTGGCCTCCATTTGACCCCCTTCCCAGGCCAACTTAGCCTCTCCAAGTGAGGTCGCACTCCTTGAGGAAGGTGAGTTACCCTAGATCTAGTACGTGGGTAGTTGAGATTCCACTTGATTCATGGTCTACACATCCAATAACCTACCCCCAGATTGTCACTTTTCTGATTTCTACCTTGTGGGCCCTATTCCATGTTTTAAGGGATTTAATCCCATTTCTGGACCACTTGGTATCTTTAAACTCAGATCTAGTAAGATCTAGCCATCGGATTGTCTTGAAATTGTAGATCCATATTCTCACTTGCTTAAACTACTTGGATCTAAAGTTTGGATGCCATTGGACTTGTCTTGATTCATTTATCCTATTTTTTAGCCTCCTTGGGTAAAGTCGCACCACCTTGGAGAAGTGAGTTGGTCCACTTCTAGGACGTGGGTACTTGAGATTTTAGTGGATTTGGAACGGGCATAATTCAAAACCTAAGTCTAGTTGGTCACTTCATCAAATCTCTTCTGGGGGATAACATTCCTTGTTTTAAGGGATTGTGGTCCACTTAGGTCAAACCTTGAATCTCTAGATCTAGACTTATTCATCCATTAAACCTTTAATTGCCCACTTGTCTCATACAATAGGAGTTATCAATCACAAGTTAACTACACTTTGACTCCATTATCCCAATTCCCAAGGCACTGGTCCCTCTCTAAGTCAATTCGACTTTCCTAGATTGTTGGATTAACTTGTGGTTTGACCCTTGTGTGGTGAACTAAACCCTTTGATGTCATCATACTTCATGATCAAGCTTGTCACTTGTACTAGTTAGCCCCCAATTCAACCCCTAAACTACCCTGCATTGGACACGATTCCCAAGGCAGTGGATTTTCTCACATTGACTAGTACTATAATCCTGGATCTTATTTTCAAATACTATAAGTCACTCACACATCATCAATGAACCAAAGCTAAACTCATTGAACCCCTCACTTATCTTGTGACTTCATCCTTAGCTCTAGGATAAACCATACACCTCCTTTCACTTAGTCTTAACTTGATTTGGTGTCTTGGTTTGATCTCTCCTGTCGGGAGTAGATCGGGTCTCCCCCTTTGTTGTCTGGGCTAGATAACATAAAGCGAAGGTTGCCTCGACTGGCGTGACAACCATCTATTGGAGGTCGAGGTGATCGTGGTTGCACCTTTTGAGTTGCCCTTCCCTATTGCCATCCATTAATGGATACATCTATAGGGGTAACTACAGTTTAGGTGATAACAACTCCATTATCCCAATTCCCAAGGCACTGATCTCTCTTCAAGTCAATTCGACTTTCCTAGATTGTTGGATTAACTTGTGGTTTGATCCTTGTTTGGTGGACTAAACCCTTTGATGTCATCATATATCATGATCAAGTTTGTCACTTGTACTAGTTAGCCCCAATTCAACCCCAAAACTACCCTGCATTGGACACGGTTCCCAAGGCAGTGGATTTTCTCACATTGAACTAGTACTTCAATCCTGGATCTCATTTCAAAAACTATAAGTCACTCTCACATCAACAATGAACCAAAACTATACTCATTGAACCCCTTACTTATATTGTGACTTCATCCTTAGGTCTAGGATAAACCATACACCTTACTTCACTTAGTATTAACTTGATTTGGTGTCTTGGTTTTAATCTCTCTTGTCGGGAGTAGATCGGGTCTCCCCCTTTGTTGTCTGGGCTAGATAACATAAAGCGAAGGTTGCCTCGACTGGCGTGACAACCATCTATTGGAGGTCGAGGTGATTGTGGTTGCACCTTTTGAGTTTCCCTTCCCTATTGCCATCCATTAATGGATACATCCATAGGGGTAACTACAGTTTAGGTGATAACAGGGGTATTACAGCAATTCGGTGGATTTCTCTAAACAAATGTGCAATGAAGATCTTTGAATTTGGGTATATAGGAGTACTGTGACAGCAAGCAAGTTTGAAGCTGCTCTGTCTTTCAAAAGACAAGAAAATCATGGCATGTATTTGAAGCTAAGTTGCACTGAAACAGATACGTATACGGGGGGGGGGGGGGGGGACACAGATACGGCAAATTTTCAAAGAGTTTGGATACGATACGGCAGGGAAACGGCGTATATATATTTAAAGTTTAAATATTGCATATTATATATATTTCAAATATTAAAGTTTAAATATTACATATTACATATATTATATAATAAAGTTTAAAGTTTACATATTAACATATTACATAAAGTTTAAAGTATATATATATAAACTAGCACGACGTATAGTTGATCCATGTGACGAAGATCAACATCGACACTAGCACTTTCACTTTCACTAACAATAAACTAATAGCAAGTCAAAGTAAAAATATACAAGAAATACATTATGTTTCCAAACTATAGTCGAAGGGAGAAACAATAAGAATTTGGAGGTATATTAAAGAAGAATACTATATAGGAATACGGCATGCCTAGACTCAGAACTGTGAAATGCCAACATCGAACGATGTACTCAGACCTCTGCTGAATACAAACTGAGACCATTGCTGAATACAAACTTGAACTTGGACCTTGAACCTCTGTTGGATCTCACGAACTCGAACTTGGACCTCCGCTAGATCTCAAGAACTCGAACACGGGCCACTGTTGGTTTGCTAGACAACTGTTGTTTGCAGATTGTTGGTTGCAAACTGCTGAAACAATTGCGAGTGTGCGTTGAAGTGGCCGGGATTAGAATGAGACCTAAACATTTAATTTTTAAAATCTAATTTTAATTTTTTTTGAAACGGGGTATATTTTAATGTGAAACGTATCACGATTTTTTGTGATATAGATCATTTTATGCCAGTTCCGTATTCCTCAAGCCAGATCTGTATCAGGGGTTCAAGATCCGTATCCAAGCCGTATCGAACCCGAATTGTATTAGGATCATTTTCTGAAGCGGCGAACGTCGTTTCAAGGAGATGGGAGGGCCGTTTCCAGTAACTTAGATTTGAAGTTGATCTCTGAACTTCGGTCAAGCAAGAAATGAAGACTTAATCTCAAGTTTCTCACGTGCTGGTAGATGAAGATCTCAAATGGTAAGCTCAACTCTAATTTGAAGGAAGCCTTTGATCATCTACAACATAGTTGCCTACAGGAGGTATATCTTAGAAATGATCCTGCCCAGTTTGAGATAGTATACACTCTTGTAACAGTAAGCTTCCATTGACTTGGCAAGATGATTGAGTAGCATCTTTCATAAGCTCGGGGTCAAGTAAGTATACCTTTTAACATCCAATACTGTCACTAAATTGCTAAATCTCAGTGCTAATGAATGTATAAGGGTTGGAGGCATCTGGATTTTGGAGCAGGCTTAAGTCTATGTGATTCATGAAGTTTTAATGACCGGGCTTGATAATAAAGGTTTTGATATATCAACCACAGTAATAATTCATGTAAAAGAATAAATAGTGCAAGAAATGGTAGATTGACTTGAGGTGATAGTCCTCATTGAAGCCATCTGGGACATAATAGAGATTCACAATAACAAGTATTTAATGACTTGAACTGATAGTCCTTGAACTCTGATGGGATACATGATAGCTTGGACAACCTTTTGATGTCAGGTGTTATAGATAATTGACAGCATAACAACACCTTATTGACTTGGTATGAGCAACACTAACATAGATATGATGTATGTGAGCATAACAGACTCCTTTGATGATTTGGCATGAAGTCCTGTGTTCTAGCAGAACTTAGCATGAGCATAAGTAGAACTATGATCAGCAGAGTGACAGATTTGGCATACTTCTGGGCATAACAACAGATGAGTAGATTGAGCAGGATATGCATGTAGCAGGTTGAAGTTGACTTTGACTTAACAAGCACTGCTTGACTAGTGACAACATATGAACAACACAGACAGTTGAATTGATAGCTTTCCCAAGAGAATGATATGATTGAGACAGTTGATGACTTGGTAGTGTTGCAACAGTATTGATGAGCAAAGAGTGGTGAGCAGATTGACCAGTAGAGATCGAAGTACAGAGGTATTTGAGCAGAGATTGAGAAGAGTGTTGTAGCAATGTTGATGAGAGTGAGTAGATGACCAACAACATCGATGAGCAGATTGAGTGATGAGCAGCAGATTGATGACAATCAAAGATTGGCATCAAGCTTGCAAGTGGAATCTTGCACTTGAGGTTTGGACTCCTCAAACCCTTCTTAGTTGGAGCTAAGAAAACTAGGCTGGGTCCTGTTACAAGAGTTGGTGCTCTTTTCATCAGTTGGTGCTGATTGTAATCGCGAAGATTGAAGTCTTCCATTACCATAAATAAAGCTCACCTTTCATATATTCTTGTGTCTCTCTTTGATGTGTTATTGTGCTTATGATTTAGCTGATGAATATGATAACGTGATTGATAATATAATGCTGGATAAACTTTGATTGATTAATTGAAGGTGAAAAAGTTTAAATTGCTCTCACACTGATTCACCCCCTCTCTCAGTGTGGCCATTGTGTCCAACACTTCTGTTATTCCATGTATACCACCCATTCGCAGTTTCTATGTCAACCAATCCTTTCTCCTGTATAAATTTTTTGAAAGAAATATTGGTCACTTCCAGAGTTCGTCTTCCTCCTTTCTTCTCTTCTAAGGAGGTGTTCATATTGAAATCATCGCCCATAACCCAGAATTGACCATCAATATCTTGCGCTTCCTTATCCAGGTGCGATAAGAAGGTCGGTTTCTGAGTCATAATACTTGGGCCATAGACATTGGTGAGAATCCCTCTTACCTCAGAGTTGCAAATTTGGAAGTCTGCACTAATGGAGAACTTAGTTGCTCTGAAGTTGTTGAGGAGAATTGCTACAGGTTGCCATAGAATAACTATTTCTCCGGCCGCACCCCTTGCATCAATAGCTATCACCTGACTTCCTCGCCATAGTTTCCCTCCTATCATCTGCATATTGTTCGAGCTGCATTTGGTTTCTTGCAGAAATAACACGGTTGGTTTTCCTTTCTTAACTTATTCCATAGGGTCTTCATTTTCCTTGGGTTATTGACCGCTCAGATATTCCAGGTGATTATCTTCATTGGGCGATCCTATTAACTTCTGAGAAGGCCTCCCTTATCGTCGGGTATTGGCCTGATTCAACCAACCTGGTCCCAATCTCTGCTATTCTCTGCCTGTTCGTCTTTCTCCCACGTTTTTCCCCTTGCTCGGGTTGTTTTCTTTTGTTGCCCTTCACTGGATCTTTATCAATGCCCAGATGAGGGGAAGCTTTTTGTTTAAGGATGGCTTGCTGTGGAAGTTCCAATTGCCTTATGGATACATATCTTTGCCCTTTCTTGCTACATTCCTTCTCTATCTCATCTAGATCCAGATCCCCTAAGTCCATATCCTCTATCTCCTCCGGTATTTCTTCCTCCATGTCTTTCGCTACCTCCTCCATTTGCATGTTTTCTGGCCTGGTTGGGGATTTGTGTCCTTCCTTGCAAGGAGTTTTATCCTTGTTGAGTTCTTCGTCCTCGATCTCCATATTGCTCAAGGTCTCAAACCTATTCCCAGGCTGTTTCTTTTTCTCTGTGTTCTGCTTTGATTGGGGTGGGTGGATGGTCTTTTTGCCTTGTTTCTTGCGGTTCTGGATCTGAGTAAATCCTTCGCTGTCCTTTTCCTTTTATTTTTTCTCCTGAGTTGGGGTTGCAGTGGTTTTAAGGGTTGGGCAATCTCTGATCAGATGTTCATACTCATGGCATTGCCGACATCGGAAGGAGAGTTATTTGTAATCTAGAGGTTGGACCCAGTCTTCATCTTCCCATGTTAAATTGATTGCCTCTGGAAGTTCTTTTGAAAGGTTCATGTAGACACAGATCCGTGCATAAGTAGTATACCATTGAAGCTTTGTCTGCTTTGAAACTTTCACAAACTTCCCTAGGGTATTCCCAATGGCCTCCAGAATTTCTGGTTCCCAGTACTCGCAAGGAAGCGAGTATAGCATGATCTAGACAGGGGCGATACTCAGATCCTTCGTTTCAGGGTTAAACCTCTCTTTCCAAGGTCGTAGGAATAAACTTGCAGAATAAGAAAAATATGGTCCCTCCATCAGAACCCGATCTCGGTCCTCCTGGTTGAATAAAATGATGGTGAAGAAACCTTTTGCTCCCAAGTGCAGATCATAATGCCCTTTAGGGTTCCATGTAACCTTGATCCATAGGAACAGATCCTTCTCCTTTGGCCAGATTCCAATGAATTTCCCAATGAGGGCTTTCTCCTTCCATTGTTCTACTCGATCTTGAAGCTTTTCAGATGTGATCTGCAGAGATGGGTTTTCAACAGATCGGGGTAAACAATTCCCTTGAGTCTTTTTTCTTTCAGTCTCCGTCGTCTTCTCACTTGTTGTCCTCTTATCTGGCTTATTTGTGGATGGGTTCTGCGTTCCTCCGGGACGATTCAAGGAGTGGGAGGGGGATCCTCCCCCTCCGAACGACGCCATCTGAAACCTCCCTGGCCGCCGTCCGCAAAAACCTTCGTGGCTGAAATTCGGCTGCAGTCTCCAGCCGCCGATCCAGGCCCCTGCGCATACAGGGAGCGCTAGGGTTTCATCAACACTTCACAACAGCTAATGCAACACTGATTTGTTTGCATGTAGCGTTCACCGGAGGAGATATCTAAGTTATTGTGTAATGTCAATAAAATAAAATGAAAAAATGAGTCTATGAGAATGTCAATATATTTTTTTTACCATAGTTTAAAAAACACAACAGGTATAAATTAATATAATATTTACCATAATTTCAAAAAATGCACAACTATAAACTAGCATAGATGTATCTTAACCTATATTTTTTTATTGCCATACTGTCCAAAAAAACACGACTATAAACTAGCATAGTATCACCATAATGTAAAATAATCACAACAATAAACTAACAGTATTACCATAATGTAAAAAAAAGCACAACAATTATAAACTAGCATTGATCTATCTTAACCATGGATCTATTTAGCATCAATAAGGATTACAAGAACAAGGTGCAAACCTCAATATTTGTTAAATAGTACAAAATAGAAATAAATAAAAATCTGGTCTCTTCCTTGGTTAGTCTAGGCTCGTTCAATGTTGAGCTGAGGATACCTAAAAGAGAAACTCCTTCCAGTAGTGGCACATTGGGAAGGAGGTCCATAGTTGTGCCGGGTTAGTGGTCTATTTCTTGCTGATCTATTGACCGCTAGGTTGTGCATAAACACGGCCATTTATCCATTCACCTATCAAGTATCTTTGTCACCTTTTGACTTAATTGCCTTATGGAATTCCCTTTTGTGGTTCCAGCCACTTAGAGAGAAGGGAAGTAGGTGTAGGTGACAGCTACCTAATTTCCATAGTTGTACTTGGTTAGAACCTTTTAGGAGACTTTGCTTTAGGTTGTTAGTCTTTGTGACAACAAGTCCCACAATCTTTGACAACGTTGATAGTTTCTTTATCTGCTTGTTTAGACTTTTTGATTCCTTGATTAATTTATATCAAAATAGCATCAACCCTAGTGCAGATTCTCTCACAAAATGTTCTTGTTTCTTGAATTGTGATTTGCAAGTTCTTTGTTGTTTGTAAATTTGAGTATTGTTTGTCTTTGGACATGCTTTTTGAATGATAGCAAGTAACGACATCATTGATCTGTAATGCTGCTTTATATCTTACTGTTTTAATCCTCCATAAGTGAATTAAAGAGTTGACATCGTTGATTTGTTGTGTGTCAACTTACAAATTCTGATTTTCATCTTACTGTACAGATCATGCGCCAAAAAGGGCTATATAAACGACAACTATGTTCATTTTTTTGTTAGAAGACCAGTGAAAAGATCCCCAATTATTAATCGTGGTATGTGTTTCAATGGTCTTTTTGGTTTATTCACCTATCGATAAACATATGAAGGTTGACAAGAATTTCTGTATTTGGTATGCAAATTGGCAAATATCAAGGTTATTATGCACGATGGGCTGCTTTACGGAAGTTACTCTTCCAGTTTCTCGAAGATGGACCACAAACTGTTGAGGACACCCCTTTGAAAAAGCAAGTACTTTCCCTTGGAGCTGGATTTGACACAACTTTCTTCCAACTTCAGGTTTGGAACTTCACTAATTGGGAGATCAGGATAATAAGAAGAATAGCTTTTATGTTTGGAAATGATAATTTTGTATTTAGATCTAAGCTTATTAATGGGTCTTAGAGTCCGTTATGGAGCATTCTTTGTAAGGTTTTACATGTTAAAGTTATGATATACCTCCTTTCTGTTAGATGATTTTATATTGATCTCTGCATATCACTAGCAAGGTATTATTGCAAGACTGAAATAACGTTGGAGCTGGGGTTGTCTAACTTTTCCGGCATTCCATGTGCTGATGTTATTGTTAAATAGAATGTGTTTTCCTTTTCTTTTTCAGAATTAAATCAGCTATTGATATTTGTGCTCAGAGATAAATAAGGATGCTCCTCTAGAAACAAAAAATCTTTGTAAACAACTAGATATAGCCCATTTTCTGGACTGGAAAAGTTTTAAGATTTTGAAATCCTGATTAGAATTTCTTTCTCTTTTTTGGATAAAATGCCTCCTTTGATGCGTAATTGATCGAATATGTAGAAGGCATTTTACACAAAAGTTAAAACGCATAGGCCACAATAAGCAGCTGCAACCAGCTAAGAGTCCCAAAAGCTTAGATAGCTAGATGGCTTACAAGCCAAAAACCAAAACTCCCAGATAGGTTACATGTCTAATACAAACATTGAAAGTGATTACATAAGAAAAAAGTTAAGCTAGATGGCCCACAGAAATTATCAATTCTAGTAGCTTCAAGAATCATGCACGTATTGGTCAGAGGGTCATCTTTGTCTTTTGGGGGCAACCTTTAACAGTGGGCTCAAGATGAGTGATAATGGGCTTCCAAGTCACGTTTCCTTGCTTGACTCCAAAAGGTTTTTCAACCTCGGAGATGTATAAAGCTATAGATGAGGGAACTTGTCATCTTGGGGCACTATTAAACACCAGATATGTTCTGATAGCATAAAGAGTTTTTAATTACAAGCACTCAATTTATTGAGAAGCTAAAGTGCAAAGAGATGCAGATGTGGAGCCCCATGAAGAAATGAGTCTCCTAAAGGCAGACCTTTGGTATGAATGGGAGGCCCATCCATCCCACTAAGGTGCTGGGGTTCCTATTCACACTTGAACCCACTAGATAGTTAGCTAGATCTATTATTAGATAATGGAGCCTCATTTTGAGCTCTCTTCGATGTAATGCTATATAAAGGCCTCACAAGCCTCCCTCTAAATGCAAGTTAGTCTTTTTGCCTTCTTCTCATTCTATTGTGTTAGTTAGCTGCGTATTGAGTTCTGAGTGTTTATTGTGTTTGGCTCAGAAGGTGAGGCTCCCGGAGCCTCACCTCTGATCCCTATTGTGGATCAATTGGTATCAGAGCAAGTTCTGCTCCGAGACCTGATCTAAACTTTTTTTTGGTTTCCCGATAGCCTCATTTGTTTTCTGAGTGCCTTTTTCAGCCCCACGCCTTCAGCTCAAGTTTCTTTGTTGTTCCTTCTCTCAGCCCTCATCTACTACAGATTACAGGCCGTCGGTACATTCACTTTCCGCAATCCCTCTATTATAGCAGCCACGTATCTTCAACTCGCTCACTTCAGCAGTGTAGCCACCATTCTCTGTTCTGTTCGACCTGTTCAACCGCTATCTATGCATGCTTTCTCCTCCACACGCTATCCATATCTTTGTAGCCATAGATCTTTTTCACCCTAGATACTCTCTTTTCCCGCCTATTCTAGAGATTCTCCCTCTCCTCAAGTGTTTCTTCAGGGAAGCTTTATTTTCAACATTTTGTTTTGCATTTTCGGCATCCTATCTCTGTCGTTGCCCTATCTTTGCTTATCGCCATTCCCAACCTCTCGATCTTGGATCCCTCTCTCTCGGCTGCATTCTATATTACCCCAACCATTCTAATGCATTCTGTCAATGTAATTGTAACTTCGAAAGATATTCACTTGTATATTTTATATTGTATTTGTATTTTATTATTGTACCTCCGACGAAGATGTTTATTCCTCCGGGCGGGGAAGTCATTATTGTATTTGGGTCATGTAAAGTCATTGAGGTTAACCCTCCATTGTAAGTCGGGGCATTAGACCCTAGAGTTAAGTTGTTATTGGGTTATTAGACTCTCCTAGAGAAGTCGACCCAGTCAGGTACAACTAGGGGCCGACCTAGTTGGGTAAAGGTCAAGTGAAAGTTAAAGTATAAATAGAGAGGGTGCCTCTTTCATTTGGATCATTCACTCACTCACTCAATTCGCATTAGTGAGAGAGAGGAGGAGTTCGCACAAGTGGAGAAGAGAGAAGCTGCTGAGGACCATCTCTATATTTGGGGTTTACTTTTTTGCGATTGTATTGTTGCTCATTCTATCTTTGAGGAAGTTGCGGGGTTTTCTCCTTTATGGTTTCCCAGAGGAAAATCTGTGTCTCTTGTGTTTATGCTGTGCTTGTTATTCTCTCAATAAGATCCTAGATTAATATTGATTAAATTGTGAAAAACTAACATGGTTTCAGAGCTAACCTGAGAAGAAGACACTGTGCAGCTGCAGAAGCTAGGGCTTCTTAATTTTTGGGTTTCTCTCCAAAGATCATCAACAAAAGGAGGCTAGGCTAACTCCCCTAAGGAAGGTGCATCTTTCTGTTGAAGCATAATTTGATTTTGAGCATTTTCACTTTTTGGCCTGTCACTGTTGCGGGAAATTAGGGCTTTTCACAGAAGTGGAATTTTGAAGTGCAATCAACATAGGAAGGTGCTCCTCAACAAAATCGAAATTTAGAGACCAAGATCGAAGCTTTTGGTTGGGTAAAACTCCGGGAAAGTCAAACCCTAATTTGACTTTGGACCAGAAAACCAGAAAAAGCCAGAAACTATAGATCCGAAATTCACAAGTCAATTTTCAAAGGTGAATTTTTGGAATCTTCAGAAACCAAGTATACCACTAGCATACTCGCCTCATCCAGGTACATCTTCCTGTGAAAACAGAATTCAATTCCGAGAATTTTCATTTTTCGGCCTGACACTACTGCCGGAGGAAAACTAGGGCATCAGATATTTTGGGTTTTTGTTCTTAGATTTAGGGAGTGAGTACATTGGACAACTCTCCTTGAGGAGGCACATCTATCTGTCCAACCAGAAGCTCCAAATTCCAACTTTGGAAAATTAAGGTTTCTCTGACAAACCCTAGGCCAACCAGCTCCAGATCCAGCCCGGGCATTTCAAATTGGTAAGATCTAAATCTTTTGTATTTCTCATCCCACATGTGTCATCATTGAAGACACCTAAAGAGATGTTTGATTCCTTGACCAAGCTATTTGAAGGAAAGAATATAAATCGGAAGATGACCTTGCGGAACCAATTGAAGAATGTGAAGATACAAAATGCAGAGACCATGCAGTCATACTTTACAAGGGTCTCTCAAATCAAGGAGCAACTTGAAGCTGTGGGAGAAGATGTAGAAAATGGAGAAATTGTGATGAACACCTTGAATGGTCTACCTAGATCATGGGATTCCTTCATTCAAGGGATTTGTGCTAGAAAGAAGTTAATCACATTCAGTAGGCTGTGGGAGGAATGCTCACAAGAAGAAGCTCGACTTGTAGCTTGAGAAGAGAAGATGGGAGAAAACGACGATCAAGCTCTCACAACACACTCCAAGAGGAATAACATCAAGAGGGAGCACCACCACAGTAAGAAGGAGAAGATGACCTTGCGGAACCAATTGAAGAATGTGAAGATACAAAATGCAGAGACCATGCTGTCATACTTTACAAGGGTCTCTCAAATCAAGGAGCAACTTGAAGCTGTGGGAGAAGATGTAGAAAATGGAGAAATTGTGATGAACACCTTGAATGGTCTCCCTAGATCATGGGATTCCTTCATTCAAGGGATTTGTGCTAGAAAGAAGTTAATCACATTCAGTCGGCTGTGGGAGGAATGCTCACAAGAAGAAGCTCGACTTGTAGCTTGAGAAGAGAAGATGGGAGAAAACGACGATCAAGCTCTCACAACACACTCCAAGAGGAATAACATCAAGAGGGAGCACCACCACAGTAAGAAGGAGAAGCATCACCACCAAAGTCAGAGGGAGAACTTTAGAAGATCTATCTAACATTAGATGCTATACATGTGATGAGAAGGGACACTACTCCAGAGATTGTCCCAGAAATAGAAGTTGCTCCAACAAGAAGAAGACCAACAAGAAAAGACAGCATGCTCACACCGCGGAAGATGATGAACTTGCAAGCAAGAGAACCAGAGAAGAAAGTGAAGAATATTCAAGTGATGAAGAATATGTATTGTAATGAAGTTAACCAGTTACATGGGTTCACTCAGAAGGTTCCACCTCATAAGGTGAAACTAGAGATAACTTTTCAGTATTACATGAAAGGAGTAAAAGAAGTTACTGCAGAGTTGGACTCCAGAAAACAAATAAAGATCAATAATCTATGGAAGAATCTCTCATCAATTTTCAACATTGGTTAAGGAAGCAAAAGATCAAAAGGGAGCACACTCCAGTAGTTCTGCAAGGAAGCAAAGATTGAGAGGGAGTCCACCCAATAACCAAACAAAGATAAGTATTTGAATTGTCATTTCTTGTATATTTGATTATACTTAAATTCAATCATGTACATACTTATGCTCCTAGATTTAGGATGTATATCACACATGTTAGAATAGTTGCATTAATGAACAAGATACTACTAATATGCAAGTAATGGGTAAGTGGCCTATGGTACTGTACAACATCCCATTGCTACTTATCTAGAATGAAACCTCTTTGTTGACATGTTGGGAGTAGTGCACACTCTTAATAATGTTCTGGTAGAGATGGAAGGCATCTAGGAAGTTACCATATAAATATGGGATATGGATGAATGTTGTGTTGAATCATTGGTTAAGATAGTTGCATGACTGTGTGACCTATATCTTTATGGATAAGAATTTGTTTTGACAATTATGAAATGTTTCTAATCATGCAATTGAACTTGAATTGTAGGAAAGATTATGTAGTACAAGAGAGACTTGTTTTGAAGAACAAGTGACGATGATTCAACTATAACATTCAAGAAGATTTATGAAGTCAAGATGAAGACACTGAAGAACCTGAATTTCCTAGGATCAGAGATACAACAATGGAAGGAGTAATTCCTGAAGATCATGAAGACCGCAAGATAGAAGATCCACAGGAACCTGTAGATTCACCCCGTGAGAAGAATTCTCACAAGAGGAATTTAGCATGGGCACGAGAGGCAATTCAAGATGCAGGGAGATATGGCGCTTCATAGGGAATGCACAGAGAAAGCAAGAGACCGAGGCCATACTCCAGCTATGTTGCCCTGTTGTGTGACATCATTGACAAAGAACCTTCCAACTATGTGGAAGCAGCAGAGAAGAAAGAGTGGAAGGATTCCATGATTGAGGAGTATCAGTCGATCATGAAGAATGATGTCTGGGATGTGGTACCAATACCAAAAGGGAAGTATGTTGTGACTTCCATGTGGATCTACAAGATCAAGCATGTTGCAGATGGTAGCATAGAGAAACACAAGGCAAGATTTGTGGCATGTGGCTTCTCCCAGAAGGAAGGGATAGACTATGAGGAGACATTTGCACCTGTAGCCAGATACACTTCCATCAGATCAGTACTTGCTCTGGCTGCAGTGATGAAGTGGAAGGTACACCAGATGGATGTCAAGACAGCGTTCTTGAATGGTGTAGTAGAGGAAGAAGTGTATGTGGAGCAACCACTCGGATTTGAGACACATGACAGGGAGACTCATGTGTGCAAATTGAAGAAGGCCTTGTATGGATTGAAACAGGTACCCAGGACGTGGTACGACAGGATAGACAACTTCCTGACTAGTTTGGGCTTTACCAAGAGTAGAGCGTTTTCCAACCTTTGTTACAAGGTTGAGGAAGGGAACCCAGTGATACTTATACTTTGCGTAGATGAGCTGTTTGTGACAGGTGAGGATGGGTTGATTGCTGACACGAAGAGGAAGCTTGCTGCTGAGTTCGAGATGAAGGACTTGGGTATGATGCACTATTTTCTAGGTATGGAGGTGTGGCAGAGTGCGGATGGAATCTTCCTTGGACAAGGGAAGTATGCAGTGGAGATCTTGAAGAGGTTCGGGATGATGGACTGCAAGACCATGGCCACACCTATGGCATCGAACTTGAAGCTATTGAGTGATGCTTCATCAAAGTCGGTTGATGCCACGATTTATTGTTAGATGATTGGATCTTTGATGTACCTGACGAATACGAGATCAGATATTTGCTTTGCTGTGAACACTTTGAGCCAGTTCCTGACAGATCCAAGACATGTTCACTTGATTGCTGCAAAGCATATTTTGATGTACCCGAAGGGTATGGTTGATTATGGGCTCAAGTATGATGCGAATCAGAAGATTAACCTGGAGGGTTATGTTGATTCAGATCGGGCAGCCAGTGCCATTGATAGGAAGAGCACTTCGGGGTGCTGCTTCAGTTTGGGATCAGGTGTGATCTCTTGCTTTAGCAGGAACCAGTCTTGCGTGGCATTGAGTACAGTCGAAGCAGAGTATGTCGCAGCTTATTCGGCTAGTTGTGAGGCAGTATGGTTGAGGAAGCTATTGTCTGATTTGTTTGATCTCTAGTTGGATGGGACTTGTATATATTGCGACAACCAGAGTTGTGTGAAGTTGTCTGAGGACCTGGTGTTCCATGACAAGTCGAAGCACATTGAGATCAAGTACCACTATATCAGGGATATGGTGCAAAGAGGAGCAGTGAAGTTTGAGTACTTCAGAGAGAAGCTTGGTGTACTCCAGATCGAGGTTCCTTCCAAGGGGAAGTGATGAGTCCGGAAGACGCAGATGCACATGAGCCATTTTCACATGGTGGTAGGTGTGTCCTCCCATGGTGCAGATGTAAGGGCTGGGGCCATTCCGACATGGTTGAGGTGTGTCTTCCCATGGTCGTTGATATAAGTGCCGAGCCATTCCAGCATGTTTAAGGTGTGTCTTCCCATGGCTGTTGATGTAAGTGCTGTGCCATTCTTGCATGGTTGAGGTTTGTCTTCCCATGGCGTAGATGTAAGTGCGAAGCCTTTCTCGAATGGTGGTAGGTTTGTCCTCCCATGTCGGTTGATTTAAGTGCTGTGTGATGTGCATCTGGGCTGTGCTCCGTTGACGTTGAGATGATCTGGACATGATGAGGTGACAGTAGGGTACACAGGTTTTGCAAGGCAATGTAATCAGTCCTGCGATGTACACAGGTTTTGCAAGGCAATGTAATCAGTCCTGCGATGTACACAGGTTTTGCAGGGCAATGTAATCAGTCCTGCGATGTACACAAGTTTTGCAAAGGCAATGTAATCAGTACTGCAATGTACATAGGCTTTGCAAAGGCAATGTAATTAGTCCTGAGATATGCACAGGTTTTGCAGAGGCAATGTAATAAGTCCTGAGCTGTACCTACTTGATGGCTTGCTCGCAGAGATGATGAAGACCTACATGGAGGCTAGGCCTGCATCCAGCATGAAAAAGGGCTGGTTCTGTAGAACTTCCTATGACGAGTAGATTGGAGATTGATGATCGAGATAGCAGTAGCAGTGATGATGATGATCCAACTTTGTCTATATGTATTGATGTCTGTGTCTAGAGAATACCTTCCTAGTTAAGAGGGAGTGTTAATGTAATTGTAACTTCGGAAGATATTCACTTGTATATTTTATATTGTGTTTGTATTTTATTATTGTACCTTCGACGGAGATGTTTATTCCTCCGGTCGGGGAAGTCATTATTGTATTTGGGTCATGTAAAGTCATTGAGGTTAACCCTCCATTGTAAGTCGGGGCATTAGACCCCCGAGTTAAGTTGTCAATGGGTTATTAGACTCTCCTAGAGAAGTCGGCCTAGTCAGGTACAACTAGGGGCCGACCTAGTTGGGTAAAGGTCAAGTGAAAGTTAAAGTATAAATAGAGAGGGTGCCTCTTTCATTTGGATCATTCACTCACTCACTCAATTCGCATTAGTGAGAGAGAGGAGGAGTTCGCACAAGTGGAGAAGAGAGAAGCTGCTAAAGACCATCTCTATATTTGGGGTTTACTTTTCTGCTATTGTATTGTTGCTCATTCTATCTCTGAGGAAGTTGTAGGGTTTTCTCCTTTATGGTTTCCTCGAGGAAAATCTTTGTGTCTCTTGTGTTTATGCTGTGCTTGTTATTCTCTCAGTAAGATCCTAGATTAATATTGATTAAATTGTGAAAAACTAACACATTCACCTGTGTGTTTTCGTCCCTAACTCTAGCTCGTCGTAGCACGTGTGCCTTTCCAAGTCATCGACTACCCACCACATGCCGTAGCCTACCACGCCCTTCGTCCTTCATCCCATTTTCAGGTGTGTAGACCCAACTTTTATATCATTTTATTCTGAATGGTGAATTGCTTGGTGGTTACCCTAGCTGACAATCTTTACACTTTGCCCCCCATTCTTTCCTTCTCTGTTGTCTCCATATGCCTAGATCCGCGCATTCTGTCTACAATTGCTGCTGCAAATGTGGCTCCTTCTCTCCAAGAAAAACATAAAAAGAGAATGTCGAGCTTCTGTCTTTGAAGGTATTGCTTCCCTCTTCCTCATCACATATTTTTATTAGACTTTAATCCCTCACCATCCTTTGACCTAACCATTTCTTTCTTCATAGGCACTATCATGTACCCTATCATTCTGATTGTGAGCTTTCTTTTATTTATTTTATTCTTGTGCCTTCATTGGCCCTCTTTTGCCTATGCCTATCTCTCAAGGATTCAATTTACGTTCACGGGGTAGCTAGGTGTCTCCACCCTCTCAGTCTCAACCACATTCACTGGGCAGCTAGGTGTCTCCACCCTCCCAATCTCAACAACAATAATCCTTTGTGTATCATCCAACTCTACGCCTTTTTAGCAGACATGGTAGCCTGCACTCATTCAACCGTGCTCTCACACTTCAACTGAGAGGAGGAAAGCAGGGGCACTTTCCGCTTCAACCGGGAGGAATTGGTATGAATGGGAGGCCCTTCCATCCCACTAAGGTGTTGGGGTTCCTGTTCACACTTTTTTTTTTTTTGTAACTAGGGGAATCGACAACTGAGAAGGGGCTGGTACTCGCGTGACACGGGGTCCAGGGATCCAATCCCGTCTTCTACCACTATACCCCTAGGTGCACCCACACAACCCGCAAGCATGGGGGTATGGGTAAGCCAGGGTGATTTGAACACGTGACCTCCATTTACGACATTTCCTTCATATCAAGTGAATCGCCGGTTGAGCTACACCCCTACGGGCCAAGGTTCCTGTTATCACCTAAACTGTAGTTACCCCTATGGATGGATCCAGTCATGGATGGCAATAGGGAAGGGCAACTCAAAAGGTGCAACCACGATCACCTCGACCTCCAATATATGGTTGTCACGCTAGTCGAGGCAACCTTCGCTTTATGTTATCTAGCCCATACAACAAAGGGGGAGACCCGATCTACTCCCGACAGGAGAGATCAAAACCAAGACACCAAATCAGGGTATTTCTAAGTGAAGTTAGGTGTATGGTTTATCCTAGACCTAAGGATGAAGTCACAAGCCAAGTGAGGGGTTCAAGAGATATAGCTTTGGTTTATAGTTGATGTGAAAGTGACTTACGATGTTTGAAGTGAGATCTAAGATGAGTGTACTAGGTCAATGTCAAAAGATCCACTGCCTTGGGAACTGTGTCCAATGCAGGATAGTTTTAAGGGATGTATTGGGGCTAACTAGTACATAAGACAAGCTTGACCATGATTCATGATAGCTTTAGGGGTATAGTTCACCATGCAAAAGTCAAACCACAAGTCAATCCAACAATCTAGGATAGTTGGGTTGTCTTGGAGATAAACCAGTGCCTTGGGAATTGGGAAGTGGAGTCAAAGTAGGGTTGACTTATGGTTTAGGACTCCTACAACATGAGATAAGTGGGCAATATAGGTCTTGATGGTTGAATGTGTCTAGATCTAGGTTTAACCCAAGTGGACCACAATCCCTTAAAACAAGGAATGCAGTCCCCAAGGCAAGATTTTACAAAGTGACAGCCTAGACCTAGGTTTTGAATTATTCCGGTTTCAGATCTCCAAAAATCTCAAGTACCCAGTTCCTAGAAGTGAGTCAACTCACTTCTCCAAGGTGGTGCGACTTTGCCCAAGGAGGCTTAGATTGGGGTTTAGGTAGGTCAAGACAAGTCGGATGGCATCCAAACTTTAGATCCTAGTAGATCGGTCAGGTAGGAGTATGGATCTGTAATTTTGTGGCAATCCACCGGTTAGATCTTAGTAGATCTGAGTTTAAGTGTTCCAAGTGGTCCAAAATGGGGATTAAATCCCTTAAACTGTGGAATGGGGCCCACAAGGTGAATTTCAGAAAAGTAACAACTTGGGTGTATGTTATTGGATGTGTAGATGACGAATCAAGTGGAATCTCAAACACCCATCACCTAGATCTAGGTCAACTTGCTCAACTAGTGAAGTGCGCCTTGCTTGGGAGAAGCTAAGTTGGCATGGGAGAGGGGTCAAACGGAAGCCAATCCTCACCAAACTATAGATCCGGGATGCCGTGGATGCTATAGAGGTGGGTTTTCGATATTATGCCCAACAACCCACTAGATCTAAGTAGATCTGAGAAAATGCAAAAATGGGGTTTTGATTAATTAGGGTTTTAAGTGTTTTTGACAATTGGATAGATCATGGAGATAGAACTTACCTTGAGATCATACCTGAGTGATGTGGATGAGATGCCTTGATGTTGAGGAAGATTCCCGCAGAGATCAAATGAGAGATTGTTGATTTTGTTTGCCGAAATGATGCCCTAGCCCACAAGTGCGCCTTCCTCTACCTGTCAAACCAAGGAATGAAAATTCAATCAGTAAGATCAAGTATGGAAGAAATACAAGAGAAATGCAAATAGTAACATGAAATAGAAGGTCCTGGGACAGTAATACTCCCTGTTACCAACGAAGAGCTCCAAAGAAGAAGTAGGGAGAGTCTTCCCCTACCAATACCTCCTCCTCCAAGCAAATCGGCCTCCACCTGTAGATGCAAAATCGTGGTACAAAATATATGGCAAACAATATCTTCAATAACTCAGTGCAAAGGAAGAACCAACGAACGAACACCAAAAACATTCACCACAACACTGAAGATAGATGCAATAATAATTTTCTATTCCAATAATCCAGAGCCAAAAGTCCCTTTACAATGAGAGGCTCTCTCCTTTAAATAGGAAGGAGAGGCACCAAAACCCTAACCACTTTTTGAATGAGTGGCTAAGATTAAAAGATACAAAAGTCTAATCAATGGTTGAGATGAGCTCAACAATATAATACATGGATCACACATAAAATATAACATAAGTGGACAAAGTCGCCCTAGAAGAGGGGAATCCCACCAAATCATGATGATGAAATATCATAAGAGGCTTATGGTGGGTCCAAGGGGTAATTTTATCCCTCCTTGGTCAATCCCCATAGCACAATAACCAATAAATAATCATGAATGTACCAAATCGTGCCTCCATAGTGAAGTCGTGGTCCTCAAAAAGACCTCAAAAATCCACAGAAAGTGCCATAAGTGATGGATGCGGGCCCCGATGAAGCTGAAACTGCTGGAGAAGGTGTGGAAGGTCCCGATCTATCATCACTGATCATCCCATGCCATAACTTTGCCTCAGAAGCCCAAATCGATTTCCTCAATAGCCATTTATACCAATCCTGAAATGCCTCGGGAAGCGTGAAACTGCCCCAAACAGCCCCCTGGAGTGCTGGCGCTGTCAAGGTGAGGGCACCAGTGTGTCCGGGAGGGGGGTAATATGGTAAAAACAAGTGGCTGGACCACCCCCTCCATCATCAGCGCCCTAGGTCAACCGGATAAAAGTCATCTCTGCTCCGACAGGGCCTCCAACAGACCAAAACTGCACTAGGACAGCCTACTGAGGCTAAATCATCACTGTAAGTGCCCGGAACTGAAAACAAACTGTCCCATTGGACTCAGAAGGTTCAAATCCATCCAAGATGTGTACTCATACACCATACGAATCTCTGCATGATCAAAATAAATGTCCAATATACCGGAACAAGGCCAATAATAATGCTCTGTAAATGATCCAACACTGCTGTACCCCAAGAATCATCATCATAACCCTGTAGCTGCTGCATAGAATCATCCTGTATGTGTACATAGACCATATATCATCTATCTATATCATCATAAGGTCTATCATCTCATGTCCCATGGTCCTCCATGGTCAAACTAGGTCCAACCAAGACCAAATATAACTCAGTCCATCATCCAATGCTGCTGTAAAGTATCAAGGTTAATACATGCTCTACAACTTATTCAAATAGCAATTATAACACATAATGATCATAACTGGCGATCTACATCCAAATATATATTGTCGTTAATTATTATTATTACTCAGACTAGACTTTCAGGATCATACTCACTTCATAGTTGTGATCAATTTGCTAATGAAGGGTGAAGGCTAAATTAACTGGCTAGGCTAAGGGATGACTTGACTGTCTTGACTTGGTGACACTTTGGCAAGGGAAAGGGAATACACCATAGTATATACTGAATGAGCAATAACACAGGGAATGGCGGTGTCTCACAAATGGATGAGTTGTTTAAAGAGGGTTTATTCACCTTCACAGATGCGCACAATCCATAATACAAATAAGGCCAGCAATTGTTTAGATATAGCATTTAAGTTCTATTGCTTTTTGGGCCTGAAGTTTCCATAGCCTTGATCTATGTGTGTTTATAAACACATTGCATAGATTTACATTTTTTCTTTTAGGCTTTCTGCTGCAGGTGTGTTTTTAAGGCACTTGTTTACCTGAGCACTTCTAGGTGTGTCATGGACAGCTTGTTTACCTAGGTATTTATTTTTCCACAAGATATAACATTTTATTTTCATTGCCATGTTCATTTGGCATGCCTCTCATTCATGTGTGTTTAGAAACACATTGCATGAATGGGCTTTTCATACAAGATATAGCATTTCATTTTCCAGATTTTGTATTGATGGCAGCACTAAAAGTTTCAGGTTTAGCCAACACAACTTTAGTGACTAGGGGGAATTCACCAGGAACTCCAACTCACCATAGGTAAGTTTTGTCACCAACTCAGAGCCGAGACACAATAAACAGGGAAGCTCATCCAATACAGAGGCTACAGCGGGGAAAAGTCCTCCATGCCACTAGTCAAGTAGTAAGTCAGGGTGATAATCTAAAAGGTAGGCCACGGATGAATGAAGACAGTGAAATGATGGAGCCAACACTAGCAAGCCAAAGTATGGTGTAATGATCACCTCTATTCTCCCTAAGGAGGGTATGTACCAATGAGTATGAATAGTGAACTTCTAAGTCTGAGTAGGGACAGTATAATATAATATAATAGGTCAACCAGGTCCATATATCTATATGATCGCCAGATCATGACACTAAGTGCTATGACATGCTATAAGAATAAGTATAAAAGCAATCTAACCATAACACCTGTAATATACCTGCTGAGTCATATACCTGAATGCACATCAACCTGTACCATCATCTGTCCTCTGGAACTGCTGCTGTAACTCTGGGCACTACTGCCTGCTCTGTACCAATGGCATAATGGCTATATCGGGCATCTCTCTGAGTGTCCTGGAACTCAGTCATGGCATGGGGAATATAACTGCTGTCCACAATCTGATAGTGATCCAATATAGATGCTCATCTCAGCATCTCAAATGCAAGGGAACTGGCTGAATAGTGTACTGGAATGAGAAAAATAATGTATGGTAGCCCGGCTACTATATATGTGATAACAATTCCTGTTCACACTTGAACCCACTAGATAGTTAGTTAAGTTAGTTAGAGTTAGCTAGATCTATTATTAGATAATGGAGCCTCATTAATGAGCCCTCTTCGATGTATTGCTATATAAAGGCCTAACAAGCCTCCCTCTAAATGCAAGTTAGTCTTTTTGCGTTCTTCTCATTCTATTGTGTTAGTTAGCTGTGTATTGAGTTCTGAGTGTTTATTGTGTTTGGCTCAAGAGGTGAGGCTTCTGGAGCCTCACCTCTAATCCCTATTGTGGATCAACCTTACAATGGGACATGGCCACCAGTGATGAAAAACAATGCTCTAACTTGTTTTATAAGGATTTATGCACCTAGTAAAAGCACATTTTGTTTAGGAAACATCATGTAGACAACAGGCTACACATTGGCGTCATTTGACCAATTGGATGATTATGGACAAGACAAGATATGAAAACACAAAAGCAAGCACTCAAGAAGATACGCTTGCAACTGCTAACTTTGCCAAGTATAGTTCTGGGACACACACATATTCTATAACTTGTTGAAATCCTGATTCAATAGGTTTTAAATTTATAGAAGCTTTCCTATGTCATATTTTTTTTCCCAGAAAAAAAAACGTATTTTCATTCATTTAGGAGCAAAAATACATTTTTCAGTGCTTAAAGGCATTGAGACTCAAAACAGAGGCATTTACTTCTTACAGTTATCCAAGATGAAGTCATCATATGATATTGGGGAGGTTTTATAAACATAATTTGCTAGTATCCAAAAAAATGAAATGCTTTTCAAGCAAATGTTTCACAAAATTCAATCAGAGAATAATCTAAGGAAGCTATCTCTGTACCCCCCTGAAACGCTTCCAGCTGTAATGCCCCAGGATGCAATAAAAGACCTTGTTTGGATAAAGAGTGTCCGCCTCCCCATTGAAAATTCTGTAAACATGCTTAATCTGTAATAGCTGAAATGAGGATCTTAATTGTAAAAGCTTCTTCACCAGGTAAACTAGCCTAATATTGTTGACCACTGCCTGCCCCTACATAGACTTGATCACCTGCGAAGAGTAACCAAAAACCTGTATCCTGTCAATGCCACATTTAGAAACTTGGCCTAACATAAAAAAAGTCCATTGAATTCGACCCAATTGTTAGTGCCGGATTCCAAACACCCTTTCGCCCTAAAATAGTGATCTTTAGAGACATATATCACAAAACCAAAACTGCCGACAACATTTCGATTTTGACTGGCTCTATTAAAAAATGCCCAGGGCCAATTTTCCTCAATCAGCGGGAGGGAGGGGGGGGATAATTCACCCAGGCCTAGAAATATTCTAAGGTTTGTAGAATTGGGATATCATAGTAGCCTGGGATGCTACCTGAATCGCCGGTTGTAAACGCTCCTGGAATAAGGTTTCATTGCGTGCAAGCCACACCCCCCAAGCTATGATCAAAGGGAGGGTTCAAAAAGAGAACAAATCCTGAAATTGAAAGAATATACTAAAACACTTCTCTAGAGTGTCCTTCAACCAAAGATCTTGACGACTAATCAATCTCCCCTCCTCCTGCCAGACTTCCTTGAGAAATGTACAAACTGCAACAAGATGATGAATCTATTCCCCATCCAATTTGCACAAAGGGCAGATACCGGGACCTTGGAAGTTCAATTTTTGTATCCTATCCCATGTGAGAGCCCTGTTTTCTAGAAATAACCAAAAGTGCAGAATGCTTTTAGGTGGAGCTTGATTTTCCAGAGTGCTTGTCACCACCATTTACATTCCCTTTGTTTTGGAGAAAATGCCGCTTTGTAGCCTAACTTTGCTGTGTAAATTCCCCCTGCGAATTTTAATTCCACCTTAGCTCATCCTTGACCACAGAGATATGGATATGAGCCCGAGTTAGGTTTCTACAAAAGCTCTCCCATGGTACTTTCCAATCCCTTCGAAGCTCCAGCTCCTCCGCTGATAACCACCCCTGTCTCCATCTTGTGGTCCGTCCCAGATGTATAATCTTATCCAAAGTAGCCTTCCCTCTTGACTGTAAGTAGTTTACTAAGTCCACAGGAAATCTGTGGTTCCCCTTCAGACCCAAGATTGCATCATAGCGAATTCGAACAAGTCTCTGTTACACCGTATTTTGCCACCTTGTGAGCATTAGTACTCCTTGGCCTCCCTTACCCATTTGTAGACTCAAAACCATATCTTTGGTTCTCCTTGAACTCATTTTTCCCTATTTTTCCTCCTACACGCGAGCTACTTCAGTACACCTCGCGTATATGCATGTTGCATTACTACAGCCAACGTACATAAATAAAAGCTTGAAATGATTCCTAGAATAAAGAATATTTTCTATTATCAAAATCCAAGGTCAAACTTGTTTATCCATTTGGGAGAATTTTCATATTTGCAATCCACCCTCCTTTCCCAACTCTTTCAATCATCTTCGGGTTGGTGCTCTAGTCAATCTTTTGCCTTGGAAATTTTTAATAGGAAGTATAAGCATGATTACATGTTTGGAGAAAAAACACTTCATTTCCCTTTTCAGTCACTTTGGAACCATAATGCTTGTTGTCAAGATATCAATCATTCTTGGTGGCTAGAAAAGGTGTTTAAAGATCAATTCCATCTTTTCTCCATTTTTGAGCATGAAGTGGGTCTGACTTTGATTTTCTGTCTTTTAAGCTTTAATTTATCCCCACTTGGTTTTTTGATCATCAGTCCCAAGGAGAATCAAATTGAATATGTAAGAGAAGTAAATGAACAAGTTAATCTGTGTGAAAATGAATCGAATCACATGTCTTATGTCCTTCCTCTATCCATCTCTGAGTTTAACTTGCATAAATTTTATGATCCTATCAGTTCTTTGATGGAGGATGTTTGCATCAGTCAGTCTTCTCCTTGGCATAATTTCATATTGCATCATTCAAACCATTCTTCAATTTATGAACAAATCAAGAAGACTGTGCCCTTAAATTTGTTGATCTTTAGCCCAATCTTGCCTTGTTCTATTATCAAAAATCAAATAAGAATCATTAACCTATTTGATGAATGGTTGCACTGGATTTATGATTTTACCTAACATTTGTGATGACTGGTTAGATTAGAGTAGGTAGGAAACCAAATACTCAAAAGGATGTGTGATTTGCTGAGAGAAACAATACTCAAAGTGGAAGCGTGGGAGGCAACAAAAGGCATTGAAGAACCTTCTAGCCCAAACGAGTTGATAGAGACCCTGATGACGGGAAAGAGAGTCTTCTTGATCGAAGAGATAGACGAGGTTCGACAGCAGGTCGAGCGAAGAATGGAAGTGCTGACTGGGGCACTACCTGAAGAGTGCAGAAAGGAGTCTGCACATGTAGAGGAGTTCAGTCGGGACTCGACAGGAGAGAACAGGACCGTAGAATGTTCCCCAGAAGAGGGAAAGATGCTGGAAGATGTCCATGAGGGTACCCAGTTGGAAGATAAGGCAGATGTCGAAGAAGTAGTTCAGTCATCACGACTAGAGGCCAAGATGGGAGAGTCAGGGATTCCCATGAACAGTCGGATGAGCATAGCGTCGACAAGATGGAAGTGCATCCAGGCAAAAGGACGAGGTGAAGGAGGACGACGACCTTCACGAAAGAGGGTATGAAGCGGACGTCGAAACTGTCGACGAAGTTGTCCATGAGAATACCGAGGAGACTGAGGCAGAAAGCGGTAGGAGTGTAACTCCTGACTTTGACAAAGACAGTGGAGCAGCCGCTGTGGAGAAAGGTAGAGAGAGGAGTCTGCCAGTGATTCACATAGAGGAATGGGGTGGCAAGAGTGTCATGAAGAACCCATACAAGGAAGAAACCGACATGGATGGAAGTCGATATCCATTGTCGGACGAGGAGAAGCAAGTCGTAGACAAACTTGCAGTACTAGGTGGTTCCGTGATGACAGTAGTGAGTTTGCTGCAGATAGAGAAGGGACTTGCAGTAGAGATTGAAGCCACCGATTTTGAGTCGACAAGAGGAGTGGGAGGAAGAGCCCAAGGAAAAGTTCGGTTCGTCGAGGAGGTGCCGACAAGGTTGCCAAGGAGAGGCAGTACCTCGAATAAGTCGACTCTAGGAGTGAGTCTGCGGAGAGCGTTGTTGTGTCAGACAACGTTGATAGGAAAGAATACCGGGATCGATGAGTTTTGGAACAGTCGAGCATGAGTTCGAAAAAGACAAGAAGGCACAGGATGCGTGCCGAGTTGAGGGCCATCCATGAGATTGGAACTAGACATGGGTTCCTAGAGGAGAAGACAGTTGACTGGAACAACTGTTGGGGTGAAGTTGTGTGCTTCATAAAGATTGGCGAAAGGAGTGGATGCAGCCAATTCTGGAGTAGGAATGATGCCATGGTCGAAGCCATGAAGAAGATTATGAAGAAAGGGGAAGAGATGAAAGATGAAGCGAATGGACCAATTCGCATTTGTTACCAAGTCTGGTATCGACGCCGACGAAAATGGAAGATCAGAACCGAGGACGTAGTTCTTTTCGTACCCCGGGAGTCTAATGCAAGGGCATCCAGCCCAAGAGAAGCAGTTGGGCATGACCGACAAAAGACGCACAGAGGACAGTTAACGACCTCTAGGATGAAAGGCGATAGTCGACAGAAGGTAGTTGAGTTGTGGGGTTTCCGATCATGGAGGTCGATGGCCGATGCTTAGGAGAAGTGATGGAGTGGTCAAAGGTGATATCGACCAGAAGAAAAGAACAGTTGAGAACAGACAGTCGATGGGAATTGGTCGAGTTGGAGGCTAGGGAGAGTGATAGCGTGAGTCACTTACAGAGGGTGGATTCCTTCTGGTTGAAAGAGAGGGACAGTTGGTCTAGATGGTTAATGAACAACCAAGAGCAAACTTCGGTCGAAGGGCCAAGTTGCATCAGAGTCGAGGCTAGTCAGAGGACTAGGTGAGTCGGTGACGACACCGACGTAAAGAATGTTGACTACCGCAGAGTGGTTGAAGGATGAAAACGACGGAGACCAAGAGGGATCAGAGAGATCGATGGTTGAGTCATTGAACTGGCTCGATGCAAGGAGAACGCTGAACAGTCGAAGAGACCGTGTCGACTAGAGGGAGGATGACTAGTCGTGGTGCGGAGACTGCTTCCGTGAAGGGACAAAGTAGCAGAACCAGGAAAGAAGCAGTCGAAGATAACAGACGTGCGGAAGGGACGGTGACCAGGGAGAAAGCACAGGAGAACCGACTGGATGGTTGAGAGGGCCGCGGTCGAGGTGCGTGTGGTCGAACTAGTCCAGCAGAAAGGAAGTCGACCAGGGGGATTTCCGACGACCACTGGTGCGAAAGGGAGATTGGCTATCGAAGCCAAGAAGTTGAGTAGAAGCTGTCGAGGTGCGGTCGACAGTAGTTAAAGGTCGAGAGTCGACAAGTCCGATGTCGACAGACGACAGGACCAGATGCAGAAGAGGTTGGGTGTCGACAGGTTGCCGAACGACGACATCGACAGGTTGAGGCGGAAGCCAAGCGTGGAGGAAGGGGCGGACTGGCGAAGCCGAAGAAGCGAAGTGAAGTCGACGGGTGAGTCGAAGGATGACGGAAGACAGTATGGTCGAGGTCAGTGATGAGATCAACTACTGTAGCAGAGTCAGAGTAGCTTAGAAGTCAAGGAGAAGTACTTGGTAGTCGTTCGGGGTTGCTAAGGAAGTTATGAACAGTTAAGAAGGTGGTTGGGATCAGGACAGATGTCACCACGGGCAGAGATTGTGCATCACGGCTAGGGGCGTTGACAACTGCAGGTCTGTAAGATCTGGAGGATTCGACAGACAGAGGAAGAGTGTCTCGGGGAACGGAGTGGACCTCGGGATGATCAACAGAGCATCAACAAGGTAGAAGACGAGTGCGCAGGCACAGGAGAAGACAATTGAGTTGAATTCCATTTGGGAGCAGAGATCCGATCCATAGCTTAGCGAGCGCTTGCATTCAGCAGAGGCCGTGAGAGGGAGAAGATCGCACATAGCCGAAAACACACTTAGAGACAGATTTTCATTCTATATATTGTAATAGGCTAAGGCCAACTAGTTTCATAGTTTACTTTGTATTTGCACATTGTAACCGATTCAGATTTAATAGAAGAAGCCAACTTCTGGCATTCAGTTCACGACCAGCTTTGTGAGCGCCTGTGTGTTGTGTGTCCCTATTAAGCGAGAGGGTCCGATTGATCCGATTGCGCCCGAGATGATGAAGACCTAGATGGGAGCTAGGCCTACATCCAACATGAAAAAGGATTGGCTCTGTAGAACTTCTCATGACGGATAGATTCGGGAGATGTCACTAGTCAATGATCAACGAGATGAGGATTGTTGCAGCAACGACGATGATGATCCAGTGTTGATGATGTTCCAGTGATGATGATCCAGAGTACGTGTCCAACTGTGATGATGACTGTGTCGAGAGAATACCTTCCTAGTTAAGAGGGAGTGTTGTTGTAAATGTAACTTCGAAAGATATTCTTCTGTTTATTATTATTATATTATTATTGTATTTTTATTGTATCTCCGTGGGAGATGTTTTTCCTTCGTTCAGGAATGTCATTATTATATTTGGTCATGCTAGAATATCGAGGTAAAACCTCCATTGTTAGTCGGGGCAATAGCTCCCCAAAAGACAAATGTAAATTGTATTTTTGAGTTTCCCTAGGACAGGTCGGCCCAGTCAAGTTAGAGAGGTTAGCCCCATTAGGAAAAAGATCACCCACACTTAAAGTATAAATAGAGATGATCACTCTCTCATTTGGTATCACACTCACTCAAGCAAGTTCGCATCAAGTGAGAGAGAGGACAAGTTCACTAGAGGAGAAAGAGAGAGCACTGCAGAAGACACCTTATATTTTAGGTTTTCCATCTTGTTTGATATTGTACTAGTGATGAATCTATTTCTGAGGAAGTTGCGGGGTTTTCTCCTTTATGGTTTCCGCGAGGAAAATTCTTGTGTCTTTTTGTGTTATGCTGTGCTTGTTTATCTTTCAGTTAAATATCTAACTAATTTGAATTAAAGTGCAAATACTAACAATTTAATACATTAAGATATAGCAAAATCTTCCTTCCACTTTGTTATCCACCAAGTTGCACCTAGGTGGATTTCCTATGAGCTGCTGAAGTTGTGAACAATCCAATTGTTCACTGTTAGTGCTCGGAAGTTCAGAGGTTTCATCAGGGCTAATTTTGGCCCTTTTTTGTAAAAATGCATGTTCATACGCCTTGGGGATATTGTAATAAAATGTCGTAGCATGATGGGAGTATGTAATAGACTTGGCTTTCCTAGGACTTAAACATTGAGTCGGCCATTCCATGGTGTTTTTTCCCTTGTTAATTATACATACTTTTAATTTTAATTTTCAAGTTTTTCACCTACTTGAAAGCTGGAATGGTCGCCTGGGTGGTTAGGCCTTCAAAGGTTAGTAAAGTCTAAGTGTCAATGTTTATTACCATGCTAGGCATTATTTTTAGTCATTATGAACATGTACTAGGTCCCTTAGGATTTTTATTAAGTTCCGCAAAAATAAAATTTTCCGTGAAATGGGTCAATTTTTAATGTTTTAATTAAAAAATAAAATAGGCATCAAAGTGTGGTCTAGATGGGGAACTTGCCATGGGGGTGCTCGTTTTCTAACCCAGAGCACCCATATTACCCCAAATCCTACTTTTCCTAAGTTTTGAGTGATTATTAATCACTTAAATAAAAATTCTCTCAAAAACGATAAAAGATAATTAAAAAATTGAAAAAATAAAGATATGAGAAAATCAAATTCCTAAATTTGAGGAATTTGGTCCAGGTAAAGGCCCAATTTAACTGGGAATCACCATCAAAGATCAAATCAATCAAATCCGGTTGATTTCCAATCAAATCAAGGCAAGGGGGAGCTCATCTTTAGTTGAGGATGCGCCCTCCCTCATGAGGAGGGCGACTTTGTTGAGATGGTGATTTGTGGATGGTTGTTGGAGCTTCCAATGTGGAGATGGCGCCCCTCTTGTGAGGTGGTAGCGACCTCACTTAATCAAGCCCCAATCAAGGCTTTGATCAAGGCATAGATCTCTCCTCCATTCTAGTGATGTGCCCTCATACCTAATGCACCCCCCCTCTTCTCTCAAATCTATAAAAACAAGGCTTTGCTCCTTCATTGGGATGGATGCAAGGAGCCTCTGCTCATATTGTAATTTTGCTATTGTATTGAATAATATTGAGGCTTTGGAAGTCTAATGGTGCATGTCAGAGATTGGTGACTTTGTATGAGGTAATATTGTTTGAGTTTATGCATGCTAGTTAGACTTAGTAATTGAATCTCGATGAGAGGGCTTTTTCTTAAGCACATAGGGCAAACATTTGTAGTCTTTAAGTTATTTGCTTATGTTTTTTCATTTAAAGATTTGAAAGTAGCATGTTTTAGTCAATTATAATGCATGTTCTTTTGATTTTTACATGTTAAATATACCAGATCTAAGCCTTGTTTGCAAGTTTGTTCTATGCTTTCAGGGTTGCTTTGGAGTAAGGGGTAGAGCTCAGCTGCATCTCCCCCTTCTTCAAGTTTCAGAATAGTCATCCTTTTGCTTGCTTCCATTGCTTTCTGTAGATCTCAAATGAGATTCACGCTTGAGCGAGTGTTCTTTTTTCCTCATCTAAAAACTAAAACTTCTTTCTTCCCAGTTACTTAGTTTTTTATTACTGATCAAAAGATAGATCCATAATAATTTCATATTCTACATCTTATTGTTTTGCAAATAGTAGATCTAGAAGTACCTTAAAGTTAAAATTCTATCTTAGATCTAGTTTCAAAGTTTTAGTACTTGAAGTATTAATTCTGCTTATCTTTTGCAAGCACTTTTCATGTATAATTTTTATGTATTTTTTACACTAATCTACTAACTTCTAGAATAATTAGTTTGCTGGTTTCTTCACTTTTTGCTTACAAGAAAGTGACATCCGTGGAGTTTTGAAGAGTTGAACAAGCAAAAAAGAGCATCACTCATCCCTCTTCTTATCTCCCCTTCTTTCCCACTTTCTGTAAGCCTTTTGATCCAAATCTATAAGGATCAAAGGCAGTTCATTCAAGCAAATTTGTAACTGAGAGTAATAAAGAGCAAGTGGGCTTTAAAGCTTCCACACCCCTCTTCCCCCATTCGAGGGAAGCCTATATCGTCCTTTTTGCACTTTTCTTTGCTTTCTACCGCAATTAGTTTAGTGGTCTTGTTATCACACCATAGTAGCAGGGCTACTATTCTTGCGTAGCAGATATCTGCACATTCCAGAGCTTCCATTATTCAGAGCTTGGCTATGATGATTGTATATTTTGAGATCACTCATGATCAAAGCAGTGTATTATTCAGACTTATGTTAGATCTTGTGTCAAGGCTGAGCCTTGAGAGTTCAGATTTGATGACCGATGTGACCCTTTATCCCATGCAGTTTCAGTTCAGTGCCTAGAGTTGTATTGCAGCAGTGTTTCAGATGATATATGATGATTATTCTTGAGATGATATTGTATGACCTATGGATGTTTTATCATTGACTGTGGATTATTACCTTGTTGCTTTAGTCTTGTTCATAGCATTGGCTTGGTATATAATTCATGATGTGGCAAACTGTATAAAATGAACTATTAAATGAACTTTTACTTGCACATTTAGGTTGTTTGACAAAACTGACTGGTTTACCACCTTACATAGATATGGTCTTTCTTGACACCAGTTGTCTGCTAGCTAGGCTCCACCTTCGCTTGACTCCATCCATACATGACTTTCTTTATTTGACTTTAAACCTTGACTTGTCTTACTTGAGTTTATGGTACTGAGGACTTCCCCTTTTTCTACCTCTGTGTTTGGACCGCATCCCTCTATGTTTAGTGTCTCAGCTCTAAGTTGGTGACAGAACTTGCCTTTGGTAAGTTGGATTGTAGGTCTAAATCATTCTGGTCGGTTGTCCCGATGTTTGGCACTGGTCCAAACTCCCCTTAGTCACTTGAGATGTTGTTGGCTAAAACTGAAAGCTCATGTACTACTTATGGAAACTTATGTAAATTCGCCCATGGAAACTAAAAAGGGCAAGAGCGATGAACTGCTAAAAATACTCCTCGAAGAGTTTAAGAAAGGTCCAAAAAGCAATGGTTCTTAAAAGTTATATCTAAACAATTGTTGACCTTATATATGTAAACATGCCTGGATGCAAGCTACAAATAGTTGTGCTTATCAGCACACCTAAGATCCGAAGGGTTATGTAGGCCAAAAACGCCATGAAATGAAATTGAATGATCCTAATGAACCTAGATCAACTTTGATGTAGACATGATGCCCAAGTTGAATAAGCACTCTCTAAACAACTTACCCTTTGTGAGGCACAGCCATCCCTCGTGTTATTTTGTCCAACACAGAGTTTTGTAGTTTCCCCTCTCTCCCAGTCCAAAGTATCTTTTAGTTGAGTTTAGACAAGTCACCTCCCCTTTGCCCAACCTTGTTCCTAGCCTTCATCCTTCGCTAGCAGTTTGACCATGTCCAATGGGTTAGTTTGTCATTTAAACTATTGTGCAAGTAATTACAAATAACAAAGGAATATGCTAACATGATTAATGCCACTGGAATGGATGTTATACTTTAATGTTAAGTTGTGAATATGATTAGAGGAACATGTCTTAGTCTATTGATATGATTTATCCTTGGTTGTATATGGACCTAGTCAAACCTAGTTTGACTGTGGTCATTTCTTGGGATTCGTGATGATGTGGGCATGAAGGCTTATTGATGATGATGTAATGGGCCCGCCTTACTCCTATTTATGATACTATATGATGGACATATGATTCAGATGGTGATTGATACAGTTCAGTAGTTTTATTATTACTTCAGATCATCAGATTAGGCATTGTCCGTATATGATGGACCCTACAGCTAGCCCATCAGGACAACCCATGGTGTATGAGTACACATTCTTAGTAGATTTGGGTCTTTTGGATCCAATGAGACACTTATCTTTCAGTTCCATGGCACTTCTGACAGTGATAGATGCAGTTTTACACTTGTTGACCAGATTTGGGGCTGATTTCCCAGCCTGAGCAGCAGGGGCCATGAGAGGCCAGTTCACCTAGGGCGCTGTATGAGGAGGGGGTGGTCCAGCCACTTGTTATTACCATTTACCCCCCCTTCTGAGAGCCTGGTAGGGCTCAGTTTGATAGTGCAGGTGCCCTAGGAGGCAGTTTCAGCACTTTCACAGTTACTGAGGCAGTCCAAAGATGGGATAAAAGGGTCACTGAGGAATTTGATTTGGGAAATTGAGGCAAGGGTTTTGGCACTTGGTTTTCACATAGGTCTTCCAGGGTCAACCCCCTATCTTCCAACCAGTTTTCACGACATTGGGTTGGTCCACAGAGGCTACAGGAGGCCTTTTTCTGTTTGTCTGCCAGAGATTTTGAGAACAGATTTTGATCATTTATATTTATTTTGGACATATTTATTATTTTATTGTGCCATGGGGATGAGCTAGTAAGGATTGATGCCTCCTAGCCCAACCATGAGCTCCATGTGTCATGTCCTAGTCATATGAGGTGGGCTTTTGTACTTTTACCCCCTCTAGTGGATGACGTCACCCTCCATGAGTACCTTTTAGCTATGATGTCATCATTATTTAAGTGATCCATGTGTTATATTGTTATGTTTTCATCTTAGCCATTGATCATGTTTTGAGATCTTTTAATCTCAACCACTCATTTTGTTGTAAAGTGGTTTTGAGATCTACGGTTTTGGTTTTTATTATCCTATATAAGGAGGAGACCCCCTATTGTATAGCTCACCTTTGGGCTCTGGAAAACTTGGAATGAAAAGAATATTTTGGAGATCTACTTCTTGGCTTTGATTGGGTTGTTCTTGCATGTGTTCTTGGATATCTTGCTTCTAGACATTGTTTGCTTTTCAGGTGAAATCGACTTCAAGAGAGGGAGGTCGAATTGCTCAAGCTAGCTCATCGATTTTGCTTTGTGGGAAGATTGTAGGGGTTGCTCACATCCCCCATGGGCAAATCGACTTCATAGAGAGGGAGTTTTTCAATTGTGCTTTGTCCATTGATTACTTTCTTGATATGACATGCTTAGATCTTATGGATTTGTAGATCAAATCTAACTTGATGTAGTTTGATTTTGCAGGTTTTCATGAGACATATTTCCTCCTAGGGTTTGAATGCTATTGGTTGAAGACACTTGGATCAAGCTTGGAATTGTAACTAGGGCAAAAATTCTCCATATGCTAAGAGGTCGCAAGCTTTTGAGGTAAGATCTACAAGGTACGTATTGATTTCGCTTGCTATTCATCCCATTGGTCAAAATTACATTAAAATCAAAACCCTCATTTTTTGTTTTTCTTAGATCTACTTGGATCTAGCCTTGCTCTTGAAAAGATATTGAAAACCCACCTCTATAGTATCCACGGCAATTCGGATCTATTGTTTGGTGGTGATTGGGGTCCATTTGACACACTTTTCAAGGCACTTAGCCCTCCTTGAGCAAAATCGCACCACTTGGGAGAAGCTAATTTGGTTGGTTCCAAGACAAGGGTAGGTGAGATCCCACTTGATTCATACTCTCCTCACTTGATAACCTACCCCTAGTGTGTCACTTATTTGATTTCTGCCTTGTGGGCCCCATTCCTCATTTTGAGGGTTGTGCCCCACTTGGGTCAATTTGGTGATACATTTTCAATCTCAGATCTATGGAGATCTAGCCATTGGATCCCCTTGATTTTCAAGATCCACATTGATCATTGCCTAAACTACTTGGATCTATAATTGGGTGGTCATTGGACTTGTTTTGACACACCTTTCCATGCTTTAAACCCTCCTTGGGCAAAGTTGCACTCCTTGGTTGTTTGAGTTTGTCCACTTCTAGGATGTGGGTGATTGTGATCCCGCTTGATTTGGAAAGAGCATACCTTGAAACCTACATTTAGTATCTCACTTAGTGAAGTTATGCATAGCATTCCTTGTTTTGGGGAAAGTTGTCCACTTGGGTCACTTAGTGAAATATTAGATCTAGTAAGATCCACCCATCACACCACAAATAGCCCACTTGATTTGTATCCTAGGTGTCTCGATCTACAATTTGACATATCTTTTGACTCCATTAACCCATCCATCAAGGCACTAGTCCACCTAGGGCAATTCACACTCCTTGGGATGTGTGTCAACTACTAGATCCCATATGTGGGTATCCCTATTTTCACCTTAGATCTATAGATCTACTCTTGACATACCCCTTAGTATCATTTGCACCCCTAACTTCACCTTGTGGGTCCCATTTGAGCCATTTCCATATCCCAAAGAAGTGGGTCCCACATGTGTATTTCATGGTACTAGATCTTGTCCTTTAATCTCATTATGTGGCTTAAATCAGTCATTGGTTGAAACATAAATCATTCCTTAAGTCTCCTTCAAGCATATCTTAACTTATAGGTCCACCTAACCTTGCATTGGTTTCCGTAACTTGTCTTTTACTTATCCCTAGGAACCTTTTTTTGGGTCCAATCATCTATGATTGGTTATAGGGTCTCCCCCTAGGTCTTGATTCATCTTGATCTAAAGTGAAGAGTGCCTCGGTTAACGTGACTCCGAGCTTGCATTGGGAACTGTGGCATCTCTTGGGTCACCTATTTAGTTGTCTATCTCCTCTACCATCCCAGATGGGATACCACTAGGGACAACTACAAGTTGTGTGATAACAGGTCTTTTCTGTCAAATAAAGTTAGATCAATCTTTGTTGTCTTTTTTTTTTACTTTATTTTCATAAACGAACAACTAACCCATCATTGCTTTTTCGAAGTACCGCAAGGGAAAAGAGATTGTTTGCTATAGTAATTAGCCTCATCTTTACTTTTCTATTTACAATTTTGCAATTTTCTTCTTTACAACATTAATTGGCAGTTGATTTCCCGAAGTACCACGCTGTGCAAGGGCTTGCCTGATACAACAATGCGCGGGAAAGAGATTCTTGCCGCTAATAATTTACTTACAATCTCAAAATTGGAATTAACCATTCGCTCCTTCCGTGTATGCTCTTTCCCATCCAGGTTCGCCCTGAGATTTGGGATAGCCAAAAGCAGAAGTGTGCATTCATCAATTTTTCACATCTAACTAAGAATTCATCATTAATAAAAGTAATCTCCCCCAAACATAACAGAAATCCGACGTTGTTTCAAAGTTAACTTTTTGTGGGAAAACTTTGCAAAAGAAGCGGGAACACCTAGAATGTGATCGCGGGGTCCCGTCAGGATACACCCTCGTTTGGTGTAGTGTTGGACATCTCCCCGTGACTCCATCTAGCCCACATGTCCTTGTGCAGAACCACATAAGGTAAAATCCGGACATATTCCCAAGTACCTCACAGTATATCGGGAATTCCTTTTTCCCATTAATCAATTCATCATAATAATCTAAAATTGGCCAAGATTACACTTGCAAAACAATTACTTTTACAACAACATCACTCCAACTATTTTGACCCCACGGCACTGGTTTACATCACTATATTTGCTTTATTTCACTTAAGTTTTCAATTTTACATTGTAAGTACATTTCATTTTATGTTGTTGATTTAACTTATTTGCAATATCTTGTGTTAGTTGATAATTCTAAAAACTCCTAAAACTTACTTCCACCTTAAACACTAAAGACTAAAAGCCTTAGTAATCAATCATCTCTTACGGTCTACCCCCCTTGGATTCGTTAGGAGTTTGCCTAAATGGAGGAGTTAGGTTCAGGTGACAACACTTGGCTCGAGACTTGTCCCCAAGGACACACCTAACAGCTTGAAGATTTCTGCTGCGTTCCCCCAAGACGTGCTTCCAGTGGCAACACACTTCAACAATCCAACTTGGTGAAGAGGCATCTAATAAGCATCTAGATGGCATTTGGACCCCACAATTGGCATTTATCTTAGCAAATAACAAACCTTGAAATTGAGGGGGGCACACTCTCTTGTTCACAACATGACCCAACATTCCACTTCATCAATTGGGCCTAGTGGGCCTTCTTCTTTAGCCTATTTGTCATCCATCTTAGCAGTTTTGTGTTAGGATATTAAGATACTTAGGAGTTAGTTAAGACATGTTATAATATATCCGTTAGGTAAAGTGTGTTTCTTTAGTATGCATTTGTATATATGTAATTCGATGGTCACGATTTGTTCTTGACATAGAGTGATTTGATTGTTCATCTTCTCCTCGATCTTAATGACCATTGATCCATGGCTTAACACCCGAGTGGTCCATGATCTCTATTTAAAGAGCATGGAGGGTCATTTGCTAGTTGATCGATTATGAGAAGCTTATTTTTAATATTCTTTACTTTGCACAATAATGTTTCCTTAAGTAGCTATTTTGTTAGCACCGTGGAGTGTTTTTTTTTCAAGGGTTTAAACCATGTAAAAGTATCGGTGTGTTGATCTGTGATCTGTTTGTGTGAGCGGCTGCTCAAGGTATTCGATCTTTTGGACGTATCTTGTGATAGTCAAACATGATATTAGAGCTCTTATGAAGTTTCGCTTCCATTGGTGATCTAGATCTTGAACCCGTGTTTCCTAGGCCGTGAAAGGATTTATGGTTCTAATATTTTTGTGCATTTGTGGGTTGTGAGAGGTGTTCCATTGCATTTGGAGCACCATTTCTAGTTGGAAATACTTTTCGTTTCATTGAAAAAGGTTCCCATTTGGCCAAGATATGGCCTTTTTACTAGATCTGGAGGTATATTGTTTACAGTTACACATTTTAATTTTTTGTCTCATATTCTTTTAGATTTTTGCCTCTTTTTTGTTTTATTTCTGATCTGCTTCCTTTTCAATCTGCGTATGCTTTTTTCTGTGCGCTTTGTGCGAACTCGGCAAATCAGAAATAGAGTGGAAAGGGTTTTCTTTACTGTGTCCACTCTTTGCAGTGCGCTTTTTACGAACTCGGTAAACCAGAAACAATGAGAAAACTTGCATTTCCAGGAAGGCCAACCAAGGACTAACCCCAAATCTGAACATTTTAGTTTCCAAGTTTAGTTTTTTTGTTTTTTAAGTGGTTGTTTCAAGTGTCTTGCAAGCCAAAAGGCATTGTTTTTTGGGTAGGCATGCTTTCCCAACAACAACAACAACACCCACATTCTCCTCAATAATATTACTAAATCTTTTGCTTAGATCACTTGGTTAAAAGTTACTTTAAAAAGTAAGAGGTCTTGGGTTTCAAGTCCTTCTTTTGTTACTTTTTGTAAAGTCGATGTAACTTTAAGTTATAAAGTAACCATATTGTAAAAAGTGCTTCCCACTTGTTTTATAAAAAGTGGGGTCACTTATTTTGAAGCAACTTATTTGTAAAAGTGAGCTAATAGGCAAAGTTAGTAGGGGGGGGGGAGGGGTTCTTTATTGCATTTTTTGCTCTTCATCACGTGGATCAACCCTAGCCTTCCACGTGGCTCCTTGACTCCTTTTTATGCCTTTTTTTCAAAAGGGCATAATTTTGGCATCCGAAGTTCGTTTTCATTGCCTTTTTTCCGAAACCGCCTATTTTTTCGAGATCTTTGCATCCAGAATATCATTTTTGTTTTTACAGCATGCATATTACAGTATGGCCACTTCGTGTGATATTCTGCTTACCAGTTCCAACTACTTTTTATGGAAATCTCGTATGGAAGATGTCCTACAAGAAGTAGGGGACTTTAATCGGATTACCTTGGGGAAAGAAACTAAACTTGATGATGATAATAAGAAAATAAAATGGGCCAATAAATGTGATGAGGCTCGTGGATTAATTGGGATGTCTATTTACACTGATATACGATTCCACCTATCTGGCATTTGATGATCCAGAAACAGCTTGGGAAAAGTTGAAATTGTGTTTGGTAAACACAATGAAATTCGAGGTCATCAACTTGAAAATGAGTTGATTAGCTTAAATCCAAGTGATTTCTCTTGCATATAAGACTATTTGCCCCAAGTACAAGACCCTTAGACTCTTACTTGATGAATGCGACATAAAAAGGAAAGACAAGCAATGTATTTTTTATATTCTTTCCAAGCTTGGACCTACCTATTCTGTGTTTGTATCTACTTTTTACTCCATAAAAGAATCTTTGATGCTTCACTATAAAAAGCCCACTCTTGAATCATTTTGTGATTCCTTGATTAGAGAGTAAGATAAGCTCGTACATCTTGGAATAATTAGCAATGCAGATACATCTAGCAAATCCTTTAAAGAAAAATAATAACATATGTACATGACATGGTCAAGACTCAAAACTAGCAACCCCAGATCCAAAACCCTAATCTGTTTGACCATGTGAGGGGGTTGCACCATTAGAGAGAGTGAGAGAAATAAAAAAAGTGAAATACATCTCAATGAGGTAGAATATTCTAGAAGATATGGTCAAGATTAGCAACCCTAGATCTGGACAATCAATCACTACTATATGTAACAACCTCATGATAAGTCAAAGTAAAAACTAACAACTCTCTCTACAAGATAAAGTCAAAAGAGAAGAGTGTCCCACTAAGCCGAGTCAAAGTGATGAATCCTCCAAGATAAGGTGGCATGTGTGGCAAGAATGAGTCCTCCAAGGTGCAATGTACCTCAAGAATGGTCAAACCATGATGGAAAATGCTTCAAATGATGGAGCGCCCCCACTAGAAGATGATGCTAAGTGTCTCAAGGGTTAGCATATGTTAGGGGACCATGCTGAATACTATCTCATATTTTTCAAGAACTAAACTTTAAAGGAAAGGGCAGAATGCCATATTCTCAATACCTAATCTGAATGAGGTTTGAGTGTTTGAACTTGAAGTAATATTGTTAAGGTGGATTTACTTGAGGCAGAGTTAATATGATGATCACTGAAATAGACTTCAAGTTGTGGAAAATTGAACTACTCCTTTCTACCCTTTTTGAACCCTCCTGAAGAGAAGAAAATCCCCGTTTCCCCACTCACCCTCAATTGCTTTATTAACATATTGTGGAAAAAATACCCACATTAGCATTGCCTTGTTGTATGTCATGGTGGCTTTGTTTTTCTCCTAGATATGAGTTTTTATTCTTGAAGATTTATCATTGCAAATTTATTTTTCTACTTAGAAATTAAAAAATTATGCACTAGAGATTTGCCTAGATCATGTGTAATGCAAATTAAAACAGTGGCATTAATGATCTAATCTGTTTTGTTTAAATTTGTAGGAAGAAGGGAAAGCCCCAACACTCTATGTTGAGCTAGATTTTAAAGAGGTACTTTGGTGTTAACTGTTGCCTTTGCTATGTTGTATCATTTTCTTATGCCAAAATCAATTCATCTTTTTTCCCTTCATTTTTAAGGGAGATTTATAAGCATATTGTCATTTTTGTTCCTTAAAGTTGATTGAACTAGTTTATTTTGGTTTTATAGGTGACTAGTAAAAAGGCAGCAATTATTGGGTCCCTAGAACAGCTGAGAAACAAGCTTGGGGAGGCACCCATGCATTTCACAAGGTTAGGTTCTCTCTTTGAATGTAAACATCAGCTCTCCAGGATCATAAAATCAGGTTGTATGCCACCGGAGATCTACTTTGGCTTATGTTAGAAAAATTTGAAAGACAACTAAAGGCTGTACACTGTTATGTTCAATTGCTGCTTTGGCACATTGTTAAACTACAGTCACACTAGTTTTTAGTAGTACTGTATATTTGGTTTATTTAAATGTTACATTGTTCATTTTATATTTGTCTTCAAAACAACTTATGGGAATATTAAATATAAAACAGATAAGCTATGCTTTAGTATTCTACAAGCTATAGAAATATTCAGATATCCATTTGTCTGAAAAGCTTGCAGAAAATATGCTTTACTGCGGTGAGCTTCAATTATATAGAGCAAAAAATCTGTTTCTGAATGTGTGTTTTCAGTTTCTTATTATCAAGTAGTAGCCTATTTCCCTAATGATTATGGACGTCAAGAACCCAATATCTAGGTGATTGTGTATGAACTGGGTTTCAATCTTTTGTGGAAAATTACATTTTGTTCTACTTCATTTTGTCATTCTTTTTCTTGTTTGTGTTTGTGCAAGTATCACTACCAGGCAAGATTTGGTAGTATTACTTCTTTTTTATCTTCTTTTGCAAAAGACTGAACCTTATATGACAGAATCACAAAAGATACATCAAGCACAAGACAAGGCTTTACTTCCTCTTCCAATACATGCTAGAAGAGCCAATATTCCATGTTGGGAACTGTTAATGCACAACCTATCATCCCCAAGATTGGCAAGTGAATCGACTGCTAAACCAGCACAACTATGGATTCCAAACCCAATGTGTCACTACCAGAAAGGAATCCTCTTTTAGGTTTCCTAGGCCCAACAGTGAACACGCCCAGACTAACCAAGGGAGGGACCCTAGCCAAGCTTTTTCTAAGGTTACTTAGAATAACCCAACCAACCCTAAATACTGACCTAACTATGCTTTTATCAGATGAGAGTGCCTAATTCAGATATTCAAGATAAATAAGACACATTTCAGTATTCAACAAATATATGCTAAGAACAGGTAAATAAAAGATATAATGAAATAAATCACTTGCAGAAAATAAATAGACAATATGAGCAACTTGAAGGTGGTAAACCCAAAAAAACCAATGCTTATAGTCAATCGGGATTATCTAACCGCCATAGCCCTTCTAACCACCTGTGTAGTCCAACAATGATGCTCGACCCAATCTTCCAGAGCACTAACCAGGGAGGCTCGATCGTACCCCTGGCCACACCACTCAACTCCTCAGATGTGTGAAGAGTAATCTTTCGAAATGCTGTGTTCGGTGCACTATAGTGATTAGACGGCCAAGAGGTCGGTTTCAGGATTCCTATGGGGTCCCCGATATACGCAAGGTATGTGGGGTCCAAGTTCGTGCTTAGTGCTATCTAATGTAGTAATACTCGACCAGGGGTACTAGTTTGGAGTTAGGGGATGTCCAACATCTTCAACCTAACAGGGATGTAAGGAGACGTGTTCCAGCACTGGTCATTGTACTAGTAGAGTTCCCCTAGACTGCAGTTTTACTTGCCTAACAATAGCTCCTGAATATCTTTATAGACGTCGGTACACGTCTTCTACCCCCAAAACCCAATTGTCGATTTGAACCAAATGAGCCCAATATGATATATTCCCATTATGAAACTCACAATGTATCATTTAAACATTCACCATTCATAGCATTGAAATGAAAATTTGAGCATGTAAAATATAATATCAATATTATAACAATTCTTTCAAATATCCAATGATAACCTCCACAAATTGCAAGTTAAGATCTAGTTCTCTAGGACAGTCACTTCAACATGATCAATATTATCCCAAGTTCTCAAAAGACATTAGCCATAGTAGTTCATGTATAAAGGCAATGATCACTAACTCTATTCACTGCGTCAAATTTAACATCGTTCATAGTCCATAAACAAGAGCATTAGGATGTAAGTAACAACTTGCAATGTTCTAGTAGCAACAATACCAATCTCTTGTTATAATTTCCTTAATGAACTAAAGATCATGAACTAAGCATGTCAATCATTCAAATGAATACAACCATAAACTCATCCACTGCTGTATTTCAGTATCCCAAGGCCTGATATGCCCATAGCCTGAAACTAGGGGTAAAATATGAGTTTTAATTGGAAAATACATATTAACACAACAATGCTTGAAAGATGGTAAATTCTTACCCAGCCCAGCCAATTTGCTGTGAAGGAAGAAGTTTTTTTTTTTTGTATTCACAGGTCAGCAGCCTTCAATTTTTTTGGAATGTGCCCTAGGGCCTAAACCATTGAAATGGTATTTGGTAAACATGACTTGTAATTTTATTGCCATTCTTCTTCTTTGCATAATTTCATTTGCTATAAAACTGATTTAGCTTTCTTTCCATGAAACTAAAAGCATATTTCATTTGAAGCACTGAAATATATGTAGAATAATTGAAAACATTGTTTTTGTATGCATTGATGATTATTATATTTTTGAACTGGACATTCTAAGCAATAGGTTTTCCATGCAGAGAGAGGGGAAGTGCACAGTAAGCAGTACAAACTTCTGCCAGTTGATTTGCGTGATATTAAGGATTTGGATGCGGTTTTCGATCTAGCTCAGTTGGACCCTAGGTGAGGGTTGACATAAATTTCTTGCAACAAAGATTGTTTTCTCTCTGGCACTTTCTTCTGCCATCTATAATCTGCTGTGAAAGCTTTGAAGGATCATATTTTTCCATGTTTAAATGTTTGAACAAACCTTAGAAAGAAGTGCATGGTTGGATAAAACAATGTTTTTAATATGTAAGAAATAGGATTTATTATGTCTTGGAATGGTCACTTCTTTCTCTGGTTTTTCTCCATTGAAGATGGTTGCACTTGTTGCTTTTCAATTTTTTGTTTTTGTTCTCTAGGCTCCACGTTGGAGTTATGGCCATTTGAATTTGTTACCTTGGGAACATGATATAACACCATAAACAACAAATAACTCACATTATTGTAATTGCTTCTATTCATGTTCAGGAAATGAATGAAGGTGCTATGAAGTTGACATGCAATCCTTTTCCGTTCTATATTCTTTACCAGTATTCTGCTTTTGATTCTTCTGAAAGTTTTATCCTTCAATATTTGTGCTTTCTTTCTGCTTTACTTTTAATTGGGAGATTGAAAACATTTTATGTGTTTTATCAGCTTGCCTGTTTACTGGACTCAGACCAAGTAGGTGTTTGGTTTCAACAATGTTATTAAGCTGTTTCTATTTTGATGCTGTCATCAGCTTGCCAACCTTTATCATTGCAGAATGTGTTCTTATCTATTTGGAGCCGTATGCAAGCCATGCATTAGTAAAGTGGGCAGCAGAGAAGTTCTCCACTGCAGTGTTTGTCATTTATGAACAGGTTCTCTTCTTTTCTGGTCTGGAAATAAACAAGATGTGCCAGCGACTTAATCTATTATGTTGGATCTCTATGAACAATTTCTTTTGACTTATTCTTATTCATTGTGCATTGTTTGTATTCTCGTTCCTTCTATACAAAATAACTGAAAATAAGCTGCTTCTGCAGATTCATCCAGAGGATGCATTTGGACAACAAATGATCAAAAACTTGGAGGTAAAGGGAATTCATTTTGCAATGTTGGAAGCTTTAGAAGGAAGTGCATATCCTTTTGAGCTACACAGTTCTCATTGTACATGTAAAGATGTCTAAGATTTAGCATCAATACTAATTTCTAAATTTTTAGGGATGATACTTCATAGAGCAATGCTTATGTCTTGAACATGGTATATTGATAGCTTATGCAAATGCTTCCTTTCTCATTTGTTATTAGAGTCTCATTAAGTTTTATCTCTGAAAAGTATTTTCGGAGTTTGCTGATTAATCATGACCTTATATATATTTTTGACATGTTATTGCTTGGACTTGTCATTTAGAATTTTAGATGGCAGAAGCTGTTGAAGTGAGAAATATTTACAATGATTTTGTATGGTAATTCTTATTTTGAGGGTCTTTCCAAGGTCGATTTATTTCTTCTTAGTGCATGAGAATGGTTAATGTGACATCCATATTATCGTATGTTTTTTTGGCAGAGTCGGGGCTGTCCTCTTCTTGGTCTAAATGACACACCATCTTTGGAGGCCAAGGAAAAGCTTTTCACAGATTTAGGCTGGCAGGTACATTCGTTGTCTTAAATGCAATAAGCTTGAAGAATTTAAAAAATTGTGGGTGAATCTTGATTTGTTTAGGTTTCCTTATCACGGTCTTAAATAATTTTGAGTTGGAACATCCCTACTAAAACAAGAAGATGACTGTCCAATAAAATATACTGCTTAAATCACCTAGCGAGCTTCAAAGTTATAATTCAGACCCAAAGAAAGATTTTGGACTGAGGTTGCTTATATTCCCACTTTGACAACTCAGCAATTGTGATCAATGGCAACCCGACTTATGCTAGGGTGGTTTACAGCTGGATCCATCCTTAAAAGCATATAAATTTTTGTGGAAAAAGGGAATCTGCATCCTTAAGTTTCTGTTGTTTCTTTTATTGTCGATGTTGTTTTTGAAGTCTTTGATTATTTTTGAATTTTATTTGGAACCCTTCACCTTCTAGTTCTACCCTTGCCGTCTGGTATGTGCTCTGTAAAATTGCTCTTCTTTACTTCAATAATGATTTTGCAGATCCACTTTTTGAATCTATGTTAAACATGTCATTTAAACTATAATTAGGGTGGCATTTCATTTTCTTTTTGCTGCATTACAGGATTAGCTTTTCTTGTTTGGGTCTTGAAGTAGGCTGTGTAGCCTATTGTGAGGGTTTGTTGTATTCATTTCTATTCTATGATGAATTGGGATTTAGTTAACATGGGTTTGTATTCTAGTGTTCATGTGTTTCTATTTTAGGATTTAGGAGGTCTTTCCTGTTGTTCAATTACAAGGATTTCTGATGGACGTTTTGTTACTCATGTTTGCTCTATTATTACTTTGCCTTTAGTTATCTTGAAGAACCCATCACGGAAGGTCTCAAACTTATTCTTGGTGTTGCATTGTGCTGTAAAGTTCTATCCACTATTAATAAATTTATCAACTCAGTTAGACATTTTCATTTGAGGTCTGAAGACTCAAGAGAATAAGTAAGATTTCAAATGAAATTGGCCTCATGAAATAGAGATTTCATCCATTTGTTGTGGCATGGGTCTGTTATACCACCATATGTATGGGGTGCTATACCCTTATTTTTGCAGAGTAGAGCAGGGATGGATTATTTTTTTTTTGTATTGAGCAGGGCAGTTTGTCAGAGCAGCGATGCCTATGAGATCTCTGAGATTTATGTATCAGTTTCCATGTGGTTTCCTTATGGTAGTTCCTTGTCATTTTAGCAATTGTATCAGATGCATGCCTAGAGGATATACTTATGGATTATATGGGTTTTATTGACTGATGTACTGGGTGTTTGTAAATTCTACTTTACACTTGTGATTTTTGATGAGCATGGTGAGTAGGATTGATGCATAGTATGGTATATAGAAGTAGTATTTGTTTTATGCACATACCATTATTTAGTATAACCTCTTGATTATTGCATGGATGACACCCTTCCATTTGGTTCCATCATTGGCCTTACCATCCTCCATGTATGTCACCCCTGCTGTTTTACAAACCCATTGATCTGGATTTGACAGAGTGACTCAGGACTTCCCCTCTATGACCTCTTTATTAGGATCGCCTCCATGTTATTCCCTAGTGTCTCGGCTCTGATGTGTGCAACAAAGTTCTCCGAAGCGTTATGCTTTTCTTCTTGGAAATATGCTTGATTGGCTCTGATTGCCTAGGAGAATTGGTTTTCCAATGCCTTGTGCCTTTCTTCTTAGAAATATGTTTGATTGGCTCTGTTTAGGATTACTACCTTTTGACCCCATATGCCTTTCTTCTTGTGAAGCCCTGTTGACTGGCTACGTGCTAAGGTTGGCCAGTTGCTAGAGATGTGCTTCCTAGTCCTGATGCATGAAATGCCTCTTCCCCCCTTTAGTGCCTCAAAACAGGCACATGAAGCAGCTCCCAGTCCAAGACTCCTTGTACCTACATGAAGAAAGAAATAGAGACCAAGTAAAAATGAAGAATCAAGCAAAGAAAGAAAAAGAAGCAAGTCTGAACTTGCATGGGCCTAAAAACAAAATGAAAAGGCCAAGGTCTTAGAAAAAGAAAAGTACAAGAAAAGTCTTAACAAAGAATGAAGACAAGTCTAAGAAGGACCCTGAAAAAGTTAAAGTCAAAGTTTAAGATGGGTTGAGTCTTAGTGTTAAAGTCAAAGGGGTATTTTCCTCTAACACATCATCCATCTGTGAGACACATGCTCCCTAGTGTTTGCTTAACTAATGAATGTCATAGAGTCCCCTTCTCTCCCCCATCTCTTGAGTTACTCAAGTCTTCGATGACCAGTCCTTCACAATGACTAGCCTTTTGATCTTGACCATTCACTTCACCCAAGAGACGAATGATTTATGCAATATTCTTGATGGTAATCTAGATGGTGGCATGAATAATAAACAGTTATTTCATGCTATATGTTATGTTATGTATTTTTCCTATGATGAGAGTCTGAGACTATGTGATGACTCACTTGTATTACTTGTGTATACAATGAATTTGTAGCTCTAGTTCTTTTTCAATCTTAATCATTACAAGTGTTATTTCATCCTCTATTGGACTTTGGTCGAGTCCTTTCATCATATTGGACTTCATTGGAAAAGTTTGACTAAAATTGACTTTTTGACTTGGTCAAACCCGAGTTTGACTTGGTAAACATGATCAACCAATAGTATGGGAGTTTCATGTATCATATTTCATCATGCTTAAGCCTTTGGAGGCCAATTGGACCCCTCCAAGTGTCATTTTCAACTGAATTGAATTACTTGGTTTTAATAATGGAATTTTCCTAAGTTAAAGATTACAAAATCCTAAGATGAAGATTAATTATTTGGAGCAATATGAGTTTTGATAATTTAGATTGCTTTTGGGCATGGATTTGATTGGTACAATATGTTCAAGCATCAAGGAATCCATTTAAGGCAGAATTGAAGTGATTTGGACAAAAATTCACCTCAAATGAATTAATGAGCATTATTAACAAACTTTCCTAAGGTCTGATTTAAAAATTCCCCAAGTTTAACCATGAATTAATCAACTAAGAAATGGGCAACCTTATAGACAAATTGACAACTTGGGTCCTAGTAAAATCATGTTCTAAGCAATACCCAAATCTCATATTTCTTATTAGGCATAGTATATGGGTCCACCATGTTAATTTTATCTCTGAACTTAACTTTGATTTACTACTTTCAATAAAATTCCCAGATGCATTACATATAATTAACTTTCAGATATGATTTTATAAGCATCAATACATAAGCTCATTTAACTTGTCTAACATGCGCAGCGGAACATAAAACCATTCACACACAATTTAACACAATGATTTACCCTGGAAACCCCAATGGGGAAAACCACCAAACTAGGCTTTCTTCAATCTCGAGCCAGAGAGAATTATGGAATGTTTTACAATCAGAAATTTATACAAGAGAGACCTGGTGGAACAAGCCCAAGATCTGTAACAGCTGCAACTACTACTCTAAGGAATGCACCCTATGCTCTGCTCTGCCTGAAATGTCTGATGGACTGCCTCTACCAATATCTGAAAGAAATAATTGCCTCTCTCTCTCTTAAGGAGTGCGCAGGGCCTTTCAGTATCTGAGAGTGCACCCTCTACCTTTGCTCTTCTCCGATGAAGAATGCACCCCCTCAATCTCTGAAGTGCGTCCTCTTAGTCTCTGAAGTGCGCCTCTCTGATTCTACTCTCAATCAATCTCTGATGAGATCTCAATGTGCCCTCCTTAGTCACTGATGGAAGACCTGTTATCACCAAACTTGTAGTTGCCCCTAGAGATAGATCCAAGATGGTTAGTAGAGGGAATGGGCAACCAAAGAGGTGCAACCAAGATAGCCTCGACTCCCAATGGATGGTTGTCAAGCCAATCGAGGCAATCTTCACTTTATGTTATCTAGCCCAAGACAACAAAAGGGGAGACCCAGATCCACTCCCGATAGGAGAGATCAGACCAAAACACCAGATCAGGTCAAATATAGATGAAGTATGTAAGGTGCATGGTGAACCCTAGATCTATGGAAGAAGTCACAAGATGAGTAATAGGTTGGATCAAGGGGTTTAAACAGTGTAGCTTTGGTCCAATGTGCATGTGTGAGTGACTTATGATATTTGAAACAAGATCCAGGATTAGGGTACTAGTCAATTATGAGAAAATCCACTGCCTTGGGAACCATGTCCAATGTAGGGTAGTTAAGGACCAAATTGGGGCTAACCAGTACCAAAGGTGAGGTTGATGGATAGATATGACAATGTCAAGATACTCAAGCAACCAAAACAAGGATCAAACCACAAGCAAACTCAACAGTTCAAGAAAGTCGAATTGGCTTGGAGAAGATCAGTGCCTTGGGAAATGGGCCAAATGGAATTGGATGTCCACCAAACTGTAGATCAAGAATGTTGAGGTGTAAAGCTAGGTGGGTCTTGAAAATTAGGATCATCCAATGGCTAGATCTTAGTAGATCTGAGATTGAAATGTATCACAAAGTGACCCAAGTGGGGCTCAACCCTCAAAATGAGGAATGGGGCCCATAAGGTGAAAATCACTAAAGTGACACAGTAGGGGTAGGTTATCAAATGTGTAGATGAAGGATCAAGTGGGATCTCACCTACCCAGGTGCTAGGTCCTAGCAAACTCACCCCTCCCAGGAAGTGCGACCTCCCTTGGAGAAGCTACTTTGCCTTAGAAAATGGGTCGGATGAAGGCCAATCCACACCAAACTTCAGATCCGAATTGCCGTGGATGCTATAGAGGTGGGTTTTAAATTTTATACCTAAAAGCCAAGTGGATCTTGCTAGATCTGAAAAAATGTAAAATGAGGGTTTGAAGTAACTTAGACAAATGGATAGATCATGGAATGAGAAATTACCTTGAGATCATACTTGAGTGATGGGTGAAGATGCCTTGTTGTTGAGGAAGACTCCTGCTGAGATCAAATGAGAAATTGTTGATTTTGCTTGCCAAAATGATGCCCTAGCGCACAAGTGCGACCTCCTCTACCTGTCAAACCAAGGAAATCGATTCAATCAGTGAAATCAAGTATGGAGGAAATACAAGCGAAATGCAATAGCAACATGAAATAGAAGGTCAAAGACAGTAATATTCCCTGTTACCAACGAAGAAATCCAAGGAAGAAGTAGGGAGGGTCCTCCCCTACCAATACGTGCTCCTCAAACCAAATCGACCTCCACCTGTGGATGACAAAAATGTGGTACAAAAGATATCAAGACAATATCTCCAAAAACCCAGTGCAAAGGAAGAATCAACGAACGAACTCCAAAAGCATTCACCACAACACAACAGATAGATGCAATAATAATTCTCTATTCCAATAACCCAGAGCCAAAAGTCCCCTTTACAATGCGAAGCTCTCTCCTTTAAATAGGATGGAGAGAGGCCATAACCCTAACCACTTTTTGAATGAGTGGCTAAGATTAAAAGATCAAAAGATCTAATCAATGGTTGAGATGAGCTCAACAATACAATACATGGATCATCTCAATAATACAATATAATAATGGACAAAACACCCATAACAAGGGGGTCCCACCAAATGTCAATGATAAAACATAAGAAATAGCTCATGGTGGGACCAAGGGGTAATTTCTAACACCCTTGGTCAATCCCCATAGCACAATGTCATCAAAATAATCATCTAAGCACCAAATCGTGCCTCTCTGGGAAAGTCGTGAGCCTTGGAAGGCTCCAGAAATCATCAAAAAATGCCATAAGTGATGGATGTGGGTCTCGATGAAGCTGAAACTGCTGGAGAAGGTGTGGAAGACATCCCACTCATCATCACAAATCATCCCATGCCATAACCTTGCCTCGGTAGCCCAAATCAAATTCCTCTGTAGCCATTTTTACCATTTCTAGACTGCCTCGAGAAGTGTGAAACTGCCCAAACTGCCTCCTGGAGTGCCTGCGCTGTTAAGGTAAGCTCACCAATGTGTCTGGGAGGGGGGTAATATGGTAATAACAAGTGGTTGGACCACCCCGTCCATGTACAACGCCCTAGGTGAACCAATAAAATCTCATCACTGCTCTGACAGGCCAAAACTGCACTAGGATAGCCAACTGAGGCTAAAACATCACTGTAACTGCCTGGAACTGAAAACAGATTGTCTCATTGGACTCAGAAGGTCCAAATCCATCTAAAGTGTGTACTCATACACCATATAGACCTCTGCATGGTCAAAAATAAATACTCATCATATCCGGCAAACCAAATAATAATAATCTGTAAAAGTGCTGAAAAGCACAAATCATCATCATAAGCTTGAAACCACTGCATAGAACCACCATGGTGACCTGCACCAGACCATATATCAAATACCTATATCATTTGAGGTCTGCCACCTCATGTCCTGTAGTTGACTTTTGGTCAAACTGGGTTTGACCAAGTCAACATGACCAAAATATAACTCAAACTGTCATCAAGCTGCTGCAAGTTGTCAAAGGTTAAAACATGCTTTACAATCCATTCAAATAGCAATTATAACAAATAGCAATCATTACTGGCGATCCAAATCCAAATATAATAGGTCATTAATTATGATTATTAGTCAGACCAAACTTTCAAGGCCATACTCACTTCATAGTTGTGATTAATTTGTTAGTGAAGGGTGAAGGCTAAGAATAAAATGGCTAGGTCAAAGGATGACTTACTGATTTAACACTGTGACACTTTGGATATGGAAAAGGGAATACACACCATAGCATATAATGGACAAGCAATAACACAAGGAATGGTGGTGTCTCACAAATGGGTAAGTTGTTCAAAGAGTGTTTATTCACCTTGACAGATGCGCACAATCCATAATACAAATGATGCCAGCAATCTTTTTGATATAGAGTTTAAGTTCCATTGCTTTCTCGGCCTATAGTTTCCATAGCCTTTGATCTATGTGTGTTTACAAACACATTGCATAGATTTACATTTTATTAGGCTTTTTGCTGCAGGTGTGTTTTTAAGGCACTTGTTTACCTGAGCACTTCTAGGTGTGTCTTTAGACAGCTTGTTTACCTAGGTATTTACATTTCACAATAGATATAACATTTGATATTTCATAGCCATTTTCATTTGGCTTGCCTTTCATTCATGTGTGTTGAGAAACACATTGCATGAATGGGCTTTCATACAAGATACAACATTTTATTTCCATACTTTGTATTCATGGCAACACTAAAAGTTTCAGGTTTAGCCAACATCTTTAGTGACTAGGGGGACTTCACAAGGAAATCCAACTCACCATAGGTAAGTTTTGTCACCAACTCAGAGCCGAGACACAAAAAACAGGGAAGCTTATCCAATACAGAGGCTACAACGGGGAAAGGTCCTCCATACCACTAGTCAAGTAGTAAGTCAAGGTAATGAACAAACTGGGTAAGTCATGGATGGATGAAGACAGTGAATAATGAGACCAACACTAGCAAGGCAAAGTATGGCGGGAATGATCACCTCTAATCTCCCTAAGGAGGGTAAAACCGATGAGTATAGGTCAAGAACTTCTAAATCTGAGAAGGGACAATATGTTATATATACAAGTACAACCAGGTCCACATATCTATATGATCGCCAGATCGTGATACTAAATGCTAAGACATGCTACAAGGATGAGTATAAACGCAAGATAACCAAAACACCAAAGTATACCTGCTGAGTCATATACCTGAATGCTCATCATTTGAACCATCATCTGTCCTCTGAAACTGCTGCTGTAACTCTGTACACTACTGACTGCTCTGTATAAATGGCTAAATAGCTACATCGGTCATCTCTCTGAGTGTCCCGAGACTCAGTCATGGCATGGGGAATAAAACTGCTGTCCATAATCTGATAGTGATCCATAGTAGATGCTCATCTCAGCATCTCAATGCAAGGGAACTGGCTGAATAGTGTACTAGAATCAGAAAAATAATGTACTAGAATCAAAAAAATAATGTATGGTAGCCCGACTACTATATATGTGATAACAAGACCCTCTCTTCTCTCAGCCCTCCCAGCTTCCAGAAGTGTGCCCCCACCTCAAGAAGTGTGCCTCTTAATCCATGAAGGTCTATCAAGTGTATCTACCTTTACCCCTCAACTCTCTTTTATAAGTTTAAATGCTTGATTAGGGTTCCAAATCCCTAATTTCCTTTTCATGCAAAATCACACTTCCGCATTAAAAAATTTCTTGCATGCAAAAGGTAAAAGTCTCGGAATTCTCTGCATGCTTCCACCACTGAAGCCATGCAGCCTAGTAAAGTGTTTCTCACACAATACATTCATGCCTACTCAGTTAATGTCCCTTCATGCTAGGCATGATCATATGAAGGATATCCCGAGATACAAATCTCAACACACCAAACATGTGGCTTGAGGGGTGATGCACTCTCTCCCAATGGAGGTGCACCAAGTGTTGAGCATTGGTTGTCATTGATGTCAACTAAAGATGATGTCAAATGTTTGACTGCCAACTAATGTCAAAGAGGATGTCAACTAATTTAGTCTGAGTTAGTAATATCAACTGAAGTCAAAGTGGATACAATATTCCTGCAGAAGTATGAAGAAGTATATGGAAGTTACTTTGAAGTAGTATATGCGCAAGTTGAAGAAGAACATGAATACCAGAAGTATATGCGCAAATGGTGATGGTGACAGATATGTATGCAACTTTGGAGTATATCTAGAAGTGCATTCAGTCTTAAGAAGGATACATCATGCATGATGAGTTTGAAGAAGTACGTAAGGAAGATACATCATGTAGATTCAGTTCAAGAAAGGAACATGAGTAATGTATCCTACAGCATGAGGTCCTTACGCAGAAATCAAGTCCACCAAGTCATACTTTCTCATGGTAGCAACCAAGGATTTGGTTGGACAATGGTACATGTGCTCAAGCAGCCAAGGAGTTGGTTGAACAAATGGTATGCGTACGCAAGCAAGCCTGAGCGTTGCTTGGTTAAAGATTGGAAGTGCACAAGTAGTTAATGGTTGGACAATCCTGAAAGTGTGCAAGTATAGCCAATCAGAAGATGCTTTTACTAAGTGGAACACACACAAATTCCTAGAAGGATACAGTGGTTGAAGACCATCTATGAGCAAATTCCACAACCGACGGTGCAACAGGTGTGCAAGTCTCACAAAGGATGACAAGGCAAAGGTCAATATTCCACTAAGAAGAAGTTAGAGTATGCACAAATTCCGCAAATTATCAATATCTCAAGTGCGCATTGCCCACAAGTGATGAAGCAACAAAGGTCAAAGTTCCACTAAGAAGAAGTTGGAGTATGCGCATATGCCGCAAAGTATCAATACACCAAGGGTGCATTACCCACAAGGGATGGTACAGCACAAGTCATAGACACATCAAGATGAAGTATAAGATTGCGCACATACCTTAAGGCAATGGTACCTCAAGAGCGCAATGGTACACCACCAAGGTTAAAGTCCCACTAAGTTGTGGACCTTGAGGGCGCAAGACACATATCAGATGACACATCAATAGCACAGAAGATGACACATGGCATTTGCATAATCCGTGAAGTATGGAAGAAGGGATGCCACGACCAACTTGTGAAGATAAAATCCGTGCAGGACATGTATAAATAGAGATGCAAGTTGGAGATTTGAGGTAAGCTTGATGGCGAGAGCATAAGAGCTTCAAGTGTAAGTTTCGGTTTGTTTTTCGGGGCATCAAGGGCCTCGTGGACAGAACAAAATGATCTAGCGAAGAGCCGAATGCGCACATGCAACAGAATGAAGTTTTGATGGTGCGCGAAATGATGCGATAGATCTGTGACAGTTGCACGAGTACTGAAAGAAAGAAATACTGAAGTATGCGCAAGTGCTTGATGTTTCGAAGGACAGTATTACATCCAACACACCGATAGTAACAGATGTTGTAGAGACAGAAGCGTAGAGATAGAACCGAAGTTTATCAAACAATGCGCATATGTCTAACTGATGCATATGATCAGAAGTAAAAGTGTGCAAGTTGAGAACTCCATTTGATGCGCAACGACAAAACAAAAGCCGGATCCAATAGGCGCATCATGATGCAGATGATCTGAGACAAGTGCGTTAAACAGAACGGACGAATCATTTGATGCACAGGACGTCACATATTATCTGAGAGGCTACAACACTCGATCATAATGGACACATCGGATAGTGCGCAGTTCCATTTGTTACTAGTGCTTCATTTCAGAACAACAAACTATCAATTGAAAGCATAGTATCAGTTGATCATTGCAGTCACACAGAGCATAACGTTTAGATAATAGAAACACAGACTGCAGTATCAACAAGCACACCGTGCATGAAGTAAGTCATCAACAGAAGTGTGATTTGAGAGGAATGAGAAGTCAGTGATGTATACAGTGCAGTAATAGAGTATAGACTGCATACGAAGATGAGGCACAACAGAATCATCAGCAGAAGATCAGAAGAGTGCGCAGAGTTGAAGTTTAGTAAGACAACAACATACATTGGACATCAAGGCAGTCGGATGGGGCAATGAGACAGGGAGTTGGAGCTTCCTTCAGGTTGGTGCCTGTAAAACAAAGAAGACAGGGGGTCAGTGCCTCCTTCCAGTTGGTGCTGGAGAAACATAGGGAGCAGAAGTTTCCTTCAGGTCGGTGCCTGAAAAACCAGGGGGTTGATGCCTCCTTCCAGTTGGTGATGGTAAACACAAGAAGTTGGTGCTTCCTTGAATGTATTCTTTCTCACTATAAAGAAGCATTCCGTGGTTTTCTCCCGTTTGGGTTTCTACGTAAAAATACTTTGTGTTTTGTGTTGTTTATGTGGTGCATATATGTGAATGATTATTTTCTGATGCATAATTGAAGAGAAAGATTAAGTAAAGGATAATTTGTTAAAGAAGGTAAAAACCTCTAATAACTGCGCTAATACTGATTCACCCCCCCCTCTCAGTATTAAATCGATTCCAACATGAAGATGAAAACTCAGCCATTTCTCACTATCTCTTTCTCTCCAAATCAACAATTGAGGTAGCAAGAGGTCCCACAGAAGGATCCAACTTAGCCTATGAGCTAATAATTTGTAATTTTTATAATGTAAATGGGCATTTTTGAGGTAGTTCGTGCCCCTCTCCTTCATCATGTTTTCCAACAAATTTTGTAAAAGGAAAAAGTGAGATTAATCTCAGCCATTGATGAGGCTTGCGAATATTTAATCTCAGCCCTCCATCCTTATGGGCTAGGGATTATGCTCCTCTATCATTTTAATAATGAGAGTGAGCTGCATTTTGTAAAGGACTTTTGAACAATTTGCTACAACAATAGAAACCAAAATTTTTCGATTGTTAAATCTCTTGTGTCTTTGAGTTCTCTTGGATGGATTTCACTCCTTGCCTTCCTCTTTGGATGTGTTTATGCTAGATTGTCTTTGTTGAAGCACTATTTTTCAGATTTATGCATGTAGATTCAAGCTGCCATATTGCCTAGTGCGCCTTGGTAGTTTCCAGTGAAGGGGTTTTACCACAAGAATTGTTTTTGCTTATTTCTTTCAATTTCTCTAAGCTATTTCTTTTACTATTTTGCATGATTTCTCTAGTTTGCAAGCAAGATTTGGTTTGGTGTTTGTATTGTCACAAGATCCACACTCATTGAGTCAATTTCTTGTTTCCCTGTTGGAGAGGCAAGGAGCCACAAGTGTGCCCAACTAGTTCTTGGACCATTTCCGAGCTAGCATCTACACATTTCACTGCAAGGAGGGGTGGCGCGACTTCACCAAGCGACCAGGGCACATGTAAGTACCTAACTTTCGGTTCTAGTTTGCTATTCTTCCATTAGTCAATCATTTTTCTCTTGCTTTCAACCTATGATACCGGACACGTCCATATAGGCCACCGTGTCCCGTGTCGTCATGTCGGACACAGACACGTCCTGACATGGTGTCGGACACGTTTTTTGGACGTGTCTGACACCGTGTCAGGACATCTCCCAAAAACAGGACACTTTGTCCCAAACACAAGACACTTCTATCCCAAAAAAAAACATTTTTACCCTCATTCATTCACATTTTTTAGTGAGGCTTGAGCTCTAAGAGGGGTTTCTTTTGCAAGTGAAGAGCATTAGAAGGTTTTCCATTTTGAGCTACCCCTTTTTGTATTTTCCAGTGGCATCCCGACATCTATGTAATACATTTTGATTTTGATGACTTAATGAGAAATTTTATGAGTCTGTGAGAACCCACTGCACTGTTGAAATTATAGCGCCCCCCATGTTTGTCATCCTTCTCTGTCTGTAGTTTGTGATGTGTTTTTATTAATCTTCCATATACTTACATATTACATTGTTTGGTTCTTAGTTGTGATGTATTTTTATTATTCTTCCATGTACATTTAGATATTACATTGTTTGGCTCTTAGCCTCTCAAATCAAGTCAGGGAGCACGCCAATAAGTATTCCGTGGGGACATATTCCACAAATAACATCACATGGGGATTCATTTCACATAGGGGAGGTTACCCCTTATTTCTATTCCTACCTATGACATTCAATCTTTAAGTGGCATCATCATTGTGAGTGGTATAATCTAAAATAAGGGTGTTTAGTAACGGGAAAAGATAATAATAGGGTGTGGCCCCCATCCATGTAATCTAATCAAATAGAAATAGTCCTATTTTGGTTGGCTTTCTTATGCCTCTCACGGGCATCCAAAAGTGGGAGTGGGGGAAGCCAATCACCAACCTTTTTTCCTTGTTTCAATAGTGGAATGAGGCCTATCCCTCTCCGCTAATGGGGGTTTCAGTTAGGTCTATCATTGACATATGCGTTGTGATTTGTGAATGTGTAATGTGTATTGATTGTAATTTCTATTGAATATTTGTAAATTTCCCAATTTCTACAAAAAAATTGATCTCTCTCTCTCTCTCTCTCTCACTCTCTCTCTATATATATATATAACTTGTCTTCCGTGTCCTAATTCCGGGGGTCGCCGTGTCCGTGTAAGACACTCGTATTCCCGTGTCCTCGTGTCAGGTGACTTAGCTTTCAACCCATTTTGTTAGCCATATGCTGGGTTTTCTTAACCTTTCATCTTAGCTGAAACTTAGTATGCTTTCCTGGTTTCATAAAGCTTAATATCTCAAGTAAATGACTCCATTGAACCCTAGGATTAGGCATTGATCTCTTATGTTGGTCATATTCAGATGTTTGGGGTTATTTGGGCTTAGTATATGTCATTTCACTTGCTGTTATATGCATTTTAATCTCTGATCTAAGCAAACCAGTAAGTTGTGTGTGTTAGGATTGTCTTAAACTCAAACCAACAATAAGATCTAACCCTTGCACTTCATTAAGACATTAAATGATAAATAACTCCAAGTATAACTCGTTATAAGTGCTGGTATCTTTTCTTCTTAACATCTAAACACCATAGGCACCATTGTATTTTAAACTGTAGACTTCATAATCATTTGTTCTCTTTCTTTATATTAATTAATCATTTGGGAAGTCATCATTAATTTGAGTGTAGTTATCATTAGGTGCCTTTCATTTCAAGAGCAAACTTGTGCATTTTATCATCCATCTATTTGGTTGCTTGTCTTTAGCTTTAGGGGCCATCTCATTTCACTCATTGACCTTGAGTTCCCTTTTACCATTCCCCCAGGGGTGCCGATTTCCCTGATTGTTAATCTTCAAGGCACTTCCTTCCCTTACAAATCGATCTTGTGATTACTGTGGGAAAGCTGGTTATTCCGGCAAGTACCAAGGAAATTTGACTGGGGACACCTCCTGTGGTTAATCTGGGTCTACTTCAATGGACCTAGAAAACCTAAAGAGAGGGGACCTTGCCTGTGTGACACGTTGGGGCAGTGTCTCGAGGTTCCACCAGTCTGATGATTGTTTAATCCTTGCAAACCTAAGATCGTCACTTCATGTGATAGCATGGTCATCTCTTATAGCATTTATGCTGTTAATGCGGATTTTGCAAGATTATATGTTGTAATGCAAATTTATCTAAATTTGAGGATGATCATTGTTGCCACAAAAACTAACAACCTAAGGTGTAAGGTCTTCATTAAGCTGTAGCTATGTGCAACTATGGAAGTAATGCCATTGTCACCTTAGCAATTACCTCCCTTCTCTTTAGTGATTTGGATAGAATCAAATCACTAGGGGGTATTCCCTAAAAGCAACTAAGTGTCTAGAGATGGTAATAAGGGAGATTACTTGGGTTGCAAAATTAATTGTGGATGCTTTATGGTTGTGAGTTAGGATCTGAAATCTAAAGTGTTAAAAAAGATAACTTACAATTTGATCACAACATCCATGAAGCAATGAACTTGCTTGCAAATGAAATGTAGTTAAATAAAGCAAGTGAATTTATGCAACCCAAAAGCTTAAATGATTTTCCAAGTGAATAATGAACAACTTGTTGCAAAACAGAACTAGATCAAGGACTGTAAAAATGAAAAGTGAAATGTAACAAGTGAAATATATTCCATTAAACAATGTAGATCAAGATAACATTGCTGTTGTAGTATAAGATGTGTTAAGTGGTAGAGACCAGCAATGAAAATTAAGCTTTAAACCAATAAATCAAGTTGTGAAATTGTTAAGTGAACCAATTTAAAGCTTGAAGGAAAATTGTAAGTCAATTCTGAAAATGAATCTCATTAAAATATAACTCAATAACCACAAACTCTTGTTCCATTGCTGGTTTTGCCAATGGAACAAGGTCTTTCGTTCATTCCAAAAATAAACCAACAATTTAGAGTTGTTGCTAACCCAAAGATACATTTGCAAGTGAGATTGTGTGGTTAAAAGTAAAACATAAATTTTCCAGTAACTTAGATGAATGAAATTATGTGCAAAGAAGCTAGAAAATAGAAAGTAAGGTTGAGTTTGAAGTGTAAGTGATTAAAAAACCTTAGTTACTTGTACATACCATCAAGATGAGAAACAATGTGGTAGTAGTAGTTGACAGTAACAGAAAATTCTAGATCAATTGTAGGTAGTTGATTAAGTGTGTAGATGATGTATTTATGCCATAAATTAGATCTAAATTTCTTTATAAAACTGTTAGAGAGTGGTGTAGATGATGCAAAATGTAAGAGAAATAACTCAAAAATAGTTAACAAATTTAACCCAATTAATGGATAAATGAAATAAACTAATCCAAGGCTAAATTACAGTAAATCAAGAATTAACATTCACCTCAAATGTGTTAATTTATGAAGAACAAGCAAACGATTACCATATATTGCCTTAAGATGAGTTTTAATAATGCAAATCACAACATATATGGCATAACATAGAAAGAGATAAATGCCTGAGTGCAGAATGCATGAACAACTCTTAGAGGTTATGGAAATAAACTAAACTAAGCAAAGATCCAGATTTTTAAAGATGAATTAGAGAAAATCATGAAGATAGAACCTGGTTCCAATGCCTTGCCACTTGGGTGATGGAGTTGGATCGCCCCTCTTCCTGTAGCGCCCCTGATGGTTGATTGATGAACTTTCGGAGGTTGTCAAGCTCTATCCAAAAGCCTCCAGTGGTGAAGTGTGCCCTTGAAATCTCTGTTCAAACTTGCAAAAGGAAGAAATCAGAGATCCAGAAGTCGAGAAAACAGTACAAGATCTATGAATTGCTTTACTTAGACAAGTGAAGAAATTTATATGGATAAGAGAAATGAAAACCACGAGCAAAGGATGAAATTGTTTCACTATTGAGATTTGCTACTCTAACTAGACCATAGAAGATACACCACAATCCACAATCTAATCCAAGCAAATACAAATGATATCATCTCAACAACAGAGAAATAAACCATCAAAGCATTCTACAATAGAAAGCAAGAGCTGAAATCACAACACCATTTGACAAGAGTCACCAAGAGACCAAATTGATTTGCTGTAAATAAGTGTTGAGTTCTATTCACTGGTAAATCTCTCTTACAAATGAAATTGACTTCCCTCTTATAGAAATCAGAGAAGGAGGCTTAAACCTAATCCAAAAGGATTGAGGGTTGAGAATCTGAGATTAAGTCTCATTGAAGCCACATCAATGGCTGAGATTAAACACATCTTTTTCTTTTTAACTAAATTGCTGGAAATTATCAAATGAGAGAGGGGGGCGAATTGCCTCAAAAGTGCCCATTTACACTATAAAAATTACAAATTATTAATTCATAAACTGAGTTGGATCCTTGTGTGGGACCCCTTGCCACCTCAATTGCTGATTTGGAGACGTATATAATGAAAAATGGCTGAGTTTGCTTGCTTGATGCAACCCACTTGTAGAAGAATGTGCCCCACCTGAGGATGGATGCTAGATGGGCCCACATACTACGCCATATGCAAAATCTGAGATATGGGTATTGTTTAAAACATGATTTAACTAGGACCGAAGCTGCCAGTTTGTCCATAAGGTTGCCCATTTCTATATGACTAATTCACCTAGAGACTTAGGAAAATTTTAAATCAGACTTTAGAAAACTCTGTAAGTAATTTCCATTAATTCCATTTGAGGTGAATTCATGCTCAAATCACTTGAATTTTGCCTTGGATGAGTTCCTTAATGCTTGAAAACACTGTACCAATCAAATGCCATAAACCAATATAAATTCTTCAATATTGCTGCTCCAAATAATTAATCTTCAACTTAGGTTTTTTAATCCTTAACTTAGCAAAAATTCCATTGTTAAGCTTATTAATCAAAATCAGCCGAAAATGATACTTGGAGGGGTCCAATTGGCCTCCAAAGGCTGACGCATGAGGCTCTCATATTGATGGCTAGTCCTATTGACCAAGTCAAACTCGGGTTTGAGCAAGTAAAAAAGTCAACTCTAGTCAAACTTTTCCAATGAAGCCCAATGATGAAAGGACTCAACTAAAGCCTATAAGAGGAGGAAATAACACTTGTAATGATTAGTATTGAAAGAGAACTAGAGCTACAAATTCACACTTTACACAAGTGATACAAGTGAGTCATCACGTGGTCTCATCATAAGAAATATGCGTAACATAACATATGGCATGAAGTAATTGTTTTATATTCATGCCACCATCTAGACTACCATCAAGAACATTGCATAGATAAGTCTTCTCTTGGGTGAAGTGGATGGTTAAAATCAAAGGCTAGTCAATGTGAAGGATTGGTCATAGAAGACTTGAGTAACTTAGGAGAAAAGGGAAGAAAAAGAGGACTCTGTGACGTTCATTAGTCTAGCAAACACTAGGGAGCAAGTGTCTCACAAATGGATGATGTTGTAGAGGATGATACCCCTTTGTCCTTAACACTAAGACTCAACCCCCCTTAAACTTTGACTTTAGCTTTTCAGGCTCCCTCTTGGACTTGTCTTCATTTCTTTCTTGGACTTTTCTTTCTTTTTTCTTTTTCTAAGACCTTGGACTTGTCTTCATTTCTTTCTTGGAATTTTCTTTCCTTTTTCTTTTTCTAAGACCTTGGACGTGGCTTCATTTCTTTCTTGGACTTTTCTTTCCTTTTTCTTTTTCTAAGACCTTGGACTTGTCTTCATTTCTTTCTTGGACTTTTCTTTCCTTTTTCTTTTTCTAAGACCTTGGACTTGTCTTCATTCCTTTCTTGGACTTTTCTTGTACTTTTCTTTCCTTTTTCTTTTTCTAAAACCTTGGACTTTTCATTTTTACTTTTAGGCCCATGTTAGCTTAGACTTGCTTTTTTTTTCTTTCTTTGCTCGATTCTTCTTTTCTACTTGGTGTTCATTTCTTTCTTCATGTTGGGACGAGGAGTCTTGGACTGGGAGCTGCTTCAGGTGCCCTTTTTATGCACTGAAGAGGGGAAAAAAATCCTTTCATGCTTCGGGACTAGGAAGCACATTTCTAGTAACTGGCCAATCTTAACATATAACCATTCAAACATATTTCAAAGAAGAAAAGCATATGGGGTTGGATGGCGTAATCTTAAGCACATAGCCAATCAAGCGTTTTTCTAAGAAGAAAGGGATAAGGCATAAGAAGACCAGTTCTCCTAGGCAATTAGAGCGAATCAAGCATATTTCTAAGAAGAAAAGCATAAGGCTTCAGAGAACTTTGTCGCACACATCAGAGCCGAGACACCAGGGGATAACATGGAGGCCATCCTAACAAAGAGGTCACGGATGGGGAAGGGAAGTCCTGAATTACTCTGTCAAATCTAGCTCAATGTGTTTTAGAACAAATAGGGGTGACATGGGATGGAAGATGGCAAGGCCAATGATGGAGGCAAGAGGAAGGGTGTGATCCATGCAATAATCAAGAGGTCCTTCTAAATAATGGTATGCACATAAAACAAAAAACTACTTCTATATACTATACTATGCATCAATCCTACTCACCATGTTCATCAACAATCACAAGTGTAAAGTATAATTTATAGACACCTAGTACATCAGTCAATAGAAATCATATAATCCATAAGTACATCCTCTAGGCATGCATCTGGTACAATAATCGAAATGACAAGGAACCATTTAAAGGCAATCCCATGGCAACTGATATAGAAAAATCTTAGTAATAAATAGGCGTCACTGCTCTGACAAATCTTCATTGCCCATACAAAAATGATCCAGCCTTGCTTTGCTATGCAAAAATGAGGATATAGTACCCCATACATGTGGTGGTATAACAGGAATAATCATCACAAGATGAGGATGACTGGGATTATAGTGATAGAATTGCAGGTGGGTATGAGAATGAATATCAAGAACCTGATAGTACCCATGATTTCCCTTATCAGTTGGAGGTAGACCCTTTTGAAGTAACTGTCCAAGTTCCCTTGAGTGAACTAATGAGTTAACCTTCAATAAAAAAGAAAGTCACAGAGTATCTTGGAAATAATTCTTTTAAACCTTACGCAAAATTTGGAAGGGATCTGCACGAGATCATTTTAAATGCTTTGTCTTCACAATCTAAGGAAGGTACAAGTGATAACTTGGACATAACCTATGGCTAGGAAAATGATAATCATCACCAAGGATCTACATTTATTGCCAATCAATTTAACTCTCCCTATTCAATTCCGCAAACTATTATTGATTTAGAAACCCCATATGAAGAACGGGAAGACCAAGATAGGGGGATTCTTAAATGGGCTCATAATCAATCTTTAGAGGATTACTTGGGAAAAACTTCCACAGTTGAGGGTTCCATTTGGAAAGCCATCAAAGCAAACTTAGAAGAGCAATTCCCTAATCATTGTATGGTTAACAATAAACCAAATAAGGATGATCAAGGACTAATTGCCTCAGAACATTTCTTAAAGTTGGACCAACGTTTCGATAGCCTTGACTAGGATTCGACCATTGATCAAGTCATTCGTGGGTGACCCAGCACGTACTTCTTGGATTGTGGAATGCCTCTGACATATTATCGATCCCAAACTTCATAGGTGAATTGATTGATGTGGCTTGGTTGAGCATTCTCCTTCTTCACGAGCGCATTTTGAAGATTGTGGCGTTTTGATGGCTTCAAATACAGAGGATTGTGGGGGGGGGGGTTGACCAACATTTCAAGCTTGAGTGGTTTGAGCTCATACCTCTACGAATCAGTTCATACCTCCACGAATCATCGAGCTAGACAAATCTTGTTTAAAGCCGCGTCTTGTGTTATTGTGAGCAAACGTTAGTAAAACCCCCCCAAAACATTTTAAGAGTGCTTTGGGAAAGCCTACAAAAATTGCCGAAAAATTTCTAAGTAAAAGCCTGTGTATAATGCACAATTTAACTACGACAAGCTAGAAAGCTTGCCTTCTTAGGGTCTTTGCTTGCCCTTAAGGGAAGCCAGTGCAAAGCTCTAAATTAGCCAAATATAATCCTTTAACAACTCAAAACATTCTACTTATCCAAAACTGCACACTCTTTGACTTCAACTATGTATACATCAGAACTTCACAATCCAGCTCCTCTAGTCTGCACACGTTTACAACAACTTATCTCTGCACTTTCCTTATTGTGTACTTCCATAGTATAATGGCTCTGGGTCCTCTGCTCTTTCACAAATCTAATCTATGCCCTGACATTCTGTTCTTTGTGTTCACTAAAGGTCCTGCACTTTGCCAGTAGTTTCTACTTGCTTTGCTTTACTGATCTTTGTTTTAGTGATGGAAAGTTGGAAACCTCTATTGTTGATTGTTGGGCATAATGTACCATGAAGTGTTCAATTTCTTAAATTCCATTTATATTTTCCCTTAGCATTTGTCTTCCTGTGGGGTTAATCTTGGGGATTGAATGCAAATCTGAATATGCAACTTCTCATCTTATAAATTTTTGTTTAGTATCTGAATATGCAAGAAATGGTTCTTTGGGGTTCTTGCAGAATGCTACTGCTTTTGACATGAATACTATATACAATAAATACCTGAATTTACAGGAAAGACGCAGGTATAATATGAATTTTGCTTTTGATATCATTACTTATAATGGCAATTTTCTTAAACTATGCTAGTAGTTTTGAACTATTGATGCCTAAGATTTTTTTTTAAGCACCATCTTGTTTCCATGTATCCCAGGATTGAGCGGCTAGAAATGTTTGACGAGTTTGAGGAATGGCATATGATGCAGGCACGTGCCTACTAAATTTGTGATAAAAATTGGTCAATATTTTTTAACTATGGTTATGTTCTTGCTGCAATTCTTATTTTTCTAGAAAAGTGCATCTACTCTGGCTTTTGAACTGTTCCATGATGTTGATAAATGACTTAGTGTATCATCACATGATTTTCCGTTATTTATTTTCCTGTTGAAATTAGGGCTGTTGCAGCAGGTTTAAGCCTATTATAAAGTCTAATTGCATTTACGAGTTTGTCAGTTTCCTTCCTGGAATCTACATATTTTGATCTAGGATCTCTTACAATTGCGTTAAATTATGTATTTCTTTTCCATACAAACATAAGTAGAATTGTCTCTTTTTCATCTATACTCTTGCATTTCTTTCAATAGCAGATGCCTTTAGACATTCGAAGAAACCAAAAATATATAGAGATTAACCAAAGTTCATATGAACAAGGGTGAGTTTCATTTGCAGGATTATGCATTCTGTTAAGTGTCTAACAACTCCTAGAAGGAGCCCAGCTTGTGTTAAGAGTATTTTATAAGGAGCTTTGAGGCTGGAGAACAGTAAATTTCATTTATTGCTTTCCTGGTAACTAGAGCTGCCTATGGAGGATCCAGGATCCGTGTTTCTGTGGAATGGGATCTGGATCTGTGGGATACGTTTCTAGTTCGGAAGTGCTGAAGGATCCACTCTATATGTATTTCCAGCTTGCTGGAAATGCCAGGCCAGTGGATCTGTAAAAGCCCTTTCCTAAAAACAGAGAATAAAAAATAAAAAAGGAAAAGTGTGGGGCCCTAAAACCAATGTTCCATGGAGTTTCCGGGATGGGGGAGCGTAGGAGCAAGGAAATGCACAAGGGGGACATGTGGAAGCTGTTGAGCATGGTTGTCATTGATGACAAGCCATTAATGACAAAGATTGTGGTTGTTAATGATATGGCAAATTCAGTGAATGACTAGGACAAAGACTTAATGACAAAGACAAAGATCTGGGTCTTGGAACCCTATACATGGTTGAGATGCCCTTACAAGTGTCAGTACACCCTTGCACATGATGGAGCTTGGCATATACACCCTTTGTGATGACATGCATCCTTGGACATATGACCCCTACACTAGGTGTGATGTTCTTGATGCCCTTGTTGGTGATGACATTCTTCAAGGAATACATGATAAAGTCCTTCTTTTGATGACGCCCTTGAAGATGCTTTGAAGCCTATATGCTGGTTCTTGATTTATGAAGAAGATGGAGCCCTTGCTTGATGATCTTCAGCCCACAAGCTTGATTGGATAATGGTGCCATTGCTTGGGATAACTTGGACCATGAAGACTTGATGGAATCCGTGTAACATGAACAGCTGCACATGTTATTTGGTTTATGTTAGTTTTTGTACCTAGGGAAGTGTTCCCCAAGTGACATTTGCCTAAGTCACTTAGAAAGGGGGAAAATGTTGACCCTCACATTAAAAACACTTAATGAGACTTTATAAACTCAAAGTCACTTTTTGATAAATTTAAGTGGGTGAGTGAAATTAATTATTTATGAGAAATAAATGGAGCATTTAATTTCAACCGTAGATCTAAATCTATCTCATCCATTGGATTTAGGAAACTCTAGGGTTTGATCAAAAAGCATGAGGGAGGCAATTTTTACTTCACTTTTTGAGATGAGAGTGTGGTGAAGAGAAAAAAGAGAGCTAGACCACTTGCACGCATATCGAGGCAGCCATTAACTACAGTGGGCACTGAAATCGAGGCATATGTTCAACATTTATTATTAGCACGGATTTCGAGGTGGGTGTATTAATCTTTAGTACAAATCCCGAGGTGAATACCGTACAACAGTAATATTTCTGCATGCAGTTCGAGGAGTTACCTGGGCACTGTTTTCGAGACCGCCTTCATGCATTTCGAGGCACTAAACCCAAGCACATATTTCGAGAATGACTGGCACATAAATTGAGATAAGGTTCTGCACGGTTTTCGAGGAATAGATAGGTACAGAAATATCAGGTCCGTATAGACCATACCTGTGTCTGTTCCCTGCATGGATTTTGAGGTTGATACATGCACAGAAATTGAGGAATAATACAACACAGTTTTCGATGTTGATTCTGCACAGAAATCGAGAAGAGTACAACATTAACTTCAAGGTTGTTATTTGCACAGAAATTGAGACAGCTTCTGCACACATTTCGAGGCAGTCTGTGGGTGCATTTATGAGTGGAGATAAGTTGTATTTTCACTGCATTGCTGTCCTATTTTATTGCTAAAGAAATAATAAATATCTCTCTCTCTTACTGGTTTTCCCCATGGGGGTTTTTCCAGGGCACAGTTGCCAAAAATTTCCGAGTCTTTTTTTTTAAGGTGTGTATGTGAAAATCTATTTTCTGCCTATTAGTATGATTTACAGCGTATTTAATTGTTGAAGAAAATTTCATAAGTAATTTTCAGCCTATGCAAAACCGGCTGGAAGTGAAATCCACTGAAATGTTGACATAAACCAGCAAGCAGTAAACTCAGAAAAATTTACAGTTTATTCCTCTTGCTTGATGATGAAGTTTAAACATGATGGACGTGGCAGCCCTTATCAACAAAGTTTTGGTTGTGGCACCTTTGAAGCATGATTGACAACCCACAAAATGGTGAAGTCATATGGTGTGATTACCCTTCCTTTTGGGTTTTTGGTATGCTTGTGGATGAGGAGAAATATATGCATAAAAACCCTTGGATACACTTGCAAGCAATATTAAATTTTAATGGAATACAACCACAGAAATAAACTTGCAAAGTCGGCTCCATAAAGATTTTTAAAAATTAAAATTAAATTAAGGATAGGTCGGCCCAGTAAAAATTCATGGAAAAACAGTATAAATATACAGTGACACTTCATTCAAATGATGTAGAATAGGGCTCTGTTTTTCGGATTAGTCTAAGGCAGATACAGTAAAGGTGAAATTTGGTGGTGGTATTATCCCAAGATGGCCGCAGTAAGGAAGACTGTTTTGTCTGATTTTTTTTTAGGAAGTCTGAAATTCGGGACAGTAAGCAAGCAGCAGTTAAACAAGTTTTGGGGTGATGAGTTAAGCTCTGAATTTCGGTATGTAACAACTCTGAGGCAGCCGCAGTGGAGTAAGGACACATCTGCTATAAATTCGGTGAAAGGGTCTGATTTTTGAGGATCCGAACAACAACATACAAGCTGTGATTTTCATGGATGATCAAGCTCAGAATTTGGGAGTTCACCGAGGCAACTGCTGTATAAATTTTCATCTAAGTTCTGATCTCAAGTTAGACTGATGCAGGAGTTATGTGAAGAAGTTTGAACAGTTCTATCTCTGTTTTTCGGGTATATCACTGAGGCAGCAGCTGGAAGTAACCACAATATGAAGACAAGGCATTAGTGAGGCAGCAGAGGACAAGATCAGTGTTGATGAGCAGAGGCACTTCTGGACAGGGGTCATGAACATCAGTTAATGGCAGCAGTAAACTTGACATGATCATGACAGGCTAATTAGTGGGCAAGTAATATTTGTATATATGTTTATGAGCAGACTTTTGTTGACATGATTTGAGCAAGGCTTAGTTGACAAGCATCCAAAGACTGCTACAGCTACAGTTCAGTATGAGCAGACAGTGATAGACACTTGAAGACATGAACAGGCCTTGAGGACATGTGAAGACTTAGATGACATAAGCCAAACTTCAAGGTGTTGACCATCAATGAGCAGAGGATAAAGAACAGTGTTAATATGCAGAGAGACATGACATTGACAGCAGTAGAGCAAGTTGTATGAGCAGCAACAAATTGAATCAATCAAATTGATATGGCAGAGAAGCTGACAGAGATAGTTGTGAAGTTTGACAGTGACATGATAATGTGACAGATCGACAATGACAAGTTGTGGACAGAAATCAAAATGTAATTGTAAGCTGGGTCTTGCAAACCTTTTTCTTAGTTGGATTTAAGAAAAGACCAAGTTGTGTCTTGGAATAGAAGTTGGTGCTTCTCAATCAGTTGTAGCTGATGTAACGTAACGATTGTGGCCGATTGAATTAAATATAAAAGTTTACAAAACTTATCTTGTGATGTGTCTCTTATGATGTGGATTGATGATATGAATGATATGTTTATTGTTGTATAGCTTAGTGTGAATGATGAACTCTGCCTAAGTATTGAAGTGAAATTATTTAATGATGTAAGTCTAAGTCTTGGAGAAGTTGAAATTGGTAAGAAGGGCTGGCCCACTGATTCACCCCCTCCTCTCAGTGTGCCATTGTGTCCAACAATTGGTATCAGAGCAGGCCTTCACCGTGACCCTAGCAAGCTTGAAGGAGATCCGTGGACAAAAATGGAAGAACCAACAAAACTTATTAACAATGAAGTTCCAGTTTTTGAAATATCAGATTATTTCGGTTGGAGAAGTAAAATGAAAGATTACTTGAAAAGGTTTGGTGTTTGGAAAATTGTTGTTAATCCACTTTTCCAGACCAACAAGAAGACAAAGACAGTAGATGAGAAAGACAATAATATTGCCTTGAAGTTCCTGATGGATGGACTCTCAAGCCTTATCAAAGAAAGTGTAAAAGAATACACCTCTGCCAAAGATATTTGGTTCAAGCTGGAAGGTGAGTATCAAAATAGAAATCAAGACACAGAGAAGGAAACATAAGTCAAGCCCTCTGAAGATGAGAAGCAAGAAGAAAATGAGGTACAAGTTTCAGATGTTAGTGAAGGTAAGGACTCTGCTGTTAGTAGTAACTCTGAATGTGATGATATTCTACTTATAGAAAATGAAAATAAAGACTTGTTGAAAGTTAATCATGCATTTGCATGTACCCTATTGGATATTGATCTCAAATTCAATCCAAGGCTTAAAAAGAAGATTTTGGGGTCATTTAAAAATTACCAAAAAGAGACAAAGGCATTCCTCATGAGATTGAAACTCAAGAACAAAGATTTACAAGATGAGTTAGAAGATCAAAATGATGAAGTTAGAAGATTGAAGACTGAATTAGCAAAGGAACAAGAAGAGACTGGTAAAGACCCTAAAGAGCTTGAAGAAACAAGAAGGGCTAATATTGATTTGAAGACTCAGTTGGAAGAAGCCACAAGAATAGAAGAAATCATGAAGCTTCAGCTGGAAGAAAAAGAGAAGACAAACCAGAAGCTTGAGATGGAAGTTGTTGATCTCAGAAAGAAGATTGAAAAGTCAAACAATCATGTGAAGTTCAACAAGACTTCAGTCATATTGGAAGAAATTTTGGATTGTCAAAGATCTCCTTTTGACAAATCTGGTCTTGGGTACTAGAAGGAAGAAGAAAAATCTGAAGGTGGCCCTTGGTCCCCCAAGACCCCTGAAGTAGGATCCACATCCTTCAAAGGTGAAAGCAAAGCTCCTCAGCAAGAACCTGCACAACATAAAGAAGATTTCAGAAGATCAAGAATGCATCAAGAAGTTGGTCCCACTCCTCAAAGCAGATTCAAAAGAGAAACAAATTCAAGATGGAATCAATAACTGAGGTATGAATATGGTTTCAATGGTTATTGTTACACTTGTAATGAATTTGGACACAGGACATTGGATTGTGGATTCTATGAAAGAAGAAGTGTTGGAAGTCCCAACAACACGGTTAGATGCTGGACATGCAATCATGTTGGTCACATTGTTGCACATTGTCGTACTATGAGATGTTATAGCTGTAGTGGCTTTGGTGATAAATCCCAAGACTGTGCAAGTTCAAGAAGACAATCCATGATGAGTCCCTCATACACATCAATTAGAATAGAATGAACCAATGAAGATAAATAATGTGAAGGGGAGAATGCTAAGACAAGTGCCAAGAAACAGGTATGGGTGAAGAGGATTGAACAGTTGCACTTGTTATCACACCATAGTAGCTGGGCTACTATTCTTGCTTAGCAGATATCTGCACATTCCAGAGCTTGGATTATTTAGAGCTTGGCTATGATGTGTTTATTATTTTGAGATCACTCATGATCAAAGCAGTGTATTATTCAGACATATGTTAGACCTTGTGTCAAGGCTGAGCCTTGAGAGTTCAGATTTGATGACCGATGTGATCCTTTATTCCATACAGTTTCAGTTCAGTGCCTAGAGATGTATTGCAGCAGTGTTTCAGATGATATGTGATGATTATTCTTATGATTATGTTGTATGACCTATGGATTTTTGATCATTGACTGTGGATTATTATCTTGTTGCCTTAGTCATGTTCACAACATTAGCTTGGTATATAATTCATGATGTGGCAAACTTTGTAAAACTTAAAATGGACTATCTTGATGAGGAATTATAAAATGGACATTTTATTTGCACATTTAGGTTGTTTGACAAAATTCACTGGTTTACTACCTTGCATAGATATGGTCTTCCTTGACACCATTTGTCTACTAGCTTAGGCTTCACTATCACTTGACTTTCCTTATTTGGCTTTAACCCTTGACTTGTCTCACTTGACTTTCTGATATTGAGGACTTCCTTTTTTACTACCTTTGTGTTTGGACCGCATCCCTGTTTGTTTAGTGTCTCGGCTCTGAGTTGGTGACAAAACTTGCCTTTGGTAGGTTGGATTGTAGGCCTAAATCATTCTAGTCGATTGTCCCGATGTTTGGTGCTTGCACAAACTCCCCCTAGTCACTTGAGATGTTGTTGGCTAAAACTGAAAGCTCATGTACTGCTTATGGAAACTTATATAGATTCGCCCATGGAAACTAAAAAGGGCAAGAGCGATGAATTGCTAAAAATACTCCTCGAAGAGTATAAGAAAGGTCCAAAAAACAATGGTTCTTAAATTCTATATCTAAACAATTGCTGACCTTATATATATTTACAAACATGCCCTGGATACAAGCTGCAATTAGTTGTGCTTATCAACACACCTGAGATCCGAAGGGTTATGTAGGCCAAAAATGCCATGAAATGAAATCAATGGATCCTAATGAAACTGGATCATCTTTTATAAAAGCAGACATGATGCCTAAATTGAATAAGCACTCTCTAAACAACTTACCCATTTGTGAGGCACAACCATCCCCCGTGTTTTATTTGTTCAGCACAGAGTTTGTAGCTTTCCCCCTTCTCCTAGTCCAAAGTGTCTTTTAGTTGAGTTTAGACAAGTCACCCCCTTTGCCTAGCCTTGTTCCTAGCCTTCATCCTTAGCTAGCAGTTAGACCATGTCCAATGGGTGAGTTTGTCATTTAAGCCATTGTGCAAGTGAATATAAATAACAACGGAATATGCTAACATGATTAATGCCACTATATGATGTTATACTTTAAGTTAAGCTGTGAGTATGATTAGAGGGACATGTCTTAGTCTATTGATATGATTATTCCTTGGTTGTATATTGACCTAGTAAAACCTAGTTTGACTATGGTCATTTCTTGGGATCCGTGATGATGTGGGCCATGTGTGCTTGTTGATGATGATTGATGGTCCCACATACTCTTGATGATGATGCTATATGATGGACATATGATTCAAATGATGATTGATGCAGTTCAACAGGTTTTATTATTATTTCAGATCATCAGATTATGCACTGTCCATATATGGTGGACCCTACAGTTAGCCCATCAGGGCAACCCATGGTGTATGAGTACACATTCTTAGTAGATTTGGGTCTTCTGGATCCAATGAGACACTTATCTTTCAGTTTCGGGCACTCCTTCCAGTGATAGATGCAGTTTTCCACTTGTTGACCAAATTTGGGGCTGATTTCCCAGCCTGAGCAGCAGGGGCCATGAGAGGCCAGTTCACCTAGGGCGCTACATGAGGAGGGGGTGGTCTAGCCACTTGATATTACCATTTACCCCCCCTTCTGGAGAGCCTGGTGGGCTCAGTTTGATAGCGCAGGTGCCCTAGGAGGCAATTTCAACACTTTCACATTTACCGAGGCAGGTTAAAAATGGAATAAAAGGGTCACTGAGGAATTCGATTTGGGCAATTGAGGCAAGGTTTTGGCACTTGGTCTTCATAGAGGTCTTCCAGAGTGAACCCCCCATCTTCCAGCCAGTTTTCATCAGTTAGTGGGGTCCACAGAGGCCACAGGAGGCCATTTACTGCATGTCTCTCACAGATTTTGAGGACAAATTAGATCATTTGTATTTATTTTGGACATATTATATTATTTCATTGTGCCATGGGGATGAGCTAGCAAGGATTGATGCCTCCTAGCCCCACCATGTGCTCCATGTGTCATGTCCTAGTCATATGAGGTGGGCCAATGTACTTTTTCCCCCTCTAGTGGATGATGTCACCCTCCATGAGTATCTTTTAGCTATTACGTCATCATTATTTTGAGTGATCCATGTGTTATGTTGTTATGATTCATCTTAGCCATTGATTATGTATTGAGATCTTTTAATCTCAACCACTCATTTCATAAAGTGGTTTTGAGATCTAGAGTTTTGGTCTTTATTATCCTATATAAGGAGGAGACCCCCTCATTGTAAAATCATCTAGAAATTTTGGCTCTTGGCTCTTGGAATAAAATTTCTATCTTTTGGAGTACATGCTTGGATCTTGGAGTGGATGTTGGTTGCTTTGATTATAAATGCTTTTGTCCATTGCACTAGAGGATCTCTTGTAGCTATCTTGCATATTTTGCCATACTTTTTTTTACAGGTTAAGAGGACGTTTTGGAGGAGTGCGAATTGGTGGGGAGGCATACCCTTTAAGCTCCAAGAGGACGTTTTGGTTAAACAGGGAGTGGTTTTGTCTTTGTACCAACGATTCTTTGCTTGTCTCTTTCTTGCTTGTATCTACCTTCAACATGTTAAACTGATTGATGCTTGGCTCCTTGGTTTTGACAGGTTAGAGGGACATACATGTGGCTTGGAGAAAATCGATTTGGCAAGAGGGCTTCAAAATTCTTCATTTGATCTTTGGCAAAAGTAATCCTCATCTCAACTAGCATTCATCTCTTCATCCAGGTATGCTCCAAAGGTATGGTTTTCTTCTCCCTTGGCTTATCCATGAATTCTAGATCATAAAACCCTAATTGATTAAAAACCCTAATTTTTATTTTTTCTCAGATCTACAAAGATCTAGCTTGGCTTTGGGTATAATAAAAAGAACCCACCTCTATAGTATCCATGGCAATTCAAATCTATAGTTTGGTGGCATTTGGACTTCATTTGGCCCTTCCCCCAAGGCACTTAGCCTTCCTTGAGTGAGGTCACCCTCCTTGGGTTGGTGAGTTGAGCTAGTTCTAGCATATGGGTAGGTGAGATCCCACTTGATTCATGATCCTCACATTTGATAACCTACCCCTAGTGCTTCACTTCATTGATTTTTGCCTTGTGGGCCCCATTGCTCATTTTAAGGGTTGTGCCCCACTTGGGTCAATTTGGTGATGCATGTTCAATCTCAGATCTATGGAGATCTAACCATCGGATGCCCTTGATTTTCAAGATCCACATTGATAATTGCCTAAACTACCCGGATCTAAACTTTGGTGGCATTTGGACTTGATTTGACACACTTTTCCATGCATTTAGCCCTCCTTGGGCAAAGTCGCACGTCTTAGGTGTTTGAGTTATCCCACTTAGAGAAACTGGGTGGTTAAGATCCCGCTTGTTTTGGAAAGAGCATACCTTGAAACCTATATTTAGTGTCTCACTTTGTGGAGTTCTGCCTTGGGGGTATCATTCCTCGTTTTGGGGATTGTTGTCCACTTGGGTCACTTAGTGGAACATTAGATCTAGTAAGATCTAACCATCACATTCACTCGATCTTGGATAGCCTTCTTGATTTGCATCTTAGGTGTCTCGATCTACAATTTGATATCCTTTTGACTCCATTTGCCCATCCATTTCAAGGCACTAGTCCACCTAAGGCAATTCACACTTCTTGGGATTAGTGTCAAGTGCTAGATCCCATATGTGGGTATCTATAATTTCATCTTAGATCCATAGATCTACTCCTTGCATAACCCTTGGTACTATTTGCACCCTTAACTCCACCTTGTGGGTCCCATTTGAACCATTTCCATATCCCAAGGAAGTGGGTCCCACTTGTGTATTTCATGGTACTAGATCTTGCCATGTGGCCTAAATCACTTATTGGTTGAAACATTAGTCATCCCTTAAGCCTCTTTCAACCATACTTAAGCTTCTAGGTCCACCTAACCTTGCATTGGTTTCCGTAACTCATCTTTCACACTTCCCTAGAAACCTTTGCTTTGGTCTTGTTATCACATATATAGAAGCCGGGCTACCATACATTATTTTTCTGATTCCAGTACACTATTCAGCCAGTTCCCTTACATTGAGATGCTGAGATGAGCATCTATATTGGATCACTATCAGATTTTGGATAGTAGTTGTATTTCCCATGCCATGACTGAGTCTCGGGACACTCAGAGAGATGACTGATATGGCCATTATACCATTTGTATAGAGCATTCAGTAGTGCCCAGAGTTACAGCAATAGTTTCAGAGGACAGATGATGGTTCGGATGATGAGCATTCAGGTATATGACTCAGCAGGTATATCATAGTGTTGTGGTTATATTGCTTTTATACTTATCCTTATAGCATGTCTTAGCACTTAGTGTCATGATCTGGCGATCATATAGATATGTGGACCTGGTTGATCTTATTATATATATTATATTGTCTCTACTCAGACTTAGAAGTTCACTATTCATACTCATTGGTTTTACCCTCCTTAGGGTGAATAGAGGTGATCATTCCACCATACCTTGGCTTGCTAGTGTTGGCTACATTATTCATTGTCTTCGTCCATCCATTGCCAACCTTTTAGTTTATCACCTTGACTTACTACTTGACTAGTGACATGGAGGACCTTTTCCCCACTGTAGCCTCTGTATTGGATGAGCTTCCCTGTTTATTGTGTCTCGGCTCTGAGTTGGTGACAAAACTTACCTATGGTGAGTTGGAGTTCCTTGTGAATTCCCCCTAGTCACTAAAGATGTGTTGGCTGAACCTAAACTTTTAGTGCTGCCATGAATACAAAATCTAGAAAAATGAAATGCTATATCTTGTATGAAAAGCCTGTTCATGCAATGTGTTTCTAAACACACATGAAAGAAAGGCATGCCAAATGAAAGTGGCCATGAAAATAAATGTTATATCTTTTGTGAAATAAATACCTATGTAAACAAGTTGTCTGTGACACACCTAGAAGTGCTCAGGTAAACAAGTGCCTTAAAAACACACCTGCAGCAGAAAGCCTCAAATAAATGTAAATCTATGCAATGCATTTATAAACACACATAGATCAAGGCTATGGAAACTTCAGGCCCAAAAGCAATGGAACTTAAATGCTATATCTAAATAATTGCTGGCCTCATTTGTATTATGATTGTGCGCATCTGTTAAAGGTGAATAAACCCTCTTTGAACAACTCATCCATTTGTGAGACACCGCCATTCCCTTTGTTGTTGCTCATTTAGTATATACTCTGATGTGTATTCCCTTTCCCTGTTCCAAAGTGTCACAATGTTAAGTTAGTCAAGTATTCCCTTAGCCTAGCCAGTTATTTTAGCCTCACCCTTCACTAGCAAATTGATCACAGCTACGAAGTGAGTATGGTCCTGAAAGTCTAGTCTGAGTAATAATAATAATTAATGACATTATATATTTGGATCTAGATCGCCAATAATGATTACCTTGTGTTATAATTGTTATTTGAATAAGTTGTAGAGCATGCATTAACCTTTGACACTTTGCAGCAGCTTCTGATGATGGTCTGAGTAATATTTGGTCATTGGTCAAACCTAGTTTGACCAAGGTCAACCATAGGACATGAGATGGTTGGACCTTGTGATGATATGGATAGATGATATATGGTCTATGTACATGTACATGATGATTCTATGCATCAGAAACAGGTTTATGATGATGATTCATGGTTTACAGCATTATTTGATCATTTACAGATTATTATTATTTCACCTGTTCCGGTATATTGGATATATTATATGATCATGCAGAGACTCATATGGTGTATGAGTTCACATCTTGGATGGATTTGGATCTTCTGAGTCCAATGAGACAGTCTGTTTTCAGTTCCGGGCACTTACAGTGATGATTGAGCCTCAGTAGGCTAACCCAGTGCAGTTTTGGTCTGTCGGAGACCCTGTCAGAGCAGAGTGGATTTTTATTTGGTTGACCTAGGGCGCTGTGCTTGGAGGGGGTGGTCCAACCACTTGTTTTTACCATATTACCCCCCTCCCGGACACACTGGTGCCCTCACCTTGATAATGCAGGCACTCCAGGAGGGAGTTTGGGGCAATTTCTCGCTTCTCGAGGCATTTCAGGATTGGTAGAAATGGCTATTGAGGAATTCAATTTGGGCTACTGAGGTAATGTCTTGGCATGGGATGATGAGTGATGATGGGTTGATGTCTTCCGCACCTCCTCCAGCAGTTTCAGCTTCATTGGGCCCGCATCCATCACTTATGGCACTTTTTGATGATTTCGAAGGCCTCTTAAGGCCCACGATTTGTCCATAGAAGCACGATTTGGTATATTGATGACTATTTTATTATTATTGTGCTATGGGGATTGACCAAGGGTGGCTAAAATTACCCCTTGGACCCACCATAAGCTTCTTATTATATTTTTTCATCATGATATGGTGGGATTCCCCTCTCCTAGAGCGATTTTGTCCACTTATGTTATATTTTATTAGTGATCCATGTATTTTATTGTTGAGCTCATCTCAACCATTGATTAGACATTTGTATCTTTTAATCTTAGCCACTCATTCAAAAAGTGGTTAGGATTTTGGTGTCTATCCTATCTATTTAAAAAGGAGAACCTCTCATTGTAAGGGGGACTTGTGGCTCTAGATTATTGGAATAGAAAATTATTATTGCATCTATCTCCAATGTTGTGGTGAATGTTTTTGGTGTTTGTTCGTTGGTTCTTCCTTTGCACTGAGTTATTGGAGATCTTGTTTTGCCATATCTTTTGTACCACGTTTTTGCATATACAGGTGGAGGCCGATTTGCTTTGAGGAGGAAGTATTGGTAGGGGAAGACTCTCCCTACTTCTTCTTTGGATCTCTTCGTTGGTAACAGGGAGTATTACTGTCCCAGGACCTTCTATTTCATGTTACTATTGCATTTCGCTTGTATTTCCTCCATATTTGGTCTTACTGATTGAATTGCTATTCCTTGGTTTGACAGGTAGAGGAGGTCGCACTTGTGGGCTAGGGCATCAATTTGGCAAGCAAAATCAACCATCTCATTTGATCTCTGTGGGAATCTTCCTCAACATCAAGGCATCTCTCTTCATCACTCAGGTATGATCTCAAGGTAATTTCTATCTCCATGATCTAATTAATCAAAACCCCCATTGTTACATTTTCTTAGATCTACTGAGATCTAGTGGGTTGTTGGGTATAATATTAAAAACCCACCTCTATAGTATCCACGACATCCCGGATCTATAGTCTGGTGAGGATTGGCCTTCATTCAATCCCTTTCCCAAGCCAACTTGGCTTCCCCAAGTGAAGGTGCACTTCTTGGGGAGTTGAGTTGACCTAGATCTAGTTGATGGGAGTTGAGATTTTAATTGATTCATGATCCACACATCCTAAAACCTACCCCTAGACTCTTACTTTGGCAATTTCTACCTTGTGGGCCCTATTCCACATTTTAAGGGATTTAATCCCCATTTTGGACCACTTGGTATCTTCAAACTCAGATCTAGTAAGATCTAGCCATTGGATTGCCTTGAAATTGTAGATCCACGCTCTCACTTGATCAACTTACTTGGATCTAAAATTTGGATGTCATTGGACTTGTCTTGATCCCATTTATCCCACATTTTACCCTCCTTGGGCAAAGTCGTACTTCCTTGGAGATTGGAGTTGGTCCACTTCTAGGACGTGGGTACATGAGATTTTAGTAGATTTGGAACGAGCATAATTCAAAACCTAGGTCTAGTTGGTCACTTCATCAAATCTTGCCTTGGGGATAGCATTCCTTGTTTTAAGGGATTGTGGTCCACTTAGGTCAAACCTTGAATCTCTAGATCTAGACCTATTCATCCATCAAACCTTTAATTGCCCACTTGTCTCATGCAATAGGAGTCATCAACCACAAGTTAATTTCATTTGACTCCATTATCCCAATTCCCAAGGCACTGATCTCTCTCCAAGTCAATTCGACTTTCCTAGATTGTTGGATTAACTTGTGGTTTGATCCTTGTTTGGTGGACTAAACCCTTTGATGTCATCATACTTCATGATCAAGCTTGTCACTTGTACTAGTTAGCCCCAATTCAACCCCTAAACTACCCTGCATTGGACACGGTTCCCAAGGCAGTGGATTTTCTCACATTGACTAGTACTATAATCCTAGATCTTATTTTCAAATACTATAAGTCACTCACACATCAACAATGAACCAAAGCTAAACTCATTGAACCACTCACTTATCTTGTGACTTCATCCTTAGGTCTAGGATAAACCATACACCTTCTTTCACTTAGTCTTAACTTGATTTGGTGTCTTGGTTTGATCTCTCCTGTCAGGAGTAGATCGGGTCTCCCCCTTTGTTGTCTGGGCTAGATAACATAAAGCAAAGGTTGCCTCGACTGGCGTGACAACCATCTATTAGAGGTCGAGGTGCTCGTGGTTGCACCTTTTGAGTTGCCCTTCCCTATTGCCATCCCTTAATGGATACATGCAATAGGGCTAACTACAGTTTAGGTGATAACATATTGGCGTCGTTGTCGGGGAGGGCATAAGCTTACTCTGGTTTGACATATATTTCTCAAGCCTTACTCCCGTTCTTCTTGCCTAACATTTTGGCTTTGGAGGGCATAGGCTTACCTTGGATAAATCTAGTAGTCATTATTCACTCTCTCCTGCATATACAACGACACATATCTTGGTAGAAGAGTTTAAGAAATCTACCTGGCGATTCCCAACCGTGACTCCGCTGAGGAGCGAGCTCATTTACATCCTTATAACACTAGAAGTAAAACAAACTCGGATCAAGTTGAAGGAACCCCACTTACATATCGTAAAAGAGATCCTAAAGCACAATCATCTAACTTCTTTTCGAAATTGGTCAACGATTCTCCAAATAGAGCTTCAGGATCCCCTTTGTTTAATCTGGTTCCTCCCTCATCTCCTAGCCCAAACTTAAACACAAACTTACCAAATCCAATGGCCGGAACAAACTCTGGAAACCAGAATGTTGCTCCTCTGCAAAATCCTAGGATTTTTGGAAGAAAGGCAAAACCATCTCCTTTAGACTTTTCTCAAATCCAAGGAGCACCCCATGACATGCCTGAAAAGTATTTTGAAAAGGTTCCCAGATTTGATGGAGTATCTGCTATATCAATTGAAGACCACATTGATAAAGTATGGGAACACATGGAAGCATATGGAGCATCTGAGGAAGATGTTTTCATGAGGGGTCTTCCGGCATCTTTAGAAGGAGATGTTAGGAAGTGGTTTGACAGGTTGCCTGCCTCATCCATTGATGGGTATGACAACTTTGTCAACAAACTAAATAATGAGTGGTCTTGAAAGTTAGATGGGAAATTTCTCTTACATCAACTCTTTGACATTAAGAAAAGAGAAAATGAAACAGTCCATGAGTTCAATATAAGATTCGACAAGACTGTAGGCGTTATCCCTGAAGAGATTAGACCAAAAGACCAAGCAGTTGTTATTCACTACTTGAATGCTTTTGAGGGATGGGTTGGTTATCAGCTAAAGGATAAAAACCCAAATGACTTGAAGACCACTCAATCAAATGCCAAGATGGCTGGGCAAAATGTAGCATCCATGGGGAAACTAAACTTTTTTGATCAATTTACCCCATCCACTTCCAGATCTGACCCTAGACTTCGAAAACCAAAGGAACCTGCGAGTGTGCCAAAGGAATGAAAGGACACTTTAGAAGTCATGCAAGAGATGATGAGGCAATTAACTGTCCTAACAAAGAGTGTAGCAAGTTTGAATGACCCAGAAAGACATATAAATCCTTATGGCCCTAAACCTTACTGGAATAACAATAGGAGGCCTGAAGGGGATAGGGATAGGCGACGACCTGAGTATCCAGAAAACTCTGAAAAGAAGGAGGTCAATTGGTGTGATGAAAAAGAAGAAGAACCCTCCGACACCATTGACCATTATGACCAACCAGATAACATCAACTTTATGCATGACTTATCGTATGATGAGGACTTTGGAAGAATCCTTTTAGAAGAAGAACTATGGGAGCAAGAAGAAAACGTAGTAGAAGAACCTAGCTCCTCATGTTGTGCCTTAGAGCTCCCAAAACCTAAAGAGCAACCAAAGTATCAAATTTATAAATGACGAAGTACCTCCCAACCTTCTTTCCTTGATAAACATAAGAAGAGTGAAGAAGATAAAAAGGAAGAAGAGGATCTTGTTGTGAATGATTATGATCTTAAGATTGACATTAAGAAAGAGTTAAGCAAGATAATGTGTAATATCCCTGTCACCGAGTTAATGAAGGTGCCTTCTGTTAGATGCCAAGTAGAGGAATTTTTCAATGGTATTGGCCAAGAGAAAACTCCTAAAACGGTCCTAGAATCATGTCATATCCAAAAGCTTAGTGGAACACAACTTAGTGAAACAAAGAAGGATCCACCAATAAACATCCATTCAACAATTTATGAGAGAAAAAGCGGTGGTTACTCTCCCTTTTACCTTACCTTACACATTCAAAACATGCTCCTTCACAATTGTATGTTGGATTCTGGAGCAGCAATGAATGTTATGCCTTTACAAGTTATGAAGGAAATGGGACTTGAAGTGACTAGACCTTATGGAAATGTTTGCAGTATAGATTCCCGACGAGTGCCATCTTATGGTTTGATCAAAAACCTTAGAGTTGATCTTTTTGCATGTTCAGACATTTCTACCATGATGGATGTAGTTGTCATTGACTTACCCCCAGCATATGGAATGCTGTTATCTAGAAAATGGGCGACTGGTCTAGGTGGATACCTTGTGATGGATTTATCATTTATTTGTGTTCCCAACCCTGATGGAGCTTTGATTCGGGTAAACAGAGAACCTTGTTATAATGAGCATGTAGAATCATTTGGTGAAGGGTTAAAGAACACATATGGGGATGAATTATTGAATAATGCCAAAACTAACCTTGTTGAAGATGAGGATGAATTATATGAAGTATATCAAAATACTTCATATAAGATTCTGATTCCTCTGGGGAAGAAGAGCAAGCAGCTGAAATTGCAAGAACAATCAATTTGGAGTTACTTAGGAATGAATTTGCTGAGGAAATAAATGAATTGAGAAGAAGTGAAAATCAACCTCAAGGTCAGGAACAAAACAATGAAATCATTCAAGAACCAATTATTGAAATCAAGCACCTGAGGAAGTTGATGATGGCATAAGAGATATAGGAAGAAATGAGCAGTTGACTAATGATCAAAGCTTGGAACAAATTCCCCATTTGGAAAATTTTCATGAGCAAATAGATGTTGAAGAAAATATTGAGAATCCTATCCATGAAGATGAATTTGATGATATTAGGAGGGGAGAAAGAATTCCTTTTACTGTTAGGGAATGGTTTGCTTTGACTGATCATAGTAGAGAAAGGGAAAGCCAAGGGCTTGCACCTATTTACCCATGCGAAAACAATCTTGCAACATCTACTAGGGTTGAAACAAATGAAGAGTCTCAAACTTCCCATTATTCTAACGTAGAAGATTCCTTATCTCACTTATCTCTAGAAGATGGTAATCTAATTCAAGTTCATGATAACTCTTGAAGTTGGGAAGAGGATGCCTTAATTAATGATGCACCTCAAGGAGAACATAATTTAAACAACCTTGCCATTTTTCAAACTCCTTCAGAACCTCAAAGCCATGTTTTATTTGCATATCCTCATGTCCCTAGTTTTCTCCTACCATTTGAGTCATCTAGTCATCATATTCATGATCCTTCTCACATTCCTAGTTCCTCTACATTTCATCCTGAATCAGTTTCTGCTAGATTGGAAAATATGGTCATCCCGGTTCCTTCTGGGGAAGGCTCTAGTCATAATACTGTCATATCTCATAAGCCACCTTCCTTGGAAGAACATAGAGATTTCTGGACTGTAGGTGAAGTTGTTAAAAGAGTTGTGTCTCCTCATGAGGAAGAGTCAAATGAATTAGTCCATGAGGCAAGAAGAGAAGTTAGGGAGGTCCTTGTTGGCAGAATTGCTATTTCCTTAGATGGTGGTCCACCCAGAGTTGATGCAGTTCCTTTTAGGAGGAGCTCAAGGATTGTCACACCTCAACCGCAAAACCCTGCAGAAATCCATCCCATGCCTATTCGTAACATTGGAGTTATTCCTGAGTCTGTCAATAGAAACAGGTTTCCTACAGGAAGCCAAGTCATCATCCCCAACCATTTGTTGCATATAAGATCGGGACAGGCTGATGACTTATGGGTTGGACCTTTTACAGTAGAGCAATGCATTGATGGCATGTGCTTTCTAACCACTGGTAGTGGACAACGTATTTTATATCCTGTCAATCAGAGGGACTTAAGGGATCACATCCCTGATCCCACATAGTTGGGATCTCTTCGCTTGCCTTGCCTGGTAGATTAGAGTAGGTAGGAAACTGAATAAGCCTACTTGGGCAGTAGTTAGTCTTTTCAACCATTGAGTCTGGCACCTTTATGTTTGTTTTTTCTTCTAAGCTCCTTTGTAAGCTCCTAGTTTAACTGAGTACCTGCCATTTTCTTTTTCCTGCACAAGTTATGTTAGTAATTTAATTTACTTTCTGCATTTATATCTCATGCATTTATATTTTTGGCATAGAATAGATTTTATTTCAGTTGGATTTCATATTTTTCCCATACATGCTGCATGAGGTATTTTGATGGTTGTGAATGCAGAAATAGGTGCAAAATAAAAGCTGGAAGCAAAATGGTAGAGTGTTGGATCGAGGATTCGAGTAGCAGAGTTCAAGGACCAGAGATTCTGAGGTTCTCAAGCACTCATTTCAGCAGAGCACTTGTCCCAGCCGGACCCACCATAAGCTTCTTATTATATTTTTTCATCATGATATGGTGGGATTCCCCTCTCCTAGGGCGATTTTGTCCACTTATGTTATATTTTATTAGTGATCCATGTATTTTATGGTTGAGCTCATCTCAACCATTGATTAGACATTTGTATCTTTTAATCTTAGCCACTCATTCAAAAAGTGGTTAGGATTTTGGTGCCTCTCCTATCTATTTAAAGGAGAGAGCCTCTCATTGTAAGGGGGACTTGTGGCTCTGGATTATTGGAATAGAAAATTATTATTGCATCTATCTCCAATGTTGTGGTGAATGTTTTTGGTGTTCGTTCGTTGGTTCTTCCTTTGCACTGAGTTATTGGAGATCTTGTTTTGCCATATCTTTTGTACCACATTTTTGCATCTACAGGTGGAGGCCGATTTGCTTTGAGGAGGAAGTATTGGTAGGGGAAGACTCTCCCTACTTCTTCTTTGGATCTCTTCGTTGGTAACAGGGAGTATTACTGTCCCAGGATCTTCTATTTCATGTTACTATTGCATTTCGCTTGTATTTCCTCCATATTTGGTCTTACTGATTGAATCGCTATTCCTTGGTTTGACAGGTAGAGGAGGTCGCACTTGTGGGCTAGGGCATCAATTTGGCAAGCAAAATCAACCATCTCTCATTTGATCTCTGCGGGAATCTTCCTCAACATCAAGGCATCTCTCTTCATCACTTAGGTATGATCTCAAGGTAATTTCTATCTCTATGATCTATCCACTTGTCTTAAATATTTCAAACCCTAATTAATCAAAACCCCCATTGTTACATTTTCTTAGATCTACTGAGATCTAGTGGGTTGTTGGGTATAATATTGAAAACCCACCTCTATAGTGTCCACGGCATCTCGGATCTATAGTTTGGTGAGGATTGGCCTTCATTCGATCCCCTTCCCAAGCCAACTTGGCTTCCCCAAGTGAGGGCGCACTTCTTGGAGAGTTGAGTTGACCTAGATCTAGTTGATGGGTAGTTGAGATTTTAATTGATTCATGATCCACACATCCTAAAACCTACCCCAAGACTCTTACTTTGGCAATTTCTACCTTGTGGGCCCTATTCCACATCTTAAGGGATTTAATCCCCATTTTGGACCACTTGGTATCTTCAAACTCAGATCTAGTAAGATCTAGCCATTGGATTGCCATGAAATTGTAGATCCACACTCTCACTTGATCAACCTACTTGGATCTAAAATTTGGATGTCATTGGACTTGTCTTGATCCCATTTATCCCATATTTTACCCTCCTTGGGCAAAGTCGCACTTCCTTGGAGATTGGAGTTGGTCCACTTCTAGGACGTGGGTACATGAGATTTTAGTAGATTTGGAACAAGCATAATTCAAAACCTAGGTCTAGTTGGTCACTTCATCAAATCTTGCCTTGGCGATAGCATTCCTTGTTTTAAGGGATTGTGGTCCACTTAGGTCAAACCTTGAATCTCTAGATCTAGACCTATTCATCCATCAAACCTTTAATTGCCCACTTGTCTCATGCAATAGGAGTCATCAACCACAAGTTAATTTCATTTGACTCCATTATCCCAATTCCCAAGGCACTGATCTCTCTCCAAGTCAATTCGACTTTCCTAGATTGTTGGATTAACTTGTGGTTTGATCCTTGTTTGGTGGACTAAACCCTTTGATGTCATCATACTTCATGATCAAGCTTGTCACTTGTACTAGTTAGCCCCAATTCAACCCCTAAACTACCCTGTATTGGACACGGCTCCCAAGGCAGTGGATTTTCTCACATTGACTAGTACTATAATCCTGGATCTTATTTTCAAATACTATAAGTCACTCACACATCAACAATGAACCAAAGCTAAACTCATTGAACCTCTCACTTATCTTGTGATTTCATCCTTAGGTCTAGGATAAACCATACACCTTCTTTCACTTAGTCTTAACTTGATTTGGTGTCTTGGGACTAGATTGGGTCTCCCCCTTTGTTGTTTGGGCTAGATAACATAAAGCGAAGGTTGCCTCGACTGGCGTGACAACCATCTATTGGAGGTCGAGGTGATTGTGGTTGCACCTTTTCAGTTGCCCTTCCCTAATGCCATCCATTAATGGATACATCCATAGGGGTAACTACAGTTTAGGTGATAACAGGTCCAATCACCTTTGATTGGCTATAGGGTCTCCCCCTAGGTCTTGATTCATCTTGATCTAAAGTGAAGAGTGGTTTGGTTGACGTGACTCCCAGCTTGCATTGGGAACCGTGGAATCTCTTGGGTGACCTCTTTAGTTGTCCATCTCCTCTACCATCCCGGATGGGATACCTCTAGGGACAACTACAAGTTGTGTGATAACAACACCTAGGAGAAGTCGATCATTGCAAAGAAGATGGCTTCCATATGGCAAGCCATGTTTGAGGTCTTTTAAAGGCCTTAGCACAACTTGAGTGCATGAGTTTGGGGGATGGACTCAAGGGAAATTGATGATTACTCCAAGTAGTAGATCATCTTATTGGTTGAAACACTAGTCATCCCTTAAGCCTCTTTCAACCATACTTAAACTTCTAGGTCCACCTAACCTTGCATTGGTTTCCGTAACTCATCTTTCACACTTCCCTAGAAACCTTTGCTTTGGTCCAATCACCTTTGATTGGCTATAGGTCTCCCCCTAGGTCTTGATTCATCTTGATCTAAAGTGAAAAGTGCCTTGGTTGATGTGACTCCCAGCTTGCATTGGGAACCATTGCATCTCTTGGGTCACCTCTTTAGTTGTCCATCTCCACTACCATCTCGGATGGGATACCTCTAGGGACAACTACAAGTTGTGTGATAACAACACCTAGGAGAAGTTGATCAGTGCAAAGAAGATGACTGCCATATGGCAAGCCATGTTTGAGGTCTTTTAAAGGCCTTAGCACAACTTGAGTGCATGAGTTTGGAAGATGGACTCAAGGGAAATTGATGATTACTCCAAGCAGTAGAACAGGTCCAAGGATCATGGTTACAATTGGCATGTTGATAGGGGGAGTATTGTTAGCAAATGAAGTGAAGCAAGATGGTGATGTTTGGAAAGTTGTCTTTGATACATGCTTACCTTTGATGAATTTATTAGATGTTTGCTGATGCATTCATCCATAAAGTGTACAAATGACTTCTTTGGATATGATTGGCAAGAATGACCTTAAGGAACACTTCTTGTTGGTATCTTATTACATCACGTATATTGGAAATGTAGTTGAGATTTTTATCATTGTATGATGAGCAACATCATTAATTAAGGGCGCATCCAATGCATTGCAAAAGTCTTTTGAAGAAAGCTATTTTACAGGATTGGCTAGTTATCTTCAGCAGTATTCATACTTTATCTATTTTCAAGTATATGTAGCACATGGTCATCAGAAATTTGTGTGAATTAGAAGACAACCTTTAAGCCTCCTGAAGCTGTAGGTCATCTGAAGTCTGAAATCAAGAGAGGCAGTAAAGAAGGAATATATGATCTCTGTCAAATAGAGACTTGAGAAGTCCTTTAAGAAGTTCAAATGCAAGCAAGTCTTCTACAGATGAAACACGTTCCAGAAAGTGTTGAAAAATAATGCACACACGAAGGAGAAGAGTTAAATGCCCGCCAATCTCAGTAAAAAGTCAAGTGTGATATGGGGCTGAAATGGTTCTGGTATATTCTGGAAATGTTCTTGAGATGCACTGATACACAGAAGGATGTGTTTTTTTTTTTATATTCAAGTTGGGCTTTTTGTAGTTGAGACAAAGTATCATGGGTTGTTGAAGAGCAGCTAGCAATACCTGTATGATGAAAGATGATACCTTAGATGAGCTGATGGTCAAGGTTGTCATTGATGACAACACATTAATGACAAAGGGTGAAATGATGACATGGCAGAAGGACAAGCAGTGGACAACACATTAATGACAAAGTGTTGATGACTCAACAAAGGAGCATGCCAAGGTAAGCAAGATTGATAGGATGACAAAGGAGTATGACAAGTGGCCAAGTATGACAAGGACAACAATATGATGATGCAAAGATCAAGCAAGCATGAGATCATGTCAAGCAAGCATGACAGATGTTGTTGACATGCATGATGAGGATGACTTGTTGACATGGAGGAAGCATGTCAAATGTTGTTGACTAGGCAAACAACCAAAGTGAATTTGGCAAGCATGACAAGTGTTAGTGACATGGCTTGATGACATGGAGGATTTGCATAGTATAGAAGGACTTGAGGATATTGAAAACATGATGGCAAGCAAAACAAGTGCTGCAGGCATAATTTAACAAGCCTGCAGGAATTTATATGAAAGGTTGCGGGCATTTGGAAGGCCCCTTGCGGGCATTTCAAAGCCCCCATGTGGGCATCCAAAAGGCACAAGAAGACTACCCATGCGGGCATCCAAAAGGCACAAGAAGACTACCCATGCGGGCATTTTATTATGGATCTGCGGGCATTTTAGAAGACTGCTGCAGGCATCCTAAAGAGCCCCTTGCGGGCATATGGAGGACTGCCTGCCGGCATTTTTTTTTATGAAGAATGTGGGCATTTCAAGGATAGCTTGCGGGCATATTTGAAGAAGTTGTGCGGGCATTTATGAAGGCCCCTGTGGGCATAATTCAAGGAGGCTTGCGGGCATTTTTGAAGAAGGTTAAAAGTCAAAAAGTTAAGGAAGGCCACCTAAAATAAAACATACTGGAAGGGCATATAATGATGTGGCATGAAAAGTACTCACTGTGACGATTGGTTAAAGAAGTGGTGATGTGGGAGAAGAAAGTTAAAAGAAGTTTAAAAAATGATCAAGTATTAAATAAATATTTTAAAATATTTGGAAGGGCAGTTTGATGATAACGTGGTCATTGAAGAAGAAAATATGGGCATGATGTGGTCAAATACCTTGTATAAATCTTATTTGGATTTATTCAATCATTCAAGGTCAAGAATAAATCTTATTTGGTTTATTCTATTAATTAATGAAAAGGGACCAAATGATGTGGCATAAAAATAAAAATGACATGGCTTGGTTGGGTTATCTCCTTGAATGAAGGATGGTTACCTTAAATAAATCATTTTTTATTTATTTAATTATTTCAATGATAAAAATAAAACTAAAAGGACAAGTCGGCCTCCAAAATTAGAGTGAAGAAAAAGTATAAATAGAGGATGAATTTCTATTTTAGAGTGCGAATTTGTGTGGAAGAATTTGGAGGGACAGTAGCTCTGATTTCGGGGTTTGGAGAAGATCAAGACAATAAGGACAGTTTGGGTGGAGCAGCAACAGCAAAACATTCTTGCTTATCTCTTATTTCTGGGTTGGTTACATGATGTTTGGATAATGATAGAGCAGCAACATAATGATTGACGAAGACAAGTGCAGCATAATGAAATTATCTTTGTATCTTTGATTTCTGGGGCTTCACTGAGTGATTGACAGCTTGGTGACATGATGCTGATTGAATATATGTTTGGGATAGAATGAGGATCAGTTGAGGGACAGAAAGATGTCATGGACAGAATGCTCTTGGACAAAATACTATTGCTGATATACTCATGAACAGAATGAAGAACAAATTGTTGATGGGTTAATGTGATATGACAGCTTAAGATCTTTTTATTTCTAAGCATGATAAATTCAGATCTGTGTAATCCTAGATAGCAGCAGATTGCGAAGGCATAGACAGCATGATGAGATGACAGTGACAGTGATTGATGTGGACAGCTTTGGACAAGGCAGTGACAAGTTGGTGATGATGACAGTGATATGTATGAGATTGGCTGAGACAGATTGGGTGTTGATGATGTGATATGACAGTGGCTGATGATATGTGTGTGTGATGACAGTATACTGTAGTGTAAATGCAAGCCAGTCTTGCATCTGAGGTTTGGATACCTCAACCTTTCTTGGCTGGGTCTAAGAAAAACCAGGTTGGGCCCTGGATGAGGAGTTGGTGCTCTTTGTATCAGTAGGTGCTGATTTACCTTAATAGTTGTAGCCGGTCCAAAACAAATACAAAAAGATTACAAAGATTAAATTGTCTTGTGTTTCTTGTGCTGTGATACTTGTTATGGTTCAATGAGTTAAAAGTTTTTGATTCATAGATGATTAGTCATGAATGTCAGTACAACAATGATGTAAATGGAAGTATAATACATTGATGAATTGTTAGTTGATTGGTAGAAGTTGAAAAGGGTTTTAAAATTGGCCTCATACTGATTCACCCCCCCTCTCAGTGTGAACATTGTGTCCAACATGAGCAGCCACAACACCTAAGTGTACCATTTGTAGACAACTCGTGTTAATACTTAGTCATAAGCACAACTGAAATTTCTTGGATACTGCTGAAATTCACAAACAACAGGATACCAGACAGGGGGAGATTAGATCAGCAAATAAAGAAGCCTACATGACAGGGGGAGCAAACACTTCAGCATGATGTCAAGAAGCAGTCTTCAAGAATTAATTTTTTTGGGGGCATTGTGAAGCCTTTGATGGACAATTCTTTGACCCTTTGTCATTAATGTCAAAGGGGGAGAGTAATTGAAGTTTTGCTATCAATGACAAAGGGGGAGTTTGTTGAGCATGGTTGTCATTGATGACAAGCCATTAATGACAAAGGTTGTGGTTGTTGATGGTTGTTAATGATATGGCAGACTCAGTGAATGACTAGGACAAAGACTTAATGACAAAGACAAAGATCTGGGTCTTGGAACCCTATACATGGTTGAGATGCCCTTACAAGTGTCCCTACACCCTTGCACATGATGGAGCTTGGCATATACACCCTTTGTGATGACATGCATCCTTGGACATATGACCCCTACACTTGGTGTGATGTTCTTGATGCCCTTGTTGGTGATGGCATTCTTCAAGGAATACATGATAAAGTCCTTCCTTTTGATGATGCCCTTGAAGATGCTTTGAAGCCTATATGCTGGTTCTTGATTTATGAAGAAGATGGAGCCCTTGCTTGATGATCTTCAGCCCACAAGCTTGATTGGATAATGGTGCCATTGCTTGGGGTAACTTGGACAATGAAGACTTGATGGAATCCGTGTAACATGAACAGCTGCACATGTTATTTGGTTTACTCCTCCTGCTTGATGATGAAGTTTAAACATGATTGACGTGGCAGCACTTATCAACAAAGTTTTGGTTGTGGCACCTTTGAAGCATGATTGACAACCCCCAAAATGGTGAAGTCATATGGTGTGATTACCCTTCCTTTTGGGGTTTTGGTATGCTTGTGGATGAGGAGAAATATATGCATAAAAACCTTTGGATAAGCTTGCAAGCAATATTAAATTTTAATGGAATACAACCACAGAAATAAACTTGCAAAGTCGGCTCCATACAGATTTTTAAAAATTAAAATTAAATTAAGGATTGGTCGGCCCAGTAAAAATTCATGGAAAAACAGTATAAATATACAGTGACACTTCATTCAAGTGATGTAGAATAGGGCTCTGATTTTCGGATTAGTCTAAGGCAGCTACAGTAAAGGTGAAATTCGGTGGTGGTATTATCCTGAGACAGCCGCCGTAAGGAAGACTGTTTTGTCTGATTTTTTTGTGAGGAAGTCTGAAATTTGGGACAGTAAGCAAGCAATAGTTAAACAAGTTTTGGGGTGATGAGTTAAGCTCTGAATTTCGGTATGTAACAGCTCTGAGGCAGCCGCAGTGGAGTAAGGACACATCTGCTCTAAATTCAGTGAAAGGGTCTGATTTTTGAGGATCTGGACAACAGCGTACAAGCTGTGATTTTCATGGATGATCAATCTCAGAATTTGGGAGTTCACTGAGGCAACTACTGTATAAATTTTCATCTAAGTTCTGATCTCAAGTTAGATAGATGCAGGAGTTATGTGAAGAAGTTTGAACAGTTCTATCTCTGATTTTCGGGTATATCAATGAGGCAGCAGCTGGAAGCAACCACATTATGAAGACAAGGCATTACTGAGGCAGCAGAGGACAAGATCAGTGTTGATGAGCAGAAGCACTTCTGGACAGGGGTCATGAACATCAGTTAATGGCAGCAGTAAACTTGACATGATCATGACAGGCTAATTAGTGGGCAAGTAATATTTGTATATATGTTTATGAGCAGACTTTTGTTGACATGATTTGAGCAAGGCATAGTTGACAAGCATCCAAAGACTGCTTCAGCTACAGTTCAGTATTAGCAGACAATGATAGACACTTGAAGACATGAACAGACCTTGAGGACATGTGAAGACTTAGATGACATAAGCCAAACTTTGAGGTGTTGACCATCAATGAGCAGAGGATAAAGAACAGTGTTAATAAGCAGAGAGACATGACATTGAGCAGTAGAGCAAGTTGTATGAGCAGCAGCAAATTGAATCAATCAAATTGATATGGCAGAGAAGCTGACAGAGATAGTTGTGAAGTTTGACAGTGACATTATAATGTGACAGACCGACAATGACAAGTTGTGGACAGAAATCAAAATGTAATTGTAAGCTGGGTCTTGCAAACCTTTTTCTTAGTTGGATCTAAGAAAAGACCAAGCTGTGTCTTGGAATAGAAGTTGGTGCTTCTCAATCAGTTGTAGCTGATGTAACCTAACAGTTGTGGCCGATTGAATTAAATATAAAAGTTTACAAAGCTTATCCTGTGATGTTTCTCTTATGATGTGGATTGATGATATGAATGATATGTTTATTGTTGTATAGCTTAGTGTGAATGATGAACTCTGCCTAAGTATTGAATTGAAATTATTTAATGATCTAAGTTTAAGTCTTGAAGAAGTTGAAATTGGTAAGAAGGGCTGGCCCATTGATTCACCCCCGCCTCTCAATGTGCCATTGTGTCCAACAGAAGCCACCCCAAATTTTAGGGAAATTTTGGGGGGGGGACGTTGGAGTCATAAAATTTAATTTAAAATATAAAAATGATAAATCCCAACAATAATTATATTACCATGTGAAAAGTAAAACTAAAAACTAAATTCATCATTATGGAATGTACATCTATTAGTTATTACCATATCAATTTTCAAATTTGTAATGATACTGTATTATGTTACAATTACCATGTAAAAACTAAAACTAAAATATCATCATTATCATTATGCAATGTATATCTAAATTCAAATTTCAAATTTGTAAAAGATAATGCAACAGATAATGAAGTCTGAGATAGTCAAATAGATACCGAACAGTGACCACAGAGAAGTTAGAAAAATGAAATAGACAAAAGTGAAAAGTCTAATAGTAGATTAAAATTTCTCAAAAAATATTAAATAGTAAAGAGTCAAGGACTGTCATCAGTATGAAGCATCTAGTATCTAGTATCTAGAGTCAAAACTGAAACAATGAAAAGTAGCTGAAATGAATCAACATCCTAGACTCTTAGGTTAGTCTAGGATTTAATTTAATTTTTGTTTAATTATGTTGTAATTTTTTTAACACTTTTTAATATTTTAATTTGCATTTATTTTTACTGTAAAAGAAAATCGGAGGGGGCTTCTGGTCGTCCCCCCCACGTGCGGGGACGCCCAAAAGCCCCCCCCGGGGGAAAACGCGTTCCGCACTTGGGGAAACTTGGGGAAACACATTTCCTCAAGATTCTCCCAAAAGGGGGACGTGGGGAAATGTTTCCCCAAGAGTTTCCCCATCCTGGAAGCATGGGGGAGCGAGGGGGTGCGGTCCCCATGGAACACTGCCTAAAACCCAAACATTTTCCTATAAAGTAGTCGATCCCCCCACTCTAGAGCAAATAAATCTGAGTTTTTCTTAGCTGTCTGAATCTCTGAGTTTGTGGGAGCAATTTGGAGTGAAATATATTTGGAGATCTGAAATTTCCATGTTTCTGGTTCATGGTTTATATATATATATATATGCACTGTTTCCTTATATCCGGATACTAAATTTTCAAAACTTATGGCAGATCCACATTTGCTTCCATGCAACTTAGGCTCTAAGAAATCATGCAAGATTAAACCAAAGGAACATTATTCTTAAAGGATATTATTTGTTTTTGCATAGCCCAAGGGGAAAAAGATTCTGCTTCTCAAATTGATGTAAGCAAATGAATCATGACCAGAAGGAATTACTTACATGGGGTTTCCTTTGTGGAAGGACAGGGGTGTACTAATCGATAAGATAAGATAAGCTAATTTTATTAATGACCATTAATAGGCCAATGGGACTGCTAGGTACAATAGTGTGAGATACAAAGTGGGAGTGCAAAGGATGCTCCTAGAAAATCATGATATAACCAAAACTAGCATATGCTGTAAAAGATCTAAAGTCTAAAGCTAAGTTACCGGAAACGGCTAGGTGGCACCCCGGAAACGCCGTTCCCCGTTTCAGATACGGAAACGGATTCGAAACGGGTGGGATCCGGCATAGATACGTTTCGAAGTGAGCTGATACGGATCAGCAGTTGTGGATACGGATCAGTCTGTTCTGGATACGGATCCTGCGAAAGGTGAAACGGATCTGCAGAAAGGTGAAACGGATCCGCCATTCAAATGGAAATCGCGATCCGGCAAACTCGTTTTCTTTATTGAACCCGGGTTTGCCCTAGTGGGGCCCGATACGTATATACCTCCGGCTAAAAGCCTAAGGCTAAAACATACCCCGGATGCTCACTGTGCCGGTTTAAGGTCGAAACTCGTGCTCGCTGTGCCGGTTGAAGCTTGTGCTCGCTATGCCGGTTGAGTTCCGGTTGAAGGTCGTGTTCAAACTTCAAAGCTAAAACTTGTGCTCGCTATTACAGTGAAGGTCGAAACTCGTGCTCGCTGTGCCGGTTGAAGCTTGTGCTCGCTATGCCGTCAATGCCTCAAACTATCCACCTTATCCCTCCGACCACCACTAACAGGAATGGACAATTTCGGAAGCACCCCTAGAAGACGCTCACACTCGCCACTATGTTCATCACCCCGGGAGGATTTTCCAGGATCCAAACTGGAGCCCGTGCCCTCGTGCAATCCGCCATTCCACTCAAACATTATTCGCCACTCGCGCATAACGAATACAAAATGTTCGCCTGTATAGACCCTGCGCATAACTATACCATTATCGCGATCGCCTCCAAACCTTCTACGACCCTGCTCTGCCTTGTTATTATGTTTCAAGCATGGATTGTATTCCCACGTCTGGACAAGATAGCTATGGGATCGTCGGCACGTGGATAGCGTCTCGCGTCACGTGCTCTTGTTCAGCTCTCCTTTCACCAGCATTCGGGAGATATTCAAAATATGTATACATAACATTTGAAATTATGACATTCTAAGCAAATATGGTGAAAGTTTTTAATATTCAATTTTTCAAAATCATATCTTTATGACTATTTTAATATCTAATATTATTTTTAAAAAATTAAATAAATTTTTTAATTATATCATTAAATGTTTATGTTTTAGAATTTAGGATAGAGTTAAATTGATTTTATGGAAATAATTAATACATAAATAATAATGAGTAATGACACACAAAGGATCGAACTAAAAAAACTCACTATGCTAATCAAAATTATTGATCCATTACCAAAACTTTAAAATTATCCTTTCATATTCTATTGGACTTTAAGATTATATATATATATATATATATATATATATATATACGCCGTTTCCCTGCCGTATCGTACCCAGATTTTTTGAAAATTTGCCGTATCCGTGTCCCCCCCCGTATCCGTATCCGTTTCCGTATCCGTTTCAGTGCAACTTAGGTCTAAAGCCTAAGAGCATGGAGCAGGGAAACACAGCAATAGTTCAGGTATGTTCAAGTACTGTGGAGAGTCAAAGATTAAAAACACCAACATTATCAGGGGAAGTGGCTCACCTAGGGGATGATCAACCTCCCTTGATGCTGTCTCTCCTAACGTCCGAGGCCATAGGGAAGAAACTCCTGATAGATGACTAGTCGGAGGAACAACCAACTAGAACATATACCAATTGTGCAGTGTAATTCCAAGAAGATATTACAATGCATGGAAAGTAGGGCTTTGCATTCATTTCTTCAGAGATAAGTGGGCATCCACGTTTTTGCCCTTGTCAAAATAATAGAAATGCCAAACGAAATTAGAGAGATCTCATTAAAAGCAAATTATAAAAGCAGTTAATTAATGGGTTCACAAAAGCAAACAATTTGGTGTGTGAAGAAAACAGACAAGATGGAGATTAGCTAAAGATTACAACGTTCAAAATCTCCATTTTCTGATAGAAGAATGAAAAATATCTTAATGGCCAGAAAAGAACTTATAGTCTTATACATGTCCACAAGACCCAAAATGTTTTGTGGCCCAAGGATGAAGCAAGAATGCTCGACTCTTAGAATATTAAAGAGGAAAGCTTACAACATCTCTAATTATATAACTTCTTGAACATAATACATTCAAAGTAGTCCTGAACTTAGTTGGAACTTGGAACAATAAATCTAAAATGGCAATACGACAGTACAACACAATATCAATCAAGACATCTCCAAATTATGAACAAGCTATGTAGGAATCTATTGAAAAGCTTCTCTTCCCATTGACCTATGTTTTCATCATTTGTTGGATACCAATAAAATTATCTTTCTTATCCTGTGAAATTTGGTTTGTTAGCAAGGTGCCCCTGTCTTCAAGGATCTGCTGAATGTCATCTGATGCTGTGAAGAAACTGGTGCTGAGGTAATTCTGAGCAACTTAGAGGTTGTCATATTACTTGCATCTTGTGATGGTTTTCCGGAATGTCTCCCATGGTGTCAAGGTTGTGTACAACTCTATCTGGTGCTGCCAGATGGCTGTCTGATGGCCCTCACTGAAGGACTCCCATCCACCTTTGATTGGGAAAGACCTGAAGACTGATGTGACAGTCCTCTATGGAAGGGTTCTAACTCCTTAGGTATTTTGTGGCCCAACCTAAGGTTATTTTAACAGCGGAATTTTTTTGACACATAAGCAAGATAGCTCTGATGCTCCAGTCTGTTTAGACTCTAGAGAGTTAGAGAAGACCTAGGATTGGTTAAATTTAAGTTTTGGGAGCAAAAAGTCTCTTTGGAATGGTGAGAGAAAGCAAGCTTCTATTGGCTATAAGTGCTGCAGGTTATCAGTAGTTGTAAACTATGTAAAAAGAATATGGAGGCTTAGAAGTAGTGCAATACTTTAAAAGAAAAATTGCTTCTGAAAATATGAAGGAATGGAGAAATGTTCTGATCGAAATGCTGTCAATTATAGGCACAATAAACACACAAAAATCTGCCAGGGCATGAACAAGTGTTCATTATCTTAATGTTACAATGCCAAAGAGGTGCAAAAGTACTAAATATTGGAAGGAAATTTCTTGATAATAGATGCTAGGACAAATAACTCACTTCGGAGAAATACATATATGAATATTTTTAAATATTACCCCCTTTTCAGTAATTTTATAATAAAGCGGTAATGTGTTTATTGAAAACCTTTTAGAATTCATTGATATTACTATTTTTAAAAAGGGCTTGATGTATAGGTTCATCTTTGAGAAACATATGATAGGGTCATTATTAGCCATCGATGTCAGTTACTCTGTACTGCATAAGCAATGCTTCATTGAAACCACACTTGAGGTCCAAACTTGGGTTGCAAATAGGATGCTGCATGGGCTTTATTTAAATTTATATTTTTGAAAGCAATGCCCCTTTTACTTTGGCATTACAAGAGATTTATTTTTTCTGGAACTTCTTTTCTAATATTTCAATTAATTGCTGTTGTTGGGAACCTCAGGAGCATTACTGTATTGCTTATGGGATCATAGATCCAAAGGTATGAGTCGGTACTCTGTAAACACCATGCATGAGAAATGCTCATATATTTAAAAACTTGAGTTAGTTGCAAGTACTGGTAACTAGTTATTGAATTCTCAATGACTGACATTCAGTTCCATGTTCAACAGGGCTTGGTTTCAAAAATTTTGGGCTTTTCCAACACGTAGCCTGCTGGACAGGCAGCTTAAGTATCTTTACAGTGCAAATCTTCTACAGAGTATGGTAAATAACAGTTTATCTGTGGAAGCACAGAGGGTTTTAATTCAAATTCACTTTGTGCGATAGGTAATAAGATGCTGAAATTGTAGAACTTTCGTTAAGGGAGTTTTACAGGGGTAACTTCTAATTGGAAAGAATTTTAACTTCTAACTGGAAAGAAATTTTAGTGCTATCTTGTGAATGTTGCATTGTTATTCAGAACTGGACATTTTTCCTAGAAATTTGTATTTGTAGATAGAAAGTGAACAATTTTTGAATTGACATTGATTCTAAAATAAAAGGTACTGGGTTTGGGTGCTACTCTTTGATGACTCAACTGGTACTGCATTAAGAGTATTGGAATTTTTGCAGATAACTAATTCTGAAGCGTGGATTGGTAGGCCTTGTGATCCTTTTAAGCAAATCCCATATGGTTTACTTGCTAAACCAAACTGTTACCAATTAAGAAAATTTTTAAGTAACCAATGACAATATATGATATATATACTAGACAAACTTCTAAATAAAGGCAACGGTTCAGTATTTTTGGCATCTCATGCAACTTTAGCCAAATTGGAATTGGTAACATCAGACAACAAAATTTTGTCATGTATTTATGACACTATTCTGGATGGTGCAATGCAACGAATTAGTAGTCGTCTTGTGCTTTTAACCATGATAGTAGCATTCTTGTTTGACTACAGTTGGACCTTTAGGACTCAGGAGGAAACATTTGCTGGAAGAATAGTGAGTGGTTCTTTTATATATTTCAAATCAAAATGCTTAACTAATCAATTTACGTCCATGATCTATAAACGAGGGACTTATAGCCCACTCGCTTCACCAACACGGATACTATGCAGAATTAATTTTGTTCTCTGCTCTCAGTCTTGTACAGAGAGATTGCTGTTCTCAATGTAGCCTGCACACAATGACCAGCTAACTATACCAATGATAAATTAATAATCAGTACCCTGAGTTTAAGGTCCTCTTTTTTAATCACTAGACAAGCATTTAAGCAATAGCTCTGCCTCAATCCATCAACAGGCAGTCTATAATCGCCCATTAAAGGGCCAACCCACTGTGTGGCTGTCAATCAACAATGAATCTGTTGTGCAATCTACTCTGCAAATTGTTCTCCAGAAGGCATGTAAAGCTATCGAATAGTGGAATAGCTGTGCGAATTTTTCAATAGATGACAAGGCCACGATGAGCACTCTCATCCACAGAAATGATTCTCTAGTGTTTCTTGACTGAAGACAAAGCAATGGGACCGTGGATGTGTTCTTGGTCCTGACGGTATCCAATGATAGGCTATACGTATACAACTGCTCATGTGCAGGGAATTCTTTAAATCCAATAAGCTTCCATTCTTTAAAAAATTAAATCCAATAAGCTTCCATATTAAATTAGTCCTAATAACTATTGTCTGAGCTTCAGTAATAACAACAAATAAAGCTTATTGTGACTAAGAACTTAGCTTTCAAATCCTTAATCTTCTCTGAAGAGATTGTCTTTCTGGCATAGTTACTCTTGGACAATTCCACAATCCCTGTTCTGCCTCTGCATCTTTATCCTCATACTGCCTGCATGGATGTTAAAGTGCACCCAAGGTATCTGGGTGTTCTGCCAAACCACGATTTACGTTTCCTTGTTGTCCTGAGGTCTTCTTGTGAAAGAAGTGCCTTCATAGATTTCTTGTGCTTTTAATGGAACTCTCATCCAACATATACTATTCAATAAACAATGAGATGGTAATTAATTAACAAACATGCGTAAAATGGCCATTAATTAAAAATATTAATAACCATTTATACAAAGGCCACTTTTTAACATATGAGAGAGGGATGTTCATAACACGAGGAAGGCTGTTCACTAATCATGTATATTATGTGTCGCTTCATGAGGTAAATGGAGTTATACAAACTCACAATGCCCAATGCATCGCTCCAACACTTGCCCACTCACCATTGAAACAGAAGATGCCAAGCTCATTAAACAATGCTCCGTCCAAACCAAGGAGATTCATCAAAGCCAAAACGATGGGAGTAAGAGAAGGTTTGTAAGTACTTTTGGCCCTTCGATGCAAGGCACAGCCAATGAATATGCGGCAATTGATATTACCGCTGTGTATGGCTGAGTACGCCCCATAGAGGCACCAATAGTGACCACCAATCCACTGGATACTAGAGGTTAACTGTTGGCTGAGCGTATGGCCACAGGGTCTTGTTATTGCCGAGTGTGGAGTCTGGACTTTTCACTTGCCAATGGCCTCATAGTTTACCAAACTGCCATACTCCAAGACCAGAATTGGAATTGAAGCTAAATACTTGCAACAGTCGAGTTATGACAGCCATTGATCTCAATCTAGCAATCCAATGGACAGTCCAAAATTCATTGCTGTTGGATTTGGCAAAACAATCGGCTAGAATATATTCTCAACAGAATTAACATCAAGCAGTCCCCATTTTACATAACAAGCCATTAAAACACAGTTGAGAATAAATGTTCACACTTTTAAATTAACCAGGCAGCCATTAAAATACATAGCAGCTCGTAAAACTCATACTGATATTAGCACGTCATTTACACAACAAATAGAAACATTCAAACAATTCAAGACACAGTGGACACCATGTTTACCCTGGAAAATCAAATGGGAAAACCAACATTAGAATGGTAGCTCAGCCTTATTCTGTCAATCTCTGCTTACAGTTCACTTCCCATTCCACTCTTCTATTTTCATTTTCTATTTTTATTTAGTTCGTTACTTTTCCTCTCCTTTGTGTCATTTAAATTTGCATTGTCTTTTATGTTTTATCTAACCTTCATTAATTGCCGAATTACAATTGCAGGTACCGAGTCTTACAACCTTTCGCTCGTGTGGATCCATTTCAGATCACAATGTTTTAATTTTTGAAATGGGATCTCAATGATATTATTAAGCCATCCTACTTATATGATGTATAATCCCATAACTTTTATAATAAATGCCATCATGGATTCTTCTGGTAATGCTGATGATAATCTCACCGAGATCCTAGAATGGATGGGGTCATTATAGTTGGGATCCATATGGTAGAACTTTTCTAAATGTTACAAGACCATTTTCCTCAACGAACTGGATTTTCCTAGTAGCCTGGTATGGACAAGGGGAAAGAGGGATACTTTTGTATTTGATTTGATAAAATGTATACAAAAGGAATGCAATGTGGAAAGGTAATTGCAGCCTTTTAAGACTTGTGCCCCCAAGTTAACGGTTCTCTTTTATATTGTTCAGTTGTAACATAAGAAACGTTTTTGGTCTAGTCTTATATTTTATGTAAAGAGTTAGAGCTGTAATAAATCCATGCAAGCCCAGATGAGGGTAAAATGAATTCATGCAACAAGCCTGCTAGTTCAGACATGTATTTAGCTTTGATTGTGGCATAGTTACATATCTTTTACTATTGATTTATTGATTTAAGATAATTTGCATGCTTAGTATTATATGATTTGTTGAGGGAATGTCTTATAGCATGCATATTTAGAAGACAAAATAATGATTCAATACACAATATGCTGAAACTATGCTCCTTTTTGCAGAAGTATCCAAACATGATCAATGTTACCCTAGGAACTAAGGCCTTGCTCTACGTGAGAGTGGTTGGAAGGCTGAATCTAAATTCTTTAGGGTTCGTATACTTTAGATTCGTTAGGCCTCTAGGAACTAAGGCCTTGGTCTACGTGAGAGTGGTTGGAAGGCGGAACCTAAATTCTTTAGGGTTCGTATACTTTAGAACTCTTTGAGGTAGAGAGATGCTTCTCGAAAGAACTTATTTTGAATTCTCTACATGTTTTATATATAATATGCGAGGCTGCATTTATGGACTACTTTACGTAACTGTATAATTCGCTACTAATGGAGTGTTCCTACATTGAGAAACATTTATGACAACTATTGACTTGCATTTAAAACATCTAACATTGGATGTTGTTATACTTTTTAACAATAGCAAAACTTGTATTAGGAAAAACACATCAAAGCTGTGTTTTCGTTTTTGGCATATCTAATCCCAGGGTGGTTTGTTTTATACTTCCTCTTTAATTTATTTTGAGGATAGTTTCCATTCTACACACATATTCTCATCATAGTTTTTGCATGGAGTGTTCTTACACTGAAACATTTATGACAACTAGACTTACATTTAAAATATCTAACATTGAATGCTAGCCTATTTTTTTAACAATAGCAAAAACTGTATTAAGAAAAACACATTAAAGCTGCATGTTTTCTTTCTTGGTTTTATCTATTCCCATTTTGTTTTTGATATTTGAACGGAGACTAGAGACTATGATGTCGTCTTCTTCTTCGGGGTCTTTTTAGATGGTTTCCCTTCTACACATGACAAGTCCATATTCTCATATTAAAGTTTTTGTTCTCGTTTACCTTCGTGGTCTACCTATTGCTTTTCTAGGGGGTTGGGTTGTGTATTAATTTGATGCTCGTTGCTCTTCTCATCTTCCTGCAATACTATAGGTAGGTTCATAGTGATGCATATATAGGGATCACATAGTATTGGTTGGGGATGAGTCCGCTTGTTTCATATAGTAAATGTAGCTTATGCTTTTGGCTTGCTTTCCTTGGTAACTCACCTTGCTATCGTGTGTGAACTACCCATTTCTATCGTGTGATCTCGGGGATTATCCTTGCTCTCGTTCACCATGTCTATCGTGAACCCTGTTTATCATGAACTAACCATTTCTCTCAGGAACTAACCATCATTTTCCCATTGTTCTCTTCTTCAGAGTCCTTGTTTAACTCTAGATTTCATTCAAGTGATGGTATGGCATTCTCCTCATCTTTTAAAGATTTCCATGACCAACCCAATCTTCTCTTTCTTCCCCTTTTTGGTTCTTGGGAGCTGTCCTTTTCTTCTAGCATTTGGGGTGAAGGTATTTCCAAAGGGCATGGTAAGGCTACATAGTTGCAAGCATAGCAAGACCCACATTGATAGTTCATGTCACCATAATTAAGAATCAATATCCAAGGAATTCCTTTTATTCCCAAACAATGTTGCATGGGAGTGCTCCTTTGTCCACCCATGCTCTTGAAGCGTACTCTAAATGGGAGTGCCACCCAAACCAAGATGGGTTGCTCCTGGTTCTTTGTAGGCCTAGGGTGCTTTTGGGATAGGGGTTGAAAAAATGATTTTTTGTCTTTTATATTTTATTTTAAATAATGTGGGGCCTATGGGAAAGCCCTGATCGACCTCACAGCCTTTGGAAGAGGGATTGAGCTTATAGTATTCTTTTGTCATCGCATATTTCATTTCACTCATCTTTGGTTATGGTTTTCACATATCAAAGTGTTAGTATTTTAAGAGAGCATGCTTTTGACAATGTGGAGGTGAGATTGAAAGTTGCGATAGATATTCTATTATTGTTACATACTTGGAGAGGTAAGATGTAAGCCTATTCTCTATTTTTGGCATGTGCTATTTATTTGTTGTATCTTGTTTCTACTTTCTGTTCCTCCTACCCCCTCCAATTGTAGGTATTTTTTTTGGTATAATCTTGAAAAAATGTTCTTCATGTGGGGTATGACTCCCCCCACTCACCCCCCCCCTCCCCCTACCCTTTTTTTTTCTTCTAATGGTGTTCATGGGCAATAGGGATCATAGGGGAGATTCAAATATTCATGACTTATTTTCTAGTATAGAAAGAACTATACATGAGAATTTGGAGGTGAGAATACAACAAAAACTTGTACCACACAATGTGGAAGTTTGTCTTAAAAATTGAGAAGGGAAGGGGAGGGGAAGGGATGTAACCACTAGATTTCTATGGAATGATGGATGTAATGAGGCCAAACCCTACACTTGTTCATATCCCAGACAACATAACTGTGGAGTATGGATGCATACAAAGACTAAGGAATCTATACTTGTTCCAAAATATCAAGGAAAACAAAGCAAGATACATCAATGAATCCAAATTTGCCCCATCCCTTAATGGTATTGGAACCTTGTATGCTCCTTGTAGAACAACATTAGATTTCTTTGATTGGTAGTAGCGATGAGGTGGATGCAACAGTGGTGAGCTTTTTTTTGTGCAACATTAGATTTCTTTGATTGGTAGTAAGGGTGAAGTGGATGCAAAAGTGGCGAGGTTTTTTTTTGCATGCGTTACAACATCTAATGTTCTTCAGTTTCCCTCTATTGGCATGAGACAGTTAGTGTCGTCAACAGTGCACACGAAGGATACAAGAACCTTTGGTGCAAAAGCTAGAACCATGTTACTAAAAGCCAACATACAACGAGCTCACAACAATTTATAGATTCTTGGGTGAAATATTGGGTATCCATTGTATCTTATGGCTAGACGATGTCACAAACCAACCATTAATAAATGATCTTTCTTTTTATCAATGGTTGGTTTCAGAGGGAATCTTTTATTGGGATTCCCTCGAATGCAGAGTCACAATGGTCTCAAGGGTTGAGTTCGCTAAACTTATGTGGGATTGGGTTGTAGGTGTTTACCCCTGATCCCTTGGGTTCTTTATTTCATGATTTTCTACTTTCCACCTAGATCTTTTGATTTCACCCTTCAAAGAAATCCAAATGGGGACCCACGTCGAGACTTTTATGTCAACATTGTTAGTTATTTTGCCCTTGGTAAGATCATTCTTTTGGGGAACTTCAATGCTTGTATCATGACTAGACATATTCCCCTTCATAAGAGAGGAGAAGATGCCTTTTGCTTATAGGTGATCGAACCATACTCAATGGGTCTACATATGTTGTTTGATGATGTCAAGGGACCCCTCTCAGCCTATGGTAAACATCTTTTGCATCTTCTCAAATTACATGTTTTGTTGATCTTGAATGGTATTCCTTGCTTCCTTTATTATAGTAGTTTCACATGTTTTCCTCATGCTAGAGGGCGAATGTTGTTCACTACATCCTAGCTAGCCATGATTTGCTTCAGTATATTCACTAGTTCTATGTTACTCAATTACCTACAACTGACCACACGTTCCTTTATTTTTCCCTTTGTGTTGACACTCTTATCCCCCCTATTGGTACCACCATATTTTTTGAGGACATAGACTAGGAGGTATACATTGGTTGTCTCTATGAGCTCCTTCCCCCATTCTCCAATTTCCAGTTGGTAGAGTCAACTTCCTCCAAGTATGACTATCTTTCCTTAGTTATTTGAGATGCGGCCCTTAGTTGTTACCCCTACATCACTTGCTCCCACAACCACTCCTCTAAGCTTATATCCAATCCCATGAACAAGTTGAATGATGAGGAGTGCAAGTTCTTCCATTAACACCTCCATTACATCCTCTTCCACAACCCCACCTCCCACACTCCAAGGCAAAAATCCTATCATTTTTTTCTTCATTGCAAGAAATGTCTCTTCATAGCTCAAAGGAGGCATAAATTGCATGCCTTGCTTTGCCATTGCCCCAAATCCTTTTGGTATATTGTCTTGCCCCATCACTCTAGCTTGCCAGCTGATCTTAACCCTAAGTCCATGTATGTTGACGTCGCTACCCTTGATGATGTTCCTAGTCAACCCTTTGTCTTGGTAACATCCGCCCCTTTCTCTCGTCACATGTTCTAATACACACATATAGAAAGACAATTTGAGAGAAGAACACTAGCATAATGGTGGATGAGGAGGGTTATTAGGTAGAGTTCTTCAAACATGGTATACAACCTCTAGTGTAGTGCATCGCTGATTTGTTTAACCAAGTGGTTCACACTAGCTTCCCATTGGCTTGGTCTCACCATATCCTACTTTTGATTCATAAATTCGGTAGTTGACAATCAATCTTGAGAAACCAAGGTGATGATCTTCAATTGCTTGAAGAAGTCCCTCTTATATTTTCCTTTTTACTTCAAGGGGGAGGCGGTTGAGGTGATCACACATACACATTCTTGGGAGACTAGTTTATAGGTTTTGGATTTGGGTTGAGGCGGGTTCTCCAACCTTATGTGAATAAGGGATATGGGTCACTCGCTTTGGTAGAGAGATTATTTCCAACACCATTTCTAGGATATCCCATCCAAATTGGACCTTAAGGACTCCATCATCAAACCAAGTGTTTTGTATGGTTTAGAGGTTTGGGGATTGAGTTTGCTTGAGTGATATTGGGACCACACCAAGAGGGTCCAAACCCTCTCGTTTCCCCATATCATTAGATCCAAGAGGATGGTCCTCCAACCCATAATCCATGTAGAGTTTGCCACACACCTCTTCTTGATCAAGACTAGCTTTAGATTGGTAGAGCTATTGCATCACCTCAGGAGATTTAACTACTCCTTGATGGGCAGAGGTCAGTATCCCTACCTAGCGTATCAATCTTTTGAGGCCATCGCCCAATCACCCTCCTTTCCTGGAGAGCAAGGTGTTTGGTATTCATAGGTTTCATGCTTCCTTCATTCAATTGGTATATTGATAGACCACCTTGCCCCATTCAAGTATTCTTTGGATGCTCTAGGTCATCTCTTGCCTGAGAAGTAGGAGGTGAATGAGATTATCATAGAGAATATTTATAGACATTATATCCAGGTCACTTGGGTCGCCTTGCATGGGGGTTGAGACCCAAGATGGCAATTTATGTAGAACACTTCCTAGAGATTGGAGACGACATCGTAGTGCACCCCCTTACATGCTTCAACATTGGATGCATGGGCTCAAGATCCTCCTAGGCTAGTTTAGAGTGGACTCACATTAGCTTCAAGTGGAGACTAAGCACCATATACCACTAGAGGACAAATTGTATTAGATTTGCCAGACATGACATAGAGAGAGAAAAACTTCATTTTCATATGCCCTTGTTACCATGAAATATGTGGTTGGTTCCACCATCCATTTAGAGAATCCTGTAACTCCCTCTCTACCTTTTTTCGATATCCAGGTTAGCAGTGCCTAGCATTATACTTAGGAGAGTCCCTCAGGATTAGGGAACACATTCTTTGCCTCCTCACTACTACTTAGTGGATCACATATTTTTTCTTAGTGCTCCACTGGACATGGGCACTAAGAGGTAGGCTGACAACACCATTCCAACTCCTAGATCAATTAGGACCTCGAGGACAACACAACCCCTAACCACAAGGCGCATGCAGGGTTGTCATATGAGGATTTAAGACAACTTACACATTGTTGATGCTTCTCCAGTTAGCAACATCGGGCAAACATTCTCACAGATTGGTCATTGCTGATTTGACAAAGGGGGAATGATACATTCACTCACGGGGCCATGCTGATTTGGCTAGTGGTGAATGGACCAGGCGTAGTCTTTCTCCCAGTATTAGCCATGTTGATTTGGCTAGGGATGAAAGTGTTATATATAAAAACAATCATAATGTAAAAAATACTACAAGAAGTATATAACTATATAAATAAACAAACATAATAAAATAATAAAATAAAAATAATATAACAAATACAATGTAAATTTAAAAACAAAACATTTCTCAAGTCTTAATTAAAAACAAATGAAGAGACGTGGCTTTTATGAAAATACAAACCAATTATATCGGCTTTATTATTTATTCGAGCCCCTTTCATTGTAATTCATCATCGATTATCTTTATAAAATATAAAAATTATATATATTTCCAGTGTTTGTAGATTCGTGGTTTGTTCCAATTGTAGTTCTGATATTTCAGAAAGGCTTAAGGTGCTCTCACATTTCCTACTCTAGGATGGAGTGATCTATTTTATATAGAGCATGTTCGACTTGTTTACAAGTCTAGTCTAATGTTGAAGTTATAGGCTCAAGAGACCTCTTGTGATGAGGGGATTCTCGGTGGCTCTACTCAACATTAGAGCTCTATATTAATATACGTGTGTGTGAGGAGATGATCATCAACAAGGATCATGGACAATTTTTCTAATAAAGAAGAAATACCAAGAAGACAAATCAAAGCCCATAGAACCATTGAAGAGGCCCTGGAAAGCATTGAAGAAGCCCCAAGAAACATTGAAGACAAAAGTACAATTCGACACTAAAAGGGAAATGAAGGTGACTTGAAGTGTATAAATAAGTACAAGTCAAACATTTCATCTTAACATCACATCTTATCATCTCTTCTCAGCTCTTCCACTGCGGAACTTCAAGGAGGCCTAGCGAAGGTACAAGGAGCATTTTTTGAAGGTTCTTATCATCTCCAAGGGTCCACTATCTTGTTCTAGGGTTTCTTAATGAAGGGTGCACTCTTTATGGCTAGGGTTTCTTCATGATGGTAATGTACTTGTAATATTGGACTAATTTATTCTAAGAAAAGTTGGTTGGGTTTTCTCCCATGTTTGGGTTTCCTAGGGTAAATTTTTTGTGTATACTGTGCATGGTTATCCTTCTATGATCTTTTGTTTCCGCTGCATTTGAATTTGAAATTTTCAGTGTAATTATTCAATGAAAACAATGGGATGAAATTATTGTTTGAAATAATTAGGAAGTAATTATTAGATCTAAAAATTGTATTTCTATTGCTATAAGAAAATTCTACACACATCACTAGAGAGCACCCCCCTCTAAAAGATCTGAACATCTATTCACCCCTTCTAAACAGAGAGGTAATCCCAAGATAAAATCCAACTCCTCCAACCAAATTTCTATATAGAGTTTCTTTCCTTCGACCTTAGATGGTAGAAGTGTTGGGTATGTGTTATATTCTTTTCATGGATTAGGGTTTTGAATGTTACGAAATGCCTAAGTATTGTATTGTGATTGGGTAAGTGAATACAATGAGAAAGAGAGAGGTGTGGCTCTAAATTTTGTTGGTTTTCCTAGTTAAGGGTTTCCAGGGTAAATCTCTGTGTAGTGTGTGTGTGTGTACCATTGTTTAATCTCTATTTTGCTTAAGAATTTGTTTGCATTGTTTTACTTCACATGTTTAAAACTTACATGTGGTATCAAAGCTCGATTATTGGCTTCAAAGGGACACCTTCATTGCTAAGGGTTTGTCTTGTTTTGATAGAGCAAGTTTATCTTGGGTTTATGATAAACCTATTCCAAGGGTTTGACTTGTTTTGATAGAGCAAGTTTATCTTGGGTCTATGGTAAACTTAGGTTCAATGGGAGTGATGTGGTGGTGATTCGTGTGTTAAAAGATAATGACAAGCAATTCTAGAATCAAGATTGAGAAATTTAGTAGTAAGAGATTTGAGTTGTGGAAGTTCAAGATGGAAGATCTTTTTGTAGATACAGACAATGGGTTGTTGTGGATCCAGGTACAAAACCTATTGCTATGTCACAAGAAGACTAGGAGAAGTCTTGGACACACCAGGCATACTGAGAGGGGGGGTGAATCAGTGTGTAGGCAATTTAAATCCTTTTTCAACTTCTATTAATCAAGCAAAGTTCATCAATGCATTATACTGCCAATTACATCATCATTACATAAGCATCCATCAATTAATCAACAATGAATCATAAGCATGTTTATCAACTAGATCATTGAATGATCACAAGTCACAACACAAGATAACACAACATTTGTTTGGTAAATTTGTTTTATGTATTGTACATGGAAGATTTCAATCTTTGCGATTACATCAACACTAACTGATAAGAAGAGCACCAACTCCTAATCCAAGACCCAACTTGGTCTTCTCAGGTCCAACTGAGAAAGGGTTGAAGAATCCAATCCCCAAGGTTGCAAGGCTCAACTTGCCAATCAAGAAACACTTCTGCCACTCAATCATCTGCTGCTCATTACCTCTGCACCAACAACTGTTATCAACTTGTCCCTGTCATCAACTTGTCAAACCTGCTGCTCAAGAATCTGCGCATACTCATCATGCCAAGTCATCGAGGGTGTTCCCAGTTACCAAAGGAATCAACCCAATCAAACGTCTGCTCAAGTCATAAAAAATATGCTCATGTCAAGTTCTCAAGGGTCTGCTAAATACTTCAAGGTCATCAACCTTCTCCATCTCAATAGGTTCAATGGTTTGAATAGTTGAATGCATCCAACCCCCTAGTCTACAAAACCAAGGGAAGAAGAAAGGGAAGAACTAACAACAAAACTAGCCTCAAAGGTAGGAGGTAAATCCCCCTAACCAACAAAAACATAATGTTGAAAACCATAACCAAAATACTGGCAACAACAACCCACCTAAACAAGGAAAAACAATAACCTTACAACTAACTATGCTTGCTCCTTATGTGGTAAATAGGGCCATTACACCATTTCCCACTGATCCTTGATTGTAAGTGGATGAAAGAAGTATGAGCTCAACCCATCGTTTACCCTCTTCAAGGAAAAGAAAAGGCCCCATGCCAAAAAATTGTCTTGCAAAACCCCTTTTCCAACCATATGGCCATTGCAAGCACCCAACACCAAGTTCAAAAACTACCCAACCCTTCCATAGTGGAAAATGGTTCTTACAAAAACATCTACATGGATTCTATTGACATTCATCTTCAAAGTCGTAATCAAGTTTACGGCATGCCAAATACCTCTCGTACATGGTGAGAGATGCCCCAATTTCTACTAGTGGTTCTCTTCAAATTCCACACCCTAGTAATAATACTACCCCTTAAATACCCAAACCACCTCTATAACATACCACTTATAACCCTCATGCACAAGCTACATATAACTACAACATTTTAGATGATTTGGTCCAATCCGGGCCATCATCATGTCCACACGCGAAGTTATTCATTCTTCCCATTCTTAGAAAAGGGCATTACTATTAGCATTAGGTGCCATAGACTCCATTCCCCGCCTTGCAAGCAGAATGAGAAAAACTCCTTGACCAAGAAAAACAATCTTGTAGCATCTCTCCACCTCTGTTGAACCCCCTCGTCTTACATCAAATGGATATTCCCCCCCATTGCATGATGCAACGAGACATGTCAACATGTTCTACATATCCTCATCAGTCACATCTACGACATATGACCACCCATCACCATCATCATGGATGGACATCAACACACCAACAATACATATCCTTTCCCCCTACCCATGGGTCGAGACTCAGTCATCATATACTGTCTCCAACTCCATGGGATCATATAGCTCCATTAGACATGCCATCAACACCATTGCAATCAGGATTCTCATCTCTCTAGCATGGTACCATTTGTTTCATTCCCTCCGAAAATTCATTTGGACCCTGTTTTTCAACCATTTCATTAGGTACGGTTGTCGAGTCAATATCATTTGCACCACTGGATTTTGTATCATGAGCACTATTACCCAATGGTATTTGTTCCATGTGTGTAGCATTATGGTTGGATAAATTTTCTTTCACATGTAGACTCACAACCACCTTAACAAGTATATCTACTCAACTCTACATATAAGCTCCATATTTCCATTGTATACATTACATATATCCATTCATCCGACTAATATCCCTAAGGTTTTCATACCTCATCAATTTGCATCATACCATCGATTGCATCATGCATTTTTGGGTAGTAGGAATCCACCATCATGGGTGTGCATGCCATTATAACCCCTTGTATCATGGCACCCATGTTGTTGTACCATTAGATTGGGAGTTTGGTAGTCCGTTTCACTAGAAAATCCTACCATATTTCTTTCTTAATGTATATTGCTAGCCACCCCTTTCAGAGTTTTGATTAAGTGCTGGTTACATTTCACAAATGGGCTCTCATCCCCTCCATGATCAATAGACCATTTGCATTCACCACCACTACATCAACCCCCAAGAAGAACCACAATGGGGCCCTTCCCTCTGATTAGAAAACCATGATTGCCACCAAAAATTCCCTTATTCTTTTATTCATTTGTAAAAAGATATTCCCTTAACACACCAAAAATGAAGGAAGTTTTAACATCAATATTCCTTTTTGAAAACAACACCCCCTATCGCCCTAGATCAGGGCATTTACAACATGTCAACCATAATTTTTTTGACCTACTAGAACCTCCATTGACATCACTGTCACCTCTAGCACATGAGCCTCCTCTTCATCTCAGTTTGACATCACCATACAATACCTAGTTTATATTTTGTTCATATTCTTGAAACCTCCCACCCTTTGTCACATACTATTCCACTGATTGAAGATTGCAACTAGCGTCAACCACCCATCTTGATCCGATCAAGGGAATTCATGAGCTTCATGCTTACCAACCCATCTCATCCTATTATGTCACCATTCTAGTCAGTTACAATATGTTCTTAGCACTCATCAATGTCAATACAATTTATTGTAAGAGTTACAACGACAGTGATTGTACCTTTGTTTCCATTCCCCCTAGTAAATGGTTAACCTTAGAAAAGGTAGAGAGAGTCATCATTTCTCTCTGATTTAGTAGTCTCCCCTATGCTCGACACCAAATCATTTATTGCATTGAGGGGAGTCACACCTTCTGACGATTGAAGCATTCATAGTTATGATTGAAGACTTACCGATCATGCATTATGAGTTTCCCTACTAGCACCTTCACCATTATTCAAGTCCCCCACCCTAGTGGGTCATTTGACATCATCAGTGGTTTTCCCCCCCTTGAGCATCATTATTATTATACCCAGTTACCAGGCACATCTACTCAAGTATTGGATCAAAGCCAACTTCGACCTTAGCCCAACAATCCCCATAGTTGGCCCCTTGGTCTCCTCTCATTGTAATTCACCTGGAAAAAATATCATGAGCATAGGGATGCCTATCTCATTTGTATAAAATCATTTTTATATGTCACCAATCAGAGTGTTGCTTCATAGGCAATCACCTACACTCTCTAATGGGTTCCCCTTTACTCTCAACAATTCCTCTCTCACTCTCACAATCACATAATATCAATACAAGGGAAATAAATGATAATGTATTTTGGCTATATGGTATACTTCTAATCTCACACATCATGGGGCATCTGTTATCACCTAAATTTTGCACACCTACGACATTTTTGCATCCGTTATAGAAAGGCATCATAAACATAAATCATGAAGCTCACAAACCTTCATTTTTATCAATTATCAACATGTGAATAAAGGAGTGAATGCACCTGAAATATTTTACAAGCTCACCTGACCTCATAATGTCGTAACTCAAGCAATGTCATGCAGAAAATACGTAGATACCCATGTGACCTCATAACGTCATAACTCAAGTGATGTCACACAGAAAATCCTTCAATACCCATGCAACTGTGTAAAACTTTAGACTTTATGAGTTCATGGTGCATTTATGGATCCCCAACTGCATTTGGACACCAATAGGTTTGAATTGGCTCTATCTACCAGGTACTTTGGAATTTATGATCCCCCATCATTGTACTTGGAAGCCACTTCATGAAGAGGAGAATTCACATTGGGAAATAGTTCTTTGAAGATCTCCATTTTGTCTATAAAAGGAAGCCATTGGTATGCATTTTATAAGAAAAATATAGAGCAAGGTTATGCTGCAATAATTTGTTTGGAAGACCTCTCCTCCACCCACATTCTTATCACATTGGCATTCCAAGATCCTTCGACTTCTTCCTCTATGAAGAACGTGTTTTCCTTCATCATTCCAAGTTAGTTTGAGAGCAATAGATCGAAGGACCCTTCGCAAGGGGAGTATTGGCTATCCCTTTGAAGCTACATTCCTCGGGGTGACACCATTGTATACATGCTTTTCCATTGGACATATTCTATTTGGTTGAAGCTTATATGTTGTCTTTGTTTTCATGTCATGTAGCAATTTGAGTTCTTGAATTAGTTCCTAATGTTTTTTTTATTTGTTTCTTTGCTTAAACACATTAATATTTGTCACACTAATCCACTCATAACATGTTGTCTTGTTTGCAACCTACAAGGAAAGGAGGTCTAGCACCCCATTCAACCATTTTTCCCACAATAGTGTAATATTTGTGCCATTATAAGTTTTTTCACATCAAGGATGGGTCTTAGGGCCATGTTTTGAGGATGGAAACAAATGTCTTAGGGACCAAAAGGTACATTTAGGATCCATGGGCTATGAATAGGGTTTAACACCACTACATGAGCCCTGCAAATGTGTTCTTTGGACACAAGTGAAATATGGGTGCCATTATGAGGTTTTACACACCACATATGGATCAACACCATTCTCATGGGTTGGGAATGGGAACCAAGGTCATAGTACCTAAGTTGCATTTCATTATGGCTAATGGGCCATGCATAGGGTTGAAAATGTATAATGGGCCATGGAGACTAAAGAGAGGTTAGGCGTCTCAAATTACAAATTTAATAGCTCACAAGTTATAGTAATGAGCTCTTTCAATGTGGTAGTTAATAGCCATAGTGTATTAGGGTCTTAGTATGTTGAGTTAATAGTCTCTATTCTTCTAGATACAATAATGACTTTGTCCAAAGAATTGGTTTTCAACATTCTTACCTCACTTTGGATTTATGAAATCATATTTGATATGTAGACCTTTCACGTTGGATATTTTATTGTGGTCATTATATACACCTGATATTTGGTCCTATATACACCTTATAACTTCACCATGAGTCTCTACTCTCCTAGCTACAATAATGGCTTTGTCCAAAAAATGGTTTTCAACATTCTTACCTCACTAATTTGGATTTATGAACTCATGTTTGAGATGTATACCTTCCATACTAGATATGTTATTGTGGTCTTATCTACACTTTATAGCTTCACCATGAGACTCTACTCTTCTAGCTACAATAATGGCTTTGTCCAAAGAATTGGTTTTCAACATTCTTACCTCACTAATTTTGATTTATGAACTCATATTTGAGATGTAGACCTTTCATAATAGATATGTTATTGTGGTCCTATATACACCTTATAGCTTCACCATGAGTCTCTACTCTTCTAGCTTGTTGTGATCCCTAGGATCACATGCATTCAAACAAAGACCATCATTAAAGCATACACGATAACCATAAAGACAAAATGTGAGAAGGGACGTCCAATCCACTTGTATTCACATATTAATGGGTATTTATACAATATAGAGATAGTTGGAGTGGTTACACCCGCTCCAAATACTCATTCATTAAGGGGCTGGTGCAAGGTAATGATACCCACTTATGACTTGTTAGTTGCAATGGCATGCTGGAAAAACAGAAATCTTATCATTAAAATGAATTATTAGAGGTACCTACAAATATTTTTAGAATTAGGTGTAAAAAGATGAAACATAGAAAAACGGATCACCTTCCGGAATATATAACTTTTATTTATGTAAAAGTGGTATAACCACCCCCAAAATGTCATTATTTTAAGATTGGTACGTTATTTTTTCTCTAAAACATAATGCATATGTTTGTGTTGGTCCACCAATTTGTTATGCAAATTGTCAATTTATGAGGAAAAAAATATGTAGAGGCATATTCAACAGACGAATCTTGTGTAGGGCTATTTTTCCAAAATTTTAAAGTTAATTTTATATTTTTTTTAAATTACGAAAGTCAGTGAAGTCTTAAAATGACATGGTCGAGTGTTGGTCCACCATATCATGGTCTGAACATAATAAAAAATAAAATTTTAGCTTGCAGGTATTTTTATACTCTTGTGCGGGTTCTTTTCCGTTCTCGAAATAGGTAAGCCAATCAAAAGTTATAGGCCAAATAAAGAAACCTATGTTTTTTACAAATTTGACATGAGTGCAGTTAAAAATGAATTAAAAATAGAAAAAAATAACAGATCTATTCAAAAAATATATAGTTAGAATCTGCACACAAAGTCGACAAGTGTGTGCAATTTCATCAGTAGTGCACAAGTGGAGCATATGCGGAACTAAGCGTGAAAAACATGAAGTTACAGAAATTGGTGTGTCCTGCCATAAATCAGACTGAGCCTCAAGGTTTGGCAATCCGAGGCTAATACCAAACCTGCAAGGGCGCCAAAAACAATTTGAATCTAGACACATGTGCACGCAAATGCGCGCACGCGTAGAGGCGCGCACACGTTGTTGTGTGCGCACATGTAGATGCGCGCATGCATTATAGTGCACATGCTTTTTTTTTACACCTTAATTTTTATCTATATCTCCCTAAACGCCCCCCCCCCCCCCCCGCTCTCTTCCACTCTACCCAATCCCTCCTCCCTCCCTCACCCCTCTCTTCTCTCCTTCACCACAAGGGTTAGGAGATATATTATTACACAAAATCACTAACTCGCATTATCCTCATGTACATATAAATCTTCATCCTTTTAACCATAAATCCATGACCCCCATATCTCAATCGCCAAACCCTTGACCATTATGCCCTATCTACTGCAATCCCTAGTCCCCAGTACAACTAACCATCATAACTCTTGGCCCACTATAATCCTAAACTAGTATAGCCCCTAAAACTCCTAAATACTAACACATAATGATATATATCCCTTAACCCCTATAACCCTAACCATGTAATACTAACCTCTAATGTGTCTATTCAAATAAAAATTAACCCCTAAACCTTATAACCTCTAATTCTCATCAACCTTAAACTCTATCATCAAACACCCAACCCTTAAAACCTATAACCCATAACCAGTTTAGAGAGATAGTCAGAGAGAGAGACCTGAACCTTGGGCCCTAAAAGGAATATTCTACCCAAAAGGAGCTATGATGATTTCCTCCACTAACCACACATGACCTCTTAATGGTATCATTGGCCTATGATTAAGGGTGTCGATACCATGAAGTGGTTTTGAGCAATATGTATGTGCCTAATCGAGGATTTTCGAATGATGTTTTATGAAAGAATATTGTGCCTTTGGCCATAAAGAAACCATTTATAAATCCAAGGCCATGAACAATGTATAAAAGCACCAAACAAGACTTTATAGGGGTATCCATTGTGCTAGATGTATCCAAGTCTTGGGGACTTAGGGAATTGGACATGGTCAAGGGAGGAGACCTAAGACTCGGGCCTTAAAGGAATCTTATATCCATCTAGGATTAAGAAGGTTACCTTTACCAAATACACATGGCCTCTTGAGGTATCATTGTCATCTGATTGAGGATGCAAGTGCCATTATATGGTTTTGAACTTAGTATCTACATGTCTTAGGGCCTTGGAAATGGTTTTCCAAGGAAGAAGTATTCTAGCCATCAAAGACTAACAAGGTTTTCTAAACCAAGGCCCATCATGTGGTCATCGTCATCATCATCATCATCATCATCATCGTCGTCGTCGTCGTCGTCGTCGTCATCTTCATCGTCGTCATCATCATCGTTGTCGTCGTCATCACCATCATCATCATCGTCGTCGTCGTCATCTTCATCTTCATCGTCTTCATCATCATCGTTGTCATCGTCATGACCGTTATCTTCATGGTCTTCATCATCATCATCATCATCATCATCATCTTCATCTTCATCATCATCTTCATCTTCATCATCATCATCATATTTGTCATCAGCATCATCATCATCCTCATACTCATCCTCATCCTCATCCTCATCCTCATCCTCATCATCATAATCCTCATCATCATCATCATCATCGTCCTCATATTCATCATCATCATCATCCTCATCATCATCACCTTCATCATCATCATCATCTTCATCATCATCATCATCATCATCATCATCATCATCATCGTCGTCGTCGTCGTCGTCTTCATCATCATCGTCGTCGTCGTCGTCGTCGTCGTCATCGTCATCACCCTCTTCCTCCTCATCATCATCATCATCATCATCTTCATTATGATCTTCATCATCATCATCATCTTCACCATCATCATCGTCGTCGTCGTCGTCATCACCATCTTCATCGTCGTCATCATCATCGTTGTCGTCGTCACCACCACCACCACCATCATCATCATCATCTTCATCGTCTTCATACTCATCATCGTCGTCGTCGTCGTCATCATCATCATCGTCGTCGTCGTCTTCATCATCATCATCATCATCACCATCATCTTCATCTTCATCATCACCATCATTTTCATCATCATCATCATCCTCATCACCATCTTCATCATCATCATCATCGTCGTCATCTCCATCTTCCTCCTCCTCCTCCTCCTCCTCATCATCGTTGTGTTCGTCATCACCATCATCTTCATCGTCTTCATCATCATCATCATCTTCATCATCATCATCATCATCGTCATGATGATGATGATGATGATGATGATGATGATGACGTTCTGATTCTCTCCCGAGTGATCATTCTCTTCCTATGCATTTGATATGTGTATTCCCTTTTGAGGTGGAAGGATATTGCGAAGTAAAGTCTAGTATCGTGAGGCATTGGAAGAAGACTTCTCGTGTAAGGCGCGAAATAAGTCCTGTTGAAGGCGCAGTCAGCCGTGTTGGGAAGCAGTGCAATGATTCATCCGAGCATCGTTCTTCGATTTTCCAGGTTCCACTTTCATTTCTATTATCTTTCACTATGGATTCATCCAACAACAGCTTTTACTTCCCTGATTCTGCTTCTTCCCATGGAGAAAAACACTCTAAGAGATGGTCATGGTTAAATAAATATTTGAACAAGACTGATTCCGATACTTTGTATGATACCAGTGTAGTTTCTCAGGAATATGACCCTTAGCCTAATTGGACTTTGCCTGAGATAGATGTCGATAAGATTTATGATCTTCCTATGTTTAAGTTTTGTGCTGCTCTGTTATTTCGGTTCACATCTATCAACATTCCTATCACCATTAGTCAATTTGTTTATCAAATCCAGCTCATCAAGCCTAACGACATTGCTTGGGGATTAGAAAATGGTTATAAATACATCCATATTGGTTTGGTTCAGTTTGGTATTAATCCACTTGTTCGTCCAGTATTAAATACTTCTTGTCTGTCCTGCATATTAGATCCCCGTCTTAATAAGTTTGAAGATGCCTTACTTGGTGGTTTCCAAAGTCCACTAAATAATGGCCCCGTATGGTCTTCTCTTGTACCTCGATACCAGGTGTCACTTACTGATCCCTATATCAATGAGTTTTTACAAGCATATATACAGTTTTCTGGTTTTGATGTGGCCCCACAGGCCCAAATTGCTCAGTTACATTCCACCTTATGCATACGTTTTGTTTCTACAACTATGCCTGCAATTAATCCCAAACTGTAGAAAAGAGCACTTCAAGAAGGGGTAGTAGTTGGTTCAGGAAACACCACACCTCCCCAACTAGGATTCTCTCAGGTGACCCTACCTGATGAATGGAATTGCAATTACTTACCATTATCTATAAAATTTCCTGGACTGCAACAGCCTGGTTCCAAACAACTAAGAATAGTTCAGTCCTCAGATGGTAGTACCTCTCTCCGTTTTGCTCCATCTCAGTCATTTAATTTCCCTGCATCTTCTTCACCCTTTCTCAGTCGATCTACATCACACTCAATGTCCCTTCCCAAAAGAATATATCCTATCCACATACAGCCTTATGATAGCCAAATGCATCATCATATCACTAATCACAGCCAGTTTCCATTTGCATCCTATAAATTTTGCAAAGAAAAGCATGCACCGGAAAAAGAAAAAACTTTTTAATCTATTGAAGCTTCGTCTTCCTCTTCTCCCTCTCATAAAGGTCAGCATTCAAGTTGTGTTGAATGTTCTACATTATTCAGAGATATCAAGAGCTTTACTCTTCCTAGAGAAAATCCTGGTTCCTTAGTTCAGATAGCCGCAAGAAGACTAGATTCAGGAAATCCTAGTCCTACATTTAAGGAAGGAGCAATCCAGTCAGATCTACAATTTGTAAATCTAAGAATCCCTACAGATCCATAGCCCGCAAAACAAATAAAATTACAGAATTATACAAATTTTCAATCAGTTTGTATAGATCAGAATCTCGACGATGTTGCTCGAGATGTTTTAGAACTCAAAGAAAATCTGCAAACTTTGCATGGATCCATTGATCACATATCTGGTTCCATTGACAATTTGCTTAAAGTCCAAAGAGAAAGAGAAAATCTACTTGTTGATATTGAATCCAGTTTAGCTATCATATCTACATCTGTCAGCAGTTTACAGTCGCCCATTCCTCATCCTCCTTATCCTCCCAGATATAGCCAAGTTGACAAAGAAGGCTATAAATTTAAGTACCATTCTGACAGTTCCAGCTCACATAAATATTTAAAGTAGTTAAGACCACACCAGTTGCAGAGGATTCAGCAAGGTGTTGAATTAGCAAGAGAAAATTTTGATCTAATGAAACAGAGAGATACTGAGTTAGAAATTCAAGATATAAAAATGGCATCCTCCCAAGTCTCTATGGATTCAGAGATTGGAGAAACTTCTAGCCTCAATTCTACCAAAAGAAATAGAACAGAAACACACTTTTTCCAGAATCAGGCAAGAAGAGTTCATGGCCAAGATGTCATTCAGAATAAATTTCGTATTCCATTTGTCAGATGGACAAATGAGTTGAAAAATGTTGATATCAAGATTGATTCCAAAGATCTTTCTAAAGGATTTGGAAACACTTTAATCATTCATTTAGATTGTTTGCATCATGATCAAATTCTGAATCTTTTCCAGAAAATAAATGCATGGGCATTCCAAAGAAAAGCAGAGACAAAATCCTCATGGAAGGATATTACAACACAGTTAACTTGGGCTTTAACAGGTATAGCTAAACTTTGGTGGGAAAAACTTTCTGAAGAAAAAAAAGAACATATCCTAGATGATACAGATCCTCTAGAAGCTTTGTTCCAAGCCTTAGCACATGAATTTCTTGGTGCTTTGCCTCCAGATGCATCACATACAGCCCAGATGTTTATGTCCCAAAGCTCTGTGATATTGATCTACTTCAAGATTATTCCTGCACTATGCAATCTATGCTCTATAAAATAACTAATCACCAGAATGTGGCATGTCTTTGCCACTATCTTGCCTCTCTCCCAAGTAAGATCCCAGAATTAGTCTTCAGATATTTAAGTGATCATCAAGTTAAAATAGAAGATCTTTCTTTGGCTGGTCTCCATCAACATGTTCTCACAACCCTACAGAAAGAATGTGTTGCCGTGAAGACATAAAAAAATTGAAAAAACAAATATTCCTCACAGTCATCCTGCCAGCAGTGTCGTGAAACAGCTAGTTATGGGTGTTTTCGTCCTAAGAATACTTCCACTTCTTCCTCCTCTTGCACTTGTTCTACCCGGAAGTGTGGTGGATCCTCACCATCACATTCACATTCTTCCAGAAAATTTTCAAGAAAACCTGTCAAAAATCATTTCTTCATAAATAAGCAAAGAAGGTTTGTTTTCAAGAAAAGCACTAGGCCTTTGAAAAAATCAGCATGCTATATTTGTGGCAAGAAGACTAGAATCCAGCATAAACTCTGTGAAATATTCATTACAGAGTATAATCCTGCTGAATGGGATTTGGTTCCAGAGTTGCAATCCGATGATGAAGGTTTCTCTATACATGAGTCAGATATTGAGTCTGAATATGACTTTGATATAGAAGAACTAGATTTCAAGAAACTTTCTATAAAATCCTCAGAGAGCTTAGATGATGAAAAAACATTCATTAGCAATTGATTTGTTTTTTAATGTTATATGTTCTCTATTTCTTCCATAAGAAAACAGATAGAAGAGCTTGAAGAGAGAAAGGATAACCTTTCTCCAGGTTTAGTCATAATCAGAAGAAGATTGCAAGAGAAAATTGATGAACTCTCGCAACAATTACCAGAACCAACACGGACAGATTTTGATCCCGAAAACGAAACTTGGTTTGATGATTTTTCACAAGATCAAGGTGAGTCATTCCTTCTCAGGAAAATTACTTTCTTTGAAAATAAGATAAAATTTGAAAGAGAACAGTTGGAAAATTTAGCAACTAGTATACAGAGTTCTTTACATAAACTTGATGAGCTGACTTCAGAATACATTCAGTTGACAATGAGAAAAGCTCATAGTTTTTGTCCAGCAAATGAATCGGGTCCTTGTGATACGGTCATTAATCATAAAAGTATGGGTGACAGAATGGTTATTCCAATCAAGATAAAGACAGAATGATATAAGCTCTATGAGCTTGATGCACAAGTTGATACAGGAGCTATGAGTAGCTGCTGTAAGTATAAAGCAATCCCTGAATACTTTTGGAAACCTACATCTATTCATTTCAGAGAATTCAATAAAGAACTCATCAGTATAAATTTCATTGCTCCATATTTCCCAATCATGCTAGGAAAAGTAAAAACATTTGTGACTTTGTATTTTTTAGATAC